>OY728580.1:11466126-12791683 GCA_963422195.1 Carabus problematicus
CTGAAACAGTGGACGATCATGCTTCTATCTCTCTATGTGTATGTTTGAAAGAGTACGACCACTCTGTCCTGTGAGCCATAGGCGTCCCCTCTGGGGGATTTCGCTCGTTGATTTGTGTTTAAAAAACTAATGAAAACGAGGCTCCGGTTATTCAATTATAGATGCGAATTGCTCGTTGAGCGGTTGTGACGTTGTCGCATTTTTTACAGTTTTTTTTTTGTTGTTGCTGCGTTTGATTAAAAAAATAATAATTGTATTGTTTGCTGATGACAAGCAGGGGGAATTTATACTCACTTGAAAAAATATTGAGAATAAAAACAGTGAAATAGAATGTTGTATGCGATACATGTAAAATAGTAAAACTGAAATATTATTTAGGAATAATCATATGCAAAGCTGGTTACATTACAAAATAAAACCGCGTAAATTGTTATTTTATTTATAGTGGAGATTCCAGTCATCCCCCGAGTTACGTAAGTAACGCATTCCGTAAACTTTTGCATGAATAGAATTTTACGTAAGTCGAATTTGAAAATTGCTTAAATGTAACTTCATGAGAAATAGTATTTAGTCGGATATAACCTATAGAAATATGAAAAATATATAAAAGAATATAAAAACAAGCTGTATGTATATTCTGTAAGGGATGTCACTGCGGACGCAAGCATGTCCGTATGCTCACAGAATTTTCATTTAAGGAGTTTTCAATAGTTATTACGTCGCCCGTAACTTGAGGGACGACTGTATTTGAATATATTATATATCTAGGTAATATAATTACCAGTACATATATTGCAAATGGTCTTATATTAACAATTCTGTATTCCCAGTTGGAGTAAAACGATTGAAAACATTTCTCCCCGATGACATGTAGAGAGAAATAACTGTGGATAGACTGGCAGGACGTGAAGATTTAAAAATATTTGATCCGCAGCGCGGTCGTGCGGCCCGCGGTACAGGTCCGGCTCAAATGGAGTGAAAAATCTTTCGCCGGAAGTTCGGTGCCCGGAGAAACAATACACAACGGCGGCCCGGAAACTGGTATGCCCGGAATTTATTGCACGGTCATGGCGGTACGTACTCTCCGGCCAACGATGTTTGATTTAAATCCCGGTGGGCTTTTGTTTTTCCAGCGACGCTTTAGAAAAGATTTAAACTTGAAATTATGAGGCCAACACCAACGCCACTACGGACACCATACAAAACACACACACACACACACCTCTGGTGTAATATAAATGTACCATTTGATTTATTAACGTGAACCTGAGATTTTTTCCCCTGGCGATAAATATATTGGAATTTACATTAATACATCTATTTGTGATTAATGTATCCTTTCGTAGAAATTTTAACAGAAAGAGCAACCACAATTTAACGAATTCAATTTGCCAAATCAATAATATAAAAAACAAATCATGTGATTTTCTCCCACAGTTGTTGGCGTGTGTGTGTGATGATGTCTCTCATTTTCATTTCAGATAAAACTCGATTTTTATAAAACCCGTGAAACTATTTTCTACTTGTTCAAACACGAATTCCCACAAGTTTCCCTGTCGACAGGGGAAAATGAAAACAAAAAAGGTTCCACTAGCAGTTAGTTGGTAGTAGTGCAACGTTGTGCACGAGTGTATTTCCACAACGTGTAGTACGTAGCACGTGGTGTTAGGTATGCGCGTGTCGAGCAACAGAAGCAACCGGCAGCACGTTGTTTTGTTCATTTTATTAAACAAATGAAAGGGAACGTGAAATTTCACGCGAGCGAGTGAGCCAGTGAACGAACGAGCGATAGAAGCGAAAATCCAACAAAACAACATCAACGGCCGTTCATTTGAGTCGCTGACTCCGACGCTTGCTACACTACCGGTGCTGCTGCCGAGTGAACAGTGCCGTGTTTTTACTCGTGTTTGCGGCCAACACCAAACCGACATGCGGTGATTCAAACATTCACTCACACATTTATGAACGCTCATACTTACACAAGCATTTACTTATATATGTATACTAAACCTGTGAATGATTGTAGCAAAATAAATAAGAGACATTTTAATCTGGTTATCTGAAGAATATTTATCCATTTGTAAATAAATATATGCACCGTATTTTTTTCAGGACATCACATTTAAATATAGATATCCAATGTAATAGATACAATGCCAACCCAAATAATTATTTGGTTATATACAAATCAAATCAAATTTGAATTACAAAAAAAAAAACCACCGCCACCACGTATGAACCAATTAAATCAGGGCAATGGAATAACAAATACAGGGAGTATTACAAAACACTGTATCGGCGTCAAACCATAATACGAAAATCATCCACAGATTGACATTCGGCTGTGATACGGCATTATGGATATTAAACATCAGTCCAGGCATCGGGCGACCGAACCGTCAAACCGACAAACCATACAACCAACCACACATACACATATATAAACGTATGTATAAATGTATTAGGACCACCACCACCACCAACAACAAATACATTGATACAAATAATTTCAGATTTTCATTATCATATAAATATGTAATTTATGTTTGTATGGCTCCCGATTGCTACACCAATACATGACCGGATTAATCTGCCTGCGATCAAACTCGAACGTTTCCGAGGCCGTTTTAAACTTTGGCTGCGTAATCCGAGCTATCGCACAACACCCGCGTGTATTGCAGTCAGCCCCTCACCGCCCCCGCCAACACTCCGCACCGCCCCACTCATGCGATTCTATGATCGCCTTGTGTGTCGATTTATATTGAAATTGTTGAATTTAATGCATGAGATTTTGTGTATTAAATACACGCGTATTATAACGGCGGATATGGCTCTATACGTGTATTGCAACAATTCAGATGACCCGGCATCAATCTAAATTGTTACAATGTACCCCGAAAAGTATGTAGTTATTTAATAAATTTTTTATAAATAAATCGAACCGGTATGTTTCGTAGGAAGACGCAAAATGTGTGAACCCCCCCTTCAGATGGTTTCGGTAAAATAAAAGTATAACTGAAACGCATCTAGTTTAGAATAGCGTGATAATGTTATAATTACATGCCAGAACTCGGTACAATCCCCTAGGAATACACATTCGCAACCTGTCAAAGGTACCAGTATCCTCCTCCTTGCAACCACACAGAGTGGGTGGGTACAGGCGTACCAACCTTGCACATGCAAACACACTGGTACCAGTGCACCAAGCGTCGATTGCGCGCGCTAAACATCTGACAGACTTTAAATAGACAAGAATTAGCCCCCCAGTTTATAATTGCTGGTAATTTGCGAAACTTATCGGCCATTTTGTAATTGTCTACTTGACGTTTCATTACCGGAAGAACGCAGCAACGCTAAACGCCGAAACCGAGTAACTATTAACTGGTATATGAAAAAAAAAATAGTAGATAGTTGTATCCGAGTTAGGCGAGGAGTTATTATGAATTAATCGATGTTGCGTGGGTGTGTGGAATTGGAAGGCGGTACATAATATTGGGTGGTCCCACTTGTAAGCCTATGTAAATATCTCAAACTAATAATCACCCCGTGGAGTGGGGTTTAATGTCTTGTTAGAATTCGGTAAATCGATATACGAGTTTCATGTTCAATTAATTAACAATTAATTCTACCATCCCATGAAATTATTATTGAATAGTTTCTTACTTACAAAGTAGAAGAATTTTATACGAATATCCAGTAGGACTTACCTGGAAAAAACAAAGAAATATATATCAGTAACAAGGTGATAGCAAAAATGAAATGTGATATTGAATCGGGAGTACAACAAATCGACAATGGTATCTTCTGTAGCAATATTCACTGGGGGGATTTGGTTCTCTTTTAAGTTCAAGCATCCATGTAAAGCTGCAACCGGATTTGATAATTTGAATCAAAGGTTAAAATGCCTCCCGTTGTCAGTGGATACAAAGGACTATATACGATTGAGTTACTGGCTGACGGAAGACGGAGCACGACACGACATTCAGTCAGTCAGACGTATGCACGTACGTAAGTGAATGTACATTTGAGCTATACACCACCACAACTGTAAGCAAGCAGACAAGAGAGTTGATTTATCGAGACCAATACGATCGCTATATGTTATTTAAATAATTAAAGCCGGTGCGGGTCGGGTCTCCGAGAGACCGCCAACAGACTGGTGCGCTGTATTTATTGATGGAGAAGTATATTTTTATGTCGACTGGCCGTGTATTTATTATAAGTAATGCGTTCCTAAACCGGCCTCGATACAGACTCACTACTAGTTGAATACGAGGTGGGCCGGACCCATGATATCGATGTGATGTAATGAGTCGAGATCGCGGCTTGTCTCGGAGACTACATGAATTATTTTATTACTTAGAAACTTAGTAATGTCTGGGTGTATGAATACTGTAGCCACTTGAAATATATATGTATACATATATAGATCTATTCTTCTTTAACTAAGATTCACTTTTATCTCTTTGTCTCTCTCTCTCGTAACGAGATTTACACCCCTGTACTTATATGCTTGTGGAATAAATAACAGACATATTTACAAGCATCATAATCACGGGCGCTGTCATCATTTATAAACTAAACTTATGTCAACTATCATATACCTACGTACGATATTATATATTTTACTTAAACATTGCACATGCGCAGACATATACCAAGTGCACGTGGTATGCGCACCCATGATTCTATAGTATGTAGAAAAGTTAGGTTAGAACTGACACACATACACACACATATAGATTGCACAAACTCCGTGTGCATGCCGGTCGTGGTGGGCTTGTTTGTAAAACGCTTCAACCGTATGGCACGTTACAAATGAATATAATATAAAGTGCATTTGTTCATTTATTTAACGTTTAACATTGCGTAAATAAAACAACCATTATCCGGGTGATACATCACGCCTGGTGTTCGCGTTAAATACACGCGCACGCACGCATGCGCACTAGTTCTCATTGTTGAAATACATGCATACATTCATGTAGCAGACATAGCGGAGAGATATGTACAAACATACGTATATACATGTATGTATGTAGAGAAAGGGTTGAACGTGTGTGTGTGTGTGTGTGTATTGGATATAACTAACGCTAGCACACGTAAAACGTATATTTAAATTTAATTAGTTTAATACATGACGGTTGTGCCGGCGCATTAGTTACGTTGCTCCGTTAATTAGTTGATTAATTAAATGATTAATCAATTGATTGGTGCGCCCGGGTCGTCGTAATTAGTTTTAATTGAAATCCCGAGTTAATGTCCGAATGTAGGTATGTCTACGTGTACACTACCCGACATGTACATACATAGGTACATAAGTATGTATGTATGTATGTACTATTAGTCGGTAGCAGCGGAGAGCACTTGGGTTAGGGTCGCTGGTACAACCGGAACCGAACCGGAGGATGAGTGAACTCGGTCGGTAAGAGCTGGTGCGATTCGATCGGTAATGGTGCTTATTTCAATGCAAGTGAGAATTCAACGTACATATATTATTACACAAACATTCCTGCCGCTAGTCCAAAAACAGATCTGTCCAATATTCGAATAGATACGTGTTAACATGAGAGGATTCACAATTTCTTCCCTTTCTTTCCCATGAGCATTTATGACAGTGTATAGTTTGTATGTTCCAACAAGATGCGGTCATTGAATTACAGACAAGAACGGCAACATTGATGGTGTAGAATCTAATGTATGGCTGCTGGCATGGTGCATGTCGTCAACTGGAGTATTGGAATAATGCACACCAGAGTCCCTAGACGTACGTACATGTGTACGTGCACGTGCAATAATTATATGCAATAATGTCCATGCACTATGAACTACGTGCGTCTATCCCTCAGTCAGTGTCAATATTGCGTTATAGGTTCGACCAATACCTCGAACTGTTTACACGATCCGAGGCGCACAGAAACTATATGCAGCGAAGGAACTGTGTCAGGACCGGAATTAGGTCGACTTACTTATTCTACACTGATCATCCTAAATACTTAACATTCAGCATACGTTGAAAGTTGTAAGATTCAGAAATGATTATTTCAACTTTGTTGTTCATCGTCGAAATAGCGGGTATCTTTTGAGAATTACAGCTAGGGGCTGTAAACACTGAGTACGACATAACAGTCCCTCTCTGGTTGGTTTCCTCCTCTTATCCGTACATAACTGGGAGTATGTAATGTACATATACACACATATATATATATATATATATATATATATATATATATATGTATATTTGCATAGTGCATTGAATACGTATTGATCATGAGGGTTTAGCATGTATGCTGTTCTAGTGTAACCCTCCACCCGACCGTCCTCTTCAGTACCACACGTCCCACTGTGTGTTGTGGTGACCGTGTATATGAGAGGGGGTTGGCAGAGGGTGCAGGCGGGCGGGTGCAGAGGGTGAAGTGAGGCCGTGATGCTGAATTATGGCAGGCCACTATCTGTTTGTTTTAGCTGATTAGCTAGTAGCCTAGCGCGTTATTAGATCCGTATGCGAGATACGATACACCTACTAATCAATTAATTATTTATATGTTTGCGTGTACTGGAGCACTGTACCATTAGTTGTACCCGTGGTACTGGTGGTTGTACCGACGGACTGGTCTGGCCGCAGACAGCTTTATGTCAATACCACCCCTCAGTTATACACTATATACCATCACAAGAGTACGGCTACGAAACTACTAGAGTAACCAGAGTAAAGAAAACCACAGCGATTGATGAAGAATTGTTGTACACTAATATGTGAACATAAAACACCCTTACTGAAGAGTAGAATAAGTAAAGTATAACATTATAATATAGTATGGTATATGCATGTATGTAATTTGTCGTGATAGGTAGTAATATTTTCAGAGTGACCGGCCCATGTCGAGTGCACGAGAGGGTAACTAGCACATCATTAATACATTTCATTCGTAATAAATTCCATTTAAGAACTTTCCGTTAAATATTTAAGCCGATGAGGTACCGCACCCCCGGCCCTGCCCGCACCTTCACTAGCTCACGGAGCCGGCAAGCGCGCGAGCTACACAACACATAAATAGTGAAATATTACATTCTAGCATTCATGATTTATTCACGAACAGTTTGAATTTTTACAAAGCACACCACTCCATGCACGGGCGTCCCTCTGATGGAGGGGGCAGCAGCAACAACACAGACGACGATGGAATATTTTATTTAATATTCTATCATATATTTATTATAAATGTTCTACATGTATGTATGTATGCACGAGTCTATTTGTACACACTGGTATATAGCCTGTTGGTGTTACGCCACTGTATTGGACTCCCCCCCCCCCCACACACACACAAACAATGTACCTGATTCATTATGGCCCCAAGCAGTGAGTACAGACTAGTTTGTACGTTGTAGACACACATGTGCTAGTTGTTCTGACGTGTTCGTATTTTTATAATAAGTCCGTAATTATATTAATGTATTTTATTTATACGGAATAATTACAGGCCCCCGGTTTGTTTAATATTCACGAGGCCCAGCAGTTTGACACGAGAGTGGGCGGCGCATGTAGGTAGGCAACAAGCCTTGGTGGGGAATGGGGGCTGATTAAAATATTACACGAGGTTAGAAAAATATATCGTGTCGCGGTCGAGCAGTCCGCGGTTAATAATACATCCAATTGTGATGAATAACACGACATTAATATTGAAACAAAACGGAATTCATTATAATGTATACTTTCTGACAGTTAACTGACTCAACTTTTAAGTAAACTGTATATTACCACAATGTGTACACTCCGTGTGGAAATGTTCGCCAAACCTTTCAGATCATGTTGAATTTGGTAGAAATACGTACTGAAGTATGTAGGAATATTTTATTGTTGTAAAAAGTGCGTGTGTGCCCCCTCCCCCCAACTCACCCACCCACACGCGTACTACATATGTCAATAAAAATCCGTCCGAAATAATTACAATAAAAGCTTTTGTACCACAATTAAGCCGTGGACAATTTCCTGCAATTTTTCGCTAAAAATCAAGCGTTAAAGAGACACTTAAATGTCCCGATAAAAAATAAAATCTCCATCAGACCTCGTCCGCCATGACACGTCACATGACATTGCGATCACACATTTAAAATTTCCGATTAAAAACCCATTCGACTAGGATTTCCTGCCAATCACCGTTCACTTCACCGATAACGACATTACCTGCCTCATCCCCTGGATCCTCCAGTCACTCGCCACCATCCCAACCCAAACTCACATCACTCTCCTGCCACCCCTCGGGGGCTACGTCCACACACTCACACACACACACATATATGAATACATGTTAGGTACCTACCAAACGTGTCAACGGATGCGTGGTCGTCATAAAAATTACGAAAATGGTTGACAACCCCGCGGAAAAAATGAACCATGCGAATTTTTCTACACTCATTATCCAGGGCAGGACTCGCGTGTGTACAGTGACGGAGATTAAGGGTACTGAGGTGATAAATAAAAATAGCGAGAAAAACATATTGCTAGTGGAAAAATATATTCTTGACAATTTAGAAAATATGCATATTGTTACATCTACTGGACGAAAAGGCGTAGAACAAAAAAGGATTGAATACGGTTCTGTTCTGTTATGTACAAGGGAAGGGGAACGCACACACACACGTGCACGCGGGAAAATAAAAATAACGCATCGTAAATAATAATGAGAGAGCAGGTTCAGAGATGATGCGATGCGAAGTTGTCAATCGTTCGAATGTCATCATGTGACGTCATCGATGGACGTACATCCAAAGTCACCCCAATATCTCTACACACACACGTGTGTGTGTGTGTTTCGTCCGTGTCAATAATTCAACACAACTCCGTTAATAATTTACCCGTGAAATCCGTGAGGTTTTTAAAATTTTAAACCCAAAAGCCTGACAAAAAAATACTAACATACATATTTTGTTGAAAGTGTACGAGTTGAACAGCATAAGCTATTTTCAAACTACCAAATTCTATGGCATGTAATATATGTTTTCAATTCATTTACTATTCTTATAGAAGATCTAAATTTTATAAAAAAAAAATGTCAAGTAAATAATATTGCATGCCGATGTTCTGTTAAATTTTTTCCAGAAGGATAACATCAGTAAGAAGGACGGGGAATAACGAAGGACATGCAGGACGCGGGAAGAGAGAGATAGAATACAAAATTAAATGAATTCTATTTAATGAAATTAAATAAATAACGAATTCATTTTCTTTATGTATTTTCCAGAGATTAATATCTTTGTCATAACAGAAACGCTACGGAATAAAAATTATTCTTTAATATAAATCAACCGGCGGCGTATTGTTCTAGAATAATAAAAAACCACACACCGTCAATTTCAAAAGTTTAACAATGAATTAAATAAAAAGCACGGAATTATATTTTTTTTCTGTATTTTTGGATGGCCCGCTGAGAGGTCAGTGTCGTTCTGTTACTGAGGGAGGCAATGACCCCCCGTACACACGCCGCACCCTGTGTGCACGCCCATGTACTGTAACACCTGCCACCCCTATGAAATTTAAAATCAACCCCTATTTTTTGACGAACATGAGTGTTACACCGGAAATATTGGCACCGTAAGGGGTATTGCTAGTATATTAGTTTAGAAACGGGGCGGGACACGGTGGGGATCGAATACACAACTACGCCCATGGTTACAAGCATGCTGTCTTATTAACAATATGTATGATTTATACCTTTATAATAATACGTACATTTTTATTTATAAAACGCCAAACTGTGTAATTATATAAAATTATTATAAAATATATTCCATACACCTTTAAATTTATAGCTTGTGTCAAACATAACTTTGTGTGAACTTGTGTTTTGTAACCAGTGCCTATTTTTAATATCAACTAATGTATTTCTTCGCACAGTTCTGGTAAAAAAAAACATATAACTTGCTTACTTTTATGTATGAAATAAAACTAGGAAAATAAACTGAAAACACAAATAGTAAAAATTATATTCCTACATTTAATAAAACGTACAGAGCAGCTCTAAGCATCAGGTATAACGTACACGAACATACACATATGCATACATAGTTGCATATACATATATGACTGATCTAACGAACTATACATAGTGAAATATCAAACAATTATTGTACTGCAACTTGTAAATGTTATTTATAAAATATATAATAACAAATAATAGTCGTAATAATGAAAATAATAATAACAGTATAATAAAGTAGATCCGGCCGACGTATAATAATAATAACAATAATCGTTAGAACTTTGAATTACATATAATAAAAATAATCATAATAATAACCATAACCGTGATCATAACAGTTGTCCTTGTAGACTTGGCGATACCGTGGACGCACGTATATATATATGTATGCTTCCAAAACACTGCATCCCGCGTCCGAATACCCGGATGTCATACAATTTATAACCATTTGTCTATTTCTTCTTCTTCAGTTGTGCTTCTATTTTAATGATTCATCATTACTTTTGAAATACAGTTGCAGAAAGACTATTCAATAATAAATATTATTGACTATAATATAATATTGTTGCCAACTTGAAATATTAATTATGAGAGGAAATTTTGGAAACAAGATTACTTTTCTACATAGAAAAGACTTATCACGCTTAACAATCAACATGAGCTAAGCAACTTGCTGCAATGTTGTAAACAATTGTTCCATACAGAACAGAATTTGAATACTGTCCGTTAGTAGCTATAGAAATTCCAAAGTTTCCACAATTGCCCGTCATACCGACTCGGTTCTAGGAGGTCGTTAAATTTTATGACAGTTACCAATTCGGACTGTACATTGCGAGCCTGACGATTGCCATTCATAATATACAAAGTATAAGTTAGAGCATCGTTACAGAGAATCTATAACATTTATAATATAAACTCAGTTTTGTTTTTTAATGAGTGCATACGTAAATACATTATACAGGACGTTCTACGGGCTGAATGTGGTGCTGACTGTATTTAATGTACGCTTTTAATGGCGATAATTTTATATAAAGTGTTTCAGTACGACGCCTCGCTCCAGCACCACTGCCACCACCCTCTCACGTTCTACCCAACCATTGCTGTCTATGTGTTCGAAAGGCGCCTAGTAATATACCAAAGTCCGTAAATACATACCGCGAAATGGCTACCGAATTTCTGTGTGTATAATTTTCGTCGCTTTTAGACTCGAATGCTTTTACGTTTTATTATGGAATGAGAGAGTATTCGATGCTCTCTTTTTTTCTGTATGCAGCGCAAACGACTTTTTTTCTCTTTTCTTTATTTTTCTTTTTCACTAAATACTTTCGGGGGTTTCATGAAAAAAATAAAAGAATGAATATAAAAGCGGCGTGTGGTGTTATCAGAAATCAGTGATTATTTATTTATTTCTTTTCATCATGGATTTCCATGTTTTTTTTTTTACAAACATTAAACCAAAGATCTTATTGAGAATATTTTAAGTTGAAGAATCTTGGACGTGTGACTGGATGGACATACATACACACGCACGCACACATTTATTCAAAGACATGAATTGTGACTGACTGTTCAACTCGACGCGAGAATTCTCCGACGCTCGCTCACGGCTGCCGCGCGACGCTCGTTGGACGCGTACGCTGAACGTCGGCGAGGGTGCCACCGAGCAGGCGGACGGACGAGACACCCCCCTCGGCGTGCCACAAGGGGGTGCCCCTGCACCGCACCCTCTTCTAGCAAGGGTTGTTTTTATATTTCGCATACTCGTCTATTGATCCGGCCATATTTTCATACGTGTATTACATATATATTTCATTCTGAATCACTGTTTAATGAAACGGGGTTTTTTTTTTTTTTTATTCACATTTTTTCGATGTTCGACTGTCGTTTGTTTCAGCCATGTTTTATTTATATTATTTTTTTCGTTTATGCGTTCTGTACGCGCGCGCGTATGTGTGTGTGTGTGTGTGTGTGTGTATTCCTGTCGGATCGTATTGCATTTCTATATTTGTGAATATTCGTCGTGAAGGACGACATATTCAAATTATATATTACTGATCTGTTTTATAAATTCACACACACACACACAATAACTTCACGATCGTATGATGTAATATCGTAACTACAATTTTAACGCTTATAATTTTATTAATTTCATTCTCGAATATATAAATATAAACCGACATCATTTATTCTAATAAAATATTTAAATTAATTCCAAGGCTTACAAATATAATGGATAATATAATTAAATAATTTCAATACGGAATGTACATGGGTTGGAATGATAAAGAAACATATTTTTACAGCATTCATTTTATAAAAAATAACAACACACATTACTTGAATAGCGTACATTGACAACCATCACACTCATTAACAATAATTAAAATTAATATTAATTATATGTTGTATTCATAAAGAGAACTGACCTAGGAATGAACAACAAAGCCTTCTAGATAATGCAGGGTTCACGACATTGGTTGTTTGATAAGCCGCAACTGATAAAAAACTTATTAATTTTCACTAATACACATGTTTATTATCAATAGTAACAAGTAAAAAGTTATATTAATCTATCACGGAATATTTACTAGATAAAAGTATAAAAATATCCGGCTTATTATTAGCATTGCTATGTAGCAATTAATCAAGTACAGATATATTTCAAATCAAGTCACGTAAGCTTAACAACAATAGTTGTATTATTTTACTAGTATGTATAATTAATATAATTCTTTTCAGAATCAGAAATCCCGCACTCGTTAGAAGAAGGTATATGACAGTGCTTGCGTCAAGATTGAAAATAAGAAAACGTGAAGAAGTAAAAAGATACGTGCAATAAGATACTCGCAACGGATGTGCATAGAACTAAACCAGCCGTTCTCAAACAGGATGTAGTCAGAGAGAAAAAAAATACGTGTTAATATTATTCACCTACTTATTGCCTAATAAACATTACACGAAACAGACAATATTTAGTAAAAGAACTAGTTCTCCCGTATAAAAACATATGTTTGAATGTTTTCTTTTTCCTTCTATAATTATTACGAAGGATAAATCTATTTGCAGAAGGACTTGTACCAGTTTTGTGGTAGGCAGGCACATATTTGTTTGAGTGTTTCTGGTTTGTATACGGGGAGGACAGCGAACCTCGAACACGTCTGCAGTGACGGGCGAGAGAAGAGATCACTCCGTCTCCCTTCGACTCCGTGTGCATTTGTATGCTTGAGTGTGTTGGTGCGTGTGTGTGTGTGAGCTATATTAGCACCATCTCTTGATATTAACGAGTATTGTGACGCTGCATTTGTATGTGCATTCATCAGTGTTCGCTGTGCATGAGGATTTTGTTTCTTCCTTGTAACATATGCGAAGTGGGATTTACAACAGAAAAAAATAAAACAAAAACCCGTTGAATATAAAAAATATGTTCATGGAATTTATTAGCAACAGACGTATTATACTATCCTTACGTTTTCATTATAATAATCCCCAAAATAACTAGGTATAATTACATTCTTTGGCTAGCGCGATTTTATCGTTTTATAAATAAATGTTTCATAATACCGTAAGAAATTATAAATACCGGTAGACGATATTTCATAAACGTATTTATATTGTTTGTATTTTAATGCATTATTTATTTGCGATTAAACCAGTATTTCACATTCAAGGTGGCAGAAATAATATTTAAATAGATTAAAATAATATTAATGTAATCGCATTTATTGTGAAGAATAAAACCACTTGTGTGAAGGACACACATGCACACAGACTATTATTACATATGTAGAAATAATAATTGCAATAATTACTAGCATAGATATACTACGTACGTACATGGGTATCTGGTGTCATTTCTAATGCAACATATAGTGAATTATTTGTCAACGTGAGCTACATATTGTTACTTGCAAATGTATATTTGATACAATGTGTGTGTGTATGTTGTATACGTGTTCTCTGCTTAACACACGTTACAGAGCACGACATCACCGACAGTATAAATATTGAATAAACATATTACATTTATATAAATATTAAAATACATCTAACTAACAAGCGAGCTAGCGAGCACGTCACGAAGGACAAGTTAGAGACCAGCAGCAAGTACAGTACGGGCCATAAAATGTGACACAAGGCCAGAACATTGTCATACGTCACGCATATATATATACAATAATTACTATAATAATTAATAAAGTAATCAATGATAAGTAAACATACATCCATACACAGATACTGTGCCAGCCGTTGTCGTCTCGGACAAGTCCAGTGCGTGATCAAGCAGACGGACTGGTCAGGACATCGTGTGACGTCACAGGGTGTGTTCGGACAGGCAAGCGTTCATCAATATACCAGCCCCCCGCACTCACCCACCGCACCAGCGATGTGCCACCTCACACTATTCTAACCAGCCCTACCTACCCCACCCCGCCCAGCGCCAGTCCTGGAGTCGGCTAGCAGCACCAGCTGAATAACCCCTTCAGTAATGAGCCGGTAGGGATTTGACAAGGGGGTGGTGCACAGTCAGAGACAGTTGGCTCTGGTTAGGTTATCAATTCCATCATATACCATAAGCGATTACCACTAGTTATAATAATCAACCCGTACAAGTTCTTAATTTAGCATGCAAATGTTACGGGACAGAAATATTTATGTCAAAATAATGCTTAAATGATGTAATAGCAATTCATGGAAATGTAAAGACAATTGCACATATATTATGATAAAGAATGTATCAGAATTTGAACCAGTAATCACCTTTGTAGCACAGAAAAACTATAGTATTTACACATTAAACATTCAAATTCACCAGAAAGCATAGTAGAGTCATTGGGAATCATTAGCTCCGTGAAGAGTTACCCGCGATTCATAAGTTGACAATGCGTAGAGGCAGGGTTGACCAAAAAGTGCTCTAGAGTCATCGGTGAACCGTTAAACAATACATATACAAAAATAATTAAAATATCCCATAGACTCCCTGCCCCTTTCAGCTCCGCATCACCGATGACAGAGCAAGTGGTGAAGAGACTTGCACCCTTTAACCAGTGGTGTAGCGGGTGCAGAGGGGTACCGAGGGGGTGGACGGACTAGCGTCGATTTCCCCAGCAAACACGCGCTACCCGTCCCCCACCCACGACAAACAGCTCTCATATTTCAAATGGTTATTTTTATTTGTCAGTCAAACTTTCCCTGCATGTACTGGTTGAAAAATGTTTAATTATTTTTACGTTTCATATATCGAAGTGGGCTGGAACCCTCACACGGGCACACGAGGGGGGAGACGGACGTCAGGGACGATATTTCATTAAAAAAAGGGAATAAAATATCGTGTACGCACATAGGCGCCTGTCTCATTAAAAATCTCGGGGGCCACGTTAAATATTGTATCATTTGGTAGTCGAAAAAAAAATCAGGTATTTGGTGTTTAGATTCTTTGGAGATTGTAAGATGGGATTTTAAATAGATGCCACTATGAAAATATAGCACAAGGGATATTGCTTTAAATACTGGTTGATACAAATCTAGAATTATCATCAAATAATTGAAGCATCTGGAGTAATTCTTCCAGCAGTAGATTCACAAAACAAAATCCAGTACCAATTCTTTTCCACAGCACGTCAACTCTCTTTGCTCAATAAAGTTAAACTTAATATAAATACTAATTTATTAGTGTGCCATCGTAGCTTCTGTAATAATCAATTTCTCAGCTTAAAGGAATGTGCTATACATCGTTCTATTGTTATTCGGTTTCCACAAACTACACCACCGGAACAGCTATAAATCTTTCGACAGCATAAAGGTTCAAAACGCTTCTTGAGTCAGCATAGCCATAATAGGATTCTTGACTGATTAGAGTAGAAATTAATTTCTAAGGACACAGAACACTAAAATAGAAGAACCTTCGCCGCTCTTGTCTCTTCCGCGGCCCACCATAGGGGGGCGGGGGAGTGCCCACTCGGCCGATACGGGCGCCACTGTCCGAACGTACGTACGTATGTATGTACGTAGAGTTACACAGCCCAGAACGCCATCACATATTTATATCCGTGGTGGATTGCTATTGTTTTTTCGCTTTTTCATTTATTTTTTCAAGCGCACTTTTTTTGTTTTTTTTTTTATTTCGTATTTTGTTATTTCGACGACGAATGAGAAGCGGGGTTGACAAAAAAATTGCGATTTCTATATTTCATGAAACAGAATGTGATTAAATATGTAAATCTTTCTACCGCTGGTGCAACGTTGGTTAGCGTGAGAGAGAGAGCAAGCTAGAGAGAGAATGAGAGAGAGAGAGAGCTGGAGAATTAGACGTAGGGTTATTCTTGTGTACAGACATTCATACGTAGTACAAGTACTTGTCGGGCAGGAGGGTGCGGGAGGGTTAAGGAGAGTACAATGCAAGCGCCGGGTGGAGGGGGGTAGATGCTGGGGAAGCCTGCGCTTAGGAAAACAGTAATTCTGTGGCAATTACGCTAAATTTCTTTTTAAATTGCCCGGTTATTTATATAAGTCGAGTCGGGGACAACGCTTGGCGTTCTTGGAACTTGCAAGAACTGCACACACACTCACACATATATACACAAACTGGCACTAAATATACGCACGCACACAGTCGTTCTTAAAAGTTAGGTTAAAGTTTTAATATAAAAAAAAAAGAAATGCAAATCAAGAATTTTTCAAACTTATAATACAACACGAACTATAAGATTTATTACTGACTGGAAATATTACCATATTGTCAGTTTTTCAGTATCTTAACTTCATAATATGTTGTCATTATCGTTTTGAATTGAATTAGATTGATATTTTTTTTCAGTGTGTTCAATTAATATGTCGTTAATAAACAATAAAAGATGGAAAAAAACAATGGACATAAGATTGAAGAGCGGTAGTGTGGGATCTAGATTTGAATATTCCCTGCAGGCATAAATGGTACTACTACTGTTCGAGAGAGACTGACCACGGATCACCGGCAGTGCTGGCTGGAGCAATGTTCTTAGAACGCACGAGTGACAGCATAAACACACTCGAGGTGTGTTATTATTATTTATTATATTTTAATCTAATTGATAAGCGAGCTCCTTTATTTATATATATACGACAGTTATGGCAAGTAAATAAGAATGTTGATGTTATTTAAGACGCACTTAGCTTCCAACGTAGCAACAGAAGTCGAATAAACTTTAATGAATAAAATGGTCGGTTATTTAAAAATAGAATTGATAGTTCTGGTTAGAAAAAAAAAAAAAACGGTTGACTTTAAAATACAAAAGATATGAATACACTTACAAATGATGTAGCATTTTCACAGACTTTTATTTCTGGAAAATATTATGCTCGTTTTTTTTTTTCCGCCCGTATAGTCCTATCACCGCACTATAGTCGTGCGTGTTTGTCATCTTTCCACCCTTCTACGTGTATATAGGAGATGTGTGTGTATAGAGGGACGACTACACACGTTCTGGTACGGTTAGTTCGACCTCCGGAGAGTGCGGTGCGCGCCCGTCAATTGTTTATCGTAATGAATTGAATGCGCTACGTAAATTTCATCATAAATTGATGACCATTGTTCCCGATTTCTGATTGCGTTTGTGTGCGGATGAGCTCGCGGTAATGGCGGATGCTGTCGCCATATTGTCTGATTATGGCAACACTCGCCCGAACATGCACGAACATATACGAACGCACTACGGCTAATAATATAAACATACATGTTTGGTTTTAGTCAGTTCCATATGTACATATACGTTACATATACATCTGTATGTGTGTGAGGTAGGCAAGTTACAATGTATATATCTAGCTTCCTCTAATACTTTATATGTTGGTGTGTGTGTGTTTATATTCAGGTTTGTACAGATCATACAAATGTCTATATATCCGTGCAGTATGTTTAACCTTTGTGCGACATATTAGTATTTGTGTGGATTAAAACACGTATCAGTATATCTAACACTACGGTATTACCTATCAATACGTAAAACACAAACACCTACGTACATATAATTATAATTCCTCTAACCTAACTTTTTGTCTGTCCTGTCAATAACGCTCTTGTAATGTTCTGGTGCAAAACATATTTAAATGTGCATGTGTGTGTGTGTGAGAGTACACTGGAATATGCGTACAAGTGTATGTGTATTATATGCTCGTAACGTGAAGTACAGATTACAAATTGTTGTTGGTTGGCATCGGTTGTCGTTGTTACGGTTGTCGATGCGCGACCCGTCCACATTGTTGTGTATAATATAACGTAGAGTTTTGTTTTGTACAACTCTGATGTTTGATTTAGAATTGTAGGTACCTAATGTCCGACAATGTCCCCGCCATATACAGCTTTCATTGCGCCATATCTTCCAATAATAATTTCCAAACTTGATTTATGGAAAAGGAACAAACAACCCATTAATATGTACCGGTTCATATAAATTGTGGTACTGTGTACTGTGTGATCTTACTTTCAAATCAAAATCAAACTGATATACACACACACACACAGGATGAGAGAGAGAAAGAGAGAGAACTAGATCAGTTCACCACAAGGGTTACTACATTCGTACGTATATTGTTTAATAATATATTTATTCGTTTTTTTATGTCTGTTTTTTTAGGGGGAAATGTAAGTCGTAAATTTGTGGCCTGGCATCAAGAGCAGGAAACAATTGAAAATGATCGTTCGTTCTCTTGTCGTCTGGAAGCCAGGGTTGATCCCTTGAAATCATCGCGGCTTTGGTTGTCTCTTTTTTTCTCGCTGAGCACCTGCTCGCACACACTCACACACACGTACAATGGCACCTGCGCATCCCGCGGCAACTTCACGCATAACTACCCTCGCACGGCACATTTCAACACATTGTGCCACGGCCAAATGTATGTCTCTCTTTCGAAAACAACGATAAGATAATTTTACCAACCCTATGCCATTGCACAAGATTAAACAAAAATAGACACATACAACAGTGTATATCATACAGTGTACTTGGAATCATATACACTGGTGTTCATTTAACTGTTCAAGTTGAGATCGTTGTAATCCAAACCCGAAAACTACCCGACTATGATAACACACACACACCAAACAACGTTAAATAGTGAATTCATAATTCGCGCCATTCAAACTAGCCTCGAACCCAAAGAACGTCGTTTGTTAACAAAAGACAATCAGACTTCAAATGGCGCGAGAACGCCATACACCGACATAAACAGCAGTGTACACAGCAGGGTGGGTGCGAGGGGGGATTTGGGCAGGGATCATTGCAGCCCCGCGACATTATTATTAGCCATTGACTTCAGCGAGGATTCCTCATTGTTTCTGTTATTGTATTGTTGTATCTGTCAGAGTTGGCCTGCTAAACATTCGACCAGAATATTTGTGCACTTGTACGATGATGTTTCATGACGGCTAATGCGGTTGGACGGTTGTATACCGGCGAGGTTGGTTGCGATTGTCCCTGTGGACTGGTGATACGCGAATGTCCGAAGCAGTATGTGTATGTGTGCGCGTGTATGTTTGTGTAGAGATACTGGCCCTACGAATACAAGTCTCTGCTTTACGTTGCCTTTAATTGTGAACATTTGTTACATTACACCATGTATGATTTTACGCGGGCTATTTGAATTTCAACACTTGATAATGAAGTAAAAATAAAACTTACATATTAAACTGGACTTTGTATAGATGTATGTCAGTAATACGACTTACCTGTAACAAAAAAACCAGAATAAATAAAAATTCAACAGATTATTCAATAATAAAAACATATTATGTTATCCGATTTCCCAGCCAGGATTATCTCATGATTTTATCTTGTAGCAAAGAAGTTTTCAAAGTGGAAAATTATCAAATAATAATATTCTCATAACAAACATTAAAAATCGATTAGAACAAGTCATTCTAATTAATAATACAACAGTAATTAGCTACGTTATTAATTATTAACCATGTATGATTCACAAATAAATTATGAATATTCAATCTTGGTTATTAAATTTGAAATATTTCAGATAAAACATCACTTATTCATATAGCAATTTTATATTTAAATATCAATATAAATATATATATATATATATATATATATATATATATATATATATATTAAATTTATATAAATTGTGGAAATATTCATTCAAACTCTGTACTGATTAATAATAAATTTGTTAATTATTTTTTTTGAATAAATTGAAACACATTAATTGCAACCACAAATGTACAATGTAGAAAATCAATCATATCAGAATGCAATATTAATTATTAAAATACAATTAACAAATTTTATTCATCTTAATTAATGATTACGCGGTTTAATATTTAAATCGGCAGTTGTAAATCATTTTGGCCGTGTGGGCAGTGTGAAATTAATAAGCGAATAACAGCAGGCCATGAATTGTAGATGTCAAAAAACTTAAATGTTATGCATGAAAAAAAGGCACTGTACGTCTGTCCGCGCCGGTTTTACTTGCGAACATTCACTTGCAAGACGACGTAATGATTTATCACACATTCATCCGGAACGCGTCTTTTATTTTACACGATGCTATAATATCCGTTAAATATATCTGTCATAAAGATCATTTTATATGCGCAACGATTTGACGACATCCAGTTGTGCGGTGCAAATGTAGGTAATATGTGTTTAAATTTTGACACTGATAAGAAACAGGTTATGTGCATTGTTTTCAAACCAGCACGTTCCGTGCGTTACCCATTATCATGAATAATTCTACAGGTTGAAATATATTTAATTGAATGCATGATGTCCCGACGGGAGAGGCAGTCGCATTAAAAGCCCGTTAGGAACGCAACTAGGCGCGTGGTGACCACTAAAAAACACACACATTTTCAAAATACCACACTCATTCGGCACGCCACACACTGTTCTCTCCACTTGTATACACGCGGACACGCTGAATTCCATATGTTATGTTATGTAGTTGTTGTTAATTTTCATAACAAGTGTCTTATGATATTCATATTTAGTAAACTAACGAAGTATGTACGTACGTTAGTGTGCATAGGACATCTTATAAGATAACCTCATTGTACATTAGTTAGTTGGTAATAATTAGAAATATCACCACCGTACCGTAATTGTAGTAATTTACGGGCCGTGACCCCCCGCGACTGGGCTAACTACGGTTTCTACGCCACTGTAATCAGGCATTATTTATAATCATGGTAATTACACGTTTAAATTTCACAAGTTTGCGCTTACGGTTGCATTAAATTAATATTTTATGTTTTATTCAGCATCGGGTGTAAAGTTGGCGGTGCTGAGCATGTTTCTACGTGTAGTCCGGCAACAGCAGCCGCAGCATGCATATAAGTTGCTCTCGCGATATATCTAAACTTCACATACACAGATACGTGTTGATAAAAGGACAGAAGAGCACAAGAACACTGAGTGAGTGAGACAAGATTTTAATATAGTCATTACAGCCGCAGTTACCATACTGTAAAGTAAATATATAATTAGCTGTAAATGTCTCCATTTTGTCGTGCACGCCACGTTAAGATCGTTTTATCGTCGAAGTAAACTAAAAAAAAAACAAAAACTAACCTTGCGAATTTCGATTTCATTAGGTTGGCTACACTGGCGTCGGGCAGTGTCAAACCCTTGCCGTGTCTCTGCATTTTACGATCGAAAATTTACATGTTGATTGTGCTTGTAAGAGTTGTATATGAGGGTAGTTGGGAATATTTTTATTAATTCGGTTAATGTTGACAGTGACCGCGACGCGGGCGGGGAAGCGAGGGGAAGAAAATATGATAGAAAAATAAAGAGAGAAAAAGAAAACTCAGAACAACATGAATTATACCCGCGTGGCAAAAACAGGGTAATGATTAAGTCACATTGTAATGTACAAGGAGAGACGTCGGTTACGATAATTAATTCGTCGTTTCTGGCCAAGTGCAACAGCGGTTTTTTTTTCATTGGTGTAATCATGATTTGATGAGGTTAGATTATACCCGCGTTGTATGGAAGTATGGTATGTGCACTTACTGTCTTACAAACGTATATGAACTATTGTTATTAATGGACAATACATATTGTGTATTTATACACTAGCCGGCTATGCATTACATATTAAATTCTCTCTACTCATCAACAGCCTACCACGTTAACCTTACTGTTTGAGTTCAAACATTGCTGAAATAAATACCATAACCTACAAATGTCACCCGCGGAAGATGAGTCAGTGTGCTTGCAGGTACGAATAATAGACGAAGCATTACGACGTACCAATGGACAACGGTAGAGGGTGGGAGAGTCGTACAACGAGAGTGTTGGTAATTATTTTTATTATAATAATATTGCAGCAGACGAGAAACGGGTTCACGGTCGCAGTCATTAAATATTATAAGTTTTATTCAGAAACCATTGCGTAGTGATTGCAAAATAATAATATATATTTTATGTCTGTAAGTACCGCATTAAACATGATACATTTCGCAAGACAAGAGCGAGATGGCGGCGAGAGAGACAGAATCAGAGAGACGTGGAGGAACGGACGGTGCACACTTGCATTGACCAACACAACCTACACTGTAACAAATACATACATACATGTAACACCCGCCCGCCTGCTCGTCATATACACATGTACCTATATATATATGTGTGTGTGTGTGTGTGTGTACATTTAATAACTTATTAATAACGCAGACACCCGTGGAAAAACAAAAACGAACGCGACTGGAATGGTTGATCGAATATAATAACTTATATTTACTGCTATGTGCAATAACACCGTTCACAGTGTAATATGTATAAGACAGTTGGACAAGCAGCAGCAGCATATATACTTGTGTGCGTGTGCGTACTATTAGGTACTAGATATAGGTAGATATATCTACAATACCTACATACAACGGCTACAATTCACTGAATGATTGGATCGTAGACATTATGGTTCATTATATAATCGGATGCTTGTTTTAAGGTCTCTACATGACGATATTAACCGACGTTATAGCCAGTAAAGTGTGCATTAGAATTATTAAAAACTTTTCATCGCTTTTAAGACACACCGGTATAGGCAAATGTGTTTTATAGATGCGCGTTGCTGATCTCGATCAATTTACTTTACAAAAACGAACAGGCATTCTTTGTACATGAAGTAGGTAGTTTTAATATTCGTGTATTACATGTATTAGTGCATATTTCAATTGACTGATAAACGTTTATTCATTTTATTTATTTCAATATATCCCTTTCACCTACCAGTCACATTTAACATTATTTTTTTCAATATTTTTCTGAAATTTCATTACAACATGTAAAATTATACAGTTCTCTCAAAGGAAACATGTGTAAAAGAGAGAGAGAAAAGCTTAATTGACGTTAATTATTAATGACAGTAGTAGATCTTATAAAAGAACAGTTTACCGTTTAATTATCAACGTGAAATAATCTTAACAATTCGTGAATACATTTAAAAATCTACGAAGGAGTATTTTTCCTGCTGAATCGCATTTGCTTCCAGTGCTAAATCCGTGTACATACAATGCAATTATTTTATTTTTATTTATATTCGAATATAAATTACACGAGTACTTATCAGAAATGCGAAGGAAACAGATACATTTGAAACTCAATAAATAATTCAAAGAAAACAAAAACTCGAAACGATAGCAGATCGCATCCCCTTATTAAAACTATAATTTATATGTTCTGCTAGTATGGAGCGTGAAGGGGGGGGTGTGGGGGGAGGCAGGTGAGTAAGTGGGAATGAGAAGGCGATATACGTACGTAAGTTAACCATCCACCCCAATGTCCAAGGGTCATTATCCCTAGAAGAACGGCACGTCTCCCGCCGTCGGTAAAGCAGATTTATGAGTTCCACAGATATGTACAAGGCGATGCCACCTCAATAATTATAATAATAAACCACGTTCGCCTTTAATAAATCTCGGATGATTTATCCGTGAGAATAATCAGTTTAAAACATCTTTGCAACTAAATGAATGTTCTGTGAGGCCGGTCCTGTGCTGCCGCGCGAAATGACTTATGGGTACAGAGTATGCGCGTATACCTATATCTTCTTATATACATACACTCTATGTATATATGTACTTGGCTATATATTTCATATAAACAACAAACATGTAGCTAGAGCTATACATCCAAGCGCTGACTGGTAAACAAATATCTAGACGCATATATGCAAATAGACATTTAACCATAAGAGAATCTAATTATTCTATATTATAACGTATCTAACTGATCTTGAGTGAAGTGATTCCCAGAAAGCACCGAGTCACTGAAATAAGATTCATTTATAATGTACATTTAATATCTTGTGAAACTATTTCTGTACAAATCATTATTCTAGATCAAGTACAGAACTGCAAAACTTCAACCTAATATATTTACGTATGTCTGACTGTAGCGAAACCAAACAAATTTATCATATTTTTATGGCAACTACATCTATATACATTCTTATTCATTTTATATAATTTATGACTGAAGAAATGCAACGTGCAGAGCATGATTAATATCTGGCGAAAATGATAGCATCTTAGCGAATATACAATGCAGATTGTCTACTCGAATTTCATAAATGCAGCTGTCTGTAACGGACCGGTGTGCACTGTCAGACCAGGCCCCCTCGCACACACCCGCCACTGCCGCCGTTGTTGTGTTTTTGGTAGCGTTGTTATTTACCGGTACTTATTTCGATAGTGCCCTTTGGCACCGGCGATGCAAGTGTAAACGAGTTTTCAGTTAATACTGTGATTTGTTACAGTGCAACGTTACGTGCGAATATAATTTTAACGGCTTTATGCTGCCGGTTAAAGTATGAAATTTTATGCTTGTAAAAAGGGTAGTAAAATTACAATTTCTGACACTATATGCTTATCGTATTGTTCATAAATAGCAATTGGGATAGAATGTAACCGTTCTTTTTTTTTAATATGATCAGTTAATTTACATGCTGAATCAAATTCGTGGTCTCACTTTTCAGTTGTATTAATTCATCAAGTTGGAGCAGCTGTACAGAGTGAAGAAAATATATACCTAATACTTGACACGTGCGTTTCTAGTTAAAGTTCCAGCAATATTATGTATATACGACATGTGCTATTTGAGATCTCCACCCGACAAATCTTCTCCAAACTATCTTGTCACTCTCTCGCGTCACAGGTCTGACCTGTCAACTTAACATCACCACTCGCTCTCCGGTAACTAACCAATAGACCAATACCACCCAAGCCCCCTCACCCGCTACTCTAGCGCCCCCAACCAACCGCACTAAACAAATAAAGCCTGTATAAATATTGGTACTGTGAGAAAAAACATACGCATCGTTTTAAAATAAGAGAAACACGGTCCCGGAAAAAATGTATTTAATTGAAATGTGAACGCAAATGTTGTGTGTAATAATAAAAACGAATTTTTACCAGTGCGAGAGGGAGAGAGAGTGTACGCAAACGGGCCCGCCAAAACAAAGCCTTTTCCGAAATAAAATAAACACAATTTATACGTTGAAAAAATACCGAGAAATAATAAATTATCTATCGGACGCGATCGGCGAACAAACGGACGGCATTATTTGGGGAAAAAGGATCACAACGAAATACACACACACACACACATGCGCGCGTTTGTGCATACATACACTCTCGCATAGACTGATATTGATGAGCGTGAATGCATATGCTCAAAATGTTTATTTGTACAATACAATATTGTTCTATACATGTAGATATGCATATGTAGGTTTTTATCAAAATACATAAAGACTACATGATGCGTATATTTCTAACAGTAAGATATTAGAGCTCACGGTAAACATAGAATAGATAATACAAATACAATATGACAAATTACACATTACAAAATACGTACAAACTAATTGTATGTTTTGCCACGACGTATTTTTGTTCCGATACAACTAATTTACCTCAGTGAAAAACAACAGCTTTTAGTAATAATGTTCAGCACTCAATAACCAAATCAGTGATACCAACAAAACAACAATGACTTGACTCTGAAATCACTGTCTGTCCGTGATATGAACATGTAACAGCTGCATCTCTCTTGACTGAGACGAAGAACTATGGTGTGTGCGTGCGCGCGGGCGAGGAGGGGCGATAGTAGTGTTGTAAAAGAACGAGTGAAAGACAAAGACAACGATATATATGTATATATATATATATAACGTCAGTCTCGAATTACAATATAATTATGTATATATGTTACGATCCGTAATTCTGAAACGACCAACCACATAACTCGGACTCGAAATAACAAGCTGTGCATTTTTATTATATATTATTAATCGTAATAACAGCTAAAATATTTTCGACTATAAAAATAAAGCTTATTAGTTTTTATTTTCATATTCAAAACGAACTACGTTGGGGCGCATTCAAAACTCCAGGGTAAGGGGTGGGGAAGTGCGAGGGGCAGAGCACAACTAAAGTGTGGTGGTACACTGTTATAATATAGTTGTATATTTTATACAGCGGGCTAAATTAATCCAACAACATGTCTTATGCAACGTGACAGATATTGATGAATTCATATATATATATCGTTCTAATGACTAGTGCGTGGCAATACTATATCGCTACCGGCACAATAATCAGAAACGATAAAACATTCGTTAGTGTAATGTACATTCACGTGAACAATGTGCTTTTATACAATTTTCCAAACAGTGTTCAATTATATTTTTATCAAATTTAATTCACATTCAAAACTATGGTATCGATTTTATATTAAAGGAAAAAAAAATTATTTATACTTTTGTATTAGAACATAATACCATGTATAATGAAAGTTTCACTGGGGACAGTGTTACTCTCTTTTAAAATAACAGTGTACAACAGTCAGTCGTTCCCAACTCGACCCGGCAAAACCAAGGCACATTAATACGAAACGATAAATCAGAAAAAGTAATAATCCCAATTATATTATTTTTGTTTTACAATAATAAATACTCACACAGTCAGACAGACAGACAGAGGTAAACATAGTGCAGTGGAGAGAACGGAAGAAAATACACACATACACTAGTACGTACAGTCAGTCGTCAGTCACGTGAAGAACAAGAATAAGAAAAGCAAGCTACAGCAGCGGTGCGAGAACAGATCAGGGTGGCAGTGAAGCAGAGAGAAATAGAGTATCCGATTTATGACGTAATTGCTGTTCTTGCAGGCGGCTGAACAGAGGGAGGGAGAGCAAACATGCAGGAATTCAGAGTGTATGTACGAATGGAGCAATGTGTGTATATGTGTGTGTTGTGACGTTGCAAAGATGAATGTTGTGGAACAATTAATTCAGACAGAATGTATTATAAGACGCGGAGAGCAGGTAGAGTTATAGAACTATTAATCATTTTAGCCCCCGTAGAAAATGCACAGTGTTTGACTGTAGTATATATCTATATGTTGGTAAATATAGTAGTGCGTGTGTGTGTGTGTGTGTGTCAGATACAAACACTAAAATATCAATAAGACAAAGTCGCTGACCTGCTCACTATAATTCATACAAAAAAACTCACAGTTAAACGGCCGCTCAACTGAATTTTATTTAACATACGGTGTATCCACTTTAGAATATTATGAAAAACCGCACATAAAAGTGATGTATACAAAGTGATGATTTCCACAATAACAGTGTAACACTATTATAAAAAGAGCAGAAAATGTCATGTGATCGTTACGTGCGCCTGAGTATACATTGTAGCAAGATTTCCCGTGCATTTAGTTGTGTGAAAATGTCAGAATTATACTCTATATAGCTTCATCGTTAAATTGAAAATGATACATAAAGTTGTAGTAAAACACTGTATTTATAGTAAGCGGTCCTCGGCACTGCAAATTACGAGTTATCACTCCACACACACATATATACATACATCCACACATATAGACAGAATTTCATCCGTAATTCATAAAACGTGATGATGATAAATTTATAAAATAAGTTACAAGTTCCACAATCAATACTAGGCGAGAATATTACGAGAATTGAATTATATATATATATATATATATATATATATATATATATATATATATATATATAAAACCGTGGATGAATTATTAATAACTATACATTGATATAAATATATTTATACAAGTATATTTTGGAAAAAACAATCTACTTAAATAAAATCGGATGTAGTTTACAACTACACAAACAAGATCGATATGGAAATATTTTCAATTCAACACTATTTTAATATTTTATGAGTACATTAATGTTTCCCCTATACAATTTTCACTTGTCAAGAATAAGACTTTCGTCATAAATTATGTATGACTAGTGTATTCTAAGAAAAAATTTGCATGTTCCCAACTCGTATGTATGCATGTGTGTGTGTGGTTTCCTTTACAACTACTGTATGCTCATAATGTAGGTAGATGCATGTATGACAACAGACAAAAGTTAGGTTATATATTCGATTTTTCTTTAGTAGTGAATGTTTTGTTATAATGGCATTAGATATATTACAATACGATAGAAGAGTGTTGCAGAATGTAATGTCGTTTGATGTTTGTGTAATATGACGAATGCTGGCCAGTTATAATATGTATACATGTATATACATACATATATATATATATATATATATATATATATATATATATATATATATATATATATATATATATATATATATATATATATATATAATGGAAGCTCTACTATGATAGTCAACTCTTTGCCGTACATGAAAAGATTAATCACCGAACGCGCAGTTGGCAGTGAATCGGACTTGTTATCACAGAACCGAATGTCCGTGCTTGATTTATCGAATTATGATTTTTTTGAAGAAGCGAATACACCCGTTCGACGGACGCGGACGAGCGAGATGGCAAATATTAGAGTCGCCGGTTGTCAGACAAGGATGACAACGAAAAGTCATCACAAAAATTGACAAGCTCACATATCCTAGACATTTTTTACCATAAATAACATTGTACATATCACGCACGGACCATAAATTCACGGAGCATCAACTGCAGGAATTATAACAAAAAAAATAAATACACAAAACAAACCGAAAAAAAAAACTTATAATGAAAAAGCGATGCAGATGCATGAGCTAAAAATGCAACGGTACAGTGTGTAAGGATTTTAGAAATTTATAAAATATTTACACTTACTGCATGAATAGAACAGAATTGTATTCACTGACAATAATTATATTGCAAAAATTAAATTGGAAACATAATTTGTACCGAGTCAATACAGCCCCCCCCCCCCCCCCCCCCCGCGCGCCCATCACCGGCTCCATTCTTCTTCCATTAAATTAATTAACTTGAAAATTTATTAATTAGGTAATTAATAAAAATAAATCAGACAATTAATTAATATAATGAACGTTTATTATTGATTAAAATTATTCTTTGCGTTTGTCTACTTGTGCGTGCGTTATTCAAAGAGAGAACTCGTTGAGAATTATATTTCTGATAACCTGAGCCGGTACGGCATATTTCCAGTGGTAGTCAAAATTTCACACAAAGTACTGCGTTAAAATTACAGTCGGGTATGTGAGAAGATTATACGAAAAGGACAGAGATATCGCGCAAAAGTCAACATGACGATCCATAAATATAAAACTAATATATCTGAAGAAAACACCAAGGCACATACATACACACAGAGATACTTGCACAGGCTGTAATAACACGTATTTATACTACGGGACAAGACAAATAGAAGAGCCCCGTCTTGACACTCATGAAGAATGCACGAAAATAAATAAAACTAAACAAATTTATATTTATAATGGTATACAAATAAAAAAGCAGAAGACAGTTTTGATATTCCCCGTTCCCCCGTCGATGTGGTAAGAAGTTTTGTGTATTTTCTCTGGAAGGGATTTACAGCAAAACTTGGTAGGGTTAGATTTGAACAATTTAAAAAATGAACAAGAAATAGACAAGAAGAATATGCACTAGAATATATTTAGTATATTCATTGTCGTTCATTTATAGATTCATGTGTCTATACAGATAAAGTAGCGAATGAAACAGACGTCGGTTATTTGTGAGAGCGTCGACCGATCGTGAAGCGTCCGTCTTTAGGCGCACTCCACACTAGGCCACGTGTACCAACCTAACACCACCCTAACTCACTAACGCTCTCCTCTGCTGCTACCCGCAACACCACCGTCCCGGAAACTGATTAAATATAAATAAGTAACTACAAATAAAGCGGCCGGGCACACCCGTACACCCTCTCGCGTCGAATACGCACTGATATATTATTCCATTATTTTTTTATGCGATATCATAAAATATGAAAGGGAAATATATTTTTTCAAGAGAGTGCACTTAAATTATTTATATTGAAATCCATTGTGCCAGACCGTGGGCGCAAGGCAGGAACTATGATATTTTATTCACAGCATTAGAGAATGCCCAGGACCAAGGAGAGACCAAAACCAACCAACAGCTTTCGTAGAACCAAAAACATCCAAGCGCATTCTTGTTCATAAAATGTGCAATAAAACTCTCTATCAAAAACCGTTACCATATTGAAATTCAATTTCTAAATTATAATTTTACAACTTAAACGTACCATTTGTAAATTGTATACCGTTATTTTTTTTTTATAATAAGTGTAAATTATATGTTGTCAATCTTGCTAGTTCGTATGTCGATTTCTAAAATGTAATTTTTTCATTAGCGTAATTGTAAATATTTTATAAGCAAACTCAACTATGGTCTGCGCGAGTAGTGCGGGCCGGTGTATATAGAAGAGTAGATATTCATTCGTGGCTCGGTTGTGTTTCGAATGCATACCGCCAGATGTACTAATTCCTATGATTACAACCGACGGAGTCAAGGTTGAAGAACAATATATTCTTCACAATAATTAACATTTATTACGGAGATGAATGCCCTCTAGACGAATTGCCCGCAATAAAGAAATCCTAATAATAATAAAATGGTAAAATAAATTAGTGATAGCGGTACACATCACAAACAATCAAGCACATATAGAAGTAAGCGAGCTAGGTGAATTCTAAGTATTCTTCTAGGTTATGTTTAAATATTCACGTTATGAATACACACCGGGAATACTATTAATATCCAAGATATATAAACATTTCCTAGTAAGATACACTATTATTCTATATCACTTTGTGAGAAACAAAATGACACATCACACTCTGACACAGTATGAAATGCAAGAAAGTTGCAAGTAGGCAAGAGATATAACCAGCAAGACATAGAACCCCTTGATTTATTACAAACAATACTCAAGCAGACTAGTGTAAAAATGAACACAAGTTTTAGTACACACGATCCCGGATTAACTCATAAATCGTCTATAAATACAAATATATCTCCACTGCCCCCCAGCGCACCAACAATTCTGTAATATTTTCGTATTTTTTTACTACCAATTTCGAATGACGCGGCCGGTTCCTACATTTTCGAAATATTATCATTTTAATATCTCAGTTGGCGCGAGGGGCAATGGCATCTTTGCATTATATGGTCGCCGGGGCCTCACGGAGTTGAATTAAAATTAATATTTTATTATGGGGCACACCTGCACGCTGTGGAATGGGGCAATTTACATATACAGAAGTGTGAATGCACCATGCGAATGGTCAACAGTATCCATCATAGTAGTAGTAGTATCATCAACATGGACGGTCAGTACCGCCTGTCTGCCCCCGCCCCTTTGGTTAAACATTCGTCACTGAGATGATGTACAATACATAATGAACCTTGCCAAAATATTACCACTAATTTTTATATCAAATAAAATGTAACAAAATACCAGCAAACAGTTTTAAACCAACGAAATATTATATGCCCCCCATATCATTTCCTCAGGTACCACCACTGACAAACAAAGGACGAATACTAATTTGAAAACTAAACATAAAACTACATTTAACACTATTAAAAAGTTACCAGGATTTCTGATTTTTATATTACCCTTTCTCGGGACAGATTCTCTCTCATATGTATAATAATGTTAATTAATATTTTTTTTATTATTAAGAATTGGGAAAGGAATGCGCCGCAGTAAATTACTTTGAAAACTTTTCAAATAAAAGATAAAAATGAAAAAAAAAAGAACTCAGGTGGTCTCGGCGGGCTCCGTGTATATTTACATAAATTTATAAAGCGTTTCAGAAATTGCCTGAATCTAAAAATTCATTTCTACGAATATATATGTATATATAATATTGCAGTATAGATTATCACGGTACACTCAACTGCAGAGAATGATTACATCAGCAATTTTATAAACCAGAAACAGACCATACAACAGGTACATATATATTAATTATATTTCATATATTTTTGAAATTTATCAAGATATACAAATGAATATTAAATAATAGACATTTTAAGCAGTTTTGAATAAATGAACGTGTAAATTAAAACCCTAATCTAAATATAATAACAGACACGTTTAATCATGGCCGATGTATGTTTGAATTATTCATAAACTTGTAGAAACCCAAAGTGTGCATTTTCGTTTCTTCTAATGTCAGTGTCAATTTTGATTGAAAACGGGCGCACTCACCACACACATACACACTATAAAATCACTTACAAAACCCGTCAAAAAAGCATCTAAAAGTCAAACTGCTGTTAACTCGACAATTAATTAACAAACCGGGAGCCTTTCATCTAATTTTCAAACTGAAATCCACTAATTCGACTGACAACGCCACACGGAATAAAACCGATGCGCGCGCCTGAAAACATGTCCAACATACTCGCCATCACACATTCAACACATAACCTTACATTTAAAATAATTAATCTGCATGTGTATGACTTGATATCGTCCGGTGGACCGTGGTGGCGCTGGCAACGGACACATGTTACACAGAAAATTAAACAAGAAATGCGACGTTGCAAATCAGGAGGCTCCGGTGTCCGTTCAATTACATTCACATCGCACGATTTACATAAAACAGGAGAAATAAATGCGCACGAGCCCGAGTGAAACGTCAGTGCGTGTGCGAGGTGGCTCTGGTTACGTCACAAGTAACAGACACGATGTGTTACTACATGTACGTTTAGTAGAAGATGCGTAAAGTTAATCAATGCACGAAGCGACGATATAGAACTGACATACACCGTCATCAGTCACTTAATAAGAATGTACAATGACGATGAATTTATATAAATGCGGATTTTTATTCATTTATAATTATTGTACACGTGACGGAATTCTCCGAACAATTAAATATAATTAAATGTAAGACATATTTATAATAAACATTTTTCTATACACAATGATTATGTAAATACAAACAATATAATTAAATATTGTATATTGTATATAATATACATGCTATTGTTATTGAAATAACAAATTATATTACTTGAAAGTATAAATGGGTGTTTGTATTTCAGTAAGATGAGATGTAATATTATAAAGTGTTGGTTGTTAAGTACCGCTGGTTCTATCATACGAAGATCACATATCCGCTTGTCTAATAACGTTATAAATATGAGCATCGTGACACACGCGTGCATATACGTGTCCCAACATACCAAGACCTACCGCATCGAGCAGTAAGACAGACCAGCAGCGTCCAGGTACCGGACATGATAAATACATACAGGCTATAGAACACAACTTGCACAGAAAGAAACAAACAAATTACATTCGCAATGTTTTATAAATAATTTACAGCATATGTAATATTTGTAAATGTTTATAATATGATTAAGAATATACACTGTTCGCTGTATTATTGTACATATTATACAGTAGATATATGTACGTTACATATGCGTGGATACAAGTGTCTTAGAGAAATGCATAATATTGATGACAACAAGTACTACCGGTCGGTGTGTGTTTGCATGCATGTCAATTGGTGCCGGGAACGAGTCGAGGTCACGACATAGGCAGGATGACACTATTTGTTTAATTACGTGACCGCCAGATGGACATTTCTCGTCTTCCTCCCTCGCGAAACCGCGCACTATCGTTCATCCACGATGTATCACATCTCCGGCTTCCTGCTCTCTCACTCCTGCCCGTGTCCTTAACAACTACGAGCTCGCTCGCTCACTCGAACACACACAACCGGCTGATGATGATGTCTCTGTCCTGCCGCGGCTTCCTTCTAACGCTTGTTGACCTCGTGGGAGGTCTAGCGTGGACAGTTACCAGAGTTTGATCTAGCCGGAAGGATACGAAAGGGTCACACAACACAGAGAGAGAATGAAGAATCGGTTTCCGACCGGAGAACAAGTTGTTGAAAGCACTTCAGAACAGCAACGAATGAGTGTGTATGTGTGTGTGTGTGTCTGTCTGTCAATATTAACACACACGCACATTTCAACTCACGATCAAACAACTTCACATCATTTTATTTATATTAGCAACATCACTCTGATATTGTTGCAAGTGTTATTAATTTTATCGCAACATTAATATGTGTAATAACATAAAGGTTTTTGTTGTACGTCATTAAGATAATAGAAGCTAGTTAGTTGGTTAGTGAGCCACATTATACTACAGCACTGACATGAAACCGGGCTGTACAACTATCAGTTAAAACACGAATGCCACTTTGGGCACAACTTCATTTTCATCTACGCTACATTAATTACAATTTTCTTCATAAAACAGACAATAAAAATACCAAGTACCAATCTTAACCAGGTTCAACGTCATCACCGGGTAACCGCGCAAGTTGTGCACAAAACCCCTGGCGTACGTATATAATACATCATAACTCGTAATCGGCAGGAGTTATAAACGCTAGTTTACTTTCCATAAAATTTCCCTAACACCTCTGCGGCAGTGGCAACCCTGTATCCCCCGCGGTATCATCATATACGGGCAATCCCTGTTGTAATCCGCGCGGCTGTAGCCTGTTGCCAGTGTCGACGGCAGTACAATGTTGCCAACACTACATGTGGGTGTGTGTGCACGTGACGGGGCAGGTTAGTATACATGAAACAGGACGACAAGTGAACAAGCGCCATAGGTGCGGGGCGGGGGTTTGACAGGACGGAAGGGGGTGTGAGAGACCATAAAACCCAGAATATGGCCATTAAACGCCGGGATGCAATGGTGACAATGCTGCCAACCCTGCACAAACCAACATCAGTGCATGTCAACCATCATTCAGCCATGGATTTAAAATTATTTTAAATAATATACACTAGTATAGACTACTAGTCTTCAAGAAGATTACAAGGTAGTTTTCAAGACAGACATATTGTACAATCGTGACAACTACGAGATACAGTGAAATGCAGTGAGAAAAACTGGTTCGTCCGCGTTGAGGTTAATGAAAACTGACAGAACTCCATCTGTTTGACAGCTACTGGTGTACGCGTGGCGTCCCGCAGACACGTGGTATCGCGTCCCGGCTTTCACATAAAAAGGGAATGATTTACAGGCAACGGGTCGGGTTCTGGCGGCACGCGAGACCATACACACACACACACACATACATGTGTGCATGTATGCACCACAACACATGTTCCCTTGCAGCTGAATCACTTTCTCGCCACATTTGGATATTTACAAAACTATGTAAAACAATACAATACAGGAAACATGAACATTGTGAGATCAACCAGCATTGATTCAGTTTCAATCACATTTGAAGACTATTCTTGGCCTTGATCGATTCTTTTAAATTCATTAACAACAGTTGACCTTGAGTACTCAACATGGCAGAAACACTTATGGTGTACATCATTTATAAATGAAAACATTAGTTGTGTTTGTTGCATAGTTACTATTCGCTGTACACAATACTGTGAGCACAGGGCGATATACAGTTCATTACGAGTTGCAGAGAGTATCCCACAACGATGACTTTCGCTCTCTGCCACAGCACGGCGCCAGAGGCGCGAGCAATCTAACCTCAAAAACCTCGAAACGCGAGCACAAGTCGAGAACGACGACGACGACGGCGGCGGCGGTGGTGGCGTAGCGTACAAACGTTTTAGTTTTGTTTCGAAACAAAACAACGGTTGCCGTTCGATGTAGTTTTGTTTCAGAACAAAATAGCTATCGCGCTTGAATCCCGAGCAAGGTACGTACAAGATTTCGTTAATAGTGTTTCGTGTTGATTCTATAAAATAATTAATGAATTCTATGTAATTTAATTAGAACCTTGTGATTCCGGTAGGTCGTACAGATGACGATATAAGTACGTGTATATATCTACGACATGCGTGCCCCCGAGTTCTGTATTTATGTTGTACAATTTAATCATAAACTCTAGGGCCGCGTTTGCTCGCTAATTGCAATGTAAAAATTACAATGTATAACTGACAATTATGTGACGTACTTTCATGATAAATTCACGCGTGCCATTTCTTATCAATGTCATTATCTAAAAAGTACAATTGCACTGTGAATATACATGGGAATTATGTCTCTGAAATCTACCATTTCCCGTTAGGTTTTATCAAACAGCCACAACTATATCAACACATTAACTTAACAATATTTTCTACTTATTAAATAGCTCTATATGCCCAGGATAAGAGCGATTATTTCTCTAATCATAAAGATATAAAAACTGTAATAAATGTTTTTGTTATTTTAATTATTCAAGTAAGATAAGCGATTCATTTTATTTTACATGTAAATAAAATATAAAGATAATTGATAGGCAAAGCATTACCGCCAACGTATTATCAAATATGTATTCTATTCGCACGTAAGAAATAAATATTTATATTTCAAATAGATTGGAAATTATTAGCTACGGTCAAACGAATTTGTATTAGGGACAGAATTTAATTATAGAGAAACAAGAGTACGTTCACAACTCACTTATCTACGTATATGGTGTAATAACAGGTCAGTAATGAGAAATATATTAAGCAATAAATAAATATCAACCAACTATAGTTTAATCAACCAGTCCGACCTTTTATTATATTATTTACTATTATTGTTCGACCATTAATCTAACATTGATTTTTCTAATCTAATTGAAATTATGAATCGCATGAATACGTCCTAAACCGTTACAGAATTGTTGGCCATTATTTTAAAAGCCAGCCATCTTATTAAATATAAACCCACGCATGCATTAGAAAACTTGATTTAACCTGATTTATTGAGATTTCAATGAAATTACGATTTTATATTTGTGTGTTGTGTTTTTATTTTGTTTGGGCGTTGGAGAACAAATGTTATTTTAAAACTGATATCTTTTATGAAACATGTACAAAGAACCGATATTCGTGTGAACGTACCGAAACTCATATATAATATACATTTATTCATGCAAGTAATTCTGATAATGTTTATTTCTACAAATCCGTAACCAAGATTAATTTTTGCATTTCGTAATCGTTTCATTTTCTGCACAAGTTTCTCGTCTACGACGAGAGCACTTTATAAGTAAAATTTTCTGTCACATAATGAGATAACGACAGAGTGTGGTAATTCACTTTTATAACTCGTAAAAACCGTGATATTCCTCACACTAAAACAAGTTAGAGCGTTTATCATCGTTGCGATCGCGTGTCGGCATCTAGTGCAAGCCACAAGCCAGTGCACCTAACCCTACTTCTTCACAATGACACATTGTATGGCCCGCATCGCATACCATTATACACATCTGTATGTAGACTAAATACATTGGCTGTTGCATTCTGCGTGCTCTATACATTGTCTTCATATTGTGCAGACAATAATATAACATCTCATTTCGCCAGTTTTAGGGCCGTGTGCCACGTTAGCGGACAGGCACGGACTCAAGGGGTGGCGAGCGGGGGGGATGAGCGAACGAAAAAACCCCATACGCCGCATTAATATTCCCTCGCGTTGTACGATATAAACGTAGTTGCAGAACGCATTAAAACTGTTTTAATACAAGTTCACATAAAGTAAATTGTTCTGGCTACACTGTTACACGTAAACGTGTTTGTCTACCCAATAGAACAGTGTACTACTGTCACAAGTTTTGCTAGCTTCATATTCTACCGGGAACTTTCTTATATATCTACTTCGTAATAAACATTTGCGAATGAATTTAGGCAGTTGTGTATGCGAGACATGAAGAATATAGTAGAGGTTGTTTGTTGTTCCCTTGTTGTCGTGTTGATACTAATATTTTATTCTTATATCGTTGAATAAATCTTAATATTTATATTGCTTTTGTCCACGGGAAATACGAATGTACATAAATTGATTATATTAAAATATAAAAAAACCTCGGTACCTGCGATCACAGCGCCGCCAGTGACTCAACCTTGCCAGAGACTTACTTTATGTATTTTGTAAGCGACAGTAACACACTGGAGATAAATTAAGAAAATTACTTTCTGTTATTCCGTCCAGTGGCTTTCAATCAGTGGCTGGCAATTTTTTTCTTCGTTACTTAATAAGTTTTCTATATACATGTGTGTAAACTAGATGTAATTGATCTTATAAAATAGACTGTTACGTTTCCAGTAAACATTACTGTTTGCCGGAAATACATTTCACATGTTACACTGAAATCGTAACAAGTGGGAATGTATGAAAAATAAACAGAAATAAGAAATGGAAAAAAGAATAAATGAAAATAAGTACGTAGGTGTAGAGGTTGTGCAACGGTTAATGATAGATTTTCACAACTCATTTCCAGGTAGTAACGAACCAGTGTATACACACACACACACACATGTAGATATAGTTGTATTAGTGTATGTGTGCTTGCATGTATGAAACGTGAAACAAACAAGGAACGAATGTTAGGCGCAAAATACCATTACTTATATACAGTATAAATAATAATATAACTTCGATATAAAATAAAAAAGTGAACTTGTAATTAGGAACCAACGTTTGCAATTAACTAACAATTTCATAAATTCTCAGTAAAAAAAATCAACAACGTTATTTCTATGATAGTAATCAAGAGAAATAGCTATGCATGTACAGGAACTGAAATATATTGTAAATGTACACAACTTATAATAATACATGAGAACTTGTCGATATTCAATCACTATATGCATTTCCGTGTAAAAATATACCAAAATACAGATTTAAGACTTGATGCATTTTAACTCTACTTTTTGTATAATATATTGGACGTAGAATATAACGGATAATTCGTAATAATTTCAGCTAAAACTGTACATTTTCTAGAAAGAGTTATACTAAAATACCTTCGATATTTTTTGGATTGAAATATTTTTTTTAATGCAACTGTTGTAGTATTAGTTACGGTACAGATTATGTATAGTGTAAAGAGACTTGTATGTACAACAATAATGGATATATATATATATATATATATATATATATATATATATATATATATATATATATATATATACATGCATACATAGTTGCATTTGTACAAAACATATTATTAACTGACACAGTAATTATTTGTTGATTTTTTAGTCTAGATAACAGGAAACGCCATCAAAAATTCATAGACAAAACGAATACATGTCATCAGAACAAATTATGCTATCTGCATTAATACACACGACAGGTACGTATGTCGTTACTGACAGCGTTTGTATTCGTTGTTTTCCCGCCAAAGATATTTTTTATATACAGTTTCGAAGAACATAATAACTAATCAATTGTTCCAACAATTCCATAGCCATGGCAATAGATTTGAAGGAAGACTTCTGATCATTATATTTGGAGACCGAACAGAGGAAAACACATGTATTATACATGTTATTTTTAGATTTATGTCCCGGTAATGCTTAGGTAGAAAACGTGAACCAAGAGGGGGGCAGTGTGTAATTTCGACCGTTTCCGCTAGTCGCTCATCCGTCCTTCAACAATTATATTGCAAACCACAAACCACAGCACATATATACAGGCAGAAAATCTAACAAATAAGTTCAATACATATGCGTATGTATATCTAAATGTTTTACTGATTCAAATAAATAATTCCATTTAATTCACAATGACGACAATCATTACAGAGAGTTAGAAAGGAACTATTGTGACGTCGGCTATAATAAATAAAATATGCTACAATAATAAAATATAAATAGTAGTGCGCACGGCAATTCCAGTTAAAATAGAATTGTTTGTTTAATTTCTCCACAATGATTAATGCGCACGACGTATTACAAGAAAATGATTAATTTATTACCTAGGCCTCTCTTTGTGTGTTATACATTCTTATATTGCATGTTCAAATTAAAACATATTTATATACATATAAAATTACTTGAATATTTCACATACTCGTACATGTATATTGCGATCAAAGGCGCCAGTAATGTTCGTTTATGACATTACATGAAATATCTACATTTCTCGATATATGTACCTACATAACTGTACTGTATCGTCACGTAACCGTTTTCGAATAATATTAATGACAAGTAAAAAGTAATTATTGAATACAGACGTTTTGTAGTTAATTAACAATTACCAAGCACGCACATGTTTGCTCCAAGCAATGGGCGGGTAAATGAAGGTTAAAAAAAATTATTAGGAACTTTTATATGCAACAGTGGAAGATGATCAACAACACCAACCACAGTGTTAGAGATTACAATCTATATGTAACACATATATGTCAGGAATTGTAACTAATTCCGAGGGAATTAACTCTGGTTATCTGTCCGTAGGACACAAGACAGGACAGGTGGTGGTCACTGGTGCGAAACCACTTCGGGAATCGATCCTGGCACGAGACAGGGCCAACGCGGGGGTTGCCACATGTCTACGCTCGACATCCCCTCGACCTTACGCAGGCCAGGAATAAGTCTGACTTGCTGAGTTACACCAGCCCGACCTAGACCTTGAACACGTGTTGGAATTTCACGGCACGTCAAAATAACCGCGTGTTATACTAATTTTACTTACGGCGGAGATCATTTAAAAATCCCTAGAATGTTCTCACATAAGAAGTTAATATTACAGACTGAACATAATTAGATTTATATGTCAACAGGACAGTTCTTCACGGTGCGGCTGACAAATCTTTTTACTCAGAGCACCCCTGCAACCCTCAACAAAACAGCGATTCCATGAGCTAGGTCTAACGTGCAACGTGTTAGACAAGGACAGTACTACACCATCACGGCATTCGTCCCTGAACAACTGAGAAGCACCCAAACAAGAGAGAAAAAATAGAACACACGCGCGCGTACGACAAGGATAGCACAAGTGACGACAGACCATCAACGAAATTCCTCTGGTTTTAGTGCAGCAGTTTTACACGTCGTTATCTTGGATCTGTCAGCGTGCGGCCACATACACACACGCCCGCGAATTTGTCAACGTTCGCCCGCTCACGGAAAGTCAACGTGACGGTGCATTGCGCGTGCGCTACTAACTTCACTTGACACTGGGACGCATCGCAACCCGCTGTAATCTTTTTGGGGTATTTTGCGAGAGAGATTGAATGCTTTTTTTGCTGTTGTAATTTAGATGTTTTACTTGTGAATGCCCCTTTTTGTCCAAGCAATGACCAACTAGTGACGGGAATTAACAGTCAAACTGTATACAAATATTCTTTAACTGTTTTTTTTTATATGTGAATTTTATTTTATAAATGTTATAACTATAAATTAAAAGGTGTTTTTATTTAGTTCTGGCTTACAATAAAGGACTACGAAATATACAAGATAAATTTTACACCAAACCATGAGAAATACAAGGTTATAAATAAGAAAATATTAGATTTATTACTGAAAAGTTGTACCAATAATCCATTAGATGCAACGAAACAAGAGAACGCACGTACATCGTCCAGACATCGGTTGGAAAGCGTCAATATTTTCACTAGAGTATAACGAACATTAAGCTTTACAACGTTCATCGTATCGTGTTCGTTCGTTATTTTTTCCTTCTTCTTTTTTCTTCTATTTATCCGTTTTTTTCTCGTTTTGCGCACAGCAAAAGTTGAAAACTTTATTAAACTTTGCAGTTTGATATTGCCCACTTTTTATAACGTCTCCTCTCGCGTCAGAACGAAAATAATAAATTCGAGAAAGGGGTTACAATGACCCCACCGACGAAAAATTCCATTCTAAAAATTGTTTGCTTTCGAAAAAATATGTTGTCCATTAACGTGAAAAAAAAACTTTTTAAAAAATTGTTACTCAAGCTATTCCTCATACAAGTGCATTCGAAACGGAAAAAAAAAACAGTAAAAAATAAACACTATGATATATGTACATACCTACACACATGAGGAAAAAATGCATGTTTTATATATAAAATATTTTTTTTTCGTGCCCAGCTGGCCAGCAGCCAATTCAATAAACGAAGTAATTTTTATATTAAAAGCAAACAGTCTCGAAATAAAATTTGTTTTAAATTAAAATATACGGCTAGTCTGCGCTGAGAGAACAGTAAGAGTTTCTAAAAATAGTACCAGCAATAGTAGTAGTAGTGTCGGTTCTTTGTCAAGACGACACTGCCACCAGTAGCAGCACGTCGTGCCAGGGATCTGCTGCTGTAGGCTGCGGCGGTGGTTTCATTTTACTTTCTTCGTTTTTGTATGCGCTTTCTTTTGTCTTGTTTTTCGTCTTTTTCTTTTCGTAAACTCAGGGTCAAACAACTGAACGCGGCTCGACTGTTTGTTTTCAGCAATGCACTCTTTTATTTCACATCGTCGATAGTTGACATATGGAATAAGCATACGACGTTGCATCCATTGCGTCTAAAATTATAACCAGCACACCCCGCGCCCCTTCAACTCACCCTGTATTTTTTATAACATAAACAGACATAAAAGAACTTGTTTAGGACAAAATATATCTATTTTTTTTATATCATTTACACAATGGTTCCTCATTATAACTGTGTAAATTTCAATAGAAATATTTTCTTAAAACATCTTTATTTTCCAAAATGAAATGCTTTTTCAATTGAGCATGATTTTATATAATACATAAATTTGTTTAACTGAATTCAGGTGACAAATAATTATACAAAATTTATTTAACATACACGCTCAAATTTCAAAACTAAACACGGATAATTTTCTTCATAAATAAGATAATCTTTTCGTACTTTTTAAGCAAATAAAATTTAATAATTTATATATACGACATTATTAAACGTTGAGTATGTAAAAAATAAAATATGTCCATCAATATTCAATTTATGCTTCAGAATTGTGACATTATAATTTAACTTAGTTAAAATTTCAAACAGTATTTTTTATTATTTATATTATGTAATAAGTACAAGTTAATCAATTTTTTGAAACGTTTTAATACGATTGAAACTAGATTTACATAATATGAGAACACGGATTTGATGACTGAAAATTTTAATAAACATATTGTTAAATAAAATAATATCGTCGGAATATTATTAATACAGAGAGTAAGATTGACTTTCAGGATATCCTTTAACAAAACGGTGATGACACGCAGGAATTCCTTCTTCCTCTGTGTGTGTGTGTGTTTGTAGCGACAGGAGCCGCATTCGCGGCAAAGTGGATTTCGTACAACCGATACTACTGTGAAACCGCGAACAGCACCAAAGCAGAGACGAGATAAAACGTGGGAAGAGATGGAAAAAGGAAGAGAATCGTACGGTCGTACGCTTACTATATTGTTTACAACATCGAGTCGGGTCGACTCTCAACCAAAGAGAGATTCGTAGTATACGCGATACGACGACGTGTCTGCTACGCGCGCACATTCACAAAATTCTTTGGCGCCTTTTTTGCCGAATAAATAAACGAAATTCGGACGCATCGAAACAGGAACACGAAAAAACAAAGAAAACAAACCGTTCTGTTATTGTACCTGCGTCAATTAAACTGTGATTTCTGCAAATTATTGACGTGTAATGAAAATAATATTTGGTATCCCTGAAGGATTGTAGTTCATAATCTAAATTTAAGTTTAAAATATTTACCAAACCAAAGGAAAAATTAATGTCTTTATTTTTAAAATACTTTTAAGAAATATTAGCATTTAATCTGTTGTTTATTTTAATAGTTTTATTTTGCAATAAATATGTTTCATTTATAGTTCAAAACAAGTTTGAAGAAATGGCATTTTATGTAAAATATAAATACGGAATATTATTGCGCCTCGTGCAAGAAGACAGATCTACGATTTCTGATAAAAACAAAACTTTAAATGTTATATACTACGAAAGTTTAATTAATATAGTTCTGTACGAAAACTAGGAATGCAATTTTCTGGATGTAATAAAAGTTATAGAAAGAGACGTAATCTTATAAAGATAAAATTTATCCATGGACTAGAAATATTAATATTAAACGTATTCTCTTTCGCCTACGCTTCCGACCGCTCTTCTTATAGATTAAAAAACTTATTCGAACATGCGGACAATATGTCACAAGTTCTTGGGGCTTGTCATCAATTGTCTTGGATATTTCCTATACGGATGTGATTTATTCTAATTCGAATATAGGATTAGAATATTTCTGAGTTGACATTTCACCGAGGGGGATTTGAATATTTTCTTGTGCAGAGTTGATTTTACTAATAATAATAATGAGACAGTGTTTGATGCGACTTACCCGTTCCTCCTCACGTATCATCTCCGCTATACCAGGCTTGATCTCCATGTCATCAGGATGTTGCGGAAGCTGAGCGCCTTGTTGTGGCGGCGGCGGCGGTAACGGTAGCGACAAGGACAAGGGTTCGTTAGAGGGCGGCGGCAATTGCGGGGTCGGCGGCGGTACCGGTGACATATCCACGGTCGGTGTCGGCGGCGGCGGTTCGGGGATCTCCGTGCTCACACTGTCTGCAGGACTACTCAAACTGCTTCGTTCACCGGAAGGACGACGTCGCTTCTTCGGTCTTGGCATACCGATAGCAGCATGATGCTGGCTCTGTTGTAATTGTTGGATCTGACTACCGACAGGTTGCTGGAGTTGTTGATTCAACTGAATCTGACCCGCTTGACTGTCGGTGGTTTCACGGGCTGACACCTCAGCTTGCGGTGCAACCAGATCTTGCTCGCCATTCACGTCGGCCAAGCCGCGAATCTTCAGTGATTCGGCAACTTTCAGTAACGGCCCGATCTGTTCTTGGGACACGTTAATCTCGCCTTTGTACATGAACTCGACGGCCGCTTTCAGCTCGGGCCACTTGATGTCGCGCATTATGACAATTGGATGTTGACAGGGATTCTCGAAGAACAGGGACTGGAAATACGGACTGCACGCGGACAGGACCATCTTGTGCGCTTTGACAGAGTGTCCATCGCAGGCGAGCGTCACGTCCACGAAGGACTCGCTCTGGAGGAGCTGATCGAACACGTTGGTCAGATTACTCTGGTAGTTGTTCCAACGCAAGCAGAACTGCTGCGGCGAGCCCGTGGCGTGCTGCATGGCTGCTGCTACAATACACAAGAGAACCAGAACGGCACAAGTTCAGTCACACATATCAGTTAATCGGTTCATAAACACTACAGTTCTAAAAACTAGAGGATCGTGTCCTGATCAGTCAGTGTTAGTGTCAGTGTCACTCTTTAAACAATATTATTTAACAATGTCAGTGTCTCTATCAAATAATAAACAAACACAACGTGATTTTAGTTCTGAGCACGGAGATGATGTCAGTTCAATGTGCGCGCACTAAGCACAGGTTCGCGCGTCGCGACGTCTCGATGTTTTGATCAACAAGAACGACGACAGCGGCTGTAGGTAGACAGGCGTCGTGGCTCGAGTACGGGGTACGCGGTCGTTATGTGTTTGTCCGTCACATACACACCACACGACGTCAGCCGGTACACTGCCGATTGACAGCGGCTCGCGGGGGCACCAGCGATCTCGGGCCGGCCTACCGCGCACGCCTTCCTAACCCCCACCAACAACACGGAGCACATGGAGCACCGCCCCCCGGTATACCGGCCCGCCGCACCGCCGCTCGCGCGCGACTCTCCGATTCGATCTCTGTACCGATACGATAATTAATATTATGATTTTGAAAAAAAGAGTGAGGAAACCTGCGTCGTTGTGAGGGGTTGTACAGTACAGTGTTGGTGGGACGGAGAGGGGAGTATATACGGTACAGTGAGTCTCTCTCTCTCTCTCTTGTATAATCTCTCTCACTCACTCACACGCGCTACACACACACAACATACATACATATTCGTAGAGAGCTTAGAGTACTAGTTAGCATTAGGCGTAGTAGTAATACATAGTAGTGGTACCTACATGTAAACGTAAAAGTTTTACATATAAATTGGTGCTCAAACGGAGCGTTATTAAAAAACACGGGACGCAGATACGGAGATTAAAATTCAAGTGAAAACGCACTTTTCCAGATATTAACAAATCGCCGATGAAAAAAAAAGTACACGATTAAACTCGAACACTCGACATACCGACTACAGAAGAATGTGTTTTTTGATAGTTTTTTGAAAAATACAAGTGCGAGGTTACGAAGTCGAAAAGCAGCATACGTACACAAGTATGGACTCTTTTCAGTATACGTAACCTGTTCGATACTAATCAATCAAATCATAACTAGCTTGCGCAAAAAAATTAAATACTGTATTAAAAGTAAACATTAACTAGTACGTATTAAAACACTATTTGATTTAGTTGAATTAAATTAAATTGAATAATTTACCAAATGCGAAAATAATAGAGAATGTTTAGAAATAAAACATTGTACATTCAAATATCAAGTAAACTTGAATGGATGAATATAAGAATATTTCTGTATATTATTATGAAATGACGATAGTAAAATATACGTAGAATGTCCCTTGTCGTAATGTAAATAATTGTACTAAACAAATTATAAAACATGTTTTAATAGAAAACAACGTGATAAAAACGTAAAACAACTTTCGAGTCGGTTAGAAAAAAAATCTTAATAAAGTGATGCGTCGCGAACAAAAATTTACCATATAAATTAAAGTTTAAAAAGTAACCAACCATCACCCCGGTCAAAATGAAATTCAAACTTAGGTCAGAAGATTAAAATGTAGATATATAAAATGAGATAAAGTTTAATGTTTTTAGAACAGACAGTTTAGTGTGAGCCTGTACCCCACCGGGCTCGCTGTATAAAATATATTACAGTTAATGAAATTAATTTGCATACTATGTAAAGAGGCTAAAAAGTTTCGAAAATTTAAAATCTTAATTCGCTTTTATTCGTCGCTGGTCTTTTATTAAATATTCATGCAAAACATTCACGAACGTTATTTTATTATATATCCCCCCCCCCCTCTAGCATAATCAAATATATGTATATATGTATGTAGACAACATACAATCTCACTAATGTAAATGCTGAATTATTTGCTATATCTACAACGACGCCATAAAATATTACTATACATGTCGCTAGAGATTTATACATGCAGTAGTAATAATAATATATAGAATATATTACATACATTCTAGCATTATTAACTCATCTCTTTCTATCATACATGCTAGATATGAACATATTACAATTACATATTAAATATGCAAACCTAATCTTAGATATTTCCATCAGACTAGAATATTGTACTACATAAATAAATATTTACTGACTATATTATCATTTCTTTAAATATATATATATATATATATATATATATATATATATATATCTTCATTGAAAAAATCTATAAATCTACATACAATGCAACAACATAACCTATATCTTTCGAACACGCATTATATTAAATATGAAAGGAACTTATAATAATAACCAATCAACTATACTTTCATTCATCTGTGTTCAATGCAAGCGCCAAAACAAATCAAAACTTATCTGTTATTTTGTCAAACATTGGTAAGAACAACTACATCCCTTGTGCCCACGTGACTGTTGTAGTAGAACCACCCCCTTCCCCCTAAATACCCTTAGAACTGTCTGTACATGAAGTAACAGTCACAGGTTAGGTTGTATACCTGAAGCCACTGATGCGAATCCCAGAAGAACCACTTAAAATCCATGCTAACTTGGCCTATTTACTTTAAAACTTGCCGGCAAGATTTTCGTCTTGTGTGAAATCTGCATCGGGATTTTTTTCTCTGGCCGCCAGCCTGGTAAAAGGCGAACGAACAAACACCTTTTCTTTCTAAAAGGTTCGGCCTAAATAAATTCAACAACGACAAAGAGATTTCCACAAAGAAACAACGGGGGACCGCGAGGAAATATTTTTAAATAAGTTTAAAAAACGTTTTTAAAAGGAAAGAATAAAAGTGCTTCGGTGTGGGATACAGTTATTAAATTAGCCCAGTTTTTCTTCAATTGATATTTTAACAATGTACGCGTTACAGTTTGTAGAAATACTCTTTACCGTTTACCCTACATATGAATACTATCATAATTACCCGATTACACAGTTCATAATTATCAGTATTAAGTTAATCCTATTTTATATCACCGAACTTTGCAATCTTGGTTCTTAGTTTATAGAACATTTATAAATAAACTAAATCTTGAAATACGAACTAATATATACCCCTATCCTATGAGCATAATATTATCCCCGAAGAATCGGAGGGCCCGGAGTCGTGCAGTTCAACAGCCTCTCTACCAAAACAACCGGCATCATGTGACGTTTCATCCGTGACGTCATACCTTTGCGAAGGCGGGTGCGATCTCTCGGTCGCATCAGTTATTTATTTGCGAAATGTAAAACATTGCCCGTGCGGGATGAGAGAGGGGAAGTATCAGACAAGTTAGAACGTGACAGTGCCATACACAAAGTACATTAATGTAAGAGAGAGAGAGAGAGAGAGAGAGAGAGAGATGTACAGATATTTATATCGGCGTGTTGATGGTGGTAGTAGTGTGGATGAAAAACGGATGCGTGTACATTACACATACGACACCCCTTTTCCTAATGTACCTTGTGCATCACCACCCCTTTGGCGGTCGTCAGCATTGCTTACAGCCAAGACGCATGGGGTGAATGCGGCGCGGGGGGAGGGAGTAAGACTCTCCAACCACTAGTACTCTCTCCTAGGTCTATCGATTTCAACAGAGCAGCGAGACCGCGACTCTGCTTTGGGGTGTCTAGAGATAAGGGTAGGTGTAGGAATTTCTTGCAGGGGTTGCAGTGGCACTTCACTAGCTCACCGCAACCAAGGTCGACCACCACGGGAATGCTAATGAACTACGGTCCTCAAAATGTTCCCCGCCCCCACTAGCGTTAGATTTTATTATTAGTATTTATTTGCAAAATAGGAATGCACATTATACTTTCAACAACGAATAACCAAATAGTTACCTAATACCGGCCCTGCACGCTTGGTGACAAGCAAGAGCGCACAGATGGCCGTATGACCACACGTATATTTTAATATATAAACATAAATAATGTGAAACGAACGATTTTTGTGAATTTTTTTCTACATCCCATTTAGTATTATTTTATAGACCGATGTTCTTATAAATATATTTTTAAGCATTCTTTTTATGTTTTTATTATGTCGAACCGAATTTATTCTATAAATATTTATTACACTACAGTCCGTATCTTTATAGAACCCCCCTCCCCCCTCAATGTTACAGGGTTGGATTCGTTAAAAATCATCATACAACGTTCATTATAGGAGGAAAAATATACAATTCTGGCTCGAAATATATGTTTGTCTTATTTTGAATTTAGTATTTTTCTTGGAATATTTTTGTTTTGTACACTGACAAAGAATACATGCGTTTGACATCGGACGTCGGGTGCAGACATCATACAGTCTGCTCGGGGCACAGGCATTGTTGTCAATTCATATTATTATATTTATATTAATTAAGAAGCTATTATGTTAGGAATTTTCTATTACGGCAGCTGATGAACTATAATTTCTTGTAATTAAGAATTGTTTTTCTTATTTTTTTTTCTACTTTCGTGACGACGTTAGTTATTTTTCTATTTATATTTTAATTAAATCTTGTTGTAGAATCATTATCTTGCCTCCAGAAATACACTCAACTCAACTCAGATAGACTGAGTGCGCATGCGTCGTCCATTTATGCAAGACATCATTCATTTATTTTTTACTCCCAAGTATATTTTAATTTAATTTGTATAAACAAAATAAACACAGGAGAAAGATATTTCTGAGAACCGACGCTGCATTTTCAAAGGTTTCATCACAAACTTTTGCTTACTTTGAAATGTAATACAGATCGGTTGTATTATTTAAATATATTTATTCTTAATTCACATTAATATATTTAAAAAACAAACTATGAGGTTATTATAGATTACAATTGGTGACATGTCTAAATTGCGATTATTGCAAATATTACAGGCAAATGAATTGAGATTAGTACACAATATACTGTTAGCTAAAACGGTCTAAATTTGTCACCGGAAACATAAGACAGATTCACATTTATATACAACGTTTTACGGGATTGTTCTCTATTCATTCAGACTATAAATATCATTCGGAACTTGATGAAACAGTATAGTCAAGTCCAGAGACAATTTTAATATACTCTCTAAAGGTTAACTCGAGATTTAATTATTCTATGTTTAAATTTAGAATTGAATATCTTCCTGTACCAAAAAATAGTGCAAAACATTAAACTGTATCACATAATATGGTCAAATAGAAATAATATCATTATTTCAACATATTTACATGTTTTAAATTAATTTGACATTTATATTCAGCTACAAATTCTTTTAATTTTTTTTTATGTCCGCTATAAAAGAATTTACGGCAGCAGGGTCTATTTTTCACTGATATTTGAATATTATTACCATTCCATGAATATTTTTTTAATGATTAAGCTACTTTAGAATATTAAATTATTTTAATAAGCACAGCTACGATCAATATTAGTAGCAAAATTAATAGCAATGTTAACAAGCATCTAGTTATTATTGTTGATATTAAAAAAAAAAAACATATTTCTAAATAAATATTACGTTATTACAAATCTATGAAAATAATTATTTCCATAAAATATTCCCCGAATGTTTTACTTTTATTCCAACGATCTCTGGTCGCATCCACTGCGTCTCCTAATTGAAAAAATAATCGATCTATATATACAAATAAAAGAAAACCAATAATAGGAATTTAATGGGACGCGCCCAGCGCCACAGAACCGAAGCGGCAATGTCGGGAATTTTAAAGCATTTAATTGATACAATTAAAATTATAGTTTCAGTTTCGTCATCCATTAAAATATGTTTCACATTTTATTTTAACTGCCGACTCATCGTGCCGTTATTAATTTAATATTATTGTGTTCAATGCGAGAGAGAGAGAGAGAGTGAGTGAGACCCACACTCTTCATGTGACGGCCCCCGCCATGTCGCACGCCTCTGATGGCGTGGAATGAACTGCGCGGCGACCGTGTTTCGCGGCGCGCACATGGCAATACACGTGGTTAGACTTGATCGTCGTTATATTTGTTTTTCTTTTTTCTTTCACGAAGACCTTTTATTTTTTAATTAAGTTTTTCACTTGGAACCGAAACCTAATATTGTTAATCGACTAATTAGGATAATATTGAAGTATTTGCCAGAGGAATAATAAATTCATATACAGTGGAATCCACTTACAGTAAACCCGGTTATAATGAACGCATTACTGAGTCCCAACTAAATACATCACATACTAAATACTTTCATTATAGTGTACACTCACGTATAGTGAACCAAATTCCTGGTCCCGTCACGTTCAGTATAAACGGATTCCATCGTATTTCTTATGTTTCATCATAAAGAACGAGCAGCGCGTATCACGATATTACTAGAAACAGATAATAATGTGTTCTATAATGGAGATAAGAAAATCTCCCTCTTCTAAAATCGGATGATCCAGTTGAATTAGCATGTTAGTTCGGAAACGTCTTAAACAGGGTGCGTAATACACAAACAAGTAGAAATAAACGACGAGAATGACGTATGATTAAACAAGGAAACGGCGGAATGAATGCGTTCCCTTTCCGTAAGGGTTCGACGGTATCCCACTTTCCGCGGAGCAACTAATCAGCTACGCGAGTTTAGCTATGTCCTAAGACATCTTTCGTCGTTAATTTCGGATATCAACCCTCACGCGGAGCGGCTGCACAATTTGTTAGAATGTTGGAGAATCTAAACTAATCTAGAACTGTGCGTTTACCACCCCCTCGGCCCCCGGCTAACGCCACTCGTTCCTCAGCCCTGCCCTTGGTCTAACACTGTGCAGTTTCACTCGGAGTGTTCTCCACCACCCCGCACCGCCCTGCCAAGTCCTATAACTAATCTTCGGCTAATTGAATTTGCTAGATTGCTTTGCACGATAAAATATACATTTACCTCTCACTGGTAGCACTTCGGCCCTGGATTCTAGAGCCGTTCTATCTACTGGGGCCTCACATACATATATACTCAGGACCGTACTAGAAAGTACAGGGGAAGGGGGGCATATCTATCGTGTTTCAATAGGAAACTACATTAACAATGTGTGTATTTGTTTATTTTAGATATTTTAAACGATAAGTGAGGAAGATAATCTACTAACATCCGGTAGTATCATTGGGCAGGAGAGTAGTGATCGAAACTAACTCTACCGTAGACCACAAGTTAGTCAGTGTGAGAGTGTACAATTGAAGTGAGGAGGAAGTGAATGTATGACCCCCGATGTCCAAGCGGCCACCGACAGGGTACACACTGATTCCTGGAGCTTATTTATAATTGAATTGTGAAATTATTGGCTCTGCACTGGTTTCGCAATGTGACTTTTTTACTTTACCACAGAAATGGGGGTCGATGTACCCTGCCATTTTAGATTCCATGTTACATTTTTAAATTATTTTCGATCAAACAAAATAGCACAGTGTAAAATTAAATTTTAAAAATTATCTACAAACATTCATACGAACTAGCACTTGTTTTTTTGCCGTAAGCTGGCATGTTCTATTTCATAAATGCAAGGGGTGTGTAATAAATTCTCGTACACTTTTCAGCTAACCGATTGTTCCAAGGATGGTGGGATTTTTGCTTGGCCCGTCGTCGTTGCTGACGCAGTTACGATAGCAAATCACTGTTGCCAAGTTTTTAAACAGTCATTGTGCAAAACGTTAAAGTTCTTAGCTTACAGTACCCTGGGCGGGGGGAGTAGCGGAGTGGGGTAATGGTAGGTAGGTAGTAGTAGTAGCTCGAATGTAAATCGATGAAATACATTTTTGTTATTAACGATTATAAAGTATTAGTTTTGCGCGCCAGGGGTTTGCATAGCATGCGGAAAAAACCTGCCAAGTTTCCTTCTCTTAATTGATTCTGCGAAATGGTCTGGCGCCATTTTTTAAATTAAAAATATGAAAAATAGCGATAGGTTTTTACATTGCGAAGAGTGTTTGTTGCAGAAGGTGTTTGGCATCGAGTCAGCCACGGGGAAAAACTGTTCAACGTTCGTACGAAAGTTTTATAATATATCTGTTAAAATTACTTACGGCATTAGGTTTACAGTGTTGCCAGACGTGCGAGCGCGCGCGCGCCACACGAAATTAAACGCGATATTTTACTTAACTTGTCCCCCTCACCTCCTTACTAAAGGAGGTTCGTCTGCAGGAATATTTTATACAAAATTTATTATTTTCATGCATATTTTAAATATGTACATCATTTAATATGTATTTATCCAGAGTTTGTTATTTTTTTTCTAAATATTTCCACGCAAATAGTAATTATACTAGTGTAAGTCATCAATAAGGAATGAACAGGGCAGAACTGGGTGTGTGTGTGGCGGCCCGCTGCCAGATAACAGGGCCGGCATTAACACTACAAAGCAAAGGAACTAACAAGCCCATATTCACTTAACATTAATTCCTGTACCTGTGTCTCAGTGCCTGTCCTAGTTTATACGCTAATTCGTTATCAGTCACAGAAACTATTACTATTATGTAATACTGCATGTCTTCTAATAAAATAATAATTACTAAATAATTGTCAACAACATTGGCAAAGATGACCAATGAAACTAAATATATTATACGCTATTTTGAGAAGATTTCTATTTAGTGTATAATTTTGTGTTCATTACACGTCATTCACCTTGACCACTCATACATATCTTAGATTTCACGTATACTTCGCCGGTAACTACCTTCAGTACACTTGACTGAACGTTGCGCCGAAGGGGGGTTGGGAGAGGGCAGAGGGCACGTCTCACAAAGCTCACTACCCCTTTCCCTCCGACCCCACACTCGCTTTACCATGGCACACCCAAGCTTCTTGGATAATAAATATTTCCTTGTGCATTGTAAATATCCTTAAACGCGCAGGCTACAGACTTATGAATTATTTCGGTTCATTTATGCAATATTCAGACTGCAATTTGAATAGAAACTTGCTCTTCTATATACCAATCTGTTTGCTAAATAATTGAATTGTTTTACTCCTTGCGAAACAGTATGACGGCGACGGAGAGAACAACTAGCTACAACGTGTATATACACTTCACATGGCCTGTACACACACACACATACACACAAAACACACCGGTGTGTCTTGTGTGTGTGTGTGTGTATGTACACCGTCTCGCCTGAGACACACAGAGGAGCTACCGTACAAACAGACAAAGATGGACACAGGTGAGCAAGGATGACACGAGATGGATAGACAATATATACAGTGTACCACCAGCTATAAGACTAATCCAAGATATACTCAGCGACAACGTTGCCACGGCCAACAAACAATAATCTACAAACAACCAACTGTCAACAATGGAAATTGATAGTAGAAATATGTACTTTTAGTTTTTAATATCGAGTTAGTATAGGAAATAAGGGACAAGAATGGGCAAGAGGAAAATGTAAAACTGAATATTTCCACACAAAACTGCCCCGTCGACGTTTGTACATTTAAATACGAAAATGGCCTATCGCGCGCGCGTTCCTTATGAATGTTTATTTTAAAATGCGCGTTTTTCAGCGGCTGCTAAGTTCTGTGCCCACCCCTGCACATTAACGGGGCGCCCATTTTTTATTATTTGCATTGAGGCAGGGCCCATTAGTTTTAAAATTAAAATATACATCACCCGAGTCGGAGCGGCGTAAACGCGAGACCAACACGGCCGCCTGCCTAGCCCGTTACGTTAGCGGCAGTTACAATATTACACAGCGCATGAATTTATGACAATTTTCAGTCAAGATTGCTCTGTTTTGTTCTTTTGTTGTTTGCCATTTCGGTTCCGCATAAAGCATCATGTACGAGTATACGTAGGTGCCATATTGTATTACTTATATATCTATACATAGCAAATAATGTTTTACATATTACTTAACTGCAACAAATACTACAATCTTCATCATTAGTAAGTGGACGAGTCGTGTTAATATTTCATAACAGTTGACACTGTACTTTATTGAAGCTCTAAATATACAATTCCCGTAGACAAGTTGTTCCATGTCCGTTGTTCCCCGAGTGTCTGTCTCCTTGTGTACATTGCTTGCGCATGCGCGTATGCACGTATATATATTCTGACATTTTCACGCTTGACGATCCGTGCAACTTGAATACTAATATCTGACATCACGCAGGTAACCGGCCTAATTTCTGTGTTTACATTACGAGCGGTAATTAAATAAATTAAAAAATAAAAGACCAAAGAGAACGGTCGGGTGTATTTTGCATGTCACCGTAGTTACTTGTGCGAGCATTGTCAGGTTGACAATCTAGTATGTCAGATTGTGCAGTAGCCATCAACAGATATAGAGGTATGTAGTACATATACTACAGTAACATTCGTATATGTATACATATATACGTACATACAGTGTCACACTTGATTCTCAGAATAGTGTAATTATTTAATTACAACTATATTGTAGTTTTAATTGTCGACCTCTTCATGGAACAACGCTCGTATTGAAAATGTATATTTAATATTAATTGCCACCGTTGAGCTATGCATGGACTTTGAAACTATTACATACCTACCGACGAACACAATACAATTGATTGAGACTGTACTGTACAATATACTATATAATTATTGAAATTGATTTCATCAATGATATAATGCATTATGTTCTATTTTACTTCGGAATTAATATTCTACTCGGAAAATAACAATAATAATACAATTACGTAATATACCAACTCTTATTTACGTAACTAACTGATTCTTTTGTAATATACGTATGTAGGTACGAATGTACTTGTCGATGAGACATACGTACGTATATCTGTCGGTATTTGTATGTAAATCAACAACTAATGCACAATACTGTCTGTCTAGTTCTATAAAAATTACGAAAACGTGATAAAAATTTAATGCATTTCAGAATAATAAAAGAGTAAAAGGATTACTACGTTGTTGTTTTTTTTTGTTTATCTGACACCGTCAATTATCGCAGAACATTTTTATCCTTCTGCCAAACATACATTTGTGTTGTCGGTTTTTTTTTATTTGTATTATTTCGTTGAACCGATGAATGAAATATCAAAATAAATACTTGTAAATTGAAAATTGCCAATGCTGTTTTCTTCCAATTCGCCCGTGTCCATTAAGCTTCCAATTAAGCCGGGTTCTAATCCGAGAATTATATAAAAAATTTCCTGCTGCCGAGTTGGACAGTTGGCTGGTGTACAGAGAGACAGAGCAACTGGTCAAACAACAAATGCTTGTTACTAATTACTGACATGGATGTTGCATAATGTGAGTCTTGTGTACCAGTTTAACATTTGCATTATTAGTGTTGTTTTAAAATAATTCATAAACAGAATAGTATACATACATTTAAGTCTATCTGCAAAAGTATATTAGTATAGAATTAAAACTTGTATTACACAACTAACATCAGGCTCTTTGTCAGGTAGAAAATAATATTTATTAATTAACAGAATTACCTATTTGAGTAATACTCTTATCTAGTTATACAGTGACATAGGAAAATTAACATTGGGAAATTATCAAGTATTGCTGTGTCTGTATCTAAACATGTGATTGTCACAAATGGAACAGTAGGTAGGTAGTATTTAGAACTGTCAGATTGCTGTTATTTTTAAAATTTGCTGACACAATACAATTATCTCCATTGAATTATCAATATTGTTGGAAAGAAATAATATTTGGAGATAAATAATATGGTTATATTTATTATTTTATAATAAAGTTTGTGTAGAAACAAATTTGGATGATTTTCAGCAACAGAAAGCTTAAGAGTTTGCATTTTGTAATGAAAAAATCGAAGAGAAATACAACAGATAAGCACTAAATTCAATATCATTAACAGGTACTAATTAATGAAATTATCAAACGTATTCCCATTGGCTAGCAGACAATGGCTTAATCTGTCATAAAATTGTGTTCTCCATTTAATGTAAATGTGTACTCGCCAGTGAAACAAATATTTTCTAAAAAAATTTCATCTGCATGACATTTATTAAACATTAATTCACAAAAGGTGATTCGTTTTTCACTATCTGCTGCTAATAGCAGCGTGGAATATTTGTAAGCAATATATTTGTGATTTTTATGAGTGCGGTGATTCACCGAGATTATTTGTAATTTCCCTCACACTTCGACAGCTGCCAAAATATCTACTTCGTTGTTAACATTCTGGTTTTCGTTACTATTATTTTTGCAAAGGCAACTGACGCACCCAATTTCTTATTTTAAATAAATTTCCTTTGAATAATTATGTAATATAAAATGATTTGACAGAAGTAAATTTCTGTTTGTTTTAAATCTTTTGTTTTGGCCATTCAGAGAGAGTATACATATAGCTCAAGGCAATACTTGATTCTTACATAATTTCCTAATGTTAATTTTCCTATGTTTGGTAGCCGCTGGGATACATCGTATATGTATTTACTTATTGAACTATTCAATATATACAACAATAGTGATCACTTTCCATTCAGATAGATACAAATATTTGATGGTACAGTCAACGCTCACTTAACGTACGTCCGTTTAACGTACGTTCGATAATACGTACATGATTATTTACAACTCTCTGTCCGTACTAAGTACTCATTATCCGCACGAACGTACCTCACATCCGTCGGAAATACACACAAAATACACCGTCCGCTTAACGTACGTTCACTTATCGTACCGATATTTGTGCACGCATTGTGTACGTTAAGTGGGCGCTGACTGTACATATTATAATATCTTAGGACTACTTTATGTGTAGAAAATACTACTCCTATGAAAAATACTGTTTTATAGTTGTAATTTTCAATAAATATTACGTGGTAGGTAATATTAGATTATAACATTTACGTATAATCTCGATAAATCACAGACTGACACATTGATCGTTATTGAAACTGCTGCTAAAATTTGTTTTATAGGTTCTTAGTAGAGTACAACAGTACATACATATGGTAACAATAGTAAATTAAACACTGCTAAAATCAATTTAAATTCCTATACAATTTGCAGTTTAAATCAATTACTTGATTCTCAATAAAAAAAAGTAAAAAATCAATAACATAATAGCGAATTAAACAACCGACTATTAAACTTAATTACACAATCAGAAAAATATTTGAGAAAATGGAATTAATTATCCGCAATAATTACACACACGCGCGCGCGCACGTCAGCCAATAACCAATAACATATGGATAAAATTACAAAGACCAATTTGAGAAACTAATAGCGTACGTTATTTATAACATCGAACAATATGGGAAAATGTTAAAACAATACTTAGTTTAATTCTATTCAAAATGCACATTAGAACAATAACAAATCAAAAAATTATTTGTTTATGTACAATCCTAATCTCATTAGACTATTCTTTTAATAACTAAATATTATTTGTGAATAATATCAACACGTTGGGCTTTCCGATAACAACAATTGAATTGTTATTAAACAGTTTCATTTATAGTTATTTGCCATTGTTACTTGTTAGAGAAAAACAATAGTGACTCACACATATCCTATTTATTTTGATACATTTAGTTTAATTCGTGGCAAGGTTATAATTGAAATCAGTTGTCTACTGCATATTCTAATTAACAAACAGTGGCTTCTCGTAGCTTATTTAATAGCTCTATGCATTATCAAACGTATGTAATGGAAGATGGATAAGTTCATCATCATCAATTCACAGTTGAGAAAAAATTACTAGCTTCTAACATAAATTCTGCGCATCCATCATCGAGACTATAATATTTCTCAGAAGCAAAACATAAAATAAGTAGTACATTAAATTATAATACCGATATAGACACATATATATGTGGCGCCGGCTACCGGGCATTATAACGTGGGATATCCAGCGGTCGAAGCAGAAGCAACATTTACCGAGGAATGATTGTTGCACTGTATCAAGAAGGGACCGTCGATGGAAGTTGGCGGAGACGTGAAGGGCTTGGAATCAAACAGGCCACACACGGCGACCACGACTATTGCACATATAGGGAGAAGGGAATGTTGGGGTGGTGTGCGGTACCCACTGTATGGCGAGCGGGGGGCGTGGAGGGTATGTTTGAAACATAAGCGATCAAGAAATCGCGTGCACCGCAAGCTAAATGAAAAGGAATTAGTACGTTAGTACTGAGCCACTGCGAATTGGTACACACACACACTCGCATACGTGCATACATGTAATATACCACTTGAATCTATAAGGCACAAATCATTACACACACACACATGCACATACACTATACAGACTTGAACGATCACAGAACATGGCATTCGCAAACATTTATCTCGAGAATCTCTAGCACCTAGATAAACAAATCCTGAGCAATGGATAGAATAATATTGTACAAAGATAAATAATTAATTTGCGAGTGATTTGTCCGCAATTGTATGTATGTATGTTTGGAAGAGTGGATATATTATTAGAAGTATTGTGTTGTATTGCAGAATGAAATTAGTGTAACCGCGCTAACTCCCGGAGCGCAATGGTCGGTCGGTCGTCGCCGGATTATCTGTATCAATAGCGGATCGTGTGCTGATCGCGACGGGATTATCACCGACGCTTGATGACCGGGCTTCGGGCCACTCCACGGCGCCAGATGCGGCGGCGGCGGCAACGGTGGCGGAGCGGGTGGTGGCGTGCCCAAACGCGTTCGTTACGGGGTGTTGATTTGATAATTTGGCTGCAGTCATTTAGCTACTCGCGCGTACCACACACAACCAACACCACGCGTCAACTTTGGGTTTACGCAGTGGTGCGTTCTCAGTGGCGGAGAGTCCAACAGCGAGGACGGGAGATTGGGCACAAATATTCATCTTTTCGAATAACATAAAATGTTTACTCTCTTCGCCATATGAAACACGAGCTCTATTATGAAAATTTCAGGTATTTATTAAAAAGAATCCACCTCGAAAACATATGCGAAATCAATGTATCAATGAGAAAATAACAATGTGAAAACCAATACTGTGTTTTTCTAATCAACAGAAATGTTTGGAGAATCGAAAAGTACGTCCTGCATGAAATCCACGAGTTGTGTTGGATAATGAGTGTCTTGATGGAACTTATTGGTCGTTCGCATAATGGTTAGCAAAACGTGGGCCGTTATGTGAAACGATAAACCCATTATGCTTCAATACATCGAATACACATAAATACACTCCTCCCACGTATCACGGCCGTCATTGGACGGAAACTGTAAACTTGCTTTGCACAACAGAAATAACAAAAAATGGCGGATACAAAAACAATATTTATACGAATAATGTATTCAATTATTTTCTCGATTTTTCTTTTCTTACAAATTAAATTTCTTAATCATGCAGGTACAAAATTATCAGATTGAAGCAAAGCAAGATATACTGGTGGTTTGGTGCAAAAAAAGGTCGCTCTTCTGGCTGATGCAATGGAAAACAGGGAACCATCAAAGACAAGTTATTGCATGAAGCATGTGCGTACAAACAAATTAGACGAAAAAACCTAATGCAATGCAGAAACAATCTATCTGCAAATGTTGCTAGGTCCAGAAAACTAGCGACATGAAGCGGTATGTTTTGTGAATGTCTACAACCAAAATGGACAGCAAAACAGAATACATCCGAGAACACAATTCGTTTTCGTACAACAAAAGGTAACGAAGTAGGTAAGGTCCGTGCACTGGTTCGAACGTGACATCAAAGGGGAAAATGTGCAGTTACTGAAGACGAAAAAAATAACCACTATATTATATTCCACCCGTGCTTGGCTTTCTGAGACTAACTTTGCGAACAATAATAGACCATATATTGGGTAGATCTTCGCACACTATTAAACTAAACATACTCTATAAATAGAGTTAGTTCTTATTCAACTATAACCGAGATACAAATGGTAGAGGTTCTTAGGAAAAGCAGTGAAATTATTACGATTAATATGATACATCTATTTGTTTATAGTCTTGGAGATGGGGAGGGTCTTTTATCGAAAACAGGAATTACATGATAAACTGTCACAATAAAAGCAAATGCGAAGTAAATGTGCAACTCTTTTGTGAAGCACGCAAATACATAGCATCTCTCTACTAACAACTGACAACACACATACATGTATTCGCATGTATATGTATGTTATTCATGTATGATATACCAACATGTCAACAGGAGCCTTACGTTCGGACAGAGAAATTAAAAATTTCACGGTACACGATAAATCCACAAAGGGAATAAATATATAAATATGCTTTCCACACACTACCCCATCTCTCTTGTATCTCTGTCATCATTTATGTTCTCTCTTTATTTTTTTAGTTTACATATATTTCTTGTTTTTTGTAAAAGTCAAATTGCGTCCCTGTTTGTGTCCATGCACAACTTTTCAATCGTTTTTTCCACAGTCGTCCATTCCGACAGCGGTGATGCACAAAAAAGAGCCGGCCCCGACCCTACGTGAAAATTTAAAAAGCTTACAGTAAATTCTTCAAATAAAAACAAAAAAAAAACACCGATAAAAAAACTGGTACGGTAAATGTTTGTGACACGTAGCGACATCTCTGTGTGTTAATATAATGCAAAATGACATTCTTTGTGTGTTAAATATTCGTTTGAAATTTTTAAAAATATTTCACAAATTTTTATCGCACACACACGTATGCTGTTTCACTGTGGACTGATGGAAAATAAAAATGTTTAAAATTTGTAATACACCGCGATTAAAATTTTTTTGAACGTTTTCATTTACGCTGTTACACGGAAAAGCACAAGGGACGTACATATTTTCTAAAAAAAAAAACCGGAAAAAAAATCGGAAAAACACTGTCATATGCAATCGGAATCAAAGGAGGCATTTCTAAACTGGAACATTGTTGCATACACACACATACACGTACAAAATACTTCAGTGAGTGAGATAGATGTGAAGTGACCACAAATCTGCCGTGTCCATACCAGTTATACTCACTGGCTCATTGTAGAGTGTACACTCAGTAAGGTTTGTGTCAACTCTTTGTAGTTTCAAATATGAACACGTCATACACAAATACGTACGTTACTGCCGAATTCTGATCAAAACACGATATTGCCGGCCACAAATGAACAATAATATGAAAACAATTTGAAACAGAGAATAACAGTACTTACCAGATTAACTGCAGGTAATTCGTGACGCAAGACCTGGTTTACCTACAAAAGAAATTACTAATCAATTTCAGCTGATTAATTTAGAACTAATTAGATAATCCTTGAGTTGTTCAATTTTGTATTGTGCAAGCGAAATTCAGTCAGTATCTGGGCAAACGATACAAGCCGGTTCATGAACCAGTTAACTAGCTTATGAAATAGTAAAAACAAATAATGTTTGACGTCATTAACACCCCCGCCGACCCTCTGATTTGAACTGATAGCCATCACATATACGGCAGATATTGTGGATAATTCATTAATTATGACCTTTTATCTATAAATAAGTTACGTTAGTAAATTCAGGCATACGGAAGCTTGCAGATTGTATGACCGGATCGGAAGTAAGTGCCCCGCACGTCCGACCCGCTCGTGACGTTCCTGACTCCGCGCCCGAAGCCTTCGGCGCGATACTTAAAACTTTCATGTCAAGTGATATCAACTGATCTTAGTAGGATCAACAGGCATAAATGTATTTTTTTTTAAAGATGGATTTTGCATAAAGCTAGGTAGGCTAAATACTCAATTGATAATTTTACTAAGATTAAGAAATGTCCAATTTTATATAAATAACAATTTAGAATATTGCATCAATCGATAAAGTTTCAAAAAATTCACTTGAAATAAATAAACAAAAATCTGTAAACCTAGATAAAATTGTCGAATTTAGTGGCCCACAAGTTTGACAGTTATATGCCCCCGGATGGACGGCACTGGAATGTGCAACAGGAGGCCCTGTGTCGGGCGGAAATGAATTACGCATGTGCACGGCAGAGCATTCAGATTTCATTTATTTAATGTTGCACATGCACCACCGACAATCCACCACACGACAGCATCACACGCGCGTGCCATCCTGTCACCGATCTATCGGCTGCTCCCTAGAGGCACACAGGGCCCCAGGCGCAATATTTAGGCTCTCCCGGATCAAACTTATGCAATATGTACTCTATGTCTTACAGGCTAGTTTGATTATTATATCTGACAAATAATCACTTATTCTGTTTTCTACAAATGTATATAAATGTTTTAGTAATCAATATAGAAAGACAATAGACACGTTATATCAAGATTACTTGATCACAGTGTAAGCTTTCTTTTTATTTACGTATAAATACAAATGTCAATATTCACTATGGCGTTTATATGGAAATTTATATACAAAGTATGTAGATATTATATTTCATTTCTTATATGTATGTATGTAGGTATTTTTAAAAGTATCCGTTCGTTCGGTAGTTACAGATAATGACAAGTTGTCGAAGTAAACAGACACATTACTCCTAAATATGAGTTTCACGTACGTAAGTACGTGTGTATGTAGACAAAGGTAAATAACAAGTATATTATTTCCGTAGTGAATTATTATGTTTACCGTACAGGTGAAAAATATGGTTTAATCTCCTTAAAGAAATTTACTTGTTTCGATAAACACTGATGTTCAATTATTCAAAGCTTTGAGCAGATATAAATTGTAACTATAGCGTACGGAACATTAGTTATATGTAGGTACACGTACCTACCGAATGGCTCACTTACAGATAATGTGTTATACGTAATAGTTTCTAACACTTTTTGTAATCACACCCAACGTTAAATATACTTCTTAAAAATAAACTCTTCAACATAAGTTTTTACTTGAAACTACAATTATTATTATTATTATTTTCTCTCTTCTGGCAAAAAAAAAACGCTCTCTAATAAAACATTAATCCATCGCAACGGATTCCTTTACTATTCATCGAAAAATAAATTTTAACGGGCACAAGTGAATTGTTAAATTGTTTATTAGTAGATAAATTCTTCAGTGGCGTGCCTCCATTCACTTCTTGTATTCCCGGGAGGGGGCCAGTGTACCAGTCACAGAAAGCAGCCGTCGGGCACGATGAAGAGAACATCGCGAGAAAGGAGGTAGGTGAGGCAGAAGATCGCAGAAGAGGCGCTGCTGAAAGAGGTAGTAGCGAGTTCTTCTTATAGCAAGTTTCGATTGCAGCGCGAATAATTCAGCAGCTCATTGTTAATGAATGTCGACATTTTAAAGGCAATTTTGACGTCAATTCAAGGCACCGGGGACGCCACCGTCGCGCCATCTTTAATATTGAATGATTCACAAAACAACTGATTACTCGGAACCACGTTGGACGGGTGTGCCCGAACCTGCACGAACGACATCGATGTTTATTTTGTTTATTTGTGTCGTCAATGCTCGATGGCGACGTACACAACCCCCGTGCAATGCAATTCTTATTTTGGTTTGCTTCCATGCTCGATACGTGTATGTCTTGTTGTCGAGGCAAAAGTCCTGTGGACAATTGAGGACTTTAATAATTGACTAAGCTTACGGACGAAGCTTGAAATCTGTCTTCGAATAAGTACATGAAACCGGGACTTGTATATTCATGATTATTGGGTTTTAAACTGGCTTCCTCAAGAGAGATTGTACTTTTAGCTTGATGTTTTTTGTTTCATTGCTTTGGTTTTGGACGTGAATTAATAATCGTCATTTTCAACCGCTTGACAAGCGTATGTATGACAATGCAGAATGTTAATTTTACAAATGTTTTCTACGAAATACAAGCTGAATAATTCGCAGGGTGCGATATACCAACCAGCTTTGCTAAATAACACGAAACATACATGCTTTAATATCTAGTTATTATAATAATTTATTTAACTAACTGTTGTTATTTTATTCCTCATGATGTCACATGTACATATATACGTGTGTATATTGCACGTGAGACAAATAACGCTATTTGTTACGGTTTAAAAATAAACCTTATAGCAGTATTATCAAATTTACTACCCAACATCATGCCGACAACTTCCCTCTGACAAAGTGACAACAGTAAAATCCCCTAAAAAAAAACGAAAACTAAAGCAAGCAGAAGAATTGATCTTCATTACCCTCGGTCGCGACAGATAAAAAAGGATCAAAGAGAAAGACGAGAGAGGCCAGCGTCGGGGGGGCAAGAGCAAGTGAGATGACTGTATACCAGAGCGGCATGGTACAGAGTGAAATGGTACACGGACGACGTGAAGCATCCCTGTGGCGACGAATGTCGAACGACACTGCGGCCTGAACCGGACCGGACCGTACCGGTACGTTTAACAATTAACGTGGAATCGGTAACAGAAGCAATTTGCAGTTGTGAATAATTGACACCGGCACAGGACAAAAAGAGAGGCCGCTAAATAATGGAGCCAGGTACACCGCAAACAACCGCTACCCTGAATTAAATCCGTCGGCGTGTGCGTGCAATGTTAAATATAAATACTAATTATCAGGTGTGTAACATTTAAATCAAACTAATCAGTCGGTCGGTACCGCTCGGATTGTACATGTACCACACTCACACACACACACACACACGTAAATACACAAACACACACACATTGTATTTGTACATGGATGAAACAAGTTAATGTATGTATATATACTAGCCAAAATTCTTAACGCTACATGAACCAACAATTGCTTTAAAGACAAGTGAATTATGTACCGCTGTCTCTTTGATTTATTACTTACAGTTGGCCGGTGATTCCCAACAATGACGTAAGAATATAAATATTATAATAAATAAACTCGGACATGCAAGTAGAAACAATACAAAAGAAAATATTCTCTATTGCAATTTGCATGTTGGTTTTTGTGTTATGAATTTCTGTCATTGCTCTTGCAACACTTCATACATACGAATGATTATGCTGCTTGCTGCTACCTTAGGCCTTGGTGCTACTGATGCTCGGCGCATTAGTGTCTCGCGAAATCTTAAACCGAGCACAGGTCTTGTTTACACGTTGTGAAAATTAGTTTTCAAGTAAATGATTATTGCATGCGCACGAAAAGGGCGTAAGAGCAATTACGCCACTTGAGATTCCGGCACAGTGAGTGAACTACCCCATCGTCAACGCATGCGCCTTAAATGTACACCTACGAACATACATACATATATACGAGTACTATACATATATGTATGTATGCATTGTATAAATATATAAATGTGTATATATGTGTGTGTGCTCCTCTCCGGGCCATATCAAATATTAAGGCTCCGCTTAAGTATTTATAAGCCCTCCCCCCACTCCCATCCTCCCAAAGCGCCTAGTATTAAAATTAATTATTAATTATTAAACTTCGTTATTTTTTGTCAGCTCCCCGGTATATACTGTTCTATTCTGCTGTACCATCCACCGTCCGCACCCCCCCCCCCCCCGCGACCGTTTCGTTCCGTTTCTCGTTCGCATTCTGTGTTTCTCCATAATTTATATATTTTATGTCTGACGCAATAATGAGATATACGTAGCCAAATATCACTATCTCACTCACTCACTGATGCTAACTTCAGAGAACGTGTTTGAACTGGCGTCATGCAACCACTATGCGGTTCTGGTTTCGTCAAAACCCGAATCTGAAGAGATTTATTATTTCCGAAATATTTTTAGTACGCAGTAGCCAGCGCACAGCGTTACGCATTATTGCCGAGTATTCGTTAAATATTAGATGTAATTTTTCGGTACAAACATGAAGGGCAATTTGCAGAAAAAAATTCTATTGATTCAGATTGTTGAATATTTTACATAGATGATTGCAGACTGTAGAGAACGTCAGTCAGTCAGTCAACGATGAGCATGCATCGCTTGTATAGATCAAATAGTGAGGCACATCCCGCGATAATAATGACAGTTCGCAAGGACACACAAGCCGTACCGTTGGCAAATACACAGAGGGCAGCAGGGCAATTCATGCGTGCCCTATATAGTAGGCCGTGTCAGCTGCGTCTCTGTAATTAACAACGAGAAGACGCTCCTGTCGGCACACACGCACTATGAAACAATTGATTTGCATACGCAATGACAGGAACAGTGGAACCGCTTACTCCACCTGAATGACGACGTGCACAGACCGAGTAATGTTACATGTATAGCCAAGCCTACATGTCATGTGAGTTGGTCTGTGTATTTACTTCATCTTGTAAACGTCCACCATGCACAACACATAAAATCCTGTGTGACTTTTTATTATAAAAAAAAATGTTTATTCAAATATAGATTGTAAAATATAAATGTATTAAACAATTTTCTTTATGCTTTCAATGACATTAACATACATTTTTTTGTTTCACTATACATATTAATAATTTGATTATTTTCTCGAAAACGAAACACACGGCCCTATATAAATGGATAATTAATAATATTTTCTCGGATAATTTGTTTAGAAATTAAATTTTCATTTATATATTATTAGTCATACATATTGGAGTGATATGAATGAAAGTCTATATATAAAATATGATACATACATAATCACGGACACATGTAGAAGATCAAATTTAATAATATTAATTTTAATTCAATCCAAAGAGAAAACGATATAGTAATAAATTTACATGTTTTTAAATATAATTCATTAAGAATTCTAATATGAAAAATGTGCTGTCACCAGACGCTTCATCTAAATTGTATTCCGAAAACAATAGCTAACGACAGACGGAGAGAGAGCGAGCGAGGAGAATATATGTATGCAAGGGACGAAGGGGAGAAGGATGACGAGGAGGAGAAGAAGACAGAGAGAGAGAGAGAGAGAATCAGTGGAATTGAAAAAAGAGAACCGAGAACTGAATGAATAAAATTTATAATTTAAGCCGTCATCACAGAGTTCCATTTGTAGCAAAACAAACTCCGACGATGGAATTCGTACGGAACGAGTTCCGAACATGAATTCTCAAGTAATACATTTAATTAATCATAATATATAGTGAAATATGCACAGTGAGCCAGTGGACCATATTCAATACTGAGCACTGTTATCATACATATATATATATATATACGTGACGCAGTTAACGCGAGATATTATTACACACATTGGCCAAGGCATATCTACTGGTAATGTCTTGTTTAGTTCGAAAGAAGCGAAGATAAACAAGGATGTAAAACCTTAAATATAGTATGATCTCCAGCCCATGACAACTACCCTGAGAATCAACCCCACCACCCCGGCGCTAAACCACCGAAGTAGGCGATAGTTAGTTATTTAACTGGACGATTGTACCGAAAACTCGTTACCCTATGCACGACCGGAGTGAAGTGCTAACACAATGCCATCTGGCGACAATGGCACGAAGCGCAGACTTCACAATTTAATACTAAATAAATAGTTTTAAACAGGGGGCGAATTAACATAAAGGCATTTTGTAGGCAGCGAGCCTGACCAATTAAAATTAAAATGTGAAAATTACATAATTTACCAGGCTGATTATAATTGTATATATAAACAGTAGCAAACGCGCGCGATGCTCGTCCACCGCCCAACCCCCGTCCGCCCCCCGTTGTTTTCATTTGCAATTATTACAATACATTTAATAAAAGCACCGAGTCCCCGTTTTACATTTACGTGTTCAGCGGCTAATATAAATAAAATTCAAACCAACCAAAGCCAATGGTACTCTATTTATGCACAATTTGTGTTCACTATTCGGTAGAGACGTGAAAGGTTCTATATTTTTTACATCCATGTCGTTTTCTAGTTATTTGCAAAGATATGGGAATGTGAAGCATAATTTTTAATCTTCATTAATCACAATTCCGGGTACTGCGTGACTCAAAGATTTGGAGTGCTGTGACTGTGCTGCAGTATGTGTGTGTGTGTGGGGCCCGGGATGGGTTCGCGTGACAGGGAGTCGCGTGCCGTGAGTCTCAAGTTGACAGCGATGAGTGGGCCCCACCAATCTTGCTCACACCCGCCGGCTCGTGTCTGTCGGTAAAGCAGGTCAGAAAGGCCCCGCACACATACACACACAGAGGTACACTCCCATCGATAGGGCTAAAGGGCATTAGACTACTGCCTCTGTATTGTCACACCTTACAGTCGTTTCCTAATTAAAAGATTCATTCTTGTTCTTCTTGTCCGGTTATTATATTAATGATAAAACATTGTACTGTATTCATGTTGTATTAAAAAGCGCTTGTCACATTGCTGCTAGTAATATGATATTTATTATAATTCACATACGTAATCAAGAATAACCATCTGTTGGAAATCTAGAAACACACGTTTACGTATGTAGAACAGCTACCCATATATACATCATTAATATCGGTATTGTTTTGTTGGTTCATATTTTTCTGTTGTTCTGTGTTTTCGTGTTAGTCAGTTCCTCGTCATCGTGATTACGTTAATTCGGTGTTCGTGTTTCGTCAGAAGCCCATGTACTTATTAACTACGCACCGATAGTAACGGGGGTTGTGTGGGGGGTGAGGTGCGTATTATAGACAAACAGCAGAGGGGTAAAGTGGCGGGTGCACTTGTATATAATGTTTGTTAACTTAATAATTCATGTTTAGAAAACATTTTGATGTTACAAGGGACATAATATACAATTCGTTACTCAGACCGCCTCGTAACCATTTTAATGTAATATCTTAAATATTTAATTAGTGTTTTAGAACCAGACGTTAATGGTTCCGGAGGCGGTTCCACCTTCCACCCCCAACAGTACGGGGTGGCTCCCGTGGCAATGGCGTGGTGGTTAGGTCCCTGTGGCCAGCCGTGGACCGTAGAATTCAATATTAGGGACGATTTTGTTGATTATTTTTTTATGAATTCGGTCTGGGATGCTTGGCCGTGGTTCGTATCTTCAATATTGATGATGGACTTCAAATATGGATGACAAGTATGCAGCACCAGGAAGGGAGGAGGGAGGTGTACATGTCTGAGGGGTGGTAATTGCAACCTCTTCAATGACAGAAGAGATGTACAAGTTAAGGAAAATCTCTAACACAATTTACCAAGATTTTTTCATCTCGTTCACTGAATAAACTCTAACATGTAATTGTGTTACGAGTTGCTAAAATTAACAACACTTTCGTTGTACACTAGCTGCTAAATTATAACTAAATATTGTGTCTGTTCTTTGCAGCAATCCATCCGATTAACATCTAAGGATGGCTGGAAACTAGAAATGGACAAACAAACAGACGAACGAACGAACAATCGTGCAACGAAACAACAATAGCTGGTGTTAGTAACAACAGCCAGTGACGTGTGGTAGGGTGGGATGTGTGGGGGGGGGTTGACGTTGTTGGTCGTGTGATGCGTGTTGTAGAATCGTTAAAACATTCAGGTCATTAGGAGTCGCGCGGGGTCCGCGGTCTGACAATTATTTAATTCTGAATGCGATAAAAGCGCTCTTCGTGCTGGATGTTTGAGTTCCATTACTACCCCCGCCCCGCCCGCCTCTCTGCAGCCCGTCCATCATTCTATCACCATCTCACAGCAGGACAGGACTCTGTGTTACTGAAAGTATCCCCTTTCGCCGTTGATAAACATTTATTTATACTTTATTTCTTTCAGTTCCGAATGTCTCGATTTTCTTTTAGTTGTTCTGAAATAAATTTCTGGCAAATGTCAAATTAATTACAACTAAATACACTTGTGTGTGTTGTGTTTATAATCGAAGCCGGTCCTGTGTTGGAAGGTTCGCGTACGGGGTCTCGAACGCGAGACAACTAGCTGTTTGAAAACAATAACTTGTTATTTACCGATATTCTAATGGCAAACGCATGAGATCCAGGCTTTTATATTTGTTTGATTACCCTACATACATATGTACGTACTAATGTTTGTTGACATAATGTTTGTTACGTTTTTATTTTGTGTATTTCCTCTGTGTTTTACGTTTGTATATTTTTTTATATTAGCTATGTGTTTTAAAAATCTTTCATACAAATTTTAATGATGAAAATAAATAAAAATGATATTTTGTATTTTTGTTTTGTTTTTTGTAAAAAAAAAATGGATGCGCATATTACACTCGTCAAATGAATACAATAAATCAAACTGTATAATTCATTTTCTTTTACAAGAGATATGTAATATATGGCTGGAAAATATGACGTATATTAAATAACATAAATATATCTTATTCATATATTTGGTGTTACGTAGAAGATTTGTATTTTGGTTGTTAAACTCTAGTAATAATCATTAATAACTCTTGCTGTAAGTTACACACTAGTGTCATTATTAAACCCAACAACTAACGTTCGAACGGGGTAACGAAGCTCTATTCCCCCAATGCTTGTGCCCCTAATCACGCGCCGTCACTGGGCGAGTGGGGATTCCGTAGTGTGGCGCGCACTCAGAACTTGCCAAGGAATCAGCCACTCTGCATAAAGCTCCACTTACGTGATTCCAACACCAATTCATCTTGGGACAAAATGTAATTCTCCGGATAATGCCGGTAGCCAAAGTAATAAGGGCACATATCGAGCAGGGTTGGACTAGTTAATTAATTGTAGGCACTCGTAAAAAAAAAAATCACACATGAAACATTAAATCGCATAATAATGTTTCAGACAGACGTGTTGTCGATGCGGGAGATATTTAAAACTGTACCAATTTGTCTGAAGCCAGGATTTGTTGCCGGAATGTGACACTATCTGCTGATACTAGACACCACTGGTCAACCCACGAGAACGAGAACTGACGCTGCTGTACATGTATGTGTGTGTGTGTACTTGTTACATTATTAAAATCATATATATTCATTCGTGGGGGTGTAATTAGAATAATGTGGGCCTATGTTTTTGAATTATGAGTGTATTCCGTGCCATGGATGTGACAGTCCGTTTTGATTTATGATTCGCTATTGATCCTCATCGTTGCCTCGTCCTCTGCTTGTTCAACCACCTCTCCCCCCCCCTTGCACCGCCCGCGCTGCTTGTATTGTGCAGTTGTAAGTGTAAGTAAATACATATGTATATGTATCCCATTAGCAAATAACTACAGATAAACACACATACACATAGACATACATATATGTATTTCTAGAAAGTATATTATACAAAATTTTCGATTTCATTAACTGCATCGTACTAAATTTTTGCAGCTATTATAGTTATGGCTCAATTTTGACTTTATTCTCGAAGAGCGATCGCCTGATTTAACTTGCCAAAGTTAATAACCAAAATACAATCAAACATTTGTAGAAAAAAAGTACAACTTAAATGGTTATATAATTAAACACTTGATTATATTATCAGCACCGATTGATTGTAAATGAAAGGAACGAGTTGGCCAATAAAAAAATAATATTGAAATAACCCACAAATACGTTCTCGGCGTGGGTGCTTCCCGTTGTGTGTGGCGTAAGTCTTAAGTATTAAAAACCAGTCGGCTGAGTAACGTGAGAGGTGTAAAAATCGCCGTAATTACAAAATTGGCAATTCACTTGTGCATGTTACACTTGCACAAACGCACAACCGAACACGGGAGAGAGAAGGAGAAAATAATATCGTGCACTATAAAACTCAAATTGTAAACATTGAAATGGTGTTATGACGACCACCTATTAAGTGTAATGTTGCACCCAACCAACCCTGCAAATGTGGAACATTCTGTAATTTTTTATCACGAATACAAACACACACACACACACATGTATGTATGTACATTGTGTTTTTAGTTAATCTCAACTATAAAAAAAAGTTGCAACAACAAAGTTAACAATTATGCAACCGCACATTAAACAATAAAACGATGAAAATAAAAAATATTTTAAATGTATGATAGCATACTCGTAGCCTCCGTCGTAATAACTGTAAAATGATTAAAATCTTTCCACATTTCTCACAATCGGCACAAATCTACACAAAAACCATTTAAATTCAAACCATATACAAATTACTCTGAAATTACAGAAAAAACAACACAACAACGTAACAATAGACGATACAATCTAGATAATCATAAGTAAGTTGATCCACTTTCCTACACAAAAATTTACAAAAACAAAGAGCTCTATTGTTTTACATCAATAAAAACGTTGGCATCAAAAAAACAAAAACGAACAAACGAACAAAAAAATGAATTTAAACGCTATTATAGCTAGAGAGATCTTATCGGTTGTACTATTAATATTTTCACGATTGGACGGCACACACCGTAAATACACCTACAACAGGTAACAATTAACAATAATTAGTAAAAATACATATGCAAAACGTCAGGTTGTAGATTATATTTTCCAGTTAAGTAATTCTGGGACTCGGCTGCTCGGCTACATGTGAACTACGTATGAATGTGAATATGTACGTACGTACGTGTGTATGTATGAATTCACAGTTCGTTCCGAATCGTGAGTTCCGTAAGTGTTCATAATTAATACGTAATATTTTTATTTTCACTGACATAATGAAATATTTAAAATACAAACGGACCTGTAACAGAATGGGGATAATCTACATACAATAGCAACGTCACGTACACAGTACCGTACTCGGTAGAGATTGTTCAACGTTGCTGAGTGAATACATGTACGTATTATGATTTTGAACTTTGATTAAACAGAATTTGTATAAGTATCGCAAACTAATAATATAGGTATAATAATAAGCAAAATGTATTACCATACAGCATATGAATTTTAAACAAAGTTGCTTTCTAAGAAACAGTTTTTATTTTACATTGTACAACGTAATATACAAATTAAATATCGCATAACTATAAGTAACAATTACATCAATATTATATTATTATAAGATCCGAAGTTCATGGTGATTATTATTGATAACTATAATTGACGAGTACATGATACGGACATGTTAATTAAAATATAAAATTAGAATTAGCTAAAGCCGTTCCTGTAGAAGACAGAGAGAAGAGAACAACGAGACAGCCGTAAATCGCACGGTCAACGACAGAGTGAGACAGACGACATTGGAATAATAAAATTCAAAGTAACAACAGTACACATTTAATATAACAAAGCTGATATCCGTATCACATGATCGGTACATATAACACACCTCTACATACATGCCGAGCCGGTGCAGACAGCGTAGATAGTCTATTATGTACGATATAATAATAAAAAGCTAAATAAACCATCGACTGAACGATATTGTTTGCCCGTGCCCCGTTTCCGGTGTCACAATTTGTTACCTTTTCATGGGCACCGTGCGTTACTAAGTGTGGCTTCCGTACAAAACCGCCGCGCAACCAGCAACAAATCACTGTTGTACTGCTCTGCACTCGGCGTCAAATCAACAACAACTTTCTAAATCAACAAACACCCGCTTACATAATATGTACGTTCTTATTTATACATATTACTACATACACTAAAAGTAAGGTTAGAATATCTAAGTAACCCGAGTTGTGCTTGTTCTGTTTGCGCCTGAATTCCTACATCGTCCCGACGTTCCGGTGTTCATGACGTCGCCTGTACGTGACATACCACTGTGCACACACACATGCACGTACACTGGGTAACGTATGTCAAACGTAATAGTAATGTGATTATATGCAATTCCGCGTGCATATTATATTATAGCTGCATGGCTTGTCATGATATCACAGCGCATGAGCAAACGTGCGCACTGCTTTGTACAGACGACGTTCCCACGGGGACGCCTGGCCCCGTCGGTCCAACCTCCTAACGCCGCCACAGACCATACATGCATACCGTACATCAAGAGCGAGAGAGAGACAGAGGACTGTATGATTCGGTTGTAGTGTTTTTACAGATGTACCTACACTGGCGACCTCTAAACTAGCGACAAATGGACACTCGTCTCTGTGTTTTTGCAGCCATAACGAATGGCTTTATGCATTTTATGTATACACGTTATCTAAGTGCTTCCGATAATGTGATCACAGATGCAGGACCGGCCCTGCGAGTTTTCAACGAGTGATTTAACAATTCCACGTCGCTTGATCCAGGGCAATTAAATGAAATAAGGGATAAGATAAATGTTAGTAGTTAATTCTGTTGTGTATAATTAAGACATGATATGAAATGTACTTAGTAGATTACTGATAGAGATTCAAGTGTAAGGAAATGAAGTGACATACATAAACTCTTGGCTATGTATGTCTCCCTATTGCTGGACAAGCCAACATCACATTTATTTGTCTGTCTGTACGTTTGTTCGTTTTGTTCTCGCTTCTGTATGTTGCATGTATGTATGGACATGTGTGTGGATTTAGATAATCGAATTAAAAATCGGTCCGGAGAGCCGGTGGCGCTTTTTCTCGTTTTTCGATAATACGGTTATCGTATTATTTTTAATTAACATCGGCTGAACGCTGTATTTTTTGTTCGATGGACAAGTAATTTTTTACCTTTTCGATAACTGCTATTCGCTTAATTCGAAAGCTTTGTAAGCGCACCAAAACCCGCCTAGTACTCTCCCCCCGACGCACCTGTATGTCACTGTTTTCATTTTTTAATACTCTTTATTCGCGTCCGTGTGTTGCTTTCGTACGAGTTGCGACAGCTCGCAATGCGGATATATTGAATATACACCGAAAATGTAATACACGCACGCATATAATCCTGTTGTCATTGACAGATACACGTCGGTGTATAATAATATTGATATACACAGGAGCTTTGCGATTGTACTTCTTAATGTTTGAAGAAATGAGAATTTGCTTACTTCGTAATATGTGAAAACGAACAATACACGAATATTGTACAATACTACAGTCGTGATATGTTAAAACGTTGGACAATTAACGTTTCTATATTTATGTATTCTTCACGATTTTCTGGAACAATGACAACAAAGTAATTCTAACTACCTACTTTACTAGAATCTTAATTCATTTGTCATTCTTTCCAGTACATGATCAATTCACAATATTTATCATTAATTGATACATGCATGCAAAAAAAAAAAATACAAGTTGGACTCTTCCGGTTAATTGTTCTGTTTATACAATATATTTATAGACAGAGGACATTGCTAATACAATCAAATCAACAGTGATCATAATTTATTCTTTGTTTTCATCAGTACTATTAACTAATATATTCTGCGGTGAATTCGAATTTGTATGATATAATAACTAATAGAATTACTCATTCTTGAAGAGACGGCATATGAAGCAAGTAAAATAAATAAATATGTATACAAAATTGACTATAGAGAAATAATAACAACATTTACATAAAGACCGATGTAATTTGAATATGATATTTTACACAAAATTTATGCATCATTCCTTGTTCCATATCATTAAATACGTCTCTAGTCTCTACTGAATATATGTACATCCAATTAACGATACGTCAGAATAAGTAGCACTACATTAGCAGATATTCCTTGATTTCATAAAATGATATTTTGCATTATGCAAATGTCATATAACAAATAGGTTATAAAAATACTTACGTTTTGAAGATATTTCTAACGCTTCACTGGAAAAAAAATCTGGATATATCTGGAACAAAACAAATACAATAATTAATATTACACATTATTAATAATATTGTAGAAATAAAAAAAAATCTAGAAAATTCTAAATTATTATATTCCGAAACAAGTAAACATAATATTGACGTTATAATATGTAGAATTTATTTTGAAATTCTTGCGAAAAATACGAATGCAATCAGTTTTACTAAATTAGTATGCGTGTGTATGATTTGGCCCACCCAAAACCTGACGGTAGAAAAAAAGACACACCAATACTCTATATTCAATTATAAAGTAATAGTTTCTGTGGTTTATGCCACCGCGATAGCTGTCATTCGAGATATATAGCCGCGCGATCCTGTTTCTGAAGCCGCTCAGATTTCACACGAAATTGTTAACGAAATTACTTAAATAATAAATAGCAGACATGACACGTACACAGTCCAGACATTGTTTTTTTTTTCAAATATTATTCGAGCTTACGTTTACATTTGTAAGACATTATACATATATATATATATATATATATATATATATATATATATATATATATATATATATATAATGTATTTATATATATAATGTATTTATATTCATGTGTGTACATAAATAGTTTAAAATATGCATGTCCAGGTGTGTAACACAATTCACAACTGTACTCTAGTTTAGTTTATCAATATGCATATTTGTGCTGCTCTGAGATCGCCTCGGACCAGTAGTGGCTATTGGTTATTTTCCAAACCTCAGTACACACACACACACCTAGCCATATATAACAATACAATGGTACATACATATATAGATATGCATGCATAGCGGAAGAGAACAACAGAAACCGGAAATGTGAAATAAACATCAATCGGCAGATCAACTGCGAAAAAAATTTAAACAGTAAAAAACAAAAAAATTGCAAAATAAAATAACGCAAAAATATGGAAACACTCGCCGCTACCAATCAAACAGAACTATTTCCCAGAACAACTCACGAACCGAATCGGGCGAAATATAAAAAAACAAACCGGTCCCGGTTTGGTAGGAAAAAAAGCCGAAGCTTTTTTAATATTTATACAGTTTCAATTTTTGTTTGGAACGCGCGTACATGGAAATAACTAAATGCCAGAGTGAAGTAAGCGTTTTAAAATTTAAAAAGCGACTGAAAAAAAAAACGACAAAATTAAAAACGAACCAAATTCGTTTATATGTAAAAAAAAAATATTCACCCGGGCTCCGGACATCAATCTGCAATATTTTTTCGCGATAATATGAATACGTCCCACGGGTTGATGCGAACTCATCCCCTCCCGCCGCTGAAACCCCACATGCGTCCTCCCTGGAATGAATGTTACGCGTGTATGTACGTGCATATATGTATATGGGGGCCCTTCAATCGGTACCGGTCAACCTCCTCCCACCATTCCAAATGCTAACTACGCCCTTGTCCCTGTACGTTTCCTGTGGACGTGTATACAAACACCAGTGACACCTAACCTAACAAATAACATGATGAAATGGTGAAAGTTGGTACAAGTTTCAGCGAGAGCTTTTGCAAAAATCCAATGCTTGCGAGTGCATTACGTCTAAATGTATAAATTCTTTGAGCGCCATACGCAAATATTGTCAAATTGACTGAAGAAAGTCTGCATCTATAGACTTTACACGATTGTTAACCAACCTTGAGTCAAGTGACTTGACACGTTGTGTTGTAAGTAATCCTAGGTTAAGTAAGAATATTAACTAGAGCTTCCCGCGTTCAGTAACTTATTGGGTACTGCTGCACAGGGGGTGGGTAGGGTTAGGGGGATGATGAGTGTCCGAACGTCGCCCGATGACGTACAGCCCGCGCTATACAAATGGTGGAATGTGTACGCATATAATTAAAAATAGGGTGAGTGTTTTTATGCCTGTTTCGCTAAAAATTACCCTCAACACTTCAGCAACGGTCGCACTGGAGCCCCCCACGCTTTTTTTTGTTTTTCGTTATTCCCTTTTTTTCCTGTCCCTCGTCATTGGCAACGAGCTCCCCGTTTAAATTATATTTATTCCGCAGATTGACACAGAACATATTTTATTTATAGTCCACTCGATGCTTTGTGCATGCTGATCACTCTTCTCTTTTGGTCACTAGACGTTATTTATCCCCAGTTAAAAAAAAAAAAAAAAAAAAACCAGCAGTTCGCTAATACCAATCGGGAGTCTGTCGAACACTCACGAAATTCCCCATACTCGCTTCTGTGATGTAGATGTTCATTGTAAATGAACGACGCGACGCTGCTGCCATCTAGGTAGTAGCGATGAAATGTCACTACGATTTGATGTCGTTAACTGGAAATGTTTGAAATGCGCATTGAAAGCTCGATTGATGCTTTTCGGTGGAAAAAATCTATTTTTAATGGATGGTCAATTTTACATGAAATGCACACATCAAGGCGTATAGCCCCGGTTCCTAACAATTATAAAATCTCCAATAAGCCTGAAAATATGGTATACAATATTATCGAGAAACTACTGATTCTTAAACATACCTGTGAATTCAGTAACATATTCCATATACCAAGTAGTGATATAGCTCTATACATTGTATTCTTTATTGCCGAATATCTACATTACACAATATTACTAACGACCAACAACAAAAAATAATTAATCTGAATTCCTGCCGATGGTGTCAAAATGGTGGAGGATATGGCAATTTTCGATTTTTTTATTTTGCATTTTTAAATTTGTTTTTTTTTTTCACGGAAACGTGACACGTGGCACATAATATATTACTTTGCACGCAAATCTCGGTTTAACAAAATGAGATACGACCTTACAGGACTGGACTCCATGATCAAGCCAACTGTATTACTAAGTAGTGGACAACTGAAGTGCAGCATTACAACCAAGTTGAACAAGAATTTATATAATAATCAAATGAATATTCAAGTGTAATATTGAAAAAAACTACAGCAACTACTTCAAATTATATTTCATATATTTATATTTGTTTCACTTTCATTTCCATGTATACTCCTAAATACGGACCATCGTGTTGCTTATCCTGGTCAGTATGATGGTGCTGACATTCACAATGATGTCCCGTCCACTGTCCAGTACGTACATACACCCATGCACGTGCGAACACACACACATACCTATACACAACTACCATACCATAAACGTATATTATGTACATATATATATATATATATATATATATATATATATATATATATATATATATATATATATATTAAGGGGCTCCATACGGGTGGCCCACCCTTTGTTATTGCAAAAAATACATTCATTATTCGCTGGACAGTGTGCCAGGAATGAGATGTGCTGGTCGAGCAACGGGGTTAGGAAGGCGGATGGGTGGGCGTGCGGGGTGGCTGTATGAGTGTGATCAAAACAAATCGTATACGCACCCCTCTAGTACACATTGCCACCGCCCGTCCCACTGCCCCCCATAACTACCCCACTGCGTTGACGAGTCGTCCGTGGTGTGCGAGCAAATGTCCGACCTATTTATTTTTGGAATACATTTCACTTTCTGTGACCCTCGGAATGATGGTGCCTACATAAATGTGTATATATGTATGTAGTCACTATTCAGGGCCAACAACACAGTATCTGCCTGAATGCAGATTTGATGCAGGGTCAACACGCAGTTTGTGAAGTTTTATCGCTAGGTCACTAGACCACCAGACCATGATCATATAGGTACTTACAAAAAGAAATGAAGAGACTTGTACACATAAGTGGGAAATAAAATATATAACTTGTCCATTATAAACTTGTCATAATGCCGGAAATGAATCTAAACTAAATCAGACAAGAGTTAAAACCTCTCGCTAATGTTCTATGCAATTGAAATGTTCATCAACTGGCAACACCTACACATTATAACCGGCGGGGATATCATTACATTTGAATAAATACATATCGAGAAACACTTAACACAAAACCGCGTCACCATTAGACGCGCCATCCCACGCCTACGCAACTTGGCAGAGAGAATAAAATAAAATACACATTAAATCATCCAGTTATCTGATTGGACGACGACAGTGCATGGACGCTAGCAAAGTGTCATCTTAATATCAATCGGCAGAACAATTCTCGTGCAGACAATATACCTATGTAGGATCATCATTGATCCAAAATTAACTGGTAACATCTATCGTCTTCATTTAGTAAACTCTTCGCCTGTTCATTTCCAATCTTCGTCTGTGTCTTTGGGTAAATCAAACGAAGCGTCCAATTTTCAGTTTAAACTAATAACATTTAAAGCGTCGTTTCATCAACTTCCCAGGCCTCCACAAGTCAGATTGGCTTCGTGTTTAAATTTATTATCGGATCGGTAGTAAATTTAATTTGGTGCATATGAAATAATATAATTTGGATGCCGGAGTAATTCTAGTGTTATATATTAAATTATTTTATGCAAGATTTGGAGTGGGACAAGATTAATACTCCGCCCCTTGAATGTAGTGGGGGCGGAGGGGTTGCAAGTTATGATATACATACGGACAGAATTGTAAGATAACACACTATGAATAATCTGCATCACATATATACTATACATACATAATCATACTTTAGTTTCCAAATAATATTCATCTATATCTGTCAAATGTCGTATTGGTTTATTTAGAGTTTTTTTTAGTTACATTAAATCCATCGACAGCGAAAATGTGAATTCGATAATTCGCTTTTTTCGCCCGTTTTTCGTTGAAAAATACAAAATTTTACAAAAACCGAAATCCATCATTAAACTGTCTTCGCGGGGTATATAGAAATGCTCTTATATTTTAATAGCAGAAAATTAGCAAATAATTCAGTCAATCCGAAATAAATTGAATTCCGATGGCGCGTAGGGTGATCGGAAACGAATTCGATAACCGGAATAGCGCGCGGGTATGCGGGGGCATACGAACTGAAAAAATGGCGGCTGGAAAAAATGCTTTCAGCATCATAAATATGTAAAAGTTACGCCGATGAAAAACAAAAAAAAATCGGTCGCTCGACGCAGAGACAATTGAAGGGGGTTTCGTGTGCGCGGTACACCGAATGTCGAACCAAGGGCGGCGGCGGCGGGGAGAAGGGCGGTGTATGGGGCCGCATAGAAAGAGCGGCAGGAGGGGGACAGGGCGATTCGGGTAATTGGGGTGGCTGCAAGGGCAGGTTTTGTATTCGGTGATAATTTGCGAAAAAGTATCGAACCATCATAAAAATGAATGCTAAGCGATGATTTGTTTAGTTTTTTACGTGTATGCGTGTGTTACCAGGCCAGACCAGGCCGTGTTCGTTGCTTCTCTCCTTGTCCGCAAACCCACTGGAGCGCTACTGCTGCTGCTGCTGCTACCGTGATGGATAATGGATACAAGTAATCCGATTGGAACGAAATTAAGGATTAATATGTAATTTGGCCGGCAGAGTTGGATGTAATACGAAATAAATATTGAAATGTTGAATAAAAACTAATAAAATAAATCTACAAATAATTAACAGCCATTCGAACATATTTTCCATATGCCAAGTCATAATACTATCTGTTCTAAGTTTTTGTTCCGAAGATGTAATGAGCGGATACAGTGTTCTAACAGTATTCATGTTTGACATCTTACAAGATATATACATAGACGCACGGAATGCATCAACAGTTTGTACAAAGTATCACCTCAAGTCGTTTTTCACACGGCAACATTGTGATTGTTCCCAAGAGCGTTGGCGCGATATCAAGCCAGTCATTATAATTCCCGGCCAGATACAAATTCAGATCATCGACGATGCTCAATTCCTCATACTATACGTCCTAATCAGCATACATTAACATTTACCCGATCGCCGGAGAAAATCGACAAAACAAGAAACACAAAAATCTCTGTTCGACTCATCCGAGGCATCACGACTTCCACCGTGCCACACAGTGGAACAAGCCGTGAAGGAGAAGCAGAAGAAGAACTGAGTGATTTGTTTGGTTATGTATGTATGTGTGTGTGTGTGTGTGCGCGCTTGTGCACAGCAATCCGTTATTTATCATGAATTAATATAATGACATATTGATTTGAAATCAATTCAAGATGGCGGGCCAGTGGTGGTGGTGCGGTCGTGCAATCCGAGAGTCCGCAAATATATACATAAATACATGGGTACCCATAGCTTGGCCGGCTACCGGGGCTCGGGCAAATCATATCTGCCTAACTATCCATTACAGCGGATAAAAATTTAAATATAAACGATGTTTCGTGACGGGACTACGGCCACGTTAACTTCCCCTCCGCGCGCAATGTGCACGTTCGTGATGCGGCAGAATCGACCACGACTGAAGTACCACAACGTTCAGAGTTGTATGAGTATCCATCCATACTACATACTATACATCCAATATTAGTGGTACAGACAGAGAAATAGCCAGGAGTATGCATGTGACATGGAGGATGGAACATACATAGAACGAGATAGATTCTCCTAGACTACGTAGCAGATTCAATATCACATCAATCTCTAGAATCCATACTCTATGGTATAGTTCCAACGTGAACCTACCGACGACCAAGAGGAAGTTCTCTTGAAGTTAATTTAATAAAAGAAATGTCTTCTGCACATCCAACATTCATGTACATGCTGGTAGCAGTCAGATTTCACCCTGTATATGTGTGGTACATCTGTAACCAGGGGCGGCGAGGTGGGGGCGGACCGTGGGGCACGAATTGTTGCCGGGCGTGCAGCGGTGATTTTCGCTCGGATTCCACCTTCGCTAAGGTGAATATTAAAGATATGCAAAGTCCTGTGTGCGCTGTGCATTTATAAGCAATAATGATGCAGATCTGTAATCGGCACGGAATGCACACAGGGGCACTCGCGGGTCACCCCAGAGGCCGCCCGTATATAGCAGCGTGGGAGGGACAGAGGGAGGTAGCAGGTAATACATACACAACAACGCAAGATCGAAGAATTGACTATGAGAACTGCGCTAGGATGGTGAAGCATCCAGCACACTTGTATTACAGCCAGTCTCTGTAATAAATATTATTTATCAGATTCCAACTCAAACCATAATTGACTCTGAATATTACAATTACAGACCTCGCCATTAACTCGGATGTATTTCAGAATTGTATAGAACAAAAAATCAAATCTTACAACCATATTTATTTCCACTTCATGATGAAATTATAGAACTGATAATTTAGATTCAACTTGTTACAGAAAATAAAAATGCTCTTCGTGTACCAGTTGAAAAATATAAATACAAGAGAAAATAATTGGAAATGGGGGCAGAACAAATTTGACAGAGCGAATGTCAGGTACAATTATGTGATTACGTCTCTGGCCGGTACCGACGGCCGACATCCCGACGCCGCTTTATCGAGGCGTCAGCCATTTAAATAAATGCAGGAACAACGTAACATTAGAATTATGAGCACTTTTTTTTTACATAATTTAAAAGAACTCGCTGTCATATATTCTAATGTAACTTGTATGCATAATGTGCTGTCGTCAGGAGTTCTAAGAAATCATTCTTCTTCTTTTTTCATTGAATAACTTTCTGCGTAGTTGCATAATTATGACATTTTTATACACTTATAAATATACTCTTATACACTCAGCCTATATATTCAATGAAGACGATTGTGTCTGTTTAAATTCAATGTCTCCTGATACAAAAGTACAGTATATCCATTCACGAAAAACCGTGTGTTGATTTTTGTACACGTGCCTGGTCACGTGTCGTGTCTTGAATACTAAATAAGATCACGGTAGAGCACTATGTGTGTGTATGTGTGAAACTCTGACTCATCTGTGTGTTATACAGCGCGCGTCGAGAGTCTCTGTAACGCCGCGGGCGAATCTCTCACTGATCCCCGTGACAGCTAAACGAGTTGTTTCTTTTTTATTCTTCACTTGTTTTATCTACCGTTTGTTGTTGTTGTCGTTTTTGTTGTTTGTACTTTCTGCCCTGACTCGGAGAACAGCCACCGTGTTACACGGTCGATTTGGACCACTTGATTTTTTGGATCACAGTGTGAAGGTGTCCATCATTTTTTGTACACATATTTTGTTTACTCATGACACGCGTAGTTTAGAATTGGTTGTTGAAAAGCCTTACGGATAAATATATCTAATTATGATCATGTACTTGGAGTTTTTCTGGACATATCGAAAGCATTTGATTGTATTGGTCGACACTTATAGTTACAGAAACTAGAAGAGTATGGCATAAGAAGGAACTGTCTGCAATTATTAAAATCATATTTAACTAACAGGAAACAGACAGTATCGGTAGATAAAAAAATATCACATGAAGCAAGGGTTTGCATCGGTGTTCCACAAGGATCCATTCTTGGTCCGTTACTTTTCGGACTGTACGAGAATGATTTGCTTAATGCAGTCGCTCACGGAAATATAACAATGTACGCAGACGATACAACGCTTCTGTATTATAACAGTTGCAAAGTACCTTTAGTGTATGAGACCAATGAGAATTTACTCAAAGTAGAAGAATGGTCCGGCGCAAAGAAATTGCTATTAAATACTGGTAAGTTTTTTTTTGTGTGTACAATTTTCGTTATCACGTGCAGAAGCCACTGCATCTATGTATGTTAAATGTAAAGAAAGATCTCTTATGTACATATACGTAACATCACGCCTTTCCCCTTACTGGAGTATTGTAAGTATGTTAGTTGACAATACCAAATTCTTGGGCATGTACATTGATAACAAACTTAACTGGAACTGCCATATTTGTTATCTATGGAACCAGCTAGCTTCATTATATTTTAGGATACGGAAACTAAAGGACTCAGTTCCTACTAGCATATACTACTATATATTCATACATTATTATTTTCATTTTTATTCGAGTATTCAGAATGCAGAAACACGTGGTTAGAGTAATAGCAGGAGTAAATCGAAATCATTCATGTAGATTACTATTTAAAAGTTTAATATACTTCATTTGGCATGCGTATACATATACGAAATATTATTGAATGCTAGAAACAATTTAGATAAGTTGTTACCATAATTATAAGACAAGGAATGACAATATGTTATTAATTCCAAGTCATAAGACTGCTAAATATGAGAAAAGTCCGTACTACACAGGCATTATATTGTACAAATAAACTTGCGGAGAACATTAAAAATGCAAAATCTTCTTCAATATACAAAAAAAAAACTATTAAAAGATTTTCTACGGGATAATAGTACATTATACACCAAGGGAGAAAAACTACTTATTTTTCCTAAGGTGTAATTTGAAGCCCGAGGGCGAAGCCAAAGGGCTACAAATCGTCGAGGGAAAAATGGTGGTCTCTTCCGAAGTGTATATACTAAATCAATATAAATTAACATGGAAATGTTTTTATTCATGGAAAATAACTTATTTTTCTTCCATAATAGTATATTTTTGTGTCTGTTGTGTCTTTTTGTTGTACAACATATTTTTAAAATTCGAAGCACGACATTTTAAAATTTACTTTGCATTGAACAATGCTTTCGATAATTTCTAATTGTCTGTCTGTTTTTCAATAAAAAATTTAAAGTATACAATTTCTTCAAAGCAACATGAAAATACCTTCACAAGGCGGTTTGCGTTCGCATCAATCGCGCACCGGCAAACAAACTGCTGTTTACTGTTCGTTCAACTACAAAACAATAAAATTTTAATATAAAGCATTTCTGAATTAATATAATATATGACACTACAACTGATTTAAAATATAAAAATTGGCATTTATCTTTTAGTCTAAAATATACTTTTTACACGTCCGGGAGTAGAAGTCGGTTTCTATGGCGTCAAACGCGGGACAGAAATGAAGCATTTACTCCCTAGGGACGAAAACACTTTTCATAAGGGAGTTTTTATTATAACAAAGGTTTTTGTAAATAAATGTGTGTTGTCATGGTACGCGTTGCATGGAAACATTTCCAAAGGCTTCTAAATATTGCAATTTCGTTCCGATTTATTATAATTCATTATTTATGAAATTAGGTGTTTCTACTCCCGAACGTGGAAAAAATAGTATATACACCTCGGGAGAGACCACCATTTTTTCCCTCGATGTATTTGTAGCCCTCAGGCTTCGCCCTCGGGCTTCAAACTACACCTCAGGAAAAATAAGCGGTTTCTCTCCCTTGGTGTATAATGTACTATTCTATTTCTTGACCGGGACATTTAGCTTTTCAAACGGAACGACCGGGACAGAGTGACCAAACTGGTAAAATGGCAATCCTATTGTAAGATCAGATGAACCAAATAGATACTATACAATACTATCGGAAATATATGGCAATTCATTGACAATTGGAAATAGTTATTAAACATAGCTATATATTATAATATAATACAATTGTGGATTACTATATATCATTCTCTTGTTCTTGTATTGTTGACGTATCGTCCATTCAAACACACACAAGTCAGATATTACAATACCATTCGCCCGTCGGCATAATAAACTTAAGGACCGTCAGCAGCTTCCCGGTATGATTTCAAGAATCCCGTACGATTTACGTATATCGGTGTCATTGTATAAAATATCTGCAACCGAACCGTTTTCCATCCCAGTCCGGTGACATATAGCAACATGTAACGTACATCTAACAGTTCCAGTAGTTCAGCGAGCTGTCATCATAGTCTCAGAGAGGGCAGCAGCGGCAACCACGTCAACGCGCCCGTCCACCATTGACCATATAGGTAAGTTTACGACGGCGCTACCGAGCAGGCAGCGGTGCAAGCCAATCATTATTATTTTAGTTACGTATACCGTGGTTTATGGTTGATGTTTGTCTGTTTTAATGGACGTCAAAAACCAAGACCGCTGCTACTGCAGCTCCTGCTGTTTTCTTACAATTGGCATGCGACGAATTACAACAACCGACGCCATCAGACAAACAGAACCACATAACCTATATTTTTATTCACTAAGAATTTTTTGCAAGTTTCAAGAAAAAATAACAATACAAGAAACTAATCAAGTAAGTAGTAAATCAGAGAATGCATTGAATATATTCTTACTACCCAAAAAAACATGATCAAATAGTATATAGTTTTGTTATTAAACGATTCTAGTGAAACTGTTTATGCAAACCAATTTGTCTGTAGACATCCTAATAACTATGTCATTATGGTCAATTTTTTGAAAATATGTTCTGACGAACGAAAAAATCCGAGGCACCAACCAATGACATCTTGGTATGTAAATACAAAGCGTAAGCAATAATCAACGATAAATACTCATGGCTACCCGTATTTTAACCACCGGTAACCAAAAGGTAAGTCAGACAAAAATTATAGGTGTCTATTTCACAATGACATATAAAATCTAACAATCGCATTATGAATCGGACAAAAATTACATAGCACATTTGCCAGGCTAATGTAAAATATTTGCAATATAACCGCAAGACGAAATGATAATATGGGCGTCGATATCCACAGCGGAATAATATACGTAGATAAATTCTTTACCTGTTGTGCACTGTCTGATTCGCGACTAGCCAGAGGTATAATAATCAAAAGACGAAAAAACCAAGTGAAAGAATTAAAATTACGTTCACATAATTACAGCAATGATAGAAGGAATTGCAATAATAATGATGCTGTTGCAGACACAGAGACACACAGCACGTAAGCGGCGCACAGTGGCAGACATGAGAACTACACGTTATGTCCCGCGGCTCAATGAAATTTCAATCATAACCAATAAAAAAATATATCGCAATCAAATGATTTGACGGAGGAGGTTCAGTGAGCCAGCATATTGCAGACGTATAAAATCATGGTGAAATGTTTGTGTTAAATATAAACGTGTATATTTACATATTATAATCCATGTGGAAAGAAAAATCGTGCAGTTCAGTGACGATATTGTCTTCCTTTATAGGAAGGAAATAATAATAAAAAAATTCAAATAACGAGCTCATTCTCATGCCATCATCTTCAGCACGTAATGTAATTACAGCGCCAAAACATCTTCAAAAAAATATATAAATATAGAAGAAAAAATATAATTTCACAAAATCGGAGTAATTCTCAAACACCAATTCAAACAAATAATTCAATTTGCAAGTTGTTGTATACGCAGGAAGTACTGAAGAAGAAGAAGGGAAGCTAGGGTGTTGGTGAGTGGGGTGAAGAGGATGAAGAAGAGAAGACGACAGTTTCCTCTCGGTCACCATCGCTGTTACCATGTTATTATTAGCAAAACGGAATTATTCCATCATTCAGGCCTGGTTCTTTTTTAAGACTTTCTAAAACAGTTAAAATTACAACACAATTCATATTACTTACGGCTTTTTTTCGAAGCGACGGTTCGTTAATTAGAAACAATCGCTTTTACAACGAAAAAATAAAAACGTGGCTATCTACGATCTATGCGGCGGCTGCTGCTGTTGCCAAGATAGTCGTTTGTTCCCATGAAACATTTGAATCAGGAATATATTAAAGTAATGTGAGGTTATGTCTCGCCATGCGCCGCCATTTTGTCCAGCCGGTGAGCGGCAATAATAACATACATCCATAGCATAGAGTACGGGTACATTACTAATCTTCACTTTAATATTGTAGTGGATGCGTTCTATAAACGAACGTTACGGCACACCGAGAATCGTGATAACTTTTCACACCCCTTATCGTGACTACGAGACTTCAGGGTTTTACAATGTTTTTGAACTTATGTGCTTACAACTGAGGTCACACTCTCTCGACAGAAGGGTTAGTTACATCTTGTGAGTCAGTAGTTCTCAAACGATTACGCTTTTATTTTGCAATTTAATTTGTAATACGAGAAGCAGAAAGTAACATTTTGAGTTATTGCAAAGTGTGCATTGATTACAAACACACAATGATTTTACTTTAGATTACTTACCCTTTATGCTAATCAGAAGTTAAAGGTATTGTAATGATCGGAAGTTACGAGTTATTGCTGTGTAATAACTCGACATTACAATGTCACAATGCCGTAATTCATAATGAGCCGGATTTGAAGCATTGCAAAATACGAAAGAATTAATACGTACCCGCTTGTATTATCTTCTAATATACAAGCAGATAAACGTAGATTCGAATAGATTTAATACTATAATCCGATACTACGGTTTTACTTATTCATATTGTCTTCGCAAGCCGTTAAGTAACTGTCAGAATTTCAATACATACCACAACCGTAGTTGTAACAAGATATGCAATCTCATTAAGACCAACCTGAATTGCTTCTAAAACCACTTAATCTCCTGTGTTTGCAGGCCATTTGTTGTCGAAATGCACTTCGAAACACCACCACCAGAACGAAACTATACGTGCCCTTTTCAAAAACACTGCGTCCCAATCGTAGCTAATCAAGGACTGGATTGGCAATGGATACTAATAATTTACTTAAGATCGTTAATGGTTTAGTTAGTGTAACTGATTCGATCCGGCGATTTTTTTCCTTCCTTTACTGTGGTATAATTTGACATTCACCAGTGCCATGTCCATTGCTCATAATGTGCCCGATAATACTCGTAACACGGTGCATAGTGAATATTATGTGTAGCGGGCAATCACCCCCCCTATGCCTTGATGCCCATGGTGTGTTCATTTCGCAGACTATAAAGTTCGCCCATTCGATGCTTCCGAAATGGGTCTAATCAGCCGTGAAACCAGACGGATGTAGTTCCGTGCAGCGGGTAAAGGGTTAGGTACACGGGTCCCATCTCAGACCACACACACGCACACACAGACATACGTACACAGCACGCCAAGGTCAGTATAAATCAAAATATAAAAATAATCACAAATGTCATAAAGCAACAACACATTGAGAAAAGATATAAAAACCACCACGATTTTCATTTATTTACGGGGATGACAAAAACAACAACTAATATTCAACCGTCCTAGCTAAATATTATTTGTCAACTTTTTCCTCCAAGTTCAATTAAAATTCATCGGCAACAGAGGGTGGTGGCGCCACTGTTGGTCGTAATCACGGCAAGCGGCTTCGTACGAAAACTTTTTTAATTAGTCATAATTATATTTAAAATAAAAATATATAATAACTCATTACGACAGAGATTGAAATTAAACCAACAAAAAAAAATACCAGGAATAGAACTTTGAATTAAATGTGTAGTAGCAGCGATGAAATTTTGTTGTTTGCAAAAAACTTCCAACTACAATTCAATATGTAGAATGATCCTTGACAAATATTCAACAGCACTCTTAATCTTCTCTCAATCTCGGTACCCCACGCTGCTTTGGTATTTTTCACCATTTTGTTCAGCCTCGCAAGTTGGAGAAACGCGCGAATTTTCCAAGTGGCAGGACCCCAATCGAATCATCTCCGAAGTCTGTTGCGTTTCCGCTCAATGTTCAAACCACCGTCGATCATATCGTCGTCACAACGTGCTTTCTCTCATTCACCTTTGCCAGCGAACACAGACGAAGAAAGAACTACTAAACACAAGTGGCACGGGGGGGTGGGGGGAGACTATGCTCCCCCACTCACCTGTCGGCGTTGCGCCCGCCTTAAGACCACCGCCGCGCGTGATAAGCAACCGCTAAACATTTCGGCGATCCGCGGCTTACGTGCAACTGTAGAGAGGGGGCATATCGTCCGTACGCTGAGAGCCGTCCTACCATCGCATAAATCCGCACATCTGGTGGAAATTATTCGCAATCAAAATGGACGAAAAAACAAATTGTTACACGCCTCTTATTCTTTACCGTACGATTTTATACATCCGAACAATCGTTCAATTAACTGTCGCACGTTTTGTGTAAATTTCACACATATTGTCGTGCTCTATACAAACGGCATAGAATCTCAATTATCGTCAGTCAATTAGGGCCTTGCATAAGGGAACAATCAAAGATTATTATCAAACGTTCTCACACACGACTGTCAATAAATTCATACTCGTTTTTTGTTTGTTTGTTTCATTGTGTACATAGTGTCGTTTTTTTTTTAGTTTTTAGTTTTAATATTACGATAAAACTTTATCAAACAATATTTAGTTTACGGCTTCAGTCATTAGAGGAACGTATTGTTTAAAATGTATTGTTCACCAGCTTATTATACAACATTTTGCAAGATTTCTCTATAATAAATTTTTCAAATGTGTTGCAATTCAATTGATTAGAGGACTATTGCTTCTTGCATTATCCATTTGCCAAACTGCAAGCGTTCAACATGCATCGCAGACAATTATTACATTTAAATTTGAAAAACCATGAAGTACACTTCGTGTATAGTCAAGTAATAAACTCGCATGTAACAGCTGAAGGACTGTCATTGTGGTTTTCGGTCTAGCGCAGTTGTGAGTGGGGCTCCCATCATGCCGTGTGTACTAGTGAGACTGCACGCAGCCAGGAAGGTGGTGCGCCCCACGGTGCGCTTACCAGGGGGCGAGACCCTACGTGAAACGTTAAACTATATTTAAACTAACACAGTTAAGCTGTTCGATGGGAGTGTGTATGTATGTGGATCGATTTGTAACTACCGCAGAGAACTATTCAGTTCCCCATTGAATTACATTTATAGATTCGTTGTAATTTAAATCAATCAAATAGAAGAACAGTTCAAAAGAATAAAAGTTCAATAAGTTTTTATTTAAATACGTATTTACCAGGCAGCTGAATCATTTATAACAGAGAGAATATTACATATTAGCATGTGTTTAGAGAGTTTTCTGTTATCATATTGGTATTCCTGTTGTCAATATAATAAACCACAGTACTGCAGTGTACCACCCTTACACAACTGAAACTCCCCTATGCACATTTCAGTATTAAATTACGCAGTTTACAATCATTTATATTTTTAATCCAACACAAAACATGACAAAACATAACAAAAAAAAAAATACCCCGGCAACAACAACAATAACAACGGAGGAGAATTCAGAAAACAGTTGAAATATGAATCACGGTCGGTTGGTTGGTCGGGCGGACGGCAGTGCAACGTCAGCCGAGGCCCATACATATTCGAAAATTTAATTCGGCGACGAAATTAAAAATTCGCAGCATGTGATGATACAATCTCGTCGAGTTACAACTTAATTATGAGCTATAAAATTCGACATTTGTCCGCTTCACTCGGATGACAGATGCGACACAATTTTACAGTCAGGCGCCCCAGCTAGTGTAAGCCTCCTGGTGATAGGCTAGAGCAGGACATCCAGTAACAAATCCATGCGATGTACGTAGATTTGTTTATATCAAACGCGCCGGATCCTAGTTGAGTAGTGAAACGTGTCTTTCAATGTGGTTTTTAGATGCAGAAATTCACGACCACCCCGATGATGATGAACCACCCACGCGGTGAGCTGCCCCCGGGAGTCAAAACAACGGTGTAACGGTGTATGTGCAGTACCAGGTGCAGAGTTCGCGCTAATCAACGAATGCAACTACTTAGTCACGGGGGCTCACCTAACAAGTCGGACCCACCACCGTTAATACACACACGCACACGCACACGCACATCATACATCGACCTTTAATAATTACAATATGTGTACGAACAAAATTCCCCAGATTTATTTATACAAATATTAATTACAAGTATTTTCAAAATAATTTAGTCATATGTTGAGAATTATTACGACACAAAACATAATCCTCTATATATACACTGTATATTACAAAACTACGGTGGCAACAATGCAACAATTTATTCCCGTTAAGTGCGCATGCGCCCGTAGGTGGGACATGCGCAGTAAAGTGTACAAACACACAGTGCGAATGTGTATGCATACATGTGTGTTATAAAGGTTATGTGTTCATTTTTGCCGCTAATATATTTTAGATGAGTGCGCTGTATATTTTTACGTGTCTCGCTGATTTTTACCTTCCTTCTCGCCCGAGTTTCATTTCGCAACGTTTATATTTAATGGCGTTTTGCGTGGCGTGTCGTTCCGTACACTCCTGCGTTGGGCAAATGCCCTTTCGGTGCACGTGCGGGGCGGGGGCGCACTATGCGGCTTTAATGTTTATATTTCTCGTCTACTGCAACATTTATGTTCGTGAATACATTGTTGTACGACAGCGGTAATCAAACATTTTATTACATTCAACACTTACTGCCGACTAAGTGTCTGTAAGATTGCGCATTTTAAATCCTAGAGAAATATGCACGCAAATGTTATGACAGATCCATAACTATCCTGCTGACAATACCTTTAGTTAATATTTCAATTAACAGATTATATTCATTCTAGGTACGTATTTATATTATTCAACATTTTGTGCAACACTGTACATACGAATCATTTCCTGATGACATAAACACAGAAATACATTTGATATTATTGAATAGCAGATGTCCGATAGTAGCAACATTTTGTTGACTTCTTGATGGTAAAAAATGGCAGCGAATTAAACTGTAATTTGCGATAAAACTGTACAATTTGTGTGCGTGTACAGACTGTGTATCTCGTAATACATGTACAAGAAACTGTAGATCACATTATGCCCGTTTTATAATATACCTACTATTCCATTTTGAAATATGTACAACTAAACATTGTTTCATTTATTTGAAACTCTGTCCTAATACATAATTGTTACTACAGAAAGATTATATTTATAATATATTGAAACTTAGACAGATTATTATTATATACTAAAAAAAATACACAACAAATATGTATCGCATTGAACATTAATCTGATTTGTTTCATTTAAAAAAAAAAACAAAATTGCAAGCTCATTATGAATGATTTAATAACGAGTCCCACGTGATATTCAATTTATTTGCATAACAAAAAAATTCTAATTAACTAAGTACAATTATTTACTTGAAATATTGCCGGGCAAAATTTTCAGGATATAAATAATAGGTGGACACATGAAGTTAAAAGGCACCAATTATAGGAAAACCAATTTAATGAAACGATTTATTGACTACAAAAACCGGTTCAATAATTACTAATTGCCCGTTATTGTTCATGCATTTGCAATATTATCAATATCGTTTAAAAATTCCATATCATTATGCTCGATTCAATATTCATGGCACATGTATGTACTATGTATGCAATTAGTTATTTTGATATTATTCTTACACTGCATCATAAATAGCGGAATAATGTGATCCAAGTATTTAATTACATTAGAACATTATTGATAGACGACGCAGGTAGATATATTAATAACTGTATCATTCTGTAATTCCGCTGGTGTGAATCTGACTTGACGACAATTGAAAGTGTCATCAGTGACAATCGTTTCAGCACTCTAAGATCTTAATGTCGCGGTAACATACACATAACTTTGTACGTACGTATGTATCTGTATCGATTTGCACATAATATAATACACACGTACACACACGCGTGTGTATACATGTATAATACATACAGACACACATCGCCACAGATGTCACAGACGCTTAATATCAAGCAAGAACTCAGAAGAAATATCACAAATATGATATCAAACATTTTATAGAGCAAATTTACGGCAGATACTTCGAAACGACAGTATGACATTTCGATAGTAAAACGAGGTCTAAAGTGGAAAATAGTCACTAACATACACAGGGCGGGAATAGGTATGAAATTATATACAAAATATCCATGTCCATTATCTAAACAAAATTGTTTCAAATAATCAAGATCTATTCAAAGATTGTAACGTTTGGTTCCGGAGAATTCTACACATAGATAATAATGTAAATAAAAATAAATAAACCAAAATAAAAACGCCCCTGTCAAGACAGCACATTGCACAAGGCTTTTTGCCTCGGAACTTTATTTTTACGCTACAACTACGAACAACGAACGAAAATAAATTACTAACGACACATCTAAAATGCCGCAGATTTATTTACACTAAAGTTATAATAAAAACACTTTTGTTTACATGTCGTGGCAAAGATCAAAGTCTGCCTTGAAACAAACGTGCTCGACATCCTTTTTGTTTTCGACGTTTAAAAATATATAATCTGACATTTGTCAGAGTTTTAGATGCGGCGGTGAAGGCGGAGGGGGGTAGTGCGGAGAAACGTTAGAAAATATAACCAATTAAATGTTGAAATATAATTGCAATATTTATGAGAAAGGGAGCGGGGCGAATGAGTGGCGTGAGGAAACGTTTGAGGAGGTGATTCATAGAGTGAGCAAATATTAGTTTTACTGGTGAACGCACACGAACACACACACACACTGACAAGCGCACGCGAAATTTATTAAAGGGTTGTTCACATTAATATTTTACCAATGAACATTGCTATAATTAATGTTTAGTTACGAACATGAAGCTCTCATAAAAATTAACTCACTTTAAATACAAATATCAGGTTATGAGAATTGTAACGACGTATTCAATTGATACTTTTTTCACAAAAGAAAGAACAGAATCAGCCCTATTTTGTAACTTTCTTGACAACGATTTCAAATTTTGACAACTTCAGTTTTTTGACAAGAAGTTTTCAAAATATAGACAACTCGTATTCTGTAACTTTACTAGTCAAATTTGATACGGAGATTTCAAATTCTTGTTATTTGAAATCTATTTCCTGCGAAATGAGACACACAAGCATAAAAACTGCTTATATGACGTACCTTGGTTATACAATTTTGACAGCTGCAAGTGTATGTTCCCATATAAGTGTGGTTAAATTTGATGTAAAGTACAGAAAATATTTAAATTAATTAAAGCAGACCTTCAACTTTCAATAAATTTCTAGTAGGTGCTGGGAATTACATAGATTTAAAATTATTTTATTACTTTTGTTTATTTATTTAATAATCTTGAAGATATCATTGATGAACGAAACATGTTGATTCTAAATAGAATAATAAAAGTATTAATAAATTCATTTATATAATTTTTAAAAATAAATTACTACAAAATAAGAGAAGAAGCTATTCTGTATTAAAAAAAAATCACTTAGGACTAGCTGGCAGCAGTTGAAAAATGTAAGTATGATATACAGAAGATTCTTATAAAATAAATTTTCCTACTTTTATACTTTATTTATACCTATACATCTTCAATCGAAGAAGATTCTATAGAATTTATTTTTTTATAAACATATTTTTTTAAATATACATATATTTAAGTAAAATACATAATTTATAACATTGTTCCGAATTATTTTTTAAACAATTTAGTAACACATTTCTTCCTACAATTCAGGTAATAAAAAAATAAAATATCGCACATACGATCCATTTTAGATGACATGTAAATAGTTTTCAACTTGAAATCTAAGTATCAAGACCTCCGGAGCTCTTGATAGTAGTTATCAAATTTTGTTGCACTTGTCAAGAACACGATTTCAAAATTTGAAAGCGTCCTATTTACAGAATACGGATTTGAGTTGTCAAAGCGCCTTATCAAGGTTAGAGGCAGTTGTCAAGAAATGAAGTTGTCAATAAAGTTACAGAATAAGGCTGAATATTTCATTGCAAAATAGTTATTCTAAAACCCCTATAGGTTATGTTACCCAAATATCACATAAGTATTCAAGGTGTAAAAACTATTTCATCCCATAGAAATACCTGTCAACTGTATTATCTAATTATGTATAATACACGTAGGTATCTCAATATCTAGTTAATGAATGCTAAAAAGCACAGGAAAAATATCTCATTTGTATAAAAACAGGAAGGTGTGAAAGCAGAACTAATAATATTTAAACTGCCTCTAATTATATTATTATAAATCAAGATGTCTCAGACCTTGGTGTTTCGTAAATACATCATGGTTGGCTTGGTGCAAACTGCATGTAACAAATTTATGTTCTACACGAGCCAACAATTTTTCTATTAAAACGAATAAATCACTACATGATACATGTACGTATATAAGTTTCATATTTATGTAACAAACTGTTTGCGAATATCTAAAAATTTGTCTTGTATACGTAATTGTATATGTAAATATATTCTCTCCATATAACCTTATAATTGGCTAAAACCAATGACGAAATTAAATCATTTCAGTTCGCAATATAGTCGCGTTTCTCGCTTAGATAACAGCGGGTGAACAGAACCACTGAGCTATCACAATACTGCCAATACATAATTATGCAATGTTATCAATGCATTCGTTACATTCATGTATAAATCCAATGCATAGATACATTATATGTCTATATACATATGTACATGTATGTACGTACGGTATGTATGTATTTGTAGAACTGTCGGGTATCACAACACTAATTACAAATGGCCACACCATGTGATAAACACACAGATGTACACATGGTTACATACATACTGTATAGGGGGGTGGAGGTGGGTAGGTGGTAAATGCTTGTTGCAAATACTAGTATTATCTCCGTCTCTCATTCGTTTATTCATTCATCTATTGACGATGGATGGGGCCAGTGGGGTGCGGAGGGGCTTTCGCAGGTGTTTGATGTGCATCCTGGCTGGCAGATCAATCGTTCGGTTCGGTCCCGGTGTCAATTCACACAACACGACTATGAAAACATACACAAACACACACACCTACATAGAGGTGGCCGCGTGTGTTACGTGTGGTTTGACTCTGCCAATCAATTTAATAAATAACTATTAATAATGATGCTTTTTCAACAAACGTTACGCGCCGAATTACACGGCGTAAATACTGCGGCTGCACCTGCAACCACTGTACGATCATCAACACACACATCAACACTGACTAGTATTAGCAATTCACTCTGATGTGATCTCTCTACACACATACATTTATATATGTACAGTACAGCAAAGTTACATTTTAAACAGTTATTAATTAATTTTAATTACTTGTTATTTATAGTTTACAGAGTGTATGCAGTAGCACTGGCCCACTACATGTACAATTATAATTCTATATGTTTGTACTTCTCAGAATCACGGCGTACAGTGTGTGTGTGCTAATTTTAACAGAACACTTTTCTGGGAACAGTTAAGTGAATTATGAATATAATTGTTTTATAATGTTTTGTTAAAATAGTCCAACATATTTTGTACGTATTGTAGTGTGAAACACGGTGTTTTATTGCGATACTTTGTTGGAAATAATTACCGGCCAGTCGCTTATTATTAATGTAATGAGAAATAGCACAAGTAAACAAAATATCATTAAAGAATATTCTCTAATTTGCATAAGTGTAAAAATAATTGCATACGATTTCCGTGATACGATTGTTTATTATTAAAAACTATTAAAAAAAAATCAACACTACTTTGAATACAATGCAACGGAGCAATCGTTCTGAAACTTCCTCCTTAGCTTTCTGCTTCACTGTATTATAATATGCAATGTAATTATGTCAGTGGCGTAGTTTCATCAACCGAGGGGGGGCATAGCGCTAGAAATACAATCTTCAAGTAATACAATCACTATTGTATGTTACTTATTCTAGAAATCAATTCGTACATTATCAAATAATATTTATTGAATGTGTGTCTCTATTTGATGGTATATTCTACCAATAGTATTGCAAAAAAAAGTAGTCAGTAAAGTGGAAAATCATAGACTATTTTGAACTACATATGTGGTATTTATCATACATATAACCACACGTGTTGCTTAATAAATTATTTGTAAAATGATAGTACACAAACACCACCGCCGCCTATGTACCTATTATAATAAAATGCAACACGTGTTGCAAAGATAAATAAATAAACGCGAAATATCTGCATATAAAATGCATCCGTGTACATTTGTATAATAATAATTGCGAATAATTTATAAACAAAAAACGTTAATTGCTTCAGTATGTTCTGCCTTACGGAATGGCATTTTAGATAGGATATAGTTTATATAATAAAATACGACGCATAAATACGTGGCATCGTTTATGAGGCTACATTCTTCATATACACATAACATACAGACAGACGGACTTGCTGCACACACGCCCATACACATAAATATACATGTACTTAGGAGCAGATAGACAGCAGTCTGTGGAGCAGAGCATGGACTATTCCAAATGTTTACATTCACTGACAATTAATGTGTGTGCAATTGCAGAGAATAATGCGTTATTTTATTCGTGTGTTTAAGGCTGTATACAACTATATATTTATATACAAGTTCAGTAGTTAGTTAGCGTGGAAAAAATAAGGGCTAAATAAAGTTAAAAATTGGGTAAACCACAACACTTGTGCACCGTATATATGGATGAATATAAATCTTAAATAAAATGTCAGTTCCCACATCAATGTTAGCCGAAATACACACACATACACATACGCCTAAAACTAAAACGAAAAACTCAAAAAAATGTAATCAACGTAAAATCGCAGTAGCCAGGCTACAATATCTCATTTTATCGCTGACAAAATCGCAATTTTGGAAAAATACAAAAAAACAAAACGCGAAAAAAAAACAGACACACATACTATCACCCCGCGCGCGCGCGTGTGCTCGTCCGTTCACACAAACGGCAATCTTGCAAAAACCCCATTTCCATAATATTGTAATTTTTTTAATAATCTGCACTCCGTTCGAATCGGCAATAAATCGAGATCCGTCGATATCACATACGCAGTGTGCGCGTATGTTTATGGCGAAATTAATATCGGGGCCCCGGTCCCACTGCGCGTTCGAAACGAACCAATATTTTATACTCACTCACTCACACACACATACATATATATATAGCGAAAAAAAGTTACATTTTAAAATCAGTTCCGATGGCGTGCACTGTCCCCTGGGTACCCCTGGCTTTTTACAATATTCAGTACTGGACCCCGTATAATTGCTATATGTATCAATACATACATATATATTTATATGCTGTAACATTGTGAAATAGTATGCTAGGTGCATACTAATCAAAACGAGGAGAAATAAAAGTATTTCAGAACGTCATAAATATGACGTTTTGTTGACGTGAAAATCTGATAGAAAATAAAACGTCCTTTAGGGTAAAGATATAACACAAAGTGAGCGTTGAATATTACTAGGAACATGGAATTATTATATTTCAATGGAAATTTGTAATAAAAATTTCGGATTATATTTTTTGAACACAGATGTCCGCCCATCACATAACGGGGTTACTGAGAGCAGTATGTACATTGGTATGTTATGTATATATAGACCATATATATGCATACATAAAACACAAGCTATACAGTTGAACAGTTGTTATAAATTATTGATCTCTTTGCACCCCTTTATTTATTTTACCAACCCTAATTTATATCAGCTTGAACAATGTAGCACCCCTCATCCTACCGACATACATACATGCATACGTACAAACGTCCATAGACACGTTATTGTTTTAATAATGGGCACAGTCGGTATGTGCATCGCCCCCACAGTCCAACAATATGCAGCCCGCTATCTGTCCGATGCCAACAGTATTTGGCTGATTTTTCACACCAATCTACAATCCTCCAAATATATGTACCACGTTTACATTTTGTATAATTAGTACTTGACCTGTTTTCCGAATCATTTCTACTCATGGTTCAAAAAATGAGCAGTAATTTTATATTTTTGTATGTCTATCTTTGACACAACCGAATTCAGAAAAATGTACCGATGTTTCGAGGCACTTGAATTTGATTTCATATCGCTAGTGTAAACAGAACCGTTAATAATATGAGCTGAAAATGACAATAGTTTCAGACAAAACACGGATTATAACATATATTCATTACACAGCAGCAATCCAATAGCGATTTTATACGTCACCGATAAATCTAAATCGAAAACAAATTAAACTAACTACGCACGTAATATCATACAATAAAAACAAAACATTAAACGAAAAAAAAATTCATCGTTATAAAAACAGTTACAGCGTTAAAAATGTAGCAGTATTATATCGAATTTTGCTATAAAAATTAAATAAACTTTTTAAATTGTTTCGCGGTAATAAAAAGTTGTCGTAGCGTCGAGTTTGGTACGTATGCTGCCATCCTGCGGTGGACGCTCGAATCAGTATGGACGCCCCAGTAGATAATATCAGAACATGTTCAAGTCGTAAACGTCAAAATTTTAAACACAGTTGTGGATTGTTTGGTAAAATAATAAAAACAACAGAAAAAAAAAACTTACAAATTTGGTGTTTGTTTCGGGAAAAAACGGTGCTAATAGTTGGATAAACTGAAAGAAAACGAAAAATATAAATTAATAACACATACAAATCTAAACATTGGCAATGTTCTAAAATTAACATAACTCATATTCTAATATCATAATGAAAATTGATAAAAGTAATCAGATTAAATAAAATTCAATTAAATTTGTACATAAATTATAGGCTGAAAATAAGTTTCATTATGGAAAATATAAATCTTCAAATACAGAAATGGCGGTTTTATGATTACAGGTTACAAATATCTACGTACTGTTATACATACAATGTTTTAATGATTGAAACCATTGCGTTGTGGAATGGAGTATGTGAAAGTGATACTACGGGATGATTCACGCTGGACAGAGGAGAAAGACATTAAATGCACGTCCATCGTAGCATAACCTACAGGTAATGACCCATTCTGACTCATACGTCATTATACGTACTTCGTTACCAGGCAACGGTCATAACTTCTCATTTCAACTTTTAATATAAAGCTAATTCGACATTTTTATCGCAAACATTTATATTTTTAATAGTTCATTGTGTGGAAATATATCTTACTATATACTTTGTAATATACACTACAGACATACGAGTATTTTGTTAACAACGAATAAAATATTAATTTCAACTCATCAAGTAAATACCTGTATGTATATAGCTGCATATATGTATTTTCAACATTTATAGGCGAGAGGTCTTATTTTAACGACTTGTTGAAAGTTGTAGTTTTAAAATTCCTATTGTTACTGTGGACAGGTTTGTTCAGGTAACAATCAGTAAAATTTGGGTCGTATCCCAGAAAAGGGGGGCAGGTATACTTCAAGTTCATATCTCAAGTTACACCCATTTTTAACCAGTGGCGTAGAAAATATTTGTAAAAGAATCTCATCCTTATATAAACATACAGTCTATTAATTCATTCTATAACCGGTTCAATTAAATCCATGTTTCATACTGATGGTGTAATAATTATTCTAATTGGATATTTAACTAACAGACGTAAATACTGAAGTATACAAGTAGATCTTGAAGATACAGGCTATTTCCGTTGCTTAAAATAGAACACTGTGCATCTGCATTTTCAATCATTATACAATGACAGCCATCCAGCTTACAGCAGACAAATACACTATTCAGATTTACATTCTCACGTATGATTCACGAACAGCAAAATCATCAAACTAGAATCAAGATTGTAAATTATTTATTCCAGAATATATTTCTATTAATTCCTCACAAAAAAATAGTTACATTTTTATTCTATCTCGTTGCAAAGTTAAATCAAACAAACTTATGCGACAATTTTCTAGGCGCGTCATGTAAATTCTGCAGCTTTATATTCTATTCGAGCCAGCGAATCTGTCGCTCTTTATGAAACAGTATTTCAGATTTCCAGGAGCCAACGAGTCGCCTTTCATGCGGTTTGCATCGTGGTCCGCCTACCCCAGCCGAACCCAACACGTGGAGCCCGCGGGGGGGAGTGGTGAGGCGACGGGCGGGAGCCGAGAGAGACACGTACACACACACACACATGTACAGAGAGTGTAGAAACGCGAGAAGCCACAGGTGTGTGCGTACGTTCAAGATTTGTCCGTACGTGTGTACACGTCTCTCGACAACATTCAGAAACGAAACGATGCTAAATGTATGTAAGCTTTGCATAAATGCAAAGATGTTTTGTATCTCTGTATGCGTAAGTGTATGAGTGTTCTTAACCACGTGTGTGTATGTGTGAATGAATTAATGGCTATATGACAAGTTAAAACGTGTATGTATGCATATATGTGTGTGTGTGTGTGTATGTGCGGCGACTAGGCTAGCAGAAGCAGCACCCGCGTCGCTGGTCAGCCAGCCTGAACCACAGAGAATGAATAAAGAGAACCACGTGACCACTCAGAGTTCAGTCTCAGTGTATGTGTGTGCATTTACACACACACACACACACACATGTGTATGTACTGCCAGCAGTCTCACACACACACACACACACACACACACAAGCATATATATGTTTTATAAGTGTTGATAAGACTTCGCGTCATCGAGCCCAGCGTCCGACTACTAGCGTCTGAACAACTGGGTCATCTACTAGCCCAAAACAAAACAGTTGTACTTGTGTCAAAATAAAAACAAAATGCTCTCACCTTGCATAAATAACAGAAAAACAATCGAACAGAACGGTAAAAATCACAATAACGCACATGCACAGTAACAAAATGAAAACAGAACGACGTTGTTTATGTAATAAAATTGTAGTTTTCTCGTGGATGGAAACAAACACACAGAGAAATCGTCGATTCCCTCCGCACCGTCAACGTACAGCTGCCAAACGTCGGCTATGTCGGAATGCAGCAGGTGGCGAGACGCGTCGAGGCGCGGCCAACGTCTAAAATAACGGCGCTGCCGTTGCGGCGCCCGTCGGTTTGAATGTCGCGACGCTTCGTCGTCAGGCGCCTGTAAATACACAACTAGTAGCATACATATTCACCGGTACTGGTTCCTCATTAATCGTACTTGACACGTGCTCCAAATGTCATACGCAATTTGAATCAGGTACCAGCGAAATGACAGTTTGGTCACATGTTCGATTGATGAAATACCATGTGCTCGATGTGCGGGAGAATTGTGAACTAACAGCGCTCGTGTTGCTCGGCCGGTATGCTGGAATGTTGAGCACGAACACAATAATGGATGCCGATACTTTTGACATTTTCAATATTTTTACTTAATTATTAAATACAATATGGGATATTGCAAGGTTTTTACCCAATTTCTACTAAAATATTGGCAAAATGAAGATTTTCCTTATTCATACTCTCATTCCTGCAGGTAAAATATTAAAAATACATATTTAAAATATTTCCAGGATGTATTTAAGATCTTTGTCCACAAAAGTTTTTCTTATCTAACAAATTAACTATAACAGAAATAAATGTTATTGAAATTAAATAAAAATCATAACCATTTTTAACTATATATTTTTATTAAATACAGTATAAAGTTTGATATATTATCCAATAGTTAATAATACAATTTTCATTAGGACTACAACTTTATAAAAACCGATATACATATGTAATTGTATATTAGAAATAAACTCGAAGTAAAATATCGCGGATAAAAATCTTAATAATGCACAATAAAATGCAAACAGGATTACAAAATGGAAATCAAGTACAGCCCCCTAGTTTTAATAAATTATTTCCGCCTTGATGGTTATGTTAAAACAGAAACGGGCGGTGTTGTGTGTGCGCGAATTGTTCATTGTTCATCCTTGTCTTTAGCGCCATGTTTCAAGATACGCGTGAACTCGATATAATCGAACATTCCTCCTTTAATGGGCGCTTCTCTGTACATTTCATCCACTTCCTCGTCCGTGAATCTGTCGCCCATGGACGTTAGCAGTTCTCTCAGCCGTTCCTCATTCATTATACCACTGTTTTCCTCGTCAAAGCAACCGAACGCGTTCTTAATAACATCTTCCGGGTCAGTACCTTGCAATCGCTCGCCAAAGAGGGTTAAAAACATTGTGAAATTAATGGGGCCGGGGGCCTCGTTCATCATGCCTTCGAGGTAGTCATCTGTTGGGTTTTTGCCTGTCAACAAACAAAATATTGTACGTTAAATTGTGTCACTTCATATGGTTAACAAAGACATGAGAATTTAAGAACGTTACAACGTGTATTATAGGAATAAAATATATAACACACAATAATGATAATAATAAGCAAATCAGAAGATCGTTCTATTGATAATAGTTTCTGGTATCTCATGAAATATTTACATAGCGTCCCTTCAAGTTCTTATCAACCACAGCACACCTTAAAACTAATAGTAAACTGATAAAATTCAATATTTTAGCTTTTCTATGTTAATATATAACCTACAGATGTGTGCTTCAATATCATTATTGTAGTCTTATCATCTCGTATAAAAATAAAACAATAACAGTAATTATTTGTATGATAACAAATATATCAGTTGTCTTGGTTCTATATGACGAAGGTTTACGTGATATTACTTACCTAATGAAGCTAGCATATCGTGCAAGTCTTCTTTATCAACAAACCCATCGTGGTTCTGATCAATCATATTAAAGGCCTCTTTGAACTCGGCGATTTGTGCTTGATCAAACATTGCAAACACATTTGACGTAGCCCTTTGAGCCCTTTTCTTAGTGGTAGCTCTACGTCCAACGGTCTTACGAGACGACATTTTGTCCTAAAACAATAATTTCACCACTAAATACAAAGAACAGAATACGTGGTATTGATAACAAAACAGGTATTTCATTTGTGACAGTCAGCAAATTCTTCATTTGTAATATTTGAGCAAAATAACCTCATAGTTTTATGTATTATTAAATTTAACAAATATATACCATCAGCTATAAAATGTATACTTCAATACTGATTATAAATACCTGAATATTTGAATAAAACTGTTAAAATATCACAAAACACTGTTGGTCTTTTGACAAACGAACAATTTCTGACTCATTCGCTTCTACTTCACCACACCCCGATAAAAATGAACCAACCAATCAGAACACATACAGGATATCGAGGTCAGCGGGAAAATATAATTTGAACATCTGTTAGATTTACGGGATATTAATATTGTTTGTTTGTGATAAAAATGAATATAATATATTAAAACATAGATTAATGTGCAATGTAAAGATGTATGTATATATTTAGTGAAATATTTAATAAGCGTTTAGAGTATTTTTAAGTTTTAAATGCAAAATGGATCAGTACCATATTTGGTCATAATTTTTGCGTAAAATAGAAAGTGAGATCATCAGAGAATGTTTACTTTACTGTATGTATTAATTACGAAATAAAGTAAACAATAATATAATTTAGTTATATAAAATGAAGCTCTAAAATCAAATACAATTTGGATACGAAAATAGCAGAAATAAAATCTTAATTTATAACTCAGAAAAACCTCGAAAAAGATAAGTTAATTATATGAAAGATACAAATTATATAATTTACTAATCAACAGAAATTTAGAAGTAAGAAAAGCAAAAGAAACCTCCCCGACGGGGAATCGAACCCCGGTCTCCCGCGTGCGAGGGGCTGGCCACTCTTGAATTACGGTGTACAAAATGTCTGGAATTACTTGAATTACCTATGAATTACCCGTGAATTACTTGAATTACTTGTGAATTACCTATGAATTACTTGAATTACCTAAGAATTACTTGAATTACTTGTGAAATGCGTTTAAAATTTATAAGAATAACACAAATATACAGAACGGAGTACAAAGAAATCCATTACTTAGCAAGATATTAATACCCAGTTGCACCTGAGTGCGTTGTAACACGAAAAGTGCGAAAATTTATACGAGTACTGACACGTTTAAAACTGTTGTAATAATTCTCGGCGGCTCGGGTTCGATTCCCGCGCGATGCATTTCTTTTTTTTTTACTAAATACATTTTTTGACTAAATACATTTTACTTTACCTTTAGAATAATCGCAATGACAATATGTCTCATGCACATTTAAAAAAAAATATAAGTACCTATGTTATTTATATTTTCAAAATTATTTATTCTTATTTTCATTAAAAACATTAGAAAATGAAAATTAATTATATTTTTACTGTTCTGATTTATTTAAACATTTAATGCAATTCAAAACTACACAAAACGAAGAAAAAAAAGGATCTTGAAAAGGGTCTGCCAAAAGAGTTTGTTATGCAAACAAAATGTGACTGATTTATAGTTGTATGATATTTTTTTTTCCTACTATGTTTAGAATAGAACATCTAACTAAATCAATTGTAGAAGTTCATTGCAAATCAACAGTTGTATGTTGTGTTTCAGTACAATAGTTTAGTTTTTTCGTATATTTGTGACAAGCGTATCAGGATTTCTTTATAAAGTGATCACAGAATTACTTGTGAATTACTTGAATTACTAAAGAATTACTTGAATTACCCATGAATTACTTGAATTACCGACGAATTACTTGTGAATTACTTGAATTACTAGAGAATTACTTGAATTACCGACGAATTACTTGTGAATTACTTGAATTGCCTGTGAATTAGAATTACGGTGTACACAATTTTTGTAAGTGGCCAGCCCCTCGCCCGCGTGACAGGCGGGGATACTGACCACTATACTATCGAGGACTTGTTATTGTTAATGTTAATACTGTTATATATGCATATTAAAATAATATTTTACTTGAAAAGAAAAACTTGGAGATGCCGGGGATCGAACCCGGGGCCTTTCACATGCAAAGCGAACGCTCTACCACTGAGCTACATCCCCTTATATCTTCTATTGAAACTATATATTATATTTAAGTAATAATATATACATGAATATGTAATTCAGGGCCGGCTTGAAAAAATATTATATGCGCTCCCCCCTCAATTTATTATCAATAAATAATAAAATAGAGTTCCGTTCCATAGTTATCCTAAATGTAGGCAACCAAATGAACGTTCGTGTACAACGGGATAACTGCATATGATTCCATTCTAACTACTGATTATATTCGGTCCAGCAAGCCATCGAACCAGCGAAACGTCGTACCACCGAGATTTCGTACCAGAGAAAATTCGAACCAGCGAGAATTCGAACCAGTGAGATTTCGGTCCAGCAAGATGCTTCGTGTTAAACATTTCTTGACAAAACCAAAGCAGACTAAGCCTACTATAAATGCATTGATCTTCTTTTGTACACAGTAACGTAAAAATTCATTAAAAAATATCGTTTTCTTCTATAATATTTTTGTCGCAAAGTCATATGCACAGTTACACCATACCATAACACGTATTTTCAAAAACAAATCATCAAAATAGGTTCCATAATCTGAGTTCTAGGAGGAGTTAGCAGTTAATGAAACAAAAATCTGTACGAGTGAGCGGGTGAACGAGTGACATACACACGGGATATATAGACATATGAATATTAACAAAGATTTTAAACGAAATTTGAATTTTTTCTAACCTGAAATTGATACAGTTTATTATTTTTGTGAACGAATAAATATGTACTATACATCCTCTACAAGTATGTACTTATATTTTGAAGATATGAGGGGAAAGCTGGAAATACGGATGGAACAGCTGTATCACGTAATCTAATGCATAACGACGATGTTCTGTTAAATGCATCCTTAGCGAAATGTGCGGAATAGAGCACTTTGTTTTTGTTACTAATCTAACCAACCAGCTTTAATCCAAGCATTTCGCCTTTCTGAATTTTTGAGAAATCTAATTTATAATAAACAAATGCTCATTGTTGATGTTCTTTAGCCAAAATAATAATAATAATAATAATAATAATACTGTGAAGGAAAATATAATATCCGTGATGGTTGGAATAATTGACTATAGTTCAAGGTGTTGTGAACTGTTTATTTCAAAAAGTAATATTTATTTCAATTCAAAATTTGTTAAATAATAATAAAGTTCTTTAATTAATCACAACAAATGTAAAACATAAATTAATATTATAATACTAGTAATTTATTTCGGTTCTCAATAATTACTCTTACCTTGCACACAGGCGCAGCATGCTCTTGGCGCACTCCTGTCCCTCCTATATTTTTAAAATTTTCGCGGACCGGTCAATTTAGAGCTGCGGACCGGCGGCTGAGAACCACTGGTATATACTACTTTATGATTAAAGGACTTAATATATCAATATAATAATGAAGCTGTTTACAAAATTTGTCAAATAAAGTACGTTTATGCGCTTAGGTAAGTTAATAACGGTAAATGTTATTCTTGCAGAATAGGCATACGCAGTGTACTCCAAGCAATAAGTTTTAGTCTTGTTCGATCTTGTTGCATGATGTATTATTTGCATATTTTTCTCAGGAACCATTATAATTTGTATTGGTATGTTACTTTAAATAACTATTTTCAAAATGAACTAATATAAGTACTTATTCATTTACTTTGAGAAATCACTATATTTGAATTTAGCGGCGAATTATGTAACTAAATTAACCGTCTGTTACATTGTAAATCAGTCTTCTAGTTAATATGAACAGTTCGTTATCAGCGAATAAGGATATACAGTAAAGTCGCGATTTAGTGAACTCTCGATTAAATGAACAACCCGATAGAGTGAACACTTAAATTTTATCATTGCGTCCCGATATAGTGAACAACTGTAAACCCCGATACAGTAAACTATGGTATTTGCGATACTTCTCTGGGGGATCCCACTAAATATGAATCTAGATGGAGCGTAAACGAGAATACTTGAATTTAAAACAAAAAAAAATTAAATACTTAATGTCTGGGTAAAGGAGAATGTGTGACCGTGTTTGCTAGTAGAATATTGCAGTTTGCTCGTGTTACATGATTTGCGACAAAAATTAGTACAAATTAACCTGAAAAAAAGCGTAATCAATCCAATATTACTTAATTTTTTTCGCTTCTGCAATAAATAACCTTTTATATGTACCTTCCCATTACATAATACACGTATACATAATATTATGTAATAGGCACATGTATTTGTTGTTTTTTTTTTAAATTATTTTATTGTAGATTTTCTATTGTCAATTGTAGAACTTGAGAAGAAGAAATATTGAATCCAAAATAATTGGAATAAATGACTATAGTTTAAGATGATAACAGATATGCGACGTTTCGATCAGATGTTTTTTGATCATTTTCAAGCAAATAACAAAATTCTGGAGGAAAGAAACATAAACAAAAATATTCTCTAATATTTTTCAAAATATTTTTGTACTTTTTGAGTGTAATTCTCAAGAGATTTTGTTTATGTTTCTTTGAACTAGAATTTTGTTTTTTGCTTGAAAATGACCAAAAACCATATGGTCGAAACGTCGTATATCTGTTATCATCTTGAACTATAGTCATTTATTCCGATCATTTTGGATTCAATATTTCTTCTTCTCAAGTTCTACAATTGACAAAATAAAATCTAAAATAAAATAATAAAAAATCATCTTTATGATTCAGTTTTGAAATAAACAATTCACATTACCTTGAACTAACCATTTTGGATTCAGTATTTTTCCTTCTCTTTTATTATTTTACATATACATACATAATTCTGTTGATTTAGGTATCTAGAATATAAGTTGTTTCTCAAAATATCTGAGTGAGACCAGAACCCCGAAAATGTAAACACCCCTAAAAAGTGAACAGGCTTGGCCGGAATTAGTTCACTAAATCGCGACTCTACTGTAATTCATATAATAGGTTATCTACCATTTAACTTGGTAAATTTTGACGTATCGATTCGCGTATTATTGTTACATTACATTTATTATTATATTTCAGGCCTGGTAAAAAATCAAGCGAATTTTATTGGTTTTTTGAAGAATGTGGCCGACGTTTACGCGAATCTTATCAATTTCTTGTCACGTGTGTCAATAACAGTGCACTGTTGCAAGGTTATATGGAGAAATTAAATGATGCATCCATGTCAGTTGCAGACAACGAAGCAGAACTACGTGGGGATTTAAACAATAAACATAACGACATTGATGAAACAAAATGTGAAATAGAATTCGAAGATGAGGAAATATATACAGTTGAAAGGGGACCAATAATTGAAGAAGCGGAAGATGTGTTCGTGAATGTCTTCCATTTTGTTGTAAAAGAAGAGGATATTTGGAAAAGGGATGAAGTAGAAGACAAGGAAGAAACTCCGATGGATAATAATTCCACTGAAAGTAGCGACAATGAAACGGACTCGATGATATCCGTATATAGTAACACACACGACACTGACACGGATTCTCATAGTTCTGAATTCACATGTAAACAAGTACACACAATAAATAAGAAAGAACTAAATACACCAGCCAAAAAATCGCATAAATGTTTATTATGCAGTAAATCTTTTTATACAAAAACATCATTACAGATACACACACGGGTTCATGCAGGTGAGAAACCGTATAAATGTGCTATATGTGAAAAATGTTTCATTCTAAAATCACGTAAGGTTACATACTGGTGGGAAACCGCAGAAATGTGCTATATGTGAAAGTGTTTCACTCAACAATTAGATTTAGTTTAGTGGTTCTTAACCTATGGTCCCAAAATTGGTACGCGCAGAGGTGAACCAAAAAAGTTCAATAAAAATTATTAAATACACGGTATTACATATTCATTAAATTTCCCTTTGTTGATATTAATTATTAAAATTTAAGAAAACTGTTTTAATATGATCTAAAAAAGGTAATTTTTTGAGTCGCAACATGAACATATTTCTCAAAATTAGGTCGCGACTTAAAAAGATTAAGAATCATATGCAGACACTTACTTGTGAGAAACCGTATAAATGTACAAGATGTGAAAAATGTTGCACTAGACAATATATTTAATGTTTCATATACGGACACACACTGGTGTGAAAGCTGCTAAATGATCTATTGCCATAAATATATTAAATGTTCAAGAAATAAAAATAATCGTATTATTTGTTAAAATAAGATCCATACAAATGCTAATAAAATATTGATTTATAAACGTTCGAGTTTTAATAATTTATTATTAACAAAAACATAAAATGTAAAAACGAAAAGTGAATGTAAGTGACAGTTGCCGAAAAACATTTGTTCCAGGGCACATGGGATAAAGGGAAATGCATTTGTTTTTTCCACCGCTCTGTTAGTGAATGTGCACTTGTTACTTAATAAAACTTTTATTAATAGTTTCCAAGAGTGGGTTCACACTTGAACATTTTAGCCCGAACGAACAGAACAAGCAGTATGCGCCGAGCAGAAAGTATGCACAGAAGCTCGTTGCGTTCGGCAGATTTGTCGAATTATTGGTTTTCCAACGTGCTCGAAGCATTCGTAGTACATTATGGATGCTGATATGACTGTAGCATGTGGTGCTTTTTTATCATTTGTATGATAGTGAAAAATAAGAAAAGGCAAAGAAGACGATGGACGCGAAGATTGTATCTACAAAATTGCATATATAGCAATACCAGTCAAAGATCGTTTAGCATTAACATTTAGGTTTTTGGCTTCTGGCGATTATTTTACCAGCTTTCAGACAAGAGTCTAGTTTCCAGACAGCTCCCAGTACGAAGATATACAATGTCTGTTTACGAAATAATACATGATACGAGCAAGCCTGTTCTTAGTTCGTAACGTTGTGCTAAACTCGTGTAAGAGAACAAAAATTCGTTACAAAGTTTCATATTATTGATAGTTTAAATTTAGTAAAGATTATTATTGTCGTGAGTCAAGTCTACGATAGATTCACATGGTCAGATTCAGAGAAATATTGTATCAGCCGGAAACGCGCATAAGGTGCTATTGTTGCCGGGAGACAAGTCCCCACTAGATTCACGTGGTTAATTGCAGAAGAATATTGCATCAGCCGGAAACGGGATCAAGGGCGGTATTATTGTCGCGAATCCAGTCAGCAGTAGATTGGTTAACTGTTCTAAGAATATATCACGTGTATGAGGTCACGTCGTAGCAATATCGGTGGCGTAGCATGGGAAATGCAGGGTGCAACAATGATGCGCCATCGGCCGCGATAATATTATCTCTAATTGCTTACTCAAGGAGTAATTATGCTGAGACACAACTAATTAGCTATAAAAGGGTAGCAACATGAGCACAGCGTAGCGTTCTTCGAGAGAGTCTAGAAGAGTCTAGAGCACTCCGAAAGCGTTCCAAGCGTTCTTCGAGAGAGTCTAGAAGAGTCTAGAGCATTCCGAAAGCGTTCCAAGCGTTCTTCGAGAGAGTCTAGAAGAGTCTAGAGCATTCCGAAAGCGTTCCAAGCGTTCTTCGAGAGAGTCTAGAAGAGTCTAGAGCATTCCGAAAGCGTTCCAAGCGTTCTTCGAGAGAGTCTAGAAGAGTCTAGAGCATTCCGAAAGCGTTCCAAGCGTTCTTCGAGAGAGTCTAGAAGAGTCTAGAGCATTCCGAAAGCGTTCCAAGCGTTCTTCGAGAGAGTCTAGAAGAGTCTAGAGCATTCCGAAAGCGTTCCAAGCGTTCTTCGAGAGAGTCTAGAAGAGTCTAGAGCATTCCGAAAGCTTTCCAAGCGTTCTTCGAGAGAGTCTAGAATAGTCTAGAGCATTCCGAAAGCGTTCCTGAAGCGTTCCAGGAGGTTCCGAGAGAGAGTTGCTAGAGTGTTTAAAGAGAGTCAAGTGAGTTCCTGAAGAGTTCCAACAGGAAGAAGTATAAAGTGAAGTACTGCTGATTAATGCCTAAGGGTTACCTTCAGGTACCAGTTCTTCTAGTACAGTGCAAGTTGCAGCGTGCGTACAGAGAGAAGTAATCAGTGTTAGTGTAGGTGCTCAACCCTCACAGCATTAATTAATTGTGTCCAGCATTCTGCTCAACCACCAACCCCGATTGTAAGTTGTGTCTACCGCTCGACACAGTTCGGCCAACCATTGACTTCAGAACGTAAGTGACCATTTATAAATTGTAGTTTTCGAAATCTTAATAAATTGTGTTATATTAAATTGTGCATCATATAAATCTAATTCTCTTTTAAAAACCATCCACCTCACACTCAAAAGTCGGGCCCAATACAATAAGTAAGGATAACAAGTAACCATTCTTTACACTTGTGTGCAATACATTTGCTATTAGTGCAATATATAGATTTGGATACTTTACCCTACCCTACCTAATAATGCACTACTCTACTTAACCCACCCCTAACCTACCCTATCCTACCTGTATTCATAATTAATGCAGTTCCACGATTTCCCCGATTCCGAAAAATTTCAGACTTATATGATCGTGCGAGCTCGGGTACTGGCGGGCGGTCTGGAAACTAGACTGCTGTAGCTTTCAGTACTTGTTTAAAATACCAAACAATATCGTCAATAATTGCCCAGTCATCGTGTTTTTTTTTTACTTTATTGTAATATAATCCATGTTTATAATACCACAACACTAGATATTTTTCACATTAGTCAATTAGCCGCAAGCAGTTTTCTTTGTTTCATTCCATCATAAGGTTTGTTTCAACACAAAGTTTGTTTCTTCTAACTATGATTCTCTAACTATGATTCTGTAGATTATGTTACATTAATAGATACGATAAATGAAGATTTAAATATGGTAGATTTATGGCTAAAAAATAATAAATTAAAGTTAAATTGTTCAAAAACTAAATGTATGATAATAGGTAGCAAGAAAGCTAAAACCAAAATAAATGAATCAAATTTGTCAATCATGATAGATGGTTTTGAAATACAATACGTTGACGATATTAAATATTTAGGTGTTGTAATAGATGACAGTTTAAAGTTTTCTAAACATATTTCTTTGGTCACTAAGAAATTTGCTAAGGAAATAAATTTTCTGTGTATATTAGGGAACAAATTGACATTTAAAGCCAAACTTCTTATATATAATAGTATTGCACTACTGCATATTAATTATTTCGGAACAATTCTAAAGGCATGTAATATAGGTCAATTAAACGCATTACAAAAATTACAAAATAAAGCTATGCGATGTATTTTGCGTTGTCGGAGGGATTGTAAAATATATGATATGTTAAATTGTTTACAATGGCTAAACATTAAGAACCTAATTAATTATAACGCTTTTCTTTTTATTTATAAGATAGTTAACAATTTAGCACCTGAATACTTATCAGAAACATTGGTACTTAACAAAAACCTACACAACTACAATACTAGAAGAAAATCTCATTTACATGTATCTAATCTAAAAACCAATTCCATTTTCTGCAAATGTATTATAGACTACAATAACTAAGCTCTGACATTAAAAACAGTGCTCATATTAAACTTTTTAAAAAAAACTTGAAAACTTACATGTTCAATTAACTTATAGGAGTATATTACTAGCTGTCAATATGCTTTTGTTTATAATTGTGTCCTGATAAAATGTTATATTTTTTTGCTTGTAACTAGCTTGAAGCTAAATAAATAAATATTATTATTATTATTATTAACCTATAATCATAAATGACAGACAACAAACACTTGACGAATTCTGCTTGCGCGTTCTGCTTGTTCTGTTCGTTCGGGCTAAAATGTTCAAATGTGTACACACTCTGACGTATCCGCGAAGTGAAATATTCAATAATAATTGTTCACTGACTTTACGCGATTATCTCGTATTGGGCGATGTTGCTGACCAAACACATGACGCGGAAAATGCGAAAACCAAACAGGGAATTGAATGTATGAACATTAACAAATACATCGAGGGAAAAATGGTGGTCTCTCCCGAGGTGTATATACTATTTTTTCCACGTTCGGGAGTAGAAACACTTAATTTCATAAATAATGAATTATAATAATTCGAACCGAAATTGCAATATTTAGAAGCCTTTGGAAACGTTTCCATGCAACGTGTACCATGACAACACAAATTTATTTACAAAAACCTTTGTTATAATAAAAACTCCCTTCCGAAAAGTGTTTTCGTCCCTAGGGAGTAAATGTTTCATTTCTGTCCCGCGTTTGACGCCTTAGAAACCGACTTCTACTCCCGGACGTGTAAAAAATATTATATTATATTAAGCTAAATATTATTTGCACTCTGACGTTTGGAAATAATAATTAAATTTTATTTGTTCTATCCACGACCTTCTCGATTAAAAGTGTACTATTCCGGCCCGCAAATAGCCCCAGTTTCTGCGTGCTGCCGCTGTTGCTAATAACCGCAGGAAAACATTTGAACAAAATACGATTTTGACGGTTGTTAATCAACAAACTACAGTATTCAGTTCTGATTCAGTTTAATACACACAGTATTCTATACTTTTATACAATTTATAATCTGAAAATTTATTTAAAATTTTATTATTGTTATAGAATATTTGTTTTTTGATATCGGTTACTGTCCAATACAAGGAGAATAAAATAAAACAATGGTTTGTAATAAAAAAATTATATTAAATTTACATATTCTACAACATAAAATATTTACACAATTTATAACAGTCACAAACACTCAATAACTCGACTATACAATATTTTATTTTGTATAATTTCTTTTAGTAATGTAAACAAACAGCAAACAATTACAAAAATCACAAATGTGTATGCTTCGTTGTGTTTATGTATCCTCATCAATCATCATCATCGCCATCTGTATTTCTTTATATATTGTCAGACCGGTTCACAATTTATTTACATTACACATAACCCACATATGTCAGCAACCTATTCAACACAAGTGTTCTTTGTATCAGCCACTAGTTCAGATTTGACATTTCATAAGTACGGTGTGTACTGTCACATTCTACAACAGATATAGGTTATGTCGTGTTATATTTGGCAGATGTTAGCGAACGGCAACTCCATTAATTGTGATATTATTTGGTCTTCTAACTGGTTCTGGTTCGTATGTACTGCTCGCACGTCCCGTCTCCTCATACGGTGCATCGTATAAATTATCTTCATGCATATTTTCATAAATATTCGGCGCTAAACCAGAATGCACGTAACCATTTCTGTCACTGAGCGTAGCGTAACTCATCACAGCAGCATTGCGGTCTTCCTTGCTCTCAGCACTTGCAACATTTTCGGTATTTTTCACTGGCGTTGCTTTGCGACTAAATAAAAATAATAAAAACGTAATGAAAATAGAAACTGTGCATGAATTAAAAATAAATAGAATTATTCGATGTGGATATTGGATGTGTTATAAAAGAATTTCGTTTGCTAAAAATGTTAGTGTCAATTAAATTATTTTTAGTAAAACTTATGACGTATATAATTACTTACAGTTTCAAATAAATTAATCCTAGTAAAATAAGTAGGAATAGGACCACGCCAGCACTTATTCCAATGCTTAATCCAAGTCCAGACGAATCTGTTTGTTCACCAGTTGTCACTAGAAAATAATCACAAAAATTAACTAAATTTACAAACAAATACAAACAGGTTAAGTGACTTACCTTCACATCTGGGTTCTTCGCCGGACCATTCTCCATTTTCCATACATTTACGGAGATATGGTCCAATCCGCTCAAACTGTGGTACACAATGGTACTCTACGGCACTATTATACGTTGTAGTACCGTTCATAATAATTACGCGACCGTTTTCTATTGGTCCAGGATGCTTGCAGTCAACGGCTACACATAAAACACGATCATTATTAGGTTATGTATTTGTTTTAGTGTTTGTTTATACTTACATATACATGTAGGTGATTGTCCGCTCCAAATTCCCTTTTTGACACAAATGCGCGTAGCATTTCCCTTTAACGTGTGTCCCCTGGGACATGTATAATGTGCTACGCCACCTATGCTATGTGTGCTGACTTGGAACAAGACGCCATTGATTGTATCAGGATCCTTACATTGTATTTCTATAAGAAAACATTCGAAACATCAGCTACATGTCATGTGGCAACATCGATAGTGGATTATACCTCTGCAAGCTGGCATCTCTGCACTCCAAGTACCATTGTCCTGGCATAATCTTCTCGATACGCCGTCTAGTTCAAAGTTAGCGTCGCATGCGTACAATGCGATCGCGCCGTAATATGTTGCATTCGAAGCCAATGTGATTTGTCCGTGAGCTAGTTTCTTTTGCGTACCACAATCCACGTCTGTCAATAAAAATGTATTATTTCCTAACTCTGACGATATGACAGTCCATACTTACAAACACACTGCGGAACATCTCCACTCCACTGGCCTGTATCCTCACAAGTACTCAGAGGTTCACCAATCACTTTGTAACCTCTTTCACATCTGTACTTGACTAGGGCGCCAATTTTGTAACTGCTTGCACCAACGTTCGCCGAGTCAGCGGTTCGGATAAGTGTTCTACCGTACATACGATCATTGCCGGTAACTGACAGAATACTGTGTTCTGCTAAAATAGGTTCCGGACAACGGATTTCTAAAATAACAACATGTTAAGAATATTAATACATCAACGATGAGTTAAGGAACAGAATGCAATTATTTATTACCTTCGCATTTCGGACTAGCATCGCTCCACTGTTTGTTATCCAAACAATATCGTTTAGGCACGCCGGATAGCCGGTAATTGTGCACACAACTGTACGTTATTTCGCTACCCAAGTACGTAGTGCCGTTTGTGTATTCAGCACTTCCGTACAGCATTGGAGGTACACGGCCACAGTCAATATCTACAACAGAAAAAAGGCAAGCAATTTTATATTTTCTTGAATTGAAAGTACAATATGTATGTATGACTTACATACACACATCGGTGTATCTCCCGACCAATCACCTTCTCTACTACATGTGTGCACAGATTCACCCCTAAGTACGTGCCCCACTTCACAGTGGTACTCAATAGTAGAGTGTACATTAAAATCATAGCCCACAACATAACTGCCCGTTGGAACTTCTGGTTCATCACATGTGATCACTAAAACAAGTTTGTACATTAGTGCTAATACTTCACTTGAGGTGTTTTAGGTTAAACTTACGCTCGCAAGATGGTGTATCTGCTGACCATTTTCCGTCGCGAGTACAATGTTGAACACGTTGTCCATCTATCCAGTAATCGTCTCCGCAGGTGTATTCTACTTGACTTCCATATGTTGTAGTGCCATTCAAGAGTTCGTACCGGCCATTATCTGTATTGGCAGGAGCACCGCAGTCCACGTATTTACAAGTAGGCGCTTTACCCGACCATTCGCCTCCCAAGCCGCAAGACAGAACCTGAAACGTGTTAATCTTGTATTATATAATGCCCTAATCACAGTCGTGTCTTAAAAGTATGTGACATATTAAAAACAGTGCATTGTGTGCTACTGTCAGACTGGCAATCATAGTTTTAAGTAAATGTTTTCTATGTACTTAGTCTTGTTTTATTCTTACCGATTGTCCAAATAATATAAAGCCAGATCGACAACTGTACGTAGCAGTTGACCCTGCTCGCCGTCCATTTACGCTGACCACGCCACCATTTATCTGCGGTGGTTCCGGGCACCAGTCAAACAGACACTTTGCCTCCTCGCCATTCCACGAACCGTCGTCGCCACATGTCCGATTTTCCTTGCCAATGAGCGTGTAGTTCTCATGGCACGTGTACAGTGCTCGTGCACCGTGCGTTGTCCTGGAGTCCTGCAAGTTCACGGTACCGTGCTCTAAGTCTGGTAGTGCGCCGCAATCAACAACTGCCAACAAAACAAATATATCGTATTTAATAAACTATTTATTGTACAATTCTTATGAATATGTGTAGTTGTCTTACATTTGCATGTTGATGCTTGTCCAGACCAAAATCCTTCAATGCCACATTTTCGTTCAGCATCGCCAATGAGCATATGCCCTATGGGACAGTGATATTTGATTGTCGAGTTTACACTGTAATCTGTACCCTCAATTGTGGTGTTTAGTAGTTTGTCTGGACTTCCACAAGACGATGGTGCTGAAATGAAAATAAATATTGTGCAATAATGTGCTGCCCTTGTAGTGAGGCAGAGATTATTTGACTTACAGTGCTGGCATATCCAGTGCAGATAATCCAGGTTGCATCCCACATCGTTCCATAACCAGCCACGTCCACCGTCCAGTACCACGCAGTTCTGTTCGCCATTGTAATTGTTCGGTTGGTCCTTACCCCAGTCAGGACGGGCTATTACGTCACCTAGAAACGAGTAAACAATATACCACTGAAATCTGTCCAAACAATTTTGTTTTATTTTAATAAGAAAGTGAGTGACATTAATATTGTAAAGCAATTTATACTCGTTCATAAAATACCCTTTTTATAATTTAAACATCTCTCTTAATTTCTTTTCATTTCATTACCATGAATTATTTATTGGAATACATTACACAAGAATGTGTTTTTAAAGGTTTTAGGTTAAGGTGAATCCTTGAATACATAGCACAAAAAATGCAATTAAATATAACAAATGTCAAACAGTTACTTTTCCGATTGTGCGATTGCTATCTGTTCTTTTAACTTCGTCATTAGTTTTTAACATTTCCGCAAAAAGCATTGTTTGTCTACCGTTTCCCGGAAACAACTGTTCTTATTTCAATAATCACGAACAAAACGCAAAAAAAAACTGATCCCGTTTTCTAGAAAAGAAAGCCGACAAATAGATTATTGTAGAGACCGCAAGAAAAGAAATTAACCAATTGTAGAAAAATAAATAATTTTGGGAAAGATGGCATGGGAATATATTCCGCAGGCGTTGGTTGTTTGACATTAAGTTAATCTTTGACTCACTTTCTCACAAGTGTTGGCTGACATTTGAACCTGGCGTTAGCCTTCCGGCCACCTCTACACACTAATATCTATACGCTTACGTGCAGAAAACTGAACGAAAAGCAAAAGTAACGCAAATTACATCAACAAACTTTACTTTCAACGTTAAAAACCATTGAAATAATTATTTATAGCTAACTGATAGACGTATTATATTAGATAAAACTGTAATGTTTAATAGATAATTCTGCATATTGCAGATCACTTTTTCTTGTCACTGATCTGCTCTCATTGTTTGGTTACCGCTGGTGGATAACATTTGAAAGTGCAAGCGTGTCTCCGCGCCTCTCACGAATTAGAGCGCTTCGTATTTTCTAGAAAATCCATTTCTTAATTCAATTCAAATAAACGTAAAGTTACACTTTCTACTACAATGCGAAAAGTCACGCTTACAATCGACAAATTAACAATCACGTGCTATTCCCAATTATATTTTTTATTGGTCGCACGCACTTTGTTTCCTGTGTGAATCTGCACGGTTGATTAATTTTATTTTTTTATTAATTTTAAGATGTGCAGCTTTCTGAGAAATAATTTCTCTTTTTAACACATAATGCGGGGAAAATATAATAATTAGACAAAGGTTTTAAAAAGAAAATTCTTACCATTAACCCAACGCCATGTTCGAGAAGTTACACCTGGTTCTTTCTGGGCTCCAATCCAGACCAGTTGCGTTTTCAACTGCAGTTTGCGTCTCTCCAATTCTGCTAGAATGAATGATGTGGAAGCCGGTGTCAGCGAATGTGCCAGATCTCCACCATGTGCTTTACATTTGACGCGGGCCTCTTCGAAGGAACCACCATGTCCAACGCCGAATTCGTAACAAGTTCGGGAAAACGCAGCTATTTGTAGGTCATCAGGAGAACCGCTAGGAGCACAGCGATCAACGGAGAATTCTTGAAAGAAATACTCATTCAAAAAATTTTGCAAAACAAAGCAATAGATCAGTGAGCAGTACTTTGTTTAAATGTAATTTCATCAATTAAGAAATAGACTATGTAGATTGTATCAGCCATAACGTATAATCTGATTATTGCAAAATCGAAAGTTATTACCAGTGTTGTAGATAATAATAAGAGTCGTGATACAAGTACAAAAGATTAAGCTGTTTGTTAGTTCCGCATAGACATGTCAGTTGTCACTATGGACAATTGATTAAAAGTGTCGCACTTCACATAATGAAGCGCTGTGGAAAGTAACGTTTGCCAACCACTGGTCTATGTAAATAACCGAACCGGATATCCGAAGGCCGTCGTATACTCTCGATGAGCAACGAAGATAGCAACATCCGGCCTCGGGCGAAACCGAAAGTTACCGGTAAATGGACGATGTGGAAAACTAATATGAACAAATTCTGCAATTCATCACGCAATTATACCGTGAGAACAACGTTCGATTCGTTCGTTGTTTTAAATCGATTCGATAGTTTGGAAGTAATTTAATCACCCACGACATCTGTGTTTTGAATTGGGAACTTACCATCTGTGGTGAAGATCTCCACTTCGCAAAGGGATAAAGAGCCTTCTACCCCTACCAGCTGCAGGAAAACGTGCTGACCAATCAGTGGACGAGCACACGTAAATGTTTTGGTTACGCCCTCGTCTAAAAGTAAAAACAGTTTCTTCAATTACAAAATTGTATGTACAAAGGAAACGAACAAATATTTGTAAATATTATTACTTTCAAATATGTGTATTTAAAAAACATAACTGACCCAAATACAAATTCACGATTTAGTAACGAAACATTTAAGTAAATTTCAAAATCGTGATATAGCAACTCACTGAAGCGTAAATAATATTCAGCACCTCGTCCCGGGAGTTTGCGGTGCTATATTTGTAATTAAACAAAATTGCCCAATTAATCTTCCTCCGTCAGACAGTTATTGAAAGAACACTTCTGTTTGCATCAGCGGATAAATGGCATTTTATTTAAAACATCCATGATATAACACTACCAGTACTACCAATAAAGATATAGCATTCAAATCTTATTTAGTATTACAATATGTATTTGCAATAATGCCCTATGTTATTCTGTATTGTGTACCAACTTTCCTATTTTCTTTTTCCATGGAAAATTTTCATAATTCCGTTCATAAAACAACAATCGAAGTTATTATGAAACAATGCTCCAGTTCCGTCAAGAAACTTGCAAGGAAACAGATCACTCCTCTGTCAAGATTTGAATTCCGTGATAAAAGAAGAAGAAAAAAATGTATCTGTCTGTGAGAGTATATTTTTTTTCATTTCCATTATTTAAAACTTTCACATCATTGCATAAAATAGTTTTTCTTCCACAAACGACAAGTAAATTAACTAGGGTTTTTAATAAGATATTTCACTTACCAATGGTTCCAGGGAACCAGGCACATAGAGGATTTCTCTGTAAATCTGAACTACTGTTTCCTACCCGAATCTCCAAGTCTCGAAGTGGCTGATGACCTGAAGAAGAAAATATTAAAAAATATATATCGAACAATTCTCCAACAAACTTCACATATGTTACAAGTCACAGATGGTCTTTCAACCTACCACAACATCCCCTCGTAGTAACTCGTACAACTTTAATGGCGTACGGCCTTAACAAATCCACCTGCCACCATGGGCTAGCTTCCTTCTGCGTTTCGGTACAGCGGCGTCCGTCATGTTCGGTTGTTCGTTCCCCATCGTTGGCGTTGCCTGCTCCGCCACCACGCACGGTCGTGGACTGGTTAGCGGGTTTGCGATACGCGACATTCGTACCACAGAAAGGCATCTCGCCTATCCAACGACCCGCTGGCGAACAGGTCAACGATGACCCGCCAAAGGTTTCATATCTTTGAAAGAAAGAAAAGAAGTTGAAGCTGTAATTCCACTAAAACATTTGGCGAAAAGTTTCAATGACTGTCCGTACCCTTCGTCGCATAAATATGTGGCTAGAGTTCCAGTTTCTAAAGTTTTTGAACTGAGTGTAACTCGAGCATTGGGCGGTACAGCTGGATGTCCGCATCGTGTTTCTGTAACAAATAAAAAAAAAACTTAGAGCTTACTATACTGGTCAATGAAAATGCTTCAAATTTAATAGCGCAAGCGGAAATTGTCTATCTCATTTTGTTTTATATCCATCGCACATTGAAATAAAACTGTACTGTAAGTTCAAATTTCAGGTTATGTTCAATATGAAGTATTTGCTATACTGTCATGACTGGTTTAAAACCAGTGTTCGCATGATTATAACTGGTTGGAAGATGTCAAGAAGTACACTACCGTTTAACGATGTATCTACCGGTGAACTGACAAGTGTTCGTACAAGTTCATTCAGGTGTAGCAACACAGATAATTGATGGTACAGACGGATGACCGGATCACTAGTTCATCATGCCAGATCACGGTTACAACTTGTACCGCTACCAGTACCCTGTACAGACACGTGAGCAGCATACATACATACCTAACGTGTATAACACAACAAGTCTGAACCTGTCAATCGTTTAGTAACTTATATAATATACAGCAGCATACTATCAGTGCTGCATTCAAATTAAGTGCATTTCTTAATAGACTGTTTTCATTGTTCTAATTTCAAGATTTCAGTTGCGTTTTGCTGTTGGGAGATATTTTTTCTGTGCCGAAATAATTAATTTTATCGTCTGTAAAAGAGCCCGCCATATTTAGACATATTTTTAATTATTTCTAATTCCAGAAAGCCCTCATGAGAGAAGAGTAAGTCAATGATCCAAACCGGCCATGACATATATTCACATTACTTTTGTAGTAAAATTAATGGTTCCACAAAAACACATGACATGCAATGTTACGCAAACAGATGTATTGCTTTTTCTGTGCGTTTTAACTGTTAACTCGTATAAGTTCGCAAAAAGATTAAATCTAAAGCCGAAACAAATTATATTAATATAACTTGAAGCTTATTTTTTATGCGCATAGGTGCACTTATGACAATTAGGTTAAGTTTGTATGAATAAATACTGAGAAAATTTCTATCAATTAAAAACGTTTCATATAATATCCTTTACTATTTCTTATCGTCATAAAAACTATAATGGAATTACGGAACACCTTACCAAGCTATAGTGTTAATTATACTTATTATAGATTTCAAAGTCAAACAAGGCCACGCATGTCAGATCCATTCTAAACACAAATTATAATTAAAAATCGTGCAATTCTATTGTTTCCATCATTGAGTGAACATTCCCAGATGAGACTACGGTTATTTTATAAGCAGTGATTAAAAAAATATCACGTGCAAAGAGATATATGTATGTATGTGAATATTCGAAATCTTGAGATAATAGACATTTTATTACTAGCAATTGTCTGCGTATTGTTTCATTATTCCATTGTTAGTTATCCGGTTCCTCTGAGGTTTTTTTGTGTGTGTCAATTTTGATACAGACGTTGAAAATATTTTACAATTTAAGTAAATAAGTAACATGGCCCTGAGTGTCGAAGGTTAGCGAGATGTCAGAATTTTATTTATTGGATATTCTTATTTCAACAATGAATTTATAAATTTAGATCATAACGCCTGTTACATATAAAATGAACTTGGTGTGCTAGTTATACTGTTTATTTAATTTATGAATCCTTGACAAGAAAGTATGATTATTTAAAACTGTGCAGACTAAATTTAATTTTTTAAGAATTTATACAGAACTTGTATACTTATACAGTTGTTGATGTAATTTGTATCCGTTTATAATCAGAGAATAATGGTTTTAAAATGACACTAAATACAGTAACAATTATTGTATTAATGTTATATACTTAACTATTTTGAAAATTATAGTCTTTTTCAACGGTTTAGTTCATCTTGTAATTCGTAATTGTGACAATTTAATTTCTCGTAACATTGGATGAAAAATGAATTAAATTCGGTAATTTTTAAAAAGGACAAACTTCATACATATGTGAATGTATTCTGTAAACTGACCCTTGGTTTTCACATAATAATTACATCATTCGGCATTCATTATAATATTACATCACTGTAACACATTAACTTGGCTTCTTGGTGGACATAAAACTTTTATTATCTCATTATAAATAACTTTATTGTTCAATTGAAGATCTTGTTCCTTAATCATTTTTAACGTTTTCTCGCATAATATTTCGTAATTATTTCCGTTTTAACAAATAGCAAAATTTATTCATAAAATAACTCTTTTTAAGAACATCGTTTCATAATTTAAATCTAGGCTTAATTTTCTTCATCTAATCAATCAACCAATTCCCACGGATATCCATTACAAGTTTATGGTTGTCAACCGGTAACATTTACCGTTAGCGTTGCATGACCAGGAGTCCTCCATATTGTACACACACTGTCTGACACAGATCCACCATCTTAGACTGTGATCGAATGGATATTGTATTGTGTGTATCGACAGCAACTAGGCCACTGGATTTCTAATTGCTTCAATGCTATGTAATTCAACTGTAACTGGACCGCATAACAATTACGGGTGTCACAGTCTTAGATGGACAGCAGGCAGCCATATGTCAACTTGTATCGTAGTCTGTTTTTGTTTCTATTTGGTTTGCCGGTTCAGTGTACTTTAAGGGCATGTCACTTTGCTCCTATTACATTCTAATATGAATTACAAGACTTGAAGAATCTTCTAAAAGAAGTTGACTCTTTCCTTATTAAATTCGTTGGCCGATATTAATTCATTGTAAATTACTGTTTACTGACAGAAATATCTGCATTGGCCCACGCCTAAACATACATACTCTCAAAGAACGTATGTATGCGTGTACACCCACTCGAAATAACTTGCTCAGATCTGAATGTGGATTGATGTGGATACCGTTTAATTAACATAGAACTATGTGCTTGGCGCTGTTGTCGATTTGCGGAATACTAAAATAGACATTAACACACACACGCGCGCGCGCTCACATTGACAGCAGCAAGAGAGTGAGATCAGCCTGAATACATCACCAGTATCTATAACAACTGTTATTAAATAACACTCAATTGAAATACTTGATCCCGTCATGTCAAAAGATGATATCATAAACTAGATACAAACAAATTAGATCAACTATATGCCGTTGCTAAGTATTAATCCAAGTTAAACCTGGTATAACAACTATGTTTAAAACTTGCAGGATTGTGCTCATAAAAAATTCATGTAGTGTATGTGTGTTACGACAGAATCAGCCTAGTTTCATATGCCCTTCATATAAACAAACGACCAACAGAAAATGACTAAAAAAATAAACAAAATACGTGTTTTGCAAAGTTAAGTATTGATCAGAATTATATTGTGAAACACAAGCGAAAACATTTGGTTATGTAATAGTAATTTCTTAGATTTTAAAAACTATAATTGTTACCTCAAACGTAACATAGCGCAGAAATAATATTAAAAATCAATAGTTATTAGTTACCTTGTATTTATTTATTTTTCCTTGTGGTTTCTTTGAAACTGTACAATATAAATTATTCACTAGCGTTTCATTGCTAGTAAGTATATTTCTTAAATCAATTAATAAGTAATTATGAATGACAACAGATGCTCAACGTACATTCATCTCATAACCTTACTTTCATCTTCTCAAATGCAATTCATGATGTTTTTCATCAAACTGGTTTCAACTGATAATTATTCTTAGATTATGCAAATTCTTCAAGCCTTTTACAATACTGATTATTTCCTGGTTTTAACAAAATTTGCTTTCATTGAAATACAATTCTAACGGTTTTCGTGTTGTCATTTGCACATCTGTGTAAAGTAGAAGAAACCGTTCGAAACGTATTTGTTTAACGGTTCCAGTATAAATGAACTGGTTTTTCGTACTTTTCTTACACGATGCTAATACAATTCAAATTCGTCACGACCCTGTTTACGGCTATCACGGTACAGAACACTTTTCCTCTACATCGACTTGAAACTAGCTGAATCATTGATTCCGTGAGTAACAGCGCAGTTTTGCAAAACTTGATATTGGTACAGGAATTAATTAAATATTAATCCATTTACAGTAGTTTAAATGAAAGAAGTCCCTTGAAGGTCATTGAAGGACAGTACGAGTTTAGATTTTAACCACGCCCATTTTCTCATATTCAGTAGCGTCGTTTATCTAATTATTAATGGGGCATATAAGATACTGTAATTTCCGATGGTGAGGGGTTAGCAGATGACGGGGAGATATAAACAAAAGAAGAACAATGCATGCATTAGTATATACCAGATATAAAGTTTTCGGTAATAGTCGGCTTAGCACCGGTAACAACAGAAATATGATGTTTTGACAGTTCATTACGTTAATTATTTGTGTCTCACATTTTGAATTACAACAACGATTTAGATAATGATATAATATCAGTGGTTGCAATAAAAGTGATTTATTATAACTGTGTTTGTGTTAGTGCATAATACTGGTGTTAATTAGTGGTAAATAAGACAAATTGACAGAAAATGCAGCAAAATGACATTACACGCCTATGCGACAGCTAGTAGTGTAGGGAATAAGAAATCAACGTACGTTATTGCAATAGTATCGAGTACAACGAGCCTCATTTTGTTTTGCTTGTCGTAGTATTTTTCGGACATTCTCAAGACAAACGCGTTATATCCATCCTTGTCGCGCGTGCTGTTTGACAATTGAAATGAGAGAGAGAGATATATAACTATACGTTAATTCGTATATGATACAGATAACCTTCATGGGACTTCTTTCATTTAAACTACTGTACTTATCGAAAGATTTTTTAACGTAATTATAAAATTGAAAGTCTCTCTGTTACCAATTTGGGTTCATCATAGTCAAGTAAAAGTACTATTATTTTGTTAGAGTCCTTGTTATTATTCTCTATAATTTTTATGTTATTTTTTTGCACAAAGAAACAATTCCATAATATGGTAAAAACGGTGAAAGTTAGAATTCTGTAACATTAACCAATACATTCTCTGTATTATTTGCAATACGTGGGAGTGTGTTTGAAATGTCAGACAACAATCCTTATACAACGTAACGATATCGCCTCCTTCAACTTTGCAAGAATTGGTAAAAGGCAATATGGGCACAGAATAACGGTACCTGCACGCCGATACACCTACATGGCGAACTAAATATTTATCTTAAGAATTACCAACCTACTGATAATGTATGTCTCTACTGCTGACTCAATGTTTTGTCGATGGATTCATGAATATGTATTATAGGATGTAGTCAAAATCCACAGCACGTTTGTCAGACTCCATTTAAGGGTTAGGAAAAACAAGTCGCATATTTATATTGCATCATCAATAATATTAACACTTATAATTACTTACGAATCGAATTCATGCTATTGCGACGCAATCAAATCGAAAATAAATTAATGAAACTAATACGTATAGAATTTCAATTTCTTCATCTTCTTGTCTATCATACAAAAACGTGTGCTCTTTGCTGTTTTTGAAAACAAACATGAATAGAGTACAATTTCTAACTATAATTGCAATGACAATACGGAACACATATAACAGCCACTCGTCTGTCAGTTTCCTCGTTAGAGGAAATCTTTTGATAGAAAGCTTCGTGTCTCTTCAAGAGAGTGATGAATGCATCCAGGATCTAGAAAGTACTGATTAGAAATCCAAGATGCGTGTCCTCTTAAAAAATACATATCGAACTTGATCATGGTAATTTGTCTAAAACACACATGTGCGATGATCTAGTTTACATCCATCAGACTATCATTAACACATTCTTTTATCTGATCAATTTCTCATGTCCCGATATTTTAATTGCATTCATAAGAAGCGGCAAAATACTTGTAATAATTCAGATAAAAATTCTACAGTATTGACTTTTAACATAATATATTATTTTGCAATATACTTCCAACGAAGATCTCTTAATTATTAGTTAACTACTGTCGGCGCCAATTTTCTCATGTCATAACGTTTCTAATCACGTAGCTTATGCAAATATACCATTAACAACAATATGAAAGTCGATAGTGCAGTGTCCTTTTTCATTTAGCCACGACAAGAACCTAATACCATAATAAAAATAATTTATGTAACTATTACAAATGCCTAGTAAGTATAGACTATGGTGTTTCTTTTATTAGACAGCCATTGTGCAACATGTAAAGTGATGCTATCGTTCAGGGTACATATTAATATTTGTATTAGTTTTACTTGTGCTTATACTGTATATTAAATATTACGTTACACTTATGTGAAATTTGATGACTAATTATCATTCCTAGCTGATTGGTGAGGCAACTGAAAATTTAGTGACCTTGCTTCTGGTACAGGAAGACACTGTCAATGCCAGTATTTTAATTTTTTACTCGTGCGTTTAATTGCTGACAATTATTTGAATAAAACACGAATTCTCATATTTAACGGTACATTATATTTTCGTTTAAATATCTAAACTTAAGTTTGTGTCATAACTGATATTACTGAACGTATAAAAAAGATAAATTGCATGGGGCACGGTCGTAGCCCTCTCTAATGACTGATCTATTTAAATTACAGAGTATCCCAAATATAAAACAGTCCAGTTGACATTTCATAATTAATGTATCAGTCTAATTGAAAGTTCAATTGTCCTCGGTCATACTTTGATAGACGTTTTCTTTGACAGTCTTGATTATATTTCTGATATCTTGATACATACATATTCGACATATACATTCCTTTAATGGGGCCCCTTCATTCGTATGTAATTAACACGCATACAAATGCAGATTATTCACAAACTGTATTTCGAAAATCCGATCTATTTCACAGTTAAACGCCGTGAATAATTTAAAACAAATAAGATGGCGGCAGGTGTTTTACTATCGTTATGGAAACCAGGCCATAATCATCATCCATCTAGTAAGTGCGATAGATACACGGCTTATTCGTTTAACATTTCGGATTGCGTCAGTGCGTATGAAAACGTTGTCTTGGGAACAACCAGCATCAATGCATATGCAGAAATGTTGCAAGAAACTGTATGTGAACAAGCCTTTACAATATTTTTAATTCAGCATACTATAAAAAAATCCCCGGTCACGGCAAATACAAAACAACGTAACAACATTTGACATTTGCTGGACCTGTTATTCTAGTTTAAAATCCAACGTTTCTTCATTTGTTTTTTAACTTGCGCCAAAATTGTATGCGTTGAAATGATTTTAAAACCATTTTTCCATTTCTTTTACCCTATATTTCAGTGGGTGCACATTCTGATGTTTTAATATATTCCATTTGATCACTCTACTCTACACTTTTAATTGTTATAAATCAATTAATAAAGCAAATGTGTTACTGAACGACAATTCTGACCTTGGTGTACGCCTGTATCAAGAACAGGAGACTCACCTGCCAGTCAGTGACGGCAGGGAGAGGCAAGGGGGATCAATGTTTGCACAACACCGGCACCATTTTCACATTTAATGTTTCCTGTATTATTCAAATATGCATATATACATCTTTTAATTAAGGTTCTTTGTCTTCATTAGTCGTGCGGGAGTTTGTACGCAATTAACAAAATCACTATAATTACAATATGCATAGACTACTGTCGACTTTTGTGTTTAGACGAGGTGTGAGTTAATTGTAACTCTAGAAGTAACTGTTCTATACCATGTATAATCGCGTTCTGAGATCTCTAATCCATTTTGAATTACACAATTTGTATAAATGTTTTGCGTAAGAATTATATTTATATCGTTTGAACATTCATTTGAATTCACTGAATGATTGAACACCCAGTCAGCAGTACAAATATCCATCTAATATTGTTTCTTTAACTTCTGGTCAATTATTTTCTCAATGCAAATCGTATGATTTATTTAGTATGCTAGAAATCTATCAATTCGAGCTATAAATAGAACATTCTCTAAATGCAAATGAAAGTAGCAACAAATTAACTGTTTGATTTTTATTACTATATAAAACCTACTAATTAAACATAAAAGTAGGCTAGCAATCTGTCGTTAATTTAGCAAAAATTTTATGATTTTAATATTTAGTTACACAGAAATGTTTCAACAAATTTTCAAATGGAAATTCTTATTGAAAAAGTGATCAATCAAATTGACAATTTCTCGTATATAATGGAGGATTAAAATTATAGTATAACGTATGTATGTAGGTAGTTAGAATACGGGGCCCCCCAAATGCGTCGAGTACATCGCACTCATTGAGCGTTGGAAGCGACTGTGGGTGAAGATATGTGCGGAACTCTAGTAATGAATATATTCCACCTACATACTCAACAAATAACAAGCTGCAGGTACAATAAACATTCTTTCCAGCGGTTCATCATATTTGCAACAAATATTACCAGAGTTTGACAAAAATTTATTTGAAAACGGCAACACTGAATTACATCATTACAACATAACGGCTTTATACAAGATGACACATTGAGTGTTTCTTTCACAATTGTGTAATTCCAAATACATAATTCACCTTCTAATTTCTCTTCCTCTAGAACGATGCATATTAATTGCGCCAAAACATTTGTATTATTTGCTATACAGTGTGTTACAGCGAGTGACATTTAAACGAAATGGTCAGTTCCCTGTGTGGAACGTTCCATAGCCCAAAGTGAACGTCTGTGGTTACCTGACTCGGTGTATAAGTCAAGGTGATCTAGCTCATGCTTGCATGGTCACCTACAGCGGAATACAACGCTCGAATAACCAAACAAGGAACTTATATATAGTCGAACAATCTTCAATGGAACAATTTTGCACGCTATCAACGCGTGATTATAGGTTATTGTAATCTGTCAATCGGGAGACAAATTTAGTGTTTTGTTAACAATGGAAAGAAAAGACTGTTTCGTAATTGTTTGTGCTGGCTTCAAATGTTTTAATTTCTCGTTGCTATGTGACGGTAACCTGTCTCCCCACATATGTAAAACAATGAATGTATAAATATTTAATTAGTTTTTAAACTTGCGATATTTCCGTTATATTATACAGGTATAAAAAAAACATCTTTGTGAAATATTTGCAGGAATATGTATTTAATATTAATACGATAATTCTGTGAAATAAGTATATGTAGAAATAAAACAATTACTACATAAATTCACAGATCTTTATATAACTTCATTGCTTGTGTTTTATCACACTCTATATCCACACATAAATAAACTAAATTACATAAGAAACCGTGACAAATATGACCCTAATTAAACGATCAAAATGAAATTACTCTCGCTGATGTGAAAGAACATATTTTCAGTCATTAAATGTTTTTTATTACATATTTATTAAAGAATGCCGCGGTTGTTTTTTAAACATAAATTAAACTAAATACTACAAGCATTATTAGACCGTCTCAAAAATTCTGTGATGTTTTTTTTTCATTGGTATGCGACTAAAATTATGAATTATGTAATTCAAAAATTCGCGATATATCACGTAAAAAATGCAGTATTAAGAAAGCGTATCGGTAAATATTAACTCGAGCAGTAATACACAATCGTAATAATATTTTATTTTGTCTTCATTCATTGAAACATACTTCCCGGAGCGATACATAATATTGCGTTGTTTTTCAATTATTATAATCAAATTTGTAAGTAGGTATTGTTTTGCGTGTTTATAATACCGGAATGGCATATACTATAGGGGCTCTGGAACATGTGTTTTAGAGGGAAATATTTGTCAAATTCAGTGACATAAGCCAGTGGGAACAACAGAGCTACAATGCGGGTGTCTTGATGCAGAACATACCTCGGACAGAGAAATAACAGATGTTTTCTTAAGAAAAACAAGTCAACCATGATGTATACGATATGGAAAGAGGGTAGACAGCAATAATGAAATACCCAGAAGTGAAAATACACACAGATAAATAATAAATCTACAGAAAAGAAGAAAGATTTGTAATACGAAACTTTCCTATAGTGCGTTTAAAACCAATACACCCCTGGCATGTAAGATGGGCGTATACTCGTAAGAAAGAACAGACGGAAAGGCAGATAACAACACGAATGTTGCTTGACCGGAAGTAACATATGGTCATGCCAAATACGAATACGTTTAGCGGAACGAATGCTAAACACGAATAACAAAGAGAATATTTGGTTTAATAATAACTAATGTTTGAGAGAACCAAGTAATAAAAACACAGTATTTTAAAATTCAACTGAATTATGCATGTAACATACTGCATTTTATTCTTTGCGTATATCCAAAAATGTAATATTTATGTATTCAAAACACAGCCCTGCGGGTTCTCTGCATTTGGCACGTGGTAATCAGTGATGGTGACATTTCCACCTGGCATTTTTCTTTGACATTAGAACGTAATGTTCGTAGGTGCCATCACTAAAGTTTTATGACGTAGTTGCGAATGTCTTGTGTTTGTTTTTTTGATGTTCTCATGTTTGATATTTATGAGTTTTTTTTTTGGGAGAGAAAATATCATTTGAAACACCGTTGTATTTTTCTTACACATTGTAGCTTTATAATTATTTCTTAGCACGTTACAACACAAATATGTCCAGTTAGATAAATGTGATTTTAATAATTTCAAGAATTGTAACATTTTTTAGAAAAAAATATAATAATTTTGACACAGTAACCGTAAAATTCGTATTTTTAAATTGAAGTTATAACTCAAATTATTATAGAAATCATTATTTCTTTTTAATAAAATGATTGCGCTCTTGATATAACTTGACTTAAATCATTGATTTAGTTGTATATTAATTTCTAATTTAAATATGGCCTTATTTCTCCATATTCGATTAACTTTCTGTTTTGACAAACCAATACAACCGAAACGAATTCGTTATTAAGAACGTCCAGTAGCTCTTTTATTAATTACACACCATCCCAAATGCAATGTAAAGAGGGGCGCTTTCTTTTGTACGTATTTGTCACTTCGAGGTTGGTAGTCTTTGCCGTTGGCACGAATCTTCATCGCATTGGCAGGAAAACGATTGAAAGCGCATTTCACATGACTTTCACCGTTCTTCAACGTTTTGTAACCAGTCACTAAATTGTGGCTAATACCTTTAGCCAATGGCTATTTTTAGCATTTGGTAAAGTTTTTAAATAAACACCTAACCTTCGTTCTATATTTTAAATATAGTTTGAATAAAAATCTTTGCGCTAAGGAAACATTAAACGTCACGATATGTTTATAATTATATAGCAAACTATAATATATAACTCTGATACATTTCTATAAGATAAAACTTATTATAAGAATGGAATATATATATATATATATATATATATATATATATATATATATATATATATATATATATAGTATATACAACAACTATATTTGATCGTTATCAACTAAATCAGATTAAGCCAAAAATACCAAATGATATATTGTTGAAACTGAACGCACATTTAATTAAAAGTAAATACGATTTATCGTTTTAAAAGACAAGTAGGTGTCTATAGTGCTCTGTCTTCGTCACTTGGCATGGGTGTAGTCAAGTACGAGTGACCTCGCCTTCAGACATTGTCCGGTCCGTGAAATCAAGGTAAATAATTATCACTAGCAGGTCATGCCGCAACATATGTGTTTCACATCCTGATCAATCCAACACAGCAATATAATACTGTTAAATATCAAGTTCAAATCGTTTAACATCGATAACATATCAATATTATGTTGTATTATAATACACTGAGAATAAATATTGAGTGTCTATCTGTCTTGACCTATCATTCAAGTCTCCAACGGTGCAACATTAATATCTGCGTTATGTTATGAAAAATGTTTATTCAAATGAGTGTTTCTACATAAATAACTAAAACTCAACCGTGAAGGATAAATTAATATGAAAAAATGTATTTAAAAACATTGAGTAAGGTATATAGCTTTACGTGTCGTTGAAGTCACCCATAAAAAATGCATGAATATTAAATGCAATTTATACTTTTCCCTAGACTTGTATAACAATTTAAGTTTCTTATTTTATCTTAGGTAAATTCGTATGTATTTTTAAGTAGCTAGCAATTTTCTTGGTGTATAGTACCAACAAATGGGTATATTCACAAACGCAGTGTCATTGTACTGTGACTATCATATCTGGGAGCACTTTATCTTAGTGTAAGATACCATGACCAACTGGGTACACGATGTTGCGGGATGCAACTATCATACTGTTTAATCTGCCGACTAACTTTGCATGGAGTAGGTCATGGTAGACACGTACAGGACTCATCCGTGATGTGAGAAATGAATCAAGGATGAATGTATACCGTATTGCATACTGAATATTTAGATTCTCATTTCGAAATATCATATTAATATCCTCGATAACACGTATTCTCCTAAAGGAAAACGACGAAAATATTTGACAGACTGAAATAAATTTATACACTATATCAATCAACGTTTATGTTTTATTACTGTAATTTAACATTCTCTTAACTTTCCTGTGACCCATTTATTTTCAATACAAAACAAACTTTATTAATTAGTATAAATTAATCCCAATGAACAGTGATTAAACACAGTTGATCTTCTAACAATTAACTCATCAAATAAGGTGTTTAATTATTTGCTGTAAATAGCAAGTATGAGAATCCAATAAGGATATTTGTTGGAAAACATTTTAATGAGAATTAATTTCCGTTCTTATCGCTGGCGTCTTTGCGAAAGGAAAGTTGAAAAGCGAGTCGCAACACATAAGACGTAAACAATTTCACATCTGTTTAGAAAATGCACGAAACGCACGCGGCCGGGTTTCAGAATTTCTTGTTTTATATTCAGTCGGGGTTCGTTGTGGTCTTTTGGTCTTTTAGAAATCTTATAACGAGATCTAGTTGTTGCCTACATTTGAGACAATTACTGACAATTTCTTGATAATTTGTCTTCCAAGTCTACTTGGAAAATATCAAACAGTTAATCTGCAACTAAATATCTACCGGAACCAAGTACCTATTTGGATTTTCCAAATAGAAACTCCTATAAGTTAAAAATTTGTATTTGATTTCTCCAAACACACATTTAAATACACTGAAAAGGCCTTCAAATAATATTAGCGCAAATTTTAAAAGTTCAAAGTTAACGAGAACTTATAATTCTTGAATAATCGTCTTAATGTAATTTAAAACAGCAATGAAATAATATATTTTTTATGTTACAAGTTTATTTTACGGAGAATTATGTAATACATATTTTCTGCATTGAGCAAATTTTGAAACCCGAAAATCATTACACCGCAAGTTTTCGCAATAAATCAAAAATAAAACAGAATTCTTCATGTGAATCAAACACAATAAATAATATCAACATCTCTGTCGCAATCTTCAAACAAACAATGAAATAGTGAACCAATTGAAACAAGTGTGGTAAATGTCAGAATTTGACAGTCGCGACCTCGTGGATAAAACAAAAATTCCTTCTCTCCTTTCAGTTGTTGTTGGTTATTACCTTGAGAATTAGTCCAATCCAAAATGGTGAATAAAATAAAAACCAACTGAAGAATAGTCACTGTTCTCTTGGATTCATTGGATCTGTCCATATGTAAATACATTGCGATGATGTTTATAAATGTCACACATTTATGTTAAAACACTGAATTTCTTTGTAATAAAACACACAATTAAATCATCACTTCGTATTGGTTTTTTATCACTGCACTAATAACGCATTGATTCGCATTTTTTCCGGTAGCTTGTAATCACCAAATTTTGACACTTACGAGTTAACGGTACAGATACATATACAACCGAGTTCGCGCGTTCGCGAACCACAAATGAATGCTTCAACACTCAGTCACGATGGACTAGCTAAGTAACGACACACGTGGTGGTTCTCGCGCGAGTGACGTCAGCGCTGCTGGCTGCTTGAAAGAAATAAGTCTTGGAAGTCTGGTGAAAACAGAACTGGGTAAAGTTAACGGTCGATGAGACACGGTCGTCCGATACGTGTACCATAACTGCAGGCCATATACGTGACGCCGCGTCAATGTAGATGAGCTATTTTGCTTTATTTTCCTTTAGGTTATGTTACCGTAGTTATTTTACCATCATCTGTATGGTATTTTGGTAACAATGAAACGGGTTTTAAATGACCACTGCTGTATACCGCGTAACTGTTTGGTTGTCGATTGTCCATTGTTTGAAGTAGATTTTTTTCGTTTAGCAAAAGAAAATCTGTTAAATAGTGAGCTCAATCAATGTTAGTCAAAATTTTCCACGATTTTGAATAAAGATCAACTAGGAAAATGATTAATTTCATATAAGTTCAAATTGATTAGTATCGTAGAGAAACTGTATTGATTACTTATTAAATAATATGCTATTAGACATATTCAATATTGCTCGTTCAATTTAAGTTGAATATTGTCTTCAAAACCCGATATTAACAACTTATAGTGTTACGGCATTAATTAAAATCTTTAATTAATCATTAGCGTATCTTAATTACGTCATGTTAAATTGTAGTTGGCAAATATTCGAAAGATTTTTTGTGTTAGCTACCTATATAACATTTTAGATAATAATATACAGTCTACATCGCTATACTTTAATTCAGAAGATCGTATTATTAATATTTAATTTCAATTTAACGTTTAGTAAATTAAGCGGGTCCTGCTCTGTCGTACAATTTTTGGTACCTACTGCTTATGCAACCTACAATACAGCTTTGTAGTTTGCGAATCGGACTTCTGACGTTTTAAAACGCAAAGTATATTGCATGATAGAACGAGGAAAATAATTTAAAAATTCTGTAATACAATTTTATTAACACAATTGAGTGATACAGTGTCAATACTATTTAAAGTGTTGTGTTTCTTGTATATTGCGAGTGAATAATGAAAAGTATTAAATTGTGTAATACATAACCTCAATTATAAATGTCAAATATAAATATTTACAAAAATGTATACGCAAATATTATCAAATTTACAACATTTACCTCTAAAAATTATTTTAAGTAATACTGTGAAAAACTATTTAAAACAAGCCAATGTGTCTAAATCATCAAAAAATTTCTTTTCAACATTAAATACTTCAAATAGTGCCCGTTGTCAAGTACAATTCAATAAAAAAGTAAAGTAAGTTGTACACTTTCCTTCTAGTATTTTACAGAATACATTTCAATTGCAGATCTTCAGGAAAATTAATGAAGAATATACAGCTGTCTGTTCACTGTTGCATAGGTCTGGTTTACCAAGTGTACACAACCTTCAAAACTATTTAAACTCTAGACAATTTCATACCACGCCAACAACGAATCAATCACAACCCCAGGGTACTGGTGGTAGTGACAAGAACAAACCTGAGAAAGATGATGACGAGGACAATAAAATATCATCTTTACTTGCGAAAGCGTTTCTCTGGATGTTAACCGCATATATGGTGATAGTTATTATCTCGCTGCTATTTCCCACCAGTAATCAACCAGAGGTTTGTTGATGTGTTAGTAAATGTTAGTGGAATCTCTAAGACCAGTGTGTTCTAGGTAGTGAGATATGTGTCATGGAATGAGTTTGTACATCACATGTTAGCCAAAGGTGAAGTCGACGAGATTATTGTAAGACCAGATGTAGAAATTGTTACGATAATTCTACACGAAGGCGCTGTAGTGAAAGGAAAAAGGGTATACATTCCGCGGTATTTGATTATGAAACGTCAAATAATAGTTCAAACACGTGTTGACAGATGGACCACAGGACGTTTCATATGAATGTAGTGGATGTTCAACGGTTTGAGGATAAACTAAGGGAAGCTGAACGGAGACTTGGTGTGCGAGAAGGTGTTCCAGTCATTTACGAGCGAGGCGGTGACACTGCTGGCAAATTATTATTATCTTTGGTTATAGTAGGAATCTTAGTATCACTTCTGAGCCGTAGTCGTGGTATGCGACCACCGATAAGTATGGACACATTTGTAAGTACAATTCATATATTGAATAATCAGTAGTTTAGAGTAATCTTATAATTGTAGACGCAATTAGGAAGAGCTAAATTTACTCTAGTCGACCCCTTGACTGGTCCCGGTAAAGGTGTACATTTCGCAGACGTGGCAGGACTGCGCGAAGCAAAACAAGAAGTAATAGAGTTCGTCGACTATTTAAAACGACCCGAGCACTACAAGAATCTAGGTGCTAAAGTGCCTAAAGGAGCCTTACTTCTAGGTCCGCCAGGATGTGGGAAAACCATGCTCGCTAAAGCCGTAGCAACGGAATCAAATGTTCCATTTTTGTCCATGAATGGTTCAGAGTTTATTGAAATGATTGGTGGATTGGGAGCAGCTCGAGTTCGGTAAACTACCAGACATAGTTTTTTTCTGTAAGAAATTAATTTTATTCTTAAATTCAGGGATCTTTTCAAAGAAGCGAAGAAACGCTCTCCGTGTATTATCTATATAGACGAGATTGACGCCGTCGGACGAAAACGTAGTTCGCAGATTGGTTCATCCGGCGTAAGTGGCGAAGGAGAACAGACGTTGAATCAGTTATTGGTAGAGATGGATGGTATGGCGTCGAAGGAAGGAATTATCATGCTTGCGTCAACGAATCGTGCTGATATTCTTGATAAAGTCAGTACAGTACATCCATTTTCCCATACTTCTAAGATAACAGCAATATACATTTTTGTAGGCCTTGCTGAGACCTGGGCGTTTCGATCGGCATATCTTGATCGACTTGCCCGATTTAGAAGAACGCCAACAGATCTTCGTGCAACATCTGAAAGGCATATGCTTAGAACTGTCACCCGAATACTATTCCAAGCGGTTAGCCTATCTGACACCGGGTTTCAGTGGCGCTGATATCGCTAATGTGTGTAACGAAGCTGCTTTGCACGCTGCGAGGAATAAACAGACGTGTGTTATGGGTAATGACTTGGAATACGCCGTGGAACGTTTAGTTGGTAAGACAGTGTATCCATAGTAATCGCAGACGTTTCATGTAGTTGTGTATAGGTGGCACTGAGAAACGGAACCATGCAATGTCACCGGAAGAGAAACGTGTCGTAGCGTATCATGAATCCGGCCATGCGCTTGTAGGCTGGATGTTGGAACATACCGACGCATTACTGAAAGTAACCATAGTGCCCCGTACGAATTTGGCCCTGGGTTTCGCACAGTATGTGCCGAAAGATCAGAAATTGTATAGTAAAGAAGAGGTTAGACTTATGACAGAAACTTACAAAAAGCACTTTAACGTTTGTTCCCATTTTTTTCTTCTAGTTATTCGAAAGAATGTGCATGATCCTTGGAGGCCGTGTTGCGGAATCGCTAACCTTTAATAAAATCACAACCGGTGCTCAAAATGACCTAGAGAAAGTATCCAAAATGGCGTACGCACAAGTACGCGAGTTGGGAATGAACGATACCGTCGGTCTGATTTCATTTTCCGAACAAGAAATTAAAGAGCTCGGTCGCAGACCGTTCAGTAAAAGATTAGCTTCAGTTATTGACGAGGAATCGAGAAAACTTATTTACCGAGCTTATTTACGAACGGAAGAAGTCTTGACGGAAAATAAAGATAAATTAAAACTGGTAACAGTAAAATGATGTGCTTTATTTAATATTTATAACGAATCAAATGATTTTTATTCTAGTTGGCCGAATCTTTATTGCAAAAAGAAACACTGAATTATAACGATGTAGAGTTGCTGTTAGGTCCACCGCCATTCGGTAAGAAACGCTTAATAGAACCGGCCGATTTCGAAGCATTAGGCAAAACTGCACCGAATACGGAGGGCAAAACAAGTGAAGTGAGTACCGACAACACATCACCACCGAAATCGTAGTTTTGTAATAAATAATTTATTATTACATTGTACAGTTACACAATCTGAGTATAAATTTTTTTATAACCTTCATTTTTATCAAAAAATCCTTTCCGTATAATCATAAAACTACTAGTAGATATAATATTTATTTTTACAGATATGGTATTAAGAGAAAACTTGTTTTACATAGTCCCTGTGGAAAAATAATTTTACCTACGCCACTGGTGCCTAACACGGAAATTTTTCCTCGCTTTTCTCGAGTGTTTTAATGGTTTCCCGTCAAGAATAAATGCGTGTGCAACCTTTAAGTAGCCTCTGCAACTGTGTAAACATAAATACTGATTCTAAACGAGTGATTATTCCTAGAAACATGGTCATTTTGTGGAAATATTTACATTTGCAATAAACAATATGCGAAATTGAACCTCCACATCGTACACCAGTTATATCGAGCGGCAAATGTCACTTTGTACATGGTGCGCTATACTATATGTGAAATATACATGTACTTGTCCAGATGTTTGCGACTATTTTGATTGCGTTTATCTAAATTACATCATTTTTTATACTGTTTATGCCAGATGGCCTATCACAGTGATAATTAAATTTTATAATTTATCGCCTGTATGGTCTGTTGACAGTGTGATACGAATATCAAATCAAGACACCTGTGCATACCCGTGGGCCATTGATTTGCATGTAGAAATTCTAAAATGACACAATTTTATAAATTCTTTAATACGAACTTTATTCAGTCTTTAACAGTCTACTGGTTTTGACACGTTCCTGTTTATATCTTTATTAAAACATTAAAGAAAAAAATTCTAACGACTTTAAAAACATTCTTAAAATGACTATTATCACAATAATAGCTTAAAATGAATGGTTTTTTTGACCTTATAAATTTCTTTCATTTTAAAGAATAAACCAATATGTACTAATTTTTTATTAATGTTCCTATGAAAGCGTAAGTAAATCATATGTACTAGTATTTCCTACATTTTTACTAATTGAGTCATGTCAAGTTTCTCTAAACCATTACCACCCACTCGGAGCCATGGAATGGCACTTACCGGAAACACGCAATTATGTACAAAATATCGTCATAGTCTAGCCGTGAGAGGGTGGTCCGTTTGCATTCCAAACATATCTACCTGTAGAAGACCCTCGCCCCGCCGTTAAAAAGGTAATGACAGTCCCGCTTGGTGTTACTTTGAACCTGCCGCCTAATGTTAATTGGAAATGTAGTGGGGTGAGCTGTCTTGCTTGCGCGTCCCCTCACCTTGCCGCGCGCTCCCCTTTAAGCGCCAATCGTTCATAAACAAGTTTACCAAGTTCGAAGAAGGAACGTCTTGAGAACTGTGTGCATAATGTCGCAAACATTTCAATGTGTGTTGTTAATTTAATGTAACCGTGTATGTTATTGGTTAAGTTCTCATCAGCCCCTGTGATTGAACATGTAAGTATCAGGTTATTGTTTTAACTAGTTTTAATTGTTGCAATGACAATAAAATTGGGTTGGAATTGTTTCAAAAAGGTTGTTGAACATTTTAGTGTGCTCTTACATGTTCAAAAATTCTTAATTTTTTCCCCTGTGATTGAACATGTAAGTATCAGGTTATTGTTTTGACTAGTTTTAATTGTTGCAATGACAATAAAATTGGGTTGGAATTGTTTCAAAAAGGTTGTTGAACATTTTAGTGTGCTCTTACATGTTCAAAAATTCTTAATTTTTTTATAAAACTTACCATATTATTATTAGCAATATTCTGACAAAAAGCGTAGTTTTATTTTGACATAACTTTTAACAATGATTTAGTCTCTTGCTAAATTGGTATTGAAAAATGACAGTTTTAGTATCCCTTTTGTAATCTGCAGATCAATTGCGCCACTGCAATTTAAAGTTGGGACCATTTTTTGACATGTGCAAATAAATCCCATTTAAAGAAAGACATCTTTAAAAATATAACTAATAAAATAAACCTATCCATTTGAATAAAAGAATTATTTAAGTTAATTTTAAAACAGTTGTGATATATTTTAATTTAGTTACGGCAATTAAATAAGGGTAATTAAGTAACTATAAGACTTGAAGATTATCTGTAAATTAGTTGACAGTTTGGATTATATTTTATTGTACTTGTTTCTTGTAGGGATAACATGTTAAAATGGATATCGCTATGTGCACTGGTCACAACGTTATTCTTTTTGTTTCACACGGCAGAAAGTTGTAACGAAGCCGTGTGTGCCTCTGTTGTTAGTAAATGTATGCTGACACAGTCCTGCAAGTGTGACTTAAAGAACTGCTCTTGTTGCAAAGAGTGTTACAGTTGCTTGGGTTACTTGTATACGGAGTGTTGTTCCTGTGTTGGTGTGTATACCTGCATTTATTTATACCACGACTTTCTCGATTAAAAGTGTACTATATAGTACACTTTTAATCGAAAAGGTCGTGGTTCATAGTTAATTAAAACAAAATCGCGGAAACTATTCTGATGTTTTGTAGATATGTGTCCAAAACCAAATGATACAGGCAGCGCGCTTAGCAAAAAGTCGCACGTCGAGGATTTTACCGACCCTATTCAGGGGCTTTTTCATGCCTTGACATCTGAACCAGACAAGGATTTACGTTGGACTACGTTTACATTTCCCATAGATATCGATATAAGCCAGTACAGTCCAAAGCCAGAGAAGGAAATTAAATACCACTTACGTAAGTTACCAATAGTTTTGTTATTGGATTTATTTATTTTACTTTAATATTTTGTTTTTAGAGAGTATTGAACAAGATGTAAATATCGCGAAACCAAACGTGCTCACAATCAATTGTACTGTTGCGTATATGGCCGAATGTATGAGTTGGAATAAGTGCAAAGTATTCTGTGGTACTATGGGAGCGACCAGTTACCGCTGGTTCCATGACGGCTGCTGTGAATGCATTGGTAATCAGTGTATCAAATACGGAATCAATGACAGCAGGTATAGCTTTAATTATGCGCATTTAAAATGAACTGTGACGTTAGATTAAGATGAAGTTATCTTCACATGGTGTTTAACACTGTTGTTATGTATTTATTGTTTCCTATTAGATGTTCCAATTGTTCTGCGACAAAAGAGCTAACTGAAGATTATTCAGATTACGATCCCGATGCATTAGATTACGGTGAAGAAATGGACAACGAGGAGTGAAGCACGTAGATATCCATTTTATACATCACCGTCCGAACTGTACAAGTTATTTGTAAAATATCTTGTTTCTAGTTCCAATCATATTTATCTTTCGGATAAAGAACTTGCCATTTGTTGTGCCTTAACTCTGTTTTATTTTCTGCTAAGAGGGAAAATGCTATAGATGTGTTAGTAGTGTATTGTAAGTATTTTATATTTCAACCAGTGTTACTGTTATCCGTAATACTCACAATAATTTACTGTCCTCGTATCGTGACACCATCTAACCTGACTTACTGTTTTCTTTTACCATAACGTGCAATGGTATTACTAGATTCTAGTATCTAACATATACTTGTGTGTAATTTCTCTATGTGTTTTGGACATTTAATCCCCTCCGTCCAAAACGAGAGCTTACTTCAAATAACAAACCTTGAAATTCCGATGAATATTCCATTCGTTGCCCTAATATTAAAATATTTTTATATTGAAATGTAAAATATAATAGGACAGTATTATTTTTTGGATATTTTTATTGATGTATATTTTTAAATTTTTTGTATACCATGAATGAGTATGACAATACAAATACATATTTGTGATTAAAAATGTATTAAATGTGGTCCGTTACCAATTTACTTAGGTTAGGATTTTACAACTATAGTATGATGAGCGAAATGACGGCAGAGTGGGGGGGGGGATAAGGGTGTTATTACATTGTATGGTATGATGAATATATATATGTCAGCAATATAAAACAGCTTGTACCAGACAAGCCTCTTACAAAAACACGAATATCGCGCTTATCTACGTGATAAAGATGAATATATAACCTATAATAATATGTAGTGCCTAATTGTAACTAAATGTTTCATCACAATAGAATAATTAATGAAGACACAGCGATTATTTCAATGATTGTTTGTGATTAAATCTGTTAGGAGAAAGATTTTACTTGAATTACTACGCACTATTATATTGTTTTAATTTATTTTTATTATACACCACTGCGTCCGATTATTTGAACGATTGTCGCACTATTTCAATATTTCCACGTAATATAGCATTAATTATTTATTGTGAATAACACTTTAGCCATAATATCGTGACTAGCACGGCCCTCCGAATTAGAAGTCAGAACACTTAGAATAAAGCTTAACATATACCTTTAATATCACATACAATATTCCAAAAAAAATAAGAGATTAAAATAATAGAATCGTAGTGCCCACTTACAAGGGGAGGTCGCCACCGCCGGGACACGGATTTGGCTGAAATTTTTTTTCGAAGTAGCTGTACACCTATGGTGTTTAGTGGCAAAGTAATAGCGCGCACTATTTTGTCCTTTTCGAGAAAAAGGGCTTTAAAGTTAACGCATTAAAGATAAAGCATTTATATACCCCTTAAAAATGTGCAATGACAGTTGTTACAGCGTTGTCGCGTGGTTATAAGTCCTGCTTTACACGCGGTGGGTCAGGGTTCGATTCCCACTCAAGTTATGTTTTATTTGTACATTTGAATTATTCTTAATAAATTAAAAACTCTTTAAATTAATAATAAATTTATTTAATTTACAATCATAAAAATATGTATGTATGCATAAAATATGTGTGTTAAATATGTATTAATTTAAATAATGTGTTTTTGCTTAAGATATATTCATTTGTTTTTTATGATCCGTGCATTTGAATTGCCCGTGCATAAGTATCGTTTATAAAGGAGGCCAAGTTTTCACTACGATTCTACTTCAATTATTTTTATGACGATTACTATTCCAAAAGTTACGAAAAAAAAATCCGCGGAAAGAAGAGAGTGATGATTGTAAATTAAATAAATTTATTATTAATTTAAAGAGTTTTTAATTTATTAAGAATAATTCAAATGTAAAAATAAAACATAACTTGAGTGGGAATCGAACCCTGACCTACCGCGTGTAAAGCAGGACTCATAACCACGCGACAACGCTGTAACAACTGTCAATGCACATTTTTAAGGGGTATATAAATGCTTTATCTTTAATGCGTTAACTTTAAAGCTCTTTTTCTCGAAAAGGACAAAATAGTGCGCGCTATTACTTTGCCACTAAACACCATAGGTGTACAGCTACTTCGAAACAAAATTTCAGCCAAATCCGTGTCCCGGCGGTGGCGACCTCCCCTTGTTAGATATGAACTACACAGTGCCTTATTATCGTGACACTCTGCACTTTCAAATATAACACAACTAAAATCTATACGTTTGGTCCATCTAACCGATAACAATAAAACAATTTTGATTAAAATACTGTGGTGTTCCATGTATTTTTTTCTTCTTTCGATGCATGCAACTTATTCGTACGAATATAACAACATTCAAAATGTAACTTGAAAATAATTCTTTACAAAATGGAAGCAGCACATACAAAAAAATTCATCAATGATCACGGAAAATACAAATTCCATATGCCAAAAATACATTTAACATCTTGTATTATTAGTCTACCATTAAATTACGATAAATCAGGGGTGGACACAGATTACACACTCGTACACATGCATGTATGAACTTGATGAATTCTTTTCATTATTTTATAATTGACATTCATGGTGATCTTCCAGAGCCGTGTTTGTACCCTGTATTTAACTGCACATGGTTTGTGAATATTAATAGCTGTCTACCCACGTCACATGTTGTTACACATACACACGAATATGTAATCTATGGTCTGGCTAGTGAGATACCACAGTCATGTTAAGAGACATCACAATATAAACGAATGAATACACGTGTATTTCCGATTGGAAAACGACAGTACCCGAGTCTATCCGAGAACTCGAATTGCAGGGCTTTTTAGGTGGGTTTAGGGAACACAGATAAGCTACCCTTATCAGTGGGAGTACTATCACCATCCTCACTGTCGTCAGGCGGCTCCTGTGATTCTGGCAGTCGTATGAACGGTAAATGATCACTGCCACTCCATATCGAGTACAAGTTTGAATGTAATCGTATTGTATCCTAAACAAAACACCACACTGTTCCAATACTGACACCGTAACGAATAAGGTTGTATACGTACGCCTCCAGCTCCGTCTGAAGTTGAGCCTCTCTCTGACCCGGACGTAGATCGACTATGAATGGACAAGCACGAAGACGAGTCCGTGGAACTACTGCTCTTGCGTGACGTTAGCGGCGGATTCGTTGGGAATATATCATAGTGTTCAGTGACTGAACAGGAAGCACCTTGAGATGTATCGGGCAGCTGCCAACTTCCTCTGAATTCGTAATAACAATTGCTTTATACTTGCAAGGTATGCGTTGGTTTGTTTAAGAAGTACACAATGATATGCTGGTTTACCTGTGCGCATGCATTGGATGTATTCGCTTATGCAGACGCTCTTCACTGTGCGTATCGGACGGCCATATTGACGATACCGGGAACGGTAATGTGCACACGGGCGGCTGTGCAGGTTGCACGGAATGACGCATTGTTCGACTGCCCAGCAGTTGAATCGCTTCGGCCAAACCTTCACTACCCGTAATCGAAGCGTGACACGCCGTAATATCTACTATACGAACAAAACTAGTACCGCTACTGCAAACAAAGTATCCCAAGTAAAGTTACCCGGCGTATTAGATCTGCTTCTCTCTTGTTGCGTATTGGATGGCACGGCTAACTTGGATCCTGGCAGCAGCCTGCTGTGCCAGGATCCTGTCTCACCGCGTGCACAGTCCCACGGCATTGACCATCGGCGCATCGTACCATCCCCGCTGTCCCCGCCCATCTCAGCGGCCGCAGCCTCGGACCAACGTCGCTGACTGTTCAACGGGAACAGAGGAAAATGAAGCGGACTACGGGAGCCTCGCAATCCGCCGAGAAATGGTGATTTCATCGTGTACAACTGGCCTGGTGTTGGGAACGGGCCGTGTAGATTCTCAATGTGACTAGACAATAGAATACATCACGTTTTTAATACACTGTCTCGTGTCAATAAGAAGATTAATAAGTTTTTTACCTTGATACTGTGCTTCGAATAGTATCAATAAAATTCTGCACTGGACTCGGACCGCGGATAACTTCCTGCGGTTGCAGTGGAGATGGTCCTCGAGTTTCAGCTACCTGCGAGGGGCTCGGACCTCGCTGATACTCACCCAATACTTGCCTGTTCTCCAGGTGTGTTTTCGGGCTGTCCAATATGCCAGGATGTGGGCTGGATGTTTGCGATCGTATATCTTGCTAATGTATCATCAAACATTTGAATATACTCAATAACTGTACACATAGTGACTTACTTGAATATACAGCCTCGAAAAACATTGCTGCAACGTTGCCATACTACATTCCGAATCGTGTACTCCGCCCGATACTGTTTGGCAACAAGGGCACGTCGCGACCGGCCCGAAACATTCACAGCTGGCTATGGAAAACTGATATTGTAAGTTGATAAACGTCAGTAGATTTTCAAAGATTATTTGTTGGTTGTGTTCTTGTTGTCGCTGCGCGTCTGTTTCCGTGTACGTTTCACCGATGATCATGTCTTGCATTGCGGCTGCAATGTGAGTTTTAACCGTGTTACTCGCGATTATAGTTGCTTTTGATAATTCCTCCCAACTAGCCTGACACTGGACTGATAGAGGTACTGTCTGGGAGAGAGCCAGCTGTCCCAAACATTGTGATAATTTAAAGCCAGCAGAACAAAGATTGTTGAGTACCTATAGGCCGATGTATTTTCGTATCAGTTTACGGAGTGCTATTAGTGAATAAAAGTCGAATATACCTGTAAATAATTGACCCAACTACTCAAACATTCAGTTAATAAAGCTTTTAAAGCATTTGGACTTAAAGATGCTGGATCATCGCCGGTTTTCTTAGATTCCAAATCAGCTTCAGCCCCACCAAAAACTTCCTGAGGGCTGAAATATTAATTAGATGACTGATTTTCACAAATAATTATAAAACGAAGAATCAGGTGCTTACATATTCATTATAACGGCTCGCTTTTTGCAATATCACATTAGTTAAAAATAAAAATAATATATTATTAATTCAGGTTAAAAATAAAACTGTTATACTATATGTTCGTATATTCGTTCGTAATGTCATTATCAACGTTGTTTATTTTCTAATCATTAAAAAATTATATTAAATGTAACAAAAATCTTTATAACTCGATATAAATATTCATTTAAAATAACAACAAAAATCAAAATGTCAACACATTTTAAAACTAGACGCTAGATGGTGTACGAGAAATGTCAAATAATTAATTATGTGAATTTAGTAACATTTAGCGGTTTTATCTGAAATCTGACTAATAAAAGTGGATAACAGTTCACTGTTACTATAACAGTGTATTGTACAAATCATGTATGATTTCATGGGTATTTTTAACTTATTTATTTTTGTTATTTTAAAAATATATGTATATAACTGTCGTATACAATTTGAAGTATATCCGTGGCCAATTTCACACTAGTCAAAACCACATGTTTGTCGGGGTGTGGGGACGGAAACTTGATTGGCCTTACGTCATTGAGAAGTGACATAAATTAATCAGTGCGAATTCGTTTAATTCATTTAATCTTATGGCGTTGTATTATCTCTAAACTTTCAATTTCATCTACTTTTCTGTCTCAATACACGAGTGATTGTTTACATACCAGCGAAATAACCGTACTAGTGACCAATGCAATGTGTTTATACTAAGTGAACGCCCAACTTGTATTTATTTATAGCGATTTGTAAATAGTGAAAGATGGAAGATATATTTCATTGGTGTCGCGAAGGAAATGCCATGCAAGTGAGGGTATGGCTGGACGATACAGAACATGATATGAACCAAGGGTAGGTAGCATACATCTCTCGTCAATAATTATTGTTTACTATTTGTTGTGATTAGTGCAGATATCCTTATATGGTAATGGCACACCTTCTAATGGTGTGTAGGTTTTGACACTTATTTATATTGACCCAGTTCATAAATTTCCGTATGCTGGATTTTAATATATTCAATAATATGTCGTTGATATGTAACTTCCTTTTGTTGTGATTCATCCGTTATGCCGGATATAATAACAGAGTTGATTTTGTTTATTTGATGAATTTTCTAGTGACGATCATGGCTTTAGCCCGTTACATTGGTCCTGCAAGGAGGGTCACATGAAAATTGTGGAAATGCTTTTACTCCGGGGTTCCAGAGTAAATGCTACAAATCGTGGCGATGATACACCGTTACATCTAGCTGCAGCGCACGGCCATCGGGATATTGTATTGCTGGTAAGTTTATAATAAAGTTACTCATTAACTAATATTATCCAGTAGGCTATGTGTATTTTGACAGTTGCTACGCAACCGAGCTGATATGAATTTTACCAACGAACACGGTAACTCTCCACTGCACTACGCCTGTTTCTGGGGCTACAATGATATAGCCGAGGATTTAGTCAATAATGGAGCCTTAATTTCGCTCGCGAATAAAGACGGCGATACGGCTCTGGATAAAGTGCGCGGCAGCCTCGCGAAACGACTACACGAACTCGCCGTTGAAACGGGCCAGGAATTGAAGAAAATCCATTTCAAAGATCAGAGTTGGCTTGGGCTGAAAACACGTAGTCGGGATGCCACGCTATCGAGACATAAAGGAATCAATGTTAAAGATCTGACTCTACTCGAACAGATCACCAAATCACCGTCAGGTGAAACTTGGCGAGGACGCTGGCAGAAGAACGATATTGTTGCGAAGATTCTAGCTGTCAGAGAATGTACTTCGCGAATTTCGCGGGATTTCAATGAAGAGTTCCCGAAATTACGTATATTCTCGCATCCGAATGTGCTGCCAGTGGTTGGTTGTTGCAATGCACCGCCCAAGTTGATTGTTATCAACCAGTATATGCCCTGGGGATCGTTGTATAATGTGTTACACGAAGGTAATATACACATTTAGTACCCTAAAGTTTAAAACAAAACATACATACTAGAACCTTATTCGAATGCTGTTGATTTTGTCCTTCAAACTTGTGCGTTGTTTCCAAGGAAACTAAAACAAATCCTTGAATTATTCGATAAACAAATGCTTGTTGTCCTTGTATACTCGCATGTATGATTGGTTGCATAGCCCACTGGGCTGTAAGGAGTAAACTGTTGTAATATGTCAATGTGATTTTAGAGTTTCGTTGGTTACAGGTACGGGCGTAGTTGTGGATACGGCGCAAGCTTTGCGTTTTGCTCTCGATATCGCACGTGGTATGTCGTTCTTGCACAGTTTAGAACGCATCATTCCCACGTACCGTCTAAACAGTCATCACGTCATGATCGATGAAGATCTAACCGCAAGAATCAGCATGGCCGATGCGAAGTTCTCCTTCCAAGAGAAAGGCCGAATGTATCAGCCTGCGTGGATGTCACCAGAAGCGCTGCAAAAGAACCCCAAAGACCGGAACTGGGAAGCGAGCGATATGTGGAGTTTCGCCATTTTGTTGTGGGAGTTGGCGACTAGAGAAGTACCGTTTGCCGACCTTTCCGCAATGGAATGCGGCATGAAAATCGCCCTGGAGGGCCTCAGGTTGAGCATTCCTCCGGGCATATCGCCGCATTTGTCGAAACTGATCAAGATCTGTATGAATGAGGACTCGGGAAAGCGACCCACATTTGACATGGTTATGCCCATTTTGGATAAAATGAAACGTTAATTTAATTTTTACAATCGGGACTTGTATCGCCATAATTTACGTGTAAATTTTCCGTTAGTCATATTTTTATTAGTAACTTTAGTAAGATTCGTTTCCAAAAAAAATTATCAAATTTTTATTAAATTTTACTTCGATTTAAGTCCCATTTTTTTGTTCTTAGGAAGAAATACTTAGTTGAAAATTGTATTACAAATTTGGAGGAGAATTGTACGAAATTTTTTGTTTTTTAGTATTTATTTATTGTTCGAATGTACTGCCAATTAATTTGTTTTATTATTAATTAGTTACTTTTAACAAACGCTAATTAGTGAACGATTGTGAGTGCCTTTGATGTTGCCTTGTGTAATCGATTAACTGTCATTAATTATTGCCGAATTTAATTTGATAATTACATTATAGGTGTATCGAGATTTATACATTCTGCGAAGTGTTTGACAGATTGTATAACGTTTTTAAACAATGTATATTATTAATGATTTTAATTGAAAAAAAAAGTTTATATAAAGCTAACTGTACTCAATAAATTTGTTAATATTTTTAACAGTGTTGTATAATATTGATTGAAATTGATTCGAAATACCCGTTTGTCATGTGTTTTAATATAAAAGTATTTAAAATCAACGTGAAACATTCGTTACTGCATGCAATTATTTTACATAAAAACAAAATCAGACCCAGTTTGAGTTTTTATTTAATTCAATAACAGGTAATGACAAGCGAACCGATAAAACGTGCACCTGTGGCGCGTGCGCAGTGCTGCCAACTCCTGGCTGGAAACCGGTGGAACTACCCCCCAAATCCAGTGTGGCACATAACTGTGTCGAGGCCGGGGGGTTGTAGCGTTCGTGTACGCCGGGTACGAACGTGCTACCGCTGTACTGACACCAGTGTATATGTGTGATATATACATGTGTGTATGTGTTTCCATTACAACCCGTCACACCGTGTCCGGCTGTCTGTGTGCGTGTGTGTGTCCGTGTGAGTGTTGTGTGTGCGCGTGTGTATATAGTGTTCATATATAATGTGATGATTCTATAATAATAATATGCATATCGATGTACGGCGGTTGGATGTGTGTCCAGTGTCATGGAAGCTTCGAGTTCTGCACCGAGTCCTCCTTCTGAAATAGATTCAACGTTCGCCAGGTAGCTGCTTATAATACTTTCGTCTCACTCACCTGCTGCGCTATCTCTCACTCTGTTTAAACGTGTGTCTGCTGTGTGTGTGTGTGCCTCTGTGTGCATGCGTGTGTATGTTTGAGAGGGGGCTTTGTACAATTACTGACCCCCCCTTTCCCCTGCGTCACCCTTATCTGATGTGTTGGAGTTTCCCTCGAGTATGAAATGGCAGTGTTCAAGCGACGATGTTTTGATTATTTAAATATCAATGTTATTGGTGGTTATCGTTTATTTATTTTGATTGTTAGTATTCCGATAATCCTAAGCCTATTACTGTAATGTGATTTCAACTAGAATATATTATTTTTAATAATGGTACTCTAGATTCATATGTTATAATAAACCTTTAGTTTTAATAGAAAATGCTAACAAATATATTTTTATAATCAGGTTATACAAGTGTCGAAATTAGTACCCAATAAAATATAATACTATTCAGCATAAGAATAAATATTTCATTGTAAGTTGATATATTTTAATACATTTGCCTTGATGTATTATTATTTTATTGATATACTTTAATGTTTGTGAAACACACAAGGCAGTCGATATTTCATATTGCACAGTCAGTCGTCATCGCTATTAATAAAAAAAAACAAAATAAAAATCGTTGCTCTCTCCAACAATTTTAATCAAATTTTACTATTTTCACATATTCTTATTTTTATTTATTAATAATATAATTCACTTAGCTTTTCAATTAAAAAGAAATGTAGGACATCTTTCTTCTTCTGTCACAGAAATTCTTTGTATTGCAAAGTATAAATATACATTCAAGAGAGGAAAAAGTACATTGCAGGAAAAGCAATATCTGTTCACTATTTATAGAACTGTAATTCTCTATATATTTTATTGTATATAGGTGAACACAGAGACGGACTAATTCTACATTTTATGCTTAAAAGAAATTTATTTATTTCGATTACTTTTATTACAAATGTAATAAACAGTACCCTATATAAATTGTAAGTCATTTTATAAAAATTTCTTCCTGTAAATACATTTCCTTAAGCCCTGTCCACATTAATAAAAATGTGTGTTGTGTGTTGAATTTGAAAATTCAACACACAAATTTTCGCCGCAAGTCGAATGTTTTTTCCACGCACAATTTTTCGTTGTGCGCCGTGCGTCAGTGATCAATCCGTGCGTGGTTTTATAACCTCTATTTTTTGACAAGTGTCACTGTGTTTCCGTTACTGGCAAATGGCAAGTTTATTAGGATCGTTTAGACGAGAGAAAGCGAAAGAAAAAAAAATATCATCGTTCAGTAATGTTTTTAGCAATTTGCTACCACCATCTTCATATTTTTTTGATAAAGAGGCCTTATCCAGTACTTTCTCGTTACACTTTTCTTTTCCTTTTTTTAATTAAGTGATGATTTATAATAAATGCAACACATTTCTTTTTGGTTATATTTGTATCTGACATGGTGAACAGTCACAAAATCAGTGCAGTTTCAGATACGTCCACACTGTTACTATGTTGCGGCGCAAATCTCTTTGAACTTGGTTAAAAAACCGACAACGAATGGGTCGTGTGCGTTGAATGTCACGAACAAATTTGTGTGCGTTCGTGTTCGGCGCACACGTCCACATTGAGATAAATTTGTTAATACACGCACAAATTTATGTGGAATACAACGTACAACGCAAATATTTATTGATGTGGACCCGGCTTTACATCCAATATAGTCGTAAAAAGCGAATAGACGTATAAGGTGAATGTATTTTTCATTATTGTCATTTCAAACATTTGACAACTTCATATTTACCGAATACATTTCGATGAAAAAGCGTAAAATTCATATGAAAGAATGTGTGTGTGTGTGAATTGTATTTTATTTTCATGTTATATAATGCTATTATTTGTTGCTATATATTTTATTTTATATAATTAAACATTCGTAAAGGTTATGTCTGTGTCGATATACTTTTGTCATAATACAAACAGTGAACTTGCTTTAATATATGTAGCAGTTAAACAACACAAGAGATTACCTTTAATATCCAGGATAACTACCCCCTACGTATAGCTAGAATAAAACCCTCTGCTTGATATTTAACCGTCACTGGTCTATAATTTCTTGACCTAAATTATAAGCGTCGTGTACAATTTAAATGAAGTTAGCGGAATGCACGTCAATTCTACTTGTCAAATGTTTAAATTCTGCGCTGTCGATAACACAGAAAATGCATTAACTCGAATTAGTTTCATTGTGTGGCTGTGTGTGTACCTGTATGCTGTGCAGCGTGCTACATGGCAATTTGATTTAAAATATTCACGTTGGTTTTCCGATTGCGGTGCATCCGTACAAATTGTACAGATGCACATTGTACAGTGAAATGCTAACCTATGCACGGGTAGAGCTGAATTGACAGTAACGCTTGTTGTTCTATTGCAGTGTGAAGCAGGAGCCAAGTTCATCCCCGTCGAGTCCTCTCGAGGCTACCAGTCCAGGAAGCGTTGTCCTGCGAACCAGAGGTAATTCCAGTTTATATGCTCTCCAATTTAAACGTTTTACTTCCAATATTATTGTTAATATTATCTATCTATTTAATCTACAATATCGTATTGGAAACTGATTTTAAACAACATTTTCAGATAAGTTTCATCCCCATATTTACTAATCGATAAAACTAGATATTTTTAGAAAATAAATCTAACATTTTAATATATAAAACAAATTATAAAGTATCATTTCATTCAGAATAAATTATCTCTATCGCATGATGCAAAGAAAAAGAACGTGTGTTATGGTCGAAAGATAGTTTGAATAGGGTCGCTGGCCCATTTCCGTTTGTGTTAGGTGTAACAATGTGCACTGCCACGGGTCTCGGATCGATGCCCGTACCGCTGAATCGGTTTCAGATGCTCCAGGTAACAATTTCGTTCCACCTCTCTCCGTCTGTTTTCACGGCACCGTTGTTTTCCGCGTCGTGTTATGTTTTCCACGAATGGAAAATGCAACAGTCGCCATCTCGGTGCATCCTGTTTGCATCTCGCTCTTACGTCAGCTGTCTACCAACCCTGCCGCCATCCTCTTTACCCCTCTCTGCGTGCCTTTGTTCAATGTTAATATTATTCACTTGGCTATGGTACAGTTGAATATTATTAATCACTTCGTTTCATGGATTTTTGCTGTCAAACGTACGCTCCGGCTACCGGGTATAGTGTAATTAGTCATTTGTAATGGCGGGTTAACATTGCCATAAGCGTATCACACCAAAGGGTTTGAGGGGGCTTAATGCATTTACGTTCTCTACATTGCAAATATATATTAATAATTTGAAGTCTGATAATTTAGAGATGAATTAATGTAAACATCAGTGAAATAACACTATTATTGTTTCAGTAAATATACTGGCGTATATTACAATCAACACATCGTATAGTAATTATTGTATTCCTTAGTTTAATCGCGGTTGGAAATTTCTACGCGCACGCCAATGCCTGATATCATTAGTCATTAGTAATGGTTGGTTATTGTATATTCGAACGCGTTTTATCGTTAAGTGTTCTTTTGTTTTGATTTCATTTTGTTTTGTAGTGGTTTCCTTAGGAAACGGAATATTAAATATGTAAATGGTTTTCTCGCTTCATTTGTCACTTATATTAAATTCCAAAATGAAGAATCAATATAATATATACATATTACATATCATATCATACAAAACAGTAATCTAAAAATATTACTTCAATGAAAATACAAATGTACAATTCTGTATTATAAAAAATTCGACGGGAGATTTGAGTTATAGCAAAATTTACATTTGAATTTCTAGTCTAAATAAATATCTAGAATTAAATGTATCCTATAGTTTGTCTCTGATATATGTATATGTAATGTTTTATTAAAATTCGAAGCCGGAAATAAATATTTTCCCCGCTTGAATCATCGATAATTGTCAAGTAATTCAGGTTATTTATTATCGCCACCTTATTCAATACCACAATTAATTGGAATAACTCATTATTTTTACCATACTCGTAGTAAGAATGAACTAATGATTTAGACGCTAATTACGAATTTTATAATTATGGCACAAATACACGCATACGCGGTTCAAATTCTTTTCAACGGTTAATTATCTCCTATTTTTAACGTCTTCTTCTTTGTTTCTAGCTGATCCGCATACTGCCGATTCGCTTAAGACGGTTGATAATTTAATTTTTTGCTAGACAAAGGAAATACGTGATCTTGTAGGATTTTTTCAAAGTTTTTTTTTAAGCCGGATTTACACGTACGTATATATTATGTTTGAACGGAGCAAAAAAAAGCTCTATTAGAATTTTTTGATTTATTATGTTTTTTAACATCATGAAATACTATTTCCTCCGTCGGCATTTTTTTTTGTTATTATTAAATAGCGATAGATCGTGTTGATTTAGTTTTTTTTTTATTAGTTGCTTAAACATAGGCGTAACTTGAACTATTTCAGATTTCAATATCGATCGAAATATGTACAGAACTTGCAAACAAACACTTCAGAGTGTTACGAATTTGATTTGCTTGTCAATTGCGATGGGAGCCCTTGATTTTAAATACTCCTTTTGTCTTATACATTACCCCTGCCACTGACGTACGCTCACCTATGTATATATGTATACATATATGTCCATATCTGATGAACGATGGTTGATTCTTGTTCTTGTTTTATACAATATGCCCCCGGGTGACGGGCGCTGCTGGTTGCTGCCGGGTATCGGGGTTAACGACCTCCCAGCATCCAGGATACTCGCGTGTGCACAATGTTGCCAATGTGATGGTTATTGCTGATGTGTCTATTGGTTGTTCATACTGCCAACAGTGACGGAGTATAGTTTTTTTCATTGTTATTACGTTACGGATTTGTGGGAAATATGGGCCGAGAGATGTAGATTAATAAATCAACAGATTGTACATTGATATGAGTGTAATTGGATAGACAGGAAGCTTTATTTGACAATTGCACGCCACAGATTTTCCTACCATTGTAACACCGCATCCACTCTATAAATTTAGTCAAAAATATTTTTACGCTTCATTCCAGCATGAATGTTCATTGTATACATTCTCTGTTGCACATTCTCGTTTATTCTTTACTTAATTCGTGTCTTCTTACATTTAGTAAATAGAAAAACAAATACAGTAAAGTTCGCTTATAACTAGGGTGTCGAACCGAAATTAATTTCGTACCGGTTTACGATTACGTTCCAGTTAAATGTTTTTCGTTCCAGATTCGGTTTCGGTTCGGCTAAAAATTCCGGTTAAGTTCAGGTTAAAATTAGAATTTAAAGTCGAGTAAAACAATTAAAATTAGTATCAAATATCTACCGGCATAAATTTTGGTTTAATTTTATTTATCAAATTCCATTCTTACTGTTGTTTTCTATTATAAAATTGAAAATACATACAAAAGAAATAAAATTTATTTAAAGTTAAATATTGATTATTTTATCGTTAAAAACAAAATACAATTTATGAACATATTTAAGAAATACAGAAATATTTTAAATAAATATAATAAAATTAACAACAAAAATAGAAAAATAAGGAATGACATTAATCATTAATTACAATTAAAGAAACGAAAAACGTTACATATGTTTTCTCTTACAAAAACAAAGACAAACTTTTTTCTCAAATAAAAAATTAATCACAGTTCATTCAGTTGAAAAAAATAATACTGAAAATTTAAAATGAAAATAAAATTATAAATTTTGAATCAAATTAACCGTTATTTTTTTTTTGTTCTAGCCGAAATTAACCGTTATAAAATTTAGTTCCGGTTTTGGTTTTTAAATTGTGCAATTTTACGTTCCGGTTACAGTTCCGGTTCTGTTAAAAATTCCGATTAATATCGGTTTTCGGTTTACGGTACAGTTCCGGTTCGACTCTCTGCTTATAATGGACCCGCTTATTGCGAACTTTCGTTTATGACGAACTAATCTATAACTATACTATACTATACTAACTAAAGTATCATTAAACGTGTGTTATTTTTTTTGCAAATAACGAATCCGTTTATAACGAACTTTCTGGCATAACGAACCTTAATTTTTGTTATAATCGCAAAAGTTTTTGAGTATAACGAACTTAAAACGGTATTTTACCAAATAATCAGGGGATTCCTCGAAATCTTTCAACTACAGTAAAGTCGCGATTTAGTGAACTCTCGATTAAATGAACAACCCGATAGAGTGAACACTTAAATTTTATCATTGCGTCCCGATATAGTGAACAGCTGTAAACCCCGATACAGTAAACTATGGTATTTGCGATACTTCTCTGGGGGATCCCACTAAATATGAATCTAGATGGAGCGTAAACGAAAATACTTGAATTTAAAACAAAAAAATTAAATACTTAATGTCTGGGTGAAGGAGAATGTGTGACCGTGTTTGCTAGTAGAATATTGCAGTTTGCTCGTGTTACATGATTTGTGACAAAAATTAGTACAAATTAACCTGAAAAAAAGCGTAAACTATCCAATATTACTTAATTTTTTTCGCTTCTGCAATAAATAACCTTTTATATGTACCTTCCCATTACATAATACACGTATACATAATATTATGTAATAAGTACATGTATTTTTTGTTTTTTTTTTAATTATTTTGTTGTAGATTTTCTTTTGTCAATTGTAGATCTTGAGAAGAAGAAATATTGAATCCAAAATGATTGGAATAAATGACTATAGTTCAAGATGATAACAGATACGCCACGTTTCGACCAGATGTTTTTTGGTCATTTTCAAGCAAATAACAAAATTCTAGAGGAAAGAAACATAAACAAAAATATTCTCTAATATTTTTCAAAATATTTTTGTACTTTTTGAGTGTAGATTCTCAAGAGATTTTGTTTATGTTTGTTTGAACTAGAATTTTGTTTTTTGCTTGAAAATGACCAAAAACCATATGGTCGAAACGTCGTATATCTGTTATCATCTTGAACTATAGTCATTTATTCCAATCATTTTGCATTCAATATTTCTCCTTCTCAAAATCTACAATTGACTAAAGAAAATCTACAATAAAATAATAAAAAATCATCTTTATGATTAAGTTTTGAAACAAACAGTTCACATTACCTTGAACTAACCATTTTGGATTCAATATTTTTCCTTATCTTTTATTATTTTACATATATATATACATAATTCTGTTGATTTAGGTATCTAGAATATAAGTTGTTTCTTAAAATATCTGAGTGAGACCAAAACCCCGAAAATGTAAACACCCCTAAAAAGTGAACAGGCTTGGCCGGAATTAGTTCACTAAATCGCGACTCTACTGTATGCATATGTAGGGTCGCCGCAACAGTCGAGTCTACTGAACGCAATCAGTTATTCACTGTATTCAATGCGTTAAAGAAGCTCTTACTTGAAATAAATAATAATAAATATAAAAAAGTAAAATAAATGATTTTTTCAAATAAGATTCTTAAAGACTATTGTTAATCTACATATGTATATGTATTACAAAACATAATATGTAACCCAATATTGAACAAATCTGGATTTGTCTAGTTTTACAAAACAGTTCTTCATATTACGTACCTGTTTGAAACATATATCTATGCATCAATAAAAAGAATGAATTTCTGATATTTATCGTTTATTACGTACTTCGCTTATAGCGAACTGTTTTCGTCGGTCCCTTGAGGTTCGTTATAAACGAACCTTACTGTAATTTAATATATTTTCGGCAGTTTTCGATCTGAATTTGACAGCTACACTCGTGTTTTGTTTCAAATGGCACTGTTTACAAAATGGCTGTTGTTTGTAGTGGCAGAGAGGCGGACGGGCTTGTCACGAACTTGTTGCACACCACGCACAAAGGTTCCATTATTTCGTATGTGATATTTTGTACACGGAATTATAATTCCCAAACGTGCCAACCGAAATCGCGACGTCCATGGAATAAACAAACAGCAATATCATATATCTGATAGGGTGCGTTGACATAGCCTCCCTGGAGAGGGGGAAGAATAAATACTAATCTGAATGAATAAAGATTTTCGGTTAAATTAAATCAACAACTCTTAACCGCAAACAACTGCGATTAGATTTTTTTTCCATATCTCAATTTTTATTAAAAATAAATATTTGAAAGTCGAAATATACAATTTGATAAAAACTTAATATAGATAATAGATAATAATCTGAAACACAACGTTTTAGTTTATACTATGCACATTAAAAAATTCATCTATCTCTGTATAATTTACATTTATAACAATTATTCAATTCGACTAATTTTAGTTCATATTAAATTATGTAATAAAATATAATTCTTGTTTATAAATTAGATTTTAATTTGATCGACAGTATGTTCATTTCATATAGAAAATGTCTTACATATGCAACCCACATCACACATCTGTCTATCCGGCTGTCTGACCTACTTAATACACTTAATAATTCAGGCTGATTCTATTTCGAGAGCTGTTTTATGACAGTTTTATTTCGACTTGTCAAATGGCGTATTACCGCAAAAAATACATCAAATAAATTATAACAGCTTCTCCGTATATATGAAAGTAACAAACATTTCTTTTACAACAGACAAAAAAATAAGAACACGTGAGGCTTGACATTTTACATGCAAATATAAAAATTGCTTTTTGTATGTTTTACTGTGTTTTGCTTATATTTGTTTTTATTCTGTTTTGTTATGCGTGTAAAATTTTTTGAATATTGCATATGTAAATGCAAGGTACATTTGTACGTTTATTTTGTATATTGATTATTCCATTTTTTTTTTGTAATTTTAGTCAGTGTGTGCATGTGATTATATTTACATATTAATGATGATAAATCTAATATCATCATATTTGTTAATATAATTTAAGCGGAATTACTTTTAAGCTATATTATTCATATATTCTAAACACGTCAGTATTCTTACAAGCCGTAATAGTTATTAACCTGTATAAAACTTATATAATTATATATGTTTGGTTTTTAATTTAAAACTTTCAATATAACCAAAAATCTTTTTACATCTCTACTGCTGTTGTGTTGATGTAGACAACATACATACATACGTAAGTACGTACATACACATGTTATTATTGTCCATATGTTCGTTCGATTCAACGAATTCTTAATACATGCGTGTCCAATGCTATCGTCGACCAAGCGACCAGGTACCCGCGGCATATCAATTTGATGGGTCCATGTTGAAAATAAAACAAGAAAAATATGTTAATTACGTCACGGTGTGACTGACCTCCCGTACTTTGAGATCACCTGAGTGCCTACCACTCTATGCACGTATATATACGTATGTTTAAAAGTTCTTTTCGGTGGCCAAACGAAACGGCTCTCGATTTCTGACGGATTCCGGCTGCATTACATCACGTCTATCTGTACGTCAGTTTGTCGTATGGTAATTTATACAGGCACATGAAAAATCCAAGGTGTGTCATCCATGTAGTTATGTATGTATGTATGTGTATCTTGGATGGCGTGTGATTTCAGGATGGAATATTTCAGAATCCAACGACAGAAATATATAATATATATATATATATATATATATATATATATATATATATATATATATATATATATATATATACCGGGTGTCCCAAGAAATCTGGGACATAGGAAATTAAAATGTAAATATAGAAATATTGTGATTACTTCTGAACAGTACAATTTACATCAAAATTGTAAATAAAAAAGTTGTTCAAAATTAAAAACTGCGTAATATGATGGCATACCTAATGCTCAGATAGGTTTTTATAATGAGTAAATCAATTTTGAAAAACTATATTCTAATGACAGATTAGGAGGTCGTGAAACAAAAACGCTAGGTTTTGCTTATTTGTTGTAACTAACAAAAATACATACAATTTTTGTTCCATGACCTAATCTGTCTTCAAAATGCAATATTTCAAACTTGATTTACTCGATATACAACAATATTTGAGTACTGAAAATAGCATCGTGGTATGCAGTTTTTAATTCTGAACAACTTTTTTATTTACACTTTTGTTCTAAAATGTTTAGTTCAGAAGTAATGACGATATTTCTATATTTACATGTTCATTCCCTGTGTCCCACATTTCTTGGGATATCGGTACATATTCTTATAATATAATATACGTCTAATTCTGACTGATATTACATTTAAATTATCATAGACTACATACTACTTTATGGTAGAATAAATTTTGTAGAAACGAAAGGTAAAATTCAAAACGCGACCTAATTGGCTATTTCCTCAACTACATATAACATCTCTTTTATCTGTTAAGAGACAACGTGCGCCGGTCGTAAGAAAGAGAAAGAAGGAACTATTTCTTTTTATAGTCGATAATAACATTTATAACTACGTAATAGGTTCATACGATTGTGAAATCTCATTCTTATTTCGTCATAACTCTCCGGTTATGCAGTTAAATTATTCTGTCGTATGTATATTTGAGTGTACACTTCTTGAGCTGTCAAACTAAGTGAGGTTAGAATCACCCTGTACAGGACACAGGTGTGCATTAGAGGCGTAGGGTGTATGTGTTTATCGATGAATGAGTGTTGTGTGAATGACGTGCTAAGATCTCTTCACTTGTGCTGACTTGTTTCACGGTCATTAACATAAGATTACGTAGATGACAGGTGCCCAGGCAGAGCGGTTTTCATGTCAGAAACGATTTTATGACAACTTCCTGCAATTACATCTATAAATCGTACCCGTGGAGCATTCTCCCATCTATGTATTGGAATAGCAAGCAAACGCAAAAAAACCGGCGTTTTGAATAATCTAGATATCAATTTCAGATTAATGGCCGATCGATACGTCATTTCATACACGAGGCCGGAGTAATTATAATTTATTTAGACAAGTCTACTGTTCCAAATCCAGCGGATTAGGATGATTGGGTAACTAATTTGGATATAATCTTGCCGTGTCCAAGTCATTTGACACAGAATAATGTTTATATATTTCTTTCCGGCTCGGATTTGGCCTATTTCCAAATTCTAGCGACAGAAATGCTTTAAAATTACAGTATGTGCCAGTGAATACATTAAGATTTAATTTAGCGGGAAAATGATCAAAAAGTCCACTGCCGACTGCGACCCAATTAGTTTAATTCCTTTGTTATAAATTACAACAGAGTAATGGGCTGCGTAATCAATCATATTCATGTTTCCCTTTTTTGTTGCAGAACATACAATGTAACATACAGACATACACATTAAATAATCATTGAAAGTTCAGCGATCCTGCGAAATAAGGAAACTAGTTTGTTGTTTTTTTTTTCAGTTGGAGATACAAATATAAAAAGTATTGATTTATAGCGTGTGAATAAGGAAACGACCATTTCCTAAATTGTATTTTCATCCGTGCACTGGTGGGTGTTCATTATGTTCTACTATTAAATAAAATATGTTTATTTACTGACACAGAATACTTGTGGCTTTCTAACGGCTGCTAAATGAGGGATTGTATGTGTGTATGTACACGTTGTGTAACGTATTTATTCACTCTCATATTTATTAACTTCTACTGTGTATACTTTCACTTCAGCTGAACCGTACCGATATATATATATTGATATTATCGTATTATTTGATTAGCTAATTGATCTTACGTCAATGTAACATTTTATTGTACGTGTTAGGTTATATTTTTCAACTCAATAATGAAAGTATCACTCGGTTCAGTATTGAATTCAAAAGATACCCTTACTTTTAGTGTTTGACAGAAGTGATTTTTTCTTTGTACCCAATAACAACTACAAGTTTAATTATTTTGTCTTGTAATAACTAAAATTGATAAAAATAGAATCGAAATGAGCAGGAAGTAAATGTTTATCAAAAAAATTGCCTTCCAATTAATGGCGACAATTTAACGCATAATTATAGTATTTTTTAATTGATGAAAATTTAGCGTAAAAAAAACATTAACTTAATTATACACATCACCATTAATTTGAATACCGTTATCAATAAGCAAGGATACAAATTGTCGCGGAAAAAAATTAATAGAAAATATTAAAATGAACCGGGGGGTCTATGGCCGAAGTAACGATCCCGAATTATAGATAAGAAGAAAATTAATTCTAACAAGCATGCAGTAAAGTTTTTTAAAGACTAACTCGATATACGAAACATGGTTACTAAAGATACAACATTTTGTAAGAAATTTTCCACATTATTATACAATGATTCATTTGATTCTGAGCCTAACGGTACATCGAATCGTTAATGATTTTTTATCGTTCAACGTGAATTCAAATTTTTCGTTGTGACCCATATTTCTAACAAACTGATCGCTCTTTCAATATTAACTTTTTAATATCAAAGATATTCTTTCGACGGCGCGGTGTTATTAAAATTTGAAAAATAACAAAGTTTCAAAAACAAATTATTGTTTACTTGTGAACCTTAAGCGCATATTCCATCTTGTGCGTAACCGTATTTATTACATTAAAAATAAATTACAAAACTCCTCGTTTGGTTTTTTTTTTTGTCGTTCACAATTTAATCTTCCTTAAGGTAAAGTTTAATGAATGCGCTATATAATCAAATGCAATTAATCAAAATACGAACATAATCACGGATGATTTATGACAATAAATATGGTTGAAAATGTAATAAAAACAACCACACATTCTTTTTATAAATAATTCTACATTTTGGCATGTATGTAGGAGGCAGAAAAAATCAAATGAATAAGGAAATAGACAAAAGGTTTGTTAATATCAAGAGCGTGATTCAGTTTTTTTCTTTCTTATTGTTCACTATCTCTGTCTAACGTGGCTGTAAACAAAACAACATGTAGTCAGGAAGAACAACACACATATACACTCTCATAGCCGTAGACTGCGGCGGGGTGGTGGGGGGGGACGGTTGTATTTATTTAATGTACATTGCATTCAGTGAATAATGTTTTATGGAGATCCGGGTTTTGGAATTCCTTTAATTATGATAAATTAGCATATTTAATAATCTTTATGGAATAAATTAGAGAGAAAAAAACTAATGTATGTTGTATGAAATAAATAGATATTAACTAATTCAGTCTCGTTACAAAATACGACGTTTTATATAGCTATTTTTATTTACTTTGCTCGAATACAAATCAATGAGCCATTTCTGCAAAAAAAAATTCTGTCATTGTACGGTTTTTAAACTGTTCGATCGTGCCCCTTCCACTGATTGATTTCCGCGCACGCCCATGGCCACTCATACACACGTACATATGCGATCAGAGAACTCAGTCAAATGAACTTGCACACAGAGTTCGATATTTTCTTGATCTTTACACGTGTGTTTTTCTGAGAATCAAAACCGGTTCTCAAGCATCGAGTTCATTCGCTTCCTGTGTGTGTGACTCGTCCGGCCCCGCGCCGCACACCTTCCATTACTCCACCCCTGTGCATATCGTCCCACCCCCCGAGCCCCTCTGTCGCGGCGCTCATGGTCCATCGGAGATTGACTCCGCTGCCGAGTGACGAACACACGGCCGCAAACTTGAATCAGTTGTAATTGCATGGCACACTTGTGTAATAATTTCTGTAGTAACTGCCCGCCGACGGAGAGCCCTTGCCCGGGAATGTTTGTGAGGCAGGATTAAATACATGGACGTTCGTTACAAAAAGGGACAATCTGAAATAAACACAAGAAAATTAGTATCTACAATTACTATCTTGTATATTTTGAAAAAAACAAGCATTATGGTAGGATTAAAACGTTTTCCAATGATCAATATTTGCAAACAAATATTACGAACACATACATACATATATGTATAAAATATATTTTATAATATTTCTGCACTGAAAATCAATTTTTGTTAAACAAATATTGACGCCGAGATTATATCTCATTGATATTTAAACAAGAACAAAATAAATATTTATATCCACAACAAGTTTCTGGTTATTTTCAGCCGGAGGCAAAACATTTTGACAAAAAAATTTAAATTCTTTGCACATGTGCAAAACTGGTTGCTGGTATTTAGGCGTTCTCAAATATTTTGAAAAACATTCGCTTTTAGTGACATAATGTTTAATAATTTACAGTATACTAAATGTAAATAATTTCCCTGAGTACTGCCCTGTACTTTAACATATAATCTCCCCCCGCCCCCTTCGCGCACGTTGCATTTCCTCTACGCCGTGCTGGCATAACTCACAACGATTTTTACATTTGGCGCAGATATAATTTACACCTTTCAGTGTATTTCTCCTACTTTCATAATTACCATTTGATACATAATCTCCGATCGTATGTACCGAACATGGCCGATGGTACACGATAATGGCTGTCGGGCATATAACACTTTCTTCCAATATTGCTTTTACTTCCTTGTACTCTGTTCCTACACCCACTCGAAACATATCTGACAAATCACATCAACGTAATGCCGCATGGTATAATAGTGTGTACAACGGAATTACTATGATTTAGATACCTTGTCCGATTCGACCAAAATGTAATTACGAACAACCGAACAAGAGAATTGACTTGCTCTCTTGCAAGTCCGGTCCATGCTGTGTCTAGTATGGAAACCAATCCGTCAACTAATGATAGTATCTATAATTCTACGCCCACTGGGATATTTTGGCGGTAGTAATCTTGGAGAACTAATATAGGAAATTTCCATATAGACGTTTGTTTACATTAATTCCGGCACCAAGAACTTGAAGAATCATACACGTATTAGGTTAGGGAACATCTATTTCCTGAATTGTACATAAATTTAATGTTATATCTTCGGGAAATGTGTATTTGTATACAAATGTAATCCATCTTGTGAACAGATATTCAAACTTCTTCGAACGCAGATGGAAAATCGAGTGTTTCTCGTGTAGAGTGAGTAGCGAGCCGGTATATTTGACAGTGGGTCGAATGGCCAGTAAGATGTATGAATACACACATACGCACACGCACATTCGATACTAAAATAACCGCGGATGGTTCACCGAAGCTATCCGAGCCGTTATCGTTTTGTGTATCAAACAAAACATTGTCAACGCTTTCGACGTTCTGGATATTCTGAGACCAGGACACCAGTGCACATGTATGCGGGCTATTTAGTGAAATTATTTTAGTAGAGGATAATTTTATAACTTCATTTTCTATCAGAGATGCGAAGAATGAAATATGGGATGAATACAGAGCGGTATTCAATGCTTTTCTAACATTCTGGTTCTGATAAATAGTAGAATAACGTACATTATTATTATTATCAATAATTGCAAGAAATATTATACTAAATATAAAGTGAACTACACTGTAAATTAAACAGCGATAAATAACTGCATCCGGGATTTACGTGTGAATAATATTATTTCCGATATAAATAATAATATAAATCTATTTAAACGCATTGTATAAATGACGTTGTATTGACCTGGATACATGCAATACAATTCGCGTAACGTGTTACTGGCGAATTCAGTTTTAAACTTTGGTAATTACAAACGGGTGTATTTTCTTTATCATGCTAGTTTTAATTTCAAATTCACGTATATTCTTCTTAATTGTTTACATAAATAAATCTAAATGGAAAGTAGAAAATTGTACACTTCACTGTGCTTGTCAGTGTACATTATTTGTTTATTCCCACACTTGGATAATACATCGTGTCATTGTAATCTCTTCTTATTCTTTAAGCTTAGCGTCCATATTTGTAGGCTAGAGTTATAACTTGGATTTCTCCACGTTGCTGTCTATTTAATTTAATGATATAATTTAAATTACAAAGCTTTATCTAACTAGGAATATACGTAGGTACGTATACGTTACTAGTTATATCCTAAACAATGGCCTATTACTGGAAATATCCTATCCAATCATTCTATTTGTAAAGTTATTCTCAGACCAAATTAAAGACCAAATCAATAACAGTTTCTTAAGGCTATGAATGTAATTGTGCAAACGCCGTTCCAGTGCCGTGACAGAAAGTAATAATTGCTTTATCTGCAGGGGCACGTGAAATCTTGATGGAAAGTAATCTGCCATAGAGCTACTTGGATTTTTTAGATTAGGATAATACATTCACGCGTGTTATTTTTTTTAAAGAAATATATTGTAATTTTTTTATATATGTAAAAACGTTAATAGTTCCATGCTGACTAATTTCTATATTTGAACCAGTGTAATGCAAGATTCGTCAAGGATGGCAACTATGCATAATGCAGGTAAACTTTGACATTTAGCGAAACACCACATCACAACCGGTAATAGATAATACAAAACTGATTGACTTATAAGTTCGTTGTATTCATCAGGATTGTACTGACAATCATCACATCCTATTCCCTAATTAGTGGACAACATTTCTTGTGGATTTAACAACAAGCAAACAAGATCATCATGGGGTAATATAACAAATATCCCAAGCAAGAAATTACCTGTTGGTCAGGAAATCAATATCGTAAAGGAAATAATGAAAAGCTTACAGCTAGCGAGAAGCCAGTACATTGGCTATTAGGATACAGTTTAATTAACTCATATCACTTCGGGGTGGTATTAATAAATAATCATTTACTTGCATAATATAACACTTTCAAGATGACAAATCTGAAACAGCGCACTGCTGTGTGAAATAATTGTAATTCAGGGAAGGATGGCGGGTGTAAAAAATCCAGTATTACATTCCCATCGGCTGAAGATTCCCGAAGAGCTACGAAGAGGTGGTGGTATCACATACATACATACAGAATGTCTTACAATGGTTGCCAAGAGCAAGGAAGGTGCCATAGCTTTCTTATAAGTTGTACACTTGACGAGGGGTCGATGAACCTTTGCTTCTTGGCTGATGCCGGTAGCGAGCTATGCTCGCTGTGCTCTGTGCTATGTTCCCTCCTCTCTCTTACTCATTCTCTCGCTATGTGTGTGTGTGTGTGTGTGCCCCCCTCTTCTGCCCTACCCCATCACTGTGTCTTGTCCCCCCCGTGCACGTTGTGAGCCCCCGGTCGCACGTACGTTCAGGCGACTGTTACCTGTTCGAAGCTAGTAGTGCCCATCGTATGTACGAAATCACATTGCTGGCCCCATGTTTACATTACACACGAGTGCGCGTAATCCAAGATCCGCCCGCATACAACACCAACATCGTCATCATCATCATCATCTCCAGCACCAGCGTAGCGTCGTCAACTCAACACTGAATTACATAACTCTTTTTCTAACAATTTATGTGGTGGACAAGTTTGCACAGCCGGTATCCACGTGCTTGTGAAGTAACAGTGTTAAAAGAACAAATGATAAACATTGTGTGAACGAAGTGAAAGAAGACATACATGTGTGTGTATGTATATGTGTCTACCGCTGTGCGTGCGTGATTGTGAATGTTTTTCTCTCTCATCAAGTCTGTGCACACACCTTTCTCTAGAAATGTAACTGCACGCGCGCACACTCACACACAGATAACAAATGCATAAATCAACGGTTGTTGAAATGTAAATAAAAAGCACATCTATTTTTTTTTCTAAAAAGATTTTCTATTTACAATCTTCTTCGCGCGTTCTTCGTTCTCTTCTAGTTCGTCATCGGGTGTGTTCAGTGCAGTTAATAACCAAGTAGAAAATAAACACTCGGTGTTCGGGAATAAGTGTGCTCGGCTGAAAAGTTACGAAGACTTTCGCGTTATCGACAAACTTCAAAACGTTTTTTTTTTTTGTTTGTTTTCTTTCGTCCTCAGTTTCCGCGTTACTGGAAAGTCAAATAAAACGGATACCAGACGGGCGCTTGCTGTCAGCTGTAACTAACAAACAAATCCTCCCTCGACGAGTGTGTGCGTGTGTTTGTGTGCGTGTAACTCTATAGTGTGCTGTGAACAATTTCTGAACAAAAGTTGCTGAATTAAATCATTGTGATGGTTCGTTGTTTTAACATTGGTTCAGCACGAATATAACGCAGTGGGCGACGACAGAGACGTGGCCTTCAAATCAGCATTATTAGAAGAACTTAACAAAAAGACAAACGTGTTTTTTTTTGTTGTTGTTTTACGGCTGTTGTTTTAAGAGCGTGCACTGAAGCATCCGATAATTTTTCATACATCTTCGTTGAGTTGGAAATAAATAAGAATCAGTGAAATGAATACAAAATAGTAAGAATTTTACGCTACGTTGGTCATTTCGTTTTCTTACGTGAATAAATACAAGAGTTCCCAAGAAAGAGAGACATTCTCCTTTCGCATAGCTAGCTGATGCTATAATTGGGATTAAAATTAATTCTAAAGTGGAATATGAATAACCTCCATAGACATTTAATCAATGTAGATTCGATAGAACATCATTACAGCGCAAAGTATGGGATGAAAATGTATGAATTCTGCCATATTACTCACGAAGAATTGAAACACTAGCGTTGCCCGTAACGATGGATGTGTTTAAAGTTGAACCATTGACGGGGAACATTGGGAGTCCTCCACCGGCGGACAAAATAAGTCCGGAAGTGAGTTTCGACGCTGGTTCGGAGTTTAATTTGAGTTTCTTCGATCAACCGGAGGATAGTAGTACACAGGGATTCTCTGATCCTGGTTCAGTTGGTTCAGCGTCAGCGAGTTCACCGCCGCCACATAACCAGCTGACTTCACCGTTACACGTGCCACAGATCCAGGCACCTGCAGGTCTTCTTCTTGGCTCACCTGGTGGATCTACGAATTCAGGCTCGGTTACTATTAAACAAGGTAAAGGTTAGCGGATGATATTTTAAAATTGTTAGCGGAACAGTTGTCCTTTAAACAATTATTCTAATCCTCTTAGGAATAATGCATTTACTAGATATCTTGCTTAAGCGCTAGTGACCAGGGCTGGACTGATTTAATTTCAAACACTAATTTAATTACAATTACCACAACTCGATTCCCATGGAGTCTAATTCACTTACGCACTGAAAATAATTGCATTTCCTTTATCTCTCACTATGTACATCGTTTCGCCTTTTTTATTATCGTCTTCTTGCACAATTTGCAAGAACAAAGACGTAGCAGGAGAAAGTAAATCTTTCCTGCTAGCGCCGTTAATGTTTACAACATTGTTACGAAACACAGGCGTAAGATATGCTTTGTTTATTTTATGAAAACTAAATCAATATACAGGAAGATGTAAATCTTGACTGCATTACAAAGTCAAAAAATCGATTACAACGATTTAAAATGCTTGTCTCTAGTACAATTATGGAAGTTTTATTGATACTTCTAGTGTTTTAATTTTGTCAACTTCTCTTTCACTAAATCGTTTTATTAATTTAAACAAAATATTGCTAAAATCTATGATTGTTTTCTATTTGAAAGCTGCTGTATTCTTTTCTAGAAATAGTTTTGATTATTAAGTAATTTGCCTTCGAGATATACGTATGCATATTGGCATTTTGATTTGTAATTGATTGTTGCAACTGAATTATAAATTTTACCAAGTTCCTGTAGTTCGCCTAAGCCTAGGCTATATAATTAAATTTCGAATTGAATTCGCTACGAGACTGCAAATGTTTGCGAGAAAGTTATTTACCATAAGTAATTTGTTACTGTGCTAATTTCTTAATAATGAAATTAATCTTACCAGCAGTAATAAAACTGTGGAGCATGGGAACTGTTATTCAATTGATAGAACGTTAATAAAATAATCTGTGAGATACAGAAAGTAACGAATAATAAAGGCAGACATTAATTATGACTTAGGATATGAAGGAATTTGTTCCTCTCGTAACAGATTATTTTCGAAAAATGGTTACAGAACAGAACATTATGTTAACTGTTGGAAATACAGCCGAGAATTTGCGGAGAATCTTGTTACTTACTCTGATTTGATACGCAATATAAGTGTTAGTGAACTGACAGGATGCAAACAAGTAAACATTGCGCGCGTTAACCGACGTGTTTTCGGTTGCCATTTGCAATTCTGAACTGTTTGACACTTCACTCAAGAGTACATTCACTTTTGACCGGCTGTGATAAATAATTCGTCTATTTTTGAGTAATGATCGCTCCCAAATATATCCAGAATCGTATATATTCGTTTCCTGCCGCCCGAACAACATTGTCAGAAATTTCCATGTTTGAAAACTCTCTCAAGTTACATCTCGCGAGTGTCAGCAATAATGTATCCTTAATGACGTCCGATAGTTATCATGAATAGAGCAACAGTATGTTTGTGTGCTTGCGTTAGGTGAGTGTTTGGAGAATTTCTGTGCAAATGTCTATCGCTCAATCTTCCTCTCCTCACGGATTCTTGTACAGCTGCAGTTATCTTTCATCGAAAGACACCGCGTAATGTATAATCTTGAAGTGCGTGTTGGCGAGGCCTTCGTACGTGTCTAGCTAGATATATTCATACACGTATACGTGCAGAAAGATTGGTTGTAAAGGTTTTTGACACTGTGTTTCTAAATGAATTTATTTCACGTAGATGTATGTAGATATATTTATGAAATATAAAATGAATATATTCCTTATGGGGGATACTGTCTAGTGCAATATACCAAGCTTTGTAAGTCATTAAACTGATGCTATTATCGTTTTATTACATACATAAGCGCAGATAGTGCAATCTTACATTCCTGGTTTACTACAGTTACAATTATGGCGCGTTATTCAAAGCTGGCAAATTAAAAGCGGCTCTGGAACTTACCTAATCTGATATACTAACTGAATATGCAGTACTTGCATATGTGATTTAGTTTATATATTTATACATAGACACACATACTACATACTTAACGATACCTGGATGCATTTAAGTCTACCTGCCATGTTCTTGAGAATATTACTACCCTTTCTCGCATATTTTGAGGTTAGATACTAAATGCTTGTATACAAATATATACTAGATGTACTTACATATGCGTGCTTACATCCGGGCGTGTAATATATACCAAGGTGCTTCAGTACTTACAATTCATACATAGATCTATCTATCTACCTATCTATGAGAGTGTATATATACGTATGTACAGATGATGGTGCTATTTAGTTATAGGAACAGGTTTTTACCATCCATTGCCTAAGGCCATGTTGATTCCATTCAGTTCGTCGACCTCACGGTGCGTTTACCAAAAACGTCAGCCAGCGACTGTATACGGCCATCGCGGGTACTACACACATACGCTGCTCCCAGTATGGAATTTAGCAGTTCTTCTTCTTCTTGTTTTTCCCTCGGCTTGTTCTTGCGCGCACCACATTGTTCCGTATGATTCTTGTGCAGATCGATCGCCGATATTTTAACGATTTACCAGCCAGTACGCATGGAATACTAATCAAGCAATAACTGAGCCGAGGAATTTAGTGGGATAGAGTTGGTACAGGAAGTAGGAAGTAACTCTTAGTAACACTGGCTTTTCGTAGTATTTTATCTCCACATCTTTAATCAAACGAAACAGAATGGATATATTGAAAAATAGAATCATAAATTATAATCCAATTATTTGTGTTATTTTTGAACGTTTAGTAAATAGTAAAATTCATGTCGTTAAATTTGTCACGGAACATTTAAAACATTCTGGCGTCTAATTGGCTAAATCTTCCGTGGATTGTTAAAAATAATTGTCTGCATCTAGTGACAGCTCACTGTTTTGAACTGACAAAAAGCCATTATCATTACGAATCCATCGATAACAGACCTGAGATAACAGTTAATGGTCGGAATTGTTCTCTAAAATATTTACCAACCATTATTTTCTTATATACCAAAAGCTGGAGACAAAGCTTCTTAGCTTGAACGGAGATGTAAGCTTTGTCGTTCTCGGCGCAGTATCAGAATCAAATATTCAAAAGGATAATTGCTATACGGTCTCTTTGGTTGGCTCGTTATTCTACAAAATGGATATGTCTACTGCTTACAATTTTTCATATCTCCGAAAATCAGTTTCATATGTTCGTGTATTTATTTTTGCTTTCAGTTTCTAAAAACATCTTTGGCTGTCATTGTTCTGTATGCTCAAAGTTTACTAATGAAGATAAATAAATAAATTTTATTAACAAAATTCCACATTGGTATATTTCCCTGTTTAAATATTCTTCAGTGACCCTTTATGAATATTAATTTGTGCAATGGCGGTAATCTAATAATAAAATGTACACTAGCCTACTCAAGTAGGTAATTCTTGTTACAAGAGATGAAACACAGTGCTGAATGACCCTAGACCTAAGTGATGTATGCAGGTTCTATCGCGGTGCTTGTGTTACCGGCTAAATATTGTTTCAACCGACTTAAATATTTAACCAGTGACTAATGGAAGCGTGTCGACAGTCAGTTTGAAATGCTGCAGCCCTGTATTATTAATCCGGGACGGGAAATTAGTGAGCAGGGGTAGTAGTCCATTAGTTGGCGAAAGTGCAAGATGATCATAAACAGAAGAACTTCAACATTAATATTTTCAGTGTAACATCCGTCTTTAAATGCATAGATAATATACTAATTTCAATTATTAAAATATAGTACTGTAGGTCTTTTTCGGTATTGTTAACTCACCAGTGTTAGTGACGGTGTTAGTCTACCCACCTAATAATTCTGAATGTTTTTCTAGTACTCACTCACGTTACTTAATTCAACGTCAAGGTCACACATACACACGCGCACCTTTAAATCAGGTAATCCGTGTACGTAATTTGAAGCAATGCTCGCGCTGGCTCGCACGCTAACATTGAATGTATGTGCGTGACGTGACGTGTGTGCGAGTGTTTGTTTATACATAAGTGTGTGTGTGTATACTTTCTAGTAAGCCAGTATACAATATTACAATGTCAAGTACACTGACCTCCACAGTTCCTCTCATAATTCTCTGTATCATGTGTTAATACACTATTTGCAAAATACATCCTACACATTTAACATTTGTATCTGCATTTATTTGTGACAATTTTACATGTTTCATCCAGTATAAAGTACATTTAAACAATGTTAAAAATGTATCGTCTGAATAATAAACTAAAACTTAAAATATACTACAAGGAATGTATCAACGCAAAGAAAAAAAAATCAGCAACTTTGCTGTGAATATGCCAGTAAAACTCCGCGTGCGATATTAAACATAATTCCGCCATTTATATGGATCGCAGTGCACTCTGGGTAATTATTGTGAATATTCAGCTGTAGCTCAGGGCGTTTACGTTACTTTAGAACTTGAAATAATGGAAGTTGTGCTCAAGTTACGTACGATTCCAGAACGAATATGAATAAAAGAAAAGTATAACAGATGATATGCGAAGCGGACGGAGAGTTGTGAATAATACTTTATACAGACATACAGCATATATGGTATGGGAGCGAATACGACTTGTATATGGGAGTTTACATTTGTTAAATAGAATACAGCACAGATGAATTGCATGTTTTCTTAGTACTAATCCATCAGGCAGCTTATAAAATATTACTGGACCGATTTTGCATATCAAAACAAAAACCAAAACTAATTTGAATCCTGCAAAAGCAAGCAATATAATAATCCTACCACCGTTAACCGTTTTACAAATAATAGCATCCTCTTCTTAGTTCGTCTCTTGCAATTAATGTGAATCAGAAAAGTTGTAGAACCGGTAACCGGTACCGCTTCAAGTACTGGTTCGCCAAATCTTAACATGCACATTCTGTCACAGGAAGCATTGAGTACCTCGTAACGGTTCAAATGCAAAAAAAACCTGTATTTTGCAACCCCTGGCTGGTAATATGATATCAAGGTTACCAGGGGTGGACTAGGGCAGTTTTATTTGTAACAGCAAAATGTCAAAATTATACACTGTGTCAACCAAAATTTGCCGAACTTGAACGGTTATAAAATAATATAAATGTATGTTCTTAATGCTTGTTATAAATTTAAGATGCATCTTCCAGGGCGATTTAGTTCTTGTCTTACTATAATTTGCTATTTGCTCCACATTTGTAGCTTAAATAAGTCAGTAACGTGTATTTAAAAATGCATGCTCTTGATAGCAACATAAAATTGTGTTCAGTTCGCTGCGCTCAATAACATTGCAGTATTTTTTTTCTTTCGTTTCTTTCCTATTCATTGTAGCCTGTCGTCTCGTGGGAACCATAATGTTCCTGCAGTCAATACGCTGCGCGAGTTTGTAGTTTTATTTCTTCTATTGGCCTCTAACGTAATATTCGTTTTATTTCTACTCTATTCTACACATACTACATGCCTTTTTTATTATTTTTATACACCTTCGATTGTTTTATTATAAATATGCTCGTGTATTTGTTGTAAATATTTAATTGTATTACAACAATAGCTCCAAAACAAGGAAATATAATTCGAATACAATGTGCGAACTAAAGGTTTGTTCACATACATTGCTAGAAACTGTGTCATTAAAAGCGTAAACGTGAAAAAAAAATACGTTTCATTTTAATTGTCACGTTTCTGTGTTCTAATTAACGTTAAATGAATATAGCACGGTCTGCATTAGTAGTGAACAAGTGACTGACAATTGTTGTACCTCGTGTGTGTACACACATAATATACCTTATGGATCTAGCGTGCGAATGCGCGCGCATGCGTAGAAGCGTACACCGCTTGCGCTGAGTGAATCATGGGTATATGTTCTTGAGAACCCATACACTGTGAATCAGTGGCTCTAAACCTGCAGTACTCGCTCTGAGAATGTTCAAATTCAATTAACAAAAGAGACACACGTGTGATTTGTACAGATTTCTATTATACATTTAAACATACATCAAAATAATTTCTCTTTATTGATTGATTTTATAAAATATAACATCGAAACCACGGACAGGTGTGTTTATTTTTCTCTAATAACTGGAACGGTAAACAGGAATATGATTAATAATTCACAATTTATCGTGTAGACGTGTGTGTGTGAATTAATCTGTGTTGGTGTGGTTAATTTTTCCACGTGCTGGAAAACCACTTAGATTTTTTTGTCGCTGTTCAACACGCATTTGCATGTTGATTTAAACTATTTACGCTCATTAAAATGCATTAATAATAACGGTGTAACGATAAATATTTAACGTAACGTAGGCTGGTACACTGTTATAATAATCAATAATTTCTGCTTCTTTGCGTAACGTAATAAATAAGAATACTTGTGCAGTTTAAAATTTGTAATACTATTTATGGTTCTGTAATGTTTCTACCTAATGTTTTATAACTTGTAATAAAGATTGCTGTTATGTTTTAGAATGTTAAATGTGTGATAAAACCGGTTCATTAATTTTGTTAAATATGTGCTATTATCCATGTTATTGACAGCGATCTTGTTTTATTTCATTTGTCGAACAGAAAATAGAGTTTATTAACGAAACATAAATGCTCATGTAGAAGTACTGCTTTTGCTAACAGTTTGACATGTACTGGTGTCTTGCCGGCTGCGCAGGTATCAATCTAACATGTGCTCGGCGTAAGTACATTTAAGTCTGGCACTTCCTAGTTCCAATGTTGTGCGTTACACACATACACACACACACTCACACATACAGGCGTACGTGTACATGTATATAATATACTGCTATCATAATACTCACATACACGAGTATATCTGAGCATTCACGCACGTTGGCATGCGGCCATACGTTAGAGAGAGAACGAACTACAGTGGCCCAAGGCGGCAGGGTGTCTGTGTTCTTATACAGATTAAATTACATTTATAACAGGTTTTTTTAATTTCATATGCTCCCTCCTCTGGCCCACACGTTACTTAATTTTATTGACCATAATGATAATTTCTGTTTATATATTTCATTCGCTGTAAACAATTCTTGTTATAGTAATAACACTTATTTAAACAAAATATAATATATATATATATATATATATATATATATATATATATAAATTTATATTTAATAAAGATTATTATTAGTTCCTTCACAGACTTTTTGTTTCGCTACGCCACTGATCTTTGATAAGACGTTGACCCGTCGAAGTGGTTTTTTTTTGTATTGCGAATCAATTACTTTACAAAAATTGCCAAATAAAAACTAATATTAACCATGCAACGTTATAAACCTGCTAACAAGTCAGATAAACACTGTTTGTGCGATTCGTCTAACGACTTCTGGTTCTATTAAGCAACGGTACTCATTTTATTAGCCATTGTTGTTAGCATGTCTCGTCTATGAGCTGTGAGATCCTTGTGATTGGTAGTACTATCACGGATAAAATATTTATAATATGTAGTCCCAGGGAATATGCCATGACATTGCAAGTATAACATACAGGCAACGGCTGTCATACTATACACAGATTTTTCTGTACTTTGTTGTTCTAAAACAACATGGTTCAAATGTAATTATAAACGCGTTCAAAACCGAAATAAACTTAATTAAATTACGTATTTCCTGGATGTATGCTGCACTGCAAAGCACGTATGCAAATTCGGTTGACAGCCATTGTATTTGAAAAATTGTAGGTTATACAACTAATGTCATGGAACTGTCAGTGTATTACGATTGCCTTGCATAAACATAAATACTCATATAATCATTGTCCATTCGTGTTGCTTTCATTTTAATTTCGCTCTGGTGTATTTACGCTGTAAAGTTGTATATTTAATGCAAACATAAATTGCGTTATTATGTTGTTTATTTGGCGATGTCTCTGTGCTTGTGTGTTTGTTTTTTACGAATGCTAATAGACGTAAGTTCGAGTCAAGAACACGTTCATTTCCCGTGTCCAGTTTGAGTTCAAGTTCATTGACTCCGAATTCGCCTATAAATAGATCATTATTTAACGTATGTGATCTGAGTTGCTGGGCCATTATTTATTTATATACGAACTGGATTTTTATATAGATCTTTACATCTCATTCACATGCACGATGATGTGCTTCTTCGCCTTGACTCGTCACCAGAGGCGACCCATAGGCGGATCATGCGAATGAATGCGTGGGGGCCATTGTTATACTGTGTCAAGAAATAAAATGGTTTTTTTTTTATAAAAATCTTGCTATTATTTTGTTCGTAGTTGATTAAGATTTTTCAAATGATATAGAAACAAATATATAAATACAGTCAAACTTCCAGAACTCGAACTTCTATAACAGGAAATTTCTATAAGTCGAAATGAATCGAGTGGCAATAGCGTTTAGGGCGCAAATTACATGCAATTTTACTTCTATAACTTGAACTTCTAAGTAGAATAACTTCTATAAGTCATTTTATTAGAGGAGGCCCTTTTCGCTTATCACGAGTTGTTGTTGCATTTCAATGCAAAAAAATGAGTGAAAGCGGAAGATCAATCACGCATAAAAACAAAGTTCTGTTGTGATTTTTCCGAAACGGTGGTACATTTTTTGGTGCAAAAATGTATGATTTGAGGAAAATACTTGGTTTATAACAAAAACACGCCCTTACCTCAAATTGCGTTTTTTCATATAAAGTTTTTAATTGTTCGGGGAAGTCCCTATTTGTAAAACGAATACATACACATTTATTCCTTATAAGTTTGTTGAACATGAACGGGATCAAGGCAAATTACTAAATATTTTAACCGAAATTAGTATGTACTCCTAGTACACGATTTGGATTCAATAAAAACGTATGTAATTAAACCACTGTAATGTTGTTAAACAAATAAGTTTTGATGAACATTTCTCTGTAAGTCGAACTTTTTTATGGATAATGGTGATTCGAATTATGGAAATTTGTCCATAATTTAAAATAAAGAAATTGAATCATTGCAACACGGTTGTATTGATTCAACTATCTGATCAATGTTCGGTAATGAAAAATATATTATGTCATACGCCAGCAATATTTGAAACTTTGCTGGATTACTGAGAACCGTCAAACGTGTTACAACATATTATTACGTGAATAGAATCGAAGAAAATAGGTAGAATCCGTAATAGAAACCCTGCACATGAACAAAATTAAGAAAATTCTGCGTCAAGATATACGACAAAAAGTGATCTCCAGGTGTATTCCATAAAAAAATGCGTAAATGTGAAAATGATAAAACCTATATATGGAATATTTTGAACTATGGCAAACCTACGAACAGATGAAAAAAAGAAACGTATGATAATGTATAATATCCAACGATATACGAGATAAGAATGAGGTATAAAGAAAGTACTGAAACTTATTTAAGAAATAAAAAATAATGTACGAAAAATAAATAAAAGAAAATTATATATGTATATAAATTAGAAAATATCTAGTTGACTGTTTTTATTATTACGTGTTTAATAATATCTAAATTATATAATTTTATTCAACAATTTAACTCAACATTTTGAATACATATTACAAACCATAATTGTATATACATATACCAAATGTTCAGTTTCGTATTATTAAATGTTTTCAGTTAACGCACACCGCACTATAACTTAACTAAAATGAATTAAAATAACACCTTGCGGCCTTACGGAGTAATATTTCTTACACAACCCTGTTATTAAATCGTGTTTCACTCCGTGCATGATATCAGAGAGTGTGTTTCGTCACTCACAAAATTCCAACCGAAAATTATCGTGAAAATTTATTGCTCACCGGTTCTTAATTTGGCCATAGCTGTACGTTGTTCTCCTCCAGAACAGAGGGGGGGGGGGCGACATTAAAGATATATTAAAATGCATTAATTTGAATTAATCAAGTTGAAATTTGTTTTTTATTATTTCATAAAAAGAGAAGAAAAAACAGTATAGAGCTTCATTGAGATGGACAGCGTCCGGTTCAGTGTCGCAACCAAAGAGTTCGGTGGTTCTCACGAGATTCGGTTGCTCGAACCAGTTTCTTAATTAGTGCCTGAATCCATGTGAGGGCATTAACAGAAGCAGAGTTGGACATACTGTGTTTTCGTTGCTATCCTCTCGCATATTGTACGGATAATTCAGATATAAACTTGACTGTTATGGGCATAACTTGGTATATTTAAGAAACAATTCCGTGCTGTATTGGAAGAAAAGATATTTACACAAAATGATAATGTATAAATCCCGCGTTCCAATCACATGTTCATTTAACTGTTTTTGTTGACAATTGCTTTAACTGTTCCAGCCAGTTCCAGCTAAACCATTAGAACTACACTTGAATATTAAAATCTGCTAACGTTCCTGTAAGCCGTTCCGAATATTGTGTGCGAATTCTGCTCGTACTATTATGCGGTACACATACACGTACTTGTAGTAGGGAATACGTTGTGCTCTGGTTCACCGCGTAATGTTTCGCGGAATCGTACTGTTTCATTTCGATTGCGAATTCAGGGTGCGTTCTGCGTTACTGTTACTTTCCACGTTCTTTTGTCGCATCCATCAGTCCATTGCTGACGTCAGTCGGTTTGCGAATAACGGACCGCACACATGCACACACACACACACGGAGACATTTGCCAAGTTGTATTAACAAATAAAAAGTAATACCAACTGTAAAGTAATGTACAAACACATCATGTTATTTGAAAACACCGTAGATTAATAAATAAAACATGATTAGTATTATGACAGTTTGCAAGGTTAGGTTATGTGAATATAGTAACGTATCAGGTTACGTTGACACATGGATAATTACGATTGTATTTTGTTTCAGAACAACATTATGTCGCGGCGGATTCCAACAGTGGCGCATCGAGTACGAAAAGCTTCGTACCGTGTAAAGTGTGTGGTGACAAGGCCTCCGGGTATCACTACGGTGTTACCTCCTGCGAAGGATGCAAGGTAACACACCTCAATATAATAATAGATTACAATAAAGGTGTGTGCGAAATGATACATTTCAAAATCATTTTCAGTTCCAGCGATACATCGTTAAAATATATATCTCTTAACGCGTATATCACTGTATTCTTTTACCAGCTGTGAGCTTTACAAAAAGTTTAAAATAACCTCGTACTATATAATAAACTTTTTGATAGGTAAAAGATTTTACCAGCGATGTAAAAATATTCTACGGTTGAAGTTATGCACATTTTAATACGCTCACGTTAAGTTGGTTGCTGACTTTTGTGTGGCAAAACACATTCAGGACAAACAAAAAAATTAACCTATTGTACTTTATATTAACATTACGATGACCTTTTATAAAAACATTTTGTTTATTTTATTTTGTAATTATAAACAATATTTTGTAAAACAATTATATAAATTATGTAAAATTAGCTTTGATTCGAGCCATAATTCATCGGTTATTATGTTCATTCGTGTTTAACGAGATTGTTTTTTTGCATTTACTGCATTTCACACTGTATAAATGTATGAGAAAAAACCGGAGTTCTCATGTAAGCATAGCGTATGCGTGGCTGCACAATCATTATACCATACTGATGTTAGTTTTTAACTACCATTAATAGTTTCCAACGTTAATTGCGATAATTAACGTGCGATACCTACACGAATAGTGATTTCTTAACTTGATTTTTAAATGTTTAAATAACACAAATATTTTTTCGATATACATATGTACATATAGTTTTTGCCGTATTAATATGTACTACTTATAATGTCAGTAATTTTTGTCTTTCATGTCAACATCATTTTCGTTAAATTATGCATTCATACATTTATCGATCACAAAACGGTTTAATTACCCTGCATGCAATATAAAAATAATTACCGGTTTGATCTGTATCTGAATGTCAGTGAAGTACAACATTTGTAATCTATTTACAAATATAATTGAAATTATTTATCTAATAGTGTTTTTAATTTATATTATGTTCTATAAATTCATACTGGATATTATTTCCTTATCCAATTACATAACTATTCAGGGAATTTCAATGTTCTTTACAAGTTGGTATATAGTTTTAAAAGTACAAATCTTCATTGTTCGTAACAAATATAAATATAATGGCATTCTGTTCCGTGTTGTTCGTGGCACTGATATGGACGTTGTTCCAGGGTTTCTTCCGGCGCAGTATTCAGAAACAAATAGAATATCGGTGCCTCAGGGACGGCAAATGTCTTGTGATTCGTTTGAACCGGAACCGATGCCAGTATTGTCGGTTCAAGAAATGTCTGGCCGTGGGCATGTCTAGGGACTGTAAGTAGACACACATACACGCACGCAGACAAACACAAAACTCTTATCAAATATGGTTATGTTTTTCCAACAAATGTCATTCATGTCAGAGATTCGAAAATAACATGTAGTATATAACTTTTCTATTTGTCCCATTAGCAGTACGGTACGGCCGAGTTCCAAAACGATCTCGCGAACGTGGACCCGACGAAAGTGGTGGCCGAGTGTCCACCACGGAGGCTGACCAGTCCGATACGGAAACGAAACAGCTGGCTGTGTACGATATCATCCTCACCGTGTCACAGGCACACCACGCCAATTGTGCGTACACCGAGGACAATACACGGAATCTTGTAAGGAAACCGATGACGTTACCACCGTCACCTGCACCAGCCACGGCGCCGACGTCCAGTACGGATGAGCACGAGGTAAGCAAAGAACTGCATTGATCACTTTTATATCTTTATGAGTTACAAAGTTGTTTGGATATGTTTTTGTAGAAGTTGTTTGATGATGTGTTTGAAACTTATCAAATAATGTTCCGTTAGGTGGCAAGTTCGACGGCAGAATCCTTGGAACACCAGAGGGTCTGGTTATGGCAACAATTCGCCGCATGTATCACGCCCAGTGTACAGAGGGTGGTAGAATTTGCTAAACGCGTGCCGGGTTTCTGTGACCTTGGCCAGGACGATCAGCTCATTCTTATCAAGATTGGCTTCTTCGAGATCTGGCTAAGTCAAGCGGCCCGGCTAGCGACACCAACGCTCCTGGTGTTCGACGATGGAACGACGGTCACACGGCAACAGATGGACATTATGTATGACGTGAGTAATTTCATATAAACCTATTTAGAATTCTAAACAATTAAAGCCTGATCTAAAAACAAATTCATGTTATTAAATATGGTATGTAATAGTATTGTATATTTTGTTTCAGCCGGATTTTGTTACATCGTTATTACACTTTGCCTCCACGTTAAATGCTCTCGCACTGAACGATACAGAACTAGGTTTGTTCTCCGCGGCAGTGCTGCTCACAGCGGACCGCCCCGGTGTCACGGATGTAAAGACAATCGAACAACACCAGGACAGACTCTTGGAGGCACTCAAAGTACAGGTATAACCATTAACAAACTCCATATACACCAGCTACAACTTGAGATATACCTTCAAATACATTATATGGTTCTATACTAGACATTTTATTTCTGTCAGGTTGGTAGAAATCATGCTAGCGAACCGCAACTGTTCAGTAATCTGCTGATGAAACTGCCAGAGCTACGAACGTTGGGTGCAAAACATTCCGCACATTTAGACTGGTTCCGAGTGAACTGGGCCAAACTAACATTGCCGCCGCTGTTTGCCGAGATCTTTGACATTCCCAAGTGCGAGGAAGACCTACAGTGACCAGCTAGTGCCCGCGTCTACCGACGGAGATGACCACCGAGCCATCGCGGACACGATGGCTTGGTGGTGGTGTTCTGTGCGCTCTCGGGAAACAGTTTGTAAATGTAGGTTTTACAGCAGTATTGTAGTATTCAGGCGGGCAGGGCCGGTTGAAATGCTGTTGATGTTCAATTATGGTACATATCTAGACGAGCTCCTGTTTCAATGTGGTTATCATGACAGTTCAATATTTAGGTTATAACATATCATGTTCTGCTGTTGAGATTCACTGTCCTAGTACAATTCAGTAGCTTCTTAATTTTTGTATTTGACTTCGTAATTAATAAGTACTATTCTGTGACATATTGTCATGGTAACCAGCTGCCGTAATACTCACAACAAACCACCGCATAGAAAAGTAAATGAACATACATATATAAAAGAATAAAGACTAAATGCCAAATAAGTAAACAATTATGTAAAATAGCGACAGAGTTTTAACATTCACACTACACACACACACACGTAACATACACATTCGTGTATCTGTACTGTATAAACACGTAGAGACACGGTTACGGCACCAAGGCGCCGCCATCTTGCATTTGTAGAATCAGTTCTACCAACTCACCACTAATGTTCAGCTTACGTCTGTTAGCTACCACCGCGCCTCCTGAGATCCCTGAGCGAACAGTTTTGTGATTTCTCGCGTCATGTCTTGCCTTTCTTGCTCAATTTTTAAACGCCGACACCCGAAATACAAGTGTTTATTTTTACTGCTGTCCGACATTTGCACGAAATTAACGACTGGTACAGCTATGAACAAATAAATATTGATGTATTTTTTTTAATGTCAGACTGTGGTATTATCATTGTTGTAAATGGCGCACGTTTTTTAATCATTGTTGAATGTAAAAATCTATACATATCATTATTTGATAATCGTTGTTCGCGTTTCGTTTCACTAATTTTGGGGGAAACGTTCATGTTTTTTAGACTATAAGTTCGATTATTTTTATAATTTAAATGTAAAAATTTCGGCAACTATGGGACGCATTGTTTTCACTGTTATATACGCCTGGTATTCAGGCAACAGTAAGTACTGCTGCGTAGTTTCTGTTGCATACTTTTAGCACAATTTTATTAGTGCTTCTAAAAAGATCCCTATATTATACAGAATACTTGTTAAAGACTTGAAAAGTTTCAAAAATAATTTCTATAGTTGATCAAGAGGCTTTCAATGTATAATGTTTGGCGGTTAAGTATTTTATATTCTAGTAATTTTAAAATTAATAGAAGATCTTATACAATTCGACGGAAGTGAAATGCCCGTAGTTCTAAATGTGAAGAATTAACAAATAACTACATATAGCTAGTGCGTCCCACTAGTAAATTCTCACCCATTCCATTGTTGGTTGTTAAATCACAAAGCGTGCTGTCATTTGTTTTATATATTCTGAATTTTAATTGGTAATTGTTCTAATGTTTAAAATCTTTTATTTTAGAATATATTCGGTGCTTGAAATGGTCTGTGTATTTTTTGTTTCCATTTCTAGTACTGTAACTAGAGGTATGACATGGAATTATTGTATTATTGTTCTAATGTCAAACCAGTTATGAAAACTGTTTGACACTGGAATATTAATTACAAAATTCTCAACGTGCTATTTAATGAATAGGGTAAAATGAAACAATCATATCCTGTATGCGATGTAATAATACCTTGATTAGTGTTAACTCTCTACCCCCCACCCCCATTTACAATCCGCCAGTTTATCCCGCCATTCCCACGTCTCCACAAAATGTTGAGGATTTTATATTAATAGATTTTTACTGTATATTTATATATCCTTTAGAGTACAAAACATTTGAATATTTGGGCTATAGGGTGAGGCAGTTGTTTTAGTAATAACTCTTATTAAGAGGATCTTATCGAATGATAATAATTAATAAATTATATAGTAATATATCTTCAAATAGCCATTAAGCTGAGGAGAGCCTCTAAATCTTCAAACAGGGAACCTGAATTCTCTGTATAAAATACTCTATATAAGTAGCTCTTAAATTAGCGAATATTTGATTTTGTAAGAAACAAAAATCTACGAAAACATCTTGGATAAATGCAGTGACATTTTGTGACAGCTAAATTTCGAGGTTATATTCTACCAGAATACATTAAGATAATGACAACGGAAATACTTACACGAGATTGTACCAGGAATCATGCATTGTTATTTAAAATAAGATTGAGATTTAAACATTTGTATATAGTTCAGAGGAAAGATGCGCGCGCAACTACAATCATGAAGTTTGCATGCACATTTGACAGTACGACAAAATGTTCTTTAGTATTTCTGTTGTCATTCTCTGAGTGCACTAATGTAGAGTGTAGCAAATCTATTAGAAACAATCATTGTTTACATATCGTTACAACGGTAGCCGCTGTTGCTTTTTTGTATCACCATTGAAGGAGTGAATATTTGTTCATAAAATGACAGCTGAGATTGACTGAACGTTCTTGTTCGACCGGTTTTGTACTTGAACATAATAAATCAAGAGGTTAGTGATTACATTAATTGACTAATTATAAATTGAGAAACTATACATATGTGTTTCACATGAGTAATATTTTGTAAATAGTGCAAGAGTTTTTTTTTTATTGCTATTATATGTAATAATCCCTATGAGATTTTATCATGACAAAAAGACATTTGAATGTACCTAATTTTTTCGTACTTTAAAAAAAAACAACGTTATATGTACATATATATTATAGAGAGAGATATTTCTCTCACACACATACATATATATTATTATAGACTTGATATTATTATTATTATATAGATATGATTATAGAGTATATGGATTTATTATTATACATATAATATATTATTTATCAGTTTGTATGTATAACGTCTCGCGAGTCTTCTCCACTGCCTTAACGACATTGTACGTTATCTGTTGTTGTGTCATCTTATTATGTTCTCACTCAATCACTCACTCGGAACTATTTATTTCAACTCAGATATGTCATCCAACCTCACTCTCACGCTATTTTGATGTTTGCAAAACTAATATATATATACATATGTAATTATACATATATAAATAAATATAAACATGATTATTATGTAATTACTTGAATCAGACAGACAATGATAATGTTCATATGAGATAATTTATAAATAAATAAAATCAATTTCACAAAACACTCACACACAAACACACAGTGGTACTGAAATGTTTTAATAAATGTTAAATGATCGTTGTTATATAAAGAGTAGATGATGATATTATTATTATTATTGCTATTGTTTATTGTATTGTTTATTATAGGGTACTTTGTTTACTTGTGGCTGCTATGTGACAAACTTTTAGGTGCTGTACCGGCATGTTATGTCTTTTACACAATTTTTAATATTATATGTAAAGAAATTTAGAATTTTTGTTACAAAAGATATTGTTTAATTTTGAATATATAATGTATATTACAAATTTCAACCAGCATTCAATGATTTACATGCGAATAAAACCCTGACAAATAGTAAAATATTGATTATTATTTCATCGGATAGACGCAAATAAAATGAATATTTCAAATTTGAATTCATCTGTGTAGTCGAGTTAGTACGGAAAAGGCCGAAAAAAAAGGAGAAAACGTTGCCGTTTGAACACGTGTAAGTATTGTAAAATACTCTTACATTATGAATATCTACGTAAATATACTTGACGAAAGTGAATAATACATGTAAATAATAATTATTTCGTGCATTATGATCGATATTTCGTATTTAATTAAATACAAATACCGGAACGTGCTGCTGCGGTGCGGTGAACTAGTGTACTACTCGTATAATCGACATCACAACATGTCAGTAGTGCAATATGGCGGTGTAACGGGGTGATAAGTGTTGTCCGTAGTGAAACTTCTAATGAAAAACTAACTAACTAACCCTCTAACTATGTTCTAACGTTGTGTAAGTACCATGTTAAGTGTTCCTGTTGCATATGAGCGGAGAATGTAGTGTTCCAGTGATTGGAGTGTTGTGAAACCACCCATCTCGGTGTGGGTTTGTGTCAAAATTTGTGAATTCGCCGGGGTATGGTGCCAATAAACAATGGGAGCTCAGAACACCAAAGATCGTGTCAATTCTACTGGATCATTGTCAGTTAGAACAACTAGGAATAAACCCAGGGTCCCCAAAGATGGTCGTCAGATTGGATCCAACATTTTCACCGAACACAGTGGTATGATTCATTCCGCTGCTTTTTACTTTATTATTTTACACATATGCCATTCGTTTCTACAATTTACTACTCCGAAATGATCTAGTGACGGTGCGAAATACCAGTTGAATCATTTGCATGGCCGGTGATAATTTAATTTGACAGGTACTTCGGGGCTATGTCAATCATTTCTGATAACATATGAATGTGATTATTGCGTGCTCTGCCACCTTATTCGACAGTGTACAAGTGTGAAAAATAAACCTAAAGTAGATTTTATCACTTATCCGTCAGTTTCGACCATTCACAATTCTCTTTTGTTCACGGTACCACACATATTTATCAGCAGACTTGTTCCGTCCTGTCCATTTGAGGCTATAGAAAAAATACACACATATATAACCTAACGTCGCTTGCTCTCCTTTTATTTCCAAAACATTTTATTCTATCACTACTTTCCAAGAAGTGTCTAGATATTTATATGGAAATAACGTTGCAAAAATGTGATAATAGCAATCAGTTGAGGTGATCTAAAATAGTTATCTAATAATACCCAACAAAAAATCAATATTTAGTTTTATCTGTTGCATGTATAAATAAAGATAAAAATAACTGTATATTTTCAAAATGCAGATAAGTCTGTTTCACGTAATTGTTCAAATAAGATATGAATAAAGATTAATTTTAATTCATTGAAAATCTGTTATCAGTTAATTGAAAAGTTTAATAATTCTACACAATATAATTATGCTTTGTACCAACATTTCTTTAAATTCTTAGTTTTATCAACGATTTCTGTATTTCTGTTAAAAAGAAGAAAAAAAAAACTAGTCTTGCTATATACATAATAAATCTCTCGAGTCAATAATCTTTGAAGGTTATGGTTCATCAGTGGTGTTTTATTTCGAATGTCAAACTTCTTCCAATATTGTACCGTATTTCAATATTTCTGCCCTGTCTAGAAAGAGGGGTTAAAAATCTCCCATTCATGGCTTACCTCCCCCCTCGTTCGCTAACCTTCTTGTTATCGTACACCTCCCCTGCTGAGTCGTGTTTCCCCTAGTCTCGTGCTCACCCTACCTCGCCCCCCGCCGTGGCCATTGCCTTCTGTATGTATACTGTCTGCGAACCCGGCTGCGTACAACCAAACACTACTTACGTACAACGCCTGTATATTCGCTTGCGTTTGCACTTTGTATTGGCAATTACTAATTGGGATTTCTTAATTAGGAACAACAAAAAAAAAATGTCGTCACAGTGTTTTTAATTACTATCATTATCAACACACCAGCCTGTATATGTTACACACAGGCGATGTGTTCGGGAAAAAATTCTTGTATTGATTAAATTTATTGTTAGGTCTGTACCGCTAGCTATACAACTACTACTACTACTACAATTCTACATGAGAATGAATCATTCATTAATTACTCAGTTCCTCTCTGGCTCACAATTCCACCGCGTTGTTGAACGTTGTTACTGATATTTGATTGAAAAATCGGAATAGGTGTGTGCAAAAGAATGCCAGATAACCTTGACTCTCTGGCTGTGCGATGTATAGTGGAATCTAAGACCTGGTGCATTGGTATTCATAAGTAGTGATATCTAACGGTCATAGTAGCAAGAGAAATATTTACTTTTCCCACTTAATAATAATAATGTAAGGTAGCTAGTTATAATTAGTATGCAGTGGCAATCATATTTTTAGTATCATCCAACACTATCAATCTTGGCAAATTTCTTTTAGAGAACGCAATAAGTTGAAAATCTATTAAAACTTTCTGCTTAGAGTATTCGAAAATTCATTCGCAATCTCTTAGCACATCGTAGAAACGCTAAAACAACAACGTAATATTACGCTATACTTAAAGTAATTTAAAATTATCCGTATAATTGTAACACTGTTGCATAATTTACCCTCCATTTCATTCACAGTGCAGAAGATTAAATCTGCTGAAATATTACTGTCGCCACTGGTATATTTAATTTTGTACTACACCGAATATATTTCCGTCATCAAGCCGGCCCTGGTTTGCGTATTGTTAAAAGGCAGTGAAAATTTATGACAGCCATTAAACATGCAAAGTTTTACATCAACTTGTAAACTTGCCTGAAGGATTTAAAGTTTATTTTCGGGAAAATGCCCTTAAGAGACTGTTTTATCTACTTATAAATTGTTACAACAAACTTTCAAAAATGTGTATAAAGAATGTTTAAGAGTTTATATAAAAATAAACCTGAGTAACGAACATTTTTTTTTTATATATCGAATGCAACTTTTTTGCCATATATTTCTGTGAAATTTTTACATTTTAAGGTTACAGAGATTAATTTCTGTATATTTTTTTTCTTATTTTATTTTAATCTTAGGCAGGAAGTTCAAATGAGAAGTTGGAAAAAAATTCGTTTAAAAATATTTTTGTCTTTCATCAACTCAGGCCGGTTAAAAATACTCGTGCAACGTTGTTTTAGGGGAAATATTTTTAATAAATAAATTTGTAGAGATTGAAAATAAAATTATCGACTCTTTGTCTGTTTGGTCAAGTTAATTTATCGCGTTTATATATTCTAAAACATATACCAAGTGTTATATTACTAACAATGGATATTATTATAAACGTTATCTCTACTGTTAATGAACAAGCGAGTTAGTTCGATAATTTCGCTGGCAATTAACTCAATATTGTGGTCATTAATATGCACAGAAACAAGTAGATAACTGACAGTTATTTCAATCACAGTTATTTAAAATAGAAAATGTTTATTGTTCACTGTTAAACACTTACTGAAAATATGTGTACACATTTAAATTTTAATTCAGAAACATAGATAGATAAAACATTTAAACATACGTTCAAAATAATACAATCGTTTTACGTTGTAAATAATTTTTTAATTAAACATCTTGTAATAAACTGTAAATACAAGGATACCAACTTGGAGATAACAAATGTTTTACACTAATCTGTACAAGAAAATTATCACATATCTGTAGCGTTATCTTGCTGACATTTTATTATGTGATTTTCTGAGAAAATTCCTATAATTACACGTGTTTAGTTGTCGATTGTTGTTGTGAGTCATATTGTTGTGACAATTCTATGTTCGTCATTGGCATTGGAGGTTGTTAATTGTTTAATGCTGCGCAGGAATGTTTGTGCAAAAACATTTCATGGATGCAAAACTATTGACAATAAACTTCCGATTTCCGGGTTTTTCTTTTTTATTATTTGTTTGTATTTGCGGTATTGAAACGATAAACATGGTTTCTGTGTTACTATGCCGCGCATAATACAATAATAAATAACGATCTAAAATAAACAGTAGCACGTATTGAGTTATAGGAAAGAATATAAGTGTCAAAAATTAAAATCACAGCGTACTGGCTGGGTAATTTAAAGGCGGATGTAATTTAAACGTATTTTTTCTAACATTTACACAAGTACCATAGGGGACGCAAGATTGCTAAGGGTAGAGTAGACCAGTGGTTCTCAATCTGTGGGATGCGTTAAATTTTTAATAGCTCGCGAAATGACAGCTGCTACCTTGTGTGAAAGTGAGGAACTCTGGGGAAATACAAATATGTTGGGTCGCGTGGCAAAAAGATTGAGAAACGCTGGAGTAGACGCTGTGTGTGTGTGCCATTTAGGGGTGTGTTCCACGTGACATATATCGTATAACATCCGCACTTTCCCATCTGATACACATCACAGAAGCAATTTACTGTCTAGCGAGAAAACCGAAAATAGACCCATTGCACTACATTGTTTACAATTTATACATTTACATCCGGACCACAGGCCTCCGGGACTAATTAGAGACTACAAATTATGATCATTTAAGCATAAATGTTAACGCGTAATTATTAAAATTAATGTTTACCAATACGCTATCGGTTACTATAACTGTATCATAAATATATTTTTGAATAAATGAATTACAAATATGTGTTTAACACACGCATGTTTTTACATAATATTGCCGTGTATTTTTTAAATATTAATGTGTGACTAGACAGAAATCGATCGTGGAATATATATATAGCCCAGCTGTAATAATTTCTATTTCATATTTTTTTAAATATATGTCCATAAAAACTATCACGTTCTTTGAAGGAAGAATTTTTTTTTCGGTTAAATTCAAAACATATTCTGGTATGATATTCGGTAAACGTAAACCATAACTGGACGAAATGATTTATTCAAAAGGTACACAATAGGTACTTGAAAAATTTCAATTCCGTACGCAGAGAACTGGAACACAAAGCCTCCGCTGATCACATGCATTTTCATATCTCTTCCGCTTTACTTCACATACATCGTTCCCGGGCAAAAAAGTGATTTTTATTCTCGTTTTTTTACGTGAACTACATTTCACAAATCTTTTATTTTCCCCAGCCAACGATAAAAATATGAAAGGCAAAAGAATGTTCATTTATTTCATTTTTTTCCGCAAAATTATATCTGAAGAAAACTATGTTACAAATTTGTTGTTTAGTTTACGATAAACAAAGATTAGCTTCCAATGTCAGTAGTGAATTTTTAATTCTCAACAAATAACATATAGTATTTTTGTTTTCATTTGAGAGTTTCAAAACATTACATAATTGTTGACGTCTGTCCTGTAACAAGTTTAAAATCTGTAATCAGTGAAAATGTCAGTGTAATTATTTTGTAACAATTGTTTCCATGAATGAAAAAATTCGCATTTATAAATACACGCTGTTATTATTCTGCAAATATCATGCACACTACTAACATTTACAGTACTCTCACTTGTGTGTGTGTGCGTGTGTGTAACTATTTTATATTATTACATACATGTGTAATCATATATGCATGTATACTACTTATAGATGTATGTCAAGGACATTTCCTTGCTCATCTTTTTTTGTGCAAAGTCTGGAGAATTGGGTGCCTGCTTTTTTTACAAGGAAATAAAAGTTAGGACACAATTTTTTCAAAGAAAAGTTGATCACATTTCTATGAAAATTCTAGTCATTTAGTTGATTCACAATAATTCTGTTTAATATTTTTGTTTAAATTTAAATGCAACCGTTTTATTTTCTTCATACGGGACAAGTGCAAGAGTACAAGGTTACATTCTATGCTGCAATTGTTTCACAGACCTTCTAGATAAGAAGAGGTACACACACACATTTGTCATTGACTGTCGCATTTCTCTACGTGCATTGGCAGCCAACTGTTCCATGCCTGTGTTAAATGTATGTACGCGCGTGTTAGTGTGTATGTGTGTGTTTGTATATCATATAAACAGTGTGACTGGCCTGCCATGTCCTCTGGCTGATATGTCATATGTTGCGAAAAGCGGTATTGGCACACACGAGCCGTTACTCGCTTGACCCCTAAGCAAACGTGCAGCAATGGATGACAGATGTGCTACCGTTCAAGTCCCGTTGACAGATTTTAGCAATTTTACACACACACACACACACACACACACACATCACTAAAACCATTTAGTTAAACATGCGGCGAGCATAACTCGGAACGGATATAACATTTCGTTATCAAGTAGAGAAATAACTGGATAAAATAAATGTACCACTGCTGCTAAATATGGTGGTTATGTGCTTTATTAGATTCACGGCTCTGTGTAATGGCGTTACCTACTTGTTCTAACCGGTCGCAGTGTAGTTATATTGTAGAGAGTTAGCGGACTAGTTACTAGCTTCTGGCGGTGTTTACAGAGGCCCTACTGCAGAGTCGGCCATTACCGCATATACCCAGCATACCGGATACGGATCCCACGGGAGCGAGCACGTTACCGGGCGGTTCCAGTAGTGTGTCGGGCCAGTCCACCGGGTCCGGTTCGGGGCCGGCTCCCGGCACACCGTTACCCCTAGAGTCCGCCAACCGATGGACGTCCAAGGAGAATCTGCTCGCCCAAGAGGAGGATGACCCACAACTGTTCGTGGCGTTGTACGATTTCCAGGCGGGCGGGGAGAATCAGCTAAGCTTAAAGAAAGGTTCGTTCAAAGTAGTTGTCATTCTTAGAATTCCGTAGTTTAATCTGTCCTGGTCTGGCCTGGCCTTAGATTCAACCTTATATATTTACTATTTATACCATGCATCGTAACTTCTTCTCAGTCGGTATAACGATGGTAACGTGCTCGATCCTAACAGCTTCATTGTATCATCATATTCATTATATTTTATTCATGGATGCTAGTACAATATATATGACAGCTGCCCAGCGTAAACATGTAGTTGTCTCTAAAACTACATATGGTATGTATGATTTATAAATGAGAGAATTATGCCGACAATGAATACACCATATTTTATATTTATTGATCCATCAAATGTATAGTGCATTACATTTGTTTTCTATTCCTGACATCTCTAGAATATATGACGCTTGCAAATGTAGATTGTGGTTTGATAATTGTTTTTGGTTTTTTTCTGTAGGAGAACAAGTTAGGATATTGAGTTACAACAAGAGCGGCGAATGGTGCGAGGCTCATTCCTGTTCCGGCCAGGTAGGCTGGGTTCCCTCGAATTACGTCACACCGGTCAATTCGCTGGAGAAACACTCCTGGTACCATGGCAAGATATCACGTAACGCTGCCGAATACCTGCTCAGTTCCGGTATCAATGGCAGTTTCCTTGTACGCGAATCGGAGAGCAGTCCCGGCCAACGTAGCATCTCACTCCGATTCGAGGGTCGCGTGTATCACTATCGGTAAATAATATATTACATTGCTGTACAAACGGCCAACAATATCTCACTTATATTGTAACATATGGACGGAGATAAAAATTTAATAAATTACACACGCATGAGTGAAGAGAATTTATTCCTTTAAACACACAAAAAACCTCTCTACGTTATAGGATAAACGAAGACAACGACGGCAAGCTATTCGTCACTGCCGAGAGCAAGTTCAACACGCTCGCCGAGCTAGTTCATCACCATTCCATGTTGGCAGACGGTCTCATCACTCAGCTGCTGTACCCGGCACCCAAACACAATAAACCCACTGTCTTCCCGCTGAGCCCCGAGCCGGACGAATGGGAAATCAACCGGACGGACATAGTGATGCGACATAAGCTTGGCGGAGGCCAGTACGGTGACGTGTACGAAGCCGTATGGAAACGATACAATATGACGGTAGCGGTGAAAACGCTGAAAGAAGATACAATGGCTCTGAAAGATTTCCTCGAAGAAGCCGCGATCATGAAAGAGATGAAACACTCGAACTTGGTTCAATTGATTGGCGTGTGCACCAGGGAACCACCGTTCTATATAATCACCGAGTTTATGAGTAAAGGAAACTTGCTTGATTATCTGCGGAACGGGAATAAGGAACACATCAACGCAGTTGTACTGATGTACATAGCCACACAGATCGCGAGCGGCATGAGCTACTTGGAGAGCCGATTCTTCATCCATAGAGATCTGGCCGCTCGGAATTGTCTCGTCGGCGAGAACCATCTGGTGAAAGTGGCTGACTTCGGGTTGGCAAGACTGATGCGAGACGACACGTATACTGCGCATGCAGGTGCTAAGTTTCCCATCAAGTGGACAGCACCCGAAGGTTTAGCCTACAACAAATTCTCCACCAAGTCAGATGTGTGGGCGTTTGGTATCTTGTTATGGGAGATTGCCACGTACGGTATGTCACCGTATCCCGGCGTGGACTTGACCGATGTTTACCATATGCTGGAGAAGGGCTACCGTATGGAGTGTCCGCAGGGCTGTCCACCGAAGATCTACGAACTGATGCGTCAGTGTTGGCAATGGAATGCTTCCGAACGGCCAACGTTTAGAGAGATCAGTCTGGCGCTGGAGAATATGTTTCAAGAGTCAAGTGTCACCGAGGAGGTCGAGAAACAGTTGCAGGGTAGCGAGGGGTGTACAACACCGCACCTGAGCTACAAGAAAAGTCATTCGGGCAGCACGAGTAACATTCATGGTATGGTCACCGCGGACCAAATGGAGAGTTCCAGTATTATGAGTAAACTGACGACGTTCACGGGCGGCGGGAGCTCGGGGAAGGGCGGTATGGTGCAGATGCGACGGCCCACGAACAGGAAGGGCAAACAGGCACCAGCACCGCCGAAACGTACGAGGTATGCAGGGTACAGTGTTCCTTTATATTTATTGATTGTTGCAGTACCTGGGTGGCAGGGTCGCTGTTTGATTGGATGAATAAAAATAAAACATTATTTTTACAGCCTTCTTTCCTCCTGTAGTTCATTCAGAGACAGCACGTTCGGTGCCGAGGATCAGGGCGGCCAATCTGACGGTATGATACTTGATGATGGTACAGACATTAATGGTAATTATTCTACAGTTAAGTATAGTGCATTGTGATTTATTGTTTTCATATGTGCTGGTAGGTATTACCCGTGAACTACAGAACATGGCGGCCAGTACGAAGGGCGGTGATAGTGAGGGTGAACTGCAGGATCAGACGCCCGACACGGACGATTCCGGTGCACATTCGTACCCGGAAGTGTCCAGTTCCGGTCAGTTCATCAGCTCGGCGATTAGCTCCTTCAAACGGGCACCGATTATGGGTAACCGCGGCCTGGAACAGCGAGGCAAGAAGGCACGCACATACCCGCCCAAGGAGGCCGCCGGCCAACAGAAGGTATATCGTTATATACATCAGAGAACATCCAAGTACAAGTGTGATGAATGTACGTATTTGTTTCCAGGTGGTTCAAGTAGCAGCCCTCGAAGTTCAGAACGTTAAACGTGCCATCAGCCGATATGGAACACTTCCTAAAGGTGCCCGCATCGGTGCATACCTGGAGTCCTTGCGTCAAAGTGGTTTATCCAATCAACAACCGCCTGAGGCCGTGAACAAACCTGTTGTTGAACAAAACGAACCGAGCGCTCGCTCGCTGTCGCCCCGTACGAACATTCGCACACAGCCACAGATGATCCGCAGTAACTCGTCGAGTGGCGTTACAACATTTCACAACCCCCACCATCCGCCATCATCCCCCACCGCCACCAAGCTACAGAGGAACCGTAACAATGCAATGACAACGAGGAACAACACGGAAATCACACTGCGAACGTTCCGCGTTGGTCAGAATTCATTTAGAGGCGGGTCACCATCACGGGCCGCCCAACCAAGTCTGGCAGACTTGGAATTTCCCCCACCACCGTCAGATTTACCCCCACCGCCGGAAGAATTCGACGGGGATTTTACCGACGATGGTCGAAGAGGTGATCACGGGTCGCCGAGGCGAATTGAAGACGATATCATGAAGAGTAGCGTGGTTGAAAGTAGTCAGACTTCGGTGGAAGAAGCAAGTTCACGGTTTGGTATCAGTCTAAGACACCGAGAACCATCTACTGACTCCTGTAGCAGTGCTAAATCCGCTGGTGGCAAAGAGGAACAGAGCAAAGATCTTCCGCAGCGGTCCAGTTTGAGTCTAACGTCGCCCAGCATTGAAACCAAGAGTCCCATGTCCATTGATAGTGATGTGCCCGCTGTTGGCTCTCCCCTAGAACCGCTCCCACCTCCGCCATCTTTCCCAGACCTCACGGACGACGAGAATCAGAATGATAAGTCTCAGATTGATATGCAACAGAGTATCGGCTCGGAGGACGGTAAAAGTCAGTCGAAAATGTTTAAAAACGCGCATCCCGGCATGAAAGAGATGCTAGAATTGAAGTTAGTGGCGGAAATCAAGGAACGAGCCGATCAGAAAACAAGAAATCCAAAAGAACCATCGCCAAACGAACAAATCACCACGATCAGCTCAGTGAGTCATGATCCGCTGACGCAGCTGGTGTCTGAGCTGTCAGAGACGATGAACATTGAATCAATCATACGGGAAGCCGCGGCCAAAGAGATGCAGAACGTCATGCGTAAATCATCGCAGAGCCAGAGTGTACCAGTGGCTGTCAACAAGCCGGAGAACGGAGCTGCGACAACGTACAAAAGTCAACTGAAGAAAGTCGATCCGCCGATAAAGCGACCGCCGACCAAAGAGGAAAGCACCAATTCTGCGGGAGGAATCATTGACTTCAAATCGCGGTTACGAAAGGTGGACAGCGGAGGAGACAAAAAGACTGATCGGGAACAAGACGAAGAGACGGAGAGAAGCACAAGCGAAGCGGAACCACCGATGGAGGGTAATAAACGTGAGAGTACAGCGAGCGCCAACAGTTCAGACAGTAGTGCCAACCTGAAAATCGACGATACAGACGACAAACGTAAGAGTACTGGCAGTATCAGTAGCCTGAAGAAGTTGTGGGAATCGAAGGAGGCTTCGGAGAATGCTGGTAATGTTCAGTTAAGTCCGAAACTGTCGCTGAAGAACACGAAAAACGAACTACAGCGTCGCGAGAATCAGGACAGCGAGAACGCCAACGATAGTACACCAACCACCGAGACGGTGGACGAGTCACCGTTGATTCGAAACGCTTCCGGTCGAAGTACCGGTAAAGTATGGCCCCCAAACGCGGATGAAAAACCTGTGGTTCCTGTGAAGCCGGTGGTGAAAGCGGTGAAACCGATATTACCGTCTGGCAAGGCGGGGCCTGCGATATATGCCACGCCCGTCGCTCCGAAACCACCAATCCTAACTAAACCGACTAACCTAGACAATAAAAATCCCGAGGACAGTGACAGTGTAAAAATTAGCACCGATAAAAGTGAACGCGACAGTATACTAGAGATTTCGCAAGCACTCGAGACCACGCTGAACAGTATTCGATCAAATCCCACCGTATCCACAGCCACCTGGCTCCAGCTGTCCGATAAAATCGGTCTGCTGCACGGCTCGTGTATGGGCTACGCCGACTCGGTAGTGCCCGCCCATACCAAGTTCCATTTCCGCGAGCTCCTCACCAAGCTAGAGACGCAGGGTCGCCAACTGCGCTCGGCGGGCACACGAAATATCACCGAAAACACTAGACAACTGAACGAGGTGACCAACACATTGAAAGATGTGGTGAATGCTGTGAAAATATTCTAAAAAAAAAATTCATTGATGATGGTGATGATATGCTCAGAAATGTCAACGAAATGTTTACTAATTTCTCACTGGATTCGCATCTGATTCGTCTGGTACGCTCCGTAATATAGTCACGTGTTCCTAACACAGATGGAGATGTGAGTGTGATCGTCATTACATTACGACGGAATCTGTTGTTTGTAGACGAGTTTTTCCGTTTTTGTGTAGGTTTTCATGATACGTATTTAGTCAATTATTTCACGTTCTGTGCATATCAGAGAGATACAGTATATAACAAAGTGTGTGTGTCTCGTGTATCAACCCAGCAAATATTTAGGACAGTTCGGTTTTTAACGCTATAGCTTCTAGATCGGGTTGAGCTTCGTTTGTTTTGTTCTTGAAAACAGCGTTGTCTGTCCATATTCAGTTGTCAGATGGTCACATCTGTAGCTAATCGGGTGGAGAATACTTGCTTAATGATTGGATAAAGTGAAGATCATTTCATCCGTGTACTATACACCATGTTTCAGTACATTTGTATTTTGATTTTCTCCAGTTGGTTCGGCAACTTACTATAATTTGTTCACTAAAACTGTGATACGTTTAGAACATTTATATGATTTTGCTTTCCTACTTCGTCTTGGTCAATGTTCCGCCAATCACCATTGTCTGTCAGCAGCACCAACAGCAGTTCATCAGCATCATCTGTTCTGTTTTTTTTTTTTGTTCTTAATCACCATCCTCGACCTATGTATGTTTTTATGATTACTACTAATGATTCCTGACGTCATGTCACTATTTGAGATGAACGATTTGAAGGAGCGAATAAGATGGACAATTTTTACGACATATGCTAGTCCTTGTTTTTATATTGTAACGTGTTTTTTGAATGTGTGGTGAATGATATGAATTATTCTGATTAGTCATATAAGGTATACCTATATACTATTAAGACAGTAATATTTTATACAGCCCAAAGATACATAAAGGATATAGGTCGGTGTTCAGCTCTGTGTTCTTAGCTTTTTTCCCAACAGAAAACAACGCTTCTTATAGCTACCATACATACATCCATCTGTGTCATCATTATTCATATACATATATACCTACAAACGAACAATGAATTTTTGTACAATTTCTACCTCAAAAGTCATCAAAAACTAAACAATTACGCCATTATTTTAATTTAACCATTTCGTATGTCCAAATTGTATGGAACGACAGTTACAACTTTCAAGCACGATATAACAGAAATTCGTACGAATTATCGTAATTTCGTATTACGAATGAGTTGTCAATGTGGAAAAGTTCTAATTGTAGTTTGATTACAATTATAGATATCATTCCATGAGAATACATAAACCATTTTTGTCGTTATGAAATTTTAATTTTCACCGTAGTAAAAAAGCTATTGACATACCTGAATTTTATTTTAATAATATTTATATACTGGCAAATGCTCATTATTTGTATTATTGATTATAAACGTTTGTAACTACATAATAATTATTATTATTATTTTGTAATCATGTGTGGCCGGTACACTATATCTAAATCTTACTATTGCATACTAACAGCAGTATTGTAGTATGTTTCCAATCAATGTGCATCATCCATAGCTAATTACGCAATAATGCAAACTACATACATACAATACAATACGTACGTACATACATATTTATTAATTATTATTACAACGACTTAAATGTATTTATAATGAACTACTTGTATAACAACAGACGACACATCTGCCTGGTAAAATGAAGTGTAAGTGTACCACTGACAAGCAAACATAACCTAATTCTCTGATGTAATAATATTCTGTAGCCAATAGGATCAAACCAATACTCTCTCTCTCCCACTCTTTCTCGGCCGACGTGGAATCTGTGTGTGTATGTGTTTGTTGCATCATTGAATGATGAACTATTTGTTTATAATTTATTATGTCCCCGTGTATTCCTGTGGACCACAACCGCCGTTATTTCTGTGACGATTGGAATTATTCATTTTTAGGCAAAACTGATGGACAAGTCAGTTGTGGTTACTGTGTCGCGATATATTATAATTTGTGTATATATCTGCATTTACTGTATTACTGGGTAAACAAAAAAAATAACTAGAATTCCTGTGTGGACCATCGTACTCCTTTATAGCATTTATAAACTAAAACATTTCGTACTGTTTGTGCTGGTAAGATCCATCATCGTTATTGATACTACGAAAATCATCATTTCACATTTTAAATTGGGGCTATGCATCACTACACTTTATCATGTATTCCAATTCATTACAAGATCAAAACAAACTATCAGTTAATTTTAATCTCATTAAATTATATAATATGTACATTATTTTATCGACATGTTTGACTATATTTTATTATCTTTATGATTTTTGTATATGTTATTTTTAAATTTTCCCATTCATTCAGCCCCAGTTTAAATTTTAGTTTCACATCTTCTCTAGTTTTTATTTGTAATAAAAAAATGCGTAAAATTGTGTACTACAATTTTTACCATCGGCTCTTGAATAATGATATTTTTTGTATATAAAAGTATTGCTGCATTTTGTACAGGCTTTTTAGACTAGAAATAAAAAATGACTGTATCTATTAAAAGATAAAATACATTTGCTAGTTTGAAAATTTGTAATTGTGTTTTTGTTCCATTTCTGATATACCTATTCAGGTCCTATTAGAGGGCGGAGGGTCAAATGACCCGGGCCCCGTGAGTTGATATATACTCCTTCATCCTCTTAATATTGAGTCTGTGCTAAATGTAGATGTCTGGATAATTCACAATAAATTAGTATTCACTGAAATATATTTTTGCACATTTAAAATCCGAAGTACATAGTATGCCGGGAATAAAACAATGAATATAAAATATATAATTAACTATCATCTTTTTTTCTTGCAGCTAGATAATAACAAATGTAATAGGTTTATTCGTTAGGGCATCGTAGGGGCATAAGAAATGTAATAGGTTTATTCGTTAGGGTAGTGTAGGGGGATTACAAATATGAAAGGTTTATTGATTAGGGCAGGATAGGGCAATAACAATACACTGGCAATAAACTCTAACGAATAACCTATTACATTTGTTATTGCTCTACACTGCCCTAACGAGTAAACGTATTATATTTATTTTTGCCCTGCACTGCCCTAACGAGCAAATCTATTACATTTGCTATTGCACTACACTGCCCTAACCAATAAACCTATTACATTTGTTATTGCCCCACATTGCACTAACGAATAAACCTTTTACATTTGTTATTGCTCCACATTGCCCTAACGAGCAAATCTATTACATTTGTTATTACCCTACACTGCCCTAACCAATAAACATTTATTATTGCCCCACATTGCCCTAACGAATAAACCGTTTACATTTGTTATTGCCCTAACGAGCAAATCTATTACATTTGCTATTGCACTACACTGCCCTAACCAATAAACCTATTACATTTGTTATTACCCCACATTCCCTAACGAATAAACCTTTTACATTTGTTATTGCCCTAACGAGTAAATCTATTACATTTGTTATTGCACTACACTGCTCTAACCAATAAACCTATTACATTTGTTATTACCCCACATTGCCCTAACGAATAAACCTTTTACATTTGTTAATGCCCCACATTGCCCTAACGAGCAAATCTATTACATTTATTATTACCCTACACTGCCCTAACCAATAAACATTTGTTATTGCCCTACAATACCCTAATGAAAGAAAAAAAATCTTCAATAAAACAGTTTGTTTTTACGATTTGAATTTATTACCGTTATTAATTGAACAAAAATTAATTAGAATTTTAGCAAGCATACATTTATATATAACAAATCACTCTTAACTAAGGCACAAAGTAATGTTGCACACGTATTTAAGTACGCAGCATAAACAAAACAAAGACAAAATTATTTACAAATCAGTTAAATGCGGTCCGTAAACTTACACACTGGAACGTTGCAAAAAAAATACGTAAGATATCTAAACGAATTATTAAAACAAAAATCCTTAACTTTTGTACTACCGTTGTATACACAATTTATGTACAAAATAATACACGTTAACCTAAAATATACAATGCACAAAACAAATATGTCTGCGTACATGCATAAGCCAGTTAGAAAAATTCTATAATCATATAGAGCAAATACTTGCACGATTGGCTTATAAATACATTAAGATGAGTTATGGAAGTAATGATATAATTATAGTATTAGTATTGTGTAATTTTGGTTCATCATAAGTAAGAATGTTTCAGTAGTTTTAGTGAATAAAAATCGTTCGATTTATTCTGACAAAAGAACCTCTGACTTTCTTTGATTTGTTACCACTATCAAATACCATATATTCGTAAAATAATAATATACAAAATAATTTACACCATACACAGAAGAACGGATTTGATTCTTAAGGAAATCAAAATAAATATCAACCAAATATTTGTAATATAAATACTAGAGTACAATATTTTCTAATTTACACATCATTCAAAACGACAGACCGATTCACAGTTCTTATCACAACGAATAAACAACCTCAATTTATATACTTGATACAGTATGAAACGATAACAAAATTGTATTTTTAACGTTTATATTAATATTATACGATTTACAAAATGTGTATTCAGTATTAACATCTAGTTTTTTTCATTGCGACATAACAATAATAAAGCTTGATATGCGTTATTAGATATATTTTATTATTAAGTACGTTAATCAAACCCATAATACTTTTAACGGATCATTCCGAACCACCTCAACTGGTGTAGAACTCCATCTTCGATGTGTAATCGGCAGGCCCAGGTCAGATCTGTTCCATATTAACTTGGATTTGTCCAAAGTCTTGGACGAGTCTGAATGCAATGCGTTCACATTAATCTGCGTTATATTCGAGTCGGAACTATTCACAGATATATCTCCATTCTTAAACGGTGATTCGCTCTCAAGTACGGTGGAGTTAATAAGTGGTAGACCGACTTCTTGGAAAGAATTCATCGAGGAGAATCCACTTTCATCTTCGGCAGAGCTAACACTGCCCGTTTTCGGCGAAGGTCCCTTCTCCGAGCCCATGACTGATTCGAAATACGGTTTCTCGCCGTTTTTCTTCACAGATGACACACTCGGTATAGATGTAACACTGCTCCGTTTGCTGCCGATACTCTCCGCATCATTGACACTGCTCAGAAGACTAAAGTCGTTCTCTAAATTCCGTGGCACATCCATTTTCTTGCCGGCATCGTGCCGGAGCGAGTTTCTACGGCCATCAAGCATGGGTGTTCGTTGTAAGGAGAGTTTACGGTTGAATGCAGTTGATATTCGGATGTCTCTATCGCTTGGACTGATCAATTGTGGATTCACTGAGAACGATGTCGCTCTCTGCGGTCGGCTGGGAAATTCACGGGCTAACTGTGATAGAAACTCTTGATCCTTTGGACCGAGATCGGATGAAATGTGAGCCAAGTTTGGTTCGCGGGTGTCGATCAACGATTGAGCCGTTCTGAGCAAACGAAAGGCTTCTTGTGACAGTTTCTCTGGTGGTATTTCATCTGGAGCAGTCTGTTGACGTTTGGGTCTTCGCCTAGTAATTAAAAACATGAATTTGTATTGTAATAATAAATGCTTGATGTTGTAAAGCAACTATGTATTTCGTTTGACGTACCATGTAAAATCCCTGAATGCTGTGTATCCATCCATCGTTCCTTGAGGTCCACACTCTGGTTCCGGTGTCTCGTTAATGGAACCATTGTGTGTGGGAGTACTGGCACTAGTACCGGCTCCAGCTACATGATACTCACTCCGTGTCCTCTGCACTACTCGTTGCTTTTCGCTCAGTACATCCAAGGATCTGTGCGCTCGTTCTAAGAAACTGACTACTTGCTGCATAACAGCGCGGTACATCTCGCGACTTGCTTCAGCCTGGAAATAAAACGACAGAATTGTTAAATTAAGTGTAATGTAGAGTATTTAGTAAGAAGACATACCTGTTTCAGTTGCCATTGTAACATATCCACTTGAGACTGCAATGCTATATTCTCAACAGGCAGATCAGAGCCACGTCTGGAAGATTTTGCACCTGCTCCACTGGAATTACTACAGCAAGACAGACGCCTCATCATCCCCGCTCCGTTTGGTTGACAATCCTGCAAAAAGAATTTATACTGTTAATAATTTCAATTAACAATCTGACACCGGACGTACAAAGATTCATTGGACGATGTACAGTTCTACTGTTAGACAATGGCGGGTTTTTAGCAAGACGAAAGAATGGAAAATGCCGTGTTTCTTTTTTTGGCGAAGAAGGAGCGTAAAATTCCGATTCCGTGAGTCATTGATGTGATTTGCTTTTATTTTAAAACGGACTGAAGAGATCGTCTGTTTCCTGTGCAGACTTTCTCATGCAAAACGGAGCATCAGCGGTGAAATGACTCAAATCGCTCAAAACGAACAACGGATAAACGCCGGTAAATTAAGGGGGCCATTGTCTTCGGAAAGAAGTAATGACTTGCCTACAAGATAAAGGTGGGAACTGTATTTAAATTGCGTTTCCGAAATTTTCGACAAAACCAGAATAATTTACTATTCAGTAAATCGACGTACGGAGTTCAGTTGAAATATATGCATTACAAATGTTTACAGAAAGTCACTATAGCTTTTAGTTTAATCGAATGGTAATTACGAATTTAAAATTCCTGACATAACTCATCACTTGTAACGCCCTTGAAAATACATTAGAGTTACACAACATTTATAATTTTTAAACCAACCGAATTACGTAGCAGAAATGATCCAATCGACTACGGTCAATTAGTGGATCAAATAAACTATTTATTAAATTGCGGAAAAGTTGACAAACCGCAAACAAATATCTATATGGTACATAACCAGATTGTATGATAACAAAATTATTTCAATACATTATGAAGGTTAGAATTAATGGTAATGTGGGTTTTTGTAAAAAAGAAATTTACTCTTTTTTGTTGCAAATGAAAATAATTATGTGCTAACGTACATATTTCACATGTGTATAGCAAAAACGTCAATCTGTTAATAGCATCTGTTACTTAATACACGTATATCCATTTCACCAGATATTTATTTTATGTTAATCATCAAAACCAGGACGTAGATGTTACACAATGTCACCCAATTTTCAGATGCCAGGTAACATAATGCGAGTATACTGTTAGATTCGCGTAGATAATGTCGACGGTATAATATTTCTTAACATCAATCGAAGAAGTAAAAGTTCTAACCCAGTTTCACGGAGAAACAATACTACTTAAGTAACAATATTTACGACCAGCCACGGTTACCGTGGCAACAGAAAAACAAACAAATGAACGCGATGCACCAGTAATTTATTCGTACCAAGGATATCTGCGATTATAATGTTGGAGACCGGAAACACAGTAACTGCACGCGACAAAATACGATCAATAAATAATGTGTGTCATCATTTTATTGAAACTATTTTAATGAATGCTATAGTTGGAAAAATACACGGGGAAATTTCAGTTGATTAATGATTCTGCATTTAGTATATGTACTTGACAGAATATATTACGAAAGCAGCCAGCTTAACGCATATGAATTGCGGGTTGCATCGGCAAGAATAATCTTGCGCAAACAAATGCACACAAAGCTCACTAGATTATAAAAAATGCAATTACTATTTGAAAAAGGTTACTATGATTTATTGATATTTACTTATTTTACGTGAAAGTTCAACTAATAACATTATCGATTTTGTGTGTTAATGTATAGTAATAAACACTATTTTAAGAGTAGTTCAGGCGTAAATCAAAGTAAATTAGGAACAAAGAAAATGCCTGGTTCTAGAAAATAATTTCTCATATTCTGTGCTAGATTATTGTTTGTACCAGCAGAGGACAATTTGATATGCATTTCTAAATACTAATATCTACTTTCCTTACATAATTATTTGCATAACTATATAAATTAAATTCAACTTCGTTTAAATGCATATATTGCGTTTCCTTTGAGAAAAATTAACGAAAAGATGATAATAAATTCACTTGCTACACGTATATTTGAAAGTCCGCTGTCAGCGGAGAAAGAATATCGAGACAGGCTTTGGCCAAATACGGTACCAGTCAATAACAACGTATGTCCTTACCGCGATCCATAATTGTACATTATATAAGAACAATATCTAAAGCAGGTTATACACACATTACATTCTAATTCCGTTGACATTTAACCATAGCAAACGAAGACGCGCACTGCAAGAGAAAGGCGTGTGCCATTATTATCAGAGAAGGCCGTGTACGAACAAAAGTGTAACACAAAACGTAAATAAAACAACACACATACACAAGAAAAAACACGAGAAAAAGAAGACATAGAAAATAATAGGTATTACGGGAGAGAAATGTGCTACGGCTACTTGATTCTCGCTTGAGATAATTTGGCAAATTCCAGTAACAAGAGAGGTTAGGTGTACAGTTAGCTATCAAGTTGGCCGAAATTGTGCTCTGTTGCACGGATGACTTGATCCGTGATTATAGACATTCTCACACGCTTCTCGCGTTGTGGCTTGTGAACGGAGAAATGTATAGTTTAAAATAAGTGTCAGACACATAGGTTTATATTGTAAGGTTAGTTTCAATCGGGAAATTCTGTTATTCATTGGGAAATTCAATACGGAAATATCCATATTTTTCTTCGCCTACATACATAGAAATTCTATGCAATTATGGACAAATTGTTGGCAAGAAACAATCAAAATAGAACCACAACCTTGATACCTTACTCCCCCAATGGTCAGGTCGGGTGATTGTGTAATTTGCAATTAGCGACGTTAATTAAAACGGTCGATTACACGGACCTGGGGTACAATTTAATTAAATAAACAATATTGAACAATTGCACGTGTGTATTTAGGAAAACCAATGTATTGCTGTGGTCACGGTGAATAGGCCGGGACTCACTGTTTGGGAAACACGTTAATTACTTTATAATTGCAATTATCTGTACAGCGTATATCATAGTGTACAAAGGTGAACGATTGTAGACGAAGAGAAGGGGGTTTCTAATTTACAACGGCTTTGTATGTAAATGACGAACAAGAAACGAAAAACTATTAGTTTTGCGAGAACGATATGAGTTTGCTAAAACATTTTCACCAACGATTACAATCACTAGCTGCAAATATAATATTAAAATGAACTTTTTCTTGATATATGCATTAGTCAGATAGTTTTGAACGAGTATATATTTCGCCAAGGTCACAGTGCTTCACAGGTGTACAACAACCTTACGTATAGAGTTATAATTAAGATGTTATCAAACGGGATACCAGGCTGTAGTAGTGTTGGAAGAATGAATCATTTTTGTAACTTCTGCACCAAGCAATTTCTCTGCATTGAAATCTCGTACATCGCTAATATTATGAGATACAATTGCAGGAAATTCGCAGTTGTAAATAATATCAAAGTGAAATCTCAACTGATTTATATATTGTTCAATGTTCACCAGGATGTCGTATTGTTTTATGTTCTACAAAGTCTAGAACTAAATAAAATACATATATAGAATCTATATAATATTTTTATCTATATTATAGATAGAAAGATTACTATTTATTTCAAACTGTACAAATATAATATCAAACAAGGTCTACTAGGACCGATTAAAAATCAGGAAATATTTGAAAAATTTAAAAAGCAGGCAATGTATGCAAACAAGGAAGAAATTAGCGTTGAATCACTTTTTAGAGATCTTTTCACGGTAGAATTCATATTTTAACGAAAACAATTCACTTTCTTTTGCAAAACAGGAGGAGAAAATTGTAATGACGTACATGACTACTAATAAACGAATAGTTCAATATTGCATTAGATGCTATCGGATAATTGATAAAATATACTAACATATTTTCTATTATAGAACAATTTAACGAAAGGCCATACAACATTATATTTTTTATTTCAGAATAGATCTCAATTCTACCTACAATTAAACTAATTATATAAGCCGTAGGTAGAAAAGAAATCTAAAACTGTGTGTGTTTATACATACATAAAATGGTTGGATGGTAATACAGGATATGCCCTCAAAATACTGTCATATAACGTAACAGCACACGTACGTACGTATGACTCATAACAACCGTAGTCAGGAGAGTGATTGCACAGTTGTTGAGTAGATTGTAAATGATATGAAAATCTTTCCTTAATTTCATGTTGCAAAACAGCAAAATGGCGGTGCACGGGTTAACAGAGGAAGTACGCGGTTTCGTTTGTAAACACACACACACACACAACGACAGAGAGACGCGGCGGAATGCAGCGCTAATAATTGTTGTTATTAAGTTAGGTTAGGAAAGATGTTTTATGTTTTTTTTTCAGCGGATATGCGGCTAAGCAAAAAAGGTGTCTGTTGGTTTAACGAATAAAACGAAGAATTAAAAAACAAAATGAAGAAATGAATTTAATTATGGAAGTTCTTTGTAAGAAGAAGACAACGTCTTGTCCAATAAGTTATAACGTTTACAAGATGTTGTAACAGCTATATGTATTAATAAATAATTTCTCATACAGTTACCAATCAATACGGAACTTTTTATCAACTAATTAATAATTATAGAATAACAGTAACAAGAATCTTGTACATATTTCTTTAATTTATACAAAAAATATTATATTTTACTAATAATTTCTAACTGCAACATTAGCATTAAGAACATATGTCATTTCAGTTATTATTAATTATTAATTGAACAGGTTTTGCAATAAAACTGAACGCGGTATAATATAAACTTGAAACTAATATGTAACGTAATATATTTCGTTACTTAATATGTCAAGTTGGTCTTTGTAATTTTATATATTTTCCTGTTGAGTCTATTTTAAAATTATGTTTATTTGCAAAATGAAATAACATAAGATATATACCTTCGTATAACTTCCACATTGTCTTCGTTTATGTTTGCATTTAGTTGAACTTACAGCCCTACGGGGTCATGGTGAGGGCGGATGCGTCGAGTTTCGCTCTAGCAACCACCCGTGACAAGCCACAATCACACTATACAAACATTCACTGCTGTATTTCCATTTCAGTCATATAGTAACTGCTGTATTTCCATATCAGTCATATAGTAACTGCTGTATTTCCATATCAGTCATATAGTAACTGCTATTCATTTATGTATCATCATTAAGCAAATATATTTTTTACTTGTTACAAATTTTAAAATATATTTAATTACACCGAATATAATAACAATTAAAAACACTTTCCAAACCACTACGGTAATTATGTTAACAGCTGTATATGTAGTTAATTAGCAGTGCAATGCACTAGAGCAGTTCGAGTCTGATTTTATGATTGATTTAAGGCAGTTTGATTTATTTCTCCACGCATAACGGGTGTACTACGATTGTAAAAACTATTAATTTAATAGTTGTCGCCGAGACCGTATGCCGTAAAGTTTACAGTTACGCGATCTGGAGCAAATGCAACTATTTACGTCTTTTTATTAAGCACAAGTGTTTTTATTTAATTAAACTTTATATATTTCCATGAACTACATACATTTACATAGTTTAATTCAACGCGATATTGATTCAGCTCAATCCAATTTATAGTTCATAAAAATAATATACCATTTAAGGGCACACATGTGAAGTAGGTAATGAGGTCCTTAATAATACATGTGCCTTACCCTGACACAATACTACAGTGATTCACACACTTATGCATGTATAACGTACAGCATCCATCACAGAACCCGATGGTGCAGTATCGTTATTCTTAATTTCACTTTTTATATCTGTATCTGTATACACCATCACACTACCATACATGGCAAGCTGTGATGCATCATAATATTAACCTTTCAGAATTATTTTTTAACAAGCATTTAACGCCATTTCACCATTTTGCACTTTACGACAACAGGTTGGAAAGTTCACGAGAAAAAATGTAATTACAAAATAAATCATTTCACGCAAATTCGATTTTTACCGAAAGAAATCTTCATAATAATTAAAATGAGAATTACATATTTCGGTAACGAGAGAAAATGCAATAAGGCGCAATTTTAAATTGATTCTATAGAAATGGCTATTATTTTTGAAGGATTAATAATATATTATTAAACGAAAAATGATTTTTAACTTTTGATTTTTTGGAAAATATACATGCATCTTGACCTATATAATTTAACTCACAAACAATGACAACTAAATTGTAGGTTATCAATTTGAAACAATCTTTAGACGGATGATTAAGAATTACATTTAGATAATGAAAAGAAAACTACAGATGTGTTTACGTACCTACATAGTTGTATGATTCATATTTGTTTACGTGTAATAAACATGAAATAAGCACAGCGTACACTCACCTCCATAAACGACACTGAATAATTACTACTAATCACGGAACATTTGTCTAACTAGTTGTGTCCGGTAGCGCGTTAGCCGCTTGTACTACATCATGCGCTGTTGTTCATCGGGAAGTATATCTGTGTGTCGGTGACGCTGGGAAAGTGTGAGGGAGACAGTGATATTATTGATTTGATTTCAGTGGTTACACTAGGATATTCTAGACGAGGCACGTTGCATACACCACGTGAGCATTGAGTTAGCAATTGCAAAAAGAAAACGAAAACAAATGACAGTGAGAAAATTCGTATAACCTCAAATTGTAACCTGTCAAATGCAAGAGTACGAAAGTGATAATATGTACATTTATTCAGCGATGACAGTCGTTTCCGGAACACAAACCTGTACTTCAAATGGTGTTGAAAATTTCTAAAATGGCTATTTAATGAGATGTGTCTGAGTTTATTAACAGTGCCATAACCAAACATAGAACATAGGTAGCCATGATACAGATATTAAACGCCGGACGGCTGTCACTGAAACGTTTCGACAATTTGTTTACAACCTTTCACTTTCGATAATTCCATTTGATGTTTCCTGCTGTGCATAGAAAATTAAACACCAGTTGCAAAGTGTCTCAGTGGAGACAGAAATAATAATATGAAATTATGTAAAGTGTAAAATAAATAAAATACGCAGAATTTAATGTCGCTTTATATTTGTAAAATAAAACACATTATAACACGTATCTGGTTAAAACACTTACAACTTCCGTTAAATCTACTACAAAAAAGGGAATTTTCTTCCTATAAATGTAAATATACTTATAAGTAATATATTTCCCTAGATTTTCACATCCATAATTGCAGAATTATTAAGTATTTAGTAATACATATGCTATTACAAATCTATAATAGTTACATACATGTATATATCATGTTAGATTTGCCAATTAAAATTGCACAATCAATAATAAGGCAAATCTAATGACAGTCATTACGATAATGTGTGTACTTCCAATTATTCAATGACATCACAGGAACAATCATATGGCTTCTTGTAATAAAATACAATTTCTTCTGTCCTAAATTATTTTATACAACGTCTCAATGAAACTATAATAGTGATTGTTTATTTAAATACGAGATTTCCTGACAAGCACCATTGTATATCTTATTTATATGTACATATAAAAATGTTGTAATATCTTTATATATTTAATTATTATACAACCGGTTGCTATATGAAACCAGTGTGCTGTGGACAGTGTGTCTCTATGCATACGGGAATGTCATTTGTTATTTTTGCGTAATCAAGATGCAGACTCACAAGTGAAATCTTATCAAGTGAGCTCTGGAATTAACGTAATACTAGGCAATCATGAACAATGATCTGTAATTAACTATGGCCGACATAATACTCGACAGATGTATGAATAGACAAGAGAACTAGCTATACTGTGGAATTGTTCTTTACTTTGAATAAAAATGAATACAATAACCACACATTATATATGGCCAAGTAGTGTTAAGCCGATGTCAGATGGTAAAATTTTCTTTCAAATGATTTTAACAAAATTAAAGATTTACCGACTATCGGCTAAGCGATTAATCGGCGACTAGTAGGCAAAAAGACCAATGAATCGGCTTTACATTTTGATAAACTATAATACCAACGAGGTATTGGAATAAATTTAAAAAAATATTAGTAAAATAACTACATGCTAAATATTTATTTACTTATTAATCGTATGTCATATACATGTAATTTTCTTCGAGACATAACAATCACAATCAATACCTTACTTAAGGTAATATAATATACCCAAACGACGGAATAAACAGATATGTTCTGACTGGTTCTGACAGGTAACTAACTGTTCGTATGGCGCACGACGCACTTGAATCAAGCAAACATCTACATTGTATACCAATGATTATCAATTTAGAACTTTACCGCGACTTTTTAGTTAGTTAGTCGGCCGAAACCGACAGATCGGCTTTTAAAATGGCCGAATAGTCGGTACTCGGTTAGTCGGCCAATACCGTAGTCGGTACATCTCTAATTTTAATCAAACACGTCAAATTCATGTTTCCGTCAGGAACCATGGACCAAGGATGTTAAAGAGAATGGACAACACATGCAGGCTCTTTTAGCGTTATCGCAAAAAAGAGCGCGACAGACTTATGCAAGCTCCATTTTGCCTGTCTTGACTTTTCTATGGTGTCTTCTGCGTCTGCGTAATCAGTGGTGTTCAATCAGTTGTAGTTTGCATTTTGAAAAATATATTCATATAATTGTAAGTTAAAATGTACGATTAAGTACATTATTACATATTGTTGTTCTACAATGTATTCATATTTTAAATTTACATTCTAATCAATTTTGTATACAAGTTTAATTGATGAAAACATTTAGGTACGTCATCTATGCATAATTTCGCGCGATATTAAAGTGTATCACTTTTTTATTGATACTATGTTTAGTTTTCTTTTTTTAACCTTTGTCCGGCGGCATAGGTACAATTGTACCTTTTTCCTTTGCATATTGCGATAACTTTTTTTATAGAAATCGTAAAGACCAGAAATCTCATGACTTCTCTGCATTTTTAGTTTAGATTACGTATGTCAAATTTTAGAAGAAAATCTTTACCCGTTCCCGAGATAGGGGGCAAAGTTTTTCTTACAGCTGTGGAGGCGGCATAGGTACAATTGTTGTACCTGTTCATATTTTTGTATGAAAATGATGCAAAAAAGACATAATTGGGTTTTTTAAGTGATAATATTGTTGTATTACAAAAAAAAGTACCAAAAAATTGTTTAGAACATAAAAATATATAAAATAAAATGTTTGTAATTCATTTTTACAATTAGTGCACGTTGTCTTTGCTATTGAATGTTCATCACAAACAGGTTGCACGCAAACCAAACAGCATTTTCTAGTTTTACGTTGTTTCTGTTTCTGGTCTAAACGTAAATATAATATAACAAAATTTATTTAAATACATTAAAATGTGTAGATACTAACAACCATACAGAAATTATACGAAAACTGAGAGTTTTAAAGCCAAATTATGCACAAAGTACCTATGCCGCTTGTTAACGTTGTAAAATTATGCCGCCCGACAAAGGTTAAAATACATATACACATGTTTTTTCAATGTTACATGATATACAAGTTTTCGCAAGTATATTTACATATTATGTTTGTAATAACGCTATGTATATACCGGGTGTCTCATCGAAATGTGTTACATAAGCCGTTTTCCTTTTAACTGCACGAGCTACCTCGAGCTACTCTGAGTTGAACTGAACTGAATTGTTTTGTTCCTTTTGTAAAATATATGTTTGGGGTAAAATGATCCCAGCTACTCGATTTCTTCCCCCTTTCTACCTCTCAAAACACTAAAAAATTCGTGGTGCATAATGAACTACAGTGCTCGTTTGCTGCGTTTTTTTGTGTGGTAAACTTTTAAGATATAGTTAAATTAATAAAACATCTCAAATATTAATCGTTGTTACTTATCAGTGATTGTGAATATTGATAAATATCAATTTGTATACAATGTAAAAAATTTCTTATAAAATACTTGTATCATATTTTTGAATGCCATACAATTATTTTATTTACCTTGTATATTTCTTCTTCTATTTGAAAAACAATTTATTTCTATCAAATAACAGACAGTTAGCTAACCTATTATTTGCTTAACAAACAATCCACTCTAATTTTGTGTTACTTTTAGGTGTAAAAGAGTCAAGTGCAGTTCAGTTTGGTTTAGTTCAGTATTAGTTCATTTTGCTCTTTCGGGTAGATAAAAAGAAAACGGCTATAGGGGATCCAATGTTATTTTTCTTTACTTCAAGATATTCCAGTCTCTATTGCATTTATAGCAAAAAATTATAATTGATCACAAACTGCTAGGCCACGGAGAGCAAAATAACGATAACTGTTGTTCTAAAAGAACAAACAAATTTCATAATTTTTGTTCTTCATAGTTATCTAATATATTGAGAAAATATCAAAGTTTATTACGGATTTTGTCCTGATTACATGATATTTGAAAGACAAACTGGAACTTATTCGACACAGTTACTGATTCAACATTTTTATTATATCTTTTACTCTAAATATACATTATAGAAAACGTTTTATTGACAGGTAAAAACAAATAACATGGTTAACCCGATGTAACATATTTTGATGAGACACTCGGTATATGTACATACAGGTATAAAAACAAATATACTCACATTTGGGAAAATGTGTTGTTTTTTCGTGATAACAAAACACGTACCAAAAGATGGGGGAGAGTGTGGTGTAATTAGAAGCCACGGTTATATAACAGTGGAATCAGTCTTTGGTCGACTAGCTATTATGAAAATTACGTCGCACGGTCAAACGACAATTATCAGGTGAGTAAACTGTAAATAAATTTTAATTCATATTTATTTTGAATATTGGTATAACTAAAAATGTAGAACTCCGACGGGTACGAATATTTAAATATTAAAAAGCAAGGTTGGTAAAAAAATATGTTTAAAAAAAAAAAACAAAAAAGCATGTTTTTTTTTATTTCAATCATATTTTTAATGTTTTAAACATGTTTTAAACAAATTTCAATAAAACATGTTTAAAACATATTTAAAACATGTTTAAAACATGTTTTAAACATTTGTTTTAAACTATAGTTTTTTTTCATGTTTAAAACAGATTTTTAGGTATTAATTAAACTACAAATTTTCACTTTAAATTATTAATGATGAGGATTTGTAAATAAATTTATTTATATTTTTTGTGTTTTTATTTTTGTATATTCTTTCATAAAAATTTAGAATAATTTTTTTCCTAATTTAAAGTGAAAATTTGTAGTTTAATTAATACCTAAAAATCTGTTTTAAACATGAAAAAAAAACTATAGTTTAAAACAAATGTTTAAAATATGTTTTAAACTAGTGTTTTAAACAATGGTCTATGTTTAAAATATGTTTTATACATTTGTTTTAAGCATAATTGTTTTAAACATTCCAACCCTGTTAAAAAGAGGCCTGCATTGTTGGCGAGGGCTTATGCATCAAACAATGGAAAATGGATAATTTTAGTTGAACAGTAAACATACTCGTATATCATATTTTAGCATTGACCGGTGAAAATATACATAGCAAGAATATTTCTGAAATACTAAATTGACCAAATGGTCACCTTTGAAAAGGTTAGGCCGCCTTTTGATGGGTAGGGTAGGGTAGAGTAGGACGGTTATATGAAAAAATCTGACGTGGTTACCACCTATATCAGAACTTAGAGGCCTAGACGCAGACCGGTGAGTAGACGTTTGATTTAATCAGAAACAATAACTAATTTCAGATATGTTGCTCGAATTGTTCCTCGGCGTAATCGCAGCAATATTACTAGCGTTCCTTGGGTGGACTGTCCAAACAATTAAATACAAAAGTATAGTGAATATTCCTGGTACGACACCGTTACCTATTATAGGAAACTGTCTACTTTTTCGAAATGACTATGGTAAGAAATATTTATATAACTAAAATTATATTATATCGGTTGTCATACGTCACACCTGGTATATGTATATGAATATTGTTATAGAACATTTATCTACATTCCTGAAATTGTTTGGCAAATACGGACCAGTATTTCGTCTATGGTTAGGATATATACCTACGGTGGTAGTTAGAGATCCTGACATGACGGAACTGATTCTACGTTCACCAACATACACCAGCAAAGGAGATATACCGTGTGTCTCACGACGATCTACACATAGGACGTTACGCGCTCATTTGATTTTTTAATTCAAAATATTTATCTGATTGTTTTTGTTTTGAAGTGTCAAACACTACTCCAAATAAATAGTTATTTCTTAGTGCACTAGCTGTTGATTGCATTTTCTTTCATTTAGATTTCACTTTCTGTTTGTTTTTCTTGATAAAATTTGTTAGAATGTCACAAATAAAATAAAATAGTAAACGTCAAATTGACAATTATACTGTCTAAATAGTAAAAAAAAAAACAAAAACAGTCAGATTAATATTTTGAATTCAAAAATCAAATGAGCGCGTTACGTCCTATGTGTAGATCGTCGTGAGACACACGGTATATAGATTCATTAAACCGTGGTTAAAAAATAGCATGTTAACATCTACTGGCAAGTCAAATATCTAATACCAGCAAATATTTCATTCATTTCAATACATAACACATATGTTTCCGGGTGATACGTGGCAAAGACAAAAAAAGTCAATGTCTCTTTGCATGAACTACAAAATTCTGGAAAAGTATTTATCAATTTTTAATTCTTTAAGTGACGTCTTTGTTGAAATTCTAGCCGCGAAAGCCGATGGGAACACATGTAACATCGCACCACTGATATCCTCTTACACATTAGATATTATCGTTGGTAAAATATGGACATACGACAAAACTCTATATAATTTTAATTACATACATATTTCAGAAAGTGCACTGGGAGCAAAATTAAATTGTCAGAGACAACCCAATAACGAATACGCAAAAGGACTCCATATTATGGCAACAATCTTTGTGGAAAGGAATTTGTCTGTTTGGAAATGCAATGATTTTCTATTCATGTTTTCGGAAAGCTATAGAGATAAAAGGAAGCTTGCAATATTTTGAATGATTTCACAACAAGAATAATTGAAGAAAGAAGAAAGCAATTATTAGAAAGCAAGGAAGATGACGAAGACATTGACGATAGCTGGAAGAAGTCACTAGCTCTTGATGTTCTATTGAATACAACAATGAATGGCAAACCATTACCAGAACAACAAATCAGAGATGATCTATCCAGTTTCATATTTGCGGTAAATTATACTCCTAATTATATACGGTATTATAAAAATGTGAATATCACTGCTCATATCATATATCTATACGAATAGGGTCTCGATACAACAGCCGCAGTTTTGCAATTGCTGTTCTATCAATTATCAAATAACCAAGAAGTACAAGTAAGTACAACATTTGTTCACTCTTGGTAGCACATAGAGTAGGAATTATGAAATATGTATGTATATCTACATTTATACGATTTTTAGAATAAAATTGTTGATGAACTTAAGGAAATATATGGAAATGACAAGAATAGACCTTGTACCATGGAAGATACGTACAAAATGAAATATATGGAACGAGTAATCAAGGAATCGATGAGATGTAATGCCCCCGTTCCTTTTGTAGCAAGGACACTTGAAGAGGACGTTCACTACAGTATGTGACAAAATAATTGTAATCTTCAGATTTTTTATTTACAATTCTGGTTCTAGAAAATACTATCCTACCGAAATGAACAAATTTATTATTTTGTATGTATGCATTACATAGAAATCCAGACATATACGACAATCCTGATGTATTCAATCCAGACAGATTTATTTCAGAAGACTCAATAAAGCCGTATTCATTTTTACCATTCAGCAGTGGACCTCGAAACTGTAAAGGTACAACTCTACCAATACAAATTAAATAATAAACAAAACAAAATATCTGAAGGATATTATTATTTTTAGGGCAAAGGTACGCATTTCTCGAAATGAAAGTTACAGTAGCGAAACTGCTCAGGAATTTCGAGTTTTTACCCTCTGGCCCCGGAAGTGAATTAAAATTATTACTGTGTGTTGTGTTAAAAAGTTCTAATGGTATAAATGTTAGGATAAAGCGTAGAGATTTTTAATATTTGATATATGGGTTTCTATTTTTAATTACAGATCATGGTATGGTAATTAGTGGCGGTTAGTCATATTTGTATCATACCCCTTGCATACTGTATTAGATATTATTACTATGTCTGGAATATATTGGAAATTTACCAAAGAATATACATCAGTTTTTCTACCAATTTTCGGATTTGAATGTAGAATGGCCTCGCACAAGTGATTATATTCCCATTGTGTTTTCATTGCACGTTTCAAGTTTCTTTTTGTTTACATATTATGTGAATAGTGAACAGCAAAAGTTCATAAAGCTTGATTCGCGTATTTCAGAAGCTTTCGCTACTGTACGTTACTTATACAAAGTTGAGCTTTTACCAAAAGTTCTTCTTTACAAGCAACAAGCTACAACATCCGTCCGGAGTATTGTAAAATGTAAAATTTGACTCTTTTATTAAAAAAAGCAGTGGCCACAATCCTCCATGTATATGAGAATATCATTTGTTATTTTTGCGTAATCAAGAGGCAGACTCACAAGTGAAATCTTATCAAGCGAGCTCTAGAATTAACGTAATACTAGGCAATCATGGACAATGATCTGTAATTAACTATGGCCGACATAATACTCGACAGATGTATGAATAGACAAGAGAACTAGCTATACTGTGGAAATGATTTTAACAACATTAGAGATTTACCGACTATCGACTAAGGGACTAAGCGATTAATCGGCGACTAGTCGGCAAAAAGACCGATTAATCGGCTTTACATTTTGATAAACTATAATACCAACGAGGTATTGGAATAAATTTAAAAAAATATTAGTAAAATAACTACATGCTAAATATTTATTTACTTATTAATCGTATGTCATATACATGTAATTTTCTTCGAGACATAACAATCACAATCAATACCTTATTTACGGAGATAGAATATACCCAAACGACGAAATAAACAGATATGGTCTGACTGGTTCTGACAGGTAACTAACTGTTCGTATGGCGCACGACGCACTTAAACAAGCAAACATCTACATTGTATACCAATGATTATCAATTTAGAACTTTACCGCGATTTTTTAGTTAGTTAGTCGGCCGAAACCGACAGATCGGCTTTTAAAATGGCCGAATAGTCGGTACTCGGTTAGTCGGCCAATACCGTAGTCGGTACATCTCTAATTTTAATCAAACAAACGTCAAATCCATGTTTCCATCCGGGACCATGGACCAAAGATGTTAAAGAGAATGAACGAGACATGCATGATGCATGATGCATCTTTTAGCGTTATCGAAAAAGAGAGGGCGACAGACTTATGCAAGCTCCATTTTGCCTGTCTTTACTTTTCTATGGTGTCTTCTGCGTCTGCGTAATCAGTGGTGTTCAATCAGTTGTAGTTTGCATTTCGAAAAATATATTTATCTATTTATCTAATTGTAAGTTAAAATCTACGATGAAGTAAATTATTGCATATTGTTATTCTGCAATTTATTCATATTTTAAATATACATTCTAATCAATTTTGTATACAAGCTTAATTGATGAAAATATTTAAGTACGTCATCTATATGCATTATTTCGCGCGATATTAAAGTGTATCACTTTTTTATTGGTACTATGTTTAGTTTTCTTTTTTTAAAATACATATACACATGTTTTTCAATGTTACATGATATACAAGTTTTCGCAAGTATATTTACCTATTATGTTTGTGATAACGCTATGTATATACCGGGTGTCTCATCGAAATATGTTACATAGGGAATCCCATGTTAATTTCTTTACTTCGAGATATTACATCCTCTATTGAATTTATAGCAAAAATTATAATTGATCACATACTGCTAGGCCAGGGAGAACAAAATATCGATAACTGTTGTTCTAAAAGAAAAAACAAATCTCATAATTTTTGTTCCCCATAGTTATGTGATATATTGAGAAAATGTTTTTTACGGATTTTGCCCTGATTACATGATATTAGAAACACAAGCTGGAGCTTATTCGGCACAGTTACTGATTCTTCACGACATTTTTATTATATCTTTTGCTCTAAATATACATTATAGAAAACGTTTCATTGACAAATAAAAGAATAACATTGGAAACCCGATGTAACATATTTTGATGAGACACTCGGTATATGTACATATAAAAACAAATATACTCACATTTGGGCAAATCTGTTTTTTTTTTCGTGATAACAAAACACGTACCAAAAGATGGGGAGAGTGTGGTGTAATTAGAAGACACGGCTATATAAGAGTGGAATCAGTCTTTGTTCGAGTAGCTATTATGAAAATTTCGCTGCATGACCAAACAACAACTATCAGGTGAGCAAACTGTAAATAAGTTTTAATTCATATTTATTTTGAATATTTGTTCTAAACTAAAAATGTAGAACTCCAATGAGTATAAGTACATATCTTAAAAAAGGCCTGCATTGTTAGCGAGAACGTACGCATCAAAAGGAGGATTTTCCATCTCAATAAATGGAAAAAGGATAATTTTAGTTGAACAGTAAACATACGAGGTTTGATCAATTACTACGTACAATTTTTTTTTCAAACAATATTTATTCAATCATCAATATTAGTTTTGTCCCTTGCAAAATAGTCCTCATTAGATATAATACACTTGTGCCAGAGGTCCGCAAAGTTGGCCAATAGATTAAAGACACAAATTCTGAAATGTGATTCAATAATTAGTGCCTAATTTGTGCCTATTTATGCTCTACAAATTAATTTTTCATATTTAATAGTATCAAAGTTATTAACGTTTGAATAGGTATTTCGCCAAAATCACGCTAGCGCAAGGTATTTAAAAATTTTAAAAATATGTATTACTTTTTCTATTTGTTCAATATTTAGTGCTTAATTTATGCCTATTTATGCCCTTAAAAGTAATATTGTACGATAATTCGTTTTGATCTATTCGGCAAGTTCACACTAGCACTAAATGTTTTTAAAAATTATTATTATTAATATTTTATATATAGATTTTGTGCCTAATTTGTGCCCTGGTAATCTTTTAATAATACCTATTCCTTCCCTGAATAAATAACAAATATTTTTTACTGCTGTGAAGTTGGCGAAATAATAATCAAATATTAAATATTTTTTGTACATAGATAATTCATGGCTGATGTGCAGAGCCGGGAAGAACTTAAAGTAAAAGTACTGGCAGTAGTACTTTAAGTATATTATATATTTAAAATACTTTACTTAAAATACTTTTGTAATTTTGTATTCAGTACTTTTTCTCATCGAATAGTACTTTAAATATTTTCAAGTAAAAAACAAAAAGTATTTAAAGTACATAATGTAAATACTAAATACTTTTCGCATGCGCATAACTGCTAACCAGTGCGTAGTTTGAATCAGCAAGGAAAATATTAAATAACTTTTTATTAAATATACCACGCCACTGATTACATCATTCAGCATCCGTGGAAAAACTATTTTCTTTTGCGACAATAATTAACTCATCACGACTTCATGCATTAAGCATTAAGTGATACACATTTTGAACAGTAAGTACTGCTTAAATCTAAATCATCTAATAATTTGGAAATGATGAGTACTAATTTAGTAAATTCAGGAAAAGAGCCTTAATTTTTTTTTTCTATTATTATACTATGTAAATTAGTTCAAGTTATTTCGTATTTTCATACAATTTACTAAAATTATAATACATACATATATCTACATTTATTTAAATATGTATGTAATGTATGTTTGTATGAGAAAATAAATAATAAGTATCTTTCCTAATATTATTATCAATTAGAATTATAGAATAATCGAGTTGTTAATTTTACTTAGTATTTCGTATTAAGTACATTTTAATGCTAAAAAGCAGGGATCGGAAACCGAACCAAACCTGAACCAAAAACCGTTCCGAACCCACTATATTTCTGAACTCGAAACCGAACCTGTATCTACGATAATATTATCGACTTAAACTTGAACCGGAACTGAACCCTCGTTTTCCGGGTTCAAAAAACCGGTTCTATCGAACCATTTAATTTTTTTTTTATTTCGTACATTTTGCAAGGACAGAAAACGATGGAGACAGCTATACACTTAAAAGTAACATAGCTTAAGACTAAATAAAAAACATTTTGTAACAAGTATACTCTTTTGATCTATTCGTAACTGCTTAACTCTGCGTAGAAAATACACTTCGTTGATGGCCGTTGCGTGGTTATAATGGCGAGACCAGCGGCAGTCACACTGCTTGTAGGATCTTATTCGTCCGTACTTTACTTTGTCATAACCAAACTTCTATAGTTTTGTAGTATGCTCATTATGTGAGGTTCCATTGTATATGCATCTTCTATTAGGGAGGTGTTTTTACTAGCTAAATTAATTTTGTTTTAAATAATACAAGGTATATATATATATATATATATATATATATATATATATATATATATATATATATATATATATACACATATATATATATATATATATATATTAAACAAATTAGATATTGAAATAGTCAAATAACCTATTTTACATAATTAGGTAAATTTAATTAGCCATCAAGTTATATTTTTTTTACTAATCAGCGCTCATTTATAATGTTTATTATAATATTACAACACTTCTACTGGCATACATACCATTTTTTACTTTTGATTAAAAGAATAATTGTATAAGAAATACATTGCAGGAGCATTTACAGCGGTAATTAAAAAATATTTTTTTCTTCAATGGTCTTACATAATTTTTCAAAATAAAAAATATGTAAAAATAATGTTTCATTTCCTGCATATGCAAGAAACTGTTGAACACAATTGAGTGGAAAATAAAGGAGAAAAAACACAACAACAACAAAAATGGTTCAATTGGACAATCCATGAAATTTAATAATTTCGCGTATTAATTGATCAAACCTCGTATATAATATTTTAGCATTGACAAAAATGTAGATAGCAAGAATATTTCTGAGATACTAAAGTGACCAAATGCCCGCCCTTGAGAGGCAAAGTACTCTTGTTAATGGGTATATCACGGCAGGGCGGTTCAATTGACAAATGTATGACCTTTCAAATAAGATTTTAGGGTTCATATTTTCTTTTTCTTACAAAACATCATTCTGTATATATGTATGTCAAAAATAAATATAGACTTTTAACTGAAACTGTTAAAAATTTACAACTTCAATAATAATACTCCCAAAATATGAATCTTATGCGCTAGTTTGTTTTAATCAGAAACAATAAATAATTTCAGATATGTTGCTCGAATTATTTATCAGCGTAATCACAACAATATTTCTTGCGTTCCTTTGGTGGACTGGTCAAACAATTAAATACAAAAGTATAGCACATTTTCCTGGTCCAGCACCGTTACCTATTATAGGAAACTTCTTACTTTTCATCAACTACGAAGGTAAGAATCATTAATCTAACTGCATTTAAATTGTCATAAGCGTGGTGTATGCATATGTGAATATTGTTATAGAGCATTTATCTACATTCCTGAAACTGTTTGACAAATACGGACCAATATGTCGTGTATGGTTAGGATGTACACCTGCACTGATAGTTAGAGATCCTGAGATGACGGAACTGATTCTACGCTCACCAACATATTCCAGCAAAGGATATATGTAAAAAATACATTAAACCGTGGTTAACAAATAGCATGTTAACATCTACTGGCAAGTCAAATATCTACTACTGGCAAATATTTCATTCATTTCAATACATAATATGCTTGCAGGTGATACGTGGCAAAGACAAAAAAAGTCAATGTCTCTCTGCATGAACTATAAAATTCTGGAAAAGTATTGTATCAATTTTTAATTCTTCATGTGGCATCTTTGTTGAAATTCTATTAGCGAAAACAGATGGGAACACATGTAACATCGCACCACTGATATCCTGTTACACACTAGATGTTATCGTTGGTAGAATATGGACATACGACTAAACTCTATATAATTTTAATTACATACATATTTCAGAAAGTGCTCTGGGAGTAAAATTAAATTGTCAGAGACAACCCAATAATGAATACGCAAAAGCACTCCATATTATGGCAACAATCTTAGTGGAAAGGAATTTTTCTGTTTGGAAATGCAATGATTTTCTATTCATGTTTTCGAAAAGCTATAGAGAACAAAAGGAAGCGTGCAACATTTTGAATAATTTCACAACAAGAATAATGGAAGAAAGAAGAAAGCACTTATTAGAAAGTAAGGAAGATGACGAAGACATGGACGATAACTGGAAGAAGTCAAGAGCTCTTGATGTTCTATTGAATACAACAATGAATGGTAAACCATTACCAGAACAACAAATCAGAGAAGATCTATCCAGTTTCATATTTGCGGTAAATTATAATGATGTACGGTAATATAAATATGTGAATATAGCTGCTCATATATCTATACGAATAGGGTCACGATACAACAGCCGCAGTTTTGCAATTGTTGTTCCATCAATTATCGAATAACCAAGAAGTACAAGTAAGTACAACATTTGTTCACTCTTGGTAGCACATAGCGTAGGAATTATAAAATATGTATAACTATATACGGTTTTTAGAATAAAATTGTTAATGAATTCAAGGAAATATATGGAAATGACAAGAATAGACCTTGTACCATGGAAGATACGAACAAAATGAAATATATGGAACGAGTAATCAAGGAATCCATGAGATGTAATGCCCCCGTTCCTTTTGTAGCAAGGACACTTGAAGAGGACGTTCACTACAGTATGTGATAAAATAATTGTAATCTTCAGATATTTTAGTTACAATTCTGGTTCTAGAAAATACTATCCTACCGAAAGGACTAAATTTAATATTTTTTATGTATGGCTTACATAAAAATCCAGATATATACGACAATCCTGACGTATTCGATCCAGACAGATTTATTTCAGAAGACTCAATAAAGCCGTATTCATTTTTACCATTCAGCAGTGGACCTCGAATCTGTAAAGGTACAACTCTACCAATACAGTATTAAATAATAAACAAAACAAAATAACCCAATGATGCTATTATTTTTAGGGCAAAAGTACGCATTTATCGAATTGAAAGTTACAGTAGCGACATTGCTCAGGAATTTCGAATTTTTACCCGCTGGCCCCGGAAGTGAATTAAAATTGTTACTGTGTATGGTGTTGAAAAGTTCGAATGGTATAAATGTTAGAATAAAGCATAGAGATTTTTAATCTTCTTCAACTGATATTATGGTATCTATTTTTAATTACAAATTATGGTATGATAGTTAGTGGCAGTGGGGCTAATATTTGTATCACCCTCTTTATATTGTATACGATATTATAACTATGTTTGGAATATATTGGAAATTTACCAGAGAATATACGTCACTTTTTCTACCAATTTTCAGATTGAAGCCAAATGATAGACTGACCAAGAAAATATATTTAGGTGAAATTACAAATATGATAGAAACTATTTAGAGTGAATGTAATCGTTTGTTTGTTCCTTACAGTAAATGCACAAGTAATTGCTAGCGCCACAGTTGGGAACTATTCTCTGATTGGTCGCATATAATATAGGAATATCATTTAGAACAGGAGCGGCAACCTGCTGCCCGCAGGCCATATGCGGCTGTACGTAGTGATAAAAAAAATACAAATTTCAGCAAAAAAAAACTCAGTCGAATGGATATTAGTTATAAAAAAAGCATTCAGCTGAATGGATATTAGCTAAGAAAAATAAAACACAGCTGAATATCTGGCCCAGTTCAGTCGTTGTGGCCCAATGTGCGGCTCGCGTGCAAATATTATTGTTTAATTTGGCCCGCCATCTACTAAAGGTTGCCGACCCCTGATTTAGAATATGAAATATATTTATATATGTAAATTTTCTAAATGAAAATGTATTAAATCCATAGTGAATCAGCAAATTGAACGTGTTTGATATTCCAGAAGCAATTTTCTCAAAGAAAATGGATAACACATGAAAGTTATAATATATTTAATGTTCTTATCTAGATTAATAAATAATAGATTCAAATAATTGTTAAAACATTATTTAGTGTCCTTTTTATAAATTGAATGTATAAGAAATGTAAAAAATAAAATATGTAATCGATTGACTTAAAACCCTCTCGTGATCGACTTAAAAACCTATTGCGATCGACCTGTCGATCGCGAACGACCGTTTGAGCGCCGCTGTTATATACCAATGATTATCAATTTAGAACTTTACCGCGACTTTTTAGTTAGTTAGTCGGCCGAAGCGGACTAATCGGCTTTTAAAATGGCCGAATAGTCGGTACTCGATTAGTGGGCCCATACCGTAGTCGGTACATCTCTAATTTTAATCAAACAAACGTCAAATTCATGTTTCTATCAGGGACCATGGATCAAAGATGTTAAAGAGAATGGACGAGACATGCATCTTTTAGCGTTATCGAAAAAGAGAGGGCGACAGACTTATGCAAGCTCCATTTTGCGTGTCTTTACTTTTCTATGATGTCTTCTGCGTCTGCGTAATCAGTGGTGTTCAATCAGTTGTAGTTTGCATTTCGAAAAATATATTTATCTATTTATCTAATTGTAAGTTAAAATGTACGATTAAGTAAATTATTGCATATTGTTATTCTGCAATTTATTCATATTTTAAATTTACATTCTAATCAATTTTGTATACAAGCTTAATTGATGAAAATATTTAAGTACGTCATCTATATGCATTATTTCGCGCGATATTAAAGTGTATCACTTTTTTATTGGTACTATGTTTAGTTTTCTTTTTTTTAAATACATATACACACGTTTTTTCAATGTTATATGATATACAAGTTTTCGCAAGTATATTTACCTATTATGTTTGTGATAACGCTATGTATATACCGGGTGTCTCATCGAAATATGTTACATAGGGATCCCATGTTTACTTCGAGATATTACAGTCTCTATTACATTTATAGCAAAAATTATAATTGATCACAAACTGCTAGGCTACAGAGAACAAAATAATGATTACTGTTGTTCTAAAAGAACAAACAAATCTCATAATTTTTGTTCTTCATAGTTATCTAATATATTGAGAAAATCCCAAAGTTTATTAGGGATTTTGTCCTAATTATGATATTTGAAAGACAAACTGGAGCTTATTCGACACAGTTACTGATTCTTCACAACATTTTTATCATATCTTTTACTCTAAATATACATAGTAGAAAACGTTTTATTGACAAGTAAAAAAAAGTAACATTGGAAACCCGATGTAACATATTTTGATGAGACACTCGATATATGTACATACATGTATAAAAACAAATATACTCACATTTGAGCAAATGTCTTTTTTTTTTCGTGATAACAAAACACGCACCAAAAGATGGGGGAGAGTGTGGTGTAATTAGAAGCCACGGCTATATAAGAGTGGAATCAGTCTTTGTTCGAATAGATATTATGAAAATTACGTTGCCCGGTCAAACGACAACTATCAGGTGAGTAAACTGTAAATAAATTTTAATTCATATTTATTTTGAATATTTGTTTTAAACTAAAAATGTAGAACTCCGACGAGTACGAGTATTTAAATATTAAAAAGAGGCTTGCATTGTTGGCGAGGGCTTACGCATCAATCAATGGAAAATGGATAATTTTAGTTGAACAGTAAACATACTCCTATATCATATTTTAGCATTGACTGGTAAAAATATACATAGCAAGAAAATTTCTGAAATACTAAATTGATCAAATGGTCACCTTTGGAAAGGTTAGTCCTTTTGATGGGTAGGGTAGGGTAGGACGGTTATATGAAAAAATCTGACGTGGTTACCACAGGACGTTCTAATGCACATCTATATTAGAACTCAATTTTCATACTATGAAATTAGGCCTAGACGCAGACCGGTGAGTAGACGTTTGATTTAATCAGAAACAATAACTAATTTCAGATATGTTGCTCGAATTGTTTCTCGGCGTAATCGCAGCAATATTACTAGCGTTCCTTGGGTGGACGGTCAAAACAATTAAATACAAAAGTATAGTGCATATTCCTGGTCCGCCACCATTACCTATTATAGGAAACGGTCTACTTTTTCGAAATAACAATGGTAAGAAATATTTATATAATTAAAATTATATTATATCATATATAGATTCTGTGAAAAACCGTACATGAAAAAACCACACATGGAAAAATACGCACACAGAAAGATTCACAAACAGAAAAACCCGCAGGGCAGGGTAGGGAAGTGTATTATTAGGTAGGGTAATACCTAATAATACATTCCACTACCCTACCCTACCTAATAATACACTCCCCTACCCTACCCTACCTAAAAATACACTCCACTATCCTACTCTAGCTAATAATACACTCCCCTCCCCTATCCAATATTACACTACCCTACCCTACCCTACCCTACCTAATAATACACTCCTCTACACAACCCCACCTAATAATACACTCTCCTCCCCTACCCAATATTACACTACCCTGCCCTACCGTACATTACCTAAAAATACACTCCCCTACCCTACACCACCTAATAATACACTCCTCTACCCACCCCTGCGGTTTTTCTGTGTGTGAATCTTTTTCCGGTCACCCATACATCACACCTGGTATATGTATAATAGATGTATGAATATTGTTATAGAACATTTATCTACATTCCTGAAATTGTTTGACAAATACGGACCAGTATATCGTCTATGGTTAGGATATACACCTACGCTGATAGTTAGAGATCCTGAGATGACGGAACTGATTCTACGCTCACCAACATATGCCGGCAAAGGAGATATGTATAGATTCATTAAACCGTGGTTAAAAAATAGCATGTTAACATCTACTGGCAAGTCAAATATCTAATACCAGCAAATATTTCATTCATTTCAATACATAATACATATGTTTACAGGTGATACGTGGCAAAGACAAAAAAAGTCAATGTCCCTCTGCATGAACTACAAAATTCTGGAAAAGTATTTATTAATTTTTAATTCTTCATGTGACATCTTAGTCGATATATTATCTGCAAAGGCCGATGAGAACACATGTAACATCGCATCACTGATATCCTCTTACACACTAGATGTTATCGTTGGTAGAATATGGACAAAACTCTACTTAATTTTATTATAATTACATACATATTTCAGAAAGTGCACTGGGAGCGAAATTAAATTGTCAGAGACAATCCAATAATGAATACGCAAAAGCAATACAAATTATGGCAACAATCTTTGTGGAAAGGAATTTGTCTGTTTGGAAACGCAATGATTTTCTATTCATGTTTTCGAAAGACTATAGAGATCAAAAGGAAGCTTGCAACATTTTGAATGATTTCGCAACAAGGAAAATTGAAGAAAGAAGAAAACAATTATTAGAACGTAAGAAAGATGACGAAGACATGGACGATAACGGGAAGATGACGCGAGTTATTGATATTCTGTTGAATACAACAGTCAATGGCAAATCATTACCAGAACAACAAATCAGAGATGATCTTTCAAACTTCATATTTGCGGTAAACTATAATTATATACGGCATTATACAAATGTGAATATAGCTACTCATATATCTATACCAATAGGGTCACGATACAACAACCGCAGCTTTGCAATTGTTGTTCCATCAATTATCAAATAACCAAGAAATACAAGTAAGTACAACATTTGTTCACTCTGGATAGCACACAGCGCAGGAATTATGAAATATGTATGTATGTATATCTATATTTATACGGTTTTTAGAATAAGATTGTTGATGAACTCAAGGAAATATATGGAAATGACAAGAATAGATCTTGTACCATAGAAGATACGTATAAAATGAAATACATGGAACGAGTAATCAAGGAATCGATGCGATATCACGCCCCCGTTCCTTTTGTTGCAAAGACACTTCAAGAGGACGTTCACTACAGTATGTGACAAAATAATTGTAATCTTCAGATATTTTAGTTACAATTCTGGTTCTAGAAAATACTATCCTACCGAAAGGAACAAATTTATTATTTTGTATGTATGGCTTACATAGAAATCCAGACATATACGACAATCCTGACGTATTCGATCCAGACAGATTTATTTCAGAAGACTCAATAAAGCCATATTCATTTTTACCATTCAGCAGTGGACCTCGAAACTGTAAAGGTACAACTCTACCAATGCAGTATTAAATAATAAACAAAACAAAATAACTGAATGATATTATTATTTTTAGGGCAAAAGTACGCATTTCTCGAAATGAAAGTTACAGTAGCGAAATTGCTCAGGAATTTCGAATTTTTACCCGCTGGCCCCGGAAGTGAATTAAAATTATTAATGTGTATGGTGTTGAAAAGTTCGAATGGTATAAATGTTAGAATAAAGCGTAGAGACTTTTAATATTTGATATACATTTGGATATCTATTTCTATAATTACAAATGATGGTACGATAGTTAGTGGTAGTGGGGCTAATATTTGTATCACACCCCTTGTATACTGTATTAGATATTATTACTATGTTCGGAATATATTGGAAATTTACCAAAGAATATACGTCAGTTTTCCTACCAATTTTCAGATTTGAATGTAGAATGGCCTTACACAAGCGATTATATTCCTATTGTGTTTTTGTTGCACGTTTCAAGTTTCTTCTTGTTTATGTATTATGTGAATAGTGATCAGCAAAAGTTCACAAAGCTTGATTCGCGTATTTCGGAAGCTTTCGTTACTGTACGTAACTTATACAAAGTTGAGCTTTTACCGAAAAGTTCTTCTTTACAGCAAAAAGCTACAACATCCGTCCGGAGTATTTTAAAATGGAAAATTAGAGTCTTTTATTAAAAAAAAGTAGTGGCCACAATTCTCCATGTATATGAGAATGTCATTTGTTATTTTTCCGTAATCAAGAAGAAGTGAAATCTTATCAAGTGAACTCTAGAACTAACGTGATACTAGGTAATCATGAATAATCATCTGTATTTAATTATGAGGGACATAATACTTGACAGGTGTATGAATCTATTGGACAAGTGAAGTAGCTATACTGCATAGTTGAAATTGTTTCGTCAGCAATTGGTAAATATATAGATTCTTAAATCTACAATCAATCCTACCCCTACAGGTATTTAAGAATCTACATATTTAGCTATACTGGCATTGTTCATTACTTTGAATAAAAATTATGATTACAAAAGCCTCACATTATATACGGACAAATAATGGTAACCTGGTGTCAGATGGTCAATTTTTTTTCAAATTATTTTAATCACGACCTTCTCGATAGTACACTTTTAATCGAGAAGGTCGTGATTTTAATAAAACTTTGTTTTACATCTATCAAATTTTCATCAAACAAACGTCAAATTCATATTTTCGTCAGTGACTAAGTGACTAATGCAAAATATCTATTTAAAATGTATGCTAGTAAATTTACGAATAACGCGATATACATACATATTACATACATACATACATACATTTAAAAATAAACTTTTAACTGCTACCGTGATTTTGACGAAAACCCTATTCAAACGTTAATAATAACTTGGATACTATTAAATGTAGAAAATTATTTTTTAGGGCATAAATAGGCACAAAATTAGGCACTAATTATTGAACAATATTTCAGAATTTATGCCTTCCATCTATTCGTCAACTTCACGGACGTTGACACAAGTGTATTATATCTAATGAGGACTACTTTGCAAGGGACGAAACTAATAATGATGATTGAATAAATATTTTTTTTAAATCCTCCTTTTGATGCGTAAGTTCTCGCTAACAATGCAGGCCTCTTTTTAAAATACTTATACTCGTTGGAGTTGTACATTTTTAGTTTAGAACAAATATTCAAAATAAATATGCATTAAAACTTATATACAGTTTGCTCACCTCATAGTTGCTGTTTGATCATGCAGCGAAATTTTCGTAATATCTTCTCGAACAAAGACTAATTCCACTCTTATATAGCCATGTCTTCTGATTACACTACGCTGTCCTCCATCTTGTACATGTTTTGTTATCGCGAAATTTTTTTTTGCAAATGTACGCAATTTTGTTTTTATATATAATTATACCGAGTGTCTCACAAAAATATGTTAAATCGAGTATCCTATGTTAATTTTTTTTTTACTTAGCTTTAAAACGTTTCCTATTATTTAGAGCAAAAGATGTAATATAAATGTTGTGGAGAATCAGAAACTGAGTCGAGTAAACTCCAGTTTGTCTTTCAAATATCATGTAATCAGGACAAAATCCGTAATAAACTTTGACATTTTCTCTCTCTCTCTCTCTCTCTCTCTCTCTCTCTCTAAATATATATAATATATACAGAGTGATTCACGAAGAGCGGAAAAAAATTTAACCCGATGGAGGGGAGGAATATATACTGTGTATATAATATATATATATATATATATATATATATATATATATATATACCGGGTGTTAATTAAAAAACTGGCCATAGGCGTTTAACATGTAAAATCAGTTTTTCCTCCTGCATTAGTTACCAAATTACTTTAGAGAAAAATACTTTAAATAAAAGTTGTAGAGAATTAAATTCTGCATCTAAGTGAGCAATCAGATTTCATTTTTGACATTTCCTAACTGAGAAAATCAAGTTTAAAATTTCATGAAAACACATAATATATAGGAATAGCCATGGAATTTAAACAAAATTAAAAACAATTGTATGACATTGTAACTGTCAAAAAAATTTGTGTTTCGTAATTTTCGTTCTATAACAGATATTTCTAAAAGTATGGAACAGTTTTCACATGAAGAAAAGCTTCAAGTAATAAAATGGTTCTATTCTGGACAAATTTATCTAAATATTCGTGATTGAATAATTTTTTTGACAGCAAATGTCATATAATTGTTTTTAATTTTGTTTAAATTCCATGGCTATTCCTATATATTAAGTGTTTTCATGAAATTTTAAACTTGATTTTCTCAGTTAGGAAATGTCAAAAATGAAATCTGATTGCTCACTTAGATGCAGAATTTAATTCTCTACAACTTTTATTTAAAGTATTTTTCTCTAAAGTAATTTGGTAACTAATGCAGGAGGAAAAACTGATTTTACATGTTAAACGCCTATGGCCAGTTTTTTAATTAACACCCGGTATATATATATATATATATATATATATATATATATATATATATATATATATATATATATATATATATATATATATATATACAGTGCGAATAATGTAAGGCTATACATTGGCAACTTTATTTTAGCGTTAATCAATTTGCCCATGCTAGTATCAACTCGTTGAATAATTTAAAATTAGACATAGGGCATTTACTTAATGTTACCATGGCGATATCATACAAAAACTCCAATTTATTATGGTTGAATAATGTAAAATTAGACACCAGTCCACAGACTACTATATTTATTTAAATCATTTACAGAATTTATTCCAATATTTTATTAAATCTATTACATGTTATTGAATTAAAAGTACACTTCAAGTACTGAAATTGTAATTGGTATCAGTACATTTCCAAAATCACTTGGGGGTGATAACTAAATTTGCCATCGTTTGATGACATGTGATGGGCCCTGCCCGGGAATTCAAAGCTGAAATAATCAGAAATTTCTCGCAAAGACGCCCCCTCTAAATACCAGGAATACATCTTAAACTTTTCTTCTGTGATGTACATTTTTTGCACTAATTATTACGCAAACTCGTGAGATATCAGTAACACAATATTGAAAATAGTGACATTTACCAAAACAAACGTCATTGTAATTTCAGTTGTTACTGACATGGGCAAATTGATTAAAGCTAAAATAAAGTCGCCAATGTATAGTCTTACGTTATTCGCACTGTATATATATATATATATATATATATATATATATATATATATATATATATATATATATATATATATATATATATTATATACACAGTATATATTCCTCCCCTCCATCGGGTTAAATTTTTTTCCGCTCTTCGTGAATCACTCTGTATATATTATATATATTTAGAGAGAGAGAGAGAGAGAGAGAGAGAGAGAGAGAATGTCAAAGTTTATTACGGATTTTGTCCTGATTACATGATATTTGAAAGACAAACTGGAGTTTACTCGACTCAGTTTCTGATTCTCCACAACATTTATATTACATCTTTTGCTCTAAATAATAGGAAACGTTTTACAGCTAAGTAAAAAAAAAATTAACATAGGATACTCGATTTAACATATTTTTGTGAGACACTCGGTATAATTATATATAAAAACAAAATTGCGTACATTTGCAAAAAAAAATTTCGCGATAACAAAACATGTACAAGATGGAGGACAGCGTAGTGTAATCAGAAGACATGGCTATATAAGAGTGGAATTAGTCTTTGTTCGAGAAGATATTACGAAAATTTCGCTGCATGATCAAACAGCAACTATGAGGTGAGCAAACTGTATATAAGTTTTAATGCATATTTATTTTGAATATTTGTTCTAAACTAAAAATGTACAACTCCAACGAGTATAAGTATTTTAAAAAGAGGCCTGCATTGTTAGCGAGAACTTACGCATCAAAAGGAGGATTTAAAAAAAATATTTATTCAATCATCATTATTAGTTTCGTCCCTTGCAAAGTAGTCCTCATTAGATATAATACACTTGTGTCAACGTCCGTGAAGTTGACGAATAGATGGAAGGCATAAATTTTGAAATATTGTTCAATAATTAGTGCCTAATTTGTGCCTATTTATGCCCTAAAAAATAATTTTCTACATTTAATAGTATCCAAGTTATTATTAACGTTTGAATAGGGTTTTCGTCAAAATCACGGTAGCAGTTAAGTTTATTTTTAAATTTTAAAAATATGTATTACTTTTTTTATTTGCTCAATATTTAATGCTTAATTTGTGCCTATTTTTGCCCTTAAAAGTAATATTGTACGATAATTAGTTTTTGAGTTATTAACAAAAAATTGATCTATTCGCCAAGTTCACACTAGCACTAAATGTTTTTAAAAATTATTATTAATATTTTTATTATATACCGGGTGTCCCAAGAAATCTGGGACATAGGGAATTAATATGTAAATATAGAAATATTGAGATTACTTCTGAACAATACATTTTAGCGCAAAAGTGTAAATAAAAAAGTTGTTCAGATTTAAAAACTGCATAATATGACGACCTATTCAATGCTCAAATACATTTGTATATCGTTTAAATCAAGTTTGAAATATCGCATTTTGATGACAGATCAGGAGGTCATGGAACAAAAATGGCATGTATTTTTGTTAGTTACAACAACAAATAATCAAACCACAGCATTTTTGTTTCACGGCCACCTAATCTGTCATTAAAATGCAGTATTTCAAAATTGATTTACGAATTATAGAAACATTACTGAGCATTAAATATAGTATATTATCATGCAGTTTTTAATTCTGAACAACTTTTTTATTTACACTTTTGCGCTAAAATGTATTGTTCAGAAGTAATCACAATATTTCTATATTTACATGTTAATTCCCTATGTCCCAGATTTCTTGGGACACCCGGTATATATTTTGTGCCTAATTTGTGCCCTGGTAATCTTTTAATAGTACCTATTTCTTCCCTAAATAAATAACAAATACTTTTTAGCTGCTGTGAAGTTGGCGAAATAATAATCAAATATTAAATATTTTTTTACATAGATAATTTGTGCCTAATGGGCAGAGCTGGGAAGTACTTAAAGTAAAAGTACTGGAAGTAGTACTTTTAGTATATTATGTATTTAAAATACTTTACTTAAAATACTTCTGTAAATTAGTATTCAGTACTGTACTTAAAGTACTTTTTCTCATTGAATAGTACTTTAAATACTTTCATGTACTTAAAGTAAAAAACAAAAAGTATTTAAAGTACATAATTTAAATACTAAATACTTTTCGCATGCGCATAACTGGTAACCAGTGCGTAGTTTGAATCATCAAGGGAACTCAGCTTGCGCAATATGGAAATGAAAATATCAGAGAAAATGAAACAGAATCAGTCGTTAACGTAAATAAATATGAATTAGAAATATTACATTATTTAGACGATAAAATAACTGAATTTGTTAATGTTCAAGGATTACCCAAATATTAAATAACTTTTTATTAAATATACCACGCCACTGATGTCATCATTCAGCACCCATGAAAAAATATTTTCTTTTGCGACAATAATTAATCACCACAAAGTCATGCATTAAGACTTAATGATTAAGTGATAAACATTTTGAACAGTAAGTACTGCTTAAATCTAAATCATCTAATAATTTGTAAATGATGAGTACTAATTTAGTTAATTCAAGAAAATAGCCCTTATTGTTTTTTCTATTATTTACACTATTATACTATCTAAATTAGTTCAAGTTATTTAGTATTTTCATACAATTTACTAAAATTATAATACATATATCTACATTTATTTATACAGGCTGTAGAGAAAGTAATGCAACAAGGCTATATTTTTGTTATTATTGAATTTAGACAAAAATGTTTCAGACAAAAGTTACATGGTAAAAAGTACTTTATATTTCTGTGACCTTTAAATTCTCTTAAGCCATTACGCGCATGCGTTACGCTGTGCAACTTTACTTTTTTAAATAGCAACATACCATATTGACTAAATTTTTGGAATCAGCAAGACTTTTTGCTTCCGATAGTATAAAAATTTTGATGTGTTATATAATCAAATTTTTAAGAAAAATAGGTATTAATTCCAGGTATTTAAGTAAAACTTAAGGAATAATCAGTTTACCTTTGTCTGATTAACAAGTGATAAGTGGCAACCAACGCAATTTTCATAATTTTTTTTAATTGTTTAGTTGTCACATCACATTATTCTTTATACATTATTCTTTATATATGTATGTCAAAAATTAATATAGACTTTTAACTGAAACTGTTAAAAATTTACAACTTCAATAATACTTCCAAAATATGAAACCAATGCACTAGTTTGTTTTAATCAGAAAAAATAAATAATTTCAGATATGTTGCTCGAATTATTTATCAGCGTAATCACAACAATATTTCTTGCGTTTCTTTGGTGGACTGATCAAACAATTAAATACAAAAGTATAGCACATATTCCTGGTCCATCACCGTTACCAATTATAGGAAATTTCTTACTTTTCATCAACTACGAAGGTAAGAATCATTAATGTAACTGCATTTAAATTGTCATAAGCGTGGTGTATGCATATGTGAATTTTTCTGTTTGGAAATGCAATGATTTTCTATTCATGTTTTCGAAAAGCTATAGAGATCAAAAGCAAGTTTGCAATATTTTGAATGATTTCACAACAAGAATAATTGAAGAAAGAAGAAAGCAATGAAGATGACGAAGACATTGACGATAGCTGGCAGAAGTCACTAGCTCTTGATGTTCTATTGAATACAACAATGAATGGCAAACCATTACCAGAACAACAAATCAGAGATGATCTATCCAGTTTCATATTTGCGGTAAATTATAATTATATACGGTATTATAAATATGTGAATATAGCTGCTCATATATCTATACCAATAGGGTCACGATACAACAGCCGCAGTTTTGCAACTGTTGTTCCATCAATTATCAAATAACCAAGAAGTACAAGTAAGTACAACATTTGTTCACTCTTGATAGCACATAGCGTAGGAATTATGAAATATGTATATCTAGATACGGTTTTTAGAATAAAATTGTTGATGAACTCAAGGAAATATATGGAAATGACAAGAATAGACCTTGTACCATGGAAAATACGAACAAAATGAAATATATGGAACGAGTAATCAAGAAATCCATGAGATGTAATGCCCCCGTTCCTTTTGTAGCAAGGACACTTGAAGAGGACGTTCGCTACAGTATGTGATAAAATAATTGTAATCTTCAGATTTTTTACTTATAATTCTGGTTCTAGAAAATACCATCCTACCGAAAGGACTAAATTTAATATTTTTTATGTATGCATTACATAAAAATCCAGATATATACGATGATCCTGACGTATTCGATCCAGACAGGTTTATTTCAGAAGACTCAATAAAGCCGCATTCATTTTTACCATTCAGCAGTGGACCTCGAATCTGTAAAGGTACAATTCTACCAATACAGTATTAAATAATAAACAAAACAAAATAACCGAATGATTTTTATGATTATTATTTTTAGGGCAAAAATACGCACTTATCGAATTGAAAGTTACAGTAGCGAAATTGCTCAGGAATTTCGAATTTTTACCCGCTGGCCACGGAAGTAAATTGAAATTGTTACTGTGTATGGTGTTGAAAAGTTCCAATGGTATAAATGTTAGAATAAAGCGTAGACATTTTTAATATTATTCAACTGATATTATGGTATGTATTTTTAATTACAAATTATGGTATGATAGTTAGTGGTAGTGAGGCTAATATTTATATATACTGTATACCATATTATAACCATCTTTGGAATATATTGGAAATTTACCAGAGAATATACGTTAGTTTTTCTACCAATTTTCAGATTGAAGCCAAATGATACACTGATCAAGAAAATATATTTGGGTGAAATTGAAGAAGTACGAATGCAGGAAACACCGAGGAATAGATTGATGAATATGATGGAAAATATTTAGAGTGAATGTAAAATTATAAACAGAAATAATAGGAGAGCATGTCTGACAAGGTGTATGAACGAAGGGAGAGAGTCATGTATGTGACGAGCAATTGTAAGAAAATACGGAATGAAAAGCAGATTAATGAGTTATTTCGTTAAATTTCAGTCGTATAGCTTAAATTTATGGGTCAATTCTGTGTACTTGCTCGTAAGATCGCAAATGCGTAAATCTGTAGCTTACATAAAATCTGTAAGTAGGCCCGTTTCGGATTTACGGAAATGGCAATTCTGCGTACACATCTATAATAACAACGTTTACAGATTTATTGTTACGAGAGTTACGGTGTAGTAGTAACTTCATGTGTGTTAAATTTTGGTTAGATTTACATTTGACAGGAGGTTACAAGGAAAGTGTTGTAATTCGGATTATTTAATTATTAAGTTACTAGGTTAAATGCCCTTAATACGACGGAAAAATATTAATTACGGATATGTACCTTGAGTAACGTAATCCATTTGAAATATTTATTAATTTTTCGTTGTTGATATTTTATGTCTTTAATATGATTTCAAAGCAGGTCACTTCATAAATATCAAATTTTTAACTTACATGCCTTTAAATATATCGTTACACTTTTAATAAAACTCGATTAATTAAATTTCAATTCGTTCGACGACAATGACAGAATCTGTTATTTGACAGATAAACAAAACATCGTCTCTTGCATTTATAGTCGGCTTAGTCTTTTTTGCTTTTGTCAACAAACGCCCCATGAAAACGTTTCAGGACACGAACCAGCAGCAGCCGGACCTTTGCACTTTATATAATAAGATGAGGTAATTATAAACTATATTTGATTCATATGATATAATAACTACGAAAATCATTCTTTTTATCATACTTTCTAGGAAACTAAAAAGATATTTTTATAAACGAATATATCATTGTAAACAGAAAAAATAGCACTTTTTAACTGGATTAAAATTAACTATGGTTCCCATTTAAAAAATTGAACTTGCATGCTGTATCTTGAGAAATATGTAGTAAAAAAAAATTTCATCAAACCCATCGATAAACCTATTCCCTATGCTAAAACCCTTCTAAGTTATCAAGGAAAATTAAATTTCGAAAAAAATCACTTTTTTATCAATATCTAGTGAGCCATGCAATATTTTCAAAATATAAAATCGTCATCAACGTCAGCCCATAAATGTGCAACTTTTGTTGTAATTTTTTAAATAGACACTATATATTTAGTAATTACATCTTATATATTATTGCCGAAAGCGACATTGTTCGACATGTTCGACTGCGCTTATGGGATCACATCATCCTTCCTTTACGCACTGCCATCTACTTGGGAATTACCTTCTCTTCTAATATTACATGGAGAGCTGCTTTGAAGGATGTCTTGGCAAAAGTCAACGCGAGAACAAGACTCATTTCGCTCTTACATAAGAACCTACGGGGATATCATAAGGTTTGTTCGTTCGACCTGCACTGCCTGCTCGGAGTAAAAGTTGTAAGTTGCGCAGTGTTCGTTTGTTCGGTGCAATTGTTCGCGCAGCGTTCGTTTGTATCAGTGCAAGTTGCTCAGTGTTACACAGAACACAATTTTCTGCATCTGCTCGGCAGGTCGAGCAGATAGTGCAATGTAGCGACTTTTGCCATTTGAGTGCCATATACTGGCTGACCCTGGGATTCTGAATTATAGAAAGTGAACTTCTATTTTATCATCGAAACAGAATATTTTAAAATTGATTTATTTAATATACACATATATAGAGCTCGGTACTGACTAGAGCATTCGTGCGCGCACGAACGCTGTGCGCGTAAAATTGCTCAAGTCAGTACAGGGTGAATTTGGTATTCGCGCACTCGCCTATCCTACCCTACCTAATAATACACTTCCCTACCCTACCCTACCTAATAATACACTTCCTACCCCACCCTACCTAATAATACACTCCTCTACCCTACCCTACCTAATAATACACTCCCCTACCCTACCCTACCTAATATTACACTCCCCTACCCTACCCTATCTAATAATACACTTTCCTACCCTACCCTACCTAATAATACACTCCACTACCTTACCCTACCTAATAATCCATTGCTAGTTAACTTAGAAACTGTTGTTTGAATTAATGATATATAGAAGTAAAGAAAATATTTTTCATTCCATGAGCAATCTATAATTATTCTTTTTAATTTGATCTATTAAATTTTGTTCGAAACCCGGTTTTTTAACCGGTAACCCGTACTTTTTAAAAACCGGTTTTTTAACCCAAATCACTGACGAACATTACGGGTTTGAACAAAATGGTTTTGAAAAAATGTGCAATATCGGTTAATTTTTAATCGGTATTTTTTTCGGTTCCGAGCCCTGATTACCATCAAAATCTTACAATAAAAATTTTTCATGATTCCTGTTTTTTTCTACTACCTGTATGCAGAGCTGGGAAGTACTTAAAGTAAAAGTACTGGAAGTAGTACTTTAAGTATATCATGTACTTAAAATACTTTTGTAAATTAGTATTCAATACTGTACTTACATTACTTTTTTCATGCAATAGTACTTTAAATACTTTCATGTACTTAAAGTTAAAAAGGTACATAATTTAAATACTAAATACATACTTTCCGCATGCGCATAACTGCTAACCAGTGCGTACTTTGAATCGTCAGGGGAACTTAGCAGGTGCAATTTGGAGATGAAAATATCAGAGAAAATTAAACTGAATCAGTCGTTACCGTAAATAAATATAACTTAGAAATATTACAATATTTAGAAGATAAAAGAACTGAATGCTCAAAGATTACCCAAATATTAAATAACTTTTTATTTAATATAAAAACTATATATGCTATTCAATGTTCAATACAACCCTGTATTACAATAATTCAGAGGCTAAAACCGGACAAGATATCTGCAATATGTTTGCGCAGTATTTCGAGTCTGTCTATGTAGCTTCAAATAATGTAGAGTTAGATACTAAACGTCTGAGTACTACATCACTGAATCTCAGTTCATTAACTCTATCTCATGGTGTAATTCTTCACTATCTCATTAATCTAGATACAAATATAGGTTGTGGTTCAGATCAAATCCATCCAGCATTTATTAAAACTTGTGCTTACCAATTGGTTACTCCATTAAAAATTATTTTCAATCAGTCACTAAATACAGGAACATTTCCCTCCGTCTGGAAAGAGTCTTTTATTACTCCCATCTATAAATCTGGGAATAAAAATGATATAGAAAACTATAGACCGATATCAAAATTATCTACATTTGGAAAAATATTCGAGGCACTAATTGTAAATCAAATAAAATTTCAAATTGAAAATATTTAAATTCCTGAACAACATGATTTCTGCTCTGGAAAATCTGTGTTAACTAATTTAATTCCGTTTACAAACTACATTTCGTCCAGCATGGATCACCGTATACAAGTCTATACAATTTATACAGATTTTAGTAAAGCATTTGATCACATTAACCAAAATATGTTAATTGAAAAATTACTGGAAATTGGTATCCACGGTTCTCTTTTGCGGTGGTTCGAATCATATGTAAAAAACAGGTCCCAGTTTGTAATTGTAAATGGTTATAAATCCAGGGAAATTATTGTAACACCCGGAATACCTCAAGGTTCTCATCTTGGCGCAATATTATTTAATGTTTTTATTAACTCAATATCTCCCTGTTTCAAATATTCACAATATGTATTATTCGCAGATGATCTAAAAATATTTAAACGCATTCGGACCTACGATGATGCTATAAATTTACAGGAAGATCTGAACAGACTACATGAATTTTGTTACAAGAATGAATTATTATTAAACACCGACAAATGCCATGTTGTTCGTTTCACTCGAAATATTATAACTATACGTTTTAATTACCATTTAAATGGTAAAATATTACATGAAAAATACTCCATACGGGACCTGGGCATTACGTTTGATACGAAATTCCTATTTAACGAACACATTGATAAAACAATTAAAAAATCTTATAAAATGCTTGGATTCGTACTAAGAACCGTTAAACCATTTACCAACGAAAAAACTCTGGTCCTACTTTATAAATCGCTCGTTAGAAGTCAATTGGAATATATAACACCTAGTTGGAATCCCGAATATAGTAAATATATTATTAGTATAGAACATGTTAAAAAACGATTTGTAAACATATTGTCAAAGAAAATAAATTGCAATTTTAATGACTGCCTCACTACATTCAAATTAACTTCTTTGCAAAACATACGCACCATAAATGATATGATAACTCTTCATAAGATATTAAATAACAAAATACGTTCTCAAACTTTTATGCACTACTTTCAGTTCAATGTTCCTTCAAAAACTATGAGAACTTGCAATTTATTTTTTATACCTTATTATTGTACAAATTCTTATTTCAACTCTCCAATTATTAGACTTATGCACTGTTATAATTCAATGTTTTCTGATTTAGATTTATTTAATTTAGAAATTACTCATTTCAAAAACTTAGTAATTATTACTCTCCAGTAATCTGATTACACACAATTGTATGTGTTGTATCTCGAAAACCTATTTTGGCTCTGGCTGTTTGGTCTTCTTTGTAAATAAATAAATAAATAAAATGTTCAAAAGCTCGGTACTGACTAAAGAATTCGTGCGCGCACGAAAGATATAAGCGAACGAACGTTCGGATCAAAATTTTTGTACGCACAACTTTCTTGTCCGTGCGCGGAAAATCTCGCTCCAGCTGTGTGTGTAAGTTGTGCGCGCACATTAGTAGTGTACAAAATGGCCGAAATTAATGTTGCTTTAACAAGTGTTGCAAAACAGTTTTGGGACTATATCAATATAAAAAAAAAGTTCTAGGATACCCGCTATTGTGCAATAAAAGAATAAAGAGCTCAGCAATCCGAAGGATATAGTCGAGGCCTTCGCTGAAAATTTCAGTAATAATTTTGCTCCTGGTGAAATGCTACCAGATGCAAGTAGTTTAAATGAGGATAGTTTAAGTAATGTTGTTTTTAATCAAATATCTGCACACGAAGTTACTAATGCCATTGACAAGCTGAAACCTAGATATGCGAAGGGATCTGATAATATACCGTCGTATATTCTAAAGGGGTGTAAGGATTTATTAGTTCGTCCTTTGTGCAAAATCTTCAATACAAGTTTAAAAATGGGTATTTTCCCCTCTACGTGGAAACGTACTGAAATAACTCCAGTTTTTAAATCAAAAAATAAAAGTGAAATTGTCAATTACAACCCAATTGCTATTCTCTGCTCGGTATCTAAAGTATTTGAATCAGTTTTATATGATAGAATTTATAATAATGTAAAATGTTCGATAACAATTAATCAGCATGGTTTCCTGAAAAAAAGATCTACGACCAGCAATCTATGTAATTTTACACAATATGTAACTGAAGCTATGGTGCATCACTCGCAAGTTGATGTTATTTACACAGACTTTGAAAAGGCATTTGATCGCGTGAATCATCAAATGTTGTTACACAAACTAAGCAAATATGATATATCTCCAGTATTAATAACTCTGCTTGCTAGTTATTTGGCCGCAAGAACAAACTACGTAGTTCATAATCTATAGGTGTATTCTATTTGACAATTTGGATCGATCCAACTCACATACGTACGTTGGATCACTTTAGTAGTCATTCTATTTGTAAAGATCACTTTACCCCCACTCTAATATTTTGTGATCCAAATCAGTTTGAAGTAATCCACAATTTAGTAGAATCAGTTTGCTGAATCCGGATCATTAGTTAAAATGAAGGTTATTTATTTGGATTCTGCGTCTTCCATTTTGTATCTTAAATGTTTTACTTGGGTTATATTTACTAAACCTGTCAGCTGTCAAATTAGTCAAGGTTATGGATCACAAAAGTTATTCTATTTATGCATCTGATCTGATTTTTCTGATCTGATCTCGAAAGTGAACTGATTTTATTGGATCGATCCAGCACTGACAAATAGAATACACCTATTATACGTCGTCTGAATACTCTTCGTTCTCAGGTGTTCCGCACGGATCAAATCTTGGACCATTGTTGTTTTTATTGTTTATTAATGATATTGTAACTACTGTTAATACTAATATTCTGCTGTATGTTGATGATATAAAAATGTATGTATCTGTAGAAAATATCAATGACTGCACACTTCTTCAGCATAACATTGATAACATTTATCGATGGTCTGTCTTGTCCAAGCTACCATTCAACGTAAACAAGTGTCAAGTAATGACTTACACACGAAAAACATGTAGTATCTCATATGAATATAAAATGAATAATGTTATACTGACGCGTGTTGCAACTGTCAAAGATTTAGGTACAGTTTTTGACTGTAAACTCTCATTCTCGGACCATATCATCCATATGATAAATGAGTGTAATCGGCTATTAGGTTTCATAATTAGGAATAGTAAAATTTTTAGTAATATTAGCGTTATAAAATTGCTATATTGTTGTTTAGTACGTTCCAAATTAGAATACTGCTCAATTGTGTGGACTCCAAATTTCGCGAAATACAGGTTGTCCCAAAACGTACCGGCAATATTTCAGGGATGAATTCTAGAACTTATTTAGAGTCTAAAATTCTATATAAACATATGTCCTACACGTAACCGTTAACGAGTTATTGTTCATTTCATAAGTGATGTGAGTAAAATTTTAATTCATCGAATTTTATGAAACAAATCTTTTTTAATACATTTTTATTACTTTATTTACCAGAAATGTTCAAAATTATCTCCATTGTGTACGATACACATAGCCGCATGACACAGAAGAGATCGCTGCGTTCTTAATATGGTTGCGAGACTTTTCCTTTATCGGCAGCCTGCTGTATTCTTTGGCGTAATTATTCTACCGTGTGCGCTTCAGTTGCATAAACAATTTGTTTCGTGTGAGCTGAAATATAAAAATCTACTGGAGTCAGATCCGGCGAACACGGTTGTCCTACAAAAGATGCCATCATGGCAACTAGATCAGTATTTCAGAAATCCGTTGAGCTAAAATTTTAGTCATATGAAAAGACAAATAAACTATAGTTCGTTAACGGTTATGTTTAGGACATATGTTTATATGGACTTTTTGACTCTAAATAAGTTCTAGAATTCATCCTTGAAATATTGCCGGTACGTTTTGGGACACTCTGTATATTACTCTTATTGAAAAGGTTCAAATAAAAATATGCAAATATCTCAGCTACCGCATGAGTGGTCAATATGATCATATAAATTATAATGAAATTGTTAAAGTGTTTTCACTAGGTACTTTAAAAGACAGAAGAATCTTTATAAATGTTTGTTTTTTATATAAACTTGTTCATAATATGAATGATCCCTCATTTTTAAGTAAAATTAGTTTCAGAATACCGTCTGTTCAGACAAGATATACATTTACATTTTGTACTCCCACAACGCTAACAAATTATCACTGCAACTCACCTTTGGTAAAAATATGTAATATATACAATATGTATCAAGGTCATTGTGACATTTTCGGAGATTGTTATACTAAATTTTGCAATTTAATTAAAATTGTATTAAACCTTTAGCTCCGGTGAAATATCGAGGATTTTGTTAATATTAGTTACTATTGGTAGTTTTAGTTTTATTATTATTTCTAATTAGTTTCATTGTAATTGGCCTTACAGCTGTAATGAAACTGGATAAATAAATAAATAAATATATAGTAATGCACAAAATAATGGCAAAAAAGAAAAAAAACGGTGGTGTATGACACAACTATATCGGAGTATAGAAACATATAACGAGACAACATTGCTATCCGATTTTAAAATTTAAGAAATCAGGGGACAATTTTAAAATTTAAATGTATACATTTAAAAATAATAAAAAGGTGTTTAAATGATACGTATAATCTAAAAAATTTTAAGTTAAATTTTACAAATAATTAAATTAAACCATTTATTTATAAAAATTATTTGCTATCATTAATTTATGTTCATCAGGCACATTAAAAGATGTACAGCAATTAATATAGTCTAGGTCTAGTCTACATCACTTGTGCGCGCACAAATGCTCTAGTCAGTACCGAGCTCTATATATGTGTATATTAAATAAAACACAAAATATTATTTATTAATTTAAAATACATATGTAACAGTAAATAAAGAATGAAATTAACTAAAAATTTTTAAATAAATATAACATTTTTGTATTTAAATTTGAAAATGTGTAGAAATGTATGTAGTACATACTTATATGTAATTATTTTGTACATTTATAATATGTATTTGTGTTTATTAGCAAAGAGAAATTCAAATTAAAAAAAAAATATATTAAATTTCTTTGTCTCTGGCGTTCGCGGAGCAAATTATTAATAAAAATGTCATACGCGTAATGCTTTTGAAAATCAGATGACCTTTGCTGCACAACTCGCCGCAAAACTTAGCTGAGTTAAGACTATACAAACGCATTGTCTGAGTTTATTTGTGTTTACTGCCAACCAGCTGGGTATAATATAATAAACTAGACAATCAAATTTCTATAAAGTTCTTTGTAAAAACTACTTTATTGTATTGTTGCTTTGAAAATTGCTCGGGACAAAAACATTCCTAAGAAAAAATTGATAACATAAACCGATGTCGTGATTACTATAACCGAAATTTTTGAATGTAGTTGGATCGTTATATATATATATATATATATATATATATATATATATATATAAATGAAAAAATGAGAAAATAAATAACAAGTATCTTTCATAATATTATTATCAATTTTGTTTTTAAATTGAATTCTGTATTAGAATAATCGAAGTGTTAATTTTACTTAGTATTTAGTACTGTAAGTACATTTTAATGCTAAAAAGTATTTTAAATAATACTGGTACTTGGTATTTCAAATACTGTTTTTAGAAGTATTTAGTATTTAAATACATTTTGTGAATACTGGTCCCAGCTGTGCCTGTATACATACAGGCACAGCTGGGTAGAAAGTAAAAAGTAGTTTAAAATTAAAAACTACATATGATATTCAATCTTCAAATTTATTTGTATATTAAATAAATAAATTTTAAAATATTTTGTTTCGATGATAAAATAGAAGATCACTTCCAAAAATTCAGATTCCCAGGGTCAGCCAGTATATGTTCGGTGACCATCCGTCCTTTTTTTTTTAGGGGACAGTTCTTTTTTCCGGATTGCTGTCGCCTAAAATTATTGTCAAAGTAAAAAATGCTAAATGTCCTTTATTTCATTAGATGTTGTTTAAAAGTCCTTTTTTTCCAATTACAAATAAAAAAATCTGGTGTGGTCACCACACTACTTTCTTATACTCAGTTTAAATTGGCACATATTTGACATTTCAAATGCGTATTTCTGTAAATATTTTGTCTTTGTTTTGTTTTCATAGCATATATGATATTTTAAATACATGCCAATATATAAATACATTTTACTCAAAATTGGATAAAGATAGAAGAAAAATGCATAGAACATTTTTTCTTAAGCTTATTGTTCTCTATAACTTTTATTTCAAAACTTTTTCCATATCCCTTTCAGTTTCTCTAATAATTCTCAATGTTCGATTTTGATCTTCAGTAAACTTCCTCTTCCGGTTGTGCGATTATGCTAGAAATCTAATCAGCTCTTCATATAATCAAAAAACTTATAAATACGAAGTTTCATTGTCCTGGCTTTGCTCGTTTTGAAGATAATGAACATACAGACACACATCCACACATCCACACACACAGACGTCATGGCGAAAATAGTCAAAACGTATTCAGGGGACCTCAAAACATGTATTTCCATCAAAATCTCGCAATCGAAATTTTTCATGATTCCTATACTTTCTTTATACTATGTATAAGAAAGTAAAAATATATAAATAGCGGTACGAAGAATTCTACGATTTGACGTTTGTCAATGTCCCCGTGTCTCTTTAACCAATGTAGTAATCGCTTCAGAACTATATATTTTAGAACAAAAGTGTAAATAAAAAACTTGTTCTAAATTAAAAACTGCCCAATATAATGCCATATTCAGTTTTAAAATATGTTTCTCTAATGAGTAAATTAATTTTAAAATCGCGAATTCTTAATGTTTTGATTATATGTATGTGTGTAAAAAAATATAGTATTTGTTCCACGACCTGTCATCAAAATGCAATATTTCAAAATTGATTTACCCGATATACACAAATATTTGAGCACTGAATATTATTTATTCTACGAGCCCAAAATCATTAACGTTCGTCCGTATTTAAACTGCGGACAAAAATAAAATTTACTGATTTTAGCGCCTTATAACTTCGAAATGAAAAAAATAATTAAGTGCAATTAATAGGCTTTAATATAGTGCGCAACAATTGCAGATTTATTAGTTATTACTTCTGGTAAATGATTTATCCCAAAATTCATTTTGTAATGAATGTGTCAATTACATATTAGCAACAACGACAGTCTAACATTTTCTGCATCACCTAGATATGTTGTTTAGTGTGTACTACTTATGAACAATAATCAACATGCTCAAAGTTCTTCTCTTTATTTCATCACTTTTTATTTACCTCAATATCCAATTTGTGTCATTAAAAGTTTACCGGCAGTATATAGTATTTACCGAAATTGTACTGAATGTTAAATCTAGGTAAAAAATGTATAAATTAGTTGTAGAATTTAGTAAATATAAGATACATTACAACATTACATTATATCTGTGGTTTGACATTTAATTTAAACTTTGATAAAACATTATCAAAGAAAAAATGGAAATAGGCGAACTCATGTTTGATTTTGGGCTCGTATATGATTCTGTAGAAATGATAAAAATGACAAAAATGTACATTCATCACACTACTAGATATATGAGAATTTGGATCTCGAAACACACCTCCTTGTTATCTGTAAATGTAACTGTTGAACTGCGTTACTTCTATGAATTAAAAAAAAAAAACTATACATAGATAAGGGATGTAGCGACGGGTGCATCGAAATGATGTGAATTTCAGTACTCCTAATCTAAAATTTTTTGCAATTTTTGTTCTAATTTTTCTTTTAGAATTTATTGCATATTTTATCGTTATTTTATCATTATTGCCCATGATGATATCTCAGGAAGTAATATAGATTTTATACTCACATAAAATAATAAATAATTTCAGATATGTTACTCGAATTATTTCTCGGCGTAATCGCAGCAATATTACTTGCGTTCCTTGGGTGGACTGTTCAAACAGTTAACTACAAAAGTATAGCACATATTCCTGGTCCAGTGCCGTTACCTATTATAGGAAACTTACTACTTTTCCTCAACTACAAGGGTAAGAATCATTAATCTAACTGAATTAATACTGTCATAAGCGTGACGTGTATATATGAATATTGTTATAGAACATTTATCTACATTGATGAAATCGTTTCACAAATACGGACCCTGATATGTATAGATATATTAAACCGTGGTTAACAAATAGCATGTTAACATCTACTGGCAAGTCAAATATCTACTACTGGCAAACATTTCATTCATTTCAATGCATAATATGTTTACAGGTGATACGTGGCATAGACAAAAAAAGTTAATGTCTCTTTGCATGAACTACAAAATGCTGGATAAGTATTTATCAATTTTTAATTCTTCATGTGACATCTTTGTTGATGTTTTATATGCGAAAGCCGATGGAAACACATGTAACATCGCACCACTGATATCCTCTTACACACTAGATGTTATCGTTGGTAGAATATACAACAAAACAGTATATAATTGTATTATAATTACATCCATATTTCAGAAAGTGCAATGGGAGCGAAATTAAATTGTCAGCGACAACCCAATAATGAATATGCAAAAGCACTCCATATTATGGTGACAATTATAGTGGACAGGACTTTGTCTGCTTGGAAACGCAATGACTTTCTATTCATGTTTTCGAAAAGCTATAGAGATCAAAAGGAAGCTTGCAACATTTTGAATGATTTCGCAACAAGGATAATTGAGGAAAGAAAAAAGCAATTATTAGAACGTAAGAAAGATGACGAAGACATGGACGATAACGGGAAGATGACACGGATTCTTGATATTCTGTTGAATACAACAGTCAATGGCAAACCATTACTAGAACAACAAATTAGAGAAGAACTATCCAGCTTAATATTTGCGGTAAACTATAATTGGTTACTGTTATTATAAAAATGTGATAAAGGTACCCATATATTAACTAACCTATTAAAATCTATACCAATAGGGTCACGATACAACAGCCGCAGTTTTGCAATTCCTGTTCTATCAATTATCAAATAACCAAGAAGTTCAAGTAAGTGCAACATTTGTTGACTCTTGATAGGACACAGCGTAGGAAATATGAAATATATATATATATATATATATATATATATATATATATATATATATATATATATATATATCATTTTAAATAATACCAATCAATGCGAATAACCTATCCCTACACCTGTACCAAATTTCAAAGCTCTAAAATGTATAATACAGAAGTAATCGCAACTTTTTCAATTTTACATGTTAATTCCCTATGTCCCAGATTTCTTGGGACACCCGGTATATATATATATCTACATTTACACGGTTTTTAGAATAAAATTGTTGATGAACTCAAGGAAATATATGGAAATGATAAGAATAGATCTTGTACCATGGAAGATACGTACAAAATGAAATATATGGAACGAGTAATCAAGGAATCGATGCGATGTAATGCCCCCGTTCCTTTTATAGCAAGGAAACATGAAGAGGACGTTCACTACAGTATGTGATAAAATAATAGTTCCTCGCTTGCCGCATGAACCTTACTAAAAATAATTGTATTCTTCAGATTTTTTACTTACAATTCTTGTTCTAGAAAATACTGTTCTACCGAAAGGACTAAATTTAATAATTTTTATGTATAATTTACATACAAATCCAGATACATACGATGATCCTGACGTATTCGATCCAGACAGGTTTGTTTCAGAAGACTCAATAAAGTCGTATTCATTTTTACCATTCAGCAGTGGACCTCGAAACTGTAAAGGTACAACTCTACCAATACAGTATTAAATAATAAACAAAACAAAATAACTGAATGATATTATTATTTTTAGGGCAAAAGTACGCATTTCTCGAATTGAAAGTTACAGTAGCGAAACTTCTCAGGAATTTCGAATTTTTACCCGCTGGCCCCGGAAATGAATTAAAATTGTTACCGTGCATAGTGTTGAAAAGTTCGAATGGTATAAATGTTAGAGTAAAGCGTAGAGATTTTTAATCTTCTTCAGCTGATATTATGGTATCTATTTTTAATTACAAATTATGGTATGATAGTTAGTGGTAGTGGGGCTAATATTTGTATCACCCTCTTTGTATATTGTATGCGATATTATATCTATGTTTGGAATATATTGGAAATTTACCAAAGAATATACGGCACCTTTTCTACCGATTTTCAGACTGAAGCCAAATGATAGACTGACCAAGAAAATATATTTGGGTGAAAATGAAAAAGTACGAATGCGAGAAACACCGAGGAATAAATGGATGAATATGATACAAAATATTTAGAGTGAATGTAAAATTGTAAGCAGAAATAATAGGAGAGCATGTCTGACAAGGTGTATGGATATGGACGAAGCGAGAGAGTCATGTATATGACGGGCAATTGTAAGAAAATAAGGAATGAGAGGCAGACTTCTGTAGACGGAGTGCGAGGTATTGCTGGCGAAGACTTATCACAGAAATTGTGGGGAAATAAATAGTCTGTTACCCCAGTAATGGGAAAGGCGTGACGTTATGCATGTATGTACATTTGTTTTATTGTTGTAAAACCTCCTGAAAATTCATAGACAATATATCAAGTATAGTATACTTGAAATATTTATATAATACACGTGTGCAGATCATTGAGTTATTTCGTAAAATTTCAGTCGAATAGCTTAAAATTAGATTTAAATAATCAACATTTGAAAACGTAAACTTAAATCGTCTACCTATTACACAAGGATTGATTAATGGAACTATATTAGGTGTATACGTATTACCTAAGCTGACTTAAGTGCTCGGTTATTTCACAGCAGCTTAATTATTTTCGTGTTCTTTTTAGAAGTCGTAGCTCAGTTTATCTTAGTTTATTAACCTCCCCCCTTACCGATGACGCACTACCCGCGACAAAGGCTTAGAAGAGCTAAGCGGCATTTATACGTGCGAAAGTTTTAATAGAAAGAGTCATAGTGAGGTTATTTTCAAGTTATTTTGCTGTTTTTTGTTTAAAAATGGATAATTTTGAATATGTAAACGATGCTACTATTATAATTATGAACGAAAACGTGGTAAACGAAATAGCTTTGTAAAAATACTTTTGATAAATAACCACATACAATAAAAAGTTGACAATTTAATGATACGACGGTATTAATTAATATGCAATATATCCTCTGTGTAAAATTGCTGCTCTGCCAATTTGTATTTCTTGCAATTTGACAGCTGAAACATATGCCACTGGGCGAGCCAGTGAATTAGTGGCGAAAAATCTTGTTCGTTTTACATACAGTCAACTCGGCTTAGCTTAGTTCTTAACTTAGCCGAATTGTAAAAAGAATACACCTAATATGCAATGTTGCCGCTTCAAGAAACACCGCGTTATATCGAGGTAGGCTTTCCTGTATTTCTTAGTAAAGGACACATAGGTTTTGATTAATCCATTTACATGTCCCTATAGCAATACTAGGTACATCCCGGGTGCCCCATACAAATCATGCACATAGGAAATTAATACGTAAATATTGAAAAATATGCAATTTTTTGTTTTCCTAGCATATATGATATTTTGAATACATGCCGTGAACATATAAATACATTATACTCAAAACTGAATAAAAATAGAACAAAAACGTATAGATCATATTTTCTTTAGAATATTGTTTTCGACAACGTTTATTTGAAAAAATTTCCAGTGTCGCTTTTAATTTCTCAAATAATTCGAAATGTTTGATTTTAAATTTTGGTACCTCTTTCGATTTTGCAATTATACCCAAAATCTAGTCAGCTCTTTACATAATAATGAAACTTCTAAACATGAAATTTCGTAACTCTACCTGTACTGGTTTTTGAGATAATGAACACAAATTCAACATAACAACACACATCCAACCATACACACAGATATCATTGTGAAAATAGACAAAACATATTCAGAGGATCTCAAAACATGTATTTCCATCCAAATCTCGCAATAGAAATTTTTCCAGATTCCTGTTTTATTTTTTACTACCTGTATGCAGAGCTGGGAAGTACTTAAAGTAAAAGTACTGGAAGTAATACTTTAAGTATATCATGTACTTAAAATACTTTTGTAAATTACCTACAGTACTTTTTCTCATGCAATACTTTCATGTACTTAAAGTTAGAAAAAGTATTTTAATTAAAAAACAAAAAGTATTTAAAGTACATAATTTAAATACTAAATACTTTCCGCATGCGCATAACTGCTAACCAGTGCGTAGTTTGAATCATCAAGGGAACTTAACAGGTGCAATTTGGAGATGAAAATATCAGAGAAAATGAAACTGAATTAGTCGTTACCGTAAATAAATATGAATTAGAAATATTACAATATTTAGAGGATAAAAGAACTGAATGCTCAAAGATTACCCAAATATTAAATAACTTTTTATTTAATATAACACGGCACTGACGTCATCAGTCAGCACCCGTGGAAAAACTATTTTCTTTTGCGACAATAATTAAGTGATAAACATTTTGAACAGTTGGTACTACTGCTTAAATCTAATTCATCTAATAATAATTTGTAAATGATGAGTACTAATTTAGTAAATTCAGGAAAATAGCTTTGTTGTTTTTTCCTATTATTTATACTATTATACTATCTAAATTAGTTCAAGTTACTTCATATTTTCATACAATTTACTAAAACTATAATATATCTACATTTATATATACAGTGCACGCCGCTTAATGCGATCACATCGGGACTCGAGGTTTTTGATAACAATAACCGATTGATAATATTATCCGAAAAACACATAAACACAAAATATTATTTATTAATTTAAAATACATATGTAACAGTAAATAAAGAATGAAATTAACTAAAAAATTTTAAATAAATATAACATTTTTGTGTTTAAATTTGAAAATGTGTAGAAATGTATGTAGTACATACTTATATGTAATTATTTTGTACATTTATAATAGGTATGTATTTGTGTTTATTAGCAAAGAGAAATTCAAATTAAAAAAAATATATATTAAATTTCGTTGTCTCTGGCGTTCGCGGAGCAAATTATTAATAAAAATGTCATACGCGTAATGCTTTTGAAAATCAGATGACCTTTGCTGCACAACTCGCCGCAAAACTTAGCTGAGTTAAGACTATACAAACGCATTGTCTGAGTTTATTTGTGTTTACTGCCAACCAGCTGGGTATAATATAATAAACTAGACAATCAAATTTCTATAAAGTTCTTTGTAAAAACTACTTTATTGTACTGTTGCTTTGAAAATTGCTCGGGACAAAAACATTCCTAAGAAAAAATTGATAACATAAACCGATGTCGTGATTACTATAACCGAAATTTTTTAATGTAGTTGGATCGTTATATATATATATATATATATATATATATATATATATATATATATATATACATATATATATATATATATATATATATATATATATATAAATGAAAAAATGAGAAAATAAATAACAAGTATCTTTCATAATATTATTATCAATTTTGTTTTTAAATTGAATTCTGTATTAGAATAATCGAAGTGTTAATTTTACTTAGTATTTAGTACTGTAAGTACATTTTAATGCTAAAAAGTATTTTAAATAATACTGGTACTTGGTATTTCAAATACTGTTTTTAGAAGTATTTAGTATTTAAATACATTTTGTGAATACTGGTCCCAGCTGTGCCTGTATACATACAGGCACAGCTGGGTAGAAAGTAAAAAGTAGTTTAAAATTAAAAACTACATATGATATTCAATCTTCAAATTTATTTGTATATTAAATAAATAAATTTTAAAATATTTTGTTTCGATGATAAAATAGAAGATCACTTCCAATAATTCAGATTCCCAGGGTCAGCCAGTATATGTTCGGTGACCATCCGTCCTTTTTTTTTTAGGGGACAGTTCTTTTTTCCGGATTGCTGTCGCCTAAAATTATTGTCAAAGTAAAAAATGCTAAATGTCCTTTATTTCATTAGATGTTGTTTAAAAGTCCTTTTTTTCCAACTACAAATAAAAAAATATATAAATAGCGGTACGAAGAATTCTACGATTTGACGTTTGTCAATGTCCCCGTGTCTCTTTAACCAATGTAGTAATCGCTTCAGAACTATATATTTTAGAACAAAAGTGTAAATAAAAAACTTGTTCTAAATTAAAAACTGCCCAATATAATGCCATATTCAGTTTTAAAATATGTTTCTCTAATGAGTAAATTAATTTTAAAATCGCGAATTCTTAATGTTTTGATTATATGTATGTGTGTAAAAAAATATAGTATTTGTTCCACGACCTCAAAACATGTATTTCCATCAAAATCTCGCAATCGAAATTTTTCATGATTCCTATACTTTCTTTATACTATGTATAAGAAAGTAAAAATATATAAATAGCGGTACGAAGAATTCTACGATTTGACGTTTGTCAATGTCCCCGTGTCTCTTTAACCAATGTAGTAATCGCTTCAGAACTATATATTTTAGAACAAAAGTGTAAATAAAAAACTTGTTCTAAATTAAAAACTGCCCAATATAATGCCATATTCAGTTTTAAAATATGTTTCTCTAATGAGTAAATTAATTTTAAAATCGCGAATTCTTAATGTTTTGATTATATGTATGTGTGTAAAAAAATATAGTATTTGTTCCACGACCTGTCATCAAAATGCAATATTTCAAAATTGATTTACCCGATATACACAAATATTTGAGCACTGAATATAATATCACAGTGTATAGTTTTTGTATGTATATACAAAATTTATTTTTTGTTCTTTATTTTCGTCAGAAAAAAATGGTCACCGTAAGTATATGGCACTTAAATGGCGAAAGTCAAAAGTAGTAAGTAAACACATTGATGTTTTTTTTGCCCAAATGTGGGTTTTTCTAAATATTGTTTGTTTTCTTTTATCTCGTGATAACGAAAAACGTTTTTCAGAAGAAGGGGAATGTAGACTTGGCTATTTAAGTACGAAATCATGGAGTGTGCAACCAGATGTGATGAAATGTTATAGCACAGTCAAACGTTAACTATACCAGGTGAGTCGATACTAAATAAGTTATATTTCATATTTATTCTACGAGCACAAAATCATTTACGTTCGTCCGTATTTAAACTAGACAAAAATAAAATTTACTGATTTTAGCGCCTTATAGCTGCGTTCACATACATATGTAGGGCTCGGTCCGGCCTAGTTTTCAGGTTTTCTTCTTCTTTATTTTCTATTCAATTGCATTCAAAATTGTCTTGATTATGCAGGAAATATTTTTCCATATTTTTTATTTTTAAAAATTATGTACGACCATGGAGAAAAAATATTATTTAATTAAAAATTGAACAAAAGAAGATTAATGCATTTATAGTGGGGTTAGTCTGGTTTGCTTTTATCAAGGGAAGAAAATGTTTCCATACTTGTTTTAAATTTGTTGTTTTATTTGGGACCTAGGCACCTAAGATTCTAGGGTATAGATATTTTGTATCCATTCCTAGTTTTTATATATATATATATATATATATATATATATATATATTTGGAGCCGATTTGGAGAGCGGTCCAATAAAAATTAGTACACACCTCATTTAACGACTACCCTGGTATACATATAAATTTATAAAATTTTAGATAATCTTTTATTTGAAAAAAATTAATAATTTTAGTTTGTTTATTCATAAACATGCATGTACGAGTAGAATATATGATAATGAAAAAAAAATGTGTCATTTCAGATATGTTACTCGAATTATTTCTCGGCGTAATCGCAGCAATATTACTTGCGTTCCTTGGGTGGACTGGCCAAACAGTTAAATACAAAAGTATAGCACATTTTCCTGGCCCAGTGCCGTTACCTATTATAGGAAACTTCCTATTTTTGCTCAAGTACAAGGGTAAGAATCATTAATCTAACTGAATTAATATTGCATAAGCATGATGTACATATAGGAATATTGTTATAGAACATTTATTTACACTTGTGAAATCGTTTCACAACTACGGACCAGTATGTCGTGTATGGTTAGGATATACACCTGTACTGGTAGTTACAGATCCGGAGATGACGGAACTCATTCTACGTTCATCAACAAATTCCAGCAAAGGAGATATATATAGATATATTAAACCGTGGTTAACAAACAGTATGTTAACATCTACTGGCAAGTCAAATATCTACTACTGGAAAACATTTCATTCATTTCAATGCATAATATGTTTACAGGTGATACGTGGCAAAGACAAAAAAAGTTAATGTCTCTTTGCATGAACTACAAAATGCTGGATAAGTATTTATCAATTTTTAATTCTACATGTGACATCTTAGTTGATATTTTATCTGGAAAAGCCGATGGAAACACATGTAACATCGCACCACTGATATCCTCTTACACACTAGACGTTATCGTTGGTAGAGTATAAAACAAAACAGTACATAATTGTATTATAATTACATATATATTTCAGAAAGTGCAATGGGAGCGAAATTAAATTGTCAGCGACAACCCAATAATGAATACGCAAAAGCACTCCATATTATGGTGACAATGACTGTGGAAAGGACTTTGTCTATTTGGAAACGCAATGACTTTCTATTCAAGTATTCCAAAAGCTATAGAGATCAAAAGGAAGCTTGCAACATTTTGAATGATTTCGCAACAAGGATAATTGAGGAAAGAAAAAAGCAATTATTAGAAAGTAAGGAGGATGACGAAGACATGGACGATAACGGGAAGATGACACGGATTATTGATATTCTGTTGAATACGACAGTGAATGGCAAACCATTACCAGAACAACAAATCAGAGATGATCTATCCAGTTTCATATTTGCGGTAAACTATAATTGGTTACTGTTATTATAAAAATGTGAATATAGCTACCCATATATTATTAACTAACCTATTAAAATCTATATCAATAGGGTCACGATACAACAGCCGCAGTTTTGCAATTCCTGTTCTATCAATTATCAAATAACCAAGAAGTACAAGTAAGTATAGTGTTTGTTCACGTATGATGGCACACAGCGTAGGAAATATGAAATATGTATGCATATCTATATACGGTTTTTAGAATAAAATTGTTGATGAACTCAAGGAAATATATGGAAATGACAAGAATAGACCTTGTACCATGGAAGATACGTACAAAATGAAATATATGGAACGAGTAATCAAGGAATCGATGCGATGTAATGCCCCCATTCCTCTTATAGCAAGGACACTTGAAGAGGACGTTCACTACAGTATGTGATAAAATAATTCTAATCTTCAGATATTTTACTTACAATTCTGGTTCTAGAAAATACTATCCTACCGAAAGGACTAAATATAATATTTTTTATATATAATTTACATACAAATCCAGATACATACGATGATCCTGACGTATTCGATCCAGACAGGTTTGTTTCAGAAGACTCAATAAAGTCGTATTCATTTTTACCATTCAGCAGTGGACCTCGAAACTGTAAAGGTACAACTCTACCAATACAGTATTAAATAATAAACAAAACAAAATAACTGAATGATATTATTTTTAGGGCAAAAGTACGCATTTCTCGAATTGAAAGTTACAGTAGCGAAACTGCTCAGGAATTTCGAATTCTTACCCGCTGGCCCCGGAAATGAATTAAAATTGTTACCGTGTGCAGTGTTGAAAGCTTCGAATGGTATAAATGTTAGAATAAAGCGTAGAGATTTTTAATCTTCTTCAATTGAAACTATGGTATCTAGTTAGCGCATCGACCTCCTGTCGAGGAGCTATAGTGTTCGGTACAATGTCTGTAGCATCTTCCAATTTCAAAAAAATTTTGCACCGGACAGACCGGACAGACCCCCTGGATCACGAAATGACTATTACAACATATGTCCGTATGTATGTCGCTAGTCCGCTCGCTCGAACGAGATTTTTTGTTCCACTCAGACCTCCTAAACTACCCAACGAATTTTTATGAATTTTTTTCTGCAGATACGTGTTATGGTCTAGTTGTGCAAGGTACATTTTATTTTTCAAAATTTTCCTTCGTACTTGAGAAAGTTTTTATTTTTTTCTGCGTTATTTTTATTCAATTATATTCAAAATTTTCATGCATATGCAGGAAATGGAACAATATTTTTCCATATTTTTTATTTTGAAAAATTATGTAAGACCATTGGAGAAAAAAATATTTTTTAATTAAAAATATAACAAAAGAAGATCAGTGCATTTATAGTCGGCTTAATTTGCTTTGCTTTTGTCAAGAGAAGAAAATGTATTCACACTTGTTTTAAATTTGTTGTTTTATTTGCGACCTAGGCACCTAGGATTTTAAAAGTGAATCTAGATAAATAATAATTTGTGATATATTCTGACTTGGACATACGTCGATGAGCTGCTGGCATGTATGTCTGTATACATTCCTAGTTTTAATTACAAATCAAGGTATGGTAGTAAGTGGTAGTGGGGCTAATATTTGTATCACTGTATTTGATATTATAACTATGTTTGGAATATATTGGAAATTTGCCAAAGAATATTAGTCAGGTTTTCTACCAATTTTCAGATTTGAATGTAGAATGGCCTTGCACAGGTAATATTCTTATTGTGTTTTCATTACACGTTCCAAGTTTCTTTCTGTTTATATATTATGTGAACAATGAACAGCAAAAGTTCGCAAAACTTGATTCGCGTATTTCGGAAGCTTTCGCTGCTGTACGTTACTTACACAAGTTGAGCTTTTACCAAAAGTTCTTCATTACAGCAACAAGCAACAACGTCCGACCTGTTTATTCTAAAAGGTAAAAATTGATACTTTTATTGAAAAGAGTAGTGGCCATAATTTGAATACAGCAGTTTTCATTTAACACGTTGTTTAAAGAAAGGAACACGCATTTAAAATACCGAATGTTTGAAACCGTACACTTTTAGATATGTAGCATCTATACTATCTATCTATGTATATTCCAGATATACCATTGCTGTTACAATAAAAATATTAGCTAAATACGAGTATACAGGAAACCTTATTGAACATTGTGTTTGAGCATATTTTCCGTAGCATCACATAAAATATTAATATACAAGTCATTTTACTGTTTTTATGATGTTCACAGTTAATTCCACAGCACTATGAGAGATTGTTATGCTCTGAATTTCGTGAACCTCAATAAATGAAATCGCAACCACAATTAATTATTAATTTGTTATTAAAATATAATATTTCAAAATTGATTTATTCGATAAACAAAAATGTTTGAATATTGAATATAACATCCAATAAAATATATTCTTATCATTTGTTTTATTGTTATCGTAAAAATGTTGTTGAAAATTGAAAACCGCATAATACAATGATATTCAATATTCTGTTTTGATGACAAAACAGCAGGTAATTTCCTATAAACCAGATTACCAGGGTCAGCCAGTATATGGCCAATCACAAAAAAAATTTAGACTCACATGGCGAAAAACAAATTTAGTATGTAAATACACATTGATAGTATTTTTTTTCTTCTAATATTTCGAGATGACGAAAGACGCTTTGAAAAGAAGGGTAATGCAGACTTGGCTATTTAAGTACGAAATTAGGCTATGTACAACCAGATATGAAAAGTGTTACAGCATAATCAAACGTTCATATTTATTTAAATATTTGTAATTTTCTACGAGCCCAAAACCATTTAAATTGGCTCGTGTCTGCACAGCGGGCAACACTAAAACGTGACTGAGCGCATTATAACTCCGGAACGGAAAAAGAAATTTAAATGAAGATGGCGTTATTTTAAAGCGCAATGAACAGTCCTTGCAATGAAACCGGTGCAATCATTAGAATTGCGCAAATAGGAAAGAATCTATCTACTGCTTTTTTATTGGCAGTGTGTTTAGTTTTTTTTAATACATATTATAACATTACATGTTATAATTATTAGTCAATATTTGCGACAACACTATGTATGTATATACCGGGTGTCTCATCGAAATATGTTACCTGGAGAATCCAATATTATTTTTTTTTTTACTTTGCGATATTACATTTTCTATTTATAGCTAAAAATGTAATACAACTATTATGAAAAATCATAAACTGCGTAGATTACGCCCTTATTTGTCCTTTAAATATTAATGATTCAGAAACAAAACGTAAAATTAATTTTCACTTTTGAAGAAGTACTAGCTAGGCCGCGGAAAAACAAAATAACAACAATTGTTGTTCTACGAAGAACAAAGGAACAATTGTCGTTATTTTGGTCTTCATAGTCATTTAATATACTGAGAAAATGTTAAAGTTTATTACGGATTTGGTCCTGATTTCATGATATTTTCAAGACAAACTGGAGCTTATTCGACACAGATTCTGATTCTCCACAACATTTATACTACATATACCTTTTGCTCTAAATATACATAATAGGTAACATTTTATTGCCAACTAATATAAAAATTAACATTGGTTTCCCGATGTAAAATAATTTGATGAGACAATCGGTATATGTGTTTATTTTTTTCTCGATAACAAAACACGTACTAAAAGATGTAGAGAGCGTGTTGTAAATAGAAAACATGGCTATATAAGAGCGGACTCGGTCTATGTTCGACTAGATATGGAATTTTCGCTACATGGTCAAACAATAACGATCAGGTGAGTAAAATGTAAATAAGTTATAAGTCATACGCCTATTTATTTCGAATATTTATTCTAAACTTAACGTTTACACAATTTAAAAAAAATGTAGAACACCAACAAGTACAAGTATTTTAAAAAGAGAACTGTATTGTTGGCCAGAACTTGCCCATCAAAAGGAGGACTTTCCGTCTAAATACATAATGGCAAGTGGATAATTTTAGTTGAACAGTAAACATCCATCATGTTTTCGAAGTACCGGTAAAAGAATATGATAGATAGCAAGAATATTTCTGAGATACTAATGCGACAAATGCTCACCTTTGAGAAGGAAAATCGTCCTTTTGATGGATAGGGTAGGGATAGGACCGAGGGGTAAACCACGAACGGAAATCTGGTGTACAGAATTTTGAAATCTCTCGGAAATCTTTTTAAATCTATTGAAATCTTTTGAAATCTCTTGAAATCTTTTGAAATCTCTCGAAATCTCTTGAAATCTCATGAAATCCTTCGAAATCTCTTGAAATCTCATGAAATCTTTTGAAATCCTAGATGATATTTAACAATAAATAGTATGTATTATAATATTTCTTATAAATAACAATGGTATTATATATTTTCATCTATTCAAGTGATTTCGTAATATTTCCAAATTTCCTCGATTCGTATACATATATTTTATCTCATTCGTTGTACATATTATAGTCGGTATTCATACATATTGAATTAACTTCGGAATTAATTAAACAACATTTCTCTTCATTTCCTTAATTTTTTTTATTAATGTCCTGCACGATTCGGATATTTTGAATAGTACATTTCCTATCATATCAATGGGCCCCAATAATACATAGCAATATGGAACTATTTGGAGATCTTCCTGTTTTGGCCAAGAAAATGTATTTAACGATTCTCTTAAAAAATTTATTTTACATTCCCCCGATTCCAAAGATTCTATCACGCGTCCTATAAACCAATTTTCGATATAGAATATACCGTAGTATAATTCGTTACAGATTATAATTATTTCGTGTCCCTGATTTAAGTTAGCAGCGTTGTTATATGAATTATTCGAATGCTGGTTTTAATGTATAGAACATTTTTTCTTCATAATAATATTCGCTACAACTTTTATTTGAAAAATTGTTACCTATCGTTTTTTTTTTGTTTTTAAAATAATTTGAAATTTACAATTTCTGTGATCAGTAAACTTCCTCTTCCGGTTTTCTAATTATACCCAAAATCTAATCAACTCTTCGCCAATCCCAAAAACTTTTAAATATGAAGTTTCATTACTCTAGCTTTATTCGTTTTTGAGATAATGAACATACGGCCACACATCCATACATACTTACATACACACAGACATCATTGAGAAAATGGTCAAAACATATTCAGGGGACCTTAAAACGTGTATTTCCATCAAAATCTCGTAATCGAAATTTTTCATGATTCCTATACTTTCCTTATACTATGTATAAGAAAGTAAAAATCTGGTGTGGTCACCACACGACTTTCTTATGCTCAATTTAAATTGGCTCATATTTCACATTTCAAATGCGTATTTCTATAAATATTTTGTCTTTGTTTTGTTTTCATAGCATATGATATTTTAAATACATGCAAATATATACATATGTAAATACATTTTACTCAAAATTGGATAAATATAGAACAAAAATGCATAAACTTTTAAATTATGAAGTTTCATTGTCCTGTCTTTGCTCGTTTTTAAGATATTGAACATACAGACACACATCCACACGTCATTGCGAAAATAGTCAAAACGTATTCAGGGGACCTCATAACATATATTTCCATCAAAATCTAGCAATAGAAATTTTTTGATTCCTATGCTTCCTTCATACTACGTATACGAAAGTAAAAATGAAATAAATGTGTTTTTTTTCTCAATTTAGTAACCTATCCCTATCCTTCGTGTGTTATTTCTTCCTCCGTTAACGTTGATTCGGTTATCACTACGTATTATGGGGGTCCATTGATATGATAAGAAATGGACCATTTCCAATATGTAAATCGTGCAGGACATTAATAAAAAAAAATTAAGGAAATGAAGAGAAATGTTGTTTAGTTAATTAAATATGTATAAATACCGACTATAATATGTACAAAGAATGAGATAAATTATATGTATACAAACCGAGGACATATCTGGAAATTCCTTGAAATCTCTGGAAATCTCTGGAAATCTCTGGAAATCTCTGGAAATCTCTTGAAATCTTTTGAAATCTCTTGAAATCTCTTGAAATCTTTTGAAATCTCTTGAAATCTCTGGAAATCTTTTGAAATCTCTTGAAATCTTTTGAAATCTTTTGAAATCGCTTGAAATCTTTTGAAATCTCGTGTTGGTGTACAAATTTTTTTCGCGTGATTTACCCCTCGGATAGGACTGTTCTATCTGGAAAAATCTGGTGTGGTTACCACACAACCTTCTTATATACATGTATATTCGAACTCAATTATGATCAAATTAGGTCTAGTCGCAGACTTGTAAGAGTATACTTTCAATACTTTCCGTGAACAAATGTAATTCAAAAAGAAATATAGACTTTAAACTAACGGCAAACTGTTAAAAATTTACAACTTTAATAATAATACTCCCAGTATATGAAACCAACACACTAGGTCGTTTTAATCAGAAACAATAAATAATTTCAGACATGTTGTACGAATTATTTCTCGGCGTAATCGCAGCAATGTTATATGCGTTCCTTAGGTGGACTGGCCAAACAGTTAAATACAAAAGTATAGTACATTTTCCTGGTCCAACACCGTTACCTATTATAGGAAACTGTCTACTGTTTCGAAATTCCAATGGTAAGAAATATTTATATAACTTAAATTATATTATATCAGATGTGATGTATGTGTGTATGCACATTATTGTAGAACAGTTATCTACGTTCCTGAAATTGTTTGAGAAATACGGACCAGTATGTCGTCCATGGTTAGGATATACACCAACGGTAATAGTTAGAGATCCTGAGATGACGGAACTGATTCTACGTTCACCAACATATTCCAGCAAAGGAGATATGTATAGATTCATTAAACCGTGGTTAAAAAATAGCATGTTAACATCTACTGGCAAGTCAAATATCTAATACTAGCAAATATTTCAGTCATTTCAATACATATAATAATATGTTTACAGGTGATACGTGGCAAAGACAAAAAAAGTCACTGTCTCTTTGCATGAACTACAAAATTCTGGAAAAGTATTTATCAATTTTTAATTCTTCAGGTGACGTCTTAGTCGATATTTTATCTGCGAAAGCCGATGGAAACACATGTAACATCGCACCACTGATATCCTCTTACACACTAGATGTTATCGTTGGTAGAATATGGACATACCACAAAACTGTACATAATTGTATTATAATTACATACATATTTCAGAGAGTGCACTTGGAGCGAAATTAAATTGTCAGAGACAACCCAATAATGAATATGCAAAAGCACTCAATATTATGGCAAGAATCGTAGTGGAAAGAAATTTGTCTGATTGGAAACGCAATGATTTTCTATTCCTGTTTTCGAAAGACTATAGAGATCAGAAGGAAGCTTGCAAAATTATGCATGATTTCGCAACAAGGATAATTGAGGAAAGAAGAAAGCAATTATTAGAAAGTAAGGAAGATGACGAAGACATGGACGATAACTGGAAGAAGTCACTAGCTCTTGATGTTCTATTGAATACAACAATGAATGGCAAACCATTACCAGAACAACAAATCAGAGAAGATCTATCCAGTTTCATATTTGCGGTAAATTATAATTATATACGATATTATAAATATGTGAATATAGCTGCTCATATATCTATACCAATAGGGTCACGATACAACAGCCGCAGTTTTGCAATTGCTGTTCCATCAATTATCAAATAACCAAGAAGTACAAGTAAGTATAACATTTGTTCACTCTTGGTAGCACATAGAGTAGGAATTATGAAATATGTATGTATGTATATCTATATTTATACGATTTTTAGAATAAAATTGTTGATGAACTCAAGGAAATATATGGAAATGACAAGAATAGATCTTGTACCATGGAAGATACGTACAAAATGAAATATATGGAACGAGTAATCAAGGAATCGATGCAATATAATGCCCCCGTTCCTTTTGTAGCAAGGAAACTTGAAGAGGACGTTCACTATAGTATGTGACAAAATAATTGTAATCTTCAGATTTTCTATTTACAATTCTGGTTCTAGAAAATACTATCATACCGAAAGGAACAAATTTATTATTTTGTATGTATGCATTACATAGAAATCCAGACATATACGACAATCCTGACGTATTCGCTCCAGACAGATTTATTTCAGAAGACTCAATAAAGCCGTATTCATTTTTACCATTCAGCAGTGGATCTCGAAACTGTAAAGGTACAACTCTACCAATACAAATTAAATAATAAATAAAACAAAATAACTGAATGATATTATTATTTTTAGGGCAAAAGTACGCATTTCTGGAATTGAAAGTTACAGTAGCGAAATTGCTCAGAAATTTCGAATTTTTACCCGCTGGCCTCAGAAGTGAATTAAAATTATTACTGTGTACGGTGTTGAAAAGTTCGAATGGTATCAATATTAGAATAAATCGTAGAGATTTTTAATTTTTTCAATTCAAACATGGTATCTATTTTTAATTACAAATCATGGTATGGTTATTAATGGTGGTGGGTAGTCATATTTGTATCACACGCCGTGTATACTGTATATGATATCATAACTATGTTTAGAATACAATTGGAAATTTACTGAAGAATATACCTAACATTTTCTACCAATTTTTTAGATTTGAATGTAGAATGGCCTTGCACAAGTGATTATATTCTTATTGTGTTCACACATAAATATTTTCAATGCAGGTTCCAAGTTTCTTTTTGTCGTTTTAATATCTTATGAGAAATTATGAACAGTAAAAGTTCGCAAAGCGTGATTCGCGAATTTCGGAAGCTTTCGCTACTCTCCGTTGTCACTTAAACAAAGTTAATCATTTAGCAATTGTTCTTAATTACAGCAACAAGCTACAATGTCCGTCTTGTGTATTGTAAAAATTTAAGACTTTCATGTAAAACTAGGAATGGATACAGACATCCATGCCTGTAGCTCATCGACGTATGTCCATTTCTGCATTTATCACAAATTATTTACCTAAATACATTTTTAAAATCGTAGTTGCCTAGGTCGAAATAAAACAACAAATTTAAAACAAGTGAGAAAACATTTTCGTCCGTTGACAAAAGCAAAGCAGACTAAGCCGACTATAAATGCATTAATCTTCTTTTGTTCATTTTTGAATTGTTTTCTTCAATGGTCTTACATACATACATACATACATAACATCACGCCTTTCCCATTACTGGGGTAGCAGCCCTTTATTTCCTACAATCACTAAAAAAAAAAAAAAAAAAAAAAAAAAAAAAAAAATATATATATATATATATATATATATATATATATATATGGAAAACTGCCTTTCATTCCTTATTTTCTAACAATAGCTCGCCAAATACTCCTATCCATACATAACTGTCTCGCCTCGTTAATATCCATACACCTTGTCATACATGCTCTCCTATTATTTCTACTTATAATTTTACGTTCACTCAAAACATTTTCTATCATATTCATCCATTTACTCCTCGGTCTTCCTCGCAATCGTGTTCCTTCAATTTCACCCAAATAAATCTTCTTAGTCAATCTATCATTTGACATTCTTTCCACATGTCCAAACCAACGCAGCTGACTTGAAGCCACTCTTTTCACAACATTTTTACTAATTTCACATTCATCATACACTACTTTATTCCTAATACGGTCTCTTCTAGTCACTCCGCACACTCCTCTCAAAAATCTCATTTCAACCGCAGTTACCCTTTTTTTATTCCGGTTATCCCATACCCAACATTCACATCCATACATCAACGATGGCACAAGTACACCATTATACACACATAACCTAGCTTCTCTTGATACATTCACATTTCTAGCAAACATTCCCAAAGCGCCCAAAACTTTTCTACCTGCAACCACTCTTCTTTCAATTTCAGCATTCATCCGTCCATCTTTCGAAAACATGCATCCCAGATACATAAATTCATTAACTTGTTCCATTTGCTCACCATCTATGCTAATCTTGCATTCCGTAACTTCATCCTTCTCAAAAACTAAAATCTTACATTTTGAAGCATTCATGATCAAATTCAAACATTTTCCCTGATTTCTGACACTCTCAATCATTCTCGTCAATTGTTCCTCAGATTCACCCATAATAACCACATCATCAGCATATGCTAATGCAGGCACAACGAAATCACTTATTTTCACACCATCATTGGTCTTACATAATTTTTCAAAATAAAAATATGGAACTTAATGTTTTATTTTCTGCATATGAATATAATTGAGTGGGAAATAAAGGAAAAAAAATAAAAACTGCAAATTTATTGGAAATTTTGAAAAACAAAATGTCAACTGCACAATTAGATCATAATACGCATTTGTAAAAAAAAAAATTCACCAAGATCGGTTGGATAGTCTAGGAGGTGTTAATGGAACAAAAAACGTAAGAGCGAGTGAGCGAGCGACATACATACGGTCATATGTTGTAATAGTCATTTCGTGATCCAGGGGGTCTGTCCAGGATTTCTGCGCAAAATTTTTTGAAATCGGTGAATGCTACAAGGTGTATTCTATTTGACAATTTGGATCGATCCAACTCACATATGTACGTTGGATCACTTTAGTAGTCATTCTATTTGTAAAGATCACTTTACCCCCACTCTAATATTTTGTGATCCAAATCAGTTTGAAGTAATCCACAATTTAGTAGAATCAGTTTGCTGAATCCGGATCATTAGTTAAAATGGAGGTTATTTATTTGGATTCTGCGTCTTCCATTTTGTATCTTAAATGTTTTACTTGGGTTATGTTTACTAAACCTGTCAGCTGTCAAATTAGTCAAGGTTATGGATCACAAAAGTTATTCTATTTATGCATCTTATCTGATTTTTCTGATCTGATCTCAAAAGTGAACTGATTTTATTGGATCGATCCAGCACTGACAAATAGAATGCACCCATTGACATCGTACCGTACACTATACCTCTTCGACAGGAGGTCGATGAGTTAAAAAGTTGTTGAGAATTAAAAACTACATAATATAATGATATTCAATGTTCTGTTTTGATGACAAAATAGAAGGTAATTTCCTATAAACTAGATTACCAGGGTCAGCCGGTATATGCCCAATCATAAAAAAAATATGGACTCAAATGGCGAAACACAAATTTAGTATGTAAAAACATAGATATTTTTTTTTTCTAATACTATTTCGAAATATCGAAAAACGCTTTAAAAAGAAGGGGAATGCATACTTGGCTAGCACGAAAGTACGAAATCAGGTAGTGTACAACCAGATATGAAAAGTGTTACAGTATGTATAGTCAAACGTTAACTATAAGGTGAGTGGAAACTAAATAAGTTTTATTTCATATTCATTTAAATATTTGTGATCTTCTATGAGCCCAAAATCATTTAGCGTTAATAATAACACTCCCAGTATATGAAGCCAATGAACTAGATTATTTTAATCAAAAATAATAAATAAATAATTTCAGATATGTTGCTCGAATTATTTCTCGGCGTAATCGCAGCAATATTACTTGCGTTCCTTGGGTGGACTGGCCAAACAGTTAAATACAAAAGTATAGTGCATATTCCTGGTCCGGCACCGTTACCTATTATAGGAAACTGTCTACTTTTTCGAAATTTCAATGGTAAGAAATATTTACATAACTGAAATTATATTATACCAGGTGTGATGCATGTGTGTATGAATATTGTTATAGAACTGTTACCCACATTAGTGAAATTATGTAACAAATACGGACCAGTATTTCGTACATGGTTAGGATGCACGCCAGTACTGGTAGTGACAGATCCAGAGATGACAGAATTAATTCTACGTTCACCGACATATACCAGCAAAGGAGACATGTATCGATACATTAAACCGTGGTTGGGAAATAGCATGTTAACATCTACTGGCAAGTCAAATATCTAATACTAGCAAATATTTCACTCATTTCAATATATACTGTGTTTCCAGGTGATACGTGGCAAAGACAAAAAAAGGCAATGTCTATTAGCATGAACTTCAGACTTCTGGAAAAGTATCTATCCATTTTTAAATCTTCATGTGACATCTTAGTTGATGTTTTATCTGCGAAAGCCGATGAGAACACATGTAACATCGCACCAGTGATATCCTCTTACACACTAGATGTTATTGTTGGTAGAATATGGACAGACGCCAAAACTGTACATAATTTTATTATAAATACATACATATTTCAGAAAGTGCACTGGGGGCGAAATTAGAGACAACCGAAAAATGAATACGCCAAAGCAGTCCATTTTATGACAGCTCTCTTCATGAAACGGAATTTGTCTGTTTGGAAACGATTTGATTTTCTATTCGTGTTTTCGAAAGACTACAGGGATCAAAAGGAAGCTTGCCAAATACTGCATGATTTTGCTACAAAGATGATTCATGAAAGAAAAAATAAATTGTTAGAAAGGAAGGAAGATGACGACGACATGGACGGTACCGGGAAGATGACACTACCTCTTGATATTCTGTTGAATACAATAATCAATGATAAACCGTTATCGGAAGAACAAATTAGAGATGAACTATGCGGCTTCATATTTGCGGTAAACTGTAAATATATTTATATTACTTACTGTATATTTTATTATACACATTTGAACATAGGGTCACGATACAACAGCCACAGTTTTGCAATTGTTGTTATATCAATTATCAAATAACCAAGAAGTACAAGTAAGTACAATCTTCATTCACTTTTAATGGCACAGAGAGTAGGAAATATGGAATATATATGTACGGTCTGTAGAATAAAATTGTAGATGAACTCAAGACAATATATGGAAATGACAAAAATAGACCGTGCATCATGGAAGATACGTACAAAATGAAATACATGGAACGAGTAATCAAAGAATCGATGCGATATTATCCTCCCGTTTATTTAGTGGCACTGCAAGAAAACGTTCACTACAGTATGTGATAAAATAATTGTAATCTTCAGATATTTTAGTTACAATTCTTGTTCTAGAAAATACTATCCTACCGAAAGGATTGAATATATTATTTTTTATATACGGAATACATAGAAATCCAGACATATACGCTGATCCAGACGTATTCGATCCAGACAGATTTATTTCAGAAGACTCAATAAAGCCGTATTCATTTTTACCATTCAGCGGTGGACCTCGAAACTGTAAAGGTACAACTTTAACGACACAATGTTAAATAATAAACAAACCAAAATAATTGTATGACAATATTCTTTTTAGGACAAAAATTCGCACTACTTCAATTAAAAGTGACAGTAGCGAAACTGCTCAGAAATTTCGTATTTTTACCAGCTGGCACCGAATGTGAGAAGTTGTTGAAAACATTTAATGATGTAAATGTTAGAATGAAACATAGAAACTTTTAATATTTTTTTACAATTGATATTATGGTATCTATCTAAATACAAATCATTGTTGGTATCTTTCCAAATCCAGTACCTAGGTTAGTGATAGTGGATGTCAGGTTTATATCAGCCCTTGTATACTGTATTTAATATTATAACTATCTTTTGCGCTATCGCGCTATCTTGTGCGCATACGAAATAGCAGTTCAATCCAAGTTGAGCCAATTTATTTGTCTGCCAATGGTCCGTCGATCACAAAATGTATGACGCTGTGTATCAATTATTAATTATTAGAGACCGGCAGTTTGACATTTTTTCGTAACACTGTGTTATGCACACGATGAATATATTCACTGAAATAACACTTGAAATATTATACAACCAAAAATTCTTTTTTTGTGTTCCACATTTTTTTGTATTATGTCTTGAAACGTGATATTGGAGTACATATCATAACATTAAAAATATCATATTTCCTTGTGGGTTTTCATATAATCGGATTAATGTATCAAAAACAACCTAGTTTTTATACTCTACCAAAAAATCGTATAGAAACTTAGTCAACATATTAATCAGGCTCGAAACGATTAAGATGATGGCTTTTTAATTTTTTGTTAAGATTGATTTTAAGATGAAAATACTTGTGTGTAGATTGCGGAAGCTGTTTAGTGAGAAAGAGACGCTGATACCTGGTGTCCAGTGTTTGCAAAAAGTCACACAAATGTCCAGGTGTCTGGTTACATCTGTAGCGGAGCATGTGTATGTTCTTCTGTGTGAAGGTGACAACCTTGACGGGCTGGCGAGATGTAACATTACACCAGGTACCGTGACGTGTATCCATAAACTACTAGGATCTTGTTAGTCACTCAATCAGAGCATCATATGGCAAGTCAATACTGAATTTCAAACACACTATAACATCGCTCAACTAAAGTTGACATGCGAAAATTCAAAAACATAGTTTCCTCAATAAAAAATGATGTTCTTGAAATGTGAAACACAGTGTAACCACTTAAATTAATTTGGCTGTATTACAATTATTTCGGCAAAACGGTACAGAAGAAACATAAGAAGTGGTGGCTCGAAATCACGAAACTAATGTACAATTGAGTCAGCGAACCGGTGACCGGAAAGACGAACGTGAACGAAGCGTGAATAGCTCGGCACGGAACGGCAGAATCGGCAAGACGAGACGTGATGACGACAAGCAACAAAATCGTCATTATTTACACTTAACGTTGTTGTTTTAATAAATGAAATGTTATATCTACAATACGATTCCAAAAAATGTATCTATTAAAACTTAAATAAAAAATAAGAGAAAAAATCAAAAGATCTCCACGGCAAGAATTTCAACTGTCTTTTGGAATCGAATAACTCGAAATTCGTTAGCAACATTTAACAAGCATCTTTACACAGATCTAGTTCGAGTTAATATCACGTATCAATTTACACGTTTTTACAGATTCCGGTCGAAATCCTATGGAATGTTAATTGGAAATTTAGTAATGCGTAACTTGTGGGTCGAATGAGGGCTAAGAAGAAAGATGACACTCATTAAGTAACCGAATGCTTGTGCATTTGGTTAACGACTTCTGCACTTAGAAAAACAAGTCAAGCAGTTTTATCATTAAAATAATAACAAGCCACAATGTCTTAATGAAATTTTTACGTGTACAACTATAATTTACAAGACGTTATTTTATGCAAAAAGTCACATTCCTCGAAAAAAATAGTACAAACAACGTATGGTTCACGTGAAGCAGATTTCTATCATACATTTTCTTGTGTAAATTTGTGTTCTAGTAAGTTTAAACTACATCTGCGCTGATCAACAGGACCCAAATATATATGTGACAAGAACTACTGAACTATAACTTAAAAACTTTCATTTTTTTTAATGACAATTTTACATAAATTTTTGAGTTTACTCAAAAAATCGCTGATGTAGGCGAAGTTAATTAAGTTGTTGATTAAAAATCTTATATTAGCATATTCTAATCATTAACATACATTCATTCATAAACTATAGTTATTAAACTTTAGTATGTAAAATAATATGCTTATGTAAATATATGCATATTTATTGTGCTTGAAAATTTGTTATATTTTAATTTTTAAAGATGTACAGTGCACGCCGCTTATTGGAATCACGGATAATGTTATCAATCGGTTATTGTTATCACTTTCGCAAAGAACGGCCCGGACGTATACAACTACACTGAAAAAATTTCGGTTATAGTTAATCATGACTTCGGTTTATGTTTTTTCTTAGGATTTTTTTTATCCCGAGCAATTTTAAAAGGAATGGTACAATAAAGTAGTTTTTACAAAGAACCTTATAGAAATTTGATTGTCTAGTTTATTGTATTATACCGGGCTGGTTGGCAGTAAATACAAATAAACTCAGACAATGCGTTTGTATGGTCTTAAATACTAAAATAAATTCAGTTTAATTCTAACCGTTTGCAATGGCTGACGTAAAAAAGAGACGTTATTTTAGCATAAAAGAAATCATTAACATTTTAGAACAATATGATAAGTCGCCGAAAATGAGCCAGCGGGATGCAGCAGCACAATTAAAAATTGTTGTTATGTTTATTTTTCGATTTTTTAGTTCATTTCATAATTTATTTATTGTTTATTACTGTTTCCCATACATATTTTTAATTAATTAATAAAATTTTGTGTTTCTATTATTTCGTTTATTGTTATCAATCGGTTATTGTTATCAAAAACCTTGAGTCCCGATGTGATCACATTAAGCGGCGTGCACTGTATATACATAGTTTATTTGAACGATCTGCTTTGATATGATTTGTTTTATTTTTATAATACTTGCAGTGCATAAACCTATTAATACATTACACGTTCTTGTGAGCATGTACGAATACAAGTTAATCAACTAACCTTACCTGGACAGAACACTAGCGATTCAATTTGTTTAATTAATCACGGCATTTAACAAACTGTTACGCCCGTTCTGACACTTGAACCAGTGAAAGTAAAAGAAAGTATACACGTGTAACACAACCAGAGTACAAAATGTGTTCAACAAAGACGTTCAATTTAATTAATTCGTGTAAATAAAGCGCAATTTTATTCAAAACAAAAATTAATTGTGCATTTTAAATTATCCTACTTTAGAAAAACATAACTGTATACCATCTGGAGAAGAAAAAGAAAAACATTCATGGCTACACGTAAATTAAATATTAGTCAAGTTGGTCTGTTGAAAACAAGTGTTATGCAAATAGTATTTGTCAACATTGAGAGACCATGAAACTATTGCGTAGTTTGTTTTATAATTAATACTTACAGATTTAAGATACAATAGTTTTAGAAGTAACTACTTAATGCAATAAATACGAATACGCAAACTGAACTGGTGTATTATTACGAATAATTGGCGATCTATGTGAATTCCATGAAACGAACTGTCACACGTTCAAAAACAACTTTCATATTTCGCAAAAGATTTCTACAATATAAAGAGAACTGTACTCGTATGTATACTGTACTCATCCTTATTATGCTTTTTAATTAAATATTCTCACATATACATATATTCATTACGATTTAGTATTATTTTATTTCCAACTTTCATATCTACACATAAATATGCAAAATACACTGATTAGGTTATGTTGTTCAATGACATGAGTTCGCATGGCTAACATGATTCTTTCGAAGCTACATATTAAGTCTTGTCAGATAAAAATGGAGAAATGATATGCCTCGTGTTGATATAACATGACATTTTTCAGTTTTGAACATGTAGCTTCGCATGTGAGAATATAAAACAGCTGCTACACGAAAATTTGTCACCAATTACGATAACTTAAATTGTCAGAACAACGCGGGAGGTTGGACAATACGTCATTGAACTCTGCAAGAAGTCATATGAACAACGTTTGTTCAACAGACCATAATCCCTAATGAATACACATCAAAAATAACTCATATGCATAGCTAAAAAAATAAAAACCAAGAAAAAAATCGGTAGAAAATTTTAAATTGCACCGTTCCTAATGAGGAATTCCTGGAATGCAGTGGTTCCCAAAAATACTCGCGCCTATCCAGTTTTTTTCTTTTGAATTATTTTTTCCCTCATCACAAAATGGAAACGATATTTCGGTTTAGACATCGGGAGTGAAGTTATTTAAAGCCGTTTTGTACATTTTTAGATTCTTGTAACGTGAGATCTGAACCGAATCGGTTTCAACTTTTTTATGGCATGAAAATAAATGTTATTTTGATTTGGTAAAGGATGTTTATTTGACTTTTAATTAGAGTGACATGGTTATATGCTTCCGAGCAGGACAGTACTGGGTGTATTTATAAAAATTCTCATTGGATCTCGCTGCTTAGACCTGGAATTATTATATTTTGGATCATCTTCCGAAACAGTACCGTTGGGTTTTAAAAATAGAAAAAATTCCTCGATATTTTAAGGCGCATATTTCTCTGGAAGATTCGAATTCTTCTAAGCAGAATCACAAACGACAGTTCATCGACTTATTGCTGCATAAAGGTTACTAAGAACGATAACATTGCATCGTGTTGCCCCAAATACAGGCGACAGTTATGTATCTATTTGTGTGACATTTGTTTACAAAATAATAAATGATTTTAATTACTAGATATATATACATAAATATGAGATGATAATTAATTGAAGATGTGTATGGAATGCTGATACTACTTGTAAAAATAGATCATTTCCGCTCTTTAAAAACTTTCATAATTGTTCAATTCTTATACATAATATAATAATTACCGCTGTCAGGCAATTATTGTAATTCATTGGTTATTATTTTACACGTTCAATTAGAATCGTCGACTCATCGTATAGTTTTACATTGAAGAATGAAAAAAAATGAATAACCATAGATCCACTGACAACTGATTGTGAATTTTTCTCACGTTAACTATTGCACACGTGCAATTAATACTGCTGACTGTACATTTTGCTCAATCAACCAATGCATGTTTTTTTTTCAGTTGTTTTTCTTTGTTGCATTTTGTTCATATTTTGCTTTTATTTTATTTTGTATTAGTAATAAATTTATTGTATGTGGAATATTTTTATATGTAAGGAGCTAGCTAAATAAAGTAATACTTGTAGAATAAAGCATAATGTGCTTTATATTACGTATATATATGCTTCATCATCCACACTACGACACGTTTGATCCCATTAGTGCTTTAAGAATTCGTTTCAGTCTTCTGAACCCGTCACCGAAACGGAAAGAAGAAAAAAACGAGTAAATATTAACGCTCTTTCTACTCACTTCCGTTGCTTTGATTGCGGGGCCCCCGTGCCGAGCAGTATCTCTAGGGAGCTAGGCACATTTGTATCTTTAACGTTGGTACTGCCGAGCAATTGGGTGTTTGGTAATTCAAAACACTTCTTCGTTTATCAAGTTACGTAGTGTTCGGAAGATAATAACTTATTACGAAATTATAAAAAAGCAATAATTGTAATTTAGAGCAAGGTTTAATAGAATATTTTTATCTATTTTGTAATATGTTCTTTTGATGGATTTATCGGAAATGTCAGTTGTATATCGTATTAAATAAATATAATGTTACTTTCATTATACATACACTGAACCGTAGTACACTGTACGCTTACTAAGTATATATTACTTGTAGGAAAAAATGATGAGACTCACATCTGTGACAAGTGTATAATTTTTACTGTAAATCCGAGCTGGCTGCTTAGCGAAGCGTTACCTCCCACGCCCAGCTCAGACCCTGGGTTCTAATCCCGGTCACGGCTATGTTACATTCTCCACGTCTAACGGTCCCTACCATGTACGTTCCCACACATGTAAGTATGTACATATTTAGTACGTATTAATCTATTTTATTGATCAAATGAACGATAGTTTACATCCTAAACAGAAAAAAAAACAATTCACTTGTAAATGTCTATTACTAATTATAAATGGCAAATAATATATATATATATATATATATATATATATATATATATATATATATATATATATATAAAAATATCTATGAAGTATGCTAGAAAAGTATAAACTTCTATTCAATCCTATCCTGGCAACAATATACTTTCACTTAGATGAAATAAAACAATTACATGAAACTCCTGTTTTGCGTTGACATGCAAAATAATGGACAGTACCGGAGAAAAAATATATAGTGAATTTCTAAAACAAACATTTCATGAGATGTTACGGAAACTGTATACTATTCTAGCCAGTTCTCATGTCCGTGTTGCCTGTGCATAATATAGCAGCTTATGTCACGCCCTCGTAAAGTCTGTACTACGTTATACTATTTCCTCATATTTGGATACTACACAAAATATGCGAAAAAAGTTGTAGATATCCTTCTATTTCGGTACTAGAAATAAAACTATAGATCCGATCTGAGTTTGCTTGTGTTTTCATACTACAGACATGCGCAGTAAGCGCTTTCGCAGTACTACCAACACGTTTGCACTGACAGCTCAAATATTGTACACTTAACCTCTGCAAGCAACATTTAAATTGACATTTAAAAATAGTTGGTATTTATGAAAAACGCCGGAGATAAAAATAAATACATATATACTATTCGCATCCTTTTTTCTAGTATCAAAATGTGACTTTTTTCTAGCTTCGAAATATGAGGAAATAGTATAATGTAGAACTGGCTTAACACACGGAACTGGATCGACAGAGACCGAGGGATCATATGACGGAATGCGAACCAGGAAAGCACATCCATGCTTTGACCTCTGTGACCGACCTGTTGCAATCGTAAAACGGAGTAGCAGAATAGCACAAATGTGTTCTGAGAACTCTGCATGCCAGAGTTACCATACTACCAGTTATTTATTGGTCAGCTTATTTGTTCGTACATAACTTAGTGATACCGGGTTAGGTTAGACTATCTAACCTAACTTTTACTTTTTCTCATGCAACTTATCAGCAAACCTATCTCTGTATATTAATATTCCACCAACAACGTACCACCGGGCCTGAAGCATTCCAAATACTATTATCATATCAGAATCTCGCCAAAAGCCAAGGTCAGTCACGCATCTCTGTTTGCAGATTACGCACGTACAAGCTCATGTGAACGCACCACATGGTACATGTTGATAGAGGTAACATTCTTCAAGCACATGCAGAGAGGAAGTCTTAATAATGCACAACTCGCTACTGACTTCAGGGTGGTATCGCGTAACGATAATGAAATTTAATGTTTTTAATCAACTCCGATGTACATACATTCTTGCACGTCTCCTGTGATATAAATAAATGCTATTATACGTGGTAGTTCGGTGAGATTAGATTGCTTATTCCCCTCATGATGGTAAGCAAAATAGACACGTAGCACATTTTTTTCACTGCAGTTATGCATCAGGAAATCAAATCTTGTAAATGTACAGAATTAAATTGTTGCTTACGCATGCGCACCGGTACGTTTGGTCAGCGCATAGCTCAACATTATTTCAACATCAAATAGCATTGAAAGTGCAATTAAAAAAGCGGCGTGTAGCATACTTTTTGTGTCAGGTAAGTCTCGCAAACAAAAGACGATCTGATGGTAAATATTCCACCAGTAACATCACAAAACGGGCAATAAAAAACAATACAATGCTTTTCCCACAAAACAATGACAGATATTTTTAGCAACACCGAGCTCAAATCTTCACGCACGTAGGAGTAGGCTGAGCCAACGGGGGCCATGACCCGAATGTCGAAAGAAAAATGATGTGTACATTTTAAAATCTTTTTTTCCGAAAATACATGATGTAGATGAAAATAACGAAACTATTGAAAATACGAAGAGAGTGTAATAGAGACATTACATGATTGAGGCGGTGTCCTGCTGCAGTGACCTTGGCAATGACCGCCGTCTCCGTGGGTTTCGCTATCGCACGAGGTCGCTTACACCTCCAACGTGTATCAGCAGTACCCAAACATGATCTAGATTACGTGTTACTGTAAAAGCATATATCTACGTAGAAACTGATTCACTACTGCTGATTAACGTCTAGCGGACTTGGCACGGCTGGATCAAGTGCTAAATTGATTTTTAATTAGTCTGTATGCATTATGTAAATAAATCTGACCCCGCCAGACGTATGCAAATATTCACCAAGTGTTAATGACTTCGTGTACAGTTTTTGCAAGAAATTAACACGATTAATCCAGTGTTAATTGGTGAGTGTATGTAAATATAGAACAGTAATATATGTTTTTTCACAAGGTTTTTTTTTTTAACATTGTATTGTAGAGGATATAAAAAAAAGACCTATTTTGAGTTTATTTCCCTGTGAAATCAGGTAGTCAGAGAATGTCAGAAACAAGCACACGTATTCATTCACAAAGATGATTACTTGTGTAGGTAGAAATCATGATTATTCGGAAGTCACGCATAACAACGGCAGTGTGTGTTAATTCTTCTTCTTATTCTCCGAATGCACGTAGTGTGATGCGATTGTTTTACCCCAACAACTGTGTCTCTATTGGTCATTGTTCGTAAACAATCTATTGTTTTCAACATGATTTTGTTTTCATTTACATGTTGACTCAAGGTTTGTATAAAACTGAGAATATTATACGATACTGCTTCTTACAAAGTGGAAGTATCATTGGAAATATAGGAACTACTATCTGTAGCAACTATACTAGTTTCTATATGTAGCTAGCTTCTGGTTGCTCCCACTGTTACAGATCTCTAACGCACTTCGGAATGAAACGGAAACTGACAAGCTCTGCAGGTGTTTCACAGGTGCACGACGACCGCTGCGCCACCAACTGATTGCTTCCGGTTAAATGTCTACCAGTTTTTTTCTTATACTTCCATTCATGTGTTTCTTTCTTTGTTTTGTTTTCATCTCATTATTGTTGGCGGTTGTTACGGGTGCCAGACAAGTTTTTTCCGTGACCAAGGTTTCCTACACTGACTCAGATTCGTCGTAGAAGATTTGTTGGTTAATGCTAGAAGGGTTGAACATTTTTTGTGAGACCTAATTTCAACTTGTTTCTTATGTAAGACGACACCGGTCATCGTTTTTGTGGTTTATAATTTTAGGGATCTATTTCTGTGAGAAACAAACGGACCATTCGAAATTCTAAACATTTTTCTTTGTTTCTGAATATTTAACTAGTTAATTTTAAAGAAATATGTGTTTTGTTATAAATTATGTAAGATTGTCTACAATGTGTCATTTGACAAATATAATGACCCCGTAGTACCATATTAAGAAAACGAAAAAAAGATGATTAAGGTCACACGACGGTATTTACCAATATTTATTGAACGTTTATGCCTACGCATGGTTCCAAAATGTCATGATTTAGATCTTGCGTGAAACGTGGACATTCTGTGTGGCAAATCCAACATACTTTTACAGCTTTCAATACACAATAAACAAGTTACAAAGCAACAATAGCCATTATGCAATCCGAAAGATTCTTCGCACTGATATTTAGTAGTCGTTCATTTTATATGAGCCATGGGAACTAACGGAATAGTGAGGTTAGAATCAGTTCTAACGTATTGGGTACAATATATGTACACAATATAATTTGTGAGAACACGAGTCTATAATCATATTCTGATGATTTTTTTGGTTACCATTAATATTTACATTAGTATATGACATGGAAATATACAGTTGCCGATACAGTAACGAACTAGCATCAATTTACATGCGAGAATCTGTCCGTATGATTATTTACAGTTAATCTTTTGTTCATTGTCCTTCGTTTGAAATTCCTAAATACATTGTTTTTTCGCGTCGTAGTTTACATGCAAACTCAAAGTATTATTAAAAGTAACGGACGAGAAGTCATTTACTTATAAATTGTATGTTTTTCTACAATGTCAGTCAACGCAAATATACACAGTGTGTCTCACCAGAGTACGTTACATAGAATTCAATGACAATACTTTTATTTGCTAATATATAACATTATCATATTTAGAGTAAAAGTTTTAATAGAAATGTATTGCATAATCGAAAACTACATCGAAAATCGATACTTTGGATTCATCTTGAATCGTTGTTGAATGAATTTCAGGCCGCACAAATAACACAACTGTTTAACGCACACAATCACGCTATTGTCATCAATAAGAGCCCACGCGGATCAGAAATGTACTAACATGACTTAAGAGACCTTAATAGTATGCTATAGGTTAACATTAAACACGTATATGACTATTTACGATTATATTACCAGGTGTAACCTGTCCCGAGTGAAATTAATGAAGGAGGAAATCGAAATTAGTAAAAATGTTATCGACCAAGTGGGCGACGGTTACCTAGAAGAAAAAAGTCAATCGGAATGTGTAGATCGAATGATTAACAAAACTATAGTTTATTTACCATAATAAGGGACATTTACAAATGAATTCAACACCAGCAACAACATGTCATAGCCAGTGGAATTCACTTATAGTGAATTCGCATATAGTGGAACCTCGCTTATATTGAACGTATCTCCCAACTAAATACACAACATACTAAATACTTTCGTATACTCTTGCTGGTCCCTTCAAGTTCACTATAACCGGATTCCATTGTACCATTACACCGCTAGGTACTCATGATGAAGAGGTTTGGAGAATGAGTCCTTGTCGAAGTGGCGAGACCTAGCCGAGGTGACAAGGCTTAACTATCACAATAACTTACCCTGTCAACATGCTGATATGGAACGAACATCTCCACCTAATATTCTCTGTATTTTGTTCTTATTTATTTTATTAAATAAATTATAATTTATTCTGAACTGACAAACTCCGTAAATAAATTTTGACAAAATCGTATATTGTTTCATATACTTATTTTACTGCTCCTATCATTTATAACTTATTAAAAAAAATGTTTTTATTTTAATACGTGATTGTAGTTTGTTATACGTATATGATCTAGGATTTCTCCACAGTGTACATCAGATTTCTTTCTTGGTTTACGCCTTGCTCTTGTCCGATAAGCATACATGTACATGGCGTGTTATCTAGTCTGTTTCACATGGCTGTCCTTTGCGGAAATGAAGATAAGACAATATGATGGCTGGCCTGTAGTTTCCTGTGCTCTATCCAAAGCTACGGTTGGCTTGTTGACATGCATATTCATGTTAGTGGATAGTCAATGTTGACTGGTCATTGTACAGTACATACACTGTCACTATGACTCATAGTTTTTTTTTTATTTTACTTTTATTAATTTCCCGTTTGATATTCCAGTCTGCACAGGTAACATCCCTTGTGAACTGACATTGCATGTAAAGTGCAGATATATTAACTACTATCAAATAATCTTTTCTTCTACTCTTTCATTAATTTATTCATGTTATAAACTCCTACACGTTTTAATTTGTAGAGAGATAATTACAATGAAGCTACATCATACGTATTTATACCGTTGTATTTATTGTGTTGATCTAGTGAACTATTTTTCACGGCAAAGAGATTTTTCCATTACTCTAACTGCACAGTCTCATGAGTAAACGTGCGCATCACATTCTAAATCTCATGTCGTACTCGTATGTACGTAAACACTTGTACAGACCATACACTGTGAGAAAGTGTGTGTTTAGACTGTGAGTGTACGCTATATGTATATGCAGCTAGATTTAATTATAGTCTTGTGATAATTACTACTGATATTAATTAATTGTCTACGTGCACAATCGTAGCACCGCTGAGAAGTAGGTGATTTTTTTTTGTAAATTGTATAGCTCCGGATTCTCATATTAAAATATAGTATTTTTTTTTTCTTGTATTCAATTCTTTTCCTTATAACGCCAGGCCCATTACACAACATTTTCGCGACTGCATGCAAATCATATATCATACTACTTGTCTCAACCTGCAAAACCTGTTCAGGCACACTTGCAAAGTTACATAAAAATTTCCATAACACAACAAAAAATAAATAAATAAACATTTCTGCATACGAAAATGCAAACGGTAAGCTAGTTGTAAAAAAATACTACAGCTTAATTCTGTGTATAGTGAGTAAATTGTTTGACATATTTCTCAGATGACAATTAGGGCCATCATTCTAGTTACTTGCGCATAAATGATGAAATGTACAGTGTAAAACAATGCAAATTACATTGTAATTTGAAATTTAGAAAAAAACAGACAGATGACAATGACATTCTACTCGAGAAATGTGTTTTATGTAAAGCATCACAGGGAGACGTGCAATTAGTAAGAAATAAATTTGTTAATATCCGACTGTAATAAGTAAGGTGAAACGCGTTATAATCATTAGTTTCTAAGGACGATCTATAATGGCGAATTTAAAATAACAATATCGAGGCGAAACTATATTGCTTACCTTACATTAATACAATTGCGTAAATTAAATTATTTTATTCTAGATTTAAATTAAAACATTTCTTTGATTGTCAATAATTTTAAATATATACGTATATATATATATATATATATATATATATATATATATATATATATATATATATATATATATATATATATATATATATATATATATATATACGGATATTTAACAATTACGTTATAATTAAAAACAGGAGTATAATAACACAATAATTACATGCAAAAACCAGTAAAAACTAAATCCTTATTTCATGTAAGACATGATAAATGTGCCGTAATTATAAACTACACAATTAGTTTTAATAAAATCTACACGAGAATTAACTGGTTTATAATAAATATTTTAATAGAAAAAACAGCATTAATAATTAGTTTTTTTTTTGCGGTAAATAACATAGCTACCAGTTCTGCTGCATAGTTACCGACTTGCAACAAACACCCGAGTCAAGTTTAGAAAGTATAATGTGTATTTATATTTTACCATTTTTTCTTCTCTATTTTCGCGTACTGCACAACGCGGACAAACTCAGTTCAAGAACCGTAAGCCGTCAAAAATTTCTTTCAGCAACTTTAGTTCTTAGTCTGTTTACACGGAAATTCGCAATAATACATGAATTATTAATGCAATATTATTGACACACAAGTGTCTTATGAAGTACAAAGGGTCCTAGCTTCAAATCTTGATAAAAAATTACGAAACTCATGAATATAAAATGTATGGCTCCCTTGCTCTTTAAGTTGTTTGCATGTGAAACTCCACGGGTAACTGACACGCTCACTTGTACATTCACGAATACAAAGTTGCACACCTGAATCGGGTAATATACAATTATATACAAGGGGGAACAAGTACCCCGGTATGCCCCGCCATCTATGGCCCGGTACAAGACACCGCCGCCTACGTGTAAGCGAGTTCATAGCCGCCTGCTGTATTACACACAGCCGTGCACACGAAATCACGAACAACATTGCATTGGTTCGGTGCACGCGCTCTGCCAGGCCCCCACTGGCCCTTACGGTAGCCAAAGTTATAAAATACGAAGTCATGATTTTGAATCACATTGCAAAGAGGTATATTTTTTAGGGCTCGGCCTTTCAGGCAGCTGTATTATGGATCTGCATCACAGATTTTAGAACCACATATACATATCTATAGTTAACTTATCTCGGTATACACCCAGAGGCACCTCCCGAGGTTTTCAAATAAAAGAGGCTCGTGCCGGATTGTCATGGTAACCGAAAACTGATATGATACTTAAGAACGTGCAGCATTGTTAAGGAAGCCTGACACTAAGCACAATTGTTCATTTTGAACGAAACATCTGCTTCTTCCATATTTCACCGACATTCTTTTGTAAAAATGCACACATCTCTCCGTCCGTGATATATTTGTGGAACAATTTGGGGTTGGGCCGAAATTTTAACCTATTTTTCTTTCTACAGTTAAGATACAAAACCGTATCACATAGTTGGATATTTCAAAAGAATAATTAATTTGACAACAACATATATTTTCCCTCAGAATGTACACGTATATTATTGTGTTTGATGGTATAGCGTGATATTTACAAACAAAAATATTTTCACCATAAATGTGCGCAAACAAAAAAATAATCATAATTACGTTAAAATTCGTATCATTTAAGTACGGAATTAGTAAACAATTTCATTGTGAAAGTTCTGCGGCAGTAAAGCAGGCACAGTTAGTTCAAATTCCACAGCAAATAGCAACGACGTTTGTTGTATATTTTTCTTGCGTTTTTCTTTTATTACAGAATTCATCCGGGTTGCCTTGACAACTGAGTCAGCTGACATAGTTTAATAAATGCCGAGCGTCAACTGTCATAGCAAACGTATATTAATAAACTGGTAGCTCGTTTAGATATCTTTAAAATGTGGGAAAGTTACGGTCACGGAAGGTTTTTTCTATCGGTTTACTATTTATAAAGCAATTATATGCGGGTACACGGTACATGCATACGTATGCAAGCTGATATTAGCAAAACTTAATCTTTTTGGGCTAATCATGCGTCGTCAGCTTTCATCTCAGGATAAAACAAACGTTTTTTGTTAATGATACTGTTATTTGTTGCATATGTAATTAGAAATTTAGTATGTCACATGAAAGTATGGTTATGTGTTTTCATTTCAAACTGTAAATGGTTATATTCCAGTTTTTTTGATATAAATGTGCAAGTAAGACAGTTGTAAGTTAGTGTATATCAATATTTATTTCATACGAGTATTATTTCTGAAGTATCTTGTGAGTGTTCGCCACAATTATTACTGATTTCTATCTTCCGTTTCGTACAGAACTTAACATACGTTTGCTTATATCGCATGTATGCTTATGAATATTATACAAGTAGGAGTATAGTTTTGTATTCTGATTGTGTCGGAGTACACTACAAGCGGTGTGTAGTACGTGCTTGATGCGTGCGTACATTCACGATGACCGGAAGTCACTGGTGACGCCGGCGTGTCCGGCGGACCGAGGTTCCGGTTAGGGCGACTGTGTATCCTCCCCACTATACTATATATCCTAGCCCCACCTAACACGACACTATAGCCAGTAAAGTTTACCGGGCAGGTGCTCAGAATGTATCATTAGATACATTTCACGCTTTAATTGTGTGAATGATTTTTAATTATGTAACATAACCTACAAAATAAATATTCTTGGGTCATTGTTCCAAAATAGTGATCTCACAAAATTATTATTTTTATATCGTAATATCTTTGTACAGAACTTTATTTTTTGCACTTTACTTTTGACCCTAACTAATTAATCTTATTATCCAGTTACTTTTTTGAGATATGATTCAGTGAATATAATACGATAATCCATACTAGTATTCTTTGACAGGTAAGCAAAGAAATATACCCCAAGGCTAGTGTAATCTCTTTATTAAATTAATCTTTGACCGTCTTCTAAAATGTAATACGATACCTATATTTTCCGAATTTTCAACCGTTAACAACATGATCTGATTAGTACTAATTATATTCGTCGTAGAAACAATACAATGCTACAACACAAATTTCAAATAAAAAAAAAAAAATGCCAAACTCGATACATTCAACTAGCGTTTAAGGTTAATTAAAAAGGAAAGCCTACTACGTCTGTTAGTATATTATGCGAGTATCGTGGTCTCGAAAACAATTAATTGGCTTCTTAATCTGAAAAAAATTGAAAGCGCCAAGAAGCAGAAGCAAAAGAAGAAGAAACAAGATGGCGCATTTGAACAAAGGAGTATATTATCCATGGTTGTTTCCAGTGTATAATACGTATATACCATGAGAATCTGAGAGCATGATGCACTCATTTCTGACATAGACAAGTTACTGTTGAGAGGTTCCTCTGTACAACAATGAAAGGTCGCCCCCAAGTGAAAGTTTTTTTTTATTTCTCTCTGTATGAAAATACATATACAAGAAATGTTAAATATTCGTGTACGTACCGGTAAATGAACACTAAAAGCTTGATTATCCAATTACCTTTTGTAATATCGTCTACTTTTAAGAAATAATTTTAGTTTAGTTTTTAAATATACAAGATACGAGTATAACATTAATTAATAAAAAAATAATTTATTTGCATCTTATATATCAAATAATTAATAAATAAACAACACGAATCGAAGAACATTAATAATAACGCCCATTTCATAACCACCCGTCGAATAAATAAATAAAATCATCTGATATACATAATTGATAAATATGAAATTTACTACTGACATTTAAATATATGTGCATATGGGTGTACAGGGCCGTACTGGGAGCGTGGTCCATAATTAGTGATCACCGATAATGTCTGCGTTAGGTAATAATTACGCTGTAATTAATAATGCATACGTATGGTGTATGGTGAGACCTTGGTTATATGGAAATGCAGCTAGGTCAAGTTGAAAATGCTAATTATTTTTTTATTCTCCACAACTTTAATTAACAACTGCAGTTAGTAGATCGTAAATAATAATTTGAAAAAAAAATATTGTTGCAGTAACTTGTTTGGTTATTAACACGAATCAGAATTTGAATGGAAATTATCAATCTCAAAACTTACGTAAGAAAACAAAAGATTACTTTCTATAAAAAAAAGAATTGAACCCATCGATTTTATTCCGTAAATTGTTCAGTTAGTTAATGTATTACATAAATGTATTTGAACTTCTTGACTTGTTACAACATGGTTTATCAAAGCAATTGATCAATGGGGGCTGGGTACTCACGATATCGCTTACAAATTATCGATCATACATAATGCAATATAAATCATTTATCAAATCGTTTAGCAATTCAAGAAAAATATATGATGATTAGAAATTGTTGTATTTTTGAAAAACTACTATTAAACTACAATAGGGTAACCTTCGAGATAGACATTTAATTATAGTATAAAAATTTAAGCAAGGATACTAGAAAACATGTTTCTTTACTTAGAATCAAGAACGTTTATTCTAAATTTTATGTTATAAAAATGTATTTAAAATCATCCTCTAACAATACCCAACACTATCTTGCAAAGATTTTTTAATTTTTTTCCTACTCCGTCCCCCTCCCCCTAATGTCGATCTAAGGAATGTTACCTAATTATTGTTTTTATACACCCTATAACTTGTTCAAAATTGTACATGCGTGATTCTTACTGTAAAATCAATAAATAATAAATATCCGCCAGGGAAAAAAAATGAAAAGATATCATAAATAAAATGATAACGAATTTCCCTAAATTATTCAGTTAATCTCATACGAAACCTTTAAAATCTTCCACAAAAAAAAACAATCTAGCCACGAAATGTACAAGTTTTAATAACTTTAATTTCAAGTTCGATACCGGATTTAACGTAAAAACCAATTTATACATAAATAAGAATGAAACCACAACACTCTTTGACATTTATAAGCAATAACACAAATATTCCATTTGAATGGGAAAAAAATTAAAACAATTTCTAACCTTTCTAAGTCGCATAACGTCACTGGGTACAGCTGGTGGCTCAATGCAAACATTATTGGGGTTGATCCTTTTATCCTGTTCGTCTTTATACACTTTCTGCAGCTGCCGTAAATCTAACGACTTCGTTTGAAACTGCGAATTCACCACCACAGAACGCGCAAAACAACTCTTATAGTTACTGTCACCAAAATCAGCGTTAAAATCAAACTGCACTTTCTCATTGGTCGCAACCATGATTGCAGACGATTTGATTATTTACGGCAAATCAAATGTGAAACAACCAATCAACTAGTAATTGTACTTGACGTGTGAACTGCACTCCTTGATACCTGTCAAACAGGCAGTCACTTCTTAACGGAATTACACGATTATTTGCGTAAACAGAACGGTTCATTTTCTATTTCACACTACTTAATATACGTATTTATTCGTATCACTTCGTAACCTACGGCAACATTATACACTCACATCCAACTGTCACAGTGGTTGGATTCGAACTGAACGAATGAATGAGTTTCTTCTCCGTTGGCAGGGATACCAACAGCCAATGAGCGCCAAGCTCCGGAGTCACGTGGAATGAAACAATCGAGTACTTGTCAATTGTGTATAGAACAAGCATGGCATTGTTTCGTATTGCTACATGTCAACATTTGTTTAATACGATCTCGGCATATTTAATAATTCAATTTGTATTAATGTATATACAGTTTTTATTTATGCATTTTTCAAAATTATAATTACATAACAGCATTACAGTTGTACTTAAGTGAAACTGTACATATATCAAAATGTTTTGGCAGAATAAAATAATGTACATTGATTATAAAACGATAAGCATATCACAACATTTGCGTATCAATCAGTGACATTTCTTCGTCACTTAATGTGAGACTTTCGCCATTTTGTTGCGCATGAGCAACAGCACACGCGGCTTCGGTTTTCAGATCATTCGCTTCTGCATCACAGTCCATTATAATGGTTTTTATAACATTTGAGGTTAGTAGTTTTTGAGCTAGAAATATTTCCACTTGATCTTTACAATCTTCTAAATACTTATCCGCGTCCTACAATTTAAAATTCATACTTACAGAACGCTAGAAATAATCGCAAAAATCTTTTTTTTACCTGTGGCAGATTTTCAATAAATTCTTTCATGAAATCCTGCAAGTAAGATTGATTCGGATAACTAGAGATCGTTGTGTAATGATTGGCTAACGCTTCACCGTAACATTTCGATGGTTTCTGGTAAACTAAATTAGTAACAGCCATTATCTTTCCAAGAACCAGGCCGTCCAGAAGACAGCATGTCTCCGGACCTTCTCGAATTTGGATCAACAGGAACCTAACAAGAATCGGCTTAAGAACTATCAAAATCCCATTTGAAATATCTTAGTTTTTACCTGTAATTTTCATCCGCTAACCACAATGTTTGGTTAGTTTGTTGTACGTCAATGAAAATAACCATACCAGCAGTATCAAACTCGCTAAACAACGGTTTAAACTCCAGTTTGACAGTTTGAGAAATCGGTACTACAGTGCGTTCGAATTTTTCAAACTTCTGCGTATCAAAATGCAGGTCTAAATCAAATTGTGTTCGCGGCACAGATGACAGCGAACCATTCTTTCTGCACAACAAGAATATGTGAGCTACTTTTATGAGGTTATCAAACAGAAATGTTTACCTTGTAGTTACGTTATAGACGCGTACAACATTGCCCTCTTTCAGTTCTTGTAAATGTGAATCTGTAGGCCGCCAAATACTAAGCACACGACTGTGATACGGACTGTTCACATCCAATAGCAATAATTTGAACACTGAAGATACATTCCGTGGCTTAAAGTTCTCCACAGCGAGTTTCTGTCGTAATTTTGAGGTTATTTCGGCTTGACGATCCATTGCTAATCTACTTTGGTATTCCTGGACGGCTATACATTGATCGGAAGTCATCATTTCCTAATTAAATCAACAGTATTTTTAAAACTAAATGTAAAACCAGAAGATAATAATCTATCAAACCTACTGAATTGCTTGTAAATATGGAACGCCTACAAGTATGCAACCCACTTTACTTTCATGTACTCACCCGTATACTATCGGGATCATTGCTGTCCTCGAGATACTCGTACAACGTTCGCGCACAATGCATGCCTTTTATATCTTGAACTCTCACTTTTCCTCGATTATTTCCACGCCTTCCCTTCTTCCACTCTATTTCAAGTTCTTCCTGCACCTTGGCCTGCAGCCGTTCCATCACTTGCGCCTGTCTCGATTCCCATTGGTTGGCAGTGCGTTGTTCTGCTTTTCTATTGCGCCACACCAGCGTTGCGTCTAGCCGCTCCATGTAGCTGATTGGGTAGACGCGTGTGACGTAAGCACACGTCAGACCAATGGGACCACCGTTACCGTTTATAGTGCGCAGGCTTATACACAGTGGACCTGGGTTACGTTGGTAACCAAGTCGAACGTACCAGGCAGCGCGACGTGTAGAATTGTAATGAATTTGTAGTCGAACATTGGCTGGAGTCTTTAAATTAAAGTTCAATAATCAAACAAACTAAAGTGCCACAAGAATGATGTAATTTCATTACAATTATGAAAATACAAACTTTAAAAATACATATATATATACTAGATAAGCTGTAAGATTGTTGAATGAATACTAAAGAAAATCATTGTGACCTAACCTCTAAAGGACAACATCCTTCACAGTTTACGAGTTCCGCGCCTTGAATCATTAACTTCATACCCACTTTGATGACACCTCTGTCTACGAGTGAATTTAATGGTCCATCTATGGTAGTTCGTATGCTGTACCAACCATCCGTCAATTCCAGATCATATTTCCCTTCAGTCAACTATACAAAAGTTAATTTAAACGCAAATATAATTGAATATATAACTCAAAATGGCATACCTTTATAATGGATGCAACGCATAGAACCATTCTTTTCGCTGCCGTATCATCACATTCTAAGATTTTTCTTAAAGCAGGTCTCTGTGCTCTATCAATTTCTCTGTCATATCTACAAACATACATTTAGACAATTGTTTCCTAAATAAACAAATATTTATACGCCATACCTGTATTTCAGTTGAACAACTACATGTTCAATCGAAAGATAATCTGAAAATATGTCTGGATAATTTCTTTCCAAACTAGCCAGTTTCCATACGATCCATTTGTAATGATTAGCGATCCATCCTTTAGGAATCAAGTCTGGATCTACGCCTGGTATTACACGAAAAGCAGATTCTATTTCCGTGATACCAACATGATTCTGATAATTGGGAACTATAACTGCGCTGTTGTCAGTATGAATGATTGCTGGATGCCAGGGAAGATTAAAATGAAGTTTCGATGCGTTTTCAGCACTTATATCCAACAAGAATGGTTTGACTCCCATTGCTAGGCATCTCTCGTAAGTGTTCTTGCCTGGTCTACGGTTTTTTACAATTTCTTGCAACGATATTCGATCGGAATTTGTAGTTTTTTGCTGGAATAACTGTCCAGGCCGTTGCTTTCGATCATGACACATTTCTTCCTGTTTATTCAACATTTGTATTCTTGTTTCGATAACGGCCATTTTCAATTTCAGCATATCGTATTCTTCTTTCAAATTCATTTTCCATTGATTCGTATCACCTTCGGTTTTTTCTTTGAATAAAAATGGCGAAGAACTCTCACAATATAACTGGTCATTGTTTAACGCTATTTTAGTTACACTGACACGCGAGTTTTCTAACTGAGGAATTTGTTTACTTGACAAGTTTTCATTTGTAATATTTTGGTTCTGTGGAGTTGTAACACTGGGTATCACATTCTTGTTCAATACTGGAGTAGAGATGTTACGAACGGGTGTGACAGATTTCGACACAATGTTATTATTATTTATATTAATATCTTCCCTCTTCTTTGGTGTATCATCAAAAACCAACTTTGCTTTCTTCAAACTGTTGTCCGATATAGTAATCTGACGACATGAAGAAACTCCTAAACTTCTTTTCTTCGATCCTCTTGATGCAAGAAGTTTATTACGTAAAACTGGAGTGGACTCATTGCAAACCCTTTGTGGGGATCGTGTCTCTGCTATCACAGGAGATGCAAATGGAGTCACTTGTAAACCATTACCTCCACTTGTTTCATCTTCGTTCGTCAGTTTTGCCACATCCTTATTTTCTTCACACTCTTCGAAAATGTTCTGAATTTTCTTTAAAGATTCTTCCGAGATTTTAACACTTTTTCCGGAAGCAGTTGCGAATCCACACTGAAAAGTTTCCGACACAACTGAATTATGCAAATTTTCGTGGTTTCCACCATCTTCAAATATAGATCGAGCTTTCTTCAAAGAGTCTTCAGATATGTTAACTTTTTTCCCAGACGCTGTGGCGAATCCAAATTTCATATCCATTTTGGGTGTCACTAAATTGTCACTCTTTGGAATTTCTAAATTGGCCATTTTATCTTCGACGGTATCTTCATAATTATCAAAGAAATTCCTAGTTTTCATCAGATCATCTTCAGCTATTTCTACTTTCTTCCCAGACGCAGTAGAGAAGCCCATTTGAAAACTATTTTTCAGTGTTTCAGAATTACTGTTATTATCGTCATCGAATAAATATTTTACTTTATTCAAAGAATCTTTATTTACTGGAACTTTCTTCCCTGATGCGGTAGAAAATGCACTATTCATTTTATGAGAGGTGTGTTCTTCTGATACATCGCATTCTTCAAATAATTTTCTTGCTCTCTTCAACGATTTTTCAGATATTTTAACACCTTTGCCTGATGCAGTCGCAAATCCGAAACATTCTTTTGGAGTTTCCTCTTTATGTGACATATCTTCTTTTGGCGTGTCAAGATCATTAAAAATATTCCTTACTTTCTTCAGTGATTCTTCTGATATCTGTACACTTTTACCAGCAGCTGTTGAAAAGCCACAGTTATTTATTTTAGACTTATTTTCATGGTCAAGATCACAATCTTCAAATATTTGCTTCGATTTCTTCAGTGCTTCTTCCGATATATTTACTTTCTTGCCCGACGCTGTAGAAAATCCAAAACTTACTTTTCCTTTCGGAGTTTCCAATTGATGTGATTTTTCTTCACTTGATAAATCAATATCATCAAAGACATTTCTTACTTTCTTCAGCGATTCTTCAGATATCTTTACGCTCTTCCCAGCAGCAGTCGAGAAACCGTAGTTATTATTTATTTTAGGAGTAATAGTTAAGGCGTCATCAAGTAGATGCTCTGATTTCTTTACAGTTTCTTCAGAGGAATTCACTGTATTTAGAGTTTCATTACAACAATCATTTTCATTCAAAAGGCTGCAATCGTCGAACATGTTCTTTACTTTCAATAAGGAACTGGAAGAAATATTTACTTTCTTACCGCTAGCTGTAGAAAATCCTAAATTCAATTCACTATTTAATGTTTCACTGGTATTATCGTCACTGTTAGTTAGAATATGGCACTTTTGTGAATTTAAGGCAATTTCATTACCCGTTTTAGCACTGATATCATTAAACGTAGAATCGAAAACTGAAGAAATATTTTCCAAACTGTCCATTATTTGACTAATATTACTCGGATCACGACTGTTTTTAATTTCTTCTTTCAATATTGACGTTTTCCTACGTGTTCGTGAAGATACGTCCTGAGAATTACTATTTGAACTCGACGCACTATTCATTTCAACATTCTTCCTCTTATTTCCCTGGGAAGATCTGCTTCGTTTGACTGTTTCTTCTGTTTGTTTTCCTCTGGTACTTTTTCTTTTATTACTAACATAAGTAACACTGGGTTTGTTCCCGGATCTGAGAGAATATCGTAAATTTTTATTCTTATATTCGATACTACGGTGAACATCTTCAAAGATGAAACTAATCGGATAAAACACGTTTTTCTTTAAATCTGCTTCAATATAATTAATGGAACGTTTATACAGCTCTACTATCTTTAATGATTGTAAATTTTCCTCATTCGAAAATCCCGTGCAACTTTCTTGTGAATTAAATTCGTCCCAGTCGGTACTTCTAGAATTGCTTAACTGACTACCGCTTGATTTGCATTCATCGTTACTATAAAAATTAGATATTCTCTCTAAGATTGTAAGATTTCCTAACAACAAATCCATTTCTTGACTGTTTTGAAAGTCTTCCTCGTTTTTCAGAGCTGTCGGTTGTGAATTTTTATTGGAATCGCTGTTTAACGAGTTGCCACTATTGTGTTCTGAATTGGACGAACTTGAACTCCACTCATTATTCACAAGTTCCACCATAGAAGCCGCATTATCTGCTACCCAACACATCTGACTATCATTTGCTTGAGTGAAATTTATATTTTTACTCTGTGTGGAAATATCTTTGTTCATTTTAACGATAGGTGCTTTAAAATCTTCTTCATTTGAATAAACATAAACTGGTATAGAATTAAGTATGCTATCGTTAGATGTTATAGAAGTTTTTAAATCAGATATGTTACTAGTTTCAGGGTTCTTTTCACAATAAGACAGCTCGAAAATATCTTCAAATATATTTTTAGCCTTAGATTTTTCAGAAAATGTTACCATTTTCTCATTTGCAGTTGCGAATTCTACAATATTCTCACAACTAGTATATTTTTCACAATGTGCAAATTCACTGTGTTGTTTGTTAACACTACTTTTATCTAAGTCACACTTAACATTATCTCTTTCAACGCCTAATAAATAAATATTGTTATCAGCAGATAATGCAGATTCACTTGGTAAATCTGTTATGTCATCGAATATTTTGACAGCTCGCTTTAGAGCTCTTTCGGCTAATTTGATTTTTTTACCCGCTCCGGTTTGAAATCCAACGTCTAACTTTACATCTGGGATAACTAGAGGGCACTTGTCTGTTATTTTATAATTACCACTATCACTGGTTTTGGTAGCAGTTGTCTTATTTGGCACAGACTTTGGAGAATGCGGTATTTTAAAATTAACATCTGATTGAATATTCCTTGGTTCGACATTACATGAACAACGTTGATTAACAGGTACTGTTTTCAAGGCCACTGTTTCTATATTATAACAAAATTTCTTGTTTCGTTGCAGTTCTTTTATTTTCTTCATTCGTTCGCCTACATCACTAATATCACTTTTTGGATTGACGTTCATTTGTTTATTTTCTTTGCAAATACTGTTGCAACTATTATCATTTTCAGTACGAATAGTTAGTGGACTAATATTTTCAGTCCTACTAGTAACTTCAGCCAAGCTATTTGTCGTAAGCTGAGATGCAGCATTGCTACTCTGAGAAAACTTACTCATTAATTTTATGCGAGATTTCTTACGAGCAATGTATTTTATGCTATGTTTACTGTTGCTCAAGACTGGAGATAGTGGAGGATCCAGGTCAAGATTTGAAGAATATATTGGAGTATTACACCTACTGTTATCTAAACTGATACCAGGTGTAATAATCTCCTTTGTTTCATCCTCTGTGTTAATGTTCAGTACCGATGTTTCACTGTTGTCTTTATTTTGACAGCTATCTGCATTTGAATTCATCGCATTTGGAGTTCTTGCAGAATCCATCTACACAATTTTCATATAAAAGATCAAACGAAATAATAACTAATAATAAATACAATGATAAGTTTGAATATTAATAAAGAAATAAAGATTAATAAACAACAAATTGAGGTTATGTATTTGAAATATAAGAAATCTACTTAAATGTACAATGTACGTTGAAAATTATATGATAAAGTAAATAAGTATAACTTACTTTCTATGTAACACTAATAATAAATAAGTGACATACTTAGAGGTGAAGTATTTAATCATAACACACTACATAACAGAAACGTCAACATGGAACACGATTACAATCCAGAAGTTCCCAACAAGTATTATTGAGTACTATGGCAGCATGTCTTAACAGAGGATACAAAACAATTTTTATAATTTTTTGTACTTTCAAATTGAGTGTCTGATTGATGTCTAATATATTACATCATTTGTTATAAATTAGTTATCGATTGCAATTTTTTAATTACTCATACAGAAAAGTCACTTAACAATAATAGTTAAGTATTTTATTTGTTACATTTATCAACATTTCTTCGCTACTGCTAATATATTACACATTGTTCAATGACGAAGCAGTTTGTTCGATAGTATTATTATTAAATGTAGTAAATATCAGTCTGTAAAATACTGAGCGATAGTACGTCATTACATTACGCATTTTCAACCTTGACTCGTCTGGAGAACTGGTGAAGATAAGTGTACAAGCGATGATGGGAGAGTTCAGAATTAAGTGGAATATAATAAGATTCATTCAGGGTCATAGCTATCAGTTCGACCGGCAACGGCATACAGGCAGGCTGTTCCGTTCAAGTGACATCGAACAAATTTAAACTGAACAATGGCATTAGTATTTAAAAGTATAATCCTAGTAACTACAGTTATAGTCTTGTGGAGTGCTTACAAAGTCTCAAATATCCTAACACCTCCTCCGGTGCCGAAATTAGACGAAAATGCGTACTGGGGTCCTGGAAAAGCTAGAGCAGACGATCCAGCGATCAAGGCCTTCAAAGTGAACATTCCCGATCAGGTAAACAGACGATATAAATAACTGGTCGTGAAAATTAAACAAACACATATGTAGTTACTGTGGCATTAATTCACATAAATGATAGTGAATATGTTTCAGTGTTTAGATTAAATAAGAATAAATCTAATATTTGTATCTATAAATAGTATTCTCTGTAACGTCTATTGTTATAGTATCACCAACTAACTAGTTTGTCTGTGATAATAGAAATTCCACATTAATATTGATATATTATTCAATATAGCGTAGAACTTTGTCTGTTATAACTGCTCACTGACCTTCAACTGCATTCTTGCGCAACTAATGTTTATGAAGCATCGGACGAAAAATAATTATATACTGTTTATTTAACAAAGCGAAAAATTTGTTCAATAATATTTTACATTATCCATATTTGTTATATCTCGTTATTTTCGTATATAAACATTTGCTTCGTCATTTTAGAAATACAAAAATAGGTAAAAAAATATGTGACCTTACAATAATGAAAAAGTTTGTATCAAAGTACGAAAAGACATCAAGATAAAAAACATCATAGTAACAAAAACTTTTCCATTTATATAAATTATATATTTCAAAGGTTATTTATATATCGCGTTTAGTAGTTTTTTCTTTCTTTTTTGTTTTATAAATGTTTAATTAACTATTTTAGGTCATTGAAGATTTGAATCGTCGCTTGGATAACACGCGTGAGCTAACGAAACCTTTGGAAGGCATTGATTTCCAGTATGGATTCAATTCTGATACACTACAGAAAATAATCGCATACTGGCGTAAGGAATACAAATGGCGCGACCGCGAAGTCTTCTTGAACAAGTATCCCCAGTTCAAGACACAGATACAAGGACTCGACTTGCATTTCATTCATGTGAAACCGAAAATCTCCGGTTCAATAAAACGAACCGTACCTCTGCTAATGATGCACGGTTGGCCCGGTTCAGTGCGCGAGTTTTACTCGCTAATACCGCTGCTCACCGCGAAACCACTGCACGGAGCCGACTTTGCATTTGAAGTAATAGTTCCGTCACTTCCTGGATTTGGATTCTCACAAGCAGCTGCCCGGCCTGGACTTGGTGCGGCGCAGATTGCCATTGTATTCAAGAACTTGATGAAGCGACTCGGACATGACAAGTTCTACGTGCAGGGTGGTGATTGGGGTGCGCTAATTGCAAACTCGATGGCCACGTTACTGCCGAATCATATCCTAGGAGTTCACTCTAATATGTGCGGTTCTATGGCTCCGAAGAGCGTGGTGAAACTCTTGATTAGTGGCATATTCCCTTCGCTCATTCTTGAGGCTGAACATGTTGGCAAAATATATCCACTTAATATGCTAGGGAATTACATATTTGAAGAATCAGGTTACATGCATATCCAGAGTACGAAGCCGGATACAGTTGGTAAATTCTATGAGTAAACATTTAACATTGAACAATATATCATCTTCATATACTTTCAGGGGTCGCATTATCGGATTCACCGGCTGGCTTAGCTGCATACATCATAGAGAAGTTCTCGACCTGGACAAATCCCGAATGGAAGGCAATTAAAGATGGCGGTCTGACGAAGAAGTTTACATACACTGACCTTCTAGATAACATTATGATTTATTGGGTGTCCGGTTCCGTTACCAGTTCTATGAGAATATACGCTGAAGTGTTCAGTAAAAATCATATGGCTTTACAGCTAGACAAGTAAGCGATGAAACAAAAATACATTTTGACGTTTCAGTTACTAACCTAACCTATCTTATAGCATACCAACAGACGTACCAACTGCATGCGCTCAATTCAAAAACGAGATAGTGTTGAGTCCCGAGTCCGTGATTCGTGATAAGTATTCGAATCTTGTTCAATGCAATTACTTTGATGATGGTGGTCATTTTGCTGCATTTGAGTTACCACAGGTCATGGCAAAAGATATCTGGACGGCCATTGTTAAAATGGAAACCAAGCCAAAAGAAACGAAAAAAGAAGCTTAATTTTATATTTTTATTTGTTTGTTGCACAAAATATTTAATAAACTCTTTTTTTAACACTTTATTTCTCTCATTTGTTCATTTGAATTTAAATTAATTTATAAAAATGCAATACACACGATTTCTACATAATAATAACAAATTTTAGTGATATTTAAACTAAAACATTAGAAGTTTTTCAATAAAATGTACAAATTGATGAAATGACCTTTACCAATGTCATTTCTCTATTTAAACTACTAAAACGATAACATATTTATTTTTAATATAGATTACCTTTTTGTACTGATAACAGTATTTTTATACAATCAAGTGGTACACAACTGAGTAGGGATATTTCGTTACAAATTTTCATTTATTTGATGCTTCCACAGAAATTGTATACAGGTTGATTTGCGAAGATTGTAAATTTTTTTAACATAATATTGAGATCATTTTAGGTAAAAAATGTCATATGAACATGGGTCCTATTCCATTCGGTTGCTGTAAGAGATCAAAGTTTAATGAATGTACTAATTCAGTATATACCATTAAGAAATCTTAGAAACTATAAGAGATATGAAGTTGGTTAAATAAGACAAAAGTTGTACATTTATAAGTCGACGATAGTGAAGATTTCTTTTTTTGAAAATTTTGCATGGTTTAGTAGATGTGAGGAAAAATTAGTTTTTCCAGTGTTTTATGTTCAATTATAATTCCATACAAGTTGAAAATTTTGGAAAATGTTTCATATAAATATTTTAGTATGAATAATAAGCTTTCTGAAAAATTATTACTTAATTTTCTATACTTTATATATCTGGAGATATAGCATGTATGTTTGATTTTTTTGAATATTAACAACAGTTAATTTTAGCTTAATTGTGACAATTATATTTTTATCATTTCTTGTAAGCCATGCAAATTTTGACTAACTTCTTATCACTTATATGGGAATATGATGTTAACCAGTGACGGCTGTTAAATGTTGGTTTTGGGAATCAAACAATGAGTACTTTTTAATCATTTATTTCAATTAACTAAGGTAGGGTAGGTTAGGAGGTTAATAACGACAATAGGTTAGGAGGGAGTTAAGCAGAGTAGTGTAGTCTACGGTAGGGTAAAACTTCGAAATGAACGATGATCACAGAACTGTTCGGACTTTGACCATTAAGTGTTGGTAACTCTTAGGATTTACCGCAGTTCGGGCTTTTACAGTAACATAAATTCATCAAACTTTGATCTCTTGTAAAGAGAACAGGACCCATGTTCATACGATATTTTTTACTCTGTTCTTATTTAGATAAACACTATAAATTGCATGGGCGTACGCAGAAATTTGTCCATAAGAGGGCAAAGACATTTTTAGAAGAATTTTTGAAATGTATATATGATAAAAAATTAATTTATGCATTAAATACGAAGTTAATAATAGTAAAATAGTAATATTTTCCCGGCGATCAATATAAATATTTGATAAAAACACAATTTAAATAGATAATTTTTTATATATCATCTTCCAGGGGGTCAAGTGCCCCACGCCACACCGGACGCCTATGATAAGTTATATTAGCCATTATGACATATCAGTTTTTTCTGTAAATCATTCTTAATATATCACTATTATTACTGTACATATTATGATTATCAACAATTATAATATAAGCAAGTCATTTTCAGTACCATTACACACCGAAATAATAATTAGTGTTATTACCTTGACTGACAACGATAACGTGTTGATCTAAGATAGCTGCGTGAACTCATTCAGTGAGATTGTAACTTTTATGCGGTACGGACGATGGGTAAAGTACTGTACGTGGTGTTGATTGTGGGTGTAGCCGGAGTGGCTTACATTTTACAAGGACTGTGCAAGCCAAAAGTAGCAATCCCACCCCCGGATAATCAGTGGTGGGGTCCTGGAACACCTAAAGAAGAAAACACCCTCATTCGACCATTCAAAATTAACATTTCAGACAAGGTAATACGTGTTGTTTATAATTATAAATTGTAGTGAAAAAATCTTATCAATTAAAAGAATCTTATAATCGTTGTGATATAGTTTGGAAAATCATCTTCAGATTCAGTATGTATTTACGTCGCATTTGCAAATACCACACGTAGTGTTTACAAGTTAAAAATAGAAGCAATTGAACTTATTACAAACCCAGAGACACCAAACATTTGGTACTAGATGCGTTCATTGCATTTGCCGAAGTTTTTAATTTATTATTAATTTCAAAATTATATAATACCATCATGTTATCGATGGACTTTTGAAATTTCGAGTAGGTACTTCTAGAGATATGTTGTGCTGTGGAAAATTTTATATCTTAAAATTACTAGAAATTATTTCATTGCAATTTTTAGTTTTTCATGAATATCCTATAATTTCTTGTAATGTAGGTCATTCAAGATTTGAACCAACGACTAGACAATACCCGTATAACAGTTCCACCATTAGAGGGTATCCATTTCCAGTATGGCTTCAATACGGATACTCTGAAGAAGATCATCACTTTCTGGCGTAACGATTATAATTGGCGCGACCGTGAAACCTTCCTCAACAAGTTGCCACAGTTCAAGACGAAGATACAGGGTCTTGACGTGCATTTCATCCATGTGAAACCCAAGATTACAGGTCCAGCAGTTAAGCGGACCATTCCTCTGCTCTTGTTGCACGGTTGGCCTGGCTCCGTACGTGAATTTTACTCGCTGATACCGCTTCTAACGACAAAACCCCAGCACGGAGCGGACTTTGTGTTTGAAGTTGTTGTACCATCGCTTCCCGGTTACGGATTCTCTCAAGCAGCAGCTAAACCCGGACTGGGCGCCGCCCAAATTGCCGTTCTGTTCAATAACCTGATGAAACGACTTGGACATGACAAATACTACGTGCAAGGTGGCGATTGGGGTTCGCAGATTGCATCGAATATGGGCGTGTTCTATCCGGACAATGTACTCGGGCTACACTTGAATCTATGCACAGTAAACAATCTGTGTAATTCGTTGAAAATTGCTCTAGGTTCGTTGTTCCCTCGGCTGATTGTAGACGAAAAGGATACGGATAAATTATACCCGTTAAGCGAAAAATTTGGCGGAACCCTACTGGAAACTGGATATTTCCATTTGCAAGCAACGAAACCAGACACTTTGGGCAAGTTTATGCAATTATAATAACATTGTTGTGTTAATTAATATATTTTTTTCCTTCCATCAGGAGTCGGTGTGACAGATTCTCCAGCTGGCCTTGCAGCTTACATTTTGGAGAAATTCTCCACGGGTACTGACGGGAAGAATAGAGAAACTAAAGATGGCGGACTCACTGAGAAATTCACTATGACTGACCTTTTAGACAATGTAATGATTTATTGGGTAACCGGATCAATAACCTCATCATTTAGGTTATACGCAGAGACATTATCCAAACAACATCGTGCCATCGGACTAGACATGTAAGAACAGGTTTGGTTATACCATATTACATAATATTTAAAAAATAATATAAAAAAGTTTTTATTTGGATATAAGCTTAAATATGTACAAAAAAATAACCTTCAACTCAAGGTTAACTGCTACCTGTCACATATTTTGTTTTATAGTAATTTAAAATAAAATTAATTGCAAACATTTGTGTACAGGGCTCAGGTAAAAGTACGAACCTGGTGTTCTAAATTCCGCACTGAACTTGGTTGGACGCCCGATCACTTGCTTCAGTCAAGGTATCCATTTTTGGTACGTAGTGTGTCCCATGATTTCGGTGGCCATTTTGCTGCTTTCGAAGTGCCCGAAACTTTAGCTGATGACATCTGGAGTGCATTTACCGAAGCTGAACAAAAACCAAAGGAAAATAAAAACTAACTCGTGTATATATTTTTATTTATACTGAATAATATATAAAAATAAACTTAGATTTTTCTATATTACTACAAGATAATCTCGTTTTCTTTATCTGTGTATGCAACCAGTTCAACATCTGTGTATATTAAGTAACAAACATACATATGTACATAAATGATATTACCATGATTTGGATTTGACAGCTTCTATTGTTCACAAAAATAAATTAAGAATTATTCTAATATGCAAAACGACTATAAAATTACTTGTTTCGAATATAAATCAGCAAGGTGAAACGATTTATCATACTAGAATTATGATATTTGTGAAGTATTATTATTACTGCGTAATCACAAGATTATAAAATTATTCTGATTACTTTTTAATTACAAACATTGCAATTACAGTTCATCTATCTACAAAACATTGCGCACTAACCTTGGCCATTTATTATTTAAGTACATAAAATCAAGTGCCCATATGGTCACGTGATCAATTCTAGTCACGGTGGACCATTTCCTCAGTACCGCCCCCGCTGCCGGGGAATTGACGACGCAAAGTACAAATTAAGGTAATGTTTTTGTTCAACAATATACTGGAATTAGAGAGTACAAGAACCGTGAAATAATTTTCGTGTATTACATACATAAACAAGACACTTTTTTTATATATAAAAAAAATATTGTCAACCGTAACGGGGATATTAAATTAAAGTACACGTTCCATATAAAGCAAAAAAGATTTCAGCTGATAAAGTATAATTATTTTCGTACTAGCATATAATATTACTATGACAATTCAGCAAAATTCACTAAAACAGATGATGTCACAATCAAATGCAAAAACAGAAATTTAAAGTGCAGTGTTAACATGAAATAAGATATGTTAACAATGTTTAAAATTATAAAAACATTCCAACTGACTAACAGTTAAGCCCGGGCCTGTACGTGCAGGAAAAAAAACAGAACCGCAGATGAACAAAAAATATTCACGGTCAAACAAGGACAAAGTTCATGTCATCAATTACACGGTTGAATGCACAATTAAATGTGAGAGGTTCAAACCACAGGTGCATTGAAATGTCTATTGAATTAATATAAGTATTTTTTTCCAAATTTAAGTATTGTTAACTAAATGTTTGTTAAAAGAATAGATTTTTAACTTCTTCCCAAACAATTAACATTCTTCATGTACTTATTAGTGACGCATGAAAGAATAGTCAACTGAGTTACCGTTATGCACTTGTGTGTCGCATAAGAAACAATGGCAGATCGTCCAAGTCACCTCCAATGACAAGCAAGAAACACCTGACATTCTATTTGTAATGACGTCACTTACAAATCTAGAAAATCTTCCTTGAACACACTGCGACGCGTCTTTGTTCCATACTGGTTGAAGAAAATCAAGTAATACCAACTGGTATGGTAGTATGTTGAAAAATATTCGAGTGACCTCGTCACCATAGCGAGGTTGCGTGGCGATCATGATAATTTCTCAATGCTAATAATTCCCCCAACATAAAATAATTCTACTCTCCTTGGATATAATTCCCAACGCATCACAGTGTGATGTGCTTATATCCAAAACAAGCATTTACTGCAACTACAAATCGGAATTAGATAAAGGTGGATCTATTGGGAATTCGAGCTGTAGATAAGCGATCGCAACCGCTATGGAACAGGTCACGTGAACATACAGCGAAGGCAGACAGAACAGTTAACAGTGTATCAGAAACGTTAGCGTGTTGCTGGCGGTGAATGTGTTGTGAGTGCATGCGTGCGTGTTTTGTTACAACTCCGTGACAACAAAACAAACAATCACACACTGTTACATTTTGTTTACGCGTAGTGAACGCGTGTGCGTGAATCAAGGTGGCGGGGAAGCACGGGAAGAAGAGCGGTGGATTCAATTTTATGTGGATCCCCGGTAAGAAACACAACAAACACAAAAACCACGGACATGGTAAACATCACGTTCGGTCGAACAATAGCAGCATTGGCAGTCAACGTGGTCCAGTGGCTGAGGCGGCTGGTACAGCAACATTGCACAGGTGAGAGCGGACAAACGGCAGAAAAAAATAGCGCGCGTGCGATAAGTATTTAAGTCACGTTATAAAGCATCAGGATGTTCTGACAAGAAGGGTCAAGTTTATATTGTTGATTAACTACGTCAGAGTTATCTATGAATATTGTGAAAGACCTAGATTGAAAATTAATTCGAATTACATTTTGCGTTTGCAGAATTTTCTTTTGAATAATATATTAATTTTTTCCCTGAATTTTTTTCAAAACATGTGTGATGACATATTGAAACAAGCGTAATCATACTCGTACACCTTTTTTTTAATTTTATGGTCTTACGTAATTTGCTATATATTTATAAGTTTCTAATAAAAGATAATGATTCCATGTTCATTTATCTACTGGATATAAAATATCTCAATTGAATTACTCATAAATGAGTATGAAATTATTGAGCACATATGTTTAGCATTTAGAGAGCCTTCAGCTTAATTTTCACGGCAGGAATGCGCTCTTTCTAAATTGAATGTCGATAATAATAATTTGAAAACAATTAGTTACCATAATTTGTGCCGATACATGGCAGCGCCCAATTTTCTAGAAATCTCATGACGTATCAACTGGTTATAGTCATTGGGAAAGTATGTATGTATGTATATGAGTTAAAAAAATTCGATGACCGGATTGACCACAAACCACGTAAGTATCAGATATGAACGTCTCCAATGAAATTCTAATTTTCCTTATTTGGCATTGCAACACAAGTTATGTCACTATACGCGATACACTTTCTATAAAAGCATGTCAAACCGATCTTCGGATAATCACATTACCAAAGAAATCTGACTCTTTACGTAACTCATATTTATGAGAATACACAAATGTTTTATCTAATTCAATGTCATTTGTTCGCCGTTATCATAATACAAATTAATATTTCTGTCTTAGGGCGGTTTCACACACAGCGGTTTCTGCCGACTCGTCAGCCGAGTCGGCTTCTGCTGTAACATTACACACACAGCGTGTTGTGCCGATTCGGCTTCCGCTCGACAATGACACACATAGCGGTTTTGAAAAATACACACCGATGCGCAGAACGAGTGTGCAACAGTCTGCAGTGAAGTTACAAAATGGACGACGATTTGCGATTTCTGACACTTGTGGCCCTTATCTATTTAAGATTAAAAAGAAAAATCAAGAGGAAGCGACGGATGTGGGTTCATCCTATTGTTGATAATCGTTTAAGAAAAGGACATTATTACACATTATTTTCCGAAGTAAGACAGGATGACGAGAAATTTTTTAATTACACCCGCATGTCAATGGCGTCGTTTGAAAATAAATTAAATAGAATATTAAAATTTCGCCCTAACTGGCCAATATCATATATCTTTGCATCTACAAATCAATAAATACACTCCTAACTTATTTAAATTTTCTATTTTGTCTTTCTGTCTATCTTTAACGGAATATTTAAACCATATTTACGTAATAAATAAGATATTGTCGGAAATTGTGCCAAAATATGTTAATGTAAAATATTTGGAATCTTGATTAATTGTAGTAATAGGGTAAATAATTTTAAATAACCGTTTCTTGTTGTAAATAGCAATAATGTTATTAATCATATTAACATTAAAACCATTGTTAATAGCAATAATTTTAATAATAATAATCAAAATATCTTATTTATTATGTAAATATGGTTTAAATATTTCTCTAAAATCAACATCCAATTAAAAGATATTATATTTAATACATATTTACTTATTCATTTTCAAAATACTAAACAGTACGGTGCTAATAAAACAATAAATCTAAAATATGTAAGTACATGTATAGGTAAAACCGAATTGAAATATTTCTAAACTCCATGTTTCGTCACAAAACGCGCGTAAAACCGATGTATGTGGAAGCGTTCATACAAAACAACGTTATCAAGAGTCGCATCAGCAATAAAAACGTGCGCGTTCCTTGGCATAAACGAGCTGTCGAGACGGCTCCTCAGCCGCCAGACAATACTTGCAGCAGTGTGTGCTTTGCATCATTTGCAAACACAGATACACGTGCCGATTCGGCAGAATACTCGACTGACGAGTCGGCAGAAACCGCTGTGTGTGAAACCGCCCTTACAGTACATATTTACATACAGATAACAGTGAATAAAAAATGTATACAAATACATATTCATGAAACACTTTTTGTAATTTATACATTAAGCACTAATTTTATTTACAGGAAACACGTGTGTTAATATCTCAATCAGTTACCTATACATGTGTTAAAATGTATAAACAATGTTTTGTTTTTTTCCTTTCGATTAAATTCAATTGAACCAAGACAATTTTACATCAGCGTAGTCAACGGATATCCGTGCAGACATTGTTTAAAATTCAACCGAAACTGCGTCATAATTTAGATCAATTGGGTGAAATGAATATTAAAGTTATGACAAATGAAGTAAAAACCATTTGCATATCAACTTGTCTGTTGAAAACAAAAATACAAAACAAATCACTACCGAGTTTGTCTGTCAAAATTTGAAAATTGACGTGTAATTTTGTCCACTCAAGTCATCCAGCGAATAACTTATCGATGTCTCACCGAAGACCAGAAGACGAATTCCTACTGTTCCATTATATCACCGTGAGCAATATATTCCGGTAAATCACTCAACACATGTCACAATTATCGTCCACTTGATTGTATTACCTGTTTCCACAAACTGGGCAGTGAAGCGTGACAATGCGATTGCAATGTTCGCTGCAAGTTGACACTATGCAACTTGTGTTTAAGTTAGTTCCAAGTTTCACTTTGCCGTTGTATGTACATACAAGCGAGCGTGTTACTTGTAAACGGAGTAGTGCTAAAACATAACCAACTTGTTTGTTGACAAATGAGTTAGAGCTCTTTTTTTTATTGTACATGTTTGTTGTTAAATCTAAAAGTGTTAAACTGAATAATTCACTTTTCTAATTAATGAGCAATCTTATTAGGCAGGTATTTAAAGTAGTGATTTAGTTTCTATTACGACGAAACCGAATAAAAGTTGTCATAAAAATTGATTAAAACATCTGTGAATCATTAATGTTGTCTGTAAGTGTTACGTTGACGTAATCTTTACACATCTGTGCAATTATTCTATATGGAAATTGAAAATGTATTACGTTTGTAGCAAAATTATCAGTTATAAAACTAAAAAAAAAGGAAGTAGAAACGGAAATGTCCTTTAGAATCTAAACCGGATGATTTATAATGATGACATTTATCATGTTTATACGTTGCACTTTCAGTTCATGTGGATTAAATAAACAATCGAAATAATAATGAAACTGGATTCATTGTTCAAATATAAATGCCAACAAATGATTAACTATTGTTGCACTTCGCTTCGCTCCCTTCTTATGTTTCGCCATGCAGCTCAAATAACAGTTTACATTAGTTACCGTACGGATTACAGCTCAGTGCATGCAAAATAATACAGTGAGACATAATGTTGACGGTACATCGTCGGAAACCGACAATTTCCTATCGAATTCGCGCAGTTTCGGGCCCATATGCATATTACCATTACTACAAGTGCGATGACCGTTTTCGGTAAGATACTAATGTTCTAGCAGCACTGATATTCAATGGATTTGCACTTTTAGTGTTAAGTACATATGTATATGCAAAGTGAATTGAAATATCTAATCTCTTACCTTCTTTCAGGGCCATGATGTCAGGTGACACACCCGAGTGTCATTCCAGAGATCCCTTCCATGAGCTTAAGGATAAATCAGCAGCATGCAGTTCCGGTTTGCCGAACCCAGCCGGTGAATTAGTGACTGCCTCCGTGTTAGTTGAACCTCAGTCGAAGCAAGAAGGTCCAGTGCAGTGTCCACCGGTGGACGGCCCAGGACCTAGACGAGCACGGTCAACTTCAACAGACGATGATGTCATAGAAACAGCGGAAACACCACTGGCAATACGGAAATGTCCGAATGGAAAAGAGCGAATAGCACAGGATGACGTACCTGACACCACGGACAGTGCCGTGTTTGTTGGGAATAATATTAACGGAAAGAAGAAGAAGAATGTGAATGACTCAGAAGAGGACGATGGGTGTGTAGTGAAGTGCTTGTATTACACGTTACAGTGTTGTGAATGCACTATAATGTGACAGCTGTCAAATCTTCGAAATATTTGTAGGTTAGCAGTGTTCCAACAAGTGCAATTAATGATTGAAATCTTCCACACCAAGTGCCGGTCTACAATTCCAAGTGCAATTATTTAAATATTCAATATATTTATAGTGTTCCAAGTACATTAAATCCATTCCTCTTACATACATTCCGTTTACTTTGATAGATCTGTTTTGTCCATTATTCAGAGATCGTTTTACTTTGCTCATTTTGACTAGTGCAATGTTTTTAATATTTCTTTTCGCTCTGGTCGCCAATTGTTAAATTTTTATTACCGAGTCGAATCGGTAAAATCATTTACGGTGCTGTTATTAATTTTTCTAATTGAAACAGCGGCTTTTCTTTATAATTCTCGTTTTAAAAATATATTTATCAGAAAATCCAATAAATTGTACCTTAACAAATATCAAAATAGTTTGTTAGTTGTTTATATAGTTTTTTTTTTTATATAGCAAAATAGAAAATTTATTTTGGTATTTCAAATACATATGCATTTTGTAAGATGTAGGTGCTATATATACAATAGATCTTGTGATATTATTTATTAATAATTCCTGTCTTCTTTGGAACGGTGTGTTACAAAGTCCGTTATACATGTAGTAGTAATTATGTGAAAAGTTATTCGTTGAGTATGGGAACATATATAGACGTAATGATATTTTTTAGCACTTTATTTATTAATAATCATAATAATTTGCCATGTAACAAGATAAAAGGAGTATAAATAGGGGAAGTGTCGATTTTTTTCCTGAAAAAAAATGATGCGGAAAAAAATAGTGTGTAAAATAAAACAATACTTATAATACCTTTCGGGGTGGGTTGTAATCTCATGAATGTATGACAGAATATATATGTATGTATAACGATGTTGGATGAGACAACAACATAAGAGAATACGTGTTCATGTGGACTGGTGCAATGAAACCTATATGTATGTTTGTTTCATTTTGCTTTATAAAAAGAATAAGTATTTTTCTAGAAATTATCTTAAATATCACCTGTAAAGATTGCTTGTGCCTCACAACGATTAATAAAGTATTTTTGTTTTTTTACTAAGAAACCAGCGGTGTGCTGTCTTGTCTGCAAATACAGCGTGTGGTTGACTAGACAACCTCATCATCCATTGTTTATTTAATTAATTATTTATAAGTAGGCGTGGCACGTGTGTGCATGCTTGTTAAAAGTGTACAAGTTCTCAGTAATCCATCATCACAATGCTTCGAATGTCCACAGCGTGACTCGTCACCAGATTCCCGCTATGTCCTTGCTTCGATAGCAATGATAATATCATTCCATAATCAAATACAGATCTTGTAATATCTCAGTGGTTGAAATGTTTCCACATAAATCAATCTAATACTATCACAACACACATTTTAATAATATATCGGCCTAATATCATTATAGAATCTCAGTAAATTAAGTTAAATTTTGCAATCAGATCTTTTTCTCCGTAAACTTGGCTTGTCACACAATAATTGTACCGTACGAGCCATGAGAACTGATACCCATTAGTCGCACTGTATGTTCTTATTTGCGATGCACAGTCTCAACAAAATGTGTGGTGTCTTGCGCAGACACGCGCCACGCTCAGTCGAACGGCGTTTCGTTCGGTTAACGCCGTACATCCGTGTTATTGCTGCTGACGGTGCGAATGATCTCTCATCACGAGCTGTACACAGGCAGCGCATGTGCTTCGGAGTTGATGACGTACGCGTCCAGATCTATAGCGCGCTTGTCCTCGCCGAACAGCAGGTACAGGTACTTGAGCGTCTCGCCAAGGAAGAACGATTCCATCATGTCTTTTGGACGGGTGTTTGTAGGATTACGAACGTTACCTATCGACGTATAACCGTGTGCTACCTTCGTGTACTTGTCAAATGCCTAGAAACCAACGCAATAACCACCACGATCACCTACCGGTTTGTTCACAACGTTGGATTGGCGCTTACCTGGAATATTTCCCAACCCCAGTCTTGATATGTCTTGTTACCCGTGAACCGATACATGTAAAACAGACTCTCAATGAACTCCGGCCGCAGCAGGTTGTGTGCGTCGTTGTTCTTCACGTACATGTCATTCTTGTTGCTATCGCCCTGAATGTAGAAGTATGTGATCTCGGGCGCGAGGAACGTCGGTTGCAGTGCGTACGTCTGGTAGCACGTGTACATCAGATCCTCCGCCAGGCGCATATGACTGGCGGGCATCCCGTTATGAACACCAAGTGCCAGCGTGCCCGGTAAGTAACAGGTGAGATGATCCATCTTTGGTTTGAAATCTTTACCGCCGACTAGAAGTTCACCGATGAACAGTAAGTTGTTGGGCAGTGTACGACGGACGAGAAGTTTCTGAACACCATCAATAGCATTCAAATAGTCTTCCTTTAAGCTGAATTGAAAATGACAATTAATTATTTCGTAAACTAACAAACATGTCGACGTACTAGTCTATTGTTTTGCCTGTCTGTAGCCACTGTTTCAGGAGATACTCGTAGTAACTGTCACCTCGTGCGCCGAGAGTAATGGTAGAATAACTTCTAAACTGGCCCGTATTCGCGTTAATGAATATCGGTACCAGGCCTTCTGTTTTTTCCAGTCCATGCACATGCATTGATACGCGGGCAATCGCTTCCTCGAACCGTGGCGAGCCCGTACTGCGACTCAGGTCTCTGAACTCGAGCTGTAACGTAGTCACCTCGGACGTGCTGCTATCGGGCGACCATTTAGGTGAATGTGCCTTTCTCGTAGCCAAGTTCACGTCGGAGTACGGTACACCAGAATCGGATTCGAAACACGGCAGTAGACGTTCGCCCAAGTCCAGCTATGACATATATAGATTACTCCTATATTATATTTATACGTGAACTAGAAGTTAACGAAGATTTTGATCTGAGTGAGCATTCGCCCGGCAAGTGAAAGACCCGGGTTCGAATCTCGGCGATTGGACATTAATTTTCCCATTTAGATAAAATTTAAAAAAAAAGTAGATAACATTTTGAATACGATAATTTAGATCGTTGAGTATAATAGATTTGATTGCTTTTTTATCTACGATACCAGTAGCTGATAATTACAGTTGAACAAACCGTTATCTGTGACACACCTTTCTGATTATTGCATAAGTGTGAGAGTAGTTTTAGATTTCATGTATTAACTAACATTGTACGTAATACAATACATCTTTGGAAAGTAGCAAACGTCAACTAAATCTTATCATATATACACATGCAGACAGCAATGTAATATTATACTTAATATGTTTGATAATAATAATAATAATCATACATACAGTTATAAATAAGGATGCAGTAAGATAAGCTATGTAAACAGAACGCCAGACATAATAACTATACAATACTTACCGCCTTATCAAGGAATAATCTATCGGCAGACAAATGATAAGCGCCCAATAAACCACCCAAAACCCTGATTGTAACTTCAAACAAATTAACATCACGATTAACATCGAAATTCAGATGTTTTTCCACCCAATCCCGAGCCTCATTAAATTCTGCAACAATAGGAACAAATGAATACACCATTGTGTGATAGAATAAAGTACACAGGCACACCTTCAGTTAAACCCATAATGTAAATCGTATCCAATGAGTCTACAATAGTTAATCCGAGACCGAACCAGTCTTGGTAACCGCCAGTGATCGGTTTCAAGTGGTCATGGCCCCATGCGAATTGTTTGTAACCCTTCCAAGCATGCTTGAAAGCAGTTACAACGGCTCGTTGGCGATCATTCGCCGGGCCATTGAACTTGACAGGAGCAATATTGGGCGGCCCTGCAATCTGATTGGCATTAGGGAACTCCTGCACGTCACCAGACACGGCTGGCGCGTTAATATGATGGGGTTCCTCAAGTACATTCTGCCGGGCAGCGGAATCGGCAACTTTGACAGGTTCACTGTCATCTTTACCGATGGACTGAACTAGAAGTTCTTTCTTTATCTTGTTAATATCCACCGGTTCCACGTCCACTAGAACTGGACTATTCGAGTCGGCAGGAAGGAAATAGACTATAGTTATAAATCCGATTAGAGCTAACATGTACAATAAGCTACGTTGGAATTTGGTCAGCTGATTCCACCACTGAAATGGAAATTGTTCTATGAATATTTGATGTGCAACATCTGAGATAAGTTAAACGTTATTTGTTTATGTATATATGTGCCAGGTATGCAAATATAAGATATTTTGATAAAACTCACCCGCCAAATACGTGTACATTTTCTTCTTTCTGTGTATCCTTCGGAAGCGGGTAAATTAACGACATGATCATTTCTTGAAGTAAACATAATATGATACGCCAAGTACAGTTTCACTTAACTATATTCATACTTAATAATTAATAGTCAATTCCACCCTATAAGTTGTTGTTTTAGTTAATGAGAACCTAGCACTCCTGTAATTTATTACAAAGTGCCACTCAAGTTCTGACAGTGACGTTCTGGCTGCCAATTGTGACACCTTGTGGACAAACCATAAAGTAATTTGAATGTGTCAAAACTGATTTGCATTTTAAATGATATAATTAAATAAACATAGTTCACATTGATAAGATTACTAGTCTAAAAAAGTATGATAATATTATCACCGCGGTACATTGCCTGATAAGAGATTAATATCGAATTAGTTTAGTTATTTGAAGGTGGTACGGCAGCACCTGCCTGTACGATAAGTACCTAATTTCACGGTCATTTTGATAAACGGTTCGTTACTTTTCTAACCTAACCTGGTGTCTGATTCCGCGTGTGTAAATCAAAAACGCAATTATATTAGTACAAAATGACAACTTTCAATTTAGCAGATGTTACCAAAGCTTTAGAAGGTACAAACTCAATAGTCAAACAAGAAAATGGTCTTTCATTTGAGGGGAAAAATTTAAAATTGGACACGGCAAACGATGGTAAACAAACGAACAATTCAAATGTGTGCACGCGTTATTTACATATTTTTTAGCAAAACCACTCGTGGAAGCTGTTCTCGCATGTAAGGAGTTGGGATATTTGAATCTTGCCGGAAATACTTTAGGTGTTCAAGCAGCTGAAGCACTAGCGAAAGCTTTGGAAAAGCATCCAGAGTTTAAACGTGCGTTATGGAAAGATTTATTTACTGGTCGACTCAAGGAAGAAATACCAAAGGCTCTGGTATGAAATAATCGTACATCTATTATATATTTCGAACGAAATTCTATTTTATTTTATTTCAGCAATTCCTGGGCGATGGTTTGGTTATGGCTAATGCTCGACTGACAGAGCTTGACTTGAGTGATAACGCTTTCGGTCCCATTGGTGTGCGCGGTTTGGCATCGTTACTGAAGAGTTCCTCGTGCTACAACTTGAAGGAACTGCGGTTAAACAACAATGGGCTGGGCATTACTGGAGGTAAACTCTTGGCCAGTGCCCTTATGGATTGTTACAATTGCAGTAAAGCACAGGGTACACCGTTAGCTCTCAGAGTTTTCATAGCTGGCAGGAACAGACTTGAAAACGAAGGAGCTAAGGCACTTGCAAAAGTATTCGAGGTATGAAAACAATTTCATAATATTATGTGTCACAAATTTTACATTTAGTTCGGTATAATTTCTTACTAATCTAAATTAATTTTGATTGCAGACAATTGGTACATTCGAAGAGATTGCAATGCCTCAGAACGGTATATACCATGTCGGTATTACTGCATTGTCTGAAGCATTCTCTAAGAACCAGAACTTAGAAATTCTTAATCTCAACGATAATACTCTGGGTTCAAGAGGTTCTCGTGCCTTAGCTAAAGCTATCCGCAACTTACAGAGTCTACGTTGCTTGAATTTGGGCGATTGTCTGTTGAAAACGAAAGGCGCTGAGCACATAGCTGATGCCATTGCTCGTACACATCTTCAGCTGGAAGATGTGAACTTCGAGTCGAATGAAATCCGTACAAGCGGTGGTGTAGCTATTGCCAAAGCGGTTGGTAATAAACCAAACTTAGCCAAACTGTTGTTGGACGCCAATCAGTTCGGTGAAGAAGGCCGGGAGGAGATCAGGAAAGTGTTGGCCGATGCGGGACATGGAGATGCACTGGGATCGTTTGAAGATGATGAGTCCGATGCTAGTGAGGAAGAGGAGGATAATGAAGAGGCGGCAGAGGACGAGGAAGAAGAGGAGGAGGAAGATGTGGAGGAAGAAGAAACAAAGGACGATAGCATATATGATGTCGAGAAGCCAGTGGCGCGTATAGAAAGTTGTACTGTCAGTGAATTTCTAGAGAAACCAACGGGCGATAGACTACTTGCTCTTGGTGCAAATAGAATAAACACTTTGCTCATGGAAGCTAAGGTAACAAGCAATTTTATATATACCGGGTGGTGACCGCGATACCGGAACATAGAACTTTAACATGTAAAATCATATTTTTATAATTTTCTACTTCCCTTGTTATTTTAGAGAAGAGAGCTTCAGATAAATGTTGTAGAGCATAAAATTCTACATTGAAAGCAATAAACAGAATTCATTTTGCATGCTTCATAACTGCAGAAATTCAATTCAAAATGTTGGAAATTACGTTAAAAATACCTAGGGGTAGCCTTTTGAATTTAATTGCTCCTATGTTCCGGTGTCGCAGTCACCACCCGGTATATATATATATATATATATATATATATATATATATAAATGTGTATGTGTGTGGGTACTGATTTTATTGTACCTTTAGAGTAATCCAGAAGCAACATTCTTGGATAAATACGTACCAATTTTGATGAAAGTAAGCGCACTAGTTGGAAGTTCACAGTCGGATGTAACAAAAACAGCGTTAGAAACCAGCGATGTACTATTCAAGGAACTCTTTGAATGGGGACAGCGAACAGAACAACAATCGTTATTAAATAATGCTTTACTTGTCCATCTAGGTTTAATCAAGGTAAAACACTACACAACCTGTATATTTCAAACAAATATTACGTCATCCGTGTTACAGAGCGAAGACAAAAAGTTTGTACCATCGTGGAACATTGACAGTTGCCTCCTGGCGGTGGAACATGTACTAAAACAACAGTATTTCCCCGCAACAACGAAAGACACGCTGAAAGTGTTCTTGGGAAGGCAAGTACCGAACAAGAACAGTCTCTCTGGTTGAGCAGAGACTACACTCACTGCCAACTTAGCTGCCATCTGTTGACATAACTGTCAAAACATTCCTTCTGCTTGCAGGTGTAAAGATGAGACCATGTCACCAGCGAAAACCAAATTAATCTCCTCACTGAATAGTTAATAGAAATCTTATTTGTATAAGTGTGCGCTAGTGATTGTTATATTAGCTTTTCTGTTGCAAATGGTCGATTATTAGTGATAATTTTGTGTGTTAAAAAGAAAACCATAACCAAACTTTATTTTAAATATTTATTATAACATTATCACAGTATTAATCAAAGACTATTTTTTATTTTAGAAACTTATCTTAACAAATTTTATACTGTGGATTCAGAACCGGCTTTTTCAACTAAAGAGATATGGACATAAAGGGTAGTTGTTCGAAAATACTACATGTTTTATATAATAATTGTGGTAAACTTAAAATAAATTTTAATATTTGTAACAAAAAAAATAATTAAATATTATTTCCTATAGTTGACAATTGTGTTTGAATGTGCATTAAAATATTGGTATGTTTGCAGATTTCCATTTATTAAAAATTGTTTCTTAAATGTATAACTTTGATTTTAATATAAAAATATACATATGATGAGCAAAACACTTATATAATGATTGTACCAATATTTTCATAGAAATCAAAATATATTTTTACTGAAAACATTCCAGATTGAAACATCTAAATATTGAGAAATTAGAATTTAAATATTAAAACTTTTAAATGCAATAGTTACAAAATAATCTTGAATATTTGCCAGTAAATATAATATTGTTTTCAGTAAAATTGAATATCTAGGCACGGCCCGGCGAACATACAATTAGAAAAAAAAAATGCTTTATTATAAAATATATGAGTAAAAATTAAACAAAAATCCCACTAATATTGTAAAATAACAAGTTTTATAAATGGCTGTAATGGCACGTTGTAAAGGTAGAGTGATGTTAATATACAATTGTATACTAGATCTGGAGTATCAATCTAGTTCAATTTCCATGCTCTTGTCTTTACAATCTAAACATATACCAAACTAATACAGCAACTTAATATGATTAAAACTGAAATGCATCTCTTCTGCTATTCACAGTTCAATAACAACGGTGCTACTAACTCTTTCTATTAAAATTAACTCTGTTACTACGGAAAATTGTGTATTTTTCGTGGTATTACTACAGCAACAATGTTCATTTTCGTAGTTTTTAATAGCGCCGTTAGTATCGAGCTGTGAATAGCAGTCAGTTTCGTATTAAAATTCCTGTATTAGTATGATACATATTTCAATAGAATATAATATGACACATTACACAAACACGAATTACACTAGCATATAAACTTGTTTCTGTAATCTGTCATATGTGGTTTGGATCAGTCTGATATTAGTACACATGTATCGTATAGTTGACATAACGTCTACAGATCGGGCAGGTACGTTGATACAGTCTTAATGTGTTGCTACACTCGGTGCACGTGCATAAATGTCGACACGGCATCGCAAGCATACATTTATTGCGTTCCATACAAATAACACACAGCCGATTATCCTCTTCCATCAGTTCTTTGTTCCGCTGTTTCTTCGTACGCCAGCCTGAATTCTTGCTAACTGGTATCTCTTCTCGAGTTGCATCTTCGACCGTGGACGTATCGGAATCACTGCTTGTCTCGCTTTCAACAGCTATCGGCCGACGACGTTGCGGAAAGACACTTGCTCTTAAACGAGTGATATTGCGAATTAATCTGGACAACAACAGTCCAGTCGATCTGGTCAAGATGCCGTAGACCGTAATATGGAATTTCATCAGAACATATACTACACAGCAGATCACTAAAAAACCTAAGAACGATTCTACAGGCACATCGGTGACAAATGATACGAGATCCTGTAAACTTGTTCTGGATTGTATTACAGTTGAAACAAACATTGATTTGGCTTCGTCAAAGGCTCGACCGATGTAGTAAGTAGTCATCATGCAGACGTATATGATAAACACAGGCACCAGAGTGATTGCAAACCATACTCCGCCGCCGAGCAGTACAATTAGTTGTTTTAAACCGGTCAACAAGCTGCCAAAACTTGAGAACACTTTCACTACAACTTCGACTATAGTTTGCACGGTAGTGAGCACTATGTAAGAAGCACCAAGAACGAGAGATTTTAACAAGGAAAAAAATAATATCACTGAATCTCCCACATATTCAACGAAACTAACAGTTGAACCAATAATAAAACTTAACCTGGATCCCAGATCAGAAAGAAACACAAATAGGTCTTCATTTAAAATTACAAGCACAGTCCACAGTGTATCATAAACTTTGTACAACAGCTCAAGTGATATGAGTAGACCGTTAACTATTATTTGTCCTGTTCGATAACTTAAGAGTATTGACAAGTATCCGATGTTTTTTATGGTTTCAAACAATCCTGTCACTACATTTAACATGTTTCTATAACCCGATCTTGATGGTCATGTGTAAAAAGCAGTAAAAAGCAGTAAAAAGCACTGTTAACAAGTTCGTTATCACTTCTAAAAGTTTGACAGTTAACGGTCAAAGAATTGGCGCTCTTGGGGGTTGTAAACATTAACATATGAAGTTAGCAACAGTAGTGAATATAAATATTTTTTATTTAAATTTTGTTACATAATTAAAAAATTTCGTAAAATTACTAATATTATTCAATACGGATGTATAAAACTCGAAAAATATGTACAAACATATACGTACATATGTTTAATTCTAGTATGTATAAGCATCATGCAATGCAAGTTATATAATTACAGGCGCGATTATTTTTTATCGATATGATGACCTTAGGTGCACTGACTGTTTGATAAATCAACTCAATTAATTCGCAAGGAAAAAATTCTAGTTTATTAATTTTGATATAATCTTGAATAGTTTTCAACAACAGCCATTTATAATTACGGAAAACCATTAATAAGTTACCGAAGAAAATTTGGCCTTCTGGGTTGATCACAATTTACAAACAATAAAAAAATAATGCACACACTTGTTAATAACACTGTGTAATCATACGACTTGTTAAAAAAAACCTATAAACTAATTTCAGAAGCGAATTGATATGTTTCTACTCGCAGTAACTGCATTCAAATTTTATTGCCATTTTTCTGCAATTATTTAAAAATATTTTTTACACGTCTGGCTTCAAATTACACCTCAGGAAAAATAAGAGGTTTCTCTCCCTTGGTGTATAATGCACTATTATACTTTTAATTCCACAAGTAATTCAATCCTTTCGTGTTCAAACAAGGAAAATAAGCTCTGTCTTAATAAAATATATTTAATTTATTTAGAAAAAAAGGTATATATTTTTACATCAGTGTAAAATAGGAATTAGTTTAATGAGCTATACAAAAGTAGATGGGATTTTCAGTTTTTATATAAACTTAAGAATGGTTCTTCGGGTGTCGGTTGCAACCAGTTGTCCTCTGCATACTTCGTGTTGCGCTGTTCGATTACGTGGAAAGTGTATGCGTTCCTTGATTGCGTCGACTTGTTTGGTTCGCTGTAGTGGACCACTTGACCGTGAATAAGTATGCATGTACCTGTGTGAATAAGTAGGTGTCACTGATAAATATTCAACACGGAAAACAACTAATACGATTATCTTTTTTCCTTAAAGCGTTTTTCCGTAAGGCGACACTAAAATTCGAAACGGAAACACGTACCTTTTTTAACTGGTACAGCTTTGAAATTACTCTTTTGGTAGAATGGTGCTGGTGCTGTGTAGACTAGAAGTTCATCGCTTTTCTGATCCGAATTACGAACATATCGCCGGTGTACTCCGCTCTTGTGTGATCCGCGGGCAATCCAGAGACATCCGTTGTCAACGGTGGCGTCCTCCAGAGCTATCCAGAACCCTACAATGCCTTGTGGCTCCGTGTACAAGTACGAGGCATCTTGGTGCGGTGTGACTGCATCAGATCAAAAAAGAACTTTCATTAGCCAACGTTTTGTTTAAAATGCAATGATGAATGAGCCATGTATGCATTCATTTGGCAATTGGCCAAACCATGACGAAGACCCGGTATTAAGCCAGGCCGTGGGAAACAAAATGATGACGTGCTAGGTTATTCATGGTTAAAAATGTTATAAATTTCAACGAATCTGCAGATTTCAGATTGTGAAATACAGTTTGCCAAAGTGAGAAATCTTGCTGGCCAAATTGTGGGATAAAAATAAATCACTTGTTTGCAAAATGGCATACGTTTGTTATTAAATGTGATTTAATGTTCTAGAACAATGTGAAACATATGTGTGTATTTAAAGTATATACATATGAACTAACCTTCTCCACCTGTACCGGCATTTTTGTAAATGTACATCGACTGTGCGACCGCTGGATCTGCCATACCAAGTTGCCAGCATGTTTCTTTTACTCGTTCATCCAACGTGTACTTTCGGAAAACGGGTACAAGTGAATGCAGTGCATGGCCAACTTTGTTCAGTGCTAGATTCTTATCTACTTGTAGCGCTCCATCAGCGCCTACTGCACCGGCTTCATAGAAATACCGTACTTTGTCGCCGCTCTCAAGGAAATAACGTTCTTTACTCTGCGCGGCGTCCGTTGTACTGAAGACGACACGTTCTGACTGCTCGGGCATACTGTCAAGCAAATGTTGCCCCTCGCTGTACAGTTCTTCGACCTCTTCCGGGCGAAGGAAGTCCTCCAGGACAACGTAACCATCCTGGAAAAACTACGGAAACAATTATAGACAACACGAAATTGCAATTTATTTTATATTTCCATGTTAATTCAAACAATAAACATATGTTCTTGTGTTATTTATGTTTCTTATAATGAGTGTTGACTCTTTTTATTGTTTTCTCTGCGCACTTGTCGTAAATACTTGACATTAATAAAGTTTTATTAATGGTGTTTCACAGAAACGTACTTGTATTTGTATTATGTAGCACAGTTCATTTCAATTCGTCTTACATTATTTTATCTTAACACATTAACATTTTATCAACATTATATAAAATAAACGATACAAAGGACAAATGAATTCTTATAGCTTTCCTAATTTGTAAGTTGATTAAATTTATAACATGTCGTTAGTTTAGGCCCGATCTAAGGGTACCTGGCGCAACGAAAAATTCTGTGCCCCTTATCAATACTTTAGCTAACACACATTCGGCTGCACTTTTTTTAGCTAGTAAGCGGCAAGTAAGCCCCTAAACGGTCGCCTATTGGCAAAACTGACCCTGCGTTGACTTACTATATTTAGTTACTTTGTAATTATTGAGTACGATCCACATACGCATATTTTGGTTCTCAAAATATTTATACATATTTTTCATCATAACTGATATCTGATTCGGTGGTCATTTAAATTATGTGTCATAGTGGTGTTTTCATGGGACATTAGCGGGAAAAAAATAGATGTAAAATGACCGTAAACAAGATTAGTATATAAATTATACAACAATATTTTCTCATATTTAAGGTGAGTATTTTTCCAGTCAATAAACATTCAACTTGATTAATCAGTATTTAATACTAGTATTAGCTACTAGTGTCAAAGTTTATCAGTAGTATGAATGTCTTTTAAAAACTAATTATTTAAACCAGTGATGCACAATGTTTTATTTATAAAAGGCCGCATATTACTTCGATTTTGAATCGGCGGCCGCAAAAGATTTTTTTTTCTGCATTTTATCGTTTTTGGCTGATGTTTTTTTTATAACTCATTCTATTGCGAAAAATGACCAAACGGGCCGCAAAAATTTGAAAAAGAGCCGCGGGTTGTGCATCACTGTTTAAAACCTAAATACCAAGATAATTATTCTCAAATTTAATTAAGATTCGTATTTCATATTCATAAGTCAAGACCAAGGATCTAATTTGAAATATTTGCATAAAATGTAACAAATGTAGGTGATTTAATTGTATGAAAATAATTTAGACTTTTTAATACAATTTCATGTTATTTAAGAGCACAACGGAATGTGTAAAATCTACGAATGTTGTACGTTATATCTATATTTGTATTATGTTGTTTAAGTAGCAATTCGGAAATGGCTTGACTCATACAGTTTTTACAAAGTGTACTTTTCCATAGTTAACATTTGCGGCGCAATTCTATTAACAAAAACATTTATGCGGTATTTGTACAGTGCTTGTGTGTATACCTGTCTGTATAAACTTAGGTAAATCGGGTGCATAATTCCAGTGGTGGCCGTGAAAGCGGGGCACTGTATGTATCGGCCGGCACCGCGGGATATTCCTGGCATTGTGCCGTCATCACGTGTTCCCTCCCACGTGGAGCACGTCGCCAGAGAGGACGTGTTTTGAATTCACGCATGCCGTCACAGTGAGCAGTTATATGCACAAACGTGTAAACTATAAAACCGGTTACTTTATGCTTCTTTGTTTTTCTTTTTCGTTTTGTACAACGGGCGCCAGGAAAATAAAATGTATGCTCATTTAAATGAATTCATGTTTTTCTTTTTTTTTTTTCTTTTTGCGAACATATGTTCTAATGGAGATTCGAATGTTTATATGATGAAATTTGTTGTTTAGTTCTTGTCAACTTTTTGAACGTTGTACTTTATAATATTTTAAGTTACATAAACAACCATTACTGTTCATTAATTTGTACAACCGTGACGGGGCAATTAGTTTCAGCTTGTTCTATATGTTAACCTTACATAACTTACTGACATTGACCATTTCACAAATACAATTTTGATTTCATTGTGTATACAGCCGAAGTACGGTAAACAAATCTACACACACCCAAAGTTTTAGTATAAACATGGATTGGGAAACTGTTATCGTACTGATAGTAAATTATTACATACTGATTAAAATACTCTAGGCTGATATATGTACATACGTATATTTGTTACGCATATTAGTCATTTTATTTGTTTTTAAACTGATTTTGTCAATAAAATGTCAACATGTTGTCACTAAAATATTTATTTTTTGCAGTAATCGCGAATGCATATTTTAAATCGAAAAATATTAAAATGTTAAAAGTGACGAAACCCGGTGTTTTCGTTATAAAATGTAGACAAAAAAGTAGTGTGTATCTATTTATCATATTTATATCTAGCGTAGAGTATATTATGGAAAATGTAATTTTAATGTAGATTTCACTTACTTGATCTAATATTCCACTACGCATTTTCCAGAGGATTTTTCGTGAGTTTCACAAATTCAAAACACAACACTTCACCAATTTCTGCGCAATGATTCATCACAAGATGAGCGCGTTGACTTTATAACGTATGTGACGCATGCGCAATGCGGACAGAGCGAGAATAACCAAAAAATTTGACGTATGTGTAAACGTTTTGTGAAATTTAATCTAGTTTTACAAATTTTTGTGTTATATGTGAAATATTATTAGTACAGTGGAATTTATAAAGTAAATATATAACTCTGTGAAATATTTAATTTACAAATCTTTCTGTGTATATCTGTCAAGATAAAATCACGGCAATATTAACTTCGTGATCGGTTCAAAAATTTACTGATTCATTTCTGCTACCACGGCCAAAAATAAAAAATTACATACATACATTTTGGTGACTGTAATTTCTCTATTAATAGCAGTTTTCTCGTACAGACTAACACCCCCTTATTTTTCTTTGCAAATGTATATATTTGGTTGATGTATGAATATAAATATTAGGAAAAAATAAAACATGCTTTCACGAATAAATACATGCAAAAAAGTAAACAATTTTAATAAAATTTATTTATAGATAAACAAAATTATAACAAATTATTACACCACAAGATGGAAAAATTACCTAAATTCAATACAACAAAACAAAAAAACTAACAAAGGTCCGATTTTTTATAGTTTTATAAGATGACAGTATCATCGATATGTAGTATTGCTAAAAAAAAATCAGACCTTGCATGCACTGTTCTACTTGGCATACTGCTAAACTAGTACACATACATACTGTTTGAACTATCACATAGGTGGAAACAAGGCTTTAACATCAGGTCACACCCGTTAACATGTAAACCACCTTCTACAAAAACCTAGAATTGTACAACATAATCTTAAGAATCATTTATAAAAAGAAAACAATTCAATATTTCCGGCTAACTATGTAGTAAAATTATCCCTAAGTACATATTTGTAAAATGCAAATGCCGTGCAGATATTTACATAAATATTTTAATCTTGGAAAAATAATAGAAACTTCTTGATTAGAAATAAAAATTAATCTGCATCACAAGTGCTTAAAATAGATATGTAACATTATAAATACTTGAGTCGTAATTGAAAACATTTAAAATGCAAATTATCTTAAAAATTAGAACCGTTTTCGATGTAATACCACGTAGTACGGTTTAAAAAAATCATTCAAAATTATTATTTGATACCATAACAGTTGCCGGTCGAAATATTTAGAATATTTGACTTTTCTATTATGATAAAATTTCTTCTAAAAATAAATTAACTTTTTGGTGAAATATAGCAAAGGCACTTTGGTGCGGTATTAGACGCGCCCTTATGGCAAACATTCAGCTAACAATCGTGCCCAAACGTAGGTCAATCTCGTACTAACGCCAACTCCTGGTTTTCCTCGTTCAGGATACGAATAGCTTCTTTAGGCGGTGCGTACCTTGTGGAAGTCTCTTCATCGAAATCTGATACAACCAAATACACAACATGCATTGACAAGCAAAAAAACGGACATCATAACAACATATAATAAAATCGGTCACTTAGAAATATGTTTTGCAAAATAGTTAAAAATATTTTTATTTCCGTAATTTGTAACAACAATATGATAGAATTCATTCATGATCTAACAGTGTATTGTGATGTTCAAATTTGTTGGTCGTATCATAAATATTATGACAGTCGGAAGTAATGAATATCCTGTCACAATACGATAATATTGACTAGAATCAAACATAATTGTATACAGATATACACAATTTCTTTATACAGGTACCTACATAATTCGGTGGGCATTCCAAACATAGAAAGCACAATTATTTATTTTACTTCGAGAGAGATTTACTTTAGCAGACTTCATTATTACTTTCTTTTTCTTTGTTACCTTTATTTTTGGCCGAGCTGCTAAGCAGGAACCGCTGAATTAAGATGTGAACAAAGCAGAGAATCAGCGAAACAATACCAAACGATTTAAAGGTAGTCCATCCGCCATATTTGTCGTAGAGTATACCGCTAATGGTGTTACCCAGGGACATTCCAACACCCTCGAACACGGCCCCTACTAAACCCTACACACGTCATACATTTCATTAATCTTTTACAACTGAATCTTTACATTACGGTCTCTAAATATTTACGTTATTTATAGTTTACCTGAATAGTTGCTTCTGTGCCAGGTGGCGCTGCAATACTAGCATATGACGCCATTGTCGCGTAGAACAAGCCGAACGTCACTCCGTTCAGCAGCTCAATCGGTAACACCCACCACGGATCCACCAGTGTCGAGTACAGTACGTAGCGTATACCAATCCCAAGCAGCACAATGCTCATACAGTGTATGTGTCCGATACGTTTCAGTATCCAGCCGGACAAGAAGAAGAACGGTAACTCGCCACCCAGACACTGAATGCCCATCACTAGACCTTCTAATGTTTTAATCCATAAATGCATGTCACAACCACCGTTGTTCTCTTGTAACCGCGCGAGATCTTCGAGCAGCCAGAACTGGAACTGCCACAGGCAGCCGGTACATGCACCGACAAATGCACACCAACACAGGAACACAACGATACGTGGCCGAGAGATGAGTTTACCAACGTCGCGGAGAATATTGTTGGAGATATTAATCTGATTATACCTAAACAAAATAAATTTCCGATTAGGCGTAACACAAACACGTAAATATATAAAGGTTATGTACTTTAATCGAGACGAAACAAGCACATCTAAGCCCATCATGGCCAACATCAAATAGAACGCCGACGAGTAATTCTTCTTGGTTTCACCTTCGCTGTTCGCGTCTACGAGAAATCCGGCAATGATTGAGAACGTACCCCATCCAATGGAACCCCATAACCGCTGGTTTCCGTACAAGTTGGGCTTATCGCCCAGTTTCTCGAAACATATCGCATCGCCAACACTAACTACAACTGCCATACCGACCCAGACGAATATTGCCAACATGAGGAACAACCAGAACTGGTGGTAGTATAAGTACTCGTGCGTTTCGACATGTGTTTGTGATATCATACTATTGATGGCGTGCGAGTCGCACGTCATGTCACATACGGTGGATATACTAGATTCCGCGTTCGGGCAAATAGGTTTCACCGTTGTGCCGTCCAGCATTGTAACGTTGGATACTGTATGAAGCAAAAGGTTGTAGGATATGTCACAGTAATATATTCGATATAGATGCTTACCTCGGAAGAACATATTCTCATCCATTAGTAATATTGTATCTACCGGAACGAGAGCTGTGAACTCAAACTTCTCCGGGTGATCCAGACAGTATTTAGCGCTATTCCAGTTTTCGCAAACGGTTTTATAAATACTAGCATTCGGTACCTCACAGGACATCTAATAAAATAAATCGTCTTGAAACTTTTGGTCAACTTGTCTGTTGCTAATAATTACCGGGCAATGCAGAATGTCACGCAATCCATTTTCAGCGGCAATTCTAGCCGGTGCACAATTATCTGTGATATTCTTATTACTGGCGCTAGTATCAAATACTGCAGCACCATTATCACAAGCGAAATGGACCTTAGATTCAGTCGGTATCTCCGATATAAAGTTGATACCTAACATTGATACCGCGGTTACGACTTGGAACAGCAGAAACATTAACTTCTTGCTGTGAAATCTGTCCGCTATACCGCCCATGATTGGTTTAGCGAACATACCCGTTATTGTCAGCACTGTATAGATAATACCAACTATGGTGCCGGAAAATCCCAGCTGTCTGGCTATAGTTGGTAGGAATGGTACAATTGGAGCGGTGGCTGTGGGGCCAACATCATAAAATTAAAACTACTTGAAAATATCGTGTTATTTTTAATAAACTCTATGTAACATCTGTAATTAATCAGTAGCAAACGATTTTTTTTTATATAGGCGATGTCTTGCAGCATCCGTGAGTTATTGTGACTTTTGAAAAAAAAAGAAGACTCAAGTTCTCGTTTATAGTGTGGTTACTGGGTATGTAAATTATTCTGTTTTAAACATATTTGATTATATATCTTGGCAAAGGAATGCGTACATCAGATGGTTTTATTTTTCATATGAAATATGCACATGAGACTAAAAACAAGGATATCGGATATGACGAAATAAAATTTATGAATTCAAGCACTTTTTCTCGCTGATTGTACTGTTTCCTCGTAATTTACCTTAAATTAAATATGAACAAGGAACATGGCATTAAATATACTGCTAAATAGTTCATATAATAATGCGAACATTACATAATTGTTTTGACCTGATGTTATCTGCTACCTACCAAAATATTATATTTATATAATATTTCAATGTTATCTGTACCTTATCATGTTGACTGACGTTAAATTGAATTTACTTAGAACTTATGTGTGTAAATAATATATATATATATATATATATATATATATATATATATATAAATTAAATATTAATTTGAATACATTCAAAATTTTGTGGCGAATATGAGACCATCCACAAATGACACTAGTTTACAAATTTTTGGTTTCCGGCGAGTACCTAAAAGAAGAAGTGTTTTTTAGACTAATTTGGGGTCAGGGAAAACGAAAATGACAGTCATTTATTTTTCCAAAGAATCGTTTTCGAGATATTTGCAAAAAACCTGTTTTTTTGCTCTTTCTTCATATACTGGCATAAAACTTGATAACGGTTGATCAAATTAATATAAACTGTATATCGTTCGAAAGGTATGTTCTTCCGCTTTCCGACGGTATCTTATTTTTGTAAATCGGATTAAAATTCTTTGGGTTACAAGCGATGAAAGTCGGAAAAACATGGATTTTTCGACATTTTTTTAAAATCACTCATTTTCAGTTGTTTCATTGAGATAGAAAAAAAATTATTTTACATACTTTTAAGATTTCATATGAAAGATAATTTTATAGCAAAAAAACAAAGCCTGAGTTTGCTCAAATCGGACAAAAAATACACAAGTTATGACAGATTAAGTGATGTCAAACAATATTCGTTTTTCAGAAACAGGTTCATACTTTTGGTCGAAAATATGTTTTTTCATTTAAACTTCTCCGTTTATGTTGCATTGAATCGTCACGAAGTTGCATCCAGCAGTAGTCACTCATCATTCCTTCATCCCAAAAGCCTGTTTCGCTTTGTTCATTGCTCTCAGCTCCCAAATTCAGAGGAAAAGTCCAAATGTCTGTGCAGGAATTATATTTTATTTCATACATTTCATACTCACCAATGGCATGAAAGTTTTTCATCATTTTTTGGATTAATTGACGGATGTTCTGGTTTCTGTTGTTTCCCAGAAAATCCAGAACTACGTCCTGAAAAGCATTTCAAGCTTTCGTCTCGGTACTGTTCAAGCATTTTGTGAACTCGGTGTCATTGAATAATTTCTTGATCTGCGGACAAAAGAAGTATGCCCGCTTCAATTTTTCCCGTTGACAGTTTTGGGACATGCTCTGACAAAATTTTTCCAAAAAATGATGAAAAATTTTCATGCCATTGGTGAGTATGAAGTGTATGAAGTAAAATACAATTCCTGCACAGACATTTGTACTCTTTTCCTCCGAATTTGGGAGCTGAGAGCGATGAACCAGGCGAAACAGGCTTTTGGGATGAAGGAATGATGAGTGACTACTGCTGGATGCAACTTCGTGACGATTCAATGCAACATAAACGAAGGAGTTTAAATGAAAAAACATATTTTCGACCAAAAGTATGAACCTGTTTCTGAAAAACTAATGTTGTTTGACATCACTTAATCTGTCATAACTTCTGTATTTTTTGTCCGATTTGAGCAAACTCAGGCTTCGTTTTTTTGCTATAAAATTATCTTTCATATGAAATCTTAAAAGTATGTAAAATAATTTTTTTTCTATCTCAATGGAACAACTGAAAATGAGTGATTTTAAAAAAATGTCGAAAAATCCATGTTTTTCCGACTTTCATCGCCTGTAACCCAAAGAATTTTAATCCGATTTACAAAAATAAGATACCGTCGGACAGCGGAAGAACATACCTTCCGAACGATATACATTTTATATTAATTTGATCAACCGTTATCAAGTTTTATGCCAGTATATGAAGAAAGAGCAAAAAAACAGGTTTTTTGCAAATATCTCGAAAACGATTCTTTGGAAAAATAAATGACTGTCATTTTCGTTTTCCCTGACCCCAAATTAGTCTAAAAAACACTTTTTTTTCTTGGTTCATTTTTCGTGTAAACTAGTGTGATAGAAGCAAAGAAAAGTTTCTACAAAACTATGAGTACATTTGGTTATACTGTTTAAAAGTATAAGTATTTGCATTATGATCATTGTGATAATAACATAAGATGATTTTAAAGTATTTTAAAGTAGGGATGTGAAATGCAATGATACCCGATTCTAATACAATAACGTAACGATATGTTAATAACGTTATAATAACCAATAACGTTTCATAAAAAGTTATTTTTTGATTTCTACTGCAAATTATTTATCCTGCAAAGTAATTTGAATTTAAAAAAAAGTTTGGAATATATAAACGTAATTTGGTAGTATTTTTTTAAATTTACACCACAGATCCTAAATATCATTTCAGAGTTACAAAAAAATATTATTTACGTCACGTTACATAACATAAGAATTCCTTTTTTAAATGTTATTGATAACGTTATGTAACGAAAACAAATGATAAATAACGTTATACAATAACTTAACGATTTGAAAGGTTAATTCATCCCTGTTTTAAAGTACATAGTCATATAACAACACATACCTGCATTGAAAAATAGGTAATGCCCTTTCATGGGCAACAGGTCCTTATTGATAGTCGGAATCATCTTTGCTTGATATGATTACAGGAATTCTGAGTTCAATTCGTCGAGACTTTTATAGCACAGTTTCACTTAAACTATTAATTTTCATTAGTTCTGTATGATACTTAAATACCAAGTCAACACAATTGATATGCTGCAGAAGAAATTATTGTTGTTACGACTGCATGGTGTAAAAAGTAATTATAAATATTTGATAAAAGGTTTTCTCACGAACTTCTCGATTAAAAGTATGCTATAGCGGCCTGTGATATTAGCGATAGAACTTTTATGCAGACAGCTCGGCCAAATGTTGAAGTATTGGCGCTAGTTATAATAGGTATTTGAGCTAATTTTATAGCTAATATTGTAAAACTTTGTTATCAAGAATTGTTAGTATTATTTTATATAATGAATACTGTCAAATATTAAAGAAAAAAATATTTTAATGAAAATAATAATATATAAAAGTATACATTTACTGTAAAAAGGTACATCCTTCGTAATGTTAACGTGTATTTGATAGTTCACACTGAAATTCACTGTTTTATATAATATTATTAGTTAAAATGAAGAGTAAGTATGTAAATACCGTTATTGAGTAAAATGATCTGATTTTTTATGTATATTTACATTTATATAATACATTGACACAATTCGCAGTAAAATAGCATTGTATTAAACAGTTTGGTACATAACACTTGATAAAACATCAAACGTGTTACAGTTGCAAAGGTACGCTGCTGTTGAAAATGTTGCACTTAATAATTTCTAGTAAAATGAATACCTGTGAATAATAATATCGCAAATATTACACAAATAATTAATAACTGCACCAAATACAGTTTATATATCAATTTTACACAAAATATTCGTGTATTAAATTGAATCACAACTGAATTCTGTAGTTTTTTGATTAACAATCGTCAAAATTTTGTTCAAATGTTTCCCTACTGTTATTAGTAGTTATTAGCTTCAGCATCGGCACGGTGAAACTGGGGCTTGTCGCAAGCCGCTATAGTACACTTTTAATCGAGAAAATCGTAGGTTTTATATATCACATCTGAAATACGTACTAAAATAATCAACAAGGAACAATTTTGCAATGCGAAAACACTGTCAAATAACAAACATTTTAAATATTGCTGTAACAACCACAATTATTTCACATAACCTTACATTTAAATATATTCAAATAAACACGCTGCTACGTTATCAACACTCAGATAACAAATTTTTAGATATTTACCGTAACAACCTTAATTATTTCACATAACGTTATATTTAATTATATTTAAATGGACACGCGGTTATATTAGTCGTAACATTATCTGTATTAAGTACTAATAATAATGCCACAGTGATAAGAACAATGAGTAAAGACAGCAAATGCCAATACACACTGGTCCAAAGTTCAATGTGTTCTAATTTTTTATTTGTGTGTAGTACATACGGCTGATTTATTTTAATTGTACCGGCAGTTTCACTGATGACATATATGTCAGACAAGAATCATCGTACATAAATTTCACCAAATTTCACATAACCGTGATTAAGTTGTATCGTTAGTTAAAAGTTTGTAATTAAAAATAATGAAAAATAACTCCTTAAATATATTAACATTATTTTATTGAAATGTATTTTATTTGCTATACGGAAATTTAATGCATTGTTACAATGTTTCTTTTATTGCAATCTGTAAAAGTATATTGCAAGTTTCTACCTAGACGCGCGACCTTATTTTCTTTAGAGCTGTTTAAAATTCGAGTGTTACATGTGATTCAATGTGATTCGCGTTTTGTTTATAACCTTAAAATATGACATTCTCGCCTGCTATACTTGACTTATTATTTATTAATTAAGTATTGTTGTTAAATTGTTCTACATATTGTTAATTTCTTTATTATGTATATTTGAAACATTGCAAAGTTATTATACATTTATAATGTTACATTTTTATATAAAGTTAAGTAGTAGTTTCAATTATGTATTTTGTAAAATATATACCGAAAAGTATCGAAATCGTATTAAAACCTTCATTAATGAAGTACAGAAATTCGCTGCTGTGCAGTTATCGGTTTTATAATGTACTCACAGATGATATACCGGATGTTTCACATGTTACGATAAAACGTGTGTTGAAAAATCATAATGTACAGTTTGATGAGGGATATACCTGTTTTATTACTAATTGTCCGATTTGCATGAAAAATACCAAAGTACAATCTACTTCCAAAATTTATATCAACAAAACCACAGGTCACCAACATAAGTTTCATTGTTTTAAACAAGCATTATTCCAAATTAAACTAAATTGAATATTTTGCTTGTAGGTTTTTTCTCGTGCCATAGTTGTAGGTCTAACGGTTCCTGGAATGTATTAGAAAATTTTTTAAATCAGAAGGGCGATGGAACGCATTTGAAACATTTATTAAAGTATGCATTTACCAAAGAGAGTAACGAGTATAAGCATATAATTTCGAATACAAAATTGCTAAGCAAGTATTCGGATGAAGTTGTGTTATCAATTTGTAGTAAATTTGGGCTTCCAGTAAGTAATAATATTGAATGTCATAATGCATTATTTCTAGATATTGTTTTGTTTATGGACAGGTAGTGCCAACTGCTGTATTAAATACGTTGAATATAAGAATAGACGATTCTCAGACAACTATCTATGTGCCTCTATCTGATATTGAGGGAAATACATCAGGGTTTAGGATACTGAAAGTTGTAGACGGCGCAGAACCGGCAGAGAGGACGGTACCAGCGACAGAGTGTAATGGTCTGCTAGTAACGAAGGCATCTAGAACTCGAGATGGCTGTGGAATTATTGTACCAACTCTTAAAGATGCTCTAGCATTATTAGATGCCAGAGTACCAGGAAATGTTCTGTGTTTACCATACGGGTTGGTAGCACTGCCGCTTACTGTGCTGCCAGCTCTCGAGAGGTTCACTAAGTTAGTGTTGTGGTTCGGGAATGACGTTCATTCGTGGGACATTGCTAGAAGTTACGCTAAGAAACTTGGCGAGAAACGCTGTTATTTTGTTAGGTAAATTATATTGTATTTCCTCTTTATTCACATTATATATAATATTCATATTGAACAGTGATTGTATAAAATGGATTTTTGATATTTTGTGTTAAATACGGATACATTAACCCTACTTTTGTTTGAAAATGAATGTAATTGTTATTAGGCCCACTGACAAACAGCCATTACCGCATCTAGCACTGTCTTCCGGTCAAGACCTCAAGGCTATCGTATCCGCAGCTCAACCAATTTGGCACAAGTCAATCACAACATTCTCTAGTCTCCGCCAAGATGTATTGTCCGACTTGCAAAACATTGATCGGGTGCAGGGCGTCAAATGGAAACGTTATCCCACTTTGAATCGAATATTAAAAGGACACCGTCGTGGTGAACTTACAATAATTACAGGGCCTACAGGCTGCGGCAAGACGACTTTCATTAGTGAATATTCCCTGGACTTAGCATTGCAAGGGGTAAGACGGTGTATATTACGTATGCGCGGACATCAGGTCTTGAATGTTTTGTGTGGTTATGTACAGGTTAGTACGTTGTGGGGTAGTTTTGAGATTCGAAATGCACGTCTTGCGCGTACCATGTTACAACAAATGTCTGGTTGTGCATTGGATGAACACTTGGACAAGTTTGATGATTTTGCCGACGAGTTTGAGCGATTACCAGTTTATTTTATGACATTTCATGGACAACAATCGATCAAAGTTGTTATGGAGGTTTGTAGAATAATGTAATGAATTTGTTAATTGTTGTATATTTTCCCGTGCTAGTTGTAAATTGTTATTTTTCTTCATAACAAAATATTCCTAGGCAGTTGAGCATGCTACCTATGTCCATGACATCGCTCATGTCATCATTGACAATGTACAGTTCATGATGGGCATGACGGAATCTGAATCTCGACATATGGATCGCTTCTGGAAGCAGGACGCTGTTGTTGCAGCGTTCCGTATGTTCGCTACTCGCAAGAACTGTCACGTGACATTGGTTATACATCCACGTAAAGAACGTGATTCGGAAGATCTGACCACCAGCTCGATATTTGGTGGGGCGAAGGCGTCACAAGAGGCAGATAATGTACTTATCATTCAGGACAAACGACTGACATCTGTCCGAGGCAAGAAGTACTTGCAAGTAGCCAAGAACCGATACAGTGGAGATCTGGGAGTGATGCCGATGGAGTTTGACAAGAATTCTCTGAGTTACGCGCAAAAGAGAAAGAGGACAGCCTCCGAGGGAGGCAATCCAGAGGACACCATGTTACCAGTGCATTTGTAGTTTTTTTACTCGATTATATTTTTCTAAAATCAGTAACAAACAGCATTCTCTATTTTCCTCCTTCCTTCTTTCATCTCATTCATTTGTTTTCCATATATGGTATTTTAAAATTACAAGCAAACTAGTATACACTTCACACAATACCAGCGTTAAATTTAATGAAAAAATCAAATTTATTTAAATATGTATAGTTATTTTCATTTTACGCGGTTGGTGTCACTGCTTTTTTTTTGTTTATGATAAACCGAGATGAATTTGTCGGTTGACGCCTTTTGACAGATGTAAAACTAATTAACTTTTTCATGTTGTGATATTCGTTGTGCCATAATAATTATAATAGCCGGCGTCGCTGGGTTATAAAAATGTTGAAATTTCTGTGTTTATTACTTTGTTACTGTCTGTCGTGCCAATTTCTCCAAGCAGACATTTCACACGAAACCGTCAAGAGCCCAACAGTTGTGTTTGCAATTTTAGTTAGAAATAAAGCACATACTTTACCGTATTTTCTGTCAATCGTTGAAAAATTAAACTATCCAAAGGACCGTGTTGCAATATGGTAAGTTTACCGATTTAAAAATCACACGTGTTTTGCAAACTTCACACCGTTTGTACACGTGCGATTTTCCCCCACCACTGCTCGAATTTCAAATTGACACCTGTCAAGTTTTGTTTATGTGATATCTAACCTAGGAATTACCGATCGGGCGTTCAGGGAAATAATATTCTCTTGTTTACAGGATTCGAAGTGACCACAATAGTGATAATTCCATTGACATACTGAAAGTTTGGTTGAAATCTGTACAAGATGACTATCACTCTGTTGATTCAGAGTTGGATGAGACGTCACCGAAAAAGTTTCCAGAAGAAATGGGGCCTGCACATTGGCCCCCATCACGATTCAATCATATCATTAAATTACGGGAAGATGCATTACAATATGCACGAAATGTGTGGGCAGATTATATTATGGTAGGTTTACAAAAATATAATTATTTACCCAATGTTTTGTCTTGAATATTTTACAATTTAAAATTCAAAGACTTAGTTGTATATTTGTCTGTCGGATTTAATATTCTACATGATTATGTATGCTATATTTGTGTATTTACTTTGCATACATATTAGTAATATTCTTTATGGTATATATTAAGCTTTCAATGTCAAAAAAAGTTCGTTGCATATAATATATTTTTTTATTTTACTCATCGTTCTTTATCTTGCGGGTGAACATATATAGGTCAGGTTATCTAATATTACTATTTATCTTAAACTTTCTTGGTAAAAGTAGTAATAAGATTTTACTTTTATTACAGTTCATCGATTGTGATGTATTTTTCACCAACATGAACATAGTGGATAAGCTCATATCTAAACAGTTGCCTGTCGTTGCTCCAATGTTGAAATCAGACGGTCTCTATTCAAACTTCTGGGCTGGTATGTCCGACGACTATTACTATCTACGTACCGACGAGTACAAACCAGTTCTGAACCGTGAAAATATCGGATGTTTTCCCATGCCAATGGTTCATTCGTGTGTACTCGTAGATCTTAGAAAAACGTTATCAGACAACCTGACATTTGTACCTGAGAAAGTGAAACATTACGATGGACCGCACGATGACATAATAACGTTCGCGTTGTCCGCCAACCGGTCCGGTGTTCCGTTGCATGTGTGCAACGATGAGGTGTACGGGTATGTCACGGTGCCGTTAGAACAGAATGACGTCATTGAACTGGACAGACAATTGTTGACGAACATCAAGATGGAAGTTCTGGCAGATCAGGAACCGCTACCATTAAATGGTGACTAGCGTTAGAAAGTAAATACTAGGAATACATGGGTAATTATTGTGTAATTTCAGATGATCTGAGGTGGTTTGTCAAAGCACCTCCTAAAGACACTCTCGGCTTCAATAACATCTTCATGATTAACCTGAAGAGACGCCGCGAACGTCGATTGCGCATGCTCAATTGCTTCGATGAGCTGGGACTGAAGGTGGAAGTGATGGACGCCGTGGATGGAAGGTAACAATGCATGTTTTTAGCTCATCGACCTCCTGTCGAAGAGCTATAGTGTTCGGTACGATGTCTGTAGCATTCTCCGATTTTAAAAATTTTTGCGCAGAAATCCCGGACAGACCCTTTGGATCACGAAATGACTATTACAACATGTGACCGTATGTATGTCGTTCGTCCGCTCGCTCACTCGCTCGTACGGTTTTTGTTCCACTAACTCCTCCTAGACTATCCAACCGATCTTGATGAAATTTTTTTTACAAATGCGTATTAGGGTCTAGTTGTGCACCTGATTTTTGTTTTTCAAAATTTTCTTTAGAACTTGAGAAAAAAAAATAATTTTCAAAATTTTTTCAGTTTTTATTTTTTTTCTCCTTTATTTTCCACTTAATTGTATTCAACATTTTCTTGCATATGCAGGAAATGACACATTATTTTTCCATATTTTTTATTTTGAAAAATTATCTAAAACCATTGAAGAAAAAAATATTCTTTAATTAAAAAATGAACAAAAGAAGATTAATGCATTTATAGTCGGCTTAGACTGCTTTGCTTTTGTTAACAGAAGAAAATGTTTTCACACTTGTTTTAAATTTGTTGTTTTACTTCGACCTAGGCACCTACGATTTTAAAAGTGTATTTAGGTAAATAATTTGTGATAAATTCAGAATTGGACATACGTCGATGAGCTGCAGGCATGGATGTCTGTATCCATTCCTAGTTATTTACAATTTCCAGGTCTAAAATCTGTATATTTATGTCTTACTATTTTTGAAATATAATACGTGTAACCAATGCCTTTTTGAAGTTCTGCATTTTAGACAAATGATAAATAGTTTGGCGTAATAATATTTCAAAACATAATCGTATTGTCGTTACTGACAAGATTATAACCTCGCTGACCGAAGTAAATCAAAATATTATTTGCCATTTAATGACACGTAGTTGTTTGTGTTGAATTAGTGGCGGCGCTGTCAATTTCTACTGCGTAATTAGTGGTTTGCGTGCTGTGAAAATGATTGATTAAACTAGAGCAAAAACAAGAAGTGTTTTTCTCATTATTATCACTCTGCAATTACACTGTATTTCATACCAATATACATGTAAATTTTCGTTTGTAGATAACGTATGTTTTGTATTACATGTTGATGAATTATTTGTAGACGCTTTTTTTTGCGTCTACAAGAATATTATTAATCGATATATTTGAGTTAGTTGCAATAAGCCACCTAGGCAACAGTCAACATTAATGACAGCGAAGGTGGGGGACCTTCATATCAACATAAAAATAAACAATAATCACAATATTTTGACATCCCACATATACGAACAAGTACACACACATTTTCTTCTGTTAACAAAAGCAAAGCAGACTAAGCCGACTAATCTTTTTCTGTTCATTTTTTAAATAAAAAATATTTTTTGCTTCAATGGTCTTACATAATTTTTCAAAATAAATGATATGGAAAAATAATGTTTCATTTCCTGCAAAATGGAAGAAAATTTTGAATATAATTGAATGGAAAATAAAAACTGAAACAAATTTGCAAAATTATTTTTTTTTCAAGTGTAAAGGAAATTTTGAAAAACAAAAAGTCAACTGCACAAGTAGACCATAATAAGCATTTGTAAAAAAAAATTATCAAGATCGGTTGGATAATCTAGAAGGAGTTAGTGGAACAAAAACCGTACGAGCGAGTGAGCGAACGACGAACGACATACATCCGGTCGTGAACCAGGGGATATGTCCGGGATTTCTGTGCAAAAATTTTTGAAATCGGAGAATGCTACAGACATCGTACCGAACACTATAGCTCTTCGACAGTAGGTCGAAGAGCTAATTAATGGCATTTTTTGTCAGTCTATAGCGTTTTCTAAATTGTACATCATTTAAATTATCGAAAGGATCAATTCTTTCATTTACCATTCTTATTTTATTTAAATTACCACCATAATAATCTCGTAAACGATTGACGTTGTCAATTTCACGTATTAATTCTGCCATTTTTCTGCACTAAGTACGGACTTAGAGAAGATCCCTACGGTTTCTAAATATCGTTCCTAAATATGACCGTTCCTAAGCTTTAGGTACGCGTAGTGTTAGGAACGGGAGCTGAATATGATTATTTAGAAACGGTTACCTAAATCACTTAGGAATTCGTTCCTAACTTTAGGAACGAGTGCTGAATTCGTCCCACTGTATCTAGCGAAACAACCCCATTTACGGCATCTTTTAGGGAAAACCTAACAAGCATAAATATCACTATATATTTGTAAATATCTTTTTAGCTCATCGACCTCCTGTCGAAGAGCTATAGTGTTCGGTACGATGTCTGTAGCATTCTCCGATTTTAAAAATTTTTGCGCAGAAATCCCGGACAGACCCCTTAGATCACGAAATGACTATTACAACATGTGACCGTATGTATGTCGTTCGTCCGCTCGCTCGCTCGTACGGTTTTTGTTCCACTAACTCCTCCTAGATTATCCAACCGATCTTGATGAAATTTTTTTTACAAATGCGTATTATGGTCTACTTGTGCATCTGATTTTTTGTTTTTCAAAATTTCCTTTAGTACTTGAAAAAAAAAATATTTTTCAAAAATTTTTCAGTTTTTATTTTTTTTCTCCTTTATTTTCCACTCAACTGTATTCAAAATTTTCTTGCATATGCAAGAAATGAAACATTATTTTTCCATATTTTTTATTTTGAAAAATTATGTAAGACCATTGAAGAAAAAAATATTTTTAAATTAAAAAAATGAACAAAAGAATATTAATGCATTTATAGTCGGCTTAGTCTGCTTTGCTTTTGTCGGGAGAAGGAAACGGTTTCGCACTTGTTTTAAATTTGTTGTTTTATTTTGACCTAGGCACCTAGGATGTTAAAGGTGTATTTAGGTAAATAATTTGTGATAAATTCAGAATTGGACATACGTCGATGAGCTGCAGGCATGGATGTCTGTATCCATTCCTAGTTTAATCGATATTTTATTGGGTTTTCATTATTGATATACACGAAAAAATCATTAATATAACTAATAATGTTAATAAATATTTCTATTTAATTATTTTTCATTAATTTTTGCTCAAATTATTTTTATTTTCTTTTTTTATTAATGGCAACGCTGAAAACAAATACGACACGTTTATAGTTGACGTTTCTGTTTCCGTGAAGCATGACATTGTTTTAATCCGATTTAGAACTCGTGTAAACGTGATTAAACATTACGTCAAAATTTCCAGTGATATTGATAAATTGGTTGTTTGGCTGGATACAGTATAGTGTTAGTGAATGTATGTTTAAAATATTTAAAATAACGTATTTGTACTTCTACGAAGTCTATTAAAGCTTCCGTATCAAGGGTTAATTTTTTTGAAAATCCCGAATATAGTAAATTTAGGTTTTTTTCTTTGCAAAATAAAATCCGGCTGCAATAAAAACGGTTAGATGCAGAAAGACAGGAAATATGGATAAACAGAAAAAATCAAGATATTTTAGAGAATTTGCGACTAGAAGACGCGAAGGTACATGCAACGCAAAAAAAAATTTTCAAAAATATTTTATAGAAATTACGAATGTGGGCACATAGTGCTCACGGAAAGAGCCTAGTAAATAAAGAATTATAATAAATCTGGAGCGAAATTACAATATTTAGAAGCCTGTGGGAATGTTCCCAGGCAACCATGACAATAGACATTTACAAAATCCTTTTGTTATAATAAAAACTCCCCTAGGGAAGTTGTAGTCTTATTTCGTTCCTAGGGAGTAAATACTTTACTCCTGACACAATTTTGCTGCCATATAAACCGACTTCTACTCCCGGCCGTGTAAAAAAATTATTGTTTGTAAATTTATATACAGTCGAACCTCCATAACTCGAACCACCAATATCCACAAAAAAGTTCGACTTAAGGAATATTCGAGTTATAGAATTGTTCATCAAAACTAGCGATTTTGTTTGAAGATATTACAGTGGCTTAATTACACACGTTTTTATTGAATCCAAATCGTATACTAGGAGTACATACTAATTTCGGTTAAAATATTCAATAATTTGCCTCGTTCCCGTTCATGCTCAGCAAATGACTAAAGGTGTATGTATTCGTTTTACAAATAGGGACTTCCCCGTACAAATAAAAACTTAATACGAAAAAACGCAGCTTGAGGTATGGGCGTGTTTTTGTGTGAGTGAGTGTTGCTATAAACCAGTTATTTTCCTCATATCATACATATTTACACCAAAAAATGTACCACCTTTTCTAAAAAATCACAATAGAACTGTTTTTATGCGTAATTGATCTTCCGCTCTCAGTATTTTTTTGCATTAAAACGGAACGAGTAAAATAAAACAAAAAGAACCATGCACACACAAAAAATTTCCCTTACGAACAAGGATTTCTCTTAAAAATTCGACTTATGGAATGCACGTGCTAATCATTTTATTCGAATTATGGAGAAATTCGAATTATAGAAGTTCGAGCAATAGAAGTAAAATTGCATGTAATTTTCTCCGTAAACGCTATTGCCACTCGATTCGTTTCGATTTTTAGAAAATTCGAAGTATAGAAGTTCGAGTTATGGAGGTTCGACTGTATACAGTTGTCCCTAAAATGCGTGGACATCGCTTAACCACAGATTCCTGGTTCGAAAATAAGACGATTTAACTAAACTTACCTATATGCAATTACGTTTCGTTTAGCTAGTATTCTGCTTCAAAGTTCTTTCAAGAAAAAGTTATTTTATCCATAACTTCAGAACGCTTGGATCGATTTTGATAATATTCGGTACTGTACTTCTTACAGATGTAGGTCATCTTTTAAGGTGATATTAGTTATTATCAGTGGACCATTAGTGTACGAAACACGGGTAACCCGGCATAAATCAATCAAAAACTTTTTAATGTTAAGGCCAATAACTTTGAAAAAAATAGTTTCAGAAAGAGACATTCTATAGTAATTTTTTTGTTCTTGTTATCTGTACTGATATCTGTTAAGTTTAGACACAAAAAAAATAAAATCTGAGAAACCGCGCACTGCATTTCATAAAAAAATGTAATCTAGCAGTCTGGTTTTCTAAGAAATAAATGACGATATGATATTTATTAGTGCAATTATTTAGACGAACAAGCATATATTTTGGCCCTATAACGAACTATTGTGGCCGTAAATCGAAAAAGTGCCATAATTAAATAAGGCCGTTATATCGAAATGCCGTATAAAGAGCGGCCGTATAACGAGGGTTCGGTGTACACGTTACCATGGAAATTAAGGAAATAATAAAGTTAGGAGTTCAATTCGGCCCTATGTTTTTAATATCCCCAAATGTAATATCCTTCAACCCACTCAATACTAATAAAGAATATATACTGGTAATATATAACCCCAATATTGCGATATTTTCTGTTTGTTATTGACTTTTTATTCTATTCGCCAGAAATTGTGCGCCTGGAGCAAAACTGTGAAATTGTGTTCTTTTTTCAACAACACAAGCTGGTATTATTCGTTCTCGAGTTTTTGCGGCTAGTTAGTGTGTAGCATACTTTCCACTGTGGCTGTTACCCACTAATCTTATAATCCGATGTTATAATGAAGGACTTTTCGTAAGATCCTTTTTAACATTAATATTAAACATCCAGAAATCGTCGTATGCCGTTATATAATAAAAAGTCCCCAAACATTTGCTAACTGTCGTAAGCCGTTACTACGAACACTGAACCAAAGTTACTAACTAACCTTAGTTGACGTTTGACTAACACAATTACGTAGACACACGTTCAAACACGTTTGATTTTAGCAAAAGAGTGTAAATGTGTCTAGTACAAACTGCAATATTTACTTCATGTTATATTGAAGGGGCTTAGAATTGTGTGTTCGCTCTCAAATACAAATGTTGAACGATTCAATAACAGACTAGAAAACCAGACAGTTCAGTGATTGCAAACAATCAGTGATATAATCAAGAATGTCCGTTACATTCCACAATACCTATTTATCGACAAATTCTATTTTGTTGTGTTGAACATATTCGGATTAATTGTATTTAGTTCTAGTGTATTATTTTGTTTATAAACTAGTAAGGGCCTTATCTTCGGCAGGGTTCTTATGTGTTTCATAAATTTTAATTATTACTAGAGAAATAATAATGAATTAGTAGAAATTCTACAATCTTTTCGATAATATTTTGAAATACATTTATTTATTTTCTTGAAAAAAAAAAACAAAAAAACTTTTATACCAAAGAATCTTATATCTATTCATATAACGTATAAAAAACTTTCGAATCGCAAAAGTTTTTACAGACTTATATTATCTTTAATGTTTCGTTAAAAATTATTTATTTCACTTCCTTTGTCAATATAATGCCAACTGTGGTAAGTTATTGTGTATTATGTAAAGCCGGTCTCAGACGGTTAAATTTTCTTTCAAATTATTGCATTCTGACGTCACGTTAGCGGATTTGAAACGAACTACGGTTGCATGGTGTCATACAGTCAAACTGACACATCAAATTATTTTTATGAGTTTGACATCTAAAGCCTTGTCCACATCATTAAATATTTGCGTTGTACGTCGTATTCCACATAAATTTGTGCGTGTATTAACAAATTTATCTCAATGTGGACGTGTGAGCTGCACAAGAACTCACACAAAAATGTTCGTGACATTCGACGCACACGACCCATCCGTTGTCGGTTTTTTAACCAAGTTCAAAGTAATTTGCGCCACAACATAGGAACAGTGTGAACGTATCAGAAAGTGCATTGAGTGCATTGTTATTGCGCCAGTTCATCATGTCTGATAGAATTATAATAAAATGATATTGAAATGTGCGACATTTATTATGCATCATTTAATTATTTAATAATATAATAATAATTTAATGATTAAGCAATGAAAGACAAGTAATTTTAAACATTTTCTACCTATGTATTCCCAAGATTTTGAAATTCTTATAAATCAGTCGCCTAGATGCGAAACCCGACAAGTCCTCTTAAATATTTGAAGAATTTGAGATATACGTTAAAAACCTCCCAAACTTTTATTTGGCTTAAAACATTTGTAGAATTTTGGACATAAATTTTTAATTTGATAATAAATAGCAATCAACTACAATAGGCAACTTTCATGGAATTTTTATTTCATTTTTTTTTCCAAAATTATAAACCTGCGTACGTAAAATGTGATATAATGCAAAGAAACTATTTTTTTTGTTAACTATTTTTGAATAAATTCACTTTGAAATTTGTTTCAAAATTCAAATGTCCCCACCACATGCAAACACGTCTCATTGGTGACGTCACGTATTAGTACGTATTTTAGATTGTATTCTGACAGTTCTACGTTCACTTACTTCTTTGACAAATTGTACAAGTTTGAATAATATCTGAAATGGATAAAACAAAAATACGTAAAGATAAATGTAGAAAATATCGTATTGTGCCATTGTGCAAAAACAATAGTGAAAAGAATCCGGATAAAATACCTTTTCAAGTACCATTGATACTGTCGAAAAGGAAATCGTGAGTGACAGCTATAGGACGAAGCTTGTCGGATTTTTCAGAGAAATCAATTCTATTTGTGTACGAAGATCATTTCAATGTACGTATATAGATATTTTATATTGAATACACTAAATTATATAACTGTAACCACTATAATTGCAGCTAGAAGAAGATATGGAAAATTATATTAAATTTAAATTAACGGGAAGCCAGAAAATTATGAAAGATGATGTCGTTCCTCATATATTTAATTGTCAACCTAATAGAAAAAGGCCACATTCAAAACCATAACGGGAGGATGATATCGAACGAAGAAGAGAGCAGTTGATAGAAGAAGCGATGAAGACGGCGTCAAGAACTGAACCAGTTCCATCAAGTTCTACAGTGGAATATAGGGAGACTGAAGAAAGTATTTGTGTACAAGATAATGATCAAATGTATAAAGATATTGCTATTCAGGTTAAACCAAGTGTCAAACATAAAGTAATTCAGTGTAACATGAGAAGTAAAACTGTTGAAAAAAAATGTTCTCCCATAAAATTCGTACCTGTATGTAAACAGAATTATGTCTCTAAAACATGCTTTCGAAATTACTAATAGCGTACAAAGAATAATATACCACAATAACCAAACACAACAGTTAAAGAATAGATATAAATGGTTATACTTGACTACTGTGAAACGATCTACTAATACGTGACGTCACAAGAGAGTGGGGGAAAATTTCTTGGATTCTCAAAGGCGCGAACTTTTAGGAAGTTTCTTTAATTTATTCTGAACAAAATAAAGCACAAAAAAAATTTTAAAAAATATTTTCGTTAATAAGGGTGCATGTGTGACATTTTAAGCGTATTTCAAAATTTCATGAAAGTTGCCTATTTAGAAATCAGGGATACACAGTTTACCTGAAAAATTGAACTATAATATGGACATGTCTGTTTTTGCACCTAAATTTTATGTTTTTTTTTACTAAAAAACGCGTTTTATTTCAACAAAATCTATTTATTTCTTATTATAATCTTACTATTCAATACAATATGTGTAAGAATGTCAACTATTTTCATATTCCAAATTCTATGCTTTCCTCTTCACTGTTACCTTCTTCCCCAGGTAATAATTGGCCAGTCTCAAGTTATTAAAAGCAAATGACGTGGAGCATATCTGAATAGGTAATTCGCGGAAATTACGTTAAAATTTTTTTTCGGCAGCAATTGAGTTATCAATTAATTTAAATCTACCACCTTTGCTATAACGTAATACATGTATATAACATACCTTGCACGTTTTGCCTTCTCGCGTTTCATTTGTTCTTTAGTTCTCTTTCGAGCCAGATTGCTATCACACTGCTGAATATTTGTCAACTGACCTGGGTTATTTAGTTTTTCCAGTAATTCCATTACAAACGTTTCACTAAAGCAACTATTAGCAACACTGTCTAGATCAACACAGACGAGACTGACAGTAATTATTAATTCAAACATGGTCACATGATAAAAGTGCGTTGCCGTCATTGGCTCTGTGGAAATGTCGGATTTTGCACACAACACCTCAAAGGACATGTCGGTTTTTGCATCTGAGGTGAATATTTACCGGCCAATTACATTGGACTAGTTGACATTTGAATCTTAAATTCAGTTTTAAAATGTTGGCCTTTGCATTCCGAATCCAATGACGTATCAAACTAATTTTCAACAAAAGTGTGACTTGTCGGGTTTTGCTTCTAGGCGACTGAAATATAATTGAACCTAGAATTCAGAACATGAATACGAACTTCAGATAATCCGTTCCTGTGAAAGAGATTGGCTGTCCGATTAAGATTTTTTGCAACAAAAGATTCATACAACTTCGTTAAATTTCATTCCTAGCATCGTTTTTTTTTTTTTGTTTTTTAATTTAGTGAAATACTATTTATTTGTGGGATCCTATATTTTATGTTTTTCATACTTTTGATTGCATTAGAAAACATCTTCATTATTTAAATCCATTATGCAACATTAGTAATGACTCTTATTGGTAAACACAGTGACACTTGCGGAACAAGTTATAACTAAGGGTACGTTTATGTTGGAGCTGCGAGTAGAAGCAGCGCGGTAGAAGGGTCTCGAATAAAAGCTGAGCAGTGATTATAAAACCACGCACAGGTTGATCACTGACGCACGGCGTACATCGAAGTATTGTATGAGGAAAAAAAGATTCGACTTGCGGCGAAAATTTGTTTGTGGAATTTTCGAATTCAACACACAACACAGATTTTTATCAATATGGACAGGGCTTAGCCTATACAACGCACAACAAAAAGAAAGAAGAATTGGACGTAGACGTATATGGCAATGCCAGTGGCAAAAGCAATGATGGCTGGGGAGTTTTAAATATGTTGCACAGTGAAATACGGTTAGAAAATGAAGATAGTTTTAAAAATTATCTCCGTATGGATGAACATTGTTATCATAGATCAATAATAATATTTAGTTGGTATTAACTCGTTGACAGTTTTAACTGTGTATTTCTTCCGTCTCTCATCAAACTGACTAAGAAAAATATAAACAATTCTAAATAGAGAAGTTTGATCAAATTTCGGCCTTGACGTCACGTTAGTCAGTTTGTCAATCTAGAAATCAATGATTTGAATGAAAATTTCATCGTCTACACTGGCTTAAGAAAACAATTTTTCAAAACTTTGTACTCGTGCCGTCAAAAGTGTACAATGCCATTTGTATTGTATGGTATGTGTGCATGTGTGATTCTATGTTAGGAACATACACGGAAATGACCTGTGTAAGTTTGGAATCCGGTTACCATCTTCTCTGTTTTCAAAGCAACTCTAAACAGAACAATGGATCTTAAATACGCAGAAGTAAAAGGAAACTAAAGATAGACCACAGAGGCGACAGAGTATTTCAAGAAAAAAACCACAAATGTATCAAGTGATGAAGGAAATGAGACGGGATAAGAATGAAAAGATAATATGGTTACGGAGAAGGAATATAGGTAAATGAATGGTAGATGAGGAGGAACAAAGATTATATCTTTGGTCGAAATTGAGTTATAAGCAGCCGTTAGTGAAATTAAACTAATTTGAAATCTATATCTTGATCTTCTAAAAATCGCCGCTGGGCTAGAATTTCAGCTCGGTACGACCCATAGGTACCACGTTACGTGTTACTTAGCGTATGGAGACGCACCTGGTACCGACACATTTGCAGTCACGTATCTGGATAATGAAATGTCTCCAGGCCGCGATATTATATATCCGCTAGCTATGATTTATCACGTGAACTGTAAGCGGCTAATGTCGTCTGAGTGGTTTGGGTTATGCTTCTGACAGAAGTTCGAAATATTCAATGTGATCTGAGAGTGAGAAAATATATGTTGATATCGATGAATTAATGTTACGGATCTTTTTGAAGATATGCAAATTATTGCTTTGAAATTTAACTAGATCAGTGTTTCTCGATCTGGATACACACACCTTTCGGATTGCAAGAAAGCATTTACAGGGGTGTGAGAGAATATGTTGAAAATAGAAGCGCCGAAATGCCAAAATCTCAAAAAGAAATCGTCAAATACTTGCGAGATCGTATTTTCAGAGTAAAAAGGTTAAGAAGCACTGATCTACATTGAAAAAAAGGAAATAATACTATGTGGGATAGTTTTTTGTAATCGTAGTTTGAGTAGAATTATTATAACTTCTGTGGAGAGGTAAGGAAATTCATGCATATTAATCTCATCTCCTCTATCATGTGTTACTGACTATGAAATGAGATGTCTTGAATGGGAAGCATTTGTGCACTTGTGTTGCGACACAGTCACTGCGAGCTTATTGAATTTTAGATATAATACGTGCGCAGAGCCGGACTTGATTCTGGTTTAGTATCTACTGGGTTAATAGACATTTGTCTCACTATATAGACATATTACACGTTTCAAAAACATACATGTATCAGCTTGGAACGAACTCGTTTTACGGACTCTAAAGAATAATGCAGCTGGCAAATCATTGTCAAACTGATCGTTTCATATATCGTAAACTTTTATATAGTTTTGCGCTTCATACTTTAGATTAGCATGCCAGTCTGCTGACTCCTTTATTCCCTTTAATACAACACTTACAATTTTTAAGTGGCCGCCTTTTTCTCTGCCGTAGGTTATTTGATAAAAGTGTTGCATCATTTCCCACGGTAAGGTAGTGGAATAATAAAGCACCGTTTGTGATGAAATATCAGTCGGAGATATCTGTTTCATAGTCAATATTATTTTTAAATCGCATTTTATGCTACAACTAAAACTTCTATAATAGTCGTTCAACATTGTATGGGTTGTAACAAAAAACGAAAAGAATATTATAGACGAAATTGTAGTTTGTGCACTCTAGCTAAATGACCTATATTTTTTTTATATTGCTGTTTCTAGTAAAAAATGTGGTTTCAGTTATGGCGAGAATTATTTTTCTTATTTCAACACAGCGGCAATTCTCTCATGGTTCTGTTTGTCGAAAAAAAATCAATTTTCCTTTTGCATTATTAGTAAATGTAGTCGCTGAAGAAACAAATATACGTGTCATAAATAAATTTGAAAACTGTTAATTTACTATTGTACTATTGGAGAACAAATATTTCCAGACTGTATTTATAAATCAGAACAATACCTGTTGCATTTCTGTGAGTGTAAATATTAACTTTTACAATTTGACAGCTGAAGAAACACTAAATAAAATATGTAAAATACGACTCGCCGGAAATACAATGCGAACAATCAAATTGGAATTTGCAAAGTAATAAATCAACATTTATAATTAAACATACGTAATGTATCAGCAGCTATTGCATATTATTATCATTAGTTATGTTTTCCTCTCGTATATTTTCCACGAAAACTCCAAACTTTAATTGGATTATATAGAAGCATGGTCATAGTTCTAGTTAGAAGTCACGACTTTCCATGCATTTTAAATTAATTCTATTTAGATGTTTATCGTTTTATAATCTGGAGAAAAGCTGAGATTTGAATTTCGTAAATTATTTCATTCGAAGATTTTACATTTAAATATATCGGGGGCCATCTGTAGAAAAAGAAAATGTTTTACGCGAAACAATTTATTGGACAGTGTTGGAATTTTCAAATTATATTTCTATTCTGATATAAAGCCCGGTCCTGCATATGTGATTTGGATAGGTGCATAAACGTGTATGGATATCACGTACATAGATATATTCGTGAATATGGTAGACATGAAATAGGACCGTATGTTCTATATCTGTACAGATCGAAGTAGTCCATGCCCGATGGCTATGACCGTTAATATCGCTAGTTTGTTAATTTGCATTTTAAATCGTGTTTAAACTCTTCGTTTATTTCATTTTATACATCAATTATAGATTTTCGATTCAGTCTATTACGGTGATAATGAAAGGTTTGTGTTATCGGGAAAATTAGACAATTTCCAGATTCGATAAAGGCTTCTCCGAATGTGGCAATTCCACGTGATTAAACCTGATCGGAACAAGCAGCACTGTAATAAAATATAATTATTTTCAAATCTGTGTAATACAAATGTTCAATGGTCTCCAATAGCCATGGGAAATTGTAAATTATACGGGGTAGAATATATTGCATTGTAAAAGTTAACTTACCAGTAAAAATGAACTGAAATGAAGCTTTTTATAGACTGGTATACTGTGTGCTTGTACTACTTGCAGACTGGTGAATCTCAGCGTGTGAAAGCATATTACTTGCTGCTTTAGTGAACATAAACAGTTGTGATTCAGTTCCGAGTTCGCTCAAATTCAAGTTAAGCATCGTACAGTTGGAACTGGCACAAAACATGCTGTAATAGTGCATTCATGTATCTACGTTATCATATTGTTTTGTGCGATATTTTTCTCGCAAGACCGATTATTACCCACTCTTACGGTTGTAGCTAAACCGGTAAAAACGTTCTAGTTTTATTAACCAAGTTGATGATACGCCCTGTGCATTAAAATCTACTTTTAAATGAGTTCAATTTAATTAAAATCCATTTGGAGTAAAATAACTAATCTCGCATTAATCTTCGAAATCTAATGAACATTTTCCTGGTTGTTTAATCCGATCACAAGCAAGTAACGATTGTTTTCGTAAACTTCACAGCGGCAGTCGTGAATTGTATTTTGTGTGAAACATATAGTTTTAGCCCAGCGTAGATAAATTCATCAGTAATTTGCAATCTATTATTCACATATGCAATCCGTTTGGAAATAAACAATTTCCAAAGCGAAACTGATGATTGCATTGGATTAACATAAAAGTATATTAAATTTGTATTTACATAATGATTGATATTTTTATCCATGCTTTTGTTGGCAGCGAATCCCTGGAGAAATGAAATTCCAATCCGGTAACATAAAAATTATATATATATATATATATATATATATATATATATATATATATATATCTGTATATATATATATATATATATATATATATATATATATATATATATATATATACAGTAAACTTCGCTTATAACGAACCCGCTTATAACGAATTTTCGGTTATAACGAACCTTAATTTTTACTATAATCGCAAAAGTTTTCGGTTATAACGAACTTAAAACGGCATTTTACCAAATAATCGGGGGATTCTTCGAAATCTTTCAATTCCGTATATGTAGGGTCACCGTAACAGTTCTTGCGGTATTTGTGTATATGTGATTAATTGTATGAAAAAAAAATTATCAGACTTTCCCGCGATTGGAGCGGCCCTTGTAGAAATTTCAGCATGCCCCACATGGCCTGTCCGCCCCTGTTCACTGTATTTAATGTGTTAAAGAAGTACAATTATGAGTTACGTAATTTTGAAGAAAACACGTAAAGCTCTTACTTTAAATAAATAAAAATCATATAAAATAATAACAAATATAAACAAAAGTAAAATAAACGATTTTTTAAATAAGATTCATAAAAACTATTGTTAGTGTATATATGTATATGTATTACAAACCAATATCTAACTCAATTTTGAACAAATCTGGATTTGTCTAGTTTTCCAAAAGAGTTCTTCATATTATATATCTACTTGAAACATGAATATATGTATTAACAAAAATAATGAATTTTTGATGTTTATCGTTTATTACGAACTTCGCTTATAGCGAACTATTTTCGCCGGTCCCATGAGGTTCGTTATAAGCGAAGTTTACTGTATATATATATATATAAATCTATTTAGCTACAGTCGACCTCCCGTTACTCGAACTTCTATAACTCAAAGTTGAAATGTATCGCATGGCAACAGCGTTTGGAAAGTAAATTACATGCAATTTTTCTTCTATAACTCGAATTCCTCCATAACTCGAATAAAGTAATTGGCACGTTCATTCAATAAGTCGAATTTTGAAGGAAAATCCCTGTTTGTTGAGGAAACTTTTTGTGTGTGCTTGGTTCTTTTTGTTTCCCTTTTATTATATCCGAGGAATCCCCGTTCGCTTGTCAAGAGTTGTTGTTGTGTTTCAATGTAAAAAAAATAATTGAGAGTGAGAGCGGAAGATCAATCGCGCATGAAAACAGAGTTCTGTTCAAGAATGTAGTACACTTGTTGGTGCAAAAATGTATGATATGAGGAAAATAACTGGTTGATAGCAACATTCTCACAAAAACATGACCTTACCTCAAACTGCTTTTTTTATATTGAGTTTTTAACATTTCGGGGAAGCCCCTATGTATAGAGGGCCGCATATAACTTCGTTTTTCACCCTATTTTTCCGTGTTTGGCTAAGGTTTTTGTTTTTCTTAACTCATTTTATTGTGAATAATGCTGCTATTATGCGCCCAGATTGTGCATCCGATTTAATTCAAGAACTATTTTAATACAAGAGGTCCACAGAGCGTATTTATTTAATGAGCAGCAGCTTAATTACAAGAACAACTGTCTAATCATCAAACGGGAGGTAAACGCGTCTGTTCGCTAACGTTCCACTTTTGATAAACGGTACAGAAATCGTTGAGCATCGGCGCCAAGCAGTCAACACAAAATATACAAACAGGTGTAGTACACTCAGCAGCCATTCCACGTATTTGAACAATTGCAATGGCTTCAAAGATTAATTGTATGCATTTGCGATACACATAACAGATAATGCATTCCTTCTACTGTTATTCATTTTCACATAAGGCAGAGTTGAATCCACGAATACATACATGGTATAGTGTAATGAATAAATCATATTTCATGGCAAACAGTGCCGGTGTAATATTACCTGCACAACGCGATATATATATATATATATATATATATATATATATATATATATATATATATATTTATATATATATATATATATATATATATATATATATATATACATATACATATATATATATATATATATATATATATATATATATATAAATATAAACTTGTACATGTACTCCACCCCCTCGTAATTTTCATATTCCCCACTCTCCCGCCGGAGTAAACACTCTGGATTCATCAATGTTTGCAGGGCTTAGTAGGTTAAAGCAGCGAATGGATACGTCATATGGAATGTTTCTTTTTCTTGTGCCTTTTCAAATCTAGATAGCTGAAAGTATACGATTTGGGTGGAATGATCCTTTACCCAAATAAAACCAATATGTACATTAGGCGTCTATAGGCATACGAAATCCCTCCATCGAAATCGAGTACGAATCTCAAGTGTGGCTCATTTCAACTTTGCTCCAAGTTACATTTCCGTTTGTCTACATTTTCCTTTATTCAATATTTACCTTTTATTCAATTTATCCCTGTAGCCGTTTGGGGCTATTGCTTTTTCTAGACATGGCGTTTTGTTTGTCTTCTTGCCTTCTGCCCCTTCCATCGTTTATGACTCTCCATCTGCGTGACTGGTACGTGCTTCAAACATTTGGTGTTGCAAGAGGTTTGAGAGCCTAACTGACTTGATGTTGAAATCAGATATATTTACCACAGAACATTAATATCTAGTGTTTGACATTATAAAACATTGTTAAAGTGATTTTCATTCCATGGATAGCATGGGGCATCGTCTAGTAATTTGATGATCTGTTGTATTTTGATGGATGTACGGGTCTCGTGTAAGCCGTCGTGTATATGTAACGTCTACTGCCACATGTGATTATGGTAATACGTACTAAAATTGTCTCATGATTTATGTGTGTAACTTCTGTTATCTGACACACATGTTCCACGGTGCATATCTCTGTGGTATTATACGCGTTCGTATTGTTTCCATTAACTACGTTCTCCGAGAAAGCATATACGTTTCCTGTTCTCTGCACAGTACCCTTCTGGGGCCTACAGAAGCCGTGGCTATCCTGTAATCCAAAATTTTCAGCCAAGACATTACAATGAAATCTGCAAATCATCCTAACACGAAATCTTAAAATAGCGACCATGATTTATGGAGGCATATCTTCCTATGTGGAAACTTTTCCAAAATGACCGTTTAATTACCTTGAGGTTGTTGTAGCTATGTATTAGTGAAAATATTTGATCACTTTCGCAAATTTCGGTTCAAGATCGAATTCGAATTGTTCGTCGGCCTATAGAACATTTCGCCGGGTAAATATTGATGGATTATAAGGAAATATCACTCAGATTTGTTGACGAATTTAGATTGAATTTCTTTGTTTACCGGGATAAACTTGGAAGATTTGAGGGATCGACGAGTGCTTTTGTAAAATGATGTGTACAATATTTTCTCTCAGCTTTTCCGTGCGCCTATCAAAATTCAGTGAATAAATCTTGTTGTACCGTAAATGAAAAATATTATCTCATCTATTTGCTTTTACTTTTGTACGTTTGCTTTCGAAAATTCCTGGTGTAAATTTAAAATTCTAAAAGCAAAACTGTTTCCAGCATTTGGAATGCAAGTGGACTATAAAATACTGTTTCGCATTTTCTTCTTCATTCTAAGATTTTTCAATAATAAAAATAATAAATAACCTGGGCGTTATAATTTTTTACTAGTTTACGAAATGATCACACAGTAGTTATGATGTTATACTTGCGTGTGCTGTATTCTTGGCAGTTTATGCGAATAGATGCTCGTGCTGTTGGCAATAATGAAACGAGTTTTATAACGATCCAGGCTTACTGCGATGTAACACGAACAATATGAAGTACAGACTGCTCGCTCTTACATGGTTTCCAATCTTGCCGAATTTAATATCAAACCAAAATGGTGCCAGTTTAGATAAAAAAAACGTAAAAATATTAGCAGAAACAGCGTCACTGTTCTTCAGGCTGCCCGAATGTTAATGGTTTTTTTTTGACAGTGGCGTACACTTTGTGATTGATGGAGGGCGCTCATATGTTTTGTAGGTATGTCGGGGTTCTCGCAATTGTTGCTTATTAGTCCGGTGAACATATGAGGTTTGTACGAAACTTTATTGTTATAAAATCGAGGCCGGTTTGATGTTATAGTCTATTGTACCTTTAATGCAATAGGCAATAAATTTTCGCTTTCATCTGCTATGCCACTAGATCTAGAAAATCTAATTGTATGAGCGTATTCCATTCGTGTGATATCAGTTGTGGTCTTTGAAGGTCTTTGTACTATGTAATATATATATATATATATATATATATATATATATATATATATATAATGCGTTAGGAACTGCTAAATTAATAAGTAATTTAAGTTGTCTCTTGTGATGGAAGAGCTGGCGGCTAATTTCGCTCACTTCATTGCTCCGATCGTAATTACTCGCTGTAATAGTTCATACTCGAACTTGAATCTAACACTGTCCACGTTAACTCACTTATGTGTACCATCCTCATCAACGTACCAAGTTTACACTCTCAAGATTGTACTAGTTCCCAGAGTTCTAGTGGTCTTCATTATACTAGAAAGAGTTTCTTAATTTACCCATTTGCATATTTGAATTTTCATATTAATATGCAAACTTTACAATAATTTACATTTTAATGTTTAATGTAAATATTTTTGTATTTATTGGTGTTTTTTTTCCATGTATTATTCCTTGTTAAAAGCTTAGGGTATCCTATGCAATGGATACTTTTCGACAACCTGAAAGACTAGCTCAGACGTCTGCCTTTGTGGAACTGCATTAGGGAGTTGGACGGCTCCTAGTATTAGAGACACACGTTCGGAATACACCGAGCGTGTTCGTGGTGGCGTGATGCACCTGTGCGTCGCGTGTTTGATTTCTTCCTGCTGCAGACGTATGTTATCAAAATGCACTGTTCCACACAACCACATGTCCTTGTCTAATACCCGAGATGCTCCAGTGCACCTCTCCTTGTCATGTAACGGCACAAGTGTCATATGTGTCTCCCGTGAGATGCCACCGAACGTGCACGAAAAGCACAACACGTTTGATCTGAGATGCATTAAATTCTTTGGGCGCATTTACTGCAACCTTGAAGTATTCATATTATGTGCAATCAAGTACTCACGTCTACCGTCTCGTCTGATAGTTGTTTATTTGTATTAAACGTAGTAGGTGCATTGCTTTGATTTCTGATATCAAAGGTTTAACGGATATCTTATTTATTGGGAAATTGGTAATACCGTAGCGTACTGTGCATGATGTTGAAATAAATTCGAATTATTTGAAAGAAAATACGTCTTTATATAGTGTAAGAGGTCTTCTTCTTTCATTACTCATACTATTTTCAATATGTTACTGCAAATATATACTTTTCTAAAAATACTTTTCATTCAATCTGAGAATACGAGTATCTGAAAATAGTTTCGCGAAATGAGAAATAAGAAATGTAAATTTTTTTCTAAATGCACAATTTATGGCATTTCATTGTGTGAAATTACCATCTATAAATGTCTATAGTTTTCTTGTCTTTTTATTTACTGAATCCAGTTGAAATAGAGCTAAACTAGGAATTTTTAAAATACATTTCCCTTTCAAATTCCGTATTTGAATAGTTCCCGATACATCCTCTAGGTCTCAGGTGTTCCTGTATCTGGTGAAATTTCGTTTCAGCTTAGTGATGTGTACAAATGTACACGACCGAAAGAGAAATGGCTTCACTTTCAGTGATTTCAGCATTCAAGGAAGAATTGCGATCAATAAATAACCTTGTCCAATAGCTAATGAAATTCCAGATACGCACATTTTACCTATGTGGGAACTAGATCAAACACCAAGTTTGAGAATGTAATTTCAATAATTAACAAAGACGTGCAGGACATTTGGAAAATTCTTCCATTCTCTTCAGTTGATTTGGAAAACTTTAGAAAAAAAAAACTTGAATGCAAGGATCTTTTATTTTGTTTTGAAATTAGAGTATTTGATGCAGCGCAGTGTAAGCTTTCAAGGAAATTGGAGAATAGAATACATTTTGTTGTTTTCATCTTGATCATTGCCTTTCATGAGTAATGTCTTTGTATTTCTGTTCTGGAAAATTAAATACCGTTATTAATAATTAATAGAACGGAATGAACTATTTCCTTTACGAGTGCAATATACGCGTTGTGCAGGTAATATTACACCGGCACTGTTTGCCATGAAATATGATTTATTCATTCCATTATACCATGTATGTATTCGTGGATTCAACTCTGCCTTATGTGAAATTGAATAACAGTAGAAGGAATGCATTATCTGTTATGTGTATCGCAAATGCATACAATTAATCTTTGAAGCCATTGCAATTGTTCAAATACGTGGAATGGCTTCTGAGTGTACTACACCTGTTTGTATATTTTGTGTTGACTGCTTGGCGCCGATGCTCAACGATTTCTATACCGTTTATCAAAAGTGGAACGTTAGCGAACAGACGTGTTTACCTCCCGTTTGATGATTAGACAGTTGTTCTTGTAATTAAGCTGCTGCTCATTAAATAAATACGCTCTGTGGACCTCTTGTATTAAAATAGTTCTTGAATTAAATCAGAGATGCACAATCCGTGGGCGCACAATTGCGGCATTTTTCACAATAGAATAAGCTAAAAAAATCTCAGCAAAACAGGAAAAATGGGGTCAAAAAAATCTTTTGCGGCTCCCGACCTAAAAACGAAGTTATACGCGGCCCTCTATAAATAAAAAGTTGGGCATCACTGCACTAAATAAACTGTTCTATCGTTATTTCCACAACAAATTACATTGAAGATACAAAACAAATGAATACCGATTTTGTAACAGTATTACCTGGTATTACCTATGTTATTGTTGAAAAATAACTATTTGTTCATCACTTTCCAATCATAATGAACCATATCGCGGAATGTATATATTTAATAAAATTAATATCTGTTTGAAATGAATTATTTAAGCACATAATTAAATGTTTTATATAACGTCATTTAACAGGCGTTTATTTTGCGTTTCAATAAACATGCAAACAAATTAATTTTATCTACGTAATGTATGTGGAAACACGAAAAAAAAGTGTCACACATTTTTATGACACAGTTAACAGACTTTTTTGTCACCCATTAATTCTTTACGGCAGCTATTCGGAATAAATGAATAATTATCAAAGAATTTTCCAAGCGGCTGGACATAGATTAAATCTTTTTTGTCTTTTTATTTCCATAACTTACTTGCTCTTGAACTGATATTAAAATTGTTCTTCTTGCTTCCTTTTTGACAGGCTGCTGGGCTAGAAAGAAGTAGCATTGTCTGCGAACAAGTTTTAAAAAGTTTTTGTAAAATTCAGACGTATTTCCGCGAGAATTCTTCCTATCGTAGAATTTATGTAAATTGTTTAACCATATCACTATGGTGTATTCAAATCCATATAGGAGTGACGTCACATCAGGTAAATTTTATTCGCGTCATAAACAAATCAAACTATCTCTTTCTTGCACATTTGACTCGTATAAATCTATACGCACATCGTATTGCCATAGGGGCGGGGCTGGCTTTTCAATAATTCGTTTGTTTTTATGACGTCACTCCTACATGGATTTGAATACATTTTAACAAAAAAAAATCTGTAGAAAAATCATTGGACGTTAAAATCTTTATTGTGAAGCGAATATGATTACAGATGGCATTAAACATTTATATTATTAAGAGATACAAAAAATATTTCATATTTATACAGTATACAATAATTTCATAAATAATTGTTGTATATTCCGTTCTCGACTGTGTGTAACATTCGTGCGTATCTAGTTACCTGTGATTTATTTAACCTTAAGAGACTGAATGACTGAACATAGATTTCATAACATTAAATTTTACAGATTAGGGGTTCCTTTGAGACGTCCGTTTAGAAATTACATTTGAATACGTGTCAAGCACTATTTTGTGGTGGTGAATGTCATGATATTCTGTTAATTACTCGAAATCTCTGTGATATCTGTAGGGTTATAAGGATCTGTCATATTGTATGTCCTCTGTAGTATACATCGTACATATTCTGTATTTATGTTCGACAAACGACATATCACGAACTTTTATGTTCACAATACAATTTACTTTGTACCCTTGGCTATTGCTATTGTATTCGATTGTACGTTCAAAGCGAATTGTCAGACACACATATATACAGTAATGTTTATTTTACATTTGGTTTATTTCAGGACAGCAGTACAGGCATATATTTTAATGAAGGAGAATATTCAATTTTACAAAAGCACTGTATGTATGTATTGTGTATTTGTGCGTATTATTGTGTGAATTTACTTTCATCTTTCATTCCAGAGGTCCATAGATTTAAATTCGTAATTTGGGATTTTTATTTTTCCTATTGTTTCGGCGAAACACTTGAAATATTTCCCACTTGGCCTGAAACCATAGCCAGAACCCATCACTTTCTCACCAGTGCTCCGAAGTTTTATCTCAATAGTCCGAATTCCCACTAGCACAAGTATTTTTCTGTTAACACACTTTATGGGAATTTGGATGGGGGGTTTATGTTCGGATAATGGATTCACGTGTCTGCTTGATACTGCGGTATGTCTGCCAGTCATATCACTGTACTGCTACTTGTCTGTTTCTTGCTCGAATTGTGTCCAACAGCCGTGGTAGTAGCGAGTTGTGGAATGTGTCCGTTGCTGACGAGTCGACACACCGCTGTACGTGTGCCCCCGCGCCACGAGCCGCCACTGTTGTACAACTGTTGTGAGTCCGTGGCATCGTCCCAGCGTCGGCCCATGATTCCACCTCCAGTACCGTTGACGTGTCCGTCATTCAACCAGCAGCAGGTTGAACATAGACAGAGGCCACCACAACGCTGGTTTCCACTTTGGTCATGACAGAGGGTCGCTCGCATACGACGTGTTGCCTCCTAGCGGAGAAAGCAAATATTAATGACAAACTTGCATGAAAATACATAACTGTACAAACATCGAAGAAATTGTCCATGAATTCGAAGCGCGAGCAATGTTGGGTACTTAAAGCTTGTTATTAATTCCACACTCTGCCGAGAGATGTCCTTGCATGTTTTACTTCGTGCCGTCTAATGACACTTTTTCCCGTTATTTTAAAATACAATTTTTTTCTGGAAATATCATTAATCAAAATCAAACTTTATGATGAATCGTCGCAGTTCTGTGGATACTTAAAAAGAAAATATTATTTTCTAGAACATCTAAATTGATGTCTGTTAATCTTCGCGTAAAACTTCCGCCATGTTTCCGAACTGTCTGTATATTGACAGTACGCTCGAGAGCCTGGTTCACGGACATTTGCCTGTCTGTGCATTTCATAACGAAGTTGGTGCAACTGTTTTTCTATGAATGGACACGTGTAAACGTGAGCAGACTGACATAAATATATATTATACCGGGGTGTATATTTTTATTTCGTCTATTTTTCATTGGTTTTACTAGTTGTTTATGTTGCGAGTGTATCTGTTTATTCAATTACAAACTTGTGCAATGAATTCTACCGGATGAAGTGAACATTAAATGTAGAAGGTAAATTTGCTTGTCCAATATTATTCCAGCACGTTTGTCACATGTGTATGGAATGTAAAAATCTCCGAATAATATTATATTAATAATGAACGCCCGGATGTGTACGCTATTTACCTATATAAGATTATAAAATTACTATTAAATTTTCCTAGCTTATTAATCCTGTACAGACGTTATTTAATTAAAGTATACACGGGAGCAACCATCCTGGTGGGACATAATTAACCTGTTTTATTATCGCATTATAAACTTTAAGCTAACTAATGTTTTTGAAAATGATATATGCAAAAATCCCTTGGCTATTCGTGCGTACCGCTTTGCAAACGTATGCTGGATCTAATTATAGGCGTACTAGAACACTGTTCTTACGGAAACATTCTTGTAGATAATTAATTGCTGGGTTTTGCAAGTACACGATACTGTTGTAAATAACACCGGTACCTGCCCAGGATGATAGCTCTGCCTATGACGTACATACAAGCTACATAAATCTCATCACGCGACCGAACTTGTCAAGCGATAAATTCACAACCACAACCACGATTCAGTCGAACCTACTTTAAGGATCCTCCAAGCCATTGAAATACGAAGACGGATCCGAACTGATAACGGCAATTTAAATAATGTTCGATTTCCTGAAGGATTATCGAACATTTTCCTGAGAGAATTTATTCTATTTTTAATTAATTTTCCTGATCGCGGAATAATACAAATATACTCTGGAGTTTTTTCCACGCTAAATACTGTTTATCTCGTTAAAAGAATGAAAGTAAATGAAATAAATTATTTCAGTTATCATTCCGAGTGAAATTTACTATGTAATTAAAGAATTAATCGTCCGTAATTTGTAATCGTTACGAAGTATGAATCTTGAGCGGCTGAGTGCACCTTTAGATGTTTTAACGGGCATATTTTTAGTGCCTTACCGGCGGATTTACTAGAGGATCGTTAAATATAATTACACAATTATAAGTTTAAACATTTGAGCGTTAATTTGAACAGTTTCTAGAAGTTTATTTACATATTATAATTTTCTTAAAATGCAATTTCTAAACCAGTATGCCATATACTATTTAGAACTTGAATATGGAACAAATATTAGACGGTTTTAATGAAATTTTATAAATATGTCTCACAAGACTTCTAGCCACAGGTACGCGTTGAAAATTTCACATCGTCATATTTGCCGCTGTTTAACACATTTGAAATTTCGCTAGACGGTTTGGTAACATTTGTGTGGTGTTCGTTATTTCTTCACTCGCATGCGCACACTTTCTTCAGCAACAAGCATTCTGTTAATTATTATGCGTTGAGGATTTAATTAAAAATGCTCTTCTAAAATATCGTGATTTTCATTTACTGGTATACTGTCGAACTTCTGGTTCAGACAGTGACTGCTGTTGCTGAGATAACACTGATTAGCAAAATGTACAGAACTAAAGTTTGGCTTTTAAATTTTTCTAATTAGTACTCATGCTTTACGATTTTTTCAAAAATAAACTCAAGATTATTGAAATTAATTAGTATTAAGCTTGTTTGGTTCTTGGCTGGAGATTTTCTAAATAATTTTTTTCTTAATAGAACAATAGTTCTGGTAGTTTCTTAACTTTTCTACATATGTTTATTAGAAAATTTTAATTTCGAAATCGTATTATTGAACGTTCGAAAAAAGTAATATACATAGTCCAATAAACAGGTTGCCCGTAGAGGAAATGTTTGTGTGCGCGTCTGCCGCAAACGAGCAAAGATTTGTTAGACTCAAGTCCGAGCACGTATTGCTACTAGCAAAACACATTACGAGTGTGTGACCGGGCGAAATTTACTCGTTTGACGGGGACTACTGCGGTAAAAGAAATCACTTCGAGAGCGATGCGTGACTTTCGCCAAGTGCAAATATATACAATTGTATTAGAAAGGCTGGTCTCACCTTGATCTCGTGCATACGTGCTCCGTAGATGATCGGATTTGCCAGAGTTTTGATGATGACAAGCAGGTATGCAATATAAAACAGCCACTGGACAGAAATAAGATATTTATATTGCAGTTGACAGTTGTATAGTTTGTACAGAAATGTGAGGTTAAAATATCGAAATGTCAAACAGTTTTTTGTAACTTTCACATTGTTCATGTACATTGAATGTACCGATGCAATTTCCATGTAAAAATATGCAGATACACGTACAGGTTGCATAGCATATTACAACACGAGTCTCGTATTAGCAAATAGATCGAATTGTGGAATTTATCTCAAAAACAAAGAACTGCCGCATCGCGAAGGTGGATTATTCTGCCGAACTCATTAACAATGGATGAACATTTTACGCAAAGTTCAAATTGAATTAAAGATGATTGCGTCTTATTCTGGGTATTTACTGTGTTTCGAGTAAATAGAGGAAAAATGAATGGAATATTTTACAAAGAAAGATGTACTATTAGATTATGCCAATTATGGAATGGTGTGCTCTGTGCGATATTTCTTTTCTCGTTAGGTTCATAAGATTATCTTTACTTACTCCTGGACATTTATCTTTAAATATCGCTCCTTCACCGCACAGTACAAACATCACCGTGGCCGGTAGCATACCAACCACGAATGAGCCCAGAATCAGTAACGTCGTGTACACTGCCTTAATATTTCGTGTGATCTCCACATTGCGGCGATGATGTTGAACATGGTAGCCGTGACGTCTCCGTGTACTGGTGCTCGATACAGACGCACTGCCGATACTCCGAGGCCCGTGGTGTCGGCACGAAGCCCCACGCTCAGCGGACGCTATCCAGTCTTGCTGATGGCGACGGACAATCATCAGGATGTGCGTGTAGATGAATATCATGACGACCATTGGAATGAGTAAGAAGACGGCGAACGAAATTCGAAAATTCAAATGTGTTATGAACCTGAAAATAACAGCTAATGGTAGAAATGATTAGGTTAACTAGTCTCCTAAACCTTCATACCGGGCATCACATGTTTCGTGGAGTAATCCACCATCCGGTACCAGTAGAAAGTACCCGTAGAAGTATGTCGGTGGTATAATCCACAGCACCACTATGAACGCGGTTGTAACACGGTGCGTCATGATGCTCTGGTACTGTAGCGGTTTCACAATGCCCAAGTAATGATTACACGCGAGGAATAACAAGTGCATCACCGTAGTTACAATACCGCCCAATCGTAACGCCTCGAAGCACAGCCCGTAACAATTCGATATGCGAATATCGAACACTTTATCCAAATACGAATGCAACAGCAGATGCAAGCATAACAGGGCTGATGTGAAAGCATCGGCTGCTGCAAGACTCAAGCTTATATACAGGGTGGCCGATATGGGACGACGAATCCATCTAGCGCTGGCCAGCACGCGGACATTCACGACCATGGAAACGATGCAAATGATGAAGAGCAGAGGAATGCCATGAGTGTGGAAAATCGTCGGTCCATCCGCAGTACCATTGACACTAGCAGTGGACGATACATCCAGTGAACCGGACACGTTCATCGTCTCATTCCAGGGAGACGGTGTTGTTTCCATTTTGTTCTTCGGGAATCTGCTGGCTGTTGTTTAATAATTCATTTGGATGTTGTGGATTTCCATGCCAATTCTACATCATTTCAATTAGAAAGAGCCTTTAACATTTCTTGTGTCTCTAATCAGTTTTCTTTGTGTATCGTCTGTACCGGATGCATCTAGAATTTACCATCTTTTATGCGGACATATTCAAATGCGTTTCTGAACCTGGAACAATGAAAAATGTTATTTCATTCTTGGTATTACAACATATTTTTTGCGAGAAAAAAAATACTAAATCTGCTGACTGCAGCTTTCTACATATAGAAATGTTCAAAATGTGATAATTTATCATTTTTATTCTGCTGCCGTTTGCAGTTTCAATATTTCGTCCGATCTGTTGCCATCGATCAAAATTTTCAGTTATAATATATATATACAGTGTGTCCCAGCGACTACCATACATAGGGAAATTAACATTGGGAAATTATATAAGGATCAACTATTGCCTTGAGCTATATGTATATTCTTTCTGAGTGACAAAAACAAAAGATTTAAAATAACGAAATTTACTTCTGTCAAATAATTTTATATTACATAATTATTTAAAGGAATTTTATTTAAATTAGGATATTGGATACGCCAATTGCCTTCGCAAAAGTAATAGAAATGGAAACCAGAATGTTAACAACGAAGTAGATATTTTGGCAGCTGTCGAAGTGTGAGGGAAATTACAAATAATCTCGGTGAATCATCGCACTCATAAAAAACAGAAATATTTTGCCTACAAATATTACACGCTGTTATTAGCAGCAGATAGTGAAAAACGAATCAGTTTTTGTGAATTAATGTTTAATAAATGTCATGCTTTAGAAAATATTTGTTTCACTGACGAGCACACATTTACCTTAAATGAGGGACACAATTTTGTGACAGATTAAGCCACTGTCTGCTAGTCAATGGGAATACGTTTGAACATTTCATTGATTAGTACCTGCTAGTGATATTGAATTTAGCGCTTAACTGTTTTTCCATTACAAAATGCAAACTCTTAAGCTTTCTGTTGTAGGTATGTATTACTGAAAATCATCCAAATTTGTTTCTACACAAACTTTATTATAAAATAATAAATATAACCATATTATTTATTTCTAAATATTGTTTATTTGCAAGAATATTGATAATTCAATGGTAATAATTGTACTGTGTCAGCAAATTCTAAAATAACAGCAATCTGACAGTTTTAAATTTGATTAATTCAATTACCTACTGTTTAATTTGTGCCAATCACATGTTTAGATACAGACACAGCAATACTTGATCTTTACATAATTTCCCAATGTTAATTTTCCTATGTATGGTAGTCGGTGGGACACACTGTATATATATAAAGAACGTCTATGTTTGTTCATTATTTATACCGAAACATTTTGGTTTAACGAGATGAAAATATGTAAAAAAAGAATGTTTACGCAAACATGATATTGTTTAGTAAAATGAGAGATACAGGTTTCCTCTATACTATGTAAATAATTATGGTTAAATTTAATCACGGCTTACTTGCGCTTAACATTAATCTTTCTCATATATGTATGAGAAAATATCTCGTGAAGAGCAGATTTACACACCCCATTTCACATACTGCTCGTGTAGCTTCGTGATTAATACATTTTACTCTTGTCCATAACCATATTCAAAAGAGAATTAGCTTGATACGTTAAATTATGGTTAGATGAAACAAAATTCTAACTAAATTGGTTTCATCTTGGTAATATAAAGCAATATAACCGGTCGTGTTTCTACAATTGAAACTAGAAACCGACTCTGTGGAAGACACTTTCATACAAGAGACAAGTACTAACATGATAGTTGTGTTCATGTCTAGTTAGTTATAGTGAGCGATAAATTTTAACTATGCACAATAAGTTACGCCATCTTCTTGTAGACGCACGCGTTCTTAAACTTTTAATAATTTAATAAAGTCATTCTCGAAACTTGAACGGGTACGAAACTCGTAAAACTCCTCCATTGTTAACTAACAATGTAAATTTTCAAGCGGACGACGGCATCCTGACACGCAGGTATTGTCGCTTAGTGTTTCCGTTTGAAGTACCTACTCATTCCAAGCCAGTGGTGTAGTACACAGTTGGATTCTCTAGGGAGAATAGTGTAATTTCATTTTTACTAATGTTATGCATTTTGATGTCGGAACATATTTTGTTCGCTCCAGAGAACATTTCATTATTTACAGTAGCGTAGACTGAACTGAAAGAAAAGGGGATGAAGCAGAACTATTGCTGCTTCAAAGAACAGCCAATACGCCAATACTGCTAGATTCGTATCTGTTTTGTTCTTAAGGTTTGTTCGTTCGACCTGCTCAGTGCAAGCTGAACTAGTACAATCTGCTTGGAGCGACTTGCTCGGTGCAGTTCAAAGCAGCACTGTGCAAGTTGCTTAGAGCAATACGAAAGAACGCCTTTTTCTCACTTTGCACGAATTTGTCAAAACTTAACCTAAAAGTCATTTGTCAAATCAATCATCGAAATTATATTAATGCAAATAGATACAGATACATTCGTATATAATTATTTATTGCAGAAAACTTTTGTTATTATCTTGTAATACATATATAAATAATATAATCACAGAATAAAAAGGAACTATCTTTAACTTAATATAATGTAAATATTATTATTATTATTATTATTAAAAAATTTGCAAGAATTTCATTCCTTTTTTTTCAATACTTCCGCTTGTCTTTGCCGCTGTTGTGTATACTGTATACCATTTATATTTTTTCTGTGAACGAGTTAAACAAAACCCGAACTAATGTAGAAAACACTGCACTGCACTATCTGCTCGACCTCCCGAGCAGGTGCAGAAAATCATGCTCAGTGCAGCACCGAGCAACTTGCACGGACACGAACGAACGCCGTGAGAGCAATTGCACTGAACAAACGAACACCGCGCAACTTGCACTTTTTGCTCGGAACAGATAGTGCAGGTCGAATGAACAAACCTTTAGTGTCATAAACCGGTGTCAGACGATACAATTTTCTTTTAAATCTTTGATTTCTAGATTGACATACTGACTAACGTGACGTAAAGGTCGAGATTTGACCAAACTTTTCTATTTAGAACTGTGTCTAATTTTCTTAGTCAGTTTGATGCAAGTGGTCTGTGATTGGCCGACGCGTCTCGCTCTTTTAAAGAGAGATGGAGTATAAGAATTACACAGTTAAAACTGTCAACGAATTAATACTATTCAAATATTATTATTTATCTGTGATAACAATGTATTAAAAAATGTTCATCTATACAAAGGTAATTTTTAAAACTATCTTCATCTAACCGTAGCTTCACTGTGCAACATATTTAGAACTCCCCTGCCATTGTTTCTTTACTCTTTAGCCACTGCCATTACCATATATGTACGACTACGTCCAGTTCTTTATTGCGTACACCTCTAGTAATAATGTTTTTTGTTGTCCGTTGTATAAGTTAGATGTCAAACTCATAAAAATAATCTGATGAATTAGTTTGACAGTGTGACAACCGTAGTTCCTTTCAAATCCACTAACGTGACGTCAGGCCTAACAGTTTGTTCAAATAATTTGAATGAAAATTTGACCGCCTGACACCGACTTTAAAGTTTCCAGGGCAATATATTATATTATATAGTCACGGGGGAGTAAATATTTCCATTTTGTTTTATTTCCAGTTTGCTGATACTTTTATACGATACATCATCTTGCATAATCAATGACTTTGATCTCCGTGGAGACTTATTAAATTTCAAGAAAATATTGACAGGGCTACATCTATTCCATATAAGTTTTAATTGAATTATTTTTTGTTGCGCAAAGCTGATATATTTTCCATACACTTTGTCAGTTCAGAAAAACACAATCTGATTTGTTTTCAACATATTCGTTTATATTTCGTTGTATGAAATAATAGTAGTATAATTGGAATAGTTTCTTATATTTGAACCGCAGCCAACACAGTTATGGATTTAGGAATAGTTGCAATATGCACTATTTCACTGCTGGAGATTACGTACACTCCCACCGCAACGGTTATACCTGGTCAAATGCCAAACCATTATTCGGCCATTCTAACCTACATTCGAAACTTTGCCTGAAGTCCGAAGACACTTGCCAGATAATACCACATATTCTTCGGGGGACATTCATTAGTCCTTAAGGACCACACTACTGGAAACCACATAGATTTCTTTCCTTTTCTACTGTCTGCGCCCAAACTGAAAGCATTGAAGACATTAACGATAGTTTCGATCGCCACAAAACTTCGGCGAATGACCGTCTCAACTGTCAGTTTGAAGACAGTAGAGGATAATGTCTGTTCCAACACTAGTGGTGTCATCTGGTGGTATGTTTTATTCATAGACTCGTTCGCAATACTCCCTATGTACAGAATATATTCCCGTCGTATGGTGAATCCGTCGGATACAAATTAATGTGCAGAATGTGCATTTTTCTTATTTTTTTTTAATAATTTCGTTTCAGTTTTTAAACACGAAATGGTGTTTTTGTTTTATTTTGTTCTTGGAAAAAGCGGATTTTTTATATACTTTATATAGTTTCGTAGCCTTAGTTTAATGCGCTTACTTTATTATAAACATTTTAAATGTGATTTATATTCTTCAAATAGGATTAAAAAACACGAGATAATATAATAATGCTATTTTCTCTCTTTATATTGCGTTTACAGTGTATGCCTCTTGAGCACTGTTGCATTTAAACTTTAAATCCGCACTGTCATCTTGAGAACAGATGTTCCGGCAAAAGTCTGTTGTTCACATTTGCATCTGTGAATTTCAAATCCCATCAGCACAGCAGTGTACTGGGATCTTTGCAAATGTTTCAAATAGGTAGTGTGTTACATGAGCCGGCAGCGCTCTTTGCACTAGTATGCATAACATGTACACTTAAATATAGTCCGAGTGCGCATACTCAATAGTCGGTGGAAACTTGTAACTGTAAACTATAACCTGTAATACTCTTATCAACTCTTATGGGATAGTGAATATGTCCTAGATGATGATATTAACTATTCTAGTACAAGAGCAATGAGAATTGTACATACAAGAGAAAATTATACAAGGTTATGTACACCTGTATTTTAGTCTGTGAAGTTTATTATATTTTAGGTTATGATTGAGTTTGACGTTTTACAAAATGATTTGTTCGTTAAAAGTCTTCGTAGGCTACTTATTATATTCTACCTTTCGACTTCCAACAGCTTAAGTTGTTCTTAATTGCATATTACATCAGCGTCATGGAGTTAATCATGATTAAAAGCCATTGTGTCAAGATTCGCACCTCAAAACATTGCCTGCCTGCTTGTTATATTTATCAATTTACTTAAAGTTATTCCGCGTGGAAACTGGAGCCTGTAGCATCAAATGCCTTCTACGTGTATTGTTTCATAGAAATTTTCGAGACAAACAGAATGAATTATGAACGGCAAAGTAATACTGGGCTAGGCTCAAATGGAACATTAATTTCTATATAAATGGATGAATGAATAGTAACGGAAGATACGCTTACATTTTACAAGCAATTATGGTAACTTTAGCTTGCAAATCTTTGAAAATGAAATTACTGAACCAAATACTAATGATGTAGGAACATATATGATTGTTCTACTGAATATTATATGAACTCTTTTTTCTAAAATTAAATCGAGGGTCTCGGTTTAAACGTCGAGTGAGAAACCGGGCATTAGTAGCGCAACAGAACCAAGCTCTATTGGTTCTTGTTGTTAAATCTGTCATCAGCCAAAGGGTCTTTGACATACCACTGAAAATGTAGTATTCCCGTCAAGAGACTCTACTCTCAATAGGATATCTCAGTCATCTAAACGGTTACATGTAAATACATGCCAAGCGTAAGCTTGGTATATACGACTAAGTTACAAATCAACAAGAAACAGTAACTGAATTCACTGATATCCGGTGACGAAGCAAGAAACTCGGGCACAACTCTCGTTACTTGAAACCGCATAAGTTCTCTGTGTACTTGAGTGACCAAAGAAGACAAGCCCATGTCCTTAATTTGCCTAAAGTTCTGTTTTGTTAATCTAAATGTCATGATGAGTTGTATCTTGTTATTTGCTAACATGCCGTATCTTTCAATAAATAAGGCTTGTATTGTTTGTTTTAATTAATTGACGTGCAATGTTTGCGGATCAGTTCAGCTATATAATTATTTTTTTGTTTGTTTCAGGTAAGCCAATTTCACTTTGAACCTCTTCCGGTGTACTGGGCAAAGGTAAGATATTATTTTAATGTTTGTTCTTTCTTTGAATGCTGTTCCGTGATTCTTGTTCTTTTACGAGACATGACGGTCGTAAATTTTTGAATTTATTTTATTGCGAAACGCAGCTGTGCCATTTATTGCTGTCAATGGATTTTGTAATGTTCGATTCCGAAAAGCATAGAATTTTATTATTCGGAAATAATTGGAATACTTTATTACTATAATTTTGTCTGTAGCACGTTATCACGTTTTAAAATCAACAGCAATAGCTGCAGTTCGTTTCATATATATCAGATTAGCCGTAACGACCGACTTTTCGGAACCGGTAAAGCCTGATTTACACACATGAAATTGCAAAGTGTCTGTTGTGCGTTAATCCCGGCAGAGGTGAATCGAATTTGGTACACTGTCATTCGTTGTACGCCCTAGATATCTCCACATATTAACCGGTCACAGTTCTATTGTTTCGTAATTCCTTTTCAAATAATTTGACAACTGGCAGTTTATTAGAAGCAATAAAAATAATATACTACGTAATCTTTTTTGTTTAATATACTGTTTATTACATGATATGAGTGTCTATTGTTTTCGTGAAGGCATTTGTAATTTGCTTATTGGCTTATATACGACGCCGTCACGATTATTTATTCGAGCGTTGTGCGGTAATACACTGAATAATTCTATTATTAATCGTCAGTAATTATGTTTTTAGAATACTCATTTCCATAGCTCCGATCAATATTTAATATTGCTTATGAATATTTTACCCTACATTTTCCTAAAATATTATTAACCCAGAAAATTGTTTTTACTTTGGGTGTTCCATTTTCGTGAAGAGGAAATACATTAAGAAATAAGAGTGGGCATACACACAGCCACCTTCAAAACGTATGTTTTAAAAGATGATGATAACAAAACACATTGATTAAATTGTAAAATGAAGTGAAGCACCACAAATAACTGGTAGACCTTGTGAAGTATTTTTATTTCTATATTTTATTTGACTTGCTTATCAATGAAATTGGTTTTGATGTTTTAATAAAACAAATTGAAATGGAATTATCTGTATTACCTAACCAATCCGAAGTATGCACGTTTTCGACTTGTACATATATGTAGCACTATTTGTTTTGTGATGCTATTGTAGAGATACAGGCTTATTCTGTCGAATGTTCCAGGCCTACGATTTGTTATTACAATTAAGCTTAATCGTTCTTGCAAATTTGGGGCCACCAGATGTTGTGACAGCACTCGAGGTCTAAGATACACACAGCTACAGTTACGCCCTAATGGACGGATGTAAGGTTATGCCTACAATTTACCTCTTGAATAAAGTCGCAACTCGGCAAGGCGTACCAAGATAATAATCGCAAATTCAATCATCTCAACTACCGCTAAACACGCTAGAATTTATATCTTTCGTTATAGAAATGACACTACGGCGTAGAATCTATTGACGCATGCGCACACGTCATCACTAATCTCACAAAAACATTGTGCAGGGTCAGCTTAGAAAGTTTGTGATCACATTCCCCTGATAATTTTATTTACCGGTTGTAATTATGTGTGGATTTCACTGATTAAAATCCACCAGTTTTCGAACTCGTATCAGCAGTACTGATATGATCCGTTGAATTATTCCGTTCTGCTGTAATTTCCCCCTTGGAATGGAACGAATACGAATTCAGAGTATGACGAATGAAGCCGAGAATCAAGTTGATGTTGTGGGTGCTGGCTTTGTGTAAATGATAAAAAATTGTTAAACATCCTATACTGGCCGGGCAAGTGTCACGCAACAAGTACAAATGTGTTTTGCCGGTGGTGGCGAATATTCAGGCACGGACGGAAACATATTATACGGATGTGTAATTGTGCCTCACTTGTATTCTGTACACGAATGATAAATAATTTGTTTGCCGTTTCGTTGTCCATGGTTGATACTTGTATGTAAAGAGGGAAAAGTAAATAATGATAATATTATTCTCATGAAAACAAGAGTGTAAAAGTGATGGTGTGAAGATAAGTGATTTCGTTGTGCCTGCGTTAGCATATGCTGACGATGCAGTTGTTATGGATGAATCTGAGGATCAATTGACGAGAATGATTGAGAGTGTCAGTAATCAAGGAAAATGTTTGAATTTGGTCATGAATGCTTCAAAATGTAAGAGTTTAGTTTTTGAGAAGGATGAAGTTACGGAATGCAAGATTAGCATAGATGGTGAACAAATGGAACAAGTTAATGAATTTATGTATCTGGGATGCATGTTTTCGAAAGATGGACAGATGAATGCTGAAATTGAAAGAAGAGTAGTTGCAGGTCGAAAAGTTTTGGGCGCTTTGGGAATGTTTGCTAGGTTCGTTTTAAAATGGTGTACTTGTGCTATTCTTGCTGTATGGAAGTGAATATTGGGTATGGGATAACTGGAATAAAAAATCTGGTGTGGGCACCACACGACTTTCTTATACTCAATTTAAATTGGCAGATATTTGACATTTCAAATGCGTATTTCTGTAAATATTTTGTCTTCGTTTTGTTTTTATAGCATATGTGATATTTTAAATACATGCCAATATATAAATACATTTTACTCAAAATTGGATAAAGATAGAACAAAAATGCATAGAACATTTTTTTTAAGATTATTGTTTCCTATAACTTTTATTTAAAAACTTTTTTCATATATATTTATTTTCTACAATAATTCGCAATGTTTGATTTTAATGTTCAGTAAACTTCCTCTTCCGATTGTGCGATTATGCTGGAAATCTAACAGCTCTTCGTATAATCAATAAACTTTTAAAGATGAAGTTTCATTGTCCTGTCTGCTCGTTTTTAAGATATTGAATATACAGACACACATCCCCGCATACACACACAGACGTCATTGCGAAAATAGTCAAAACGTATTCAGGGGATCTCAAAACATGTATTTACATCAAAATCTCGCAATCGAAATTTTTCATGATTTCTATATTTCCTTTATACTATGTATAAGAAAGTAAAAAAGGGTAGCTGCGATTGAGATTCTTGAGAGGTGTGTGCGGAGTGACTAGAAGAGACCGTGTTATGAATAAAATATTGTATGATGGATGTGAAATTAACGAATGTGGGGAAGACCGAGGAATAAATGGATGAATATGATAGGGAATATTTTGAGTGAACGTAGAATTATAACAAGTAATAGGAGAGCATGTATGACAAGGTTTGTGGAAATTAACGAGGCGAGAGAGATGTGTAAAGATAGGAGTATGTGGCGAGCAATTGTTAGAAAATAAGGAATGAAAGGCAGAATTCTGTGGATGGAGTGTGCTGCATTGCTGGCGAAAATTTAGTCCATCGCAGAATCTGCGTAGTGTTTTGTTGAATATTTAAATATTTTTTGAAGTATGTGGCGAGTGATTATACTGAAATAAAGGGTCTGCTACCTCAGTAATGGGAAAGGCGTGATGTTATGTATCTATGTATGAAAATAACCGGTTTTATTCCAAAAGCATGGTAAATATAAGTAATTTTGGATATTCTTTCATCATTAAATACGCATATCACACTAATTCTAGGCTATGTGCTTTATATTTTTGAAAATTAATTTCTTACGTTATTTCTTCATCCACAATCATTAGATTGCGTATTTATTTTCAGAATTAACTAACTGTCACTCTTGATACCTGTCACAGATGAAAATAAATATCAAAGTTTCAGTTGTTCTGCAGGTTCCAACGGTATCCTTTATGTTGTACAGTTCTGAAGAAACTTTCCTGTCTGAAATTCCACAAAAAATAAACAATTCGGTTTGTCCATGTTTTGTTTAGTATGCGCAGGATTCAGGTCAACGTTTTTACTCCATTACGTAAATTATTTTGCACTGCGTGGTTTACATTTAATAGATTAGTTTGTTACAAAAAAGTTAGAAAATAAATTCAAATATTTATTAGAAGAGTACTATTATTCTGTATGTCAAATATGTCAATAGTCAGATCAGTTTCAATGCCGTACTTTTTATTGCCGCGGGTTCAGTGTCATATGGCGATTGTGGATCAAACGTTTCGCAATATTGGATATTTCCTATAACCACTGTTTTTATTATTAAATAGTAATATACATTGACAAAACTTGCTGGTTTAGTTTTTTTTTTTTCTAATGGAATATTTATGAACCTAAAGCACAGATATGCAATTTTGACTCATATGTCTTCATATGCGAATGACAAATAATAAGTGGATAATTTACCTACTTTCTTTAGTATAATATATGTGAAACTTACAAGAACTAACTAGATCGACCTCTTGAAGTCTGACTCTTTTTTGTAACTGCAAAGCCTATTTCTGTACTAATTTCTTTCCTACGTATAATTCGTTCAACTGTAAGATAGCTAACAGCAGAACCACAATTTGGGTAATAATCCCTACCCTACATTATAGACAATCAACATACGTACAAACACTCCCCCCTCGTTCGTCCTCTTAATTGGCTGTTAATATATCACTGCTAACAATGGCTATGGAATTTTTTATAGATTTTTTTGTCGCAAAAATGCTGAATGGACAGTAATAAACAAAAAGCTAGTTAATCAACAGAGATCAACAGAGAAGTTGGAAGGTCGTAAATGATATTATAATGAAGACCCGCAATTTCTTTCTTGGTTCTCATTAGGACAAAGTATGAGAAAAATTTAATTTATTTTTTCGGACTTAATTCTTTATACGTAGGATTGTGTGATTCAATTCATAAAATTATTCATTCGGAAGATGTGCTAGTTAAACGCGAAAACGATTAAATTTTATTCATTATGATCATCCTTCGAAAGTTTATTATGTAAAGTCCTAACATTCATTGATGTGTGGTATTTCTTTTCCGAGATGATGTGAAGAATACTGTTTTGTAAAGTTGTTTTACGGAATGTACCATCAGTAACCCAGACTCACTGATTCAATACGAGCTAAATCATTCGGATTGCAGCGGACAAATTCAATTTACAAATCGTGCAAGGTAGTTACAGTTAAATGAATTAAACAATCCATCGAAGGGCCAGACGAAGGAATGTGATTAGCTGCTAGGGAATTCGTTGATAGTTTATCAAATAGTACTATGGGCAGTACACTGTTCTATAAATGTCAGCAGAACACAAAATATGCTATTGTGTGTTGGCACATTTGATACACAGTAATTATCAGATTTTACCACGTGTTCACCATATTACAGGCAAGTTACAACAGGTTTATAATATGTAGAGTGTCATTCGGCCGCATTCAGTAACCATATCGTAGATTATTAGCTTCATTACCAGCTTAATAACGTTACAGCGCCGCATTGTTTGACTGCTAATCACTCCCGTGTGTGCACATGTTGTAATTGTGAACAAGCCACCGTGGAACATTATACACGGATACTGTGAACAAAATACTGGACTAGAAGGCAGCATGTTGGTGGATGTTGCACATCAGTTGTTTTAGTGTAACAATATTGCACAAGTTGCATTATATACCAACAACGATTGTAGTCTTAGACGCCTAATTTTGCTGTCCGTAATTCACCAGTTCTACCAACAGTGTCACCAGGTTTCATTGTATTCCCCTAAGTTACAAGTGCTCGAATCATTCAAATTACTCTCTGCACCTTAGCGAACATTCTAGAAATTCTGTAAATTGTATTACAAGCAGTGGAATTCGAAGCTATTAATTAGAAATATTTAATTAGGATATATATGTGTATATATATATATATATATATATATATATATATATATATATATATATATATATATATATATATATATATATATATATATATATATATATATATATATATATATATATATATATATATATATATATATATATATATATATATATATATATATATATATATATATATATATATATATATATATATATATATATATATATATATATATATATATATATATATATATATATATATATATATATATATATATATATATATATATATATATATATATATATATATATATATATATATATATATATATATATATATATATATATATATATATATATATATATATATATATATATATATATATATATATATATATATATATATATATATATATATATATATATATATATATATATATATATATATATATATATATATATATATATATATATATATATATATATATATATATATATATATATATATATATATATATATATATATATATATATATAGTCCTGGAATTTAATAAATATCTAATCAGACTTATTAACGTCAACGACAACAGATATATAGCCGGTAGCAGCAAATGTCCAAACATTTATATTCATTTATAGTAAGCGCTTGTGAAAACAAGCAATTTCACATTTGGCTCTGGATTCTCTCATGTAATTTTAAAACAAGGTGCAAGGCTGCCCGTAACTTTTCCACACTCGTACGGATGGGGACGCCTTTAAAATTGTCACATTTATCTCCTGTGATATTTATTGCCCCTTAAGTTTGTTGGCAATGGAAAATGTATCTGTTGAAATGACCTCGATTTAAATTTTATTATAAATGTATTAAAAAATAAAAATTTTTTTTTTTTAAATCAAGCTTTTATTAAATTGCACTAAAAAGAAAAAGAAAATTCTTTGCAATGAGATAGAGAATTACACTAATTAATACTAATGTTATACACTGACATAAACACAGTTATAATTATAATAAATAACTTTTATTGTAACCACTTTTATTTCATTAATATCTAAATCGTTGTTGTCTTATTTCTGTTGTTACCGGTGCTAAGCCGATTATTCACCGAAAACTTTATATCTAGTATATACTAATACATGCATTGATCTTCTTTTGTTGAATTCCCCCGTCAGGCAGACAGGAAGACAGATTCACAAGTGAAACTAAATAAAAGCTTGTTAAAATGACATGAGTTTCCAAGTTTACTGTTGTTTATGAAACCAGTACCTAAAGTAAGAAATATTTTCTGTGAATTTTTTTTTTGTAGCTTATTTTAAACAAAATTTATGCTGATTAAATTATGCGTGAGGCCGGTACTGTATTGCCCCCCCCCTTCTATTGTTGTGCAGGTGTCAATCGTTGCGGTTACTTGCACAATCACAAGTAATTAATTCGCGACAATTTGTCTGTCACAGGCAGCAGGACACAGTTTTAATTGTATGTCCAAATGTGTATGCGTACATACACATACCGTGAATTATATTTACACACACACACACACCCGTATGTACCGGGTGTTCCAAGAACTCTGGGACATAGATAATTAACATGTAAATATAGAAAAGTATTACTTCTGAACAATACATTTTAGAGCGAAAGTGTTAATAGAAAAGTTGTTCAAAATTAGAAACTGTATAATATTATGTTATATTCAGAGCTCAAATATGTGTGTATATCGAGTAAATCAATTTTGAAATATTGCATTTTGATGACAGATCAGGAGGTCATGAAACAAAAATTGTATGCTTTTTTTTTGTTGATTACAACAACATATAATCAAAACAGCGTTTTTATTTCATGACCTCCTAATCTGTCGTTAAAATGCAGTATTTTAAAATTTATTTACTCGCTACTGGCACATATTTAAACGCGGAATAGCACATCATATTATGCAGTTTTTAATTCTGAACAACTTTTGTATTTGCAGTTTTGCTCTAAAATATATTGTTCAGAAGTAATCACAATATTTCTATATTTACATGTTAATGTCCCAGATTTCTTGGAACACCCGGTGTAAGTAGCACGCATAAACATATTACCAGACCACTGCGCATCGAATGACAAAAACAAAAGCTGTTTGGATAAAGCACATTCACCTGTAATTATTATTGAATACAAGTGACATACTCCAACATGCTATCGAATAACGGACGAGGCGATTATCGTTTGTCATTTGACTGAGATCAGTGCTTAACAAAATGTGTGTTTACACATTGTCAAATTTGTATTTCTAAATTGTTATTTAAAACACAACTGGTTTTAGGATTTAACTTGTATTATTTTTAACAAAATATGATTGGTGTTCAATTGCTTAGCGTATATTTTATATTGATCTGCTTAAGGATTTTTTTAATGGCAGTTTCTAAATTGTATATAAATCACGCGTGATGTTTTTTTATGATAGCTAGTTTTTTTTTCTCGATTTAAGTAACAAGATTTCCTTCATTTGCATTTTATCGTATAAGTCAAATGCAACATTTTATATTTATTGTGTCCAAATGACTAGGACGTGTGTGTGTGTGTTTCTGAAGCTATAATCGATATACGTCATGTGACAAGTACCGGAACTGATATCTGTGACACACATTGCAAGAGAAGTGTCGCTGTAAATTGCAACCACAAACTCGGAAATATCCCGAACAAAATTTCACAACTTAATATTACAAAGTAAAAAAAATAAAAAATAGATTCGAGGGAACTTGTAAGAAATTTACGAAGCGTATAGTTTGAGTTTCAAAAGATGCAAGTTAAAATTTTAACTGCACGATTGTGAATTGAGGTTATGGAAGCTGTTAAATAGTATATAGGGTAATAATATCTTTTATATATATAAATACAGGGTGATTCAAAATTGAATGCTTACCATTGTGATTTTGGAAACGATAAGAGATACAAAGTCAGTTAAATTAGACAAAAGTTGTTCATTTTATGGGCTGATGTTGATGGTCATTTCGTTTTTACATTATCTAGTGGGCAGGGCAATATTTTGTAAAAACAAAATCACCATCAACATCCGTCCATAATTGCGCAACTTTTGTCTAATTTAATCGACTTTGTATCTGTTAGAGTTTCTGGGTTCCCAATGGCGAGCACGATACTTGGATCACTGTGTACATGTACACAGGGGCGAAAACTTATCCTCCTGCCTCAGGTGAAAATACATCTAGGCCCGGCCCTGCACTGTGAATAATTACAATAGCTCGCAAATGTATTGAAAAAGCCGGGTAACAATGTATACATATTCATTACAGCATTTGAGCATTGGTAGATATTAATTTCAATCAGCAACACACAACTTATATTTATTTTGATATTTATTTATTCATGTGCGACATATATAAATATTCACCACAGCTGAATAGCGATCCAGTAAAAACATATATTTGTATTGGAAAAATATTATTTCAAATGCCGGATATAACTACGGAAATTGTTATATTAAAAATGTATATGTAGAAAATATTGGACAATATAACACTGCGTGTCTAGATTAAATATCAAATAGTAACGTTTTCATACTGTTCAAACTTTTGTTCTTTGACTTGAGTTTTACCGAAACTTCGTATTTGTAAATGTCTGTTGCAGCGTCTGGTAACTAATGACAAATGATGCAATAGTTCTGCTCATGTTTGGCCGTTCTGTATGCCAAAGTTGTGTTTAAACACTCATATATCTTCAGTGCAACATTTATTACAATTGTTCGGATTACAAGTCTCATATTCGCTATTATATATCTGCACGTGCACAGGATGAGGGGGTGAGTTGTTTATATGTGGCTAATAATATCAGGCATACGTTATTTGCGTTTCAAAATTCATTTGCTAATGACTGTTAATGGATTAATTTCATTAGTCCTGCTTTTCGCTTGCATATCATTGATAACCAAATATTCAAATATGCGCTAGTTGTTATTAATAAATGACATATTTCTACAGTATAAATAAATACAGTGGAACCCATATATATATATATATATATATATATATATATATATATATATATATATATATATATATATATATATATATATATATATATATATATATACAGGGTGATTCACGAAGAGCGGAAAAAATTTTAACAGGATGTTGGGGAGGTCATTTTGAGTAAAAAATGTCATATGAACATGGGTCCTATTTCATTTGGTTAGGTAACTAGAGGAGATCAAAGTTTGATGAATTCAAATGCTAAACAGCATATTACCATTAAGATAGCTTAGAAACTATAAGAGATATGAAGTTGGTTAAATTAGACAAAAGTTGCGCATTTATAAGTTAGAGTTAGTGAAAATTTAGAATTTGAAAAATTTGCATGGCTTACTAGATGTGCGCAAAATTTTTATCGGGTGATTCACGAAGAATGTAAGAAAAATTAATACGTTGTTGGGAGATCATTTTGAGTAAAATATGTCATATGAACATAGGTCCTATCTCATTTAATTACATAACTATAAGAAATTAAGGTTTTATAAGTGCCTAAGTAAATTCACTGGTTTATTTTGCACACATCTAGTAAGCCATGCAAAATTTTCAAAATACTACATTATCACTAACTTTAACTTATAAATGCGCAACTTTTGCCTAATTTAACCAGCTTCATATCTCTTATGGTTTCTAAGATATCTTAATTGTAATATGCTGTTTAGCATTTGAATTCATCAAACTTTGATCTCCTCTAGTTACTTAACCAAATGGAATAGAACCCATGTTCATATGACATTTTTTACTCAAAATGACCTCCCCAACATCGTGTTAAATTTTTTTCCGCTCTTCGTGAATCACCCTGTATATATATATATATATATATATATATATATATATATATATATATACAGTGAATTTCGCTTATAACGAACCCGCTTACTGCGAACTTTCGCTTATAACGAACCAATCTGTAAAGTACGAACTAAAGTATCATTAAACGTGTGTTATTTTTTTCGCATATAACGAACCCGTTTATAACGAACTTTCGGGTATAACGAACCATAATTTTTGTAATAATCGCAAAAGTTTTCGGTTATAACGAACTTCAAACGGCATTTTACCAAATAATCAGGGGATTCCTCGAAATCTTTCAACTCCGCATATGTAGGGTCGCCGTAACAGTTTTTGGGGTTCTTGTGTATATGTGGTTAATTGTATGAAAAAAATTATCGGACCTTTCCGCGATTGGAACGGATCATGCGGAAATTTCAGCATGCTCCACATGTCCTGTCCGCCCCTGTTCACTGTATTTAATGTGTTAAAGAAGTACAATTATGAGTTACGCAATTTCGAAGAAAACATGTAAAGCTCTAACTTTAAATATATAAAAATAATATAAAATAATAATAAGTATAAACAAAAGTAAAATAAACGATTTTTTCAAATAAGCTTCATAAAAAGTATTGTTAGTGTACAATGTATATGTATTACAAAACAATATCTAACTCAATTTTGAACAAATCTGGATTTGTCTAGTTTTGCAAAACAGTTCTTCATATTATGTACCTACTTGAAACATGTACCTATGCATTCATAAAAAAATGAATTTCTGATGTTTATCGTTTATTACGAACTTCGCTTATAGCGAACTATTTTCGTCGGTCCCTTGAGGTTCGTTATAAGCGAAGTTCACTGTATATAGTGAACTCGCATATAGTGGAAACTTGCTTATAATAAACGTGTCTCTGTGTCTCAACTAAGTACTTTCGCTTATAGTGAACCAAATTCCTGGTCTCTTCACATTCACTATAAGCGGGTTCCACTGTACCTACGTTAACATTATTTTTTTTGTACATTGAATTATGAGTGAGTTCTTTGTTAAAAATTTCGTAGGTCACTACTGTTTAGTATTCTTGGGTAAATGTACACATATGTACATACATACATACATACATATATATATATATATATATATATATATATATATATATATATATATATATATATATATATATATATATATATATATATATATATATATATATATATATATATATATATATATATATATATATATATATATATATGCATATGGTGTCAGGTATACATGTAGTTGTAGAGGATATTATTAGATTGTCGGGATTGTCGGAGACATGTTACATGCTCGGAATATGTACACGTTTGCAATTACGTATATCGCATTAGATTTAATGAATGTTGTATGTGTATTTGCACAGTGAGAAGCGTAGTAGCGCATGAGTCACTAATGATACATGTAACATCAAACGTGGAATTATATTTTCCCAAAAATATTCTTCCATTTACAATATCATAGTCAAACGCCCATAACTCGAACGACTATAACTCAAAGTCGAAATGAATCGAATGGCAACAGCGTTTAGAAAGCGAATAACCTGTAAAGATTTCTTCTATAATTCGAATAAAATAGTTGGTACGTGCATTCAATAAGTCGAATTTTTAAGGAAAATCCCTGTTTGCTGAGGAAATTTTTTGTGTGTGCTTGGTTCTTTTTCATTCCATTTTATTTTATTCGGAGAATCTCTTTTCGCTTGTCAAGAATTGTGTTGCGTTTCAATGTAAACAAAAATAAAATTGAGAATGAGAGCGGAAGATCAATCACACATGAAAACAGAGTTCTGTTCAAAAATGTAATACACTTTTTGGTGCAAAAATGTATGATATGAGGAAAACAACTGGTTGATAGCAACATTCACACAAAAACACACCCTTACCTCAAATTGCTTTTTTTTGTATTGAGTTTTTAAAATTTCGGGGAAGTCCCGATTTGTAAAACGAATACATACATGTACACATTTATTCCTTATAAGTTTGCTCCTTCATGTTAAGGCGGCCTACTCATCTGAGCACGAACGGGAACCAAGTAAATTACTGAATATTTTAACTGAAATTAGTATGTAATATGTACTCCTAGTAGACGATTTTAATTCAATAAAATAAATACGTGTGTAATTAAACCACAGTAATGTCTTTAAACAAATTCGCTAGTATCTATAACTCGAAGTCTCCATAAGTCGATTTTTTTTGTTTATAATGGTGATTCGAGTTATGGAAATTTGACTGTATTTTAATCATAATATTTTACATAAATTTAATTGAAAAATTGATGAAAACCGTCTCCAAGTTGAATATGTTGAATTACAAAATTGTAGTAAATCGGACAGGTAGCAGAAAAAAAACTTTGACCATTTTTGCTGATGTTCCGATATATTTTATATCTTCCCGAGAGCCAAATGAGGACATACATTACAATATAGCAATGATTATAGTAAATTTCTATAGTTCAGCAAATAGACACAAAATTTGAACACACGCGTTCATCAAACTATTATTTTTTACATTTGAAATGTTTGCAACCCGCTCATCACTAATGTAAAACTGGTTACGGTATAAATTTTAATTTTATTTATTTTCATTTATCAATGTATAAGTTATATTTAGATGTCAAATATGTACAAAATACTGCTGTTATAACACAGTATAACCTGTAAAATATGTAAGTATAATTGTATTCTTTAATTAACGATGTTTTCAATATAGTCATTCGTGTCTCACGGATCATTAAAATCACCAGTATTTTTTTCGCTATATCGTCCAGTGACCACGCTTCAAATACGACAAAAATGAAATTCCGTTTTTTATCACGTTAATCAAGAGTGCTCTTCGTTTCGTGAAACAAAAATTCATTTTACAAAAACTAATTATACCGTATCAAATAACTAGGTTCTGGCTGGCACGCAAAAAAAAAAAACCGTTGCTTTGCGAATTTAATTGTTTGCAATGTGCCAAAAGCAATATTAAAAGCCAGTGGTTTCGTTGTGGATTTAAATTGCAAAATATTTATTTCATTTGTATTATTCGCACTGAAAGCTGTAGAGATATTATCACGAAATATTTTCGGTAATTTAATCGAGAACGTTGATTCGTCTTCGGAGATTATTTGTGTCAGTTCTCGCGTCTCTGCTTTCACGCTCCATGTTTGTAATTTTCTATTCGACTGCGTCACTATTTTATCCAATCAAAGTGAATCAATGCGAGTCGTACCACGTCTTCTTATATTCGTTATCTGTGATGCATAAAAGTCACGCGTGCATAACGAACTCGTTAAATCATAATTAACCATTTATTTTCCAAATAACAATGTGTACGTTAAGTGATTTGTAAGTAAGCATTTGTTCACATGCTACATTGTGACAAGCTGTGGAATTATGTATTTGATTTTGGTATATTTACAGTACGGTTAATTCCGGAACACCTTCTATGTACTTTTGTGCGTGTGCGTGTTGTTAATAATTGATGTGGTGCTTAGAGCTGGTTTTTGTTCGTGCGTCTCGAAGAGCATTTGTACTCAGCGCCTATTTACGGCGATAAAATCTACACAGTTATAAATGTCACTCTGAATGATTTCACGTCGGAAAGTACGGTCATTATTCTCGCGCACAAGTTGAGCAGTACAATGCGTAAATAAATGCGTAGAACTGACTGAAGAGGACACAGAGATTTACGCTACTTGCCATTCAGTACCCATTTCAATGGGAAACGGTTGAAAATGTTTTCCAAATATCGTCCTAAACAAAATGCCATATCAGAGTTGACATAATGAAATGTCACATGGAACGGATGTCAAGTGACTGTTGTAATTTTTCTACTGTTTCTAAATACTTTCGTTATAGTGAACACTCGTTTATAGTGAACCAAATTCCTGGTCAGATTACACTACTATAAATGAAAACAGTACAGAACTACGTATTTGTATACATCCATTGTTATACATCACTGTTAACTGAACAAAGAACATGTGAACGTTTCAGATATTTTCTACTACAGCCTTCTATTTACTGTTTGATCAAGTTACAGTACACGTGACAAGTACAAGCCAGCGATATACAAACACAACTTTTGAACTTGACGACATTCCATCTCATATCACTTCAGAGTATATTGCTACGAGACACACCTTTTAAGCACATCATTTTTATAATGTTTTGTTTTTCATTTTGCTTGCATTCCCCTTGCTTTAATATATTATTGAGAGCCGATGTAACGGCGGTTATGTTAGAGAACTTGAGAAACAAAAATTATACCACTTCGTGCAAAAGTTCTATGGTGTGTTAGGCCATTGGAGAGACACGTTCTTAACGGAAGCTAAATCGAACATATAGACATTAATTCCGGCGGGAGCTGAAGTTGAACAAACGTAAACAAGTATTGGAAACGCGCACGCGGTAACCGCAGTCTCGAACACACTTGCTCCAAACTGTAACTGTCACAGACAAGCACGGACAAGATTCCACACGACACACACAGACGAGATAGTACTGGTTTATTTGTACTAAATACTGGTCATTGTAAGCCACTTTATCACAAATGTTGTAGTATTTTAAAACATAATAACTTAACCCTGCATGTAGTACATATGTATGTAGTTTGTGTAAAAATATGCATATATTCATCTAAACGTTTCTACTCGACGAGCGGATGAATTTTTCTACACACTGTTTTGATTTTCCAACCGGGTACACATACAAAAACGATTCATATGAAAATGGTTTCCTTTTTTTTCAAAAATCTGCACCAACAGAATAAACTCGTTTGTGGACTCACAGCCAACTGCGTCCAGTACACACACCCACACACACAAAAATACAGCAAATATTTTACTAACGTTATCATCATCATTTTGTATTTACTCAATCCACGCGAAGAATGAAAATTCTACCGTCAATTTTTATTTGTTTCGAGATATTATTTTTAATTTCTATCCTATTATTACGCCAGTTTCTTTGTAACATGGAATATTTTCAAATGCCGGTGTGGTTATTTTTAGATTTTATATCACCGATGTTAATCCCGCTTCAAGTCGGTGGTATTATTGTATAATTTGTCAAAACAATATTGTATGACGCAATAATGTCGAGTATTACATAGCTTGGTGTATTAGAGGTACCGGTATCATGTTGCACTGTGTGTGTGTTTAACTTTGAAACGAATCTATCTGGAACTGTCACGTGACAGGTAATTGCAATACGACAGAACAGAAATTCTCATTTCCGTTGGCATGTGTCGGAGCCCTCGGCAGTGAAATAGTTTAATTCGTTTTGGACACTGTCAAATGAACATTTGTCGTCGATAACGATTTATATATATATATATATATATATATATATATATATATATATATATATATATATATATATATATATACCTGTATAGACCGTTCCGCAGTGATTTACTCAAGGGATACATAATATGTACATATATTATATGTACATAGTTTAGGACGATTGTTAGATATGGCACTGCCTAAAACAGGTGATCGTTTATTATGAATCGTGTATAAAATTCATCAGTTACTATTGTACCAAGTATTCCTCTGTTCCGAGAATATATCCAACATTATGAATGTACTGGATTCTAATTTCATACGAAAATCTTATTATCTAATAAATTACTTACGTATTGTTCAGTGCAATCATAACTGGCTATGACGCTTGGATGCAAATGCGAAGTTTTGTTGCCCTATGTGTACATCAGTGAATAATCTAACGGCAATGCAGGCTTACCAACTTTCGAAACAGTTAGTTAGTTTATCTAGCCGTGCTTATCAATGTGACACCACTGAATGTTAAATGTCTGACGTGATTAAATCCGAATTAACTAACTTTTCACTCCCGATACCTTTGACATGCGGCAACTCGTCTGGCAAATGAACGCGGAGTAAAAAAAAATCATTTCAAACGAACTAAAGTACGGACTCGTTCTGTCGCAATTAAAGAATTAACTCGCTCTTGTCAAGATGGCCCTGTGTAGTGTGTCTTCATTGAACTGTAATTAATGTTGGCGCTTTGTGTAACGACGTTTTATCGATAAATTGCGCCGAGGAAAAAATAAAAGGAACGCTTGTTCATTTGAATCATCTCACTTCTTCTATTGTTGCTTGTTGAGCGTGGATATCCACTTCACTATCTTCGTAATACAAACTGTCAGTCTGTATCCTGTAACTCATATTTTATAATGTTCTGGTGGCGAATATGTGAGCACACACACACACACACTTTTTAATACCGCTACCCGAAACATGTCAGACAGTATTGAAAGATTCGTTTTTTCGTGCTTTTTCCAAAAACAATCTAATAAGGTGATTGCGTAAGGGTATTAGATTCTCTAAAGCCCAATGGATACATATTGTATTTCCATACTTTTGGGCTTATCTCGCCTTAGGCAAATTCGGCTAACTTTTTTTTTCCGTTTGTTATGCCGTAATATCTTTCACATCCTGTTTTATTTCACTGTCAGTCACATTGAAAGATGAATATTCTATAATTAGTTCAGTTTTTGCAGGCATAGGCAAACTTTTTGGCTGACGGACTGCATAATAAATTTAAATGGGATAGTGGGCCGCACAAACAATTATTTTTCATAATTTATTCACGACGAAAAATGATTTCTCAATAATTTTTACAACATAATATATTATTTTTAGGAAAAAAAAACATGAGAATAATACATTTTATTTTCAATTTTATGGATATTCGAAAATCTACGAAACCAGAATAGTCGTCGCTTAAATTATTAACTGTGAAAACATATTCTTTGAATATTTTTGATCAGATATTTTTAGTATTTGCATGGTCTGAAATGATTTTTTATCAAATAAATGTTGAGAAAATAGATTCAATTTCATTTGGAATGCATTTAAGCTTAGTATCATGTCATGAGCAATACATTGGGATGTGCCATGATATCCAGGTTGAACGCAAAATCACAAAGCCAATTATTGTAATCAGCGAGTTGTGAGAAATCTTTGTTGTATTTCTAAAAACAGAATAATATCGCCCTTAATGTCCCAAACTCGAGACTTACAAAGAAATCTGCAAGCAATTTGAATGACCGTTAATTAAAAATTAAGGAAAAACTATTGTAGTAAAAATACTTACATATTAATATAAAATAATTATATATATATATATATATATATATATATATATATATATATATATATATTTATATATAACAATAAAACATGGATATTCCCAAGAGAAACACACGAATTTGACGCGGGCCGCATAAACGAGTTATTGCATTGTTTGTATTCCATAAAAAATAAAAATTGTATTGCTTTATGTATTGCTGTATTTGCAGTTTTTGAGTAAATAAAATATTCATAAATGAAAATTGTTGGAATCAAAAAATTGCATATATGTATATTATAAATAAATAAAATACACATGAGCTTCAATATATTTCATGCAACTTCTATAAGCTCAATCAGCTCTATTCTGTAAATTTTTTGACAACTACATTTCTTGACGACTGCCTCTGACTTTGATAAGGCGCTTTGACAACTCAATTCCGTATTCTGTAACTATGACGCTTTCAAATCTTTAAATCGTGTTCTTGACAAGTGCAGCAAACTACTATCAAGAGCTTCGGAGGTCTTGATAAGTAGATTTCAAGTTCAATTATTTATATGTCATCCAGAATGAACCGTATGTGCGATATTTTATTATTTATTTCCTGAGTTTTAAGAAGAAATGTGTTAAGGTAGAAACACACTATTGTCACTTCACGTGAGGTCACGTGCTATCACGCTAACTCACGTCACGGGAAAAAAGTGTGCAGTATCGTTTTACATGGTATTTAAATGACTTAGAATCACACTGAGGTAACCTCACGCGTATCACGTCGTATCATCAACCTCACACATGACACCACGTTTTATTTTTCTGTCTATTTACATATTTGTAGCTCACGTGAGCATGGGATTTGGCTAGTTTTATTATTACTTAGCGGTTTTTGTATTTAATTTTTGTTTAAATGGATAAGATATTGATAGAAAAAGTCAGAGAACATGAATTTTTATACAATTCGCCCAATTTTTCTCTTTTTCTGTTAATATCATGATTTTCTTGATTTTTCACTTTAGCCATTGACAGTTATAAAAGCAACAATAGTTTCCATTTCTTCTTCCCAATCCGAAAAACTTGTTGCACTAGCACTCTCCATTATTTAAAAACAAAAAACATTATTATTATTTACCCTGTCTGAAATAAACTGATAAAAAACATGACAGTAGTGTACTTCTAGGCATAACATCACGTATTCAATTTGAGAACGTGACAGAATATGAGCTCACGTGAGGTGACAATAGTGTGTTTCCACCTTTTACTAAATTGTTTAGAAAATAATACTGAACAACATATTTAAAAAATGTGTTTATAAACATTTTTTTGGGTATATCGTACTTATAATTTAAATAACAAAACATAGATAAATTCTATACATTCTTCTTCGATTGGAGATGTATAGGTATAAATAAAGTATAAAATTATGAAAATTTATTGTATAAGAGGCTTCTGTATATCATACTTAAATTTTTCAACTGCTGCCAGCTAGTCCTGTTTTTTTTTTGTTAAATATATAATAATTTCTTGCCTTACTTTGTGGTAATTTATTTTTAAAATTATATTATATTATATAAATTGGTACCTAATACTTTTATTATTTTATTTGGAATCAACCTGTTTCGTTTATCAATGACATCTTCAAGATTATTCAATAAATAAACAAAAGTAATAAAATAATTTTAAAAATATGTAATTTCCAGCACCTACTAGAAATTTATTGAAAGTTGAAGGTCTACTTTAATTAATTTAAATATTTTCTGCATTTTACATCAAATTTAAGCACACTTATATGGAAACGTATACTTGCAGCTGTCAAACTGGTATAACCAAGACACGTATGTCTCATTTCATAGCATATAGATTTCAAATAACAAGAATTTGAAATCTCCGTATCAAATTTGACAAGTAAAGTTAGAAAATACGAATTGTCAATATTTCGGTAACTTCTTGTCAAAAAAGTTAACTTGTCAAAATTTGAAATCGTTGTCAAGAAAGTTACAGAATAGGGCTGAATATATACATATAAATATTAAATTGATATTGATGTATTGACAAACAAATACAAAAGAACTTTATTGATGGCTTGGAAAAAGAAAAATTAAACGTGTAATAAAGAATAATGGTTGTTTGTATGTCATAAGTGAAGAAAGAAAAAATAAAAATAAAAACCTAATGATATTTTCTATAAACGTATAATAGTTCCAGTCATTGCGGTACAGTTTCTGTTACATTTTTCTGTAATTAATGGTCGTTTACTCATTATTACATTACGCGAAGAAAATGTTTGAATGAATCATCAACCTATATGGAAATATTTTAAAAGTAGGTTATATTTTTGAAAACAAATGCAAGAGCTGTTTAATGCGTGAGGAAGTGTAGAAATGTTTACGTTGTGGATTAACAAAGAACATCAGAGTATGTTTTCGCATCACTGGTTAAGCTGCTGATGCCCAGTGATTCGTATACATATTATCAATCAGTGTTGTTGCTGTACCCTACTCAACGCGTCCTGTCCATCGTGGTTTCGTCGATGCATGCAGGCGTAAATCATGCGTGGCGTAGCCGAGTATTCATTTGCAAATGGCGGAACAATACACGAACTAAACACAACCGGGCGATAGAACATTTGAGTGGGCAATATTGAATTATTAGAAATTCAAACACGCATACATATTTATTTCGTCGAACCTGGCAGTGCATAATTAATACAGACAATGAATGATCATCACTGCATTACGGACCGGGTAATTTGATTATCTGTTAATTTTACCAGTGTGATTGGATGACAGGTCCGAATTCAGTACAAAATCACGCAATGTTCCTCCTATTTTCCGTTGCAAGGTTTCCATGTGAATAAGATTGATGAGAATGTTTCTCAGATGCAGAACTAATGTTACGTGATAAAAATCTAATGTATTTTTTTCTGTACATGCTTGTGTGCTTTCCAGAGTGAATGTAGATATTTATTATTGATACGTTCTATTATTATCGAAGCAAATTTGATCAATATGTATTGATACACGAACTGGATAGTATTGTTCAAACAGTATCGAGTTTAAAGGCTTTTAAAAGAAATATTTTTCCCTCTAAAATACAATTTGTAAAACAACCTGCTCAAGAAATAACATTCTGGTGCAAGTCGCGTGGACTATTTGAAAGTTATTGAGTAAGAACTGCCAGTTACTACGAAGTGTTTTACGGAGAAAAACTAATTTTCCGTACCATTATCTGAAAATTAAGCTGTAAAAAGCCAATAGCCCAAGAGAGAAACGTACAATTTCTCATTTTATACTTCAATTCGATTTCAAATTGTTATTTATCTTTTTACAATGCCTTTTTATGGATAATAATACCGTAAGATATTATCCATTGTTGTAGTAAAAACCGATTGAAATTTCATCTAAAGCAAATTGAGTCTAAATTGATTTTTCTAAAATCTATTTTTCCCTTTATTATGTATGTACGAGTATTTTTTTTAATGAGGTATTTGTATTTTAATTAAAAAAGTTCGCGTGTTTATGTGTTTTAATGAAATTAAACTAGCGGGGATTCTAGGGCAATAATTTCATGGTTGGGTGTCTTTTTCTAGACGATTACGCAAAAGGAGAACATTGTGACATATGATGAAACTTAAACAAAGTGTGCGTTAAACATGTCTTCTGGTTATTTGAAACGTGAAATAATACTAGATAAAGTCTCTATTATTTTCATAATACCAGCACATTCATTCATATTCCAGTTAAGCTACTGTCGACACTAGCTAAAAGACGGCACGTAGGCGAGAATTCATAGACGTAGAAACGGGTAGGCTTTATAGATGACGGATTTTCTTCTATAAACCCTTCAAGGTTTATAGCCGCAAAGAAAAACAGATAAATTTTAATTGAGTCGTTGCAAAAAGGCTGCCGTGTATTGATCTAGATTTTGTGTTTATGGTGGCAACGATGCGTAAAATAGGAAAAAATAATAATAGCAGAAATGTTTAGACATGATCATTGTGGTTAATATATTTGGCACAAATTACATTGTGGTTGTATTCAATGTATACAAATTGTTACATAACAATGAAAGATGTAAAATACTATTTTATTGGAAAATGCAGCGTTATATTCTCCAATAACTATTTGCATATGTCCCTTGTGAATACTTTCCTTGCCATTTTGGACATCTACAAGGTAATAAAAAGTTGAATCAGCGGAAAGCATAACTTAAAGTATCTAGTTTTAAAATATTTCATTTATTTACAACCTAATTTATTTATGCATATCGACAATATCTAATTTCCAAACAAACATAACAAAAATGTAGATAAATATGTACTTACTGCTCACAGTATCATCACGTGACGCTTAAACGTTTGTACTCGAACAGATTGGAACAGTCCTGCTCGTTATGTTATAACAATTGCAAGTAAACATATCAAAAGAAATATTTAAACATGTATTTACTGTAACATTTTCGTAGTGAATAAAGATTTGATTTGAGTTTAAATTCGTGCTCGCACCTGATTGGTCGTTGCCGGTACACAGGTCTGAGAGTCAATGTTATGCCTTACCTTAGTTACGTAAACAGTTGTTTAAATAAAAGCGATTAAATAATGCGGTGTGCATACAAAACGAAAGAACGCTTTTGAGAGTAATTTGTATTCTAGAAAAAATGCCATAAAAGCGAGGTGAACATTCGGACTACATGATTAGTTCTAGCAAGAAGAAGAAATGCAGATTTTTCTCTTTGAAATTATCCGCTTCACAACTTGGTCCACATCTTCTGTCTTTTTAACCTTTCTGAGAATTTTTCTTATTTATGTCAAAAGGAAGTTCGTTATCTTGTATATTCCAACAGACATTTACGTTCTACAACAACTTTGTTTCATGTTCTACGGAGTTCTATATTGTACAATCTATTAGACCTTTACCATTTTAGTTTATAAAAAAAACAGTCTCCGTGTCTAGACATATGTACCGACATGTGATCTTGTACAATTAAAAATACATCAGTTTCACAACATATAGTTTTCGGACTAGACGTTACCTTCAGTAATTATTGATGGTAGTGTATATTTCTGTTTATATATGCTCGAAATAACACTTTGTATTGGCCAATACATCGCTATATAAAATTATAAGTAACATCATTTTGCTACACTGTCTATTTCCAGTTGTTTGGAAATATACGAGGTAGGTATCTGTGTACAAATAAATCAACATGTCTATCTTGTTAAATCACGGTAATTTTTTCATCAATGCGAATGAATTATCAATACTTGAAGTAGTAAATGTTGGTTTGCGTTTTACTTTCGTAATTTGATAACATATTGGCGTGTAGCGTTCAGTATTGTATTTCTGGCTGTTGTTATGTACACTGATTCGGTATATAACGGACACCTATACTCTTGTTTCAAAATTTCCGTTTTTTTTTATAGAGCTACATATGAAAAAATGTAGAATAAAATTCAATAACATGCTAAATTGTACTTAAATATACGGCCGTGGGTTACTAAATTGAAAAAAATAAGCGTACAGAGGCGGTTGAATTTTTTTTACATATTTTATTCAATTTTATTTCCCTGCAAAAAAATTCTCTTACATATTAAATTAAAGTTACAGACTAGAATATGCCTGAATATGGTCTACAAAAGCTTTAAAATGTAACGTTTTTTTTTTGTTTTTACAAAAAGCATATAGGACAAAAGAATGTGCTATAATAATGATGGCTCTTGATGTTTTGGCCGCAAATTAAAAGGGAGAACACAATAGGCACATTGTGGAAAAAGTTTTAAAAATGTTCAAGAACAATTTCGTGTGTTTTTGTTGTTATTGTCACTAACGGAACAGGCGTTACATTGTATGTTAGGAAACAAAAGATGTTTCACACTTTTTATGAAGTAGATAGTAACTGTCACAATTGATAATTTTTTAATCAAACTATTTACCATTTGCTTTTTAAGACAGTGTCAGACAGTCGTTCTTTTCATCATTTTATATTGACACTGTGCATGACGTGACGTCACAGTCTCACTAGTTCCCTTTCTCATTTATTCCTCTTTCTCATTCGTTCATATTCTCACGACTTCGAAATGCATTCCCACTACATACTAATACTATTGCAATATATACATGTCTCTCAAAAGAGTTCCCCACTACATTTTAGTGTTTCTCATTTGTTCCTTTGCATTTGTTCTCCTGCCCTGCAGTGCAATTGTTCCGTCATACAAAAACCATAGTTTGGTTTCCTGCGAGCGGGAGTTTAAAATCTAAACACATGGTAGATTCATATGTAGGGAATGGTAGGGCACGCTGGGGTAGGGTAGAGTATGTAGATGGTAGTTCGATATGAATATATGCATGTGTTTTGATTTTAAACCCTCGCGGGCGGGCAACCAAATAAACGTTCTTGTATAACGGGACAACTGCACTGCGCGGCAGGGGAACAAATGAGAAACATTGAAATGTAGTTCGAGAGGCATATATGTATTGCAATAGTATTAGTATGTGGTGGATTAACTCTAATTGGAACCAGTGTAACTCATGTACAATTCGTATCCGAATTCTAAACTGTATGGTTATGAGGGGCAGTGACAAGACTGGACAAAAAAAAAAAAAGCCTTGAAGACAACCAAGCTACCTCTTGTATTTCTCTTGTCAATAGAGTGAGCTGGAGCGAGACGCTTCAAGCCAATCAAGAGCTAAACGCATTATTGTGAATGATGGAAATAGAGCAGACTAACAAAACTTGCCATGTGACGTCACGTCATTCATATTAATAACTGTAAGCACTGATGGCAGGATGTAAAGAATGACCGTCTGACACCGGCTTTTTACATTACAGTTCACTCTTTCTCTGCTACATTTTCATCTTCCTTTTCTTTTCTTCTTCATGTTCCACGGAAAATTCACTTGTTTGTCACTGTCACCATCAGGCGCTGTTGTAATTTTCTCTGGTAAAAAGTATCGCCCTCTGCATTACCGACTGTATACATTATACAAGTAGTAGGGGTTGGAGAACCATTTGTATATTTTAAGAATTAATTCATCCATTTTACCTTTACCTGCTTGTGTACACATTTATTAAGCGTATTTTATTGTTTTGTCTCACATGTTTGTGTGCGTGTTTATGTTTGATTATAATATTGTTTTCATAATCGGATTTAAGTATTTTGCGATTTATAAATGTATGTTATGACTAACAATGAATTCGTATGATGAGGGTTGCATTTATTTGAACGAACCTCGTGTAGGTTGTGCTCGCGGATGTTTAATAACGCGTGTGAATGAAAACCGGTGCTCGGCTGGTTTCGTACTATTAATAACTAATTTACTAAATAAATGTAATTATTTCTTGATGAATAAATTAATCGTTAAATTCGTTTTAAAGCTTCCTATAAATAAACGGCGTCGGTGCTTGTAATGGAACTTTTAAATATGATCAGTCGACATGAATGACAGCGGTGCTATGGCGCCCCGTAAGCTAGTGTCATTTATGTGGATTTTATTTTCATACGTAACGTACATGGTGTGCGTGAGAGGTACACTAGGACGTGTGGGAATAATCAGTACCTGCACTTCACATCACCCACACACACACACATACATGTATAGTTATACATGTATGCAAATGTATGCAGGTTAGTCAAAATTACCGGAACACATAAATAATTCTCTAAACAAGCTATCATTTACATATTTTTTTTTAATATACAGGTTGTTCATTCATTTCCTTTTTCAAATGGAACACGCTATATATTTTTACATTTTAAGATTAATTCTAAGCATTTTTGGAGGTATCAATTTTTTATAAAATGCCTAATTTTTGAGTTATAAGCAATGAATCTGAGATTGGAACATTAAAGCAGGCATATTTAGATTAATTTACATTTACTTTAATTATATTTAATTGATTTGATATTTTTTTATTTTGCTCTTTTTTTTATCCGTTCGGTTAAAATAAATAATAAAAAGTTCAGGAGTTTGGATTAATGAATACTCTGTATATAAAAAAAAATATGTTAAAGATCGTATGTTTACAACAAAAAAACTTACGGGTTATGTCGAAATATTACTCTACACTTGTTGTCCCAGAATAGAGAATTAATATGTAATTACAGAAAAATTGCGATTACTTCTGAACAATACAGTTTAGAGCAAATATATAAATAAGATAGTTGTTCAGAATTAAAAACTGCTTGTTAGGTCCCAGATTTTTTTGGGACATCGGTATAAATTACATGAAGCATAGATGTTCTCACGTACGTACGTATTTGATGTTACTAGTTAAACGTACATATCTAAATTTGCTCTAGCTCACTAACGGGGACATAATACAGAGTGTCTTAATTGAACTTTGCATAGGAATATCTGAAATCAACTTGCATAGAATAATCTACTTTAAACTTATCTGTAGTTCATTATCACAGTTTAGTTGTAATGTATAATTGTATCATACACATTATGTAAACTTGAACTTGACACATGTTTAAACATAACCTATAAATGCGAGCGCACAACATGCAAACATGTAACTATAGCGTTGATAATCCTAAACTCAATTATACATACTCACGTTCGTACATGAAAGTGTATATATATATATATATATATATATATATATATATATATATATATATATATATATATATATATATATATGCACGATTCTACTCAATAATCTATCATTTTTCTTCTTTTTCATACACTCACATTCTCTTTCTCTCTCTGTTATCATCTGACTATATGCTAAACCTCGTTCACACTGTAATACATTATTTCACCTCCCATTTCGCTGTGAAATACAATTTCCGCATCGACGCATGTGTGATCCTTGCATATGCGTTTTTTCTTTTTGTTATGCGTAAAAGTATTCAGGAGTGTATTTAGGGAAATATCGTCCCGCGTGTACCGCTTATTGAGACTTATCAGACGCTTGAAGAACGACAGAAGTGTTGGTAAATAAATCAGATACATTGTTATCTCAGTTGCACTCTGACTGATCTTGCCTGCAAGAGCAGTGGATCAAGAAATCTTGCAAAATCAAGCATACATCACATGTATGTCTTATGAAATGTGCAACACAGTAGCACCTCGCAATAACGGCTACTCGCTTAAGGGCGCTGTTAAATCTCCCTTCGTGATACTTAAAATTTCATATTTCTTTTTCAGTTGTAAATCATGTACGTACTGAATATATACAGAGTGTCTGTTTTAAACGGGCCACTTAAGGGATCATGGAAACTATACGAGTTACAATCTCGGTTAAATTAGACAAAAGTTGCCAATTTATGGGCCGATGTTGGTAGTGACTTCGTATTTTGAAATTTTACACGGCCCACTAGATAATGACAAAAGTTTAATTTTTTCGATTTTTAATTATCTTTTATAACTAAGAAGGTACTGAAAATATTGAAAAACGCTTCAAATACATATTTTAGCATACATAAAAAGCTATTCGCTGAATTTGATGAAATTTATTTTTTATTCGGTATTTCTGGAGATACAACATGCGAGTTGATTTTTTTAAATGGGAACCATAGCTAATTTCGTTCTAATTAAAAAGTGCTATTTTTTCTCTTTACAAAATTGAAATATGCAATAAAAAAAATTCATCAAATTAATTAAAGGAAAATTAAAATTGCAATAGCATTTAAATTTGAAAATGTGTGGATATGTATGTAGTACATACATACCGGGTGTCCCAAGAAATCTGGGACATAGGGAATTAACATGTAAATATAGAAATATTGTGATTACTTCTGAACAATATATTTTAGAACAAAACTGTAAATAAAAAAGTTGTTCAGAATTAAAAACTGCATGATAAGATGCCATATTTAATGCTCAGATATGTTTCTACAATTCGTAAATCAATTTTGAAATACTGCATTTTAATGACAGATTAGGTGGTCGTGAAACAAAAATGCTGTGGTTTGATTATTTGTTGTTGTAACTAACAAAAATACATGCCATTTTTGTTCCATGACCTCCTGATCTGTCATCAAAATGCGATATTTCAAACTTGATTTAAACGATATACAAATGTATTTGAGCACTGAATATGTCGTCAAATTATGCAGTTTTTAATTCTGAATAACTTTTTTATTTACACTTTTGCTCTAAAATGTATTGTTCAGAAGTAGTCTCAATATTTCTATATTTACATGTTAATTCCCTATGTCCCAGATTTCTTGAGACACCCGGTATATTTAATTATTGTGTACATTTATAATATGTATATGTGTTTATTAACAAAGAGAAATTTTAAAAAAATATTCAGCCTTTGTCTCTGATGTTCGCGGAGCAAATTATTAATAAAAATTTCATACGCGTAATGCTTCTGAAAATCAGATGACCTCTGCTGCACACCTTGCCACTAAACGTAGTTGAGTTAAGACTATACAAACGCATTGTCCGAGTTTATCTGTGTTTACTGACACCAGCCTGGCATAATTTAATAAACTAGACAATACATTTTTTATAAAGTTTTTTGTAAAAACTACTTTATTGTACTGTTGTTTTCAAAATTGCTCGAAGCGAAAACAATCTCAAGAAAAAATTGATAACATTAACCGATAACTATAAACGAAATTTTTTTAATGTAGTTGTATACGTCCGGCCCGTTCAACAATCTCTGTTTAATAACATTATCCGTGATTCCAATAAGCGGTGTGCACTGTATTTAGTTGGGACTCGGAGATACGTTGATTATAAGCAAGTTTTCACTATTTGCGCGTTCACTACAAGTAGATTCCATTATATTAGTACATCGTACGTAGTTTTGTTTGCAGGCACTCGCGAGACACAAAAAGTCTTAATTCACTTACCGGTGTTTTTACTTGACGTTGGGCGTCCGTCCCCAATTACGCCGGAATTGCGAGGTGCTGCTGTATTTTATAACACATTACATTGTAGTCTATAATCAATCAGGAAGGCAGTAGACAGTATGCAATAAAACAGAATTGAGATTGTTTTAGTTTTATGATCCATACTTGGCTCGTCCAGTTCATATAGTTCATTATGATTCATGTAAGTACTAACCAGGTATATTTAACGGTGTTGCATATTAATGTAAGGTTCATAAGTGCAATATTGATTATATTCAGAAGTACTAGTTGTAGCAATGTCCGAATGGGGAATTGAAGCGAACTCTCTCAAATCCAACGGCCTTGTATTCAAGTACTCTATATTTAATTACAAGAATAATCCAATAAAACTCGAAATTCCAATTATGTACTTTAATAAATTAAATTACGTTATTTTCTTCTTTATGTTATTTCTACCTTGTAGTCTTTTTTATAACGTAATAATATAGCGAAAGCTTTTAAAGTTTATTTTATAAATTATCTTCTCTTTAAGATGATCTGTCCTTTCATCTTTGATGATGATAATTCCTTTTGATAACATGTACAAAAACATGTAGGTATATTTTCTTTTTCGCTTTACTCTGAAAACGCCTTGAACCAGTTCTGTTGCAGGACATAATGCTTTTGTTCAATTTGTGAACCGTGCAAAAAATGTTCCGTACCTTTTTTTGAACTGAAAGCAGTTTAAGTATTGGACACTGAAAATGAGGACTACATTTCGAATATGAGCACTCGAAATTCAATAAATAAATGAAAATATCTTTCAACTCATATAAAAAAGACGAAATATTTATACATGTGGTACATTGCTTTTATAAAGGTATAATGTAGCTGTTGAAAGAACACAGATGAATGGTAAATCTGTTGATTTGCGTCTTTGTTTCTGAGACAATAAATACATGTCAGTGAATATATACAGGAAGGAAAATTTATCTTCAGACACAGTCGTGAAACTGTCTTTTAATAGAATGCAATAAGTCACATCCAGATTCAGGTCAATCCAATGTTTAATGTTCTATTTTTCTAGATAAAATTTCTACCCTAGCTGTGCAAAACCATACGAATATTATTATTTAATATATATATATATATATATATATATATATATATATATATATACCGGGTGTTAATTAAAAAACTGGCCATAGGCGTTTAACATGTAAAATCAGTTTTTCCTCCTGCATTAGTTCCCTAATTACTTTAGAGAAAAATACTTTAAATAAAAGTTGTAGAGAATTAAATTCTGCATCTAGGTGAACAATCAGATTTAATGTTTGATATTTCATAACTGAGAAAATCTAATTTAAAATTTCATGAAAACACATAATACATAGGAATAGCCATGTAATTTAAACAAAATTAAAAACAATTGTATGACATTGTAACTGTCAAAAAAATTTATTAAATCACGAATATTTCGATAACTTTGTCCAGAATAGAACCATTTTATTACTTGAAGCTTTTCTTCATGTGAAAACTGTTCCATAGTTTTAGAAATATCTGTTATTGAACGAAAATTACGAAACACAAATATTTTTGACAGTTACAATGTCATACAATTGTTTTTATTTTTGTTTAAATTCCATAGCTATTCCTATATATTATGTGTTTTCATGAAATTTTAAACTTGATTTTCTCAGATATGAAATGTCAAAAATTAAATCTGATTTCACAGTTAGATGCAGAATTTAATTCTCTAAAACTTTTACTTAAAGTATTTTTCTCTAAAGTAATTTGGGAACTAATGCAGGAGGAAAAACTGATATTACATGTTAAACGCCTATGGCCAGTTTTTTAATTAACACCCGGTATATATATATATATATATATATATATATATATATATATATATATATATATATATATATATATATATATATATATATATACAGGCTGGTGACCGCGACACCGGAACATAGGGATTTAACATGTAAAATCATATTTTTATAATTTCCTGCTTCCCTAATTATTTTAGAGAAAAAAGCTTCAAATAAATGTTGTAGAGCATAAAATTCTACATTAAATGCAGTAAACAGAATTAATTTTGCATGTTTTATAACGGCAGAAATTAAATTCAAAATGTTGAAAAACAGCTTAAAAATACTTAAGGGTAGCCTTGGAATTCAAACAAAATTCAACAAATGATTGATGTTTTATCTGTCAGCAGAAAATATTTCTTGCTTCATGAATTTATTGCTAGTAGTGAATTATAAGAAAAAATGGTGGATAATTATTTAATTAGTGAAAGAAATGAATTTCTTAAATTATATTACAATGGTAATAGTTTAAGAAAAGTGAGAGATTTATTTGGGTGTTCGCACCCACACAGACCAATTCCTTCAATACATACGATTCAAAGAGTTGTTAATAATCAAAGAAAATATGGGTCAGTGTTCCATCCATGTCACAGTTGCGTTATAAAAGAATTACATGTTGCACCAGAAGAAGAAATTTAGGTTGAAGATAACGCTAATGAAATAAATGTTCTCGCTTCAGTATCGAATAATCCTAATGTGATTAGTTTTAAATAACCCTTCACAATATCGTGCAAATGTTAACGTTTGGGTTGGAATGTTAGGTTCCAATATTATAGGACCTTTTTTTATTGATGGCAGAAATATTTAGAATTAATCCAGACCGAAATTGGACCTACTATTGATAATGTTGCAGGGGAAAATATGATTTGGTTGTCCTGCTCATTTTACGAATGAAACAAATATTTTTAGATCAATCTTTCCCAAATTGCTGGATGGGACGCGGTGGTCTCACAGTAAACTGGCCAGCGCGATCCCCGGATTTGTCCCCAAACGACTTTTTTTATGGGGGCATTTAAAAAAAATCTGGTGTGGTCACCACACTACTTTCTTATACTCAATTTAAATTGGCACATATTTGACATTTAAAATGCACATTTCTGTAAATATTTTGTCTTTGTTTTGTTTTCATAGCATATGATATTTTAAATACATGCCAATATATAAATACATTTTACTCAAAATTGGATAAATATAGACGAAAAATGTATAGAACATTTTTTCTTCATTATAATATTTGCTACAACTTTTATTTGAAAATTTTGTACGTATCATTTTTTGTTTTTAAAATAATTTGAAATTTACAATTTCTGTGTTCAGTAAACTTCCTCTTCCGGTTTTCTAATTATACCCAAAATCTAATCAGCTCTTCGCCAATCCCAAAAACTTTTAAATATGAAGTTTCATTACTCTAGCTTTATTCGTTTTTGAGATAATGAACATACGGCCACACATACATACATACACACAGACATCATTGAGAAAATAGTCAAAACGTATTCAGGGGACCTCAAAACGTGTATTTCCATCAAAATCTCGCAATCGAAATTTTTCATGATTCCTATACTTTCTTTATACTACGTATAGAAAGTAATAATATCTATAAAACTAAACATTCAAATGCAAATTCTTTGAAATTAAAAAATATGCAACGCAATTTTTATCATAGACTTGGATTTTGTTCGGCAAATAATGGAGATTTATTTTAGCACTTAGTTTAAAGTAATTCTGAATTAAATACATTAAAAACATGTTATTGATAATAACAAAAAACAACGGTTCTTTTCAGGACCACCAACATTTTTACAAAGAGAATTTCTTTTAATGCAATTTATCATAAAAATTAATAATTCAAAATTATTTTTTATTCTGCCAATTTTGTTTCATCTCTCAATTTTATTTCTGCCGTTATAAAAGCATGCAAACTGTAATAGAACTTGAGAAATTCATTTCTTTCACTAATTAAATAATTATCCACCATTTTTTCTGATAATTCACTACTAGCAATAAATTCATGAAGCAAGAAATATTTTCTGCTGATAGATAAAACATCAATCATTTGTTGAATTTTGTTTGAATTCCAAGGCTACCCTTAAGTATTTTTAAGCTGTTTTTCAACATTTTGAATTTAATTTCTGCCGTTATAAAACATGCAAAATTAATTCTGTTTACTGCATTTAATGTAGAATTTTATGCTCTACAACATTTATTTGAAGCTTTTTTCTCTAAAATAATTAGGGAAGCAGGAAATTATAAAAATATGATTTTACATGTTAAATCCCTATGTTCCGGTGTCGCGGTCACCACCCTGTATATATATATATATATATACAGGGTTAGTCAAAATTACCGGAACACCTAAATAATTCTCCAACCGTAAAGAATTTTAAAAAATGTTTCGTACAAAAGTTTTTTGGTTGTAAACAAGCTACCGTTTAAGTATTTTTTTAATATACAGGGTGTTCAGTTTATTGCGGAAATTAGGTAAACTTTCATTTTTCAAATGGAACAGCCTATATTTTTTTACTTTTTTCAATTTTAAGATTAATTCTTAGTATTTTTTGTAGGACTCATTTTTTTATAAAATGCATCATTTTTTAGATATAAGCAATTAATCTGTCGTTTAAATGTCAATTGATTGACTATTTGTCAATTGTTTCATGAAGTTGTGGAGCATTATCAAGCAGGCACATCTACTTTAAGTTACATTAACTTTAATTTTATTTATTTAATTTGTTATTTTTTTTTATTTTGCAATTTTTTTTTATTCCTTTGGTGAAAATAAACGATATGTATGTATGAAAATACTCTTTATTCGAAGTTCAGGAGTTTGGATTAATTGCTTATAACTCAAAAATTATGCATTTTATAAAAAAAAATTTCCTACAACAAATACTTAGAATTAATCTCGGAATTAAAAAATGTAAAAATATACAGAGTGTTCCATTTGAAAAAAGAAAGTTGACCTAATTTCCACAATAAAATGAACACCCTGTATGTTAAAAAAATAAGTAAACGATAGCTTGTTTATAACCAAAGAACTTTTGTACGAAAAATTTTTTAAAATTCTTTACGGTAGGAGAATTATTTAGGTGTTCCGGTAATTTTGACTAACCCTGTATATATATATATATATATATATATATATATATATATATATATATATATATATATATATATATATATATATATATATATATATTCGTATATCTCAGGATTTCTGTCTTTCAGGATATACAATTTTCTAAAAGCTCTATAAGCACTATTTGATGGCGCTTTAATCTTTTCAACTTTAGAAATCTCTGTACGGATTCGATTTTGAAATTTAGTTTTTCCTTTTTTTATCAATTTGATTTCAAGTCTTCTGTATAGATAGATTTGAAACACTTAGAAAGGAATTTTTCTTTATTTTGTTTTTAGTACGGGTTGAAAGGAAATGTTCTTTAGATTTCTTGAATTCATTGGATCGTAAGCCGACTTTGCATGGTATTATACAGCATGCAAATCTCACCTGTAAAACTGGTTGCATCCATCATATGTTCTAAATTTAAACCGGCGTATATTCCAAAAGGCAGAAGGGTGAATCCGGATATATATATATATATATATATATATATATATATATATATATATATATATATATATAATTCTGTATTTTAACTGCATAATCCAAAGGCATTTAATTCCAAATCACTAATTCCATTATAATATAATTTCCACAAAATATGACAGAATTAATTGACATTTAAAATATCGCGAGCCGGATTATTGTAGTATTTGTTCCAATGGTTAATCTGGTGCGTTATAATTAATGTGTCATTATAATGATAGATTACACATGGTCTGTATACCGCGGATCACTGCACGCTATCATGTAAATTTGCAAAAAGTGATGATTTTTATCCCTGTCTGTATTATGTAAATGAGTTTAATAATACACTAAATACAATTACATGATTTGTACGGTTCATCATATCTGCGTAGCAATCATAAGCGCCGACTACGCGGGGGCAACAGAGGTGACCGCCCCTAATATGATCTAATTGATAGGGGCGAGAGTATCAATTGGCCCCCATAGAATTTTATTTCAAATACAAAATAAAAAAGATGGAAAAATGTTGAAAAATATTTTTTTCTCAAGTACTAAAGGAAATTTTGAGAAACAAAAAGTCAGATGCGCAACTAGACCATAATACGCATTTGTAGAAACGAACGACATACATACGATCATATGTTGTAATAGTCATTTCGTGATCCAAGGGGTCTGATCGGGATTTCTGCGCAAAAATTTTTAAAATCGGTGAATGCTACATCGTGCCGAATACTATAGCTCTTTGACTGGAGGTCGATCAGCTAAAAAGTCGAAGCCTATGTAACGCATTATGTAACAATTTTAACAAAATAAAACTATAGTCGGATACTAACTAAAGCAGTAATGAATAATAGAAAATACATAGATTACCTAATTGGTATTTGCGAATAAACCATTCGTTTTGTTTTTAGTTATAGGTTATAGATAGTTAATTACTCTGCGAACTATTCTGTTCCATTTAGTTTAGATAGGTTTTGACAAATAAATCTCCATTAAATATACTAGCACGTGTGTATAATTAGTTTATACATTAATTACGCTGTAAATTAGATTATAAAATGCTGTATTAGTTTAGTTGGTTTTGACGTAAATCGCATAGTCGTTTAATAACCTCATTTCACTGACAGCTAATTCGGTTATTACAAGTTTTGTTTTATTTGCTTCCGCGGCACACTTGTCTGCCAGCATTGAAATAAATAATAGCATTTCTTACTTTTCTTCTATACTAAGAATCACGCTAGCTTGATTTATAATTCGTTGACACTACCACCACTGACCGCTTGGCGGCACTAGCATCGTATAACGGAAATCATCGCAGTGTAACGTGGGATAGAAGCGCTGTTGCATTTATTTTCATTGTGGCCAGATAGATTACACACATTTTTCTACTGTTAACCAAGTAAATATTACGTGGAATTTTCTATTTTAAATCCAGGCACTGGCGCAGTGCAATAATATAACCTGCTGCTGGTTCATTCCTATAAAGCAGTGAATTTGAATTATTAATATGTCATAGTCGGCACGAGTTAGACCGAATATTATTCTTGGATAAAATAATATTATACTGTATCTTGACGAGCAGCAAAATTGTGAAATATTGGTAGCTATACAGCACAGGTCAGTTTGATGTTTATATATCAACAGTTTGCCAGTAGCAGACGCATTACTTCGCTTATTAAACTTTATATATTCTCTCCGGTATATAAGGTGTAAAATTTTATTAATACCTGCTACATATTTGATGCTATAAATTTCATTATTCCAGAATATTTAATATCTAGTGTATCTGAATAACAGTTCGGTAGGAATTTATATATGAACTGTATAGTGAATATTTTTTTTTTGTATTTATTTCTTCACACCTGTATCTGTCATAGATTCTGCTAATATTGGTGACAATGTGAGCTGTGACATTTACAAGAGTTTATGAAACATTCTGTACTTTGGAAACTGAAAAAAAGTTTGCAAGAAAACATGTAACAATCAGTTACAGAATCTGAATATGGAACATTTTATGACATTTCATTTGATTCGCATGATACTTTGAATCAATAAAATCTATCTAGTATTTCGTATTTTCAGTTGTAAGCAACAAGTTAAGTTAAATAACATACGTGCGATACGTTCTTGGAAAGTCGACCGTAAAGCGAAATACCATATAAGAAATCATTTATTTTCCAACACATGACAAAAGACATGCACTAGGGATTTGGCCGTATATCGAAAAATTGTAGGCCGTGAACTTATTATTATAAAAGGTCATTCTAGCGAAAAACCGAATCAAACGGGAACCGTATAAAGGGAGTTAAGTGTATTAGTTGAATATGAACGAAGCGAGAGAGTTATGTAATGATTATGTGGCGAGCAATTACAAGAAAATAAGGAATGAAAGGCAGACTTCTGTGGACGGAGTGTGCGGCATTTCTGCCGAAAATTTGGTCCATCACAGAAGCTCCGTAGTGTTTTGTTTAATATATAAATATTTCATGAAATGATCGTGGGGAAATATAGGCTCTGCTAATGGAATAGGCATGATGTTATGGATGTAAGTATATTAGTAAACATGAGTACGAAATTCTCAGAATTGTTATGAATTCTTGTTCGTATATTCATAACGACCGTTATATTATACATTATTAAATATGCCTAATGTACTCATAATACCGTAATTACCGCACCGATCCGAGGATATTAGTATCCTGAGAATTTATTAGAATTATTTCAACAAAAAAGATGTAGTCTGTCAAAATAATGATAAACATAGATTAAGGTATTCAAAAGTTTATTTTAGAAATTCTGTTGATTTAATAGTTTAACGAACTTACTATAAATATTATTACGTAATCCAACTTTCCTAGCTGTCACTTGTGGCGTATTTCAGTATGATAAAATATTGATTGAAATATCACGATTTATACGTTATTACCTTATTCTTGAAGTTTTCTATGTAAAAATTCTTGTTAGCTTACCAAACTTTTTTTTTTATAAAAGTTATAATCAACATTACGTTTCAATAGGTCACCAATCTAAGCGTAATAATTAATCCAAAATTTAGTATGCTCTGCAAACCAGACATTGTATAAGTTATTTTTAATTTACATTTTTTTTTGCCTGGTATAAAGAAGAAGAAAAAAACTTTAATTTGTGTAAACTTTCAATCACCGTTTTTTGTTTTCATCCGATTAAGCAAACAATGACTGAAATTCTTCGAATTAAGGCGGCTGCACTTTGCATGTTGTCAAAGCTAGGAACTTATGGAAAATAAACTCATCGACATTCGGTAACATCAATTGAATATTACGCACTGACGGGTACAAATAAACGGCGAATCCGTGCCGTAATTAAGTGTAATTAACACGTAAGCTTCGGCGCGCGTACGTGTTTACGCCAATTTTCGAAGCTGAATGTTCGCGTATGTTGCATATGTTCGTTTGTTTGATCAAGAGGATCTAAAGCCGATGCAAATTTAGTCATTTAGTAACATAAGTATTTCAGTATATATCAATATTCGGCAAGAGTAAGAGAAAATTTACGAAATAGGTGTACAAGAATTTCGGAAAATTATGTTATACAATTATATTACATATTTGTATTATACAAATATTATATTTCTCTGGAATCCTTCCCTTGGAAACGAGGATATTCATATTTAAATGCTTCTGTACTGCCGAATATTTACATATTTATCTTATTTTAATCAAATTTATGACCATTTACATATACAGTGTGTCCCAGCGACTACCATACATAGGGAAATTAACATTGGGAAATTATATAAGGATCAACTATTGCCTTGAGCTATATGTATATTCTTTCTGAGTGACAAAAACAAAAGATTTAAAATAAAGAAATTTACTTCTGTCAAATAATTTTATATTACATAATTATTTAAAGGAATTTTATTTAAATTAGGAAATTCGGTACGCCAATTCCCTTCGCAAAAGTAATAGAAATGGAAACCAGAATGTTAACAACGAAGTAGATATTTTGGCAGCTGTCGAAGTGTGAGGGAAATTACAAATAATCTCGGTGAATCACGGCACTCATAAAAAACACAAATATTTTGCTTACAAATATTACACGCTGTTATTAGCAGCAGATAGTGAAAAACGAATCACTTTTTGTGAATTAATGTTTAATAAATGTCATGCTTTGGAAAATATTTGTTTCACTGACGAGCACACATTTACCTTAAATGTGGGACACAATTTTGTGACAGATTAAGCCACTGTCTGCTAGTCAATGGGAATACGTTTGAACATTTCATTGATTAGTACCTGCTAGTGATATTGAATTTTGTGCTTAACTGTTGTGTTTTGTTCGTTTTTCTATTACAAAATGCAAACTCTTAAGCTTTCTGTTGTAGGTATGCATTACTGAAAATCACCCAAATTTGTTTCTACACAAACTTTATTATAAAATAATAAATATAACCATATTATTTATTTCTAAATATTATTTATTTGCAAGAATATTGATAATTCAATGGTAATAATTGTACTGTGTCAGCAAATTCTAAAAATAACAGCAATCTGACAGTTTTAAATTTGATTAATTCAATTACCTACTGTTTAATTTGTGCCAATCACATGTTTAGATACAGACACAGCAATACTTGATCCTTACATAATTTCCCAATGTTAATTTTCCTATGTATGGTAGTCGCTGGGACACACTGTATGTATAAATGTATATCTTTGCCAAATGAAATAAAAGAGCAATGTGAAACCCTCGTCTAAGAATTGTTCCGATATTAACATACTTTTACTCACGGAAATTTAACACTTGTCCCCCAGAAAGAAGGAGGTTATTTGACTGACCGCAACTGTTATTTTAACATATTTTATTCGTTTCATCTGAATTCCTTCCTACAATTTACATAACATGTTTATAGTCTCATGTATAGTACTGAGATCTTTCAATATTTAAACTTAAAATCTATATATCTAAGGCTTTAGAATCATGGGGCATATAATTTAAATAAAATAGTAAAACACTGAGATTTTTGTTTATGCGATGAAAATAGAACATATTTGTTTATACTTTATAAAAAGTATAGCGACAGCTTCAGAGAAAATATGTAGTTTGCTTTTTATTTTCTCGTAAACAACAACAAAAATATGTCAAACATTTTGTGTCATTTTTTGCAGCAATTAATCATGCAATATAGTACTAAATTATGTGTACAATGTTCTATAATTGAACAAAGAATGTTTCATCTCATAAAAGCGAAAATTTGACGCGCAAATGTACATTTAATAATATTTACAGTGTGCCTGATCAATAGCTGACGAAGCTTGTTAAAGAACTTTCACGGCACAGATCAGTTTGAAACGTATTTCCGATATCGTTTAATCAGCCAATTAAAATGCACTTTCGTCGGAAGTTTTAATTCTTTTGGCGCTTTCCAAGTTCGGTGTATATCTTCGAACATTTATCTTTTTTCTGGTAGAACCGGTTCAACGAATAATATTAAAATTGTATTGATGTTTGAGTACCTACTTTACCTACTACGCTATAGGTATTTTCATTTTCTTCTAACGTTTACGTATATTTTCGCTAGATTTATAAATGGCAAGATATCGTGACGGAATCTATAGACAAAGAAACTAGTACAACGGATGCTAAATTAAGTTCATTCGGCTTGTACACAATTTACTTAAATACTGTTCGTGTTTAAACAGAATTTAATTTTATTACAAACATTCGATTAAATGATTGTCAGTTATGGAAATATAATCTAATGTATAAACAATTGAAATTGACTTCTATATTTTTGAACATTGGAAGTGGCATTTATAGGACACTAGTATATTCGAATGAATTTGAGTCTTAATAAAATTTTTATTGACAATTTTATTTATTAGGTCTTAATACTGAGTCGTCATGTTGTTGCATATAGTACAAGTGTGTCGAATGAAACGTATAAAAATGTAAATAAAATTGTTGTATATAATGGGCCCCTCCCAGATTTTATTCCAAATATATTCTGAAAGCATAACCATGTGACAATTTTTCAAACCTGTCTAAACGAATAGATGCGTAGAATACATTATAGATTATGAAGGGTGCCATGCACAACACGACACAACAAAAAAAATGTATTGTTTTTCCGTTCATACTGGATAAATATTGTCACTGTATAGTGTTTAAATTTTAGTTTTAAGTTTTAATTCCCATAGTTCATTTAATAGATTCAGACAAACTTTTCCTGCCAGCAATTTAAGTGATTAACATTCCTTGTCAAGAATTTCTAATGCGTAAATCGCTAAAGTTGTTCGATAATTCTGTGGTGAAATTTAATTTGTTTTTTGTTCATTATCTTGTAGATTATAAGAATATTGTGATTATATTTTATTCTTTAAAATTTAATCTTAATTTTTCTTTGAATGATGTAGAAGATGTTGATGATGATTTATAACACTTTTGGACTTCCATCTTCTGTATGTTAAGTTAATAAAACTAGTTGTTACCAAATATATAAATAACTTTATTATTATTAATACACTTAATAACACAAGTCAAATATAACATTAATACACTGTGTGTTAATGTTATATTTGACTTGTGTTATTAAGTGTATTAATAATAATAAATTTATTTATATATTTGGTAACAACTAGTTTTATTAACTTAACATGCAGAAGATGGAAGTCCAAAAGTGTTATAAATCGTTTAATCTTAATGTTTTACGAATGGAAGAACGTATTTGAATGTTCAGATGTTAATAACATAATATTTGGTATATGTATCGCTGGCTCCATTTTTATATTTGAGAGTAATATTTTCATTAAACCATATATGATAATTACTTGTGTAATATACAACATATGGTCCAGTTACAAGAATAATTTTCACATATCAGACCGCTACAGTGTGTGAACTGGAAGAGTAGTATTTTTGGCCGTACGCATTTTTTTTATTGCAGTCAATAAATTCATCCGATATTAATTTTTATACATTTATTATCCATGGATGATGTGATAGCTTTGTTAATCGTGACTTCTATGTTTTTTATAGCTTTTTCAACCATACGCGTTCCTCGTAATTCTTTGATGAATTTTTGCGTCACTTTTCCTGCATCTATAATATAATCAAGCGTAGAAAATATTTTGTTTTGAATTAGAGCATCTTACATATCAAAATAGATGAATGCTTTGAAAATTTACTATTAACGTAAAATATACACCCTTTGAAATAAGCACATCTTGAGTGAATTACATAAACATCTACAGGGAATTATTATTCTACCGTAACACGCATTTCCGCTTATAAATCTGTTACAACTTGTAACTTACAAAACTGTCAAAATATTATTTCAAAAGAGCACCTGTAAAATTATTTACTTGCAAGCATGTTTTTGGACTATCTTTCTAATATTTCGCAATACGGTTTAACCGTATTGAAATCTCCCCAATGCTGGTCTAGTATTCTTGTGAAACTCACCTTTGCAAATATCATTAGTGTTTGTCCATGTGACAACGACAGAGAGCGAGATTGTCTGTTGCAAATATCTGTAACTTTCGCGCCATAAACTTCTACATCGCGCACTTCGCAACACAAATTGCGACCGAGTGACCGAGTAACCGATATACAAAACTACGCGACGCCAGAACTTCGCGACGCCGACTGTCGTTCAGAGGAGAACATTTGGTCGAAATGTATCAGGCGTCGGGCGCCTGCGTCCTAGTTCACCTCAGACACCTATACAATGTGTGAAATCATACTCATACATGCATAATTGTATGGTTGTTTTGGTAAGCAATGTCACAGACGGAAACTGGTCAATGAAATAACTTAATTCGCTTTGAGATGCACCGTAATTAACTGGGCGAGAATTGGTCTGTAATTAGAGGTGCTGTGAAGAATTGCACAGAGCATAGAGTAATTAGTATTTCGGACAGCGTTAACACAGACTAATTACAAAATGCGAACGATGAAATTCGTTACAATTAATAATATTATATACAAAAAAAAAATCATTCAATCTCAGTTCTTTCAATATTTTTTATATTGAGACTCTTATATTTATTATATATTGAATATTTTGACAGGTTTATTGATTATTTTTTTTTTGTAAAGGTTTTCTTTTTCAATAATAGGGTATATCAGTTCAAATTCATTCATCATATCTCTGGTATACATCGACATCCATCAACTTAATCTTTTTAACCTAAATTTCTTTAAGTTTGTCTACTGAAATCAGAATCTCTTGATGCAGCTAGCAACGAATAAATTTCCAAACTGTCATATTAACGGACAGGGAAGGGATAAATGATAATCATAATCGATTATCCTTCATGTATTTTCAGGTCGGACTATTTAAATATTTAATCCTCACAGGTAGGCCTCGGTCACGATAGAAGCAATAGCTCTTCCGGTTCACTAAATACCAAACTGGATGTGACTTTTCCTAAACTTTCTTTGAACGCAGAATATAAACTTGCTCCTGACAAATGTCTTACTTTTTCAGAATTACTTATTAATTCAACACAGTATTGGAAACGGTAATAAATAACTAAAAGAAAATTTATTCTGTCGCATGTAATTCATCAAGAATTATTTTTTAATATAAACTAATTTCTTGAGTGTCAAACATAATAGTTATTTATGTACCAAGGGTGTTATGATGATGATTATGCAAGGAGGGTGATGATGTTCCAGTTCGAGGGTCTTTGGCCCGAGGGAAGGATGTCGCCCGATTGTGAGTTGGACATTGTAATTAATGATAGTACATTGGAAAACGTAGAATCAATTAAATATCTGGCTGTTGTAATTGATGGAAGATTAAAATTCGATATGCGCGTAAGATGTATATGCAAAAAAGGTAGCCAAAAATATTAATTTCCTGGCAAGAGTCCGTAAATTTACATCCCCATGGACCATGCAAACAATTTATAATACCATTATGTTGCCGCATTTTACTTATGGTAGCACTATTTTATATTTATGTATGCAAAATGACATTCAAAAGTTACAAACATTACAAATTAGAACTTTGAGAATAATATTACGCTGTTCCAAACTAACGCGAATAACAGAGATGCAAAAAATATTAGGTTGGTTAAACGTGAAACAAATATATGAATTTAATACCATGGTATTTATTTTTAAAATATTAAATGGAATAGTAGCTTCGTATTTGAAAAATAAAATAAAACTCCACAAAGACATTCATGATTATAGCACGAGACAAGTTGAATGTTTCTACAATCTACATACATTTGAAGAATAAAAAAAGTACTTTCAATTCCGTTTTCCATAAAGGCCTTGACCAATATAATAAGTTACCCACCGAATTAACGAAAACGAAAACACTAAACCAGTTTAAATGGAAGCTAAGACAGATTAGTACCTGAGTTTCTTTTCAATTCTATGATTTTTCATTTGCTAATTTTTGTCTTTGTTAATATAGATGTTATAGTTTATAATTTAGGATGTACAATAGAGGTTATAGTTTATAACTTATGATGTAATGTTTTAGTTTTCTGGTGTTTCTTGTGATTTTGGTTTATATCCAGGGCTGTAGTTGCGCCAGGGCGCACCTGGTACTTTTTTAAGATACCAAGGCTAAGCTCTGCCACATTTTTAAAAAACTTAAGGAATAATTAAATATTTTATAGTAAAATGTTTCATTATATAAATGATCCGAACATTTTAAACAACTTTTTCATTTATTAAATTAAATACTATGAAAAAAAATATGCGCCCCGGCACTACTTTTTTTAGGACTACACCTCTGTTTATATCGCATATATGTTACATATACTTTGTTATAATATTTCGAGAATGTATTAACCCTGGCTATTTCAATAAATATGATTATTATTATTATCAATTGGTTTATTTTTGAAAATCACGTCGACTGCAATACGTGTGTTTGATGATCTGTCAGAAGATATTTTAACCAGAACGAAGAAAGCTACTGAAGATTTATTACCCACTAAAACGAAGGCAATTTATGAAAAAGTCAAAATATTTGTTGACTGGAAGTTGGAAAATAAAGCGCGCGCATAAGTCATTATGTCTGTTCATTATGCCCTCGGGCATATGGAGCTTGTTTTCACATTTCGTATCTAAGGTGAAAAAAGCTAATAAAAGGCAAGTGTAATATAAAAACTTTTTATATTTTTCAGTTACATGGTAGATATGGATTTGAACCACAAGGTTTTATACAAATCCGATGCTACCGAGGATTATGATAAAGTTTGTAGAGAAATGGCATCAAATTCTCAACGGACAGATCTTAAAGATATTTTTTTTCTTTAATCTCTAAGGCCTAAATCAAGAACTTCTTGTACGAATGAATGTGAAAACTGATAGAAAAATGTCGCAGGTATTTAGTTTGGTGTATGAGTAATATTGTTGCTGTTGCGAATGAGGTTGCGGGTCTTATAATTTATAAAAATGAAGTTTATGTTTGGTGAACCTGTGAACGATGCGTGATGCGAAGCAATTTCGGATGAACACCAGTCATTAATCCTAAGATGAAAACACAAGTGTATTACCGACGCAAAATAATAAAAGAAAACAAAAGCGAATCCATAATCGTAAATAATGAAACGAAAATAATAAATATTGATACGGATTCAACAATTCGTACACATCAATAAAGTCTTGTTGATCAAGATTGATGTTGGTGTTTAGTAGTTTTATTTTCTGTTCCATTATAAGATGAAAGTAAAGCCAGCAAAGATTATATATGTCTCGCGGATGAATGAAATGACGGCGATAAAGTTAAATGCACCAGTATAATTAAAATAGGAAATTGTACTTCATTATCTAACGTCATAAAGTGCATTTACTATTAGTGAAGTTTTGCGCGCAACTTTAGTTTTCGAAAGTTAATAACTGCAGATAGCGAATAAATGCTGTCACCTCGTTAACTGTTGCATAAAATGACTTATTTTTAGGTTATATTATAACGCGCCGTGTTTGATACTGTATACACTATACAGCAGTGGTTCTTAAAGTGGGGGGCGCGACCCCCAAGGGGGTCGATAAAAATTTTTGAGGGGTCGCAGAATATTTGGCGAGTGATCCATTATTGCAACTAAACAAATAAATCTGCTAATAATAAAAACCATTAGTAATTCATCTTAATTAAACAAAAGAAATTATCTCCTGGATTTTAGTCCCCTCCAACATTTTTCTGCGCACACGGTTCGGGGGGTCCTTCAGAATTTTCAATTGTGAAAAGGGGTCGCGCGACCCAAAAGTTTAAGAAACACTGCTATACAGTATGGTGAGATGAACACGAATTATGTTTCAAAGTAAGAATAACTTGCAAGTTACTTTTCGACAGTAGCTCCTTTGTAATTCCTTGGTTCTATAAATATGATTATATTCTGTCATGTTGACGATGTGACAGCCATGATTGACAAGTACGTTGTGTGTTGTCTGTTCACAGTCAACTGAACGAGACGACGCTCGAGGCTATACAGTTCTTACCCGGTTACGTGGATCCATACCATCAGAGGTAAAACCGTTACCGTTACAAGTTGTAGCGCTGAAGGTAAACGACATTAAGAACTCCTAACGTGTTTTACTTTTGCAGGCCTATGAAACTTGGCGAGATTGGCTGTTTCCTGAGTCACCATGCGATCTGGACAGAGGTGAGCGATAGAATTAGTTCAAACACAAATTGAAACAGGACTGGTTTAAGGAAGAAACATGAAAAAATGACACATTTCCTCGAAACAATTTGTTTTATTCTTTTACTGTTCAGGTAACAGAATCGAAGGATAACTAGATAATAAACTTTCGGTATTTTCTGATATTTTTCATTTTGAATTACAGTCCTATATTAAATGATATCTTTACAACTAGCCATAATAAACATACACATTTCTTTTATAAGGTAATTAATATTAAATATAAAATAGTATTTTCATTCACTTTGTGAAAATCCATATTCAATTAATTATGTACCGGATGTCCCAAGAAATCTGGGACATAGGGAATTAACATGTAAAATTGAAAAAGTTGCGATTACTTCTGTATTATACATTTTAGGGCTCTGAAATTTGGTACAGGTGTAGGGATAGCTTATTCGCATTGATTGGTATTAATTAAAATGATATTAATGCTCACATTTCTAATAAAAATGCTTTTTAAAAAGTAATAATTAAAAGATGTATCTTAAATATCATTTTTGCAAAAAGTTATGTATGGCGTTGCTAGCACAACGGTAAGATGCTTATTTGGTAATTTAAATAATTTATAAATGTTATGGTTCGAATCTCCAAAATATTTTAGAGTTTTTTTTAATTTTTAAAATAATTACTCCTATTTTTTAAATAAATGAAATTCTATGTAAATTATTTTAAAATTAAAAAAAAACTCTAAAGTGTATTGCAGATTCGAACCATAACATTTATAAATTATTTAAATTACCAAATAAGCTTCTTACCGTTGTGCTAGCAACGCCATAAATAAATTTTTGCAAAAATGTTATATTAGCTACATCTCTTAATTATTACTTTTTAATAGCATTTTTATTAGAAATGTGAGCATTAATATCATTTTAATTAATACCAATCAATGCGAATAAGCTATCCCTACACCTGTACCAAATTTCAGAGCTCTAAAATATATAATACAGAAGTAATCGCAACTTTTTCAATTTTACATGTTAATTCCCTATGTCCCAGATTTCTTGGGACACCCGGTATGTATATTATATATAAATAGATTACTTTGTTTATTTTCACGTGCTTTATTTATTTGAAAGCTACATGTTTCGTCGGCATTGCGACATCATTGCCTGATGATGTCGCAATGCCGACGAAACATGTAGCTTTCAAGTAAATAAAGCACGTGAAAATAAACAAAGTAATCTATTTATATATAATATACATATATAATTAATTTAATTAATATTATATATTGTCTATTCAAATCCATATAGGAGTGACGTCACATCAGATGAATTTTATTCACGACATAAACAAAACAAGCTATCTCTTTCTTATACATTTTACTCGTATAAATCTATAAACACATCGAACTGTTATAAGGGGCGGAGCTTATTTATGACGTCACTCCTATATGGATTTGAGTAGACAATAGCTATCTTTTACATCTTCATTTAACAATTTATTCATACATATATATAACATCACGCTTTTCTCATTACTGGGGTAACAGACCCTTTATTTCCCACAATCATTCGCCACATACTTCATGAAACAATAATAAAAATCAATATTTTGATAAATATTTAACTATGAGTCCCAAATGTGTATATATTTTTTTAAATAAATACAGGTAGTCAAGCGTGGTTACTCTCGTGTGCTCGTTCTCGAAGATGATATCCGTTTCGAGCCATTTTTCCGTGCCAAAGTCGTTCGGCTCCTTCGTGAACTGAAGGACGTTACCTGGGACCTGGTGTACTTTGGTCGTAAGCGCATGTCCCGCGAGGAACGTCCAGACAGTACACGTGGTCACGAGGAACTGGCTACTGATGATGATGCCGAGACTTGGGTACCGGGTTCCACCATGCTAGTGCATGCTGGATACTCGTACTGGACACTGGGATACGCTCTAAGCGCGTCCGGGGCACGTAAACTATTGGCAGCTGATCCACTACAGAAATTGATACCCGTCGACGAATATTTGCCGATATTATTCGACAGACATCCACGGATTGATTGGAAGAGTCATTTTCCTAAACGAGACTTGGTTGCATTGTCGGCAGCGCCTCTATTGTTGTATCCCACGCACTATACGGGTGAAACTGGCTACATTAGCGATACAGAAGACTCTGTACTTGTACCAGATGACATCCTAACCCATCCACACGAAGATCTGTAACTATGAGATCTAATTTGATGAGAAGTTTGACAGAAAGATATAATGAAAAGTTAATATGTTAAATGTTTTATAAATTTTTCTCGAATCTGTCCAATGTGTCATTTTTATTATTGTTTGATATAAAATTTATTTAACACTAGATTTAATTATAGGTATATTTTTTTAAAAAGTCTACGACAGTTTAATTTTAAGATAAAAATATATAATCTTTTATGAAAATGTTAACTGTCAAATTAATCAGTGTTTTAAGATAGGATTTATTTAATGATAAGATTACATATATATATTTATGTTAATGGATATTTTAGATAAAATAACTCTACAGAAGACGAAAGCTTGCTCTATTTTTCCTGCAATGATAACACAGATATGATCTGAATATATTTTACGGTTTCTACCTAGTATTATATACGATTTCTATCGCTCACTAACTATACTATATTCACTGGGATAATTCCCACGCCGCTCAATCACCTCCTACGCCTGTGAACTTTATTACGAAATGTAATGAATTATGTTTCAATCATGGACAAAATAAATGTTCTCGTTTTACAAACAACTTGATTTATTATTATCTTTTAATCCTTTATACTTGATGGTAGATTATATCTATAATTATTAACTAAATGATTTTAATTATATTATGTAAAATGTACGTCATTTATAGTACGCCGCTGGTAATATTAGTTGTTAGCAGTTTCATTCGTGGCAGCACTGTCTTGCACATTGTATTGCTATATGTCGCGTACTTTATTACCAACACATGTTTGACAGTTCGCTATAACCAAATAATTTTGTTTGGGTAACAGATTTGAATTCACATTTTATTTCAACGAAAATAACTGAATTAAATACAAGATGATTTCTGTATCTAATATAACGCAATCAGGCATCCCTGACAAGATGTGGCAACCCGCATTTGTAGTATTAGAAACGACGTAAGTTGAACTTATAGTAACGTGTATATGAATAACCGTTAACTAGTATTTTATTTTAGAATGGGTGAAATAGTTATCGAATTATACTGGAAACACGCACCGCAAACTTGCAGAAACTTCGCAGAATTAGTGCGAAGAGGATATTACAATGGAACTATTCTGCATCGAATAATCAGAGATTTCATGATCCAGGGTGGCGATCCTACGGGCACGGGTAAAGGCGGTAGTTCCATTTACGGGCCAATGTTTAAGGATGAAATACATCCAGAGTTGAAACACTCGGGTTCTGGTATATTGTCTATGGCGAATTCTGGACCGGATACAAATGGTTCACAGTTCTTCATCACGTTAGCACCAACACAGTGGCTTGACGGCAAACACGCTATATTTGGACGCGTGCATTCTGGCATTAATGTCGTTAAACGAATAGGTTTAGTGGAGTGTGACAAGAATGACAGGCCTGTGGATGAAGTGAAAATTGTTAGAGGAAGAATTCAGAAATCATAACCTAACCATTTTTAGATTAAACAAAATGTGCTAATGTTCGAGAAATTTATTGAATTAACAAAGTATTTGTGATCAAATATGGTTACTGTAATAAACATGATATAAGAATTGTAGTAGTATATTATTTACTGTAGAATTTAATATTTTACAAGTTTTTTATTTTGTAAGAAAATGACAGTAATAAAATTTATACATACCTTTCATATTCTGATACAATTATTCGAATGTACAGGTAAATAATTCATAATTTTGATTAGCTTGAAATGCATTTTTTTGTTATTCCAAAGTTCGTTTTATATTTTTTTGTTATTGCAACGACAAGTTGTTAATCCTCCGGTAAATACCTAGCAAAGCCAACTTTGATGCACTTTTCCAGATAATCATTGGTTGCTATCGTGCAACGGAGGTAAACACCGGTAATCTTCGCATTTTTCATTGAATCAAGTTACGTTTGGAACGTGCAAGGTAATTGTTTCGATTAATGGCGGTGTTTCTTTGTAAATCTGTACAAATCAAAGGCCATTTCATGATTATATGACGTTGCACGTGTATAGTACAGATTAAACTGGGCTAAGGATTAATTGATAAATTACCGTATCAATATAAAGTCCTTCTCAGCGCACTAGATCTAATTGGGTATTGTTTTTGTGTGTGAATACTTTCATTGCGGAAAAATGGATCGCAGATTACTTTGTGCCGTGTTGTTTCTTCTAAGTTTACTTGTGGAGACGAGTCATGCGTATCCCGCTAAACAAGTATATCGTCAGCTGAACACTGAAGGTAATGTCAAACACACACAGAATTGTGAACATTTAATATAAATATTGCATTTCGTCTTACAGAGCAGAAATATTTCTTGCAATACTTCCTTGCCAAGGGTTATTTTGAACAGAAAAAACCCGGTACGATGTCCACTGATTTGAAATTCCCTGTTGATTTAAACATTCCTGCAGAAAGCCTAAAAAAATTTGAAGTAAGTACATTTTTATTTGATCACGTGCTACTTTTTTAATGTTAAGAAGAATTAATTTAAAAAATCACATAGATATGTAATGTAATTTTAATTCTCTATGAAATTAGATAAATTACAGTTACATAAATATTTCGTTTTTATAAATCTTTCACATTTTTTTGTATATATGACAATTGTGTGATACAAAAAAATTCAGTGTGAAGTCAAATTATTTGACAGTAAATTTATTACGTGATGATAACATGATTCTCTACAATTAGTGTAAAAATAATGTACCATTATTTTCATAATTACAAGTTCTGAACAAATTGAATAATATCTGTTATTGTATACTATATATACTAAAAATAATAAGTTTTAATTGTCACAATGATATCTTGATCCATTGGTTGAATCTAGGAATTCGTATTTTCTGGAAGAAATGTAATTTTTACGTTTTGATTAAGGTTACAGAGACCACTTGGATTACCTGGAGCATTAATATAAATAAAAATTGAGATTTAAAAACCGTACTATAGCGATTCCGTACTGTAGGAAGTCGCACTGTGTGGGCTATTAGTGTATTGTTTTACTTTGCAGTAACGACCAGGTTTCAACATATTTATGTGTAAACATGTAGGGATTATTCAGTTAAGCCCACGTTAATACTTGAACAAATAACCACAAATACATTTATCTTTGTATGTGAATTATACTGATTGCGATTCGCAAATAAAACATTGGAATCAAAATGCGATTTATTTTTTATCAATGGATGTCATCCAATGTCATATTGAGCTGGTTGAGATCTTGCTTCATATTTGTTAGTAATTTTTTTGTTTCAATCATCAAAAAAATATTTTAACACATTTTTATTTCGCATTTTTATATGATAACACAGATAAATGAAATCTACATAATCCATTTATATCTGTACGTGTTAATGATTGAAATAGATAGAACTTAATAGATACACATGTTGCATTTCGCTTCTGAATTTAATATACGTATATGTTTGTATGTATTTGCCCATAAAAATATATATAGATGCTTATGAATGTTTTGCAGCAACTCGACATTGATCCAGACAACTTTGCAGCGACATTCTTCCGTAACTTCACACAGAAATACGAAGTGTCTGATACAGTAGCTCTGAACTGGGCTAGAGGTGAAATCGTGTGTTTCCCAGATGGCAATTGTATCGACATGGGCGATGCCGGCTCCATATGTTGCACATGAAACAAACACAACTGTCATTGATCAAAGTAACCTAAATGTCATAACTTAGAACATAGGTATATTAATATTAATTCATTCAACGTCATGCACATTCTTTTTGTAACTAATAAAAAGATTATGATGTAATTAGTAATTAATAAATAGACTGCATTTTAGTAGTGCTTTTATTAATGTTTTGTATTTATTCACTAGAAATTACGTATAAATAAATAAATAAATATCTTCAGAAGTAAAATAGTATTGTGTGTTTTAATCATAGTATGAGCCAAGAGTTTTATAAATACAAATTGTAGATAATTTTTCTCAGAATTTATGCTCAAAATGTTATTCAACCGTGACAATTCCAATAACATATTGGCTTTACACAATTTCAAATACAAATGAATAATATTTCCTATAAATACGATACGTCAATATTTGTCAGCTGGTGATAAATAAATTTTCTACTGAATTCAGAATTTACGACGTTTGTTTATATATTTCGTTTGACGGAAAGTCGGATTACTACTATCTTATTTGACAGGCCTTCTTACTGTTAAGCTACTTATCTTGTGGATTTATACAGTATTGTGCAAGTTGACTCGTAGATTACTCAAATCAAAATACGATTCTTTAATCTATTATCCGTATGTGCAAGAATGGATCAACTCAGTCAGTATATGTAGATGTCTTTTATTTTCGGTTCGTGTCTTTGCTATTGGAATAAAACATTTGATAGTAGGGAAATTAAATACTGATTAAAACAAAACTGAATAAGTTCAAAGTGCTTATTGTTGGTATCATTGGTATGGACTATAATTAATAAAAGAATAAATAGAAAGATCTAGATAAGCTGATCCGTATTACTCAAAGACACATCGTCCAATGTACAACGTACCAGAGGAAATACAAGAGTTCATGGGAAGAAAAAACCCACCATTATTGAATCCCGAGTCGTTTCATGTCTCCCGTCATTCATTTTCTACGTGTTCATCGCCATTTTATTTACGCCGTCGCATAGATTAATTGGATTAATGGATTATGAAAGTTAGTAATTCGTTGGTAATCCGTGATAGATATAAGGCACAAAGACTTACTGAGTTTGCAGCGGTTTGATGGTTCTTCGCGTCGTGACAGTTGAATGAGCTTGTTGTTCTGTTAGCAAGATGAATCCTAGTGTTGTATTGATGTGTGCATTGTTGGTTGGTGTCTGTTCTGGTGGACCTACGACTGTACCATTTCCTAATATTTTTCAATATGTAAACCAAAATGGTATGGATTTTACTTTAGAATTACATTCACTAATTTTATTGATTAATTATGCAAGCTTATCGTTTTATCATATACATTGTTTTATTATCAAATATCGCTATGGTAATGTGTAACTAGTAATTATTTACATAATGAACAGTTTAACTCAAAATCAGTGTAGGGGAGTATGCATTACACTGTTATCGAAAAGGCTGTAGTTTAGCTTCGTGTCCGTTATGAAACCAAGCACTTTTATTTCTATTACTAAATAAAATGTGATTCAAAAATTACATTTTACAGAGCAAATTCCATTTCTTAAATATCATCTTATAATGGGATATTCTTCTCTTCATCCACAAAGTACGATGAGCCTCCAAGCAGAACCAGAGTTGCCTTCAGGACTAGTCTCCAGGATTCAGGTAAATGCAACAACATCTTAAATTCAATAACTCGGTTTTTTGTTGTATTACAATAAATATTACATTACATAACATAATTTATCACAAATAAACAAGAATAAGCAAGCATTTGAATTAATTATCTGATATTAAAATAGTATCTTATTTAAACAGTAAATTAAAATATAAGTCATTATGTACTTGACATATGTTATCATAATTTCTCATAATTACTGTAATTTATAAAAAATACGTGCATTTTTTGGCATTCAATTTGATCAAGAACACAGTTTTAATTTAACTTACAATCTTATCAATTTACATTGGAGTTTATTAACATTTTTTTTACATATTTATAACGAATATATCATTATAATCTTTAATAATTTTATTTGATTTACAGAAGAGTATTCGTATGTATTCTGAAAAAAAAAATCTTGTCGAACTGAATTGTGCATTGTATGCTACTTCTTAAATGTAGCTAATGATTACATCATCCCGTTTTTCTAATTTTCTTTGTTGAACAATATAATATACAAATATTAATTACTAGTATGTCGCTTTAATGTCTAAACAGAAAGATTACTATTTAGTTAGTTACTCGTAGAAGTTATTTAGTTTCATACAACTTGTGGTAAAATATGTATATATTTTAGCAAATACCAACACCAAATAACTTCGATAAACAACTATTCCAATGGACCGCCCGCACTTATGGATTATCAAATGACCAAGTGTACTCTCTGGCTCGCGGCCAATCAGTCTGTTTCGAGGACGGCAATTGTATTGAGATGGGCGACGTTGGTTCTATATGTTGTACGTAAAACAGAAAATACTAGATATTATAATACAAACTATATTTCAATAAACAAATAATAGTAATGTGTAATATTTGCGTCACTTTATTATTAGTAACAATAATGTATCGTTGTATTCAACGTTTATCGATTTTAATAATAATAAAGTATGACCTTATTAGATAATCAAGATATGAATTACCTTGGATAGCAGAATTTAGCATGAGTTTAGTTGCATGCGCAGAATTGGAATGTTATCGAGTGTAATTCCATTTACTTGTGTTGCCTGCGCGTATTTTCCCAAAAATATTTCTGGTTTACCGTCGGCTCTTATCGTTTCATTCGCTAATCTCCATTTGAAATGTGACGTGCGTCAATACTACGTGTCGATTCAATTTATAAACTGCTACAATGTAGATTAATACGCGAAACGGACGGCACAGTGTAGAATTTTAAAAAGAAAATTAATTTGTTACATGAAATTCCATATTCTATTTGTTCGATGATAACAAAATTAATAAAACACATATTATTGAATGGTTCAACAGTTTTTGCAAAATAAATAACTGGGTATTTGTGACGAGATTGTGAATCATTTACGAGTATGAACAATCAAGTTAATACCATAATGTTGTCTTTGAATTGTAGGAAACCTTTGTGCATTCTGCTTGTATATATTTATAGACTATCAGTTAATGAAACAGGTATGAGATTATTGTAAAATATCGATGCTTACCGCTATCCGTTCATGTAATGCTAGTTCAGTGATTATCTAAGTAAACAACACGAATGAAAAATGAATACCTACCTGGTACAGTAATGACAAAATAATTTTCACGTTTGTTTTAAATTATCCCTAATTATATTAAGGTGCTATCTTGCAACATCTGAGTGACTCTGATACACTGTTATCTGACGTACAATCCACCTTTGCGAACATTGTATTTATCTTAACTAATTAAGCACTATATAAAGAGTCGACACTCGCGTTCCGACTGTTCAGTAACAGTTTCGCCATGTTTCGTCTGCTACGGGCATTCACCGTCCTCTGCTGCATCCTGATTGGATGTCGCGCTGACTACTGGACGGAACGCGCCAAGTTTATCAAGAACGAAGAAGCATTGGCGTTCGGTTCACGATTGACATTGAGTGTAGCGGAACAACGTGTGAACAACCTCTTGATGGAGCTGAAATGGCAAGAACTAGCGGACGCTTTCAAAAATCCTGGTTCCTTTCCACCGGCCAGGCATTTCTTTGACGCCAAAGAAGATATCACGAGATCGATGATTTTTGACTTGATTCAGAATATGCCGAAAGGTGGTGCGTTGCATATCCATGATGTAGGTCTGTGTTCCGTGGATTATGTAATCAACGACATCACGTATCGAGAGCATTTGTACGGCTGTATTGACGGTGAGAATGTACAACTGTTGTTCGCTGAACCACCACCTATAGGAGATTGTTGGAAACCATTGAAAACGCTTCGACTAGAAGCCACAAGTGAATATGATTTCAACCAATGGTTACGGAGCAAGATGACAATGGTTACTGACGATCCCCAGACAAAGTACCCGGATGTGAATGCTGCATGGGTGAAGTTTGACAGTATATTCATGTTACTGTTTCCTATGTTAAGTTACCGGCCAGCATTCCTGGATAATTTCCGACAGACGTTGGATGAGTTTTACTATGACAATGTGAACTACATGGAAGTACGTGGCACCGTACCAAATCTTTACGAACTGGATGGTCGAACGTACACTCCTGTGCAAACAATGGGTATGTTGAAACAAGTCGCTGACCAGTTTCTGGCAGATCATCCAGATTTCCTTGGTGTGAAATACATTTACGCTCCACCCAGGAAAGTAGACAATGCTACAATGGACGCGTATATAAAGAATTTCTGGGACATGAAGCGTGCGTATCCGGACTTCCTTGTAGGCTTTGATCTAGTCGGCCAAGAAGATATGGGACTACCGTTAACCAGTTTTATCAAACAACTTCAGGCAGAGGCCAATGATGTAAAGTTCTTTTTCCACGCTGGTGAGTCAGCCTGGAATGGCATGTCGACGGATATGAATCTAGTGGACGCTGTTCTGTTGAATACGACACGGATTGGTCACGGATACGGACTGGTAAAACATCCAGGTGTTATGAAAGAAGTGAGAAACAGAGGAATCGGTGTCGAGATAAATCCGATATCGAATCAAGTTTTGGCGTTAGTGAAAGATCTTAGGAATCATCCTGCCAACGTTTTATTCGCACAAGATTATCCGCTCGTTATATCGTCAGATGATCCGGGATTATGGGGATCCACTGGCCTTAGTTATGACTTCTATGAAGCGTTTATGGGATTGGCCAGTAGAAGTGCAGACTTGCGTATGTTGAAACAACTCGCCTTAAATTCGTTACTATACAGTGCCCTGTCTAACGAGGAGAAAACCCAAGCCATTACGAAATGGAACGCTAAATGGAATAGGTTTTTGGAAGAAACCATAAATGAAAAATGTTTAAAAATTGATAAAACAATAATATGTTAATTGTAATGATAATGTATTATGTAGTTTTCCAGTGATAGTTAATTTATATGCAAATCCATTTTATCTTATCAACAATTGTAATTTGATTTAAAATAAAAGAGAATTTTTATTTTTACTATTTCAATATCTGATAACAAAGATGTTATCAGTGTTAAGAATCTGAAGGAATATTTTTCAAATAGATTTTTGCAAACAAGAATATTGGCAGCAACAATATTGGCAAAATGATTTATGCAAGGAATATTTTTACATGAAAACATTGGTAGTTTCAAGGTTAACGCATTTTGCGATAAGAACCGAATGTTTTTTACAGCTATTATTGTTAATTGAAAATCAATTTTACCATGCAAATAAATTTTCATTAAGCACTGAAAACATTTTTTTGGCTAATTTGTAATAAATAAAGGTTTCGACCTTGTGACACACAGTCATCATTAATAATCATATTTATTTTTTTTTAATACAAAATGATAAATTAATAATGTTAACCTTTTGCGATGATAAAAAAATATATATATAAATATCTGTTTTTTTGCACAATCTGTTTTTGTTACTACAATTACTATAAATAAATTTACAAAATTCTATAAAGCCGGACGAACAAACATAAGGTATTAATTGTTATAGGGGTATTTGTGCCAATACGTCCCTGGCTTTGATGCACCGGTCAATGAATTATGACTGCGTGCAATGTCAGAATCATTTGTACGCTCGTATAAGCATATGTATTCCTGTCCACATGTCTGCGTCCGTGTATTACATTGCTGCTATCTCAACATTTCGAAGAGTAGCTGACCTGCCAGTACACACAGATACTTGTGCTAGTGGGGTTATCTTATGTAACTAAACACTTGTATATAAAGAGCGGACACTGGCGCAGCCAGTTCAGTACCAGTAACCTGTTATCATGATGCGTGTCTTGCTCCTTGTTCTTTGTTGTGTTGTGCACAGTTGTCACGCCGACTACTGGTCTGATAGGGCTGCATTCATCAGGAACGAAGAATTACTAGCGTTCGGTTCAAAAATAGTGCTGGGCCCGAAAGAGAAACGCGTCAATAACGTGTTGATGGAAGCGAAATGGAAGGAATTGGCGGATGGATTTAAAAATCCCGGGATGTTCCCACCCGCTAGGCATTTCTTTGAAGCAAAACCCCACATTGAAGAGTCCGCTGTGTTCGCTTTTATTCAACAAATGCCGAAAGCGGGTGCTTTGCACATTCATGATGTGGCTATTTGTACCGAAGAATATGTGTTGCATAACATAACGTATCGTGACAATCTATACGGATGTATCGAAGGTGACAGTATCAAGTTAAAATTTGCGGCTACGAAACCAGACGACGTGTGTTGGAAACTGTTGAAACGATTCAGACAGGAAGCCAAGAGCGAAACGGAATTCAACAAATGGTTTATGAGTAAGATATCTCTGATAACGGATAATCCTTCGGAGAAGTATCCGGACGTTAACGCAGCATGGGCAAAGTTTATAAGTATATTTCTTACGCTCTCGCCAATGATGACTTATCGTCCAGTGTTTCTGGAGTATTTCTACAATACTATGCAAGAGTTCTACGATGATAATGTCAATTACATGGAGATTCGTGGTACAATGCCGATGTTATATGAACTGAATGGACAAACACACGGACCCGTAGAAGTGATTGGTATGTTGGAACAAGTCGCTGAACAATTCGTCGCAGACCATCCGGATTTCCTAGGAGTCAAATACATTTACGCTCCCAGAAGGAAAGTCGACAATGGCACGATGGACGATTACATAAGAAACTACAAAGCAATGAAACAAGCACATCCTGATTTTCTCGTAGGATTTGATCTGGTTGGACAGGAGGATGCCGGACAACCTTTGAGCAGTTTTATCAATCAACTATTAGACATAGCACCAGATGCAAAGTTTTTCTTCCATGCTGGCGAAACCGACTGGAATGGAATGTCGACGGACATGAATCTTGTGGATGCTGTACTGCTCAATACAACCCGAATTGGCCACGGATATGCACTTGTCAAACATCCGGTCGTCACGAAGGAAGTTAAGAAACGTGGAATCGGTATTGAACTGAATCCAATATCGAATCAAGTTCTTGCATTAGTGAAGGATCTTCGGAACCATCCGGCGAGTGTATTGTTCGCACAAGATTATCCGATTGTAGTGTCGTCAGATGATCCGGGTCTGTGGGGCGCCAGTGGATTGAGCTATGACTTCTATGAAGCATTCATGGGCATGGCCAGTCGGAATGCTGATTTGCGTATGTTGAAACAACTCTGCTTGAATTCGCTGCAATATAGTGCATTATCAAACGATGAGAAACGGAAAGCGATCCTACGATGGGAAACAAAATGGAACATGTTTTTGGACGTGATTATTTCATCAACATCAGCCGATGTCACAGTGCAACATGTATAACATTTGTAAAACTACTAGTAGTACAATTTTCTACATGCAGATCAAGTAAGTATTATAGAAATAATTATTATTATCAAGTTCAAAACATAAGCTAATCTTAGTGTAATATTTACACGAATCTTCTAAATAGTTGAGCTTTTTACGTGTAAAATTTTAGTCGATAAGTCTTATCAGGACGTATATAGTTTGACCCGTAGTATATTTAAATAAAATTATGATTTGGAATTACGTCAGTGATTAGGATTAATTTATGACTTGTATACCAATATGATATTAGCTAGTTTATATTACGTGTAATTATGACCCATATACGTATCTAATTAAGACAGAAATATTATGAAAAAATTATTTTATTTAAGAATTAAACCTTATTGTTTATATTTGGTGAATTAGAAATTATATTTGTACTGTATTATTTTTTTCAATTTTTCATGCGTATATACCCTGTTTTATTTTTCTATACCATGTATATGTGCTTTTTTCAGAAATAAATAATCTATAATAGTTAGATTAACACTTCTATAACAATGACATTAAACATTTGTAGGTTATCTTGAAATATTTAAATATAAATTGTGAACGTAATCAATAAAAATATTTAAATATTTTTTTTTTTAAATCATAAACAAATCACTGATGTATCCACTAGATACTATCCAGGTAAGTATTGACAGGGCCGGTTGAGAGTTTTGCGGGGCCTCGGGAAAATATATGAACCGTCAGCCGGCCCTGTATTGAATACTAATGTACTGACACGTGAAGTGTGTATGGATGTCAAATTGTGGTGACATCGCAAATGTATGCGCAACACTCGTGTACTGTATATAATTTATGCTGATTAATTAATTAATTTACTAAAAAGACACTGACGCTAACGATAATTTATCCTGCACGTGCAATCTGAAAAGTGGGAGAAAATAAATGACTTGTAAAATGTATCTAAAAGATGATTTATTTTCAACTAACGATTACTTGACTACATTTATACAGTCTAGAATATAATAAATATTGTATCCTGTCGTTTCACTGAAAGATGCACTTCCGGTGGTGGATTACTTAGTATGGCTCTCTAGTTCAAGGAAGCGGAGTGCTAGTGGCAATTAGATGAGGGGGGGGGGGGTGCTGATTAGTTCTTTACAAAATGGTGGATCGCTGAACTATGGGATGGAGGAGCACATGTTCAGCCGATTACAAACTCCAGGATATAAACAAACGTCATTTCAACTCAGTCTTTGACAGTACGACCAACATGTACATCAAATTCCAACTCATCAACGTCTACAGTATGCAGTACAATTGAAATATGTACGTGAAAAAGAAGAATATTGTTAATTATTATCAGTTGCGTCGTAACGTCAAAGGCTGCCATTAATTTTACTATTTAATAATTAGCAAAAAACATATTTTTTTCGAAAAATTGGTCCTTACGTCGCGACTGGCAGCGCGGGTTGTCTACGACACTATTGTACTGTACCGATATGGAATGATATCAAAGAGTCCTACAGTTATCTTCGTGTTCTAAACGCACCATTCACCACTTGAAACACTTCGGCACACAAGCGAACCTCGAGTAGCCATCACGATGATATGGTACACACTATACTATTGTCCCTTCACACATACACACACACACACGCACCCATTATAACCTCACTTTTAGCGAAACACTTGACCTAGAGAAAACATATCTGTATGCTTTACAATGACGTTTACTTTCGTAATCAAAGTCAAAAGACATTTCGCTTATCGCTAGAATGTTTCCCATGTCAATCATTTCACTAAATCCTACAGTTCAATAATCACACACCTTATCAACATTTTACAATCGTTATGTACAGAATGAGTCAAAACAAAATACGCTGAACTTTCGTACCAATGACAAATCACCAATCCAAAGCTTACTTGTTCCATCTGTCAGGAAGATCAAATGATCAAATGATCTATTGACTTTGGTATGTTTCAATAAGCGAACAATTCACGCTTCCTCTGTCAATATTTCGAACAAATTTCGTAATAAACTTTGATACCAGTATTCCTAAACTATGTATAGCAAATTGTAATTATAATTAAAGACAAACTATTCTATCTTAAAGACTCTGTAACTTTGCTGGATTATTCACGATACATAGTTTAAGTTTTAGCGATTCGTTCCTTTCACCACCTGTCAAATTATTCACTGAAATGTATGAAATGATTCTGTAATCATCACACCTTTTCTCATACAAACCAGTAAATAACTTGCAAGTAATAGTAGGAAAACCTTTCGGTAAATAACTGACTCACGGTATAAACTTTGAAACAGTCGCTATTCAATATTATGACAGGTGAACATAACCAAACAAATTGAGTGTGTTGTGTGTCTACGGTGCTGCAGTCCTGTGCACTCTGTGTAGAATTATTTCACCGCTGGCTGCTGTCGGCTGTGCTGTGATACCGGATGTGGGATTGTTGTTGTTGTTTGTGCATGCGTCCCCGCAACGGCACTTAAGTATCCATTGTATGCTGACAGTAAGTGCCAAACCATCGGTGTCCCAGAGTGCTGACCTGTCATCGCGCCACATGTCTTCACCCGGCTCCATATACTCAAGCACCAGGTCTGCGCTGCGTTCGTCGCTGGTTTCCGGCGGTGGTGGATCGCACAGGAAGTCCACTTTGACCGTGGTGGACAGCAGTGGTTCACAGCATACGCCCGGCGAGGTACAGCCGCCGCAGTACTTCGGTCGGAACAACTTCCGGCTGCGACATGGACCGAAACGGAGACGAACCGGTTGACTCAGACGATGCGTCGCTTTGCATTCGTGGCCTTTCTGTAATTGATATTTATTCACTTAAGTGTGTGTGTGTGTGTGTGTGAGTGTGCTTCAAACAGGGTTTAATTAAAGCTGAACGTTGTCGGCCCTGACGCGATATTGTGTGAATGTGCACAGTGTGCGCTGTGCCGGGAGATAGCGGTACAAGAATATCACCCGCTACGAGATTAATGGCGAAATTAAACTTCAACTTTCACAACGGTAATTTAAATCGTTAAATATAAAGTTGCGCAATCATTTCAAACTGTGTGTGTGTTTGTTTGTTTGTAATTTGTTGTTGTGATTGTTTAGAATCTCTTATACTACATAAAAAGCAATTTATCTGAACAAGTAACATAACCTTAAAAAGACTTGTCAGAAGTTACAAGAACATTCAGACAACAGACGTGTCTCCCCGGGCCAAACAAAAAATATATATTTAAATAAGAGATTAGTTTAGTTTGTAATGTTAAAATTTTAATTACTTTGAAAATATTTCATGTTTTCTGTTATCCTCTGTAAAAAATCCTCTTAATAGAAAAATAAATATTTATAAAGATTTCGGTAAATATTTTGCTTGTTAAAACATTTTTTTTAATAACATGACATTGAGATGAATAATCATCAAACAATTTTCGTCGAGTTTGGATTATTTTTTTTCCTGCTCATTACGAAAGAATGTATTTGTATAAAAGGGGAAATGTTTTTTTAATACCAAATTCAGCAACCATTTTGAATAATTCCAGAGGATATTTCCAAATTCCAGTCGATTCAATTTGTTAAACGCATATTTGAAATATGTAATGTGTCAAGAATGAAATATTAATCACAAATTGGGGGAAAAAATCTGTTATCACTTTTATTTGCAAAGTTAATTTCGTTCATATTGACCTCAGCGACATTTGTTGATAAAGTGCTCAATGAAATAAATTGATTTCTGTGACATTCAACAAAAGAAATACGTATTTTAAATTAAACGTGATTAATCCACTTTGGTGCTTGTGTTTTGTTATTATGAATAAATAATTACCATTTCGTGTATTTTCAAATGTAAAATATAATTTGACCGTATATATTTCATTGTATTATAAACTAGATTGTATTGTGCAAATAATGCAACGAATATTAATAACATGCTACATGCTTTTGTATTTTATAAACTTGACAAAGCAAATATGCAAAAAAATAGGTTATGTATTAAATACAATATAGTTTGGAATGAAAACATTACGCACATGTCATATCGACAAAAGTTATTAATAGTCTGTAAATAAATGCAAAATAAATATTATTTGCGCACTTATACTTAAACATAAAATGTTGATGAAATACACAACTACGGTTGTCAAAATATGTTTGGAATAAATGATAAATAGCTTCGTAGATAATGTGCAACAAACAGTAATAAATAATATGTATCGTTCAGATAACAACAAATTAAATCGGTATCCGGTATTGAATACGAGGCAAATTTATGTTAAATTTGTATAAATAAATACATTTGTAAACACATTTCATGCTATATTGACAAGTAAGGATATACAGTAGAACCTCGCAATAACGGCGTAATTTGGATCGGACCCGGGTCGTTAAATGAAAAACGCCGGTAAATGAATTAAGGCTTATTGTGGTTCGCGAGTGGCTGCAAGCAAAACTACATACTATGTATAGTGTATTCCACTTTCATATTCCTGACTACTTTACTTGTAATAATTTGTTTATTTGGGGGGTGCGGGTGCTATATCCTAACAATACAAATTCTTCGAAATATTTCAATAGATAATTACCCCCAAATAAAATTATAACCCTGTTTACTATTGGTCCCAAGAATGAATCCCAATAGCCGTACCGAGCGTGCATTATTCCTCTGTATAACTGTTTTCGATCGGTATACTCAGACATAGTGTCAGGAATATTATTATTAAGTTATTATTATTAATAACAATGATAGAAAATGAAAATTACACAATGTTTACCTTTAAATATAAATATTTATTACGTACAGCACCTGGTTTACAACTGAAAAAGAAATATAAAATTGTAAGTATCACGCACGGAGATTTCAGAGCGTCGGTATTGCGAAGCACCGTGTATTGTGTAGCCGTTATTCCGAGGAGCTACTGTTTGCCTATCTAAATATGAGTTCACACATTTCAGATTAATGTAGCCGTTGATGAAGGGTTGATAATGTTGTTAAATTAGTAAAAAGGACCCAACTTATCTCGTAACACTACACCACAATGGTAATCTACATGAAAAACGACCGTTAATAATTTCGGAAAGTATAGAATTAACCAAGTGAACAAGTATTAATGCCCCGAAAATAAACAAGCAATGCAATTTGAGATCAAGTCCCCCCCCCCCCCACGCGCGTCTCTGATTATTATGGAAAGCACACTGAACTCCCGCCCCCACCACGCCCCGCCCGCAGACCGTGAATCTTGTAGTAGGCCATGGTTGGTACGAGCAAATCAGAAAATTTAATCCTCTTATAATTAACAACTCGTTTACAACGTGCTAGCGGCTCTTTTGTTCTGCTTGATCAATAAAACAGGCGCTAAAAACAAAAGCACGTAATTTATCAGCAGCACTGGGGCAAATTTAAATATACGGAATCTAGCATGCCATAAATTTGCATGCGTCTACAATGACAGCGGGCGAAAAGAAAGAAAAAGAAATGTAAAATATAACGACACAGACTCCTCCTTCTTCACGTAGATATGTGTATTGGTTGAACGGTGGTGCAGTATTTCATGTGGTTTTTAAATGATAATATCTGTACATATATTTGCCAGCGTCACGTATGCTAAAAAGGATGCACTTGTGGCCGCTTTAGCCAGAGATTTTGATTTGAAAAGAAAATTTATAACTGATAAAATCCACAAGCATTCAAATATGTGAAGCATATTTACAATGGATTGTATTTAGAGTATCACAGCTAGTGATAATACACTTTGCATGCAGAGGGGTTACATGGAGCAAGAGAAAATACGAAAGTGCTCAGGATAAACTAAAAATAAAATTACAAAACGTCATCTCACTCGCACATGGTGGTGTTTGTCGTGTTGGAATGGATTAGTCTGCAGTCCATCACAACGTCGGATCTGGCATAAACGGGTCTCCGTGGTGGCTTCACATGCTGCATTCAGGTTGGACCGCCGTCTGGAGATGCCAGTGCCACATTCACGGGAACAGTGTGACCAACGAGTGAACGTCGGTTGACATTCGGGTGGTTGTTGGACTGCAAACAAAACATTAAGAACAATACTACATAGTACCTGCATATTTGCATTATACCAATATAATCAAAATGATTCGCTCTGACCACGAAACTTTGCAGTGCAAAATTATACAAAAGCGGTACTTTCGGAAATTTTTAATTTCCATTAAAATGTACAATTATCTGAGAATAATACACAATTTTAGCTGTAGCATTTGCCAATATGAATTTTCGATGTTACTTTTTCAAAATAAAAAGCTTTCACGATTGGCGTCGTGCTGGTAATTTTATTTTACTTTTTTCAAACCAAGTTACAGGGAAAAAAGAGTAGAGAAAACAATCTGAACATCCACTTTCAGAGAGAAAGATAAATGAAGAGAAAAAAGACACATCGTACTTATCAAGTTGGCGAAGAAAAGTGTTTGATATATTTGAAAAATTATAAGTGGTGAAGGAATATTCTATATTATAAAATAATTACAGTATCTTTTGTAATTATTCGTATTATTTGTATGTTCGGTGGATTGACTTGTCTGAATTCTTCTCTGTTCCATGATCATTTCATTCTATATTCTTGTGGTCTTATTTTGTCTGCTTCTATGCTATTATACATTTTGCTTCAAGTGATTTAAATATCGTCTACCGTCTCATATATAATGCACATCGCTGGTAGATTTTGTTAAGGGTATGTAACATATTTGGTGTCTGTCTGAAGCCTACTCTCGACACGGTATATCTCCGGGTTTTTGCTACTCGAATGCTCATACATCTTCCTTGTTCACATGGACACATTAGTCACGCAGACTCTGCCTGGCAAGACTTACAAGACAACATATTAATTACCTCAGAATCCGGTTGTGTTCTCAAGACAGTGTGTCGTACATGTGTGTCGGCTGGATTAAGATAAGTCACATTCACTTGATCCTTAAGACTCATTGTAGAGCATATGGCAACCACCAGTGGCGGCTCGTGTCCCGACCAGATACAATTACAAGGTATGGTTAATGTTGTAGAATTAATTTACTAAATGTTTGGTTGACAGATATACACGTGTCTGTCATGTGAGCGATGATGATGATAAATGATTTGGATGTAATGTTGTGCTTTTTGTGCGTGCTGTTACAGGCTAAACTGTCTGACATGCATTAATCAAGGATTACAAACACAGCGCACAGCGTCTCGAGAATCCTCAAGCCATTCTTGTAATTCGGTAATTGAATAAGAAACATTGTCGTCGGAATATGATTCGTCGTTTGTTTTCAGTATATGTTCTATAGGTTCTATTTGCATTTATTAGAAAAAGAGTTTTAGTTGTGTAATTTGATATAGCTAACTGTATCTTATGTTACAGTTGGTGAAAACTGTCACAAGTATCGGTAGATGGCTCTGGCAACAAAGTGCTGCTTGTTTCATTGAGTGGAAATGAACAAAAGTATCAGAAGAAGACGTGACACAATGGCATGAAAGTACAGAAATAAGTTAGGTTACAAGGAAAGAAACGCGAATGAAGTTAAGTACATGAATATGTCTAAGGTTATCTCTCAATTGGTATAAAAATAATGAAAAACGATACGTGGAATTTAAAAGCGTTATTTATCTATGAAATTTGCATGTTATTTTGAGAAATCCGTTTTCTTCTTAGATCACCCCGTTGTCAAATACGATTATGGGACGAATAACTGCTGAGAAAATATACTTACTCGCTTGACTGTCACACATCCACTCCCTGCAGCATTGACCCGGTACGTCCACCAGTCGCGGATGGTTACAGGATCCTTTGGGAGAGATATGCTCCTGGGGACACAGCGATGAGCATCCGTAGGTGCCGTTCTGTAAAACCCCGTACAATACTGATCAGTTCGCGTTATTTCTCAGTGGTGTATAGCACACGCTGATACGTGCACGGCATATCGAATGAAACTTGAACTAACTTATCGACTGATCCGACAGCTTTGGAGGAATTTTTATAACGGACACCGACGAGACAGAGAAAGCGACGAATATGTTTTAATTTGACTGGTAGTGTAGAATTTCCCCAGTCTTTTGCAATAATAAAATGAAAGACAACAATATTCGAGCCGGTTTTTTTTTTAAATCAAAATCAAAGAATAATAAAACACAGTGAAATGGGGAGATATATTTTACATATTCATGTTACAATATGTGTCTTTGTAATTCAGGACAGCGTTACAAAAATAATGTATACGGCACTCTGACTGTAATTGCAATTGTCACAGTTCAGAGACGGAAATGGACCTGTCAAAATATCCCGATGTGTGTGCGAGCGACATGGAATTTACATAAACAACACTTGAATATTAATCAGTAGAGAAAAAATATACGTGTATTATATCGTTTCAGAAACAGACATGAACAATGTGGTACATATTGAACATGGAAATAGGTTGTCTCATTTGAAAATTCTAAGAACAGAACAAAATATAAACAGAATTACATTTGTCACAAATCGTAAAAGATAAATATGAAGAAATGTCTGGGATTAAAATAGTGTTTTTGGCAAAACAAATTGACATTCCTTGTCTAAATAACAATAGTACATTATACATCAAGGGAGAGAAACGTCTTATTTTTCCTGAGATGTCATTTGAAGCCCGAGGGTATAAATACATCAAGAGAAAAATGATGGTCTCTTCCGAGGTACATATACTATTTTTTCCACGATCGGGAGTAGAAACACTTAATTTCATAAATAAAGAATTATAAAAATCGGAGCGAAATTACAATATTTAGAAGCCTTTGGAATGTTCCCTTGCAACCGGCCATGCAACGTACCATTGGCAACAGAAATTTATTTACAAAAACCTTTGTTATAATAAAAACTCCCCTGGGGAAATTCTTGTCTTATTTCGTGCCAATTTTGTGGCCATAGAAACCGACTTCTACTCTCGGCCGTGTAAAAAGATAAATAAGTTAAATCATGATTCGGGACGGATAACCTAGAATTATTTTCTAGGAAATCAATTGAAAGTGAAACCTTTAAACCAGTAATGTATATATTTGCACATAAAGCAGTGCATGAATTTTGTTTTCTAGCTACATCAGTGGAACTATTCGGATTGCATCTGCTCTCAATCGTGTCGTCTTACTTTTAACGGCAAAAATTCTCGTACCTGAAGCAATCTCGCCGACATGATATAGTGCAGGTACACGAGGACTATGTATGAATACTGAATATATGTATGTACGTACCTGACAGGCACACTGCGTCCTGCAGTCCAGAGTGAACGTCTCACCATGTTCGTAAGTCTTGTTGTACACAACGCACGGCAGTCCATTAGCTTCTGAAACGAGGAGACGATGAAAATATATGTGTAATGGATTTTAGAAACAAGAATGTACAAAACACCGTATACTACAAGTAAAATCGTAATACTTTCATACTAAACACACCCCACGGTTCCAACCATTTATAATGAACTCGTCCACCCCTCGTAATTCTAACCTTTTCAAAGGCTCTTGACGAGTTAGTATACGCGATAAATATTTATTTAAAAATTATTTCGTTTCACAGCGGAGACAAAGGAATCGGCTGTAGGTTTCAAAGAATCCCGTGGTGTGTGTTCTCTTTGTAAACGTGCTGCTCTTGGCGGACGGTGGGGGGGGGGGGTGCTGGTTAAATTGCTCGTCGTAACTTGCGAGAGGCCACGTGCGTTTATGAGCACTAATGTTTTCTTACAGCCTAATTTAGAATCAACCCTTTGTATTAAGGGTTATTACCTTAAACCCGAATTGGGGAACTCGAGAGAAGAAAATTGTGTTTGAGACTAAATGATTTCTGTGGTAAATCGAAGAAGGAAATTCGCATCTTCTTTACGAACAGAGACAGCGTAATGCAGGGTTAGTATAGCATGGAGGACCTAACATTGGATGTTGTTAGTTAATTACGTATATGTTATGTCCCGAGGGGTACAGCTAGGGCTTTAGCAAATACACGATAGTAGTACATCGATACATCGTCGTGTTGCCATTGGTAATTAGTACCCTTCTCCTGTGCCACATTAAGCATACCAATACGGCCGAACAGTGCTCGTAACCTCACACTCGTAAATACCTTGATTGATTATTTAATATTTCCAAATATTCTATCTGCAATACCCATTACTAATATTTCTATGTTGTCTACAAATGATCCCCTTTTAGATTATCCTTTTATTTTGTGAATGATCGTTGTCAAGGCATATTTAGTATTAAACTTAATTACAAATTTTCAATGTTGCGTTAGTTAAAAATCAAGCGTTGGAAACTGTTAAAGGTTGAAATATTTCGCTGATGTCACTTTGCATGTGGAATGCAAGTGTAGGTTTATTAGTTCGGTGCGACATCTGGTGGCACTGAACCGCACGTCACCAACCGGAGACTTAACCAACGCAATATTAACTACCCGGTAAGCTCAGTGCATGTATGCAATATTGCACTAATGAACTATTTTCAAAACGATTTTCGCTTACATATTCCAGAAGACGAAAGTCTGCATTAACTTTTACGTTTGTTAGAAACAAAAATAAAATAATTTTCCGTTGTATGGTAATAAAATATTGAGTGACTAAACAATCACGCAATATTCATTTCAACGGCAACGAAATAAAAGTGCAAAGTAAATTGGAAATGAACGAGTGAAATTAAATACTCTGAAGATGTGCGCGCGTACAAGAGTGACGTACTTTCATTATGTCGCGAATTTAATCAAAAAATAATTAATTTCATGACACAACCATTTACTTTCTCAAACGTCTCTTCTGTAACACGAACGAGAAAATGACAGTGAGAACGAAAGCGAGAGAGAGAAAGGAAGAGAGAATTGCTGAAATCAGGAACGAAATTGTTTAAAACAAACGCGCCAATAAGGAACAGAACAAGCAACGTTGATTCGCCGAAATTGAAAAACAAATGAGTCAACGATGAAAAAATAAACGAATCCTAAAATAAAGTATTTTGTTGTTTGTGATTCGTTTTGTTTAATTAAAAATAAATTCGGACATAATTAATTGTGCGCTAATTAAATTAATTTAAATGTCATTTAACAGAACACCCCTTTAAATAGAATTTAATTTATTTTGTCCATTCATCAATGTGAGAGATAGTCTCATAGTTGTATCCGAATAAAATGAAGATGTATAATTTCGTGCAGAGTTTAATAAAAGTTTTGAAACTACTGGCAAAGTTTCTAAATCAGTATTTAAGACATACGTACCGTTTGCATGTTGGCTGATATATGACGTTGCAGGAAATTTGTACGGCTGGTTACATAGTTTTACCGCGAGCAACCAACATTACACCAGTGTCGTGCGGTGCAGCGCACACATGCAACTTCAAGGCGTATACAGAATGTGTATAATAAATATCAGTTGTACGCCAATGCTTACTACGGGAGATGGTACAGCAAACGTTCACGATAAGACGCTGTAAATTATGTGCTCTTTTCATTATTTGCAACGAGAGCTGCTCTGCAACATCACCATGTGCGAATTGAAGTTTACAAATGCGTTGACAGTGAACATACATTATTGCTTTAGGGACTAAGGCTGCGTTCGAATTGGACTATTTAGTGCACTAATGTACCACGTGACTGGTTTTATAACTTAAATTGTGCACTAAATAACGTTAGGATTTGAGAAATAGACATTAGGATTTGTAAAAGCACACTACGCCCTGAATTGCATACCCTAAATTGACCACCAAGATCCAAAAATCTCCCTAATTTCGTTGCCTAAAATACTAAAATCTTGAATTCGAACACGGCCTAATTCTAAGTTTTCGTTTGACTTTAAATATTACACACATACACTTTATCAGGGTATTGTCACTTGTGAATTTAATACAAAATTATTGCTGATATTTTACACGTGATGAGAAAATATATCAAATAACATTTATGTAAGACTTAAGCACGTAACTGACAGTTTATAGTGATCTGGTTAGTTAGTTTCATAGTGGAATATTTTCGCCATTGTTGTCGTATCATGAACGGTCCTACGGACAATTAATTAAGTCGGGCCGGATGCCCAGCGCTCCCAGCTCAGGCTAGTGAATATACAAATAGAATATTCAATTGTATCGCAGAGGGTTAATTAATTCTGAAACGTAATTAAAACGGTGCGATAATATTGACAAAACGACGTAGTCGCGCGCGACCACAAATGCTTACTGAGTACTAACGGAACGACAAGACACTGGTCGTGGAGGGCCGCCATCGCCATGGCAACCAAGATGTTATCTTACGGGGCCGGTGGTATACAAAGCGGAACAATTGATGCAGTGTTGTCAGGGTGAGCGAGTAGAGTAGGGTTGTGTAAATACGCACATGTGACAAAACATACCCGTCTCGTGAATCCTCTCACCGGATGATAATGAAGAGATAAGAATAATCTTCAGCCCGGTACTGTATAGCAATGTGTGGTTAACAATGTGAAGAATACGGAACGAAAGTTTAGTGATAATTAACACAAAACTGTAGTAATCTTTAGACAGTATCTTGCAACCATGAAGAAATTCTACCATGGCAAATAAAAATGCGTGATAGGAATGAGATGTACAGTACATGAGAGAAGGAACTTTATAGAGCTTTCATAGTTTTATTAGCAGTAAATATTGGTAAAAATATACTATTTTAAATTAACCATAGTGTTGTATAAGAGTTTTGTTAATTCTTAAGGATTATACTAGAATTAAAGTATTTACAGTCGTAATAGACATGGTTCCGAATTTTTGCACGCTTATTTGTAAACATGTACACAACATGTAACAAAATAATATACGTACTGAACATTGTAGGTTGTGCTATAAATATAATTATTTATTGTAGGTTGTGTTACGAGATAGTAAAAATAATATGTACCGCTTTTATTTATAAAGCAAATGTCAAAATGAATATTAATCAAACATACAACTATATGCTCAGATTAAAACAGTTTTTTTTTTCAGTACATAATTTGGAGCTGTATGGATATTAAAAATGTCGAACACTGCATTGTAATATTTCCTTAGATTTACAATTCATATCAGGCATGGGCGCCTGCAGCATAGGACGGGGGGGGGGGGGCAATTCCCCCCCCCTCCATGGAGTCGTCATTTTTACGTTAAAACCTTATGCTTTTTATATAATTCTATATTTTGTTGCCTCTGTTTTATGTTTTGCCCCCTCCTCTGGAAAAAAATCTGCGGGTGCCCATGATATCAGAATATACTATTTTTATATTTTTCGACTGAAAATGCATGAATAACGTATTGTTTACGATCCAGATTGCACTCGTGAATGCACACTGAATTGTGTTTTATCCATACAAGTACCCAGTCTCTCCTCCCGGTTATATGTATTAATATCTAACTATACAAGATCTTTCAATAACCCAGCATCAAAGTCTTCCTTTTGGATTTGGGAGATTTTCTAAAGATTGTGCTAAAAAGAAGAAGTGAAGGGATTATACCCTGAGAGTGGAAGAGCGAGACAGACAATTGTAGTGTGTGGTGCAGTAAAGGACAGAAACAAGCACGCCAAACTTCTCGTCTATTATTATCTACGAAACTAATATATCTTGGATTACGTTTCTGTCAGCCGCGTTGCCAACTAATTACGGTACATTTTTAACTTTTTAATTAGTTCTCCGTGTGCACACGAAGGTTTAATTGCTGCAACGTTTGTATTTTTTTTCCAATGAAATCATTCGTCGATGTTTGTGAGTGCATTTCGTTTAATTAACACTGACACAGTAATTGTACTCGTGTAACATATGATTATTCCCATGTAGATTATCGGAACCTGAATTTAAATTGTCAGTAGAAAAAATCAGTAATTAAATTTATAACAACAAACACAGATTGTAATGACATTTATAAAAAAAAATATGCATGAAACTATTTAGTACAAATTTGGAAGGTTAGAAAATTGTCTGGCCTTGTTAACAAATATGTAAGTCACAGACAACTGAAGTATATTGTCGCTCGACAATTACAGCGTAATAAAACCGTAAGATATGCAGCAACCAGGCCGGAGATATAACAATAATTCTCTTGCGCTCTCTGACCCTTATAAGTACCGATAATATTCGTGAAATGTAGAACGCATTCATGAGAGCGTCATTTGGAATTGGTCCAATGCAATTCTTTGTTTACGCGTCGACAAACGAGCGAGCCCCCGGAATAAATACAAAACATTTGCACGACGAATGAACGGTTGCATGACTGGAGATAAACTAAAATGCATATTTTCCACTGAATGTGTTGCGTAAAAATAACTCGAATGAAAAGAAGCAAGATACACATTGGATTTAAATTTGTACAGGTTGCTTTACACGTCGTAAGATGCACACACAGCTGGATTATAAAATAATGTAATCTGTTGAAATGCATTCAGTGTACAAGGTGGAAACGGAAGAAAAATTGCATGAATGGCACTGAAAGACTTGTGCAGATATACTTCGCAAAGGAAACATACGGTTTTGGTTTATTTTTGCTACGCAAGGAAAAATTACAGTAAATATTTAGGTAACATATTTTCTAACAGTGATATACGAGTATGTTGCTTGAAACATTTGATGAAATATAATTTCTCTTGAGGACAGATACTATTAATGTATCAGTGAAGACATGGAGAAAATATATTTCCATTCGAAGATTAATCAAAGTGTAAGTTTGAATAAGGATATAGATTCATATAAAAGTAATTAAACTATCCGCTGCAATTGGTTGAAGTTATTTCACCATTGATATTCTGTATGTAAATCTACTATGTTTGTATAAGAAGTATATTATTGTTTAACTACGTAATACGAAACTCTGACCAGTTATATCACGTTACACCACGCACGGCTGCACTTCGTACGTAACACTTAAGTAAATCTACCGTGAAAATGGTTCCGCTGTAATAGTAAAAACAGAAATAAAAGAATATAACCCAACATTTAAGGGAAATGTAACGATAAATTCATCAAATTTATTCTGTGTCGCATCATAAACATCTTCGTCAGCTATAAAACACGGGCTATTCGTACAAATACTGAACGTATAAACGACCAAGGTGATTAATGAAAAAGTTTTCATACGATAGATGTGTTCTGGCTGGATATTTATAGACGGATTCAGTCAATAAAAAAAGAAACTTTGCTAGGAAATGATATGTAATAATAAAAAAAAAACTTCCGAGTTATTTATCCTGAAATGTATACAGCTAAATGGTATAGAACTAAGAGTAGAAATTATTTGAATATATTAGTAACGAAGTAAATGTGTTGTTGATGGTTTGTTTCATAACCGTAATTAGATAATAACGTGCTTTTAGTATTTTTCATTACGTTAATTAAAACCACGCTATTTTTTGTCAGCGAAATATGAGCTAGACGTGCACGCTATCGCTAATTACTTTAATAATGCGATCACACTACAAAAAAACTGTTAAAATTATACCATAATTATTTCTTTTGTATTAAAAAAAAACTATTATATTCTACGTGATAATAAAACAAATATGCTTCAAATTTCACTGTCATCTAACGACAAATCTGTTTTCTTCGTGTCTTTTCTCGCTGGTACTGTGCTTGTTAATAAATAGATAATAAGAACGGGTAAAATCTGTCGCTAGGTATATTGGAGACGTTGGAAATTCCGGGTAGTACTGAAATATTTACGTAGAACTTACCGCGGCACACGCCGGCAACCTTGTCCCGATGTCTGTGCCGACACACCAGTCCCCTATGAACATCGCAAGGTGCAGTGACGTCACAGGGCTCCCCTAACTGGCGGGGACACACCAGACAGCAACCACAGGCGTCCCTCTCCGGGACAACTCCGGGCGGACAGTCCGGTGGGTCGGCGGATGGACACACGCATGGATACACACACTGGAACAACAATGATTGCAGTCTGAGTTTTAGTTTAATCAACAACATCGGACGCAACACTACAATAGTTTGGAGAATGCAATTTAACTATGCATAGTTTGCTAGACAATAACATTGTGCAGCCTGGATGCTGTATTGTCAGTGAATTAGCAAACCGGACGAGAGATAGTTTCGTAATTTGTAGTGTTGTGGAATGAAGCTTCAAGTAGGAATATGTTTGTTAATATCGTTATAATATAATGTAAAAACTAACTGTGTAACGATTTCACAAACTCCTTGTCTACATTGTCCTTCAAAACATGCTTTCCAATACTTGCTTACCCTGGGTGTATAAGAAAGTAAAAAGATGATGCAATCTATGTAGTATCTTTCATCAGCGACTACGGCTCGGATTCGAGTGGTAATTCAGTGACCGATTATTCGTTACGCAATGATTATATTTGGACCATTAACCATCATGATTGCAATGAGATTCAGCCGAAACACCTGTTGCTTCGTTGTACAACCTCACCCCCCTCCGAATACACTACCGCTACTCACAGGGCCGCCCTTACATTCGCGGGTGCAGCGGGTGATGGTGGCGATGGATCTGTGTTTACATTTGTCGAAATGCGCATGCACAATGTTTGTTAATAGCTGTTACATTGCCTGTGAAACCTGGTCGATCTGTTAGTTTCGTTCGGCTTGTAGCAAATGTTGCTGTAATGTTTGTTGAAATTGAAATACAAGGTTTCAATGACCCTGGTTTTGCACATTACATATATGAAATATATTCAGGTAATATCATATACAATAATAATTAGTAGAAATTTAATTAACATTAACGCGAATTGATATTGAACAAGCGAGACTATTGAATTAATATTAATGATACAAATACATATTGCCATGGGGATTCCACAAATTATGATCATAAAGGTAATTAAATACATTGATAAAAATTTATTGATTTAATTATTTGTCTACGCAAGCTTTGTCGCCCCAGTGGAAATTTTTTCCGCGAACGCCCATGCATCTAACATAATATATAAATTTATTTTTAAATATGCAAAATATATAAAATATTTAAAGTGAAAAACTAGTACGTGAAAAACTACTTCAGAGCGGTTGTCAAATGAAAACGTTATATTTCAATAAGCAACAGCTCACATAGACCATTTCTCCCTGAGCATTCATTGTGTCGCACCTTTGAAATGGAACATTAAAATGAAAAATATGTTTGGCGCATTAAACAAAAGTAATTCCAGACGGCCATGAGGTGTTCTTTTGTTCCAAGTATAAATCTCCACCTGGATTAGTTAAAAATGCAGATACAATGCGGTGTAGAAAAAGTCCGTACGACAGTAATGTATTTGGTGCTTTTAATCTTTTGTGAAAAAAAACTGGAATTATTCTGTCACTTTACATTAGATGTTTATATACACACAGGCAGATAAGGTACACAGCTGTCAAAGTTGTAGGAATGCCAACTGAATAATTACGTATTGCGCAGATATAAACCAATATGTAGCAGAGTAGGCGTTATATATATATATATATATATATATATATATATATATATATATATATATATATATATATATATATAAAGTGTCGTATCTGTTGGTAAACATAACAATGTATTGATATATATATATATATATATATATATATATATATATATATATATATATATATATATATATATATATATATATATATATATATCAATACATTGTTATGTTTACCAACAGATACGACACTTTTTTCCTTATAGGTTATCACGATAAACGTCACATTCTACCACTTACTATAAATTGAAATTCACCGTGGATTTATAGTTTTGCTACGTTCGACTTTAAAAAAGGCACACAACGCAACGTAATGTAACCAGTGAACATAGCCGTACGTCATCCGTGAATGGGAGCGCGCGGGGAACAAATATTGCAGACATAAACATTTCATTTGGGCGCAGGGTTTGAACATAATAAAATAAAATATACAACATCTATCGGAAAAGGCTTTTTCCACTTCCGGTGACATGCGAGATTTATATTGCACGTCTGAATAAACCCGTCCGCAGTAAGGGGGGCTTCTTTACTTCTGCTTCTTCTTGTTCCTACTCCCCACTACTCCGCGCCGATCTCATGTGTGTATGTGTTCTTTGAAAACCGATATGGTTACAGAAAAAAGAATCTCTATGTAAATACACAATAAATGCGTGAATGGGCCCCCCTGTATGAGCATCGAACCAAACCGTATTACTATGCATTTGATATGGTCTTTCAAGCACACTTGTTGGAAAATAAGAAATCTTTCTTCAACTGTCGTCTCTTTTCAGATATGCTGACGAAATCAATGAATTTAGTATTTGTAAGAAGAAATAAATAGCACAGTATGTAAGTTAAAAGTACAGTGTACCTCATGAGGTCATTGCTACTTGAGGAGCAGAGCATTTATCCTGGCTCTGAGTGGAGCAGAGAAACGCGAAATGGGAAATTTATCTGCTGCGATCTCAGTGGAACGGCATGAGATAAGCACAGCTTGTAATACAACTGTGACGTGCACATGTCTGTAATGCATGACTACTACGAACTTCCAGCAGATATACACGCAAAACATGAAAGTATTACTGGTTGTCTTCTTCTAAACAAAACGTGTTCCGTGTACAAGTTTTAGAGTTCATATAATTAACAAATATTACGAATTTTCACCATATTTCACACAAGTAGAAATCAAACTATAAGAAATATTTGGCAACGTGCCAATGTTCATTCATATCGCTCGATTTCAGTGCCAAATACTCGGGCAAGACGCCGCCAAAGTTGAAACGAACAACTAACGCAGTCTACAAGGGTATAACTTTGGAGGAGATAATATAGGATTATATTGTTTCCTGTCGTCCGTTAAACAATAAGCTCCCGTGTGCACACTGTGTTCTAAATTAAATTTATAATGGATTCCACATTAATTAAAACATTTTATTTACCTCCATAATGCTGGTGTCTTATTTACACGGGAGGCGGATACGGAGAATATACAAGTATATGTGATGGTTGGTAGTGAAGGGTCGCCTTTAAGATCATTTATATTCCAAGTGGGTAGCAAGGGCCCAATCAAACCAATTAAAAGTTTCAAGTTGTGTACCTATTATCGTGTATCTGGACTCAATCGTATCGTCTCGCTTGAAGTGTTTCAATTAGAATTAAAGACGAGAATGGAAAGGTGAGGAGTCAGAATACTGCAATGAACTCGCTCATCCGCACGCGCGCTCTGTCCTCAATTCACCATACGTCAAAGATGTGAATTCTTATATAGAATACAATTCAGTATTCTTTTATAAATATTTAGAATATATACATTTGAATTTATACATTTCCATGTTACAGACTACGTTTTACATTTCAAGATAAACTTATAAATTACAGTTATAATAACGAAACAAAAGAGAAAAAAATCTGACACGTGAATACAATACTAATTTCATATTCTACGCGTGTATATATATATATATATATATATATATATATATATATATATATATATATATATATATATATTTTGTAACACGAGTTTTTAACAGACTTTTTGTACACTTGCTGAATCTAACACTTGACTTGAGAAAGTTTTCATCTTCTTTTCAAAAGATTTCCACGTCGTAATCGTAAGCCGAAAATAAGATGCTGTTTTACGGATTCAGCGTTTTGAAACAGAACAAGATTATCCTCGAAATTAAGGACTGTATTTGTGGATCCCCTCGCCAAGGTTATAATTAGGTTAAACATCAAATCCAGTAAATGGAAAGTCAATCACGTTTGAAGAGGGTATACAAAAAATTTTCAACAAAAATACCTCAAATTGCCACGAATCATATATATATATATATATATATATATATATATATATATATATATATATATATATATATATATATATATATATATATATATATATATATATATATTTGAAGTGTACTTTAATTGCCCTTTTATATTAAAACGAGCTTCTGCTTCAGAAACATTGCTTTGGGAACATATTTTTTCCCGTTAACTTTGCCTGTTTAGATTCTCCCGGAGGTAATCCGAGTTTGGCCGTAAGTAAGTGAGTGGTCCAGTGAATTTTGTAAAATAAAACACTCCCGACGAACTTTCGCCAAAGTTTTAATGAATGTGTCTTGCTAGATTTCATGTCAGTGTATGGCCGTGTGTGTTTTTTTCTTCTTCTTGTTTTCGGTACAAAACTCGGCGTATATTTTCACATAACTCTGTTCGTTTGGAAGTACTTACTGCTGAGAACGTGGTCTCTCTATGGAACGCACACATATGCGACCGTGCATACATACACGCAAAGAAACCGACGTCACACGTAACAAGAAAAGATTGTGTACAATTTTATACTAACGACATTACACGTCTCTCGTTCTCTGTTTATTTCGTTCACTCGCCATTTCCCATCCCTCTCGCCCCTCTTCTCTTGTTTCAATGTCAGTTGTTTTGTTTTTTTTGTCCCTGTGTTAATGTTTATAGAACCAACAAGGTTCACAAAAAGTTCTGGGTGAGATATTGTTAATTCTGTCAAGTATGTATATATGTATGTATGTTCCTTGTTCATGGAAGAGCGCGTTGTTTGCGTCACCATAGAAACATAGGCTTTGTTTTTCCACACGCTGTATTCTATTGTTTTGTCACGTGGCTGTAATTGAAATGGGTTTAACGTGGACCCCAGAGGGTTACGTAAAATGCATGTACAAATGAATAACGTTTCGGTGGAATGTCAGTCCAGGGTTTGCACAGATGCGCCAAGCATTAATATGGTAAAGTTTTAATTAAGTACCGGGGGAGTAAATGAATCACTTTTATAATTATACGATGATCATTCTTAATCTCATTAAGCATTGCAAGCAGAATTAAATGCAAACAGCGCACATCTTCAAGTTCGTACTGCGGGTAATCTGATCCATCTGCTATATTCATTCATACATAAATGATTGGACCTTTTGACGTAACCTTTGCAAAAGACATTAATCGTGCTGGTTACACGAAGAGGACGCGGAAGACGACGACGAAGAAGAAATAGCGGCAGCAACAATCTGCCAGATTCACATTAAAAACGATATCAATATAAGACATCATTTATCATCGCGCTTCAAATAAACTGCTGGTAATTGTGAACCGAACAGAAAGTCGATATCTGCGGATCTTTGTAGACGAGAAGAGATATGGCGCACTCGCATTTCCTGTTTTACAGAGATAAAAGAGTGGCCAAGACTTTTGCGCACTGTCATCATCAAAAACAAGCTTAAAAAGTTTGATGTGGATTGGTGTGGTTGTTTGATAGTGTGATAGCAGTACAGCGATATTGTTAAGAGTACTGACCTTTGATGAGAATACTTTGAAAACAGAATTCAATATCTTCGATACATTAATTCGAGAATCCAAGGCCGAAAAATACATAAAACGATGACTCGAATGGTATCTTAGAGATCATTAAAGATAATTCAGTATATTTCATAGCAAAAGAAAAACACAGTGCGAAATCTGTTCAGAAAGATAAAATATTTTCGTAAGAAAAAAGTTTGAAATTTGTCGTTCTGGGTGCTTATCTTGCCGAGATATATTCGAGTGACAGTTGGGAAACTTAAACAGCTACATATGTACACAGATGCGGATGTGTACGTGCGTGTGTTTGTTATGTGTAGACATAAATCTATTGGCTATAGTCGTCGAACAAAGGTACCTATCTATTTTCGAAACTCGGGCAAATATCTATTATCTTCTGTCATACCAGGTATATATCAATTTTCTGATTGCTTCTGTCCATGCGGCAAACTAATATTAGAACAGACACAACGATTTTTCAGTTGAAAGGATTAACTTTGTTTCGGAAACATATATATCTATATGTCTTTTTAGATTCTTTTATGTTTGTTTGTTGAAGCAATTGTCTTTATAATTGGCAGAATGAATTGGCTGTTTGTCAAGAGTTTTCAATTGATATTTTTTCAATGTTTTACAAAATTATGCTCACGGAACATGCAATCAAGATACATGTTGTAGAACATTCAAAATGATGAAAGGATATCGGATGAATGGTGTGCGAGAGAGATGTACGGATGAAATTGAGGATGCATGAATGATGCACAAAAAGTGCTTGATGAAATTTGAAAATTTAAAGAACGTTCAAGGAGAAGAACCGTGAATGAAGTTGCGGGCGAGAGAATAAATGAACAGTACAGTGTACCCAAACAATATTTTCCACTTGCTGTTCTCAGATTACATTTTAGATATTCTCCTAAGCTAAAACCAAAATGATTATTTTTTCCACCTCTGCTATAAGAGCCAGGCGTACAAAAGAACTTTGTCCGCCACTTTTGTAGGAAATATTTCTTCTAAATCCTCGCTGTCTAAAAGTTCGCAATAAATGCTATATAGAATAGAAGCATATAGAGGCACGTCATTCTTGATATTTATGATTTCCTTCCTCGATGCATTTCAGTCGAGCGGTGCATGTTCATTTTCTACGTCAATATTTATTCCAACACACTACCCTTCCCATCCAACTCTGTCCGTTCAACGGAACAATTTCAAGTATTCTACGTCGATTCCGATTGCTGGTTCGCAGATACCTCCCAGACAATTCAAGTGCGGTTTAATTTATTTGGCCAACAATGTTTGTTGGTTTTATGAAGGCCCTTGCGGGCGAACCTTGGCGAGTCGTACGCCGAGGGAATCACATCAGATTCAAGTGTTGTTACTGACCACACGGAGAGTCAATACGCTTACAGCGGATGGTGAGATTCCGTCGACGAGAGACTGGTAAAACAAGGAGCAGGTAGGCATTATAGTCAGCCGGCTCCGGTGCCGCGCGTTCTACAACGGAAATGAAAGCTGTGCAATCAGCAACGTTGGTCAAACGAGCCCCGGGCCTGCTTCGCGTACACAGAGCCGGATTAAAGCTACATACTTGTATCCGGCACACTTAGGTTCGTTTTACAATGTACAACTTATAGCAGTCTGAAGGAAATTGTAAAATGTTACACTACCCAGAAACATAATATTTCATAAGACTTATTTAGATGGAATGTTCAGTAATAGCTCGGACAATATTTGAAAAGAAAATAAGATAATCACAAATACGTTCTCTAAAGCTAAATGCTTTTCTTTGAAATGTGAAACGTTTAATATTAAGTTATATCTACAAATAGCTGGGCCGTTTTTTGTCATTTTCATGTGAATCAGCCACGCATTGTCATAATACACTCCCCTCTAGCCAACATCATACAACACTGTACAAAAAATTCAAATTAATTTGATAAAAATTCAGCTGAAATTACATTAAACGAAGCGTTTGTGAAACGCTTCCAGCAGGTGAGTAATTTTTCCCGCACTGACACACACAAATACAGGGAAAAAAGCCGAGCGTGACTACAAAAGCGGAAAAATGTCGACGACGAGGTTAGCCTCGGTTGTCGTTTACTTCGTACGGCGGCCGGCAACGGCAGCACCAGCAGTATTGCGTGTTGTCACAAGGTTACATTCCAACCATACAAATAGCATTGAGGTGCTGGTGTGGCCAACCTCATTCTAATGTTTATACAAACAAAATGAACAACGGACAACGGTAAGCTGAGTGATGTACTTTGCGTGTTTCAAGCAGCCATCCATCAGCGCTCCTAGTGACAGGTGCTGAAGTAGGCCAGAAGGGGAGGGCAACACCCCCTGCGTCGCACTCGAGAGACTTGTGAACCACCGCAGACCAGGTGAACCAGCCGGTGTTCCAGTAAGTGTTCTTAAACGTGTTTTAACGTTGTGTTTGCGTTTAACGGCGTATCATTGTTGATCTTTGACAGAACTAGACTTCATTTACAATTCAATGATTTTGGGCATCTCATGAAAATGGAATCTGGTTTGGTTTGTGTGTGATGATCAACGCAACCAGGTTTTGGTGTGTGTTGCTAAAGGTTTGTTTCACCGAAGATTTATTACATTTTCTCTACCTCAAGTTGAGAGTTTCTGCCGCGACATAAGGTGTTTCCGGCATCCACATTTAAATGATATGTAAAATGCACCAGTTCAATATTTCCGTTCGTATAATTTGAGATTCAATTTTGTGGTTTTAGATTAAAGTGAAAAGTTCAAACTAGTTTCATGATTTAAAGATGCTGCCGCTTCCATATCTGGGCAATTTGTACTGGATGGATGATTTTCGTTGGAATTTATAAAATTGGACTGCATATATTCGCATTTGCATTTTGTATACGAGCTACATATATGCTGCTGATTATGAAATGGCCGAAAGTTTAACAGCTGGATATAGTGGATTGTGGGTACTACACAACATAGCCGTGTACATGGTGATGTGTCTCGGGGCGATGATTAATGCACATGATCATCATCATCATCAGCAGCACTAGAACCAACAACAGCACCAGCAACTGAACACAAACACACACACAGACACAACACATATCAAAGATGGATTTGAATAGTAGGAACGTTGTAAATGCATTCGAATCATGCATATATGTAAATGATTTCTAAAGTTTAACTGCACTAAACAGGATTGCACTACCGATCCAACACATGTTAGTCGAAATGTCATGTTGGACATCAGTATATGCATAATTGTGAAACAATAATACAATTTTTAGGTCAATAATAATATTCAGTGGAAAGGGTTATGAACAAGTTCAAACGGCAAAGTTGTATTATTTCATTTATAATGGAAATGTGAATGAAATAAAAAGAAAACGAGGCCAAGAATCATTTAGGACAAGTCGATACTTGCCGGCATAATGAGAAATGTCCCGGGTCAAGGTAAATTTATTCAGTCACTCTCAAGGAACCCACGAATAATTATAATGCAACACTTAAATATTGAAAAAAGACAGACCATAAAAACATACTCCGTAAATTAATGAACAAAATTGATTGTATTGTTTAAAAACCCACAGTACTACGGATACAATAGAGTAATTTGACATTTGTAATGACAGATATAGAATCCGTTTGACAGGTTAGGTTCTAAAGCATGGACGCAAACCAAATTAATTCACCACATGCGCGCACAGATGGGTCTGACCCAGACAATGTATACATGCATGTAGATGTATGTTTGTGCGTTTGAGTATAAAATGTGCCATGTGTTACGGTTGTTATCCTTGATGGGTACAATAAAAATAATTCATCGCATTTTACATACGCGGCGTGTGTGTGTTCGTTTGTAATTTGCATAAAAGCGAATAGATATTTCTCGACGAGTGCGGAAACGTTTTTATTTCTGCTTGGAATTATCACGGACGACACAATGTTTTTACTGGACATTAGTTTTACATTTTGAATTGTAGCAAGCCCCGAAATTATCATATGTAACGTCAGCTTTTTCTAATTAGCAGCAATACGGAACAATGCTTTTCCAGTTTGGTTGCTAGGTGTACCGTTATATAATGCTTTTAATTTCAAAAACAATTGCATATATTCGTGGCTTTTCCAGTTTATGATTTCAAAGTAGCACAACTTTTGGAATATTATTGTGAACGTCAAAAAATTGCTGTTTTTAATTTTATTTTATTTCTCTAGCATTTTATCGTCACAGAGCATAAATGTCAGAGCGACAGAAACCAATAATTTTTATGCCAGTCACTGTGAGAATTGAAAATAAAATAACGGGTAATTTGAGAACATTCGTAAACTGGCAGTTGTAGTGTGGTATATTAGTGTAATAAAGGCCACGTCTTCGTCTACGAGTACGACAATAAAACATGTCTCTTAAGTGTCTATACATTTTACAAGTACGAGTTATTTTTACTGCGCACTTCTCTGCGGAATGTGCAGCATACAGTTTACATGGTGATAATGGGGAGTTACAAAGAAAATATTACTGCCATCTCACAGCTGCGCTTATTGTATCATTCGTAATATATAACGAGATATTTGTCAAACAAATTTTACAACTGAATATATAGATTCATAATTTAATAAATTTTACGACATTTAATATTCATAATATTAGATCTTATTCAAATACAGAAAAATTAAACAAACAATGTATGATTTAACTAATACGAGTACATGTTTCAATTTGAAACATTCAAATGGATTCGGAATGAAGTTTAATACTCAAATATTTTTTTTGGTCAAGGTCAGAACATTGCCATTGTGTTTGTGTCCTTGTGTTCGCTGTAATAAATTGAAAGGTTTATACTCGTTTCAACCGCAATATTTCCATTCTTCTCCTCTTTATCCTGAAAGATCTTTTATGCCAATCCTTTTGAAAGGCTACGAATTTCTGCTGTATAAATTTCTTCTGTCACAACAATAAAATATGTCAAAACATACTGTCGTATTTTATTCTGTATAATTAAATATATACATACATTTTGCAGTGTAAAGTAATATTCGTATAATGTTTTTCACTGATGGTGAACTTTCTGATTAATGAGCTTCTCATATTATGTCCTTCCATGTGCCTGAATTCCGGTATATGAAAGTAGGTTAATACATGTAATTGGACGCACTTCGAGCTTATTTTCAATCTTTCTGCCGTACACGTTAGTTTAGAAAATTCCCGTGAACGGCGGCGCTAGTTGCCTGGGTGGAATTGTGAAGTTTTCAAAGTGCTTAAAGTTCTTCCCGTCGTCAGTTTGTGAATGAATAGTGCAGCTAGTCAACAGACGTTTACAATATTAAATACCAAAACTCGCATCATTAACTTTAACGTCTAACTATCCATTATGGGTATGCGAAGAAGCGGTGTTGGAACAGTGCATCAGGTAATCTGTGTAATGCACCACAGCTGCCCTGTGGCGCTGCCCGGGGATCCTACGATCCTACATGAAACCACACGACGAATATTTGATTACTTACCTTAGCCCGTCCATTATTAGTAAACTAATTGAACCAAAGTGTAACGGTACCCTTGTCAAAGCTTATTTACGGGAGCCAACAAGAGCGACGCGAGCAAAGAGAGCACGTAGAATCACGAATAGTTCTACTTTATAAACTGGCTGATGTGTCACAGGCATATACCTGAACCAATTAACTGTCTAATAAGAAGTTCGTTTCCTCCCGTCACGAATAATACTCAACCGTCGCTGTTACACCGAATGAAAATCGAAACAGCTGCGATTCAAATGTGATTCCAATCTGAGTTAAAGTTCAATCCACTTTGGTTTACTTGTAACGGCGGTGACTCAATAAATTTGTCCGGCGGTTTTATTTGCTACAGCGAAAGACAAATCCACGGAATAAATATTCTAACAGTAGTACGTTTCAATTCAGTAGACACGGTACACTGTGCTCTTGTTCACATAATGTTGTAACACGTGCCGCTCTTTACCTTGTAGCTAATATAACTTTATTTATATCTCCGACGTGCTATTAAGTCTATAGAGCGAACAACATGCGACATTACACTGGGTGTAGCATTATCAATGAATTTAGTTTCACGTTACGTTAACACGAGCTGAAGGTGGGACCAAGTTCATAAACAAGTACAACGCTGAGCAGAGTGCGTTTCAAGGAAATTCCAACGCCAACTGCGCCACTAGCTTTTAACCCTTGCCACTCAATGGCTTGGAATTAACGAGTAGCGTACGCAAATGTCTACCAGGAGTGTCCACATTCGTTGGAGTAGTGCGATACCGGGCCGGGTTATGCCCGAGTACAGACACTCATTTCATGGGATGTAACTCCATATAAACCTCAGTTGTTTCTAGCCGCGACCAACAAAGTATACTTACTCTGCGTCTGGTCTAGATTGCATTCGCGCGCACCCGTATGTTAGCAACGGGCCAGATAAGAACCGTAAATTTTAATGCTGCTAACCTCACATGAGCTGCTCTGTAGTGAGCACTGCTTTAATGGAATGGTACGACAAGAGTAAAAAGAATATGAGATTAAATTTTGAACGCAGCAGCAGTTGTTTTTGGTTTACGCTAAAGATAACGACTTTTCGATTGTCGTCAAAATGGTTCTTGCAAGGGATAGTTTTTCATTTAGATGCATATTATTGATTGAAAGTCGGCTGCATAGCTTGTCGATCGAATTAAAGACGTTTCAATCAGAGCTCGTATGGTAGAGCGAGCGTATGATTAAATTACAGAAGCAATATGGATCAATATAACGGAGAAAATGCCAGTCTTTAATCAGATTTACCAGAATCACAAGATATCTACATCGTGTGTACTATTAGTAACTAGCTACATTTAATATTGAAATGCATCATATACTCTTGATGTATCTCCCTTTAAGTAGAGAAGCTCGCGTATTATCAAGTTTCTGTCAGGTGTAGACGCCCAGATTGAAAACATTATAATATCCGTGCTACAAAAGATGAAAAATGTACCCGTCCTTCAATATAAACCGTAATGATCCACCATTTTTCTTATAAATGAAAAAGCTCGAACAATTTGCAAGTCAAATACGTATACCATATTATGAGATGCAGCATCCAGTCTGCGCCACAATTTGTGAAACAAGGTCAATCAATTTTTTTTTACTCTTGCTGCCAAATACACGTAACAATGCCATGTTTAGTTGGAATGCAGGAAAGTCTAATTTATAACTCGTTACATAACGATAAACTGGTTTGGTATGCTGGGGCATTTGCGGGGGAACGAGAAGGTAATCGGACTGAAGGGTATATTTTAAAAATATATCTTTTCAGGGTGGAAAAAAATGAGCTTGTCGTTTACAGCTACATCAAGCGCGACCCTTCAGCTCTTTTTGAAAAGCCGCATAAATGTACGGGTTTGTGCAAGATTAATTTATATATTTGACGGGCCATACACACACACATATAAATCGCGTGTTGCCGTATCAGCGAGTTTTTGACAGTTTTTTGTTTCATTTTAAATGTGAAATTTTGAACTCGTACACAAACAACGTTTCTGTTGATATCTAAAAATAATTATTGACATTTACATGTATGTATTTAATTGAGTTTATTTGCACCAATTTGTGTTTGTATTGCTTTGTATATGTATTCGGTAGTTATAAAAACAATATTGCAAATTGAGAGAATATGAAGAGAGAAATTATTGTCGGTAGAAGACTTGTAGGAAATTATCTATCGAGTAAACTGACGGTGGTAAGATTCACGTAATCTCTACTAGAAATACATTCGATATTTCACTGATAGTATTACTTCGTGGATGAAATTAATTCCACGCCAAACTTGACGTGGTTCACAAATTTCTCCAGCCTTATCATCTTATAAATCGTTACGAGTACGGGTCTCAGGTGGTTCATAGGATTGTCTTGCTGACACAAAATTATTGACTTCTGTCACAAGGTACAGGCACGGATTCGACCAGATATACCACCGGGCCCAAGAGAGTGATTATTTCGGTAATACTCTGCATCCACCTAAATGGAAAATTTAACCATCACAATATTTTGCATTACGGCAAATGCAAAACGGAATGAAGCATTGCAAACGTAGCTGTAGTAAAAATTAATGATGTAGCATAGAAACTAGTTGGATAATGATGCCAGTAAGGGTTTTTAATACCGTTAGTTCGTTAATTAGCTTCATATTCGTTAGCAGCTGATGCTCATGACGGAAAACTTTTGTAAAAACTTTCAAACTATTTCACTGAAGTCAACTACATATTTTATTAAAATTGTTCTATAAGAAATATAGCCACACTTCAACATGACCTATGTCATAGCAATTTAGAATATTTTTATTGAATTTCTAAATCCATTCCAGCTATTAACCAAATACCAATCTATATACACACACACACACCGCAGCCGAACCAGAATTTCATATTTTCCATAAATGATTTGCACAGCATGCGGAATATATGTTTAGGCATAATTTGAAACATGTTCAATTTTGTCAAAATAACAAATGAAGAATTTCTTGACGCAAATCCGATCCTGTCAGCGGGACAGCGAGGACTCAGCCAGAACGGAAAGTAGATTTAGAGGATGAAGGAGAAAGAGACATGGCGTGAAGTAGATTGAAGGAGGAATGAAGAGTGGAGAACGGAAGAGAAGACAGAGAGGAACTGCAATGAAGAGATTTAATCAGACAGTATGCCGCGGAGAGACGGGCTGAAAACGACTGCAAATGGCTGCAAAATGTTCACACAGTAACTCTGCACAGCATTAAGGAATACATTTTTTCTTTTCTTTTCTTTTTTTCCACAGCCGGTAAGTTTACGGTTACGGCTCTTCAAGAATTTAAACGGCTGCAGCGAGAAGTTTAATTTCTTTCTGTTTATTTAGAGTTGACAAAAAAGGTGGATGAAGCGAAAAAAAATACCAACGAATAAATTAATTAGTTGTACATGATGAGTTTGCGATTTTAGGGAAATTAAATTTGACACTGGTGAAGTCCTGAGTGGAAAAAAATGTGAGCAAATAATGATTCGAGATTTGGGCACAAATCTTTCGATAATGACAATCACATAAAACTGAAACACTCTAAATTATTGGTAACAAATGTTCTTTGGAATATCAACCTGTATTTTCTAAACAGTCCTGTCAGCATAAGATCTCTTGTGGCTGGTCCAATTTTGTTTAAAATAACTCGAGATATTCGTGAGTATCTTGGTCTCTCAGGGGAGGAAGTATGCAAACTCTGCAACAATTGTCCCTGACACTTCAAGGATTATTTTTATCTTGTTGTAGGAAAACTAACAGGGCGACTTGCTAAATAACTGGGGGAGTGGAGTTTAAAGGGGACAAACTTTAAAAAGGTCTCCTGAGTTCACTGCATCCAAAAGCCGATATAAAAAAGTTATAATTCCCATAACGGAACAATGTCATGGTTGTTTTTGTTTTGCCGTGCGAATAATTTTCAACCTCACGACTAGACCCTCTATATAAAATGGCAGGTTTTACGTTCTTTTTTATGTGGAAGGGTCAAGCGTCATAAAAAAGCACGTAAAGTTTTTGATAAGTGATTTGATTTTGTAATGAAACGTGGAAATATTGTTTCAGAGTTACCGGATGGTATGATGAAGATAGTGCTTTTAGAAGCAAGAATTACACAGCAGTTTATTGTGTAGGAGGTACGACCTTTTCTATTCACTTGCGTTTCGACAGGTCGGAAACTTGGAACGAACTTTCGGTAAATATTGACAAGTTGCTTAAGGTGAAGTACTTTCAGATCATACGGAAGATATTTATAACAATCATCTCTCAACGTTCCTGCCAGGAAGATCCTTGTGAAGAGAAGGTATTCTTTAACCAAATATTAACTCTCCAATAGCAATACATATCCCTCTTACCATGACATATATAAACTCGTATAAACTGATTTAAAATGCTTTCCCCAAACACACGCACCTATGTTTATTGAAGTCCAGTGCCTTACGTCGCCGAAGGTAACTTATGTTTTTTATATTAGCTGTTCTAAAATGCATTATTCAGGTTGAGAAATAAAAATGTCAAGCGAATTTTTATTTTATAAACATGTTATCATCTGTGAATTTATTGCTGTTTCAATATATATGGAAATGACGGAAGCTTGCTGTACCTTTTACCAGGAACGGTTTCAGTAGACATTTACCCAGACTATAGACAAATCTATGGACTAGAACTAAATATAATATTGATGTTTTGCTCTTTCATTTGATTGCATTTGATCTGTGCTAATATGAATGCTCCAATATGTTTCATAAATTGCTATTTCATTAAATTTACTGTTCTTTTACAGAAAAGCCAACACTGCACTTTTTTTGTAAAAGAAACCTGTACAATGAAATTGTTGTTTACATGCGTATTTTTTACAGTATTATTCAGGTTTTCATCTCCGTTTTCAGCGAATAGAATTTCAATTTGATTTTCGTTTTTCTACTCGTTTTGTAATTAATGCCATACATTTTCAATATCTGTTGTATTTCAGATGAGGGAAAAAACAGCATATATTGTAGTTTGCTTGATAAACATTGTTGAAAAAGTTAAAAATATTTGTCACAATTTCAAAATTATAATTCATTTTGAATACACACTGGCTTCAGACACGGTCTGTTTCATTTTAACAATATACCAGCCACTGGCTTCTGCTTTTATTTAATTTCAAGTTGGACTCAAAAGTTCACAACGAAACAATGAATAATTGCGATTACAATTTGTCAAAGTGCGACGTGACTACAAACACACACACACACACTCTATGTATACAAACGAGAATATAGATGGAAATGTAGAGAACGATGAGGTTAAGTTGACAACAGCATCGCCCTGCAGGAAAAGTGTGAACTACATGAAGAATGCTGCATTACCTTTAATAACAACTCGTTGGTTTAGGCTACTTTCAACTACAACACTGGTATATTGAACTTAAATCTCATGTAGTGACAGTGAATGTTTCAAGTAAAATGGCACCAGTGATGGAAGACAACGCATTACCGGTCAGTGTTGCGTTATCGTACACAACATTCCATAACGTACTCGTATATACATGACTAGTATTAAATGATGTTAATAGATGGCGCAACATGGGATCTCTTGTTACGTTCATAGAACGCTCTTTCTTTAGAAATTCTGTCAAATCATGAAAATGTTAATAGCGGTACAAACAAGACACAAACAACACGGGTTAAAAACAAAGGCACCCGCTACTTCCTGGTGCAATAATATACCTCGCTGGTCACAGGAAATTGCACTCTTTCCGGGTGCAAACTACACCACGTGACAGGTTTGTTATTCCAGCCCAGTTGCACACACACACACACAGATATATGTACCGAATGCTACCTATACTGTGGTTGATTCCTGTATCCATACGTGCGATTAGCATGTTGAGATCTGATTGGACGGGAGAGATATCTACGTAAAATGCTGCGCTAGACTGCGGGCAAACTGCCAAATTTACGGACAGAACCGGACTGTACCAAGTGCCAAGTGTGGGAGTGAACAATACTGTACAAATTGTGACCCAATACGATCACAATCTTTATTGGCTCTGTTTATTTGGACCCTGGCATTTCCCACCCCCCAAATCAAACAGACTTCACCGCCGAAATACTAAAAATGGTAAAATTTTCACACAAACCTAGGATAAGCGCGATCCCACTACGGACCTGCTTTCATGTTTTCCAAAAAATGAAAGAAACGTCAACATCTCACTAGTTTCTTTTTCCATGAATGGATGATGAGCGAAGACCTGGGCGAGTGCTTTTCATCGATCATAGCCAGGTTCTTTCAGATCACGGGTTGAAAATTCATTTCGAGTATAATATGTAAGTCCTTATGTAAGTTCATTTGCTATTAACTCTAAATTAAAAAAGTGGCTGGTCCATTTTGTAGTTCTATTTTGTTGGCTTCACATAGAGTTTTTAAATTTAATGCATTCTGTGAACGTGACCGAATTTTCCAGAACACCGCCACGTTTTCGGTTCATTAAGGATCACGCTACGGTCTCTTACAGTGCTCTCTCTCTCTCTCTCTCTCTCTCTCTCTCTCTCTCTCTCTGGAAGTATGTGTGTTGGCATTTTCTCTTTCGTCTTTACGCGCAAAAATTCCAATATCCATATGGATTTCATTTTATCGGGAAATATAACACCCGTCGCAGCCGTGGCCCGAATTTTAATTATGGACGGATTTTGTTCGCGTGCGCTCGTTAAAGACGAGAAGATATTACAAAATGCAGCCGAGGAGACTATACGTGTTTTATTTCCATCGTGTATAGGGGATATAGTTCATCATGAAAGATTAAATATACCGAGCGATCGCTGCCATGTTGTGATCTCCAATCGGTTACGTGTTCTTTCACTATCAGTAATCCTGTTTCGCTTCCAAGCATCGTGTTAAACAAGAAATTAATAACATCATCTCACGGAAATGATGCAACAGAACATACATAGACTTGTCTTATAACTATACACATAACATGTAGATGTCATACGTTGTTCCAAAAGTAGCGCCGATATATATCTGTGTACTAATGTTTTATCCCTTAAATAAATAACATGGTCAAGTTAATAAATGATAGAACCATTTCCTAAACTATCGTCGATGAAACTTCCGACATTTGCCGAATGTTCTCCAACGTGAAGGCAATGGAACCATCTCAATCCACTTCACATTTATTTACAGAAAAAAAGATGAAGAACAGGAAAGTGGATGTTTTTTCAGCGTCTTCGCAAATACGTTCTATTTTTTTTTCTCAGCGCAACAACAACATCTGGCATTGGCTATGTCGAATTGGTGGATAAATAGTGTGGGATTCGTAGATGGAAAGGCTGATACATTAATCCGGGGTGCCAACTTTGAGTGTCGCTACCAAGTACTACAAGCAATTTCTGTAATTGACCATCTTGCAATTATAATACACTTATTTGCTACCACTCTCGCGTTCACGTCCTGTAATATTGACAGTAAATCTCTCGTGACCAGCCTGTGCCAGAGACTTTGACGTACGCTCCTATGAGGTTCAATCGAACGCGCCTTATGGATGCGGCTCCTGTGGGTGTGTGTGTGTGTGTGTTCGTAGGTTGTGGGCAAAGCCCAGGCAACGCTTCCATCGGTCGACACTGTGAGTGTGTCCCGTGCCGTGCGGTCCAACGCCAAGATAAACGACGGCAAGTGTTCATTGCCTCGGAAGCTAATAAATAACGGATTCCTAATACTGTCTTTAGAGTGAAATCCCTGCGGACGGATTTAACGGCCGCCCGGAAACACATAGGTTTTTAACGTGATGAAATCAATACAAACAGAATTACCTACCTCCACGGCACTACCGCTGAATAGATATGGGCACTACCTCAACCCGGCGACACTCGCCGACGATTTACGGTGTTCGCCGACGGTTTAAAGGATTTGCGAAAGCAATGCAGCTGCGTATGGGGGAGACTAAATCAAATTGTTTATGATTGAGAATACATTTGCAAGTAGCACGTGTATAGGAAGATTAAATATTTAGATAAAAAAAAAACCACGGTTTATATAAACGTACTTGCAGAATATACATATATATTTCAGGTACTATACGCTGTTTCTATTTACCAAACGACCAGGAAGAAGAAAATACATACGATCAGCCTCCCGGTGAGTCCATTTGGATTTCGAAGACGTGCACATCATTGTGAAGAACTTGCACGCACACATCACACAATACAACAACACGATATGTAATCAAAGTCTGTCAGCCATACACACACTCGCGCGCGCGCAAGTTGAGATACACTGACGTACATTCACGTAGAGCCAATCGACTCTTCCAATCTCCTAGCAGTTAATTAGTAAGTGTACGTATAGTCTCCGGCTACAATTAACTAATCCCAGTCAGTCCTCTAGATGAGAACGATTACGTTTAAAGCCGCCCCAAACCCCCGCCACTGAACAGTTGATTAAACGCCGTTCAATCACATAGACCCCCAGTTGTCTACGAAGGCAACGAGAAAAAACTATCTACGAACGTGCAAGGGGACGAAAAAACGGTCAAGTAGGAATAATGGTGCTCTAGTTAATCTGTTTCAAAGCAGAACACACTGACTTGTACGCTATGAATGTCGGAGTAACTTGGGGCCTGAAGTTTTTGCCCTCCTGGAGGTGTACTTGCGTTTTTTTTGCACTGGACTTAGTGAAGCAAAATGGATTCTAGAATATAATCTGGGAAAGGGGACAACCGGAGTTTTTTTTTTGTCGTTGTACAGATTAAGCAATGAACGGTCTTGGTTTGTACTTTGGAAATCGGTCTTAATTTGTGAACAAGTTGTTCGAGGATAATTCCGGGACAAGGGAGATTAGTGTTCTACAGAAAATAAGGATTACACAATTGTTTTTATCTTTCTCTGAACTTATTGATTTTACTTTGGGTTCAGGAGAGTACTTACATTGTCGTTGAAGTTGATGAACCGTAGCAAATTTATTTCCTTAACACCCCCCGTCTGGTAATCCTTCAAAATTTATTTCTACTAATCTTCCATTTCCGTTTAGAAATTTCGCAAGTAAATAACGATTCCTACCAGCACACGGCTACAGAAACCATACATCAATAAATTTTTGACATCGGTCCATAACCCTCGTTGGAAGAACACACTTACGTCCATCAGTGTCCGTAGCCGCCTAACGGATATTGTTAGTATCCTACACTTGGGCACGTAAGTGGTGTTCTTCATTCAGACATCTTACGGAGATTCCGGGTCTTTTGGCGTCGTTTTGAAGGCGTTTCTCCCTTTAATATTCACAGCCAAGTCTGTGAGAACCCCTGTCGCATTTTGTACGCACTGTGCATACCATCACGTTACGCCAGAAATGGCTCTGCCTGATATTTCTATCGACGCGACAGGCCATTGTTCCATTTTTGCCAGATACCGCCACAACGGGTTATAGATTTTTAAGGAGAGTACACTGTACATTGAAAACGCGTTATTCTATTAAAAGTCTATTAAGTGTTTTGGAAAAAAGAAACAACGCCCTCATTGTAATGGGTTTTGTATTGTAGTTTTTGCATTGGAATGGAAATAAGCTTATGATATTATAGAACTTCAGAACATGTGCACATAGAAATTTTTAATCAGGTTTGCATTTTATAATTCACTTTACTTTTAATATAGATTTAGAAAATAACATTTTAGTTTAAAAGCATAAGTTACATTGAAATTAATTATTGTTGATGTGCATATATAAGAGATTGGAATTTTTTTCTTGTAAAAAATACGTACATTACAGTATTTACGAAACTTTTTAATAGTCTTATCTGTTCTACTTTCAAACAATATGCAAAAGGAAAGTTTTGATTTTTTTCTGGTTGTAAAACTTTGAAACGAGAGAAGGGGACCCACCGTGTAACCGATATTTGAAATAACTCTCGCGGTATTTAACTTTTAATACAGTTTCCGAACACAGAGGCAACGCAACGCTGTTCTCCTTTGTACGAGAATTACAAGGATTCCATACGAAGAAGTACTTTTGTGTGCGATATTTCGATTCTGATAACAACAATATACGTACAAAGGTGGTACTTAAGTTGTAGCAAATAAAATGAAACCATTTAACGTTGGAAATTGGTCTTGTGTCAAGATAGACGATTATAACTCGAGGAAGAGAGACACTTGTAACGGAAATGATATTTCCTTGATGTAGAAACGATGTAACTGCCGGAGTTGGACGTGAAGCGAGAATGAAAATCGAAAAACTAACTCAAGAGCAGTCCTCCACATGATCAAATCAATACCAGTTTAACACAGTAATGAGTTCTATATTCGGATTGTGTGTTACACGATTGCCAGCAACGTAATATTATCATATAACAAGCCCGAATGTTTGTAAGCCGATTATTAACAAAAATACAATGCACGAAAATACTGTTTCACATTTATTCCACTCCTATTTGAAATAAAATAATTCTATGACGTATATTTCAATGGAAGAATAATAATAAAACGAGCATATTGTGATAACGATAATAAAAAAAAATAATTCCACTAAGCTTATCAAAAGATTCCACCTAACATATCTCTGGTACCAACATTTGCATTTCGAAATTCCACAAGGTAGCCAGAATAAAAAAAATTCAAGAAGAAAGCTTTTAAAATAAAGTAAAAATCGCAAAAACGCTACTAGCAAGAGCATTGTATGTCACATTAGTCCGAAAAGGGCTGTCGTCTCTTTGTATAGACATCAAGAGGAACGAACGAACGTTTTGTGTTGTTTCGATTTTTGAAAATCACTCACCTCGCCACTGTCAACATCATTGGAAGAGCCCTCGTTGGCGTACAGCTCGGAGTAACGTTCCCGGCGACGGTGTAGCAGTGGATCTGCCCGGGAAGTGCTCGCTCCAGTCGCAGTAGCAATCAGTAGCACTACGTTCACAGCAAACAAAGGGCCAGGAACCTGTAATGCCAAACGAAATGGTTTTTATTTTTTGTGTGTGATGTACGATGTTTTTGTCGTTATCTGATTACTTAGGGTTAGTAGGTATTGTGGAACATGCGAACCCTTTGTGCTACAAAAACATAATCAAATTGAATGTGAACAATAACGCTTACATTGTATTTATGACTACTTGCAGCAATAAAAATATTACTTTAGAAGATAATACTTAATATCTAATATACGAGTAGTAGTTGCAATTTTATAGTGTACGTATTTCTTTAGTACTACTTTATCTACATCACACATGACGGGATATATGTTAGTTGGTTGTGAACTTGCCGCTATGCTACTGTCATTATTTTTATAACCTAGTTATTTGACATATCTCCATTTGTTATACACATGGAAGTGAGGTTAGTATCGTTACTAAATGTAACTTGTGTGTGTTGGTAGTAAGCTAATACGTGGTATCTTCACAAGTAAATAACGCGGTGGTGAAATGTTTATGTTTATCTATGTTGCAGATAGGGTGGTTGGTGTTGAATACGTACTAACGTTTGCAAATAAACATTGCATGTACAACACAACATCCGCTGTGATGTTCACATGTGACAGATAGATGTAATTAGTAAAGAGCGTAGTCTGTCATTTGCATATTCTAACCATCTACGTGGGATTTGTGTACGGAATTTTGATATTAGACTGTGAGTACTACTTCTCTATATACATACATAAAATTATATAGTTTCGCATTCTAGTTTCGCTAACAACATTTATTGATAATGGGATTTATTTCTGTAAGAGTTTCAACTGTCAGCATCCATACTTGACTGTAAATATCGAGCATTTTCAATTTATGCGTTAGATTGCCGTGCTCCCTATGTTCTCGGCTAGTTTATGAAAAGTGTATGAATATAAAACGAATAAAAGGCGCGTTTGCATTGGAAATGCGTTTGGGAATATTGTTTTATAAATTGGTGCATTTTCCTACAGCTTCACCGATCAATATTACGTTTGTTTCATGTACTACCCGTACGTATGTATGGATGCCGAGCACTTATATGTTTCTTGGAAAACCGTAAATTTAAATTATTCCCGAAAGAAAACAGAACAACACTTGAATGCATATCAAACAACGGATATATCGTTTTCATTACAAGTACATTGAAGTAAATGTTAACAAAATGTTTATCGAACGATATGGAGTATTTACGAATGTTGTTGAGAGGTACAATCTTACTGATTCTAAACCTGGATTCAAGGATGAGCAAACATTTACATCACAATCGCCCCGGCACGTTAACAACTTTTGTGCCAATTTGTAATGCAGGGGCAATTTAAAACTTCAACTCCCATCACGAACGTGTTTCGCCAAATAAAAGAAGAAGCTTATATATACCTGCGGAAGACGTTGCATACACCTACTAATATTTAAAAGCATTTGCAGTGAACTTCTTTTAACGATATTTGACTCCATGCAGAAACGTGATATATTTTAAATTCTGATTTCGATATTACTGATGGAGAAATCTTCGTACCATGATTTTGTATTTATATTCATTTACTGTGTTAATAGAATCACCAAAAAAGCATCGATATTCAATACTTTGGTAAAATAGAAATCACATTAAATCTTTAAAAAGATTCGCAGTTGATTTGTTAGGGTCCTTCTGACCTGGTTTCGCTGCTGAAGGTGTATCATACAATGTATGTTTGCCATCCAATTATTGAGTTAGAAGAGTTTGTGTTTTATTTTTATTTTTTTATTTAAAAAACAAATTTCTCCCGTTCTAATCCAGTACACTTTGCCGGCTGGCGGATTTAAACTTTGTCGCCGAAGAAAAAAGAGCAAAGTTTTTTCTATGTAGTTTATATTTATGGAGATTAGTACAAGGCGCCGCCGATATGAAATTGGAAAACTCAACCGAATACGAGTGGCTTACGGACGCCGTCCTACGGAAGATTATGAATAAATAGAACACTTTTCTTCAGGGCAATTTGAATTTCGTTATTATATGACAACGTTTCGTCCAATGGAGTTTGTTCCAAATACATTGTGACTGTTTACGAGAATCAGCAATAAAATAACAGACTACAGTGTTAATTAACTAATTTAAGTGTAGTGGGATTAGTGCAGTGTTCCATTGTTTCGAGTTACATCTACAACTGCGTACTGGAGCAAACGTCTAGTATTACGATATTTTGATTACAACAAATTACACACCATCGTATTTTATATGTCTGGATGAAATGAAGTACATATTATTACCGTTTATACCTGTTTCACAAAGGTTTTTCAATAATCACAGAGTACCTGCTTCAAAAGAATCCTTGACGGTTACATCACATTTTATGCCCCCATAGTAACAGCATACACAGAAACCAATTTAAATCATTCATATTGTGAATTTTATTGTCATATGCAATGCGTTGTACAACATAAATCATTTAAATTAATTTTATTCATACACACGTTTTTTTAGTATTCTGTTTCCAGTAGGCGGACAATACAGATGATGGTAAAATATAGCGTAAGTAGATCATATCAATAACAAACGAAATACGGTTCTGCACATGGCTCACACGAATATTTAACACGACGCACATACGAGGTATGCAAATCAAAATCCTGATAACTGAACGACTTCACTCGAAAGTCCAAGTCAATTAAAAAATGCAAATGCTTGTATATCCGAAATCTACAGATGCGGATAAAATATGCTATTTGAAAAGTAATCTTGCTAGTTTAAACTTCCGAAATTCACACCTTAGTGCATATTACATTTGGATGTGAAATTTTGTAATTTGGTATGTCCAACGTATATGATGACACTACATTGTTATAATAAACTGACAATTCTCTAAAACACAAAATACATTTTCACTGGTTTCATTGTCATTTGCCCGCGAACAATCAGTTGACACTGCAGGTTTTAGGTTTTCAACTAATTTAGTTTAATGTTTAATCATAGTTCATGCAATTAAGGTTCGTATTTATTCGCTTTGATGTCAAAAACTGAATGGGCCTTCACAAAATACGGGCGAGTGTGAAATGTTAGTACCGTGAATCACTCCCTGATATATATCGGACCATGTTGGTACCAGAAACGAATGAACGATAGGTTTTATTTTGTGTAAATGAATATTGATTGATATAAATGGGTTAGTTTCAACAAAACCTGGGAATGGATTCAGACATCCATGTCTACAGCTCATCGACGTATGTCCAAGTCTGAATATATCACAAATTATTAATTTCCTAAATACACTTTTAAAATATTGGGTGCCTAGTTCGCAAATTTAAAACAAGTGTGAAGACATTTTCTTCTCTTGACAAAAGCAAAGCAGTTTTTAATTTAAAATATTTTTTCTGCAATGGCCTTACATAATTTTTCAAAATAAAAAATATGGACAAATATTGTTCTATTTCCTGCATATGCATGAAAATTTTGAATACAATTGAGTGGAAAATAAAGGAAACAAAAAAAAATGTAAAATCTTTTTTTCTCAAGTACCAAGGGAAATTTTGAAAAATAAAAAGCACAAATCTGCAGAAAAAAAATCATAAAAATCGGTTAGATAATCTGGTAGATCTGAGTGGAACAAAAAAATCTCTCTTCAACAAATCGTTCTTCGACGGGAGGCCGATGATCTAAAAACTAATTACAGGGACAATGTGCAGAAAATACAATAATGGCACAGAAAATTCTAATTTTCAGAGCATTACTATAGCAACGGTATGGATATTAGTAAGAGTACCGAGCTGAGCAGTATGTTAAACAGCCGAGAATGTATCATCATTTCAAAGTAAATGTACACGTTTCTACAAGTTAAATGATCAAATTCCAGGATCTACATCACCAGCCGGCAGCCAAGCGATTCTGTGCGAGTATCGCGTATCACAGATTTATCCTCACGCTAGTTTAAAACTTGAAGAACGCGATGCCGTCTGTTCAATGATCCATGACGCTGACACGTTTCCAGCATCAGAGATAGCACGAGCACCGGCAGCCGCTGACATACAAGTTTCGCAACGAACTTGCACATCGCCTCAGCTTGATGGCATAGCCAGATGTTCCAGGGAGCCTGAATCCTTTGTTTATGTATGAAACTATGTGACATTACCCTTAGTTTAATCTTGAACCCGCGCAGAAAATGAGCAAAAACTAAAGATGGGTGTGTTCAAAAAAGGGAGATTCCAGTTACGAGCGATGCGCCAACGATTCTGCATTTATCACTGGTGATATATTGTTCCAAGATGAGCCGATGAAACATCTTCAGAGCAATAAATACATCAACGATATTCATACATTTGAATCAGTGTTGCTTTTAAATTATAATACCATCTTCCGTCGCACAACGATTATCGCAAAAATCCTTTGAATTTCGTCTTGCATTTGCGAAGTATCCACAAGGAAGGTATTACCCTGCGAGCATCCAAAGTTTTCGGAACGCCAACCAAACACAAAATGTTGTACAATATTACAAGCCATAGTTTACATTCCGCACATTCGTAGGATATTATTTACTCGCTCCATATTGTGAATGTTGCCGATTGAAAAACGGCTGGTGGAGTCACGTATATATAGGAGAGAGCTGCGTAGTGTACAATGGTGCCCTAGTATCAGCACTGGAGGCAACGGCCCTGGCCTGGCATAGAATCCTGGCGGAAACGAAGAGCAATGGCCAAATGGCACACAAACACACACACACGCGCGCGCGATGTTAATGTAAGATATTGATTTATCTTACCAAACATTCTTACATTGGCAAATATGTGCAGCATAATTATTTGGGGTTTTACATAATGTGCTAGCAAAAATCAATCAGTATTATCCAACAATAATTACATCAACACAACATCGTTATTATTCCAGAGTTTAAGCCTCTAATCAGCTTTATTTAACATTTAATTACCAATAACTGACTTATTGATCCTTCCATCAGTATGCGGTATAAATTAATATTGAGTAACATTCGTTACTAGGTGTTTAATTGAAAATGTTTAAAACCGAAATCATGTTGTCAAACGGTTATGAAACGAAATTTTTAATCAAACTGCTTGAAATTTCAAATTACTACTAAATTTTCATTAAAGCAGCACATTTTGTTTATTACATTTTTTTTTAATAAATTCTTTTACTAATATTCCCTAGCCCTGATTTAGTCAAAGTCGATTTGGCGCAAATATTTACTCATTTAACAAATTTTCTCTGGCATATTTATTATTAAATTATTAATACATTTTTTTTAATGGGAATGGCACTAAATATTTGTTCGTTTAATTGGTTCAATACGGCGAGGATTTTAATTTAAATATCATTTTCTTTTAGTATGTACCTGTAGATTAGGACTTTATCGACAGAATGCGAAGCAGGAAGAGGGTATTTAGTCAAATATTTGTTTTAGAAATGGGAAATATCAAATATTGGCATACATTTTTAACAATTTTCTTTTGATAAACGACCATTTTAATGAATTTGACAAAAGTGTTTTGCTTGTCTTGAGTAAATTGGAAAAATACACACCAGACACTCTCTAGAATCGGTAGACTCCAAATGCAAATAACAGATAATTATATTTCCAAAAAGCAACACGGACTACTGAATCACATAGCGTCTGCGCGTGGTATTTAGATGTTTTTACAAATCCTATTTGACGTGAAGAACAAGGTCCAGGCGTGTTTGTTTAGGCCGAAAGGATACGGCTATCGTATTGTACGATGTCGGCCTGGATCGCTTAAGTAAACAGTCCTGTTCATCAGTGTTTCTATACACACGCTTCAACTCACGTCTCTGATCTAGTTTTCATTGTTGAGACGGAACATTTCTACGATGTAATATCTTCGTAGAACTTATTACAACTAGTTTAAATTATTTTACACTTTAAATTTTTGTTTTTCGATCCAAGTTGCACATGACCTCGTTTCGAAACAATAGTTTAATGTATCCAGTTACGAACTAGTTCGGAAGTAGAATGGACCAATTTTTTTGCCCATCGAGGATTTCGCCACAAGCTAAAGTTGCTTTCAATTTTGTTAATGGTGAGGGGAGGGGGCGGTTTAAACGATATCACCCCCCACTTTTATTTTTAATGCCCACAATGCACTACGCTTGGCTCCCACTCCTTGCAACCCCTGCCAATAGTAGTGCACGTGTATTGTTCTATTGTTTTCCGCGATGCGGAGTATAACAAAGCTACTACGTGGTTAATCCACAAAGTTCAATATTTGGGCCATTGAGAGAGAGACGTATTAGAAAGCCATAAATTGCGAAGCGCTTTTATCATTAGTGTTTGCTAAATTGTAGAGCCAGTACAATGCACTATAGAAACTCGCACATCAACAAGAATTTTTATTTTTTTCAATATATATATATATATATATATATATATATATATATATATATATATATATATATATATATATATATATATATATATATATATACCGGGTGTTAATTAAAAAACTGGCCATAGGCGTTTAACATGTAAAATCAGTTTTTCCTCCTGCATTAGTTACCAAATTACTTTAGAGAAAAATACTTTAAATAAAAGTTGTAGAGAATTAAATTCTGCATCTAAGTGAGCAATCAGATTTAATTTTTGACATTTCCTAACTGAGAAAATCAAGTTTAAAATTTCATGAAAACACTTAATATATAGGAATAGCCATGGAATTTAAACAAAATTAAAAACAATTGTATGACATTTGCTGTCAAAAAAATTATTAAATCACGAATATTTAGATAAATTTGTCCCGAATAGAACCATTTTATTACTTGAAGCTTTTCTTCATGTGAAAACTGTTCCGTAGTTTTAGAAATATCTGTTATTGAACGAAAATTACGAAACACAAATATTTTTGACAGTTACAATGTCATACAATTGTTTTTATTTTTGTTTAAATTCCATAGCTATTCCTATATATTATGTGTTTTCATGAAATTTTAAACTTGATTTTCTCAGATTTGAAATGTCAAAAATTAAATCTGATTTCTCAGTTAGATGCAGAATTTAATTCTCTAAAACTTTTATTTAAAGTATTTTTCTGTAAAGTAATTTGGGAACTAATGCAGGAGGAAAAACTGATATTACATGTTAAACGCCTATGGCCAGTTTTTTAATTAACACCCGGTATATATATATATATATATATATATATATATATATATATATATATATATATATATATATATATATATATAATATTATCTCAAACAGCATGGAACATATTCACAAGAATATTCGAAACTTTTGAATATGTAACCACATCTTTCTTTACGGTGTTGGCCAAACTGCTAAAAGTGTTATGGTCTGACGGGCTCCAAGTGATACTATTGTATTCTTGAAAACTGTTCAAAAATCACGACCAAAATGATGCTATGAATAAATATATTCTTCATACTAATAGTTTATTTATACAATGACCACCCCACGTACAATACTTTCTTTCACTCGTGCCCGTCTCTTTATTAATAACTGCAATTGCAATATTTATATATTTAATATCGCCGAGTTTTGCTGGTAGCTAAAAATAGCAGCCTTAATATCAGGTAACCAAAAAAGTTCGTGCGGTTTTTCTAATATAGATTGCCGTGGATATTTTCTTAGTTATTTATTGATAGCACTTATTTACATACGGTCATTTACTTTCGTATGCATTCCTCTTTCATTTGACATACAAATTTTGTGACAATTGTTTAATTCCTATTATAAATAAATAATAATAATAATTTAAAATGGCCACGAACAAAACGTTAATTCGTTGTTTACTCTATGAGTACAAACTTGGCACCTTTTGAAATTTTAACCTTTTCTTGATCGGTTGTTAACTTCCGGCGAAAAGTGGATACTGTACTCCAATTCTAAACGATCTTATCATTGGTTGTCAGCAACTAATCCAATATCAAACACTCCAGAGAGTTGATGTTATAGATGCAGTCCGCCAATTTTTTTATTCCAAATCCGTAGATTTTACAATACCGGCATACAAAAATTGGTGTCACGTAGGCACAAGGTCATTGAGTGCGATGGTGATTACTTCTCTGAATAATAGTTTATTACAGATTTGTAAAATTTTTTATATTTTTTCATCAAAAACCGCACGAACTTTTTTGGTTACCTGATACTTTGCTTTCGTGTAGAAAATAGCCGTTTAATTATGTTCGAGGTAGATTAATATCAGTTTCACGATCGCGACCCGCGTATATTCGTGAAGAAAATTAATTGGATGGATACCGTAATTATCATATTTCATGTTTGTATTCGTAAAAGGAGTTTTGATGCACGCGAAATGTCAGACCGCGACCGGTGCCGTGTAAGATAGAGTAAACTAATTCCTTTAGTTAATGCAAGGCACACACACATATATACATATACATACGTCAAATATCTTTACTCACCTGCCCGTATAAGAACGGACATACGTGATGAAACGTAGTCTAGAGCAAAACTTTACCTATGTTTACCAAATGCAAAATACGAAAAAGAATATTACAAAATATCTACCGTTACATGAATGCGAAATAGAATGACTTGTTATTAATGAATAAATATCGAATTCGCATTAAGGTCAAAAAGTTATAGAACAGCAAAATGTTTTTTTTTTTGTTTTACCGTGCTTCTATTATTTTAATATTCCCAATAAAAGTATAATAATAGTTTTTATATGCAAATTACCGTTATATATATATATATATATATATATATATATATATATATATATATATATATATATATAAAATTATGTCCTGAACCAAAATAAACAAAACCGGATGGAAAAAAAATAACACAGAATTCTTATAAATCTACGAATAATAAAAAGCTTTTAAGATAACAAGAACTATATTTATGTACGTATATCATACAACGAAAAAACGGAATCGTGATATATTATGAGGCATTTACATTTCTCGATCATATCTGCATGGTATATGAATATGAGTAGTATAACCTCACAAATATCTACATATCTCTGAGCATGCATGTTATGCCAAAGAATAATATTTGTTTTTCTCACGGCACACTTGATATTTAGGGTTTCACATGAGTACAAGTGAAATTGAAAAATATAGTGGCAAATCCACATATGATGACTCTAAAATAGCTGTATCATTGACAGAATTAATTTTGAACTAATAATTTATTTAATTTAACACACAACACACTAGTATCATATGCCAACTAATTAATTAGGGACGCCTGTACTGGAAATGTGATTATATATATATATATATATATATATATATATATATATATATATATATATATATATATATATATATATATACAGTAAACTTCGCTTATAACGAACCTCAAGGGACCGACGAAAATAGTTCGCTATAAGCGAAGTTCGTAATAAGCGATAAACATCAAAAATTCATTATTTTTGTTAATGCATAGGTACATATTTCAAGTAGTTATATAATATGAAGAACTCTTTTGCAAAACTAGACAAATCCAGATTTGTTCAAAATTGAGTTAGATATTGGTTTGTAATACATATACATATGTACACTAACAATAGTTTTTATGAATCTTATTTTAAAAAAATCGTTTTTTTTTTTACTTTTGTTTATATTTGTTATTATTTTATATGATTTTTATTTATTTAAAGTAAGAGATTTACGTGTTTTCTTCAAAATTGCGTAACTCATAATTGTACTTCTTTAACACATTAAATACAGTGAACAGGGGCGGACAGGCCATGTGGGGCATGCTGAAATTTCTACATGGGTCGCTCCAATCGCGGGAAGGTCCGATAAATTTTTTTCATACAATTAATCACATATACACAAGTACCGCAAGAACTGTTACGGTGACCCTACATACATGTATGCGGAATTGAAAGATTTCGAAGATACCCCTGATTATTTGGTAAAATGCCGTTTTAAGTTCGTTATAATCGAAAACTTTTGCGATTATAATAAAAATTAAGGTTCGTTATACCCGAAAGTTCGTTATAAACGGGTTCGTTATTTGCGAAAAAAATAACACACGGTTAATGATACTTTAGTTCGTACCTTATAGATTGGTTCGTTATAATCGAAAATTCGTTATAAGCGGGTTCGTTATAAGCGAAGTTTACTGTATATATAAAATTTACAATCTATCATTTCGTAATTAATTGAAACTCCCAGTGCGCATGCATATTTTATTGCATTTTCTATTTATTCTGATTTAATTTAATATATACCGATTTTGTTATCAATATAATGTATTTATTAGTTTACATTTACGGAGGAAATATACTTTTTTACACTAGCTATTTATTTATGAATACAGGCACCGCTCACTTAACGTAGACAATGCGTTCACTTAATTTAATTGCATGCATATACGATTTTTTTGGTACACACGCGTACATAATGAAGTCGCTTATGCCCGCATATATCAATTATGTATATTTTATTCAGATCGTGACGTTATTTGAACAGAAATGAAATATGTACAATGTGTACTTAGTATGGATGTAGAGTCGTAAATAATCATGTATTATCGAACGTACGTTAAGTGAGCGGTGCCTGTATATCTAAAATTAAATTCACATTAATTAAATTTTGTATTTTAATAATATATTTAATAGACGTGATGTTATGTATGTTGGTACCTCCTGTAGGGGATTGGTAAAGGTAAATACAAAAATATCACTTATATGGTATAATACGTAAAGTTTGTGTGTATTTGCATTGACAATTTTGCAGTTTGATATCAACGTATCTTGGATGCAAAATGAAAGAAACACAAATAGTACGATTGGTAGTTTATTTTAGAGAGCTTTATGAATATGTTATGACTATACAACCAGACACACATGAATGTGTGCTGTGATAGTATAGAACCTCTTTCCGATGTCACTGAAGCATCGTCATTACATTAAAACGGGGGAAACTCTAGCACTTCTACATACACACACACACTTGAAGCAAGTACCTCCAGCGTGCACAGGACCGTAACGAATAGAGATTTTACAATACAACAAAAATAACCCGATGCAACATACTGTAACATCAAAAGTTGCAAAACAACTACAATTGAAAATGGAGTGGGCAGTTGTCAGTTACAGCAAAAAAACCGCGTACACACTGAATGTTGTGGCCGAAATCGAGTTTAACATGATGTTAAATAATGGTATCGAATTTCATACAGTCACATTTGCGTTACAAATTATTTTCGGATTTAAACGTTGTTTTACATATAAATGAAATCACCAATATCAGCCAATAGAGAGACGCGCATTACACAAACAAAATACGGCTGAAATGAAATTTCAATTCAGCAATGTTTTCATTCCAAAATTATCAATTGTCTGTTGGACAGATTGTTTAAGATATTGTTAAGTTAACCTAACATTCGCTGACAGGTTAGTTAGTATAATTGTCCGAAATGTCAGTTTTTTTCACATAACCTTTGCTTGCAATTGACAGAGAATCTGCTCTAGCATTCTAGGTGAAAATATAAAGCTTTAATTAGCAATGTATAACAATACGCCTCACATCATCATCCTAGTTGGGGTCAACATCATGCTTATTTACATTTAATTAATGCCTTTGAATTACTCAGTCCCCAGTAACTAAATAATGATTTCATCCTGACAAACATTTGCAAAGAGACATCACAGCGCACTAAATTGATTTAGTCTCTCTTCTGCTGTTCAATTCAGTAGAAATTATATACAGAATTACAAGGGCACAAAACACATCTCTGTATCTGTATTTCACGTTGATAAATCAATAATATCACAATCACTTATGTTTATCTAATAGCGATTCGCTGTATAACATTAATATCTAGAAACACTTTCAGCTCTGACATAATCACATTTACTCATCTAATACATAAACTTTTCTTGACATTATAAACTAGATTAAATATCTGTATAAAGTTTCTAAAGGTATTCGACCGTCTTTTTAACATTCTGAAATGTTTGCAAGAAACCCACAAAAGACGTATAGTATATTAATAGACGGAATATCAAATAGCTATTTAACGGTACGAATTGTACGTTCTTCAATTGCGCTCCAACAGAAGCGGATACGCCTAAAGAATAGATGAGATGAAAGACGGAAAATGTAATAAGATATTATTAATGAGTACGTGCTGTTTAGAATTTTAGGCGGCGAAATAATTTGATACGATCCAGCCACGAGAAAATTACGTTTAGTATTTATTTATTTTCCAGTTAGATACTCGGTGCACCGGTGCATTATAAATGATTGTCAAAGGTGTAACGGCCACTATTTTATACGGAGAGGTGGAGCGGAACGCCGTTCGGCAAAAAGAGAATGAGAGAAGAATGTGTGGGCGGCTATAAAAGCTAATGTATAATCCCCAGAAGGAAGCAATAAAGAGGGCGAGCGAGAGAGAGAGAGAGAGAGAGAGAGAAATGGAAGATGAATGGATTCTTAGTAGGTGAAAAAAGTAGGCGGGTTAGTAATGAATTGTTAAGGAGCGTTCAACGTGTCAGCACCAGTAACTGACCTCAATACATACAACACTAGATATGCACTGTTAGATATCCAAAACAGAATTCATGAACTCCTGAACTCACAAATAACATGCGTCTTATCTAGTAAGATCTCTTATAACTTATGCGGAAGATGAAAATATATTTACGAATGTTTCACACTGAATTACAATGATTACAAGCATTTATGTTTTACAACCATGGATTACATACAAGTGTTCATCAGAAACCACAGCACGCTAATCAAAAGAAAAGTGGCAACAGTGCATTTTGTGTGCGGTTGTTTGTTCACTCGAAGTACGTGTTGGGGAATTTTCACTCTCGATACACACTAGCAGTTGGCAACACTCGCATACAAACATACACGTACACCAGAGTGTACTAATGGTTTTCACTGTCAGACAATATTTTTCCCGTAAGAATCCCGCACATGTACATAAAGTGAAACGTGTATAAATTTCAGTGTGAAAAGACTGGCAAAAGAATAAATACAAAGCAGGCCGTTTGTACAAGTGTGTATAGGATATTTATAGTCGTCTACATGCACACTGACAGCACGAACGAACGATCTGGGGAAATATACACAGCGTTGCCAGAAGGAATGCCCCGCGCTGGGTTCGTTGTATTCGTCGCGAGTATTGGGAATATTCAGAGTTGGCAGAAAGGATAATGTATTCAGAGCAGAGCACCGAACACAACCAAGACGACAGAGTTATTTGGCGGACTATGACCGGTCTATTCTCCTAAGGGAATGTCACCCAGAAATGTGTGACAAGTTTGAACGAAATGGTTCTTTACAGGTTAAGTGCAAGTGTCAGTTTCCTTACATAATGTTTCCGTACTTCGCAACAGACATGCAACATCAATTTCCAGCTAATGTTTTGTGAATTGTTTTGACCTCGAGAGAGTATTAATAACAGAGGAAAAATACAAATTAGAGAAAAAAGTTGAAAATAGCTTGCAAAGTAACACGCAATTATAGATGCTATCGACATTTCTTTTTCTCGGTATCTGGCCAACAATTCGTAATAATATATTATTAACAGAAAATGTTGAGGAATATTGCTGAGAATAATACTACTGTATTAATATGCTTCAGTCTACAGAACGTGCTAGATATATTGATTTTAATCAAGCTCGTAAAGGTTTAATATACTCCAAGAACGATCACATTATTACGAAGGTATAAAACACTTCGTACTGCAAGTCAATTTATATTCCACATGCATTCCGTCAATAAATCGTGGAATATATATATATATATATATATATATATATATATATATATATATATATATATATATATATACCTATATATATATATATATATATATATATATATATATATATATATATATATATATACATATATAAAGATATATATATATATATATATATATATATATATATATATATATAATGCAAAGGATTTCGTTGGATTTATATTTGTTACTACTAATATACAAATGAAAACAAGCTGACAGAATTTCAAGAGATTTTACATGAAACGAAAATACTTGCTCTGCAATTGATCGGTTTATAAAACTACAGTCGAATAAAACATTGAATGTTAGTACGATGTTTCCTATAATCGGTTTAGGATTTATTTAAATCATTTCAATGAGTATTTGAATATAAAATTCCAAACAGATCACGTCAAAAACGCCTATGTGTACAAATTTATACAGGAAAAATAATTCATTCTTTCTGGGCGGGAACATAAATCACAAAAGGCGGGTGAAAATAGTTCACTAGAACGGAAAGGCTATCCAGATAGCAAAACACGGTAACACTTGCTGCTCATCTCGTCAGCATACACATAACCTAACACTGTCAGTACACACGTACACTATATATGTGTGTATGTGTTGTGCAATGCTTATCTCCGGATGCAAGCTGTGTTGAACACGCAGTCGTACCCCACAACAACTAGGTTGGCAGCATTGCGATAGCGACACACTGATGACACGCTACCCCCCACTCCTACCCGTCATTCCATTGGCTGTGAACCAATCACGGTTCACTCAGTGAGCTAGAGTCAGTCACATGTGATATTAGCAGTTTTGTGCAAATTCACTCTTGCGTTGTACTTTGTTTAGTAAACAAACTATGCTATGTGATGTCAAGTTTTTGTCGCGCTGATTATAAGACTAGACGCGACTCTATAACCATGCATCCGTCTCTAAGTGTCAGTGTGTGACATTAATGAATTACAAACACAGCGCAGTGCACATGGCGACGGGAAGTAAGGCAACTATGACGTGGCATAGCTACTACGTTTTTATTTTCCGTTACAGCAGCAAACTGCTATTGCTTTCACGTTTGCGAAGCGTCAAGATTTTTATGAAACTTTAATGTTTATGAATTTTATACTACCCCACGCCACGGTATATTCGGATCGTAAAAATGATTTTTTCCTCGTAAACTTATGATTTAATACGTACGGACTTGCGTGCATTTAAATTGAGTTTCGAAACCATAAAGTACACAGTAACGGGTTGTAAAATTTCATTTATCATACCGGTGTGAGGTGTTGGTCGCGGAGAGAGGCGGCTGTGTGTTGTGTTATTTGCGTTTTATTACTGCAAGTATTCAAGTTGCTGGTTGCCGTATATTACCATGTTCCCGTTGTGTGGTTGTTTGGTTCAACTAATTTTGAATTTTATAGTGTCACGTATGGAATTGTTAAACGGAATTCATTGTGACAACTTTGGAAATACATTCACCCAAATTTATTCCACATTACAATTGAGCCAAATAATCCCTATAAGCAAGATGACAGATATCCGGATTAAAACTTCAAAACGGGGAACTTTCCAAACCACACACGGGACAATTATCTTCGCTTTGAACAATAAACTTTAACTAATTTGAAATTATTCAAATCTGCTTATTTCCATCCTCCGTTTCTCCAACCGTTCTATAGCTCCTGGTGGACTATGAATTTGAGTTGTATATCGGGTAAAGTCTAATATAATGCGGTGGGGGTTGTTTACATGGCAAACAAAATAAACGCAATATCGCACCACATTCCTGACATGATATACGCCTGGGCCAACTTTGATTCACAGCAAATATGTATCGTTTTGTTGTCAACGCATGCGCAGATATACATATGCATGTATAGTAACGGTCTTTTTGATTTAAATCGTCGAAATGAATTGGTCACATGGGCGTCCGCAGAAATTTGTCCAGTGGAGAGCAAATAAATGTTTTTAGAGATTTTGCAATGTACTTACATATGATAAAAAATTATCGTATCCATTTAAATACGAAGTTCATTATAGTAAAATCTTAATATTTGCCCGGCGAACAATACAATTATTTGACAAAAACATAATTTAAATAGATAATTTCTTATACATCATCTTCCCTTCCCCCCACGGGCGCCCATGATTGGTCATGCTCGAGGTTACATACAAGAATTGTTCCTTATGGAACGTGCTAACGAGTAAAATGATTAATTTGTTGTGCTGTAATTGTTGAATGCATTGCAAAATGTCTACATATTTCTATAGAATATGCTCAGAAGACAACTAATTATTAAGAAATAATACGATTCTGAAATGATAAGAATCATAGTGAACGAAGTTGTAAAATAGTATAACTGGTAACAACTAGGACCGGGACAATAGACAAAGCCAGGAATAATTACTCGGAAACAACATATTTTAATGAACTTGACAACAATTCTACAGCAAGGGCTTGTTCGTCAAGTAGTTGTGTTTGTTCTGTTTGCAAGATGAAAGTCAAGAAAATTTGCTCCTTACCTCATACAACTCAAGTACCATTTTCTGTTTTAATTGGGCCAGACAAAAAAATGTTCTATTTTTAATAAAAAAATACACATCTTGTTAGAATAATTACGCAATGTAGATAATTATCATTTCATACGAATACAAATAATTACACAGTATTAATACCCGTCGAAAACTAAATTAATTACCGATAGCATCCAGTGTATTATTCAATAGTATAATTTTAATCAGCAGTTTTATTTATTATAACAATGGCTTGGTTATGATATATAATGTTATTTAATACATTACATTGATTAATATTTATCTAATTTGTACAAACAAAAATTGACAATGTTGATTATTATAATTAGAAGCATGATATTTAGTACCTCATTTATATTAAATTTATCCCAGATGCATATGGACTATTTTACTTGATTTAAGAGTTCACATCTTTTAATTATGAACGACTTCACCAAGTTATAAGTGTGTCTGTTTGCAGTTAAATTATTTACCAGAGAGATGCAGAGGTTTAAAACGAAGGCCGAGCACTCACAAACTCCTGTCCTGTTTCCTTGTAAATTCACCCAAGACCCCGTTAACTTAAAGCGGTACACATTTAAACTGTTATTTTGTCCCATTAAGTAAATTTATAACCTCGAAGGCATTCAGCAAAATAATTCAGATAAAACAAACATTTAATCACGAAGTGTTATGAAATCTGGTGAGATATTTATTTGAAACAAATTCAAATACAAAATATGAAATAATCCAGAAAGTCCGATCTATTGTGGAACGAATCATAGAATATTAATAAAAATGTACAAGGAAGTTTGATTTGTTCGTGAAATGTACGAATATCTTGATATCATAGTTCTTCGTCTGGAATAACAAAACAAAGTGCACACGCTTTATAATGTATAGAACGACAAGTCACCTTCAAGTTAGTTAAATTTAAAATTTTATTCAAAGTTGAACTTTCGCCTTGCGAATGTTAATGCAAAATTTACACCTTAGTCTAAAAGTTCCGTGAACTAAAGTTCGTTAGTGAAAGGCGAAGTGTAGTCACAGTAAATTAACCTAAAATGTTGTTTCATACACATGTGTTCATGCCGGACACTACTCATTAACGCACAAAGCATTAAATTGTAATTATCTTTACCAAAGAAATGAATTTTTTGCTTAATTATCCAAATTTTTTTTATTATTATTTAAAAAAGCAGCTTTCAATAACTGTTATTCACGATACTAACGGATCTACTAAATTTAACACTTGCTATAGTAATTCTATAAAAATATACAGTGTCAAATTTTAAAGAAAAATTTTGTAGTTCTTAGAAGCATCGTTCGTATCGAGCTCTGAAGTTTCGGTAAGTTTGATTAAAAATTTTTATTAATAAGAAATACTTTGAAGATTAATTCCACGTTAGCAAATCGAGGATGATCTAAATATTAGATTAAAATACACACACACACACACACTTTCAGGAGTATTTTGGCATATATTAAATTGGAAAACTTTCAACGAAATTAGTTTTATTATCTACTATTTGAATCTGCGCGTTAATCTAGCAAATGTTACGGTATTAAATCGATACATTCAATTTGTGTACAACATTAATTTGTACGGGGAATATTTAATAAAAAAAAACAACATTGTTGCAAAAATTCAATTTTCATTTCCATACAGTAAAGCAGAAGAAGTAAAAAATCTGCGGAGAATTTTTAACAAATGTTTGTAAAATACAAATAAGTGTATAATAACAGCCTATTGATTGTTTGTCATAGTTCTCTCATATATGCGTAGAGGTGCTGCACAACGCCCGAGGCATGATGAGATTCGCCTGGTTTACACGCAAACTCGTTGGCTTTTCTATCAGAACTTTGACACGATGATGCCGTCACCTCACATCTCCTTTTTATCTAAAACATCACAGGCATCACTTCCATTTCTAAGATCGTGTGTGTGTGTGTGTGTGTAAACCCCTTCAGGCCATTTTTCGCGTACTCTTCGGCCGATCTATCAATCAATCAGAAAACATTCGCTGAAACCATCTTCCAACGAACGCACACACACGAAACCTTTACTATCGCACACATTTCACGTACATACATGTGAATGTGTGCGTGTGTTTATCGATCATACTGTTATTTGTTGTCAGCGGAGCGAATACGTGCGTGTTTGAAAAGTATGCTTATCAGCTAAAAGGAATAAGGTGTGGATATGTATGCTACAATGTGTGTACATAATATGTTTTGCGTCGTAATTTCCAATGTATACAACTTCATATTATGGAAAGAAAAAACGCGAAATGTTATAATACGGTATTATTCTTGCTATAAAATGAGTATACATACAATACATGCAGGGTGATTCACGAAGAGTGCAATTATTTAGACTTAGTCTAATAAAAAATAAAATAAATCGGGTAAGGTATTTATTTTATATATATATATATATATATATATATATATATATATATATATATATATATATATATATATATATATATATATATATATATATATATATATATATATATAGGTGGTCCTATTTAAACGGGCTACAGGGATCTCGGAAACCATAAGAGATACAAATTCGGTTAAATTAGACAAAAGTTGCGCATTTATGGGTCGAGATCGCTGTAGTGGCCCGTTTAAATAGGACATCCTGGATACAGGTAGCCCTTGGTTAAAGTCGCATTTCCGTTCCTACAAAAGGCGACGCAAATCGAATCGACGTAAAATGAACCCATATTTACAGTGAGGTATAGGGTTAGGTTTTACATAAGTGAAAAATAAGCAAATCATTTTGTTTATTAATACAAAATACATATATTATAATTGTTATTTATGTACCAAGGGTATTATGACGATGATTATGCAAGAAGGGTGACGATGTTTCAGCCCGAGGGAAGGATGTCGCCCGATGGGCATAATCATCTAGTAACACCCGTGGTTCATACAGGACTATATTAAACTATCCTATTATTTTTATCAAAAATAAAGTGTAAGTGACTGAAATACTTGTTTTTGATGATCAATCAAAAGATATTTTAACTCGAGCGAAGATTTATTATGTACGAAATAGAAGGCAATTTATGAAAAATATTTGGTGACTGGAAGGTGGAAAATAAAGTTAATGATTAGCGGGCGTAAAAGTAATTATGCCCTAGGGTATCCAGCTTTAATTGTTTAGATTTTTGGTTTCTTTCATTAAGAATTTGGGAATCTGGTCGAAGGACTGCGATGATGTTCCTTTTTACATATGCACCAAAAAAATAAATTTACTCAATAAATATCTTTGTTTTAACGAATGAACGTCGCGGTTCAGTAAATACGTCAACACTGAAACGAAAATCAGTCTAGTTGTTGTATATTCTTAGTCAATGTAGGAAAATCGGAGAATCACACGGCAGATTGCGCACCGGCGTTATTGTTTTCCTTCAAAACTAAAAAAAAAAAGATATTTATATAAACGAATACATTATTGTAAAGAGAAAAAAATAGCACTTTTTACTAGATTGAAATTAACTATGGTTCCATTTAAAAAAATGAACTTGCATGCTGTATCTCCAGGAATATCCAATAAAAAAAATATTCATCAAATTCACCGAAAAGCTTCCTATGTATGCTAAAATATTTATTTGAAGCTTTTTTCAATATTTTCAGTACCTTCCGAGTTATAAAGGAAAATTAAAAACCGAAAAAATCACATTTTTGTCATTATCTAGTGAGCCATGCAATATTTTCAAAATATGACCCATAAATGTGCAACTTTTGTCTAATTTAACCGACTTTGTATCTCTTATAGTTTCTGAGATCCCTGTAGTGGCCCGTTTAAAATAGGCAGCGTCTATATATATATTTGGTAATATTGTGGTTGTATTACATACATTAGTCTTTGTCATACATTATATGTATGTGTTAGTATAACAACCACCTCGGGCTGTTATTACATAGCTAGAACGCACATTCAGACGCAACAAGGCACCCATACACTCACAGAACTTAAGCTTTGATAGAAACAAGCAGAAACGTGTAAATATAAACTTGCGATAGACTTTGATCCTACAGTGCCCCTCCGGCGTATGTATCGCTTGTAGATTTTAAAGATCACTTAAGGCTTTCACCCCGTGCATGTTGTATCGGCAAGTGAAAATCGTCTTATTCGTAATCGATTCTATAAATACATTGTTTATGAAAGCGAGGTTATCATTTGCACGATTCACGGTGGAATATAGTTACGGATAAAATGTATCTGCTAAATGTAATGACTGCTAGTATTGTTACATGATGCACTTGTGTACCAATGTTATAGTAATCGTTTGATTCTAAACGTGCGATATTCCAAACATGCCAAAACTAATTTCTACATCCGACAATGGAAACTGCGCTATATCTTCATGGAAACTAATGTAGAATATGCCGTGTAGTTATGCGCGAAGCGAGCACGTCTGCAACTGTATGACATACGTCAAGTTTATAAGCAATTTCATAAGATACATCCCACACACAAAGTATTACACTAAGATCACGGAACATGAATGTGTAATTTTCCAATGTCAGATGTCTAGTAAACAAATAGTTATTTTCAGAAAGCAACGACAAGTAATAAAACAAAAGTTCAACGATTCTTATTCACCACGGAGATGTGAAAAACATGACGTCACCCGCAACCCGCATTACTTTAATGGTATTCCGGTAATCGGAGTGGCTTTGCCGATGTTATTTCCTAATGCAAAACTGTCAGAACTGGTGCTGTGTATTGGCAACACTGTGCATTGAATGTTAATCTTCCATCCAACACATTAGTTGATTAATATATTTCGCAAAAGAATTCTCGCATGTGTTATATTATAATATGTTATGCCAGTTGCATTTAGAGACCAATGTAGGAAATGTAACAAAGCAACCTTGTAAACAGAATATCACACGCGCTGTAACATTTCAGCCAGCACTGTTCTAAATTACAACGTGGGTGGACTTCCGTTATTAGCATAAGGGATTTTGAGGACCATAAAGTGAGTTGGCCAACTGTGGCCTTATGTCAAACAAAGTCTTTAAGCTTAGTCGTTGCATTAACGTAACGTATGACTGCAACGTAACATTGTGCAATGCACGTTTGTGTATATGCAGCATAACGTGACGGTATTAAGTGATCCTCCTCGTCCCTCTACTCAACCCTGCGCTGGTGCAGTGTTGCCAACATACGCTTTGATCAGTGGTAGCTCGTTAAATTAGGGGCCTATTGTTTTCACACGTGACCAAATAAATATACGTATACGTGTTCGTCAACATCATTCTGGTTTTACGTCACTTTGATCAGGGCCAGCTTGCAAAATCAAGCGGTATTGTTTTGGCACTGGAGAAAAATATGTACAGAGGTCTATCAACTAATGATGTGTTTTTGTTCAAATTTCTACACACAAAATTTATTGTAAATATGTCGGATTTCTTCCGTTTCGTATACATTTCAATTTACCTATGCCTTAATGTTTTAATCATGAACATTAGAACAACAAAACGACAAGGAAAAATACAAGGCAATTTCTTTTTTCGAATTCTAACATTAATTCTAAACATAAAAAAGTGCAACGCGGGATTCTACGGCGTTAATTAATTCTAGATGGCACTGGCGATAGTAGGCGGGGGGTGGGAGTTGACAAGGACGAAGTGATGTCAGTTGCGCGGGTGGTGGGAATGCGGGGTATTGAACAAAAGCACAGCGTTCAACGTAAAGGATTACTGTAGATTTTTCGGATCAGGTAGAGTTTTTTAAGCTTCGTTAAAATGAGTGCTTGTTCTTTTATAATCTGAGCCGTCCAAGTGGCAACAATGTAAATATTTGATAGAAACACTGTAATTCGTGCATTGTTAGCTGTACAACTCTAACACAATAAATTGGATATACATTCTAGGTGAATATTTATGAATATGTCAACGATATTATTTTTATACAGTGTGATCAAAAATGACTGTAGCGTGCCGCACTATTGCAATTGTCAATTTGTCACTGCACTATAGGTAATGATTTGAAGCAGACACAATACATAGCCAAAATTAGTTCGATTTTTGATGTAGCAAAAAAAGTCAATATAAATCTAAATTAATTTATTTTACAGTAAATTAAACCACTTTACTGTTAACAGTAAACATAATGAATAATATTACAACAAATGTCCACAATGACCTCCATTTTCTTTAATACTTTTGTTTACCCGTCTTTGTATATTTACAAACACATTTCTTCTTAATTCATCTTCTAAAATGATTCGAACTACATTTGTAATTGCCTCTTCTAATTCATCCAACGTATGTATCCGGTTTGCATATATTTCTGTTTTTAAATATCCGTAAAAATTGTTTATGGAAACTTTGAACAGAATACTGAAGATTAAAAAATTTAAACATGAAGCTCAATCTTTAACTGGATTTTTGTTTATAATTTATTTAGAACCTTTAAGCAGGTATGTATCATATTAAAATTAGCATTTTCCTTTTTAGCTGATCGACCTCCTGTCGAAGCTAGATGGCGAAAGAGTTAGATAAATAGATAGTTAGATAGCTAGCGAATTAGCTAACTAGATAACTAGACAGGTAGAGAGATATATAGCTAGAGACTTAGCTAACTAGAACGCTCAACGGCTAGAGAGTAACTAGGCAGATTAATAGCTAAATAGATAGAGAGCTATCTAGCTAGATAATAACAAATGTAAAAGGTTTATTCGTTAGGGTAGTGTAGGGAGATCACAAATGTGAAAGCTTATTCGCTAGGGTAGTCTAGGAGCATAAAAAATTTAAGAGGTTTATTTCTTTGGTGGTCATAACAAATATAAAAGGTTTATATATTTCTAATGCATTGCTATAATTATTGACTTGATAATAATTAACTTGCTATTATAATAAATCAGTGTTATATTTATGTATTTACTTTATAAATTCAGTTGTATATACAAACGGGCTTACTATAACCACACAATTCATAAATATCAAAGAAACTATACCTGAAACATTCATACATTAAAAAAAAAAAATCATTATAGCCCGAATATTTTAATTTCGTTCCCATGCTAACCATTGAATGAAACATATTTTTTGCACGTCCGGGAGTAGAAGTCAGTTTCTATGGCGACAATATCGTGACAGAAGTGAAGCATTTACTTCCTAGGGACGAAAACACTTTTTGTGAAGGAGTTTTTACTATAACAAAGGTTTTTGTAAATAAATGTCATGGTACGCGTTGCGTGGGAACATTTCCAAAGGCTTCAAAACATTGCAATTTCGCTCCGATTTCTTATAATTCATTATTTATGAAATTATGTGTTTCTACTCCCGAACGTGGGAGACGTAAAGACCACCATTTTTTCCCTTGGTGTATTTGTAGCCCTCTGGCTTCAAATTACACCTCAGGAAAAATAAGAGGTTACCCTCCCTTGGTGTATAATGTACTATTTACACAAATATTAACATTGTGTCTTATGGCAAAACGTAATGTGTGCCATATCATTTTTTGCTCTGGTCACGTGTTCTAAACTGCTTTATTGAATGTTTGGTTTAGTAAACGTCAAAATTACTAAATATTTATCTTTATTCCGTGGCAGCTAGTTGCGACAACAATGAGAACTTTGTTTAGTCACGTGAGCTACAGTCATATTTGATCACACTGTATACTCGTTAATATAATATATAATTTTGCATTTATAAACAATGCACACACGCTCACATGGTATATGTTTGGCCGTATACACCACCAGCGTATTTGTAGATTTAATATCGATATTAATAATACACAGTTTGGCCTGCAGCACAATTATATAAAATGCAGGTGCCGATGCATTCAGCCACGGCTCAATATCATATATGTATATGAACAAAACAAACACACAAAACTCCATTATACATATTCTTGTTGGACGTGGGTGGGTGCGCGGTGAGGGGTTAATTCATCGTTGCAATTTACTGCATTTCCTGCGCCCATCATTTCAAATACACTGGCCCGGGGCCAAGTCACCGTATTATATCGTATGACCGTGTTACCATTTTCATAGTTAATGATTTACCGAATATGCACATTCCGTAACATATTTCACGGTAACCCACCGAAAATCGACAACAGATTTATAAATGGGTTTTATTGCATTTGATTTGATCCTGAAACCATTTGCATTTCATTCGGTTTATTGATAAAGCTGTCTGATTTTTTTTCGGGGGCTCTGATTTTGCGATGATATCGTTTTATTTACAGTTGACTATTATAAAAATTATGCAACGACTATAGAATTTTATGTGCCGGCATTACAATAGAGAATGGAAAAATGTAAATATTTATTCGTTCCATGTGTGTATGTGTGTGTGTCTGCGGTTTTATTTGTAAAGTCATAAATTTAATTAAAATAGCCTTTTGTTAATTAAAACACAGTACGGCAATTGGCGTAGTTTTTAGTTATTACCTCTATAAACTGGTATGATCAACGAAGTAATTTATTATAATTAATTTAAACAAAACTCTTGCACATAGAATTTAATTATTACAAGGCAAGAATCATATTATTACACGAATATGATTCGTATTTTGAAACAATTATCGTAGTCTTGTGCTAGTTGAAAGAGTCCTGTTTTAATTATCTATGTAAATATATTTCCGCACGGAATATTACCAGATACGGTCCTGCGGCACATTTGGCAAACTAAACATAAGTCACAAAAAACTTTATTACCAGTCCAACCGCTGCGCTTAGGTAAACGGGCGGCCATATTTACATTCGTCGAAGCTTTGAAACATAACCAAACTAAAATAAATCCGACAACAGATATCAAAAGTCTATAAAAACTAACCATGCGTCTCCGGTTTGCGGCGAATGTAAATAAAAAAAAGAGTAAAAGCGAAAATCTACCCGTGCATCACACAAATATTCACCGTGAAAACATTTCCCAATACCCGCCGTGCGCACGGATCACATCTACGTTTAACATTATATTACAATTCGTGCGTGGCATTCGACATTTCAAAGCGAGCAACACACACACACGACAGGAGAAGAGACAGGAAGAAGAAGAAGAAACGTAGAGCGTTGACAACAAGTGCTGCCGCGCTACGGTGAAACTGTACACTATACATTGGGAGTGAGCGCGTATATGCACGCAGCTTTCTCTGGTAGTGTTTTGTCCTGGTCGGTCGAGTACGTTATGGGTGCAATATCGCGACCAGGATAAATTCCTGCATATGCAGAGACATTCAGCGGTATAAACTATAGCATATGGGGCGGTACCGGTACGCTTGCGAGCGTTTTACCGGTATGAAACGGTCTAGAACCAACCGGTTAACTGTGCACAGGCTTGTTGCTTTAGTTTTATATGACACCGCGTTGCAGTATGCAGTATGTACACTCTTTACGGGAGCAATTCCAGTCTGTGATTTTACAGCTCAGCGGTAGTCAAATTGTTTCCGTATTAAATTATAAAAGTGCCACGTTCATATTTTGTGAATGACGTACATTGATTTTGTATAACCTTTTGCATTATACAAATGTCCATACAAAATCACTACATAATATATATTTAAAGTATATTTGAATATTCATTTATGCGAACAATCAATGCAATTAATCAGGCTTTGATTTCTATTGAATAAACCGATTATTCAAGAGATATAATCAGTAAAAACAATAATTAGTGAACCATTTATTAAGGGATTTTGTTGATTGTGTTTTTGTATGATTGGCAAAAAGTTTTAATTAATTCATACCTCTATTGTTTAATTTCAATTATTCAATTCTTATAGGTATACATCTTGCATTATATTAATTTTATATATGAAATATCATTTAGAAGATTGATTAAATCATATCTTTCGTTCACGGTTCTCCCGAACATATTTCAGCTCGGTCCATCATGAAAAATAATTAACAAACGTCAAACCAAATAGCTTTAAAAATAAATTACATTTCATATCCTGTCAAATTGCGCCCCGGTTTGCTAAAAGATTACATACTGCGAGAAAACAATTAACGAATGTTTCCACAGCATTGCCAACATCGGGCAAAAAATACCCGCTCTGATATATAAAAACTCATCAATTAGATGTTCCTTTGGACACGGGGAAAAAAAGAAAACCGCTCTATCGTTTCTTGTACGTGTCAGTGTGGTTTGTAGCGCGGGTGTGTACGGGTGTGCGTCCTTGCTAACGCTGCCGGTACCATCTACCGACAGATTAGTAAATGACAATCCATTTTGCGAGGACATATTAAATTACGGCGCGTTTGTAACACATCAGAATGACAGCGGGATGTGATTTGTTGTAAGGAGGAGGCGCCCACCCCCACCGCCGCCAGCGTCTCACAATGGACGGCTATATCATTAAAGGGAATTGTGGGGGAAAGTCATCGTTTATGCTGCTTGTGCGGCGCGTCCCTGTCGGTATGGCAGTGTAGCACTGCTGATGTTGTCTGGGGCCCCTACTTATGTCAGTGTATCACCCAGTACCAGTATTGTCATTGGCGGAGGGAGGGACGGCTGAATAAGGGTTGGATATGTGTCTAGTAGACGGTTACGCTTCTTGAATTTGTTGCGAGGATATTGCACTGATAGCTTTCCTCATGTCGTTATCAAAGGTGAAACGAAGGGAAACCGTAATTCCACATGACAGGAAGTATATATATATATATATGTATATATATATATATATATATATATATATATATATATATATATATATATATATATATATATATTAAGGAATTACTGGAGGGGGAATATTTCATATTGATAGCTTTTTCGTGTCATTACCAATGAGCAAAGGAAAATTTAATTTAGTGATTCGTAATGCTAAAATAATGTCAAATTGATAGGTGCTTTCCCTGTCATTATCTGAAGCAAATTAAAGAGATAATAGTTAGCGGCTGTGCCGTTCCGCAATTACGTACATCGCACATTAACAGCGATCATTATCGAGGGTAGATTATGTTCATGATAATTAAGGGTGTTTTATGAAATACCCGCACACACAAAAAACACCGTTTCCCAGCTAATATTTGTTTCGTTCCCCGTGGCGACCCCTCACATTATTACATAGAAATATGTTTGATAACCCTTGTCCCCCCAATGTTTCACATCTAGTTACGCCACTGTCCGACGCCAGTATACTCATGATGGTTGTTGGCGTTCGTTCTTCTTCCTCTCGTACCGTTTCTCTGTGTAATTAACTGCTAATGATACTGATACTCGCTAATGACGTTGTTTGGTTATATACCAAAGCTTCCGCCATCTTGTTCACTCTCCTGTGGATACAAGTTCATTTCATCCGCAGACCACGGATCTCTCGCCAATGAGATTAATTGAGCAAACACTATTTGTTCTAGATGGGGGGGGGGAGAGGTTAATGCTGGATGATTGGAACTTACCGCATTGTGATTATTTGTTTCACTAAGAACTCCTCCGTCTTCATTTCGGGTGAGAACGCGACTGACGATGCAATTAGAAGAGCGAGTCAAGAAAGGACGTTATGCTGGAGTAATACAAACTTAATGATGACCGGTCATGACGAGCGAATGATGTAGTAAAAACAAATTGAGCCCTACCGATACAGCGATTCGGGTGGAAATATGACACACTACTCGACCATACTGCGACTAATGACTGTGCCACAAATGATGCAGTAAAAATAGATAGCAGGCCAGTTGCTTTACAGTTTACGCTCATCATCATTTTAGCACTGAAATGTGTTATTTTGCCTATAAAATAAACCATTCTCTAGGCTTATTTGTACAATATTGCCCCCGCCCGGCATTGTCTTTAATGCAATTATACGTATATTATCCATGATAAATTCAAACGAGCAGCTTTAGAAATCTGACCTGGAACTAATGGAAAAATTGTCTTAACGACAATTTGCTTCCATTCAGAGACTAAATGTATTCTCCTCGTGTAGTGCTGGCGTCTGGAAAATCTTCCATGCTCCAGTGCAGGTACGTAACTAGTTCATATCATAATACAGTTGACCCGAAAGTAACCGAGCGAATGTCTTATTCTTCCTTTAACTATGAGTGGTATTCCACCTCTGCTGCTTGCTTCAATTAACTATGTAAATGGATTAATTCAGTGGGTAAAGTCTTTTAAATTTAGATAATAAGATGGAATGATTGAATGAAATAAAATGTCGTAACTAGCTAAAAGAAATAAGTTCTACGTGAACTGCACTCACAAATAATGCAACAGCAATATATCGGAACGGTTAACTGCTACTACCAATATATTTCCACGACATTTTAGCTTTTATATAAACTGTAAAATGGCGAACAAAACAAACCAATACACAAGTTACGACGTAATTCATATGAAGAATTCTGAGAGAAGACAATACTCAAAGAACAGAATATGACAAAGCTATTTCTATACAAATTGATATAATTGAGGACCCATACAAAATATGTACCTAAATGAAAACATTTGGAAATTCGCAAACACAAACTTTATATCGTCCATACAAAAACACGGCAAAATGTTAATTGTTTATCGGTGTTGTGGTAAAACAAATACGGCGCTTAATGTTATTAAGTTCAAATGTTGCTGTTTATATAGAGGAAAACATACTTTTCAAGCCGGGCCAAACAAAACTTTTCCTGTTGAAGCACACAGAGATCGACGACAAGTTCAACAGAGCGTCGAGTGAAAAATTTCACCGCGCTCATTTATAAAACGTTCGAGTGTTATTTTGAAGGCTTCATTAATGGCGCTTTATACTATTTTGATAAATTACTGCCACATCATCATTTATCATCACGTTTGCTTTGCCGTAATGGCACACGTTTTAATTCGTTACCAATTAAATATATTTCTTCCCCGGGAAAAGAAATTGATATAAATGGTCTGTTTCGAACGATCATGTTATTGAAATTTCAAATTGATAGCTTACGATACGACTCGAACCCGGTGTAGGGAAATTTAAATTGCATTTGTATTGGAATATTTGTTTCGTCGTTTGGTTAACGCGATTGGGATTAGTGGCATCTAAATTCAATTTGGAACTACTACTACTGCAGTATCTAAAATATTTCTATCTTATACCTGATATATATCTCTTGGATTAAGGGCTTTTTAAAACGTCAGAGTCTGATTAATTTACAGTATCTTAGCAAACAATTGTCAATTTTATTTATATTTATTGACAAACTCGAATACCAATGTTATTCATTGAAAAATACAAACAAAAAATCAGAGTTTTGACGTATACGTATATGATATCTATTTTATTTTTTTCATAGTGTAGTAATATTAACTATGACATTGTAATTAAGTAAATATGTGAACTCTTATGTCAGTGAAAATTCGTTACAAGTTGGAAATTCAAAATAGACTCAATTGTGTCCTGATTTAGAGAGGACATCGATATTTTTATTCGCTGTTGTATTTTTAGATAACAATTTTCTGAAAATAGGTACACATCTGTGGTCGCACATTCCTAGAATTTTTGTTCGAATGTTGTTCAATATATAAGCTAGATAAATGCAGCTATCAATACATTTTACTAATTAACATTATATATTTACTATTGTTGTTGTATTGTTGACGATTTATTTAGACTGATTTCACCCCAGATTCCTGTACCGAAATAAAACTAAAAGAACTTAGAAGTGAAACTAGTTCGGGATTGACATTTTCTTTTTTTTTTCAGAAAACGGAAAAGTTTACTTAAAACACCCTTTTACTGACCACATTCATTCTTCAAATGGAAGGATGTACCTTTTTTTGTATCCCAGCAACTATACCCAGTGGCTGTAAAACTTTTGTTTTCACCCTAAAGTAATTTATTTCTTAAAATATTCACCTGTATCCTGTCACTTACTGAACAATTTAAGTTTTTAATTATAAACTTTTTAATTTAAATTCAAATTGTATATTTAACTTTAAGATTATAAGAAAAAAAAACATAATTCTGTTGCATGAATTAAATAAAAAAGATTTAATCAAACACAAATTTTAAGAAAAATAGGTATATTTCCATACGAGGTCATCACGTGCGTCACATCAAAAATAATACGCACAAATACAGAAAAGACTATTTACATGGAAAAATGCAAAAAAATATGTAAACAAACCTTTATTAAAATAGAGGAGAATCGTATAAATGTTCGCGGTGTTTATACAGCAAAGCATACGGATATTAAATTAATGTTTGTTTTGGTTGAATCATGTTGGAAAAAATATTGTAAAATATTCTTTGCCGTTTCATTTGCTTTCTGGTTTAATATAAAAATGAATCATTTGTAACAGCAAGCACAAATAACAATATCAATTGTTGAATATATTGAGATGATTATTATTTTTATAATGCAACAGTTTAGGAATGTTCTGTTCAATAAGTAAATCTCACCAAAACGACAGAGAAATTCAGATGAATTATTATATGTATTCAGTGCATTTATACAGCGTGTCTGTCTTATTCTATAAAGAAAATATTCAACACATACATAAATAATTCAAGATATAAAACTAAATTATAGTTTTCTTGCGATCGCAAGAAAATGCCACGTAAGTTTTGACAATTAAAGCAATAATACATATTGACAGGTATCTTAATTTAATTTACAAATACGCGTAAAAGAAGAATTAGTAAAAATTCTTTCCAGAAATATTATTGACAGTTAGAGAGAATATTGAACTGCATAACTCACCACCATCTCGGCGTAATTTGTTGGCGCAGATATTGGACACCGTGTATGAACCGGTAGAGTGACAGAGGATCGCACACAGCCGCTCGCACGGGTACCAACCGGTAAACTAAACCCGAACCGCGTCGCGACGCTTGTACAGAGGACGCGCGTGCGCACATTGTGTCGTCGGTGGTTCTGCTGCATCCACTATGAATAACAATGCCCTTATGGCGTGGGCCAAAGTCTCAGCAACGGCAGCCGCTATTATGCTATCGGTATTAATATGTCTTGCAGAACCCTTGGTCGCAAAGACAACGTGCGTTTAACATGCGGTAATTACAGATGCTTTCACTAATAACGAAGTTAATCACTAGTCACGTGACGTGTCAGGTTTGATAATGAGTATCCAGAGTTTGTATAGTACCATTATGTATGTTACAGTGTATTATATTTTCTAAAGGCCCCCGGTGAATAATGAGAAGCTTTTGAAGAAATGTCAATGTACGTAAATGCAACCAACAGATGCGCCGGGTTAAGTCAAGCAAGAAGATAACACGATGGAAACTTGAGAAGCATCACTAACCCTTTTCACCAGCAGCCGTACGATGTATGCTATTTGAAACTACATATTCCATACTTTCCCAAACTAGTTTCCAGAGAATTTTCCATACATCTATTTTCTATCACAACTCTCCATTCATTTTTCTTTTGCCAATATTTAGCATTTTCTTTGTACCCTAATCATTCAACACACAAATGAATTATAAACATTTCAATTTCAGTTCGAAAACAACCCAAGTGGAAACAATAAGAGAACATTGAAGGCAAGAATCTTCGGAACATTTTACAGATATATAAAAGTTTTCACTTCGTTACACATATATTTAACATTGAACTTTTCGGGAGGCAGTAAAAAGAAACTCAGTTTCGCTGCTCCGCGTGCACAGTGTTCCTAGAATATGCACGAAGTGTAACTTTTCAGTGATAACAGCAAGTAGAGCAACAGCCATTAGAGAATTCCATCAGATAATTATTCAACGATTAATAGCTATGATATTGAAAGTTCATTTGCTAGATTCGTTCTCCAAACCCCCATGAAACCTTATCAATAGAAATTATTGCGTTGCTTTTAATTAAACTAAAATAATGACTGCTTCTGAATAGATTAGCCTCGTGTACTGTTTAATTTATTAAATGTGATTTATCATTCTAGATATTACGTGATATCTTGCAAGATATATTACGAAGAAAATATAATAACAAACAACCGGTACCTTGTATTAATATTATAATTATAGCCATTTGAATATAGTTTTAATAAAATCTTGATATTGAAAATTTCAATGGTTTTATTACATTCAAACTATTACGGAATAATATTAAACTTCGCAAGCATGATATTAGAATCGCAGTGCTCTGAATACCTACGTGACTATATCCGTGCAGGCATTGGAAAACAATTCTGTTTTACTTCGGAATGCATTCATGCAAACTTGTTACATGTCTGAACATGCATTGGCACATAGTGAATATTTGATTAATTCTTTAATGATTCAGGAAAGTATTTGGTAATAATACTTTTCGACATCCGTAGTATTAGTATTTCTTACCGTACTGTAGATTTCCGATCCTCGAAGCCAAACAGTCTTTCATTGCTAAGAAAAATTTCGTAAGGAATTAGGGATAAAGAAATAATTAATTGCAACATGACAAGACGCCATGCCACTCTTATCGAAACGAATGATCTCAACTGAATCTGTAAGCTATACATCTTAATACATTCCGCACGATTCTTTCTACTTAACCAATTATTTTTCGGGAACATGTTCAATCAATTTATTTCCATTACATTTGATTTGGAATTGCGAAGGATAATGAGAAATAAAGTATGATATTGAAATCATGTTCTGGAGACGGACGACAATCGTTGGAAAATTCTTCCCAGAGAGGATGAAATCAATTGAAAATTCATAAGCTTACAACATCGCTAGTGGAGATATATTTGTCTACAAAGGTAATATTTGTTTCGTATGTATTTCGTGGTGGCAAATCTTTTAAAACACAATAGATAAACATACATGTGCACGTATATGAAAACGACGATGCGAAGATTCCGGCACTTCGACAATGCTGATTAAATTTATTGCGCTTCCAAGCAAATACAGGGGAACCAGTGAAGCATAAACTCCACGGCAGATTGTTCACGTCGACATCAAGGACGAGAGTAACAACGCTATCAACGCCTCTATCGGCGTGGAAGGAAAGCAAGAGCGACGAGATATTTTCTTTTAGAGAGGGGTGCCAACACACATGGACATGTTAAATCTTTATGCTGTTGTCTACAAAATAGCGTAATTTATTAAAACAGATCGAGCCATGGTACGGCGCTACAAATCGTTGTATCTCAGTTTGAGCTTCGTCTCGTCGGGTGTGTTTAAGTTTTATGCATCGAGTGAAGAGGGAATTCGTTCCAAATGAAATTGGGCAAATGGCAAGCTAACGGACAGTGGGTTACGGAACATTGCGTCCATATGTTACAGAGTAAAACACACACAAGCACTAACACAGTGAACCATAACGTTCGCTTTTGAGACGCGGGCCGCAAAAGATTTTTTTTCACGTACAGGAGAAGAAGTCGGTTTCTAGGACATCAAAATTGTGACAGAAGTAAAGCATTTATGCCCCATCGACGAAAACAATTTCAGCAAGGGAGTGTTTATTATAACAAAGGTTTTTGTAAATAAATATCTGTTGGAATGGTACGCGTTGCATTGCCAAAGGCTTCTAACTATTGTAATTTCGCTCCGATTTATTATAATTCTTTATTATGCGTTTCTACTCATACCTCGGGAGAAATTATCATTTTTCCCTTGATGTATTTGTACCCCTCTGGCTTCAAATTACACCTCAGGAAAAATAAGACATTTCTCACCCTTGGTGTATAATGTACTATTTTTACCCTATTCTTTTCGTTTTTGGCTACGTTCTTTTTTAGCCCATTATAATATGAAAAATTGATAGCATGCAGCCCGCTGATTGTCCACCACTGCACTAACACGTCAAGTATACAAACAAGACACACTCTTGGTATCCTTAGTTACATATCCATTACCTGGATTCTATAATAAACAAACATACCGTATCTTCTTACGAAGCAACTTTAATCCATACGGAACGATTACAAGTTTATATGAAATATGGAAGTTTGACAGCAACATAAACAGAAGGACCGTTATACCTATTGGGAATTTGCAAGCCCCGAAACTTGCAAGACGAGCGAGAACTTTCGCTAAACCGTGTTTACCATTTTCTTTTAATTCCACGCCATGCGCGTTATAATTGCGTCGTCTTTTCATGGCATGGGCGTCGCATGGATAAAGGGGTGCCGGCGGGGGTGAACGGAGTTGTAATCAAAATTACACCGACGTTTTGTAACGTCTTGTCGCTTTCTTGTTCTGCTTTTAAAGACACGCATTCACAAAGGACTGAATGATTGCACGACATCGCCGGATCCTCTGCCAAGGACTGTTAATGGCACGCCGTGCCGAATATCTAAACTAGCCCTTTGTTAGAGCGGCGATTTGGGACAATAGAGCTGCTTGTTCAGTGCGGGGGAGATTCTTACACAACTTTCGCTAACTTTAGACGTACTAATAGCTCGTTGAATCTGTGATGCTCTAGGTAGAGAAACCTTCTGGCAATGTTAGATCATTATCTAACATTATTTGAAAGACGGATCAAAATGAATTCATATGTACTACTAAAAATGTTACAGAATTTATTTAAGAAAACCAATGCGATACGAATCTAACTGTATAAATGTTCTATTGGCTGTTACAGATTTATTATCCAGTTCATCAAACTGTTGACGAAGCAAAAGATTTGAAAAAAATGGGAGCAGAAAGGAAATGAAACAAAACACAGGAAATTTTATCTTTCCCCAAGATTAATGTCGGTCTTATTAGAATTTCAGATCAAGAACGTCGGTCTAATATAAAATTTGTATTGATTGAATTAAATGATTTGCTTACTTTGTAAATATGAAATTCTAAAAATCTATTACAAAATAGCTCTTGTAAAAGCAGATCGTTCAAATTTATGCAGTAGTTTGAATGGATAGAATCCTTTTTTGCATAGTCTCATTATTTACGAATAGTAAAGCAACTTGTATTTTTATTTGGTGTATATACGTAGGATACTAATCCTATAGGAATAAGGAATGAGGTGCTGAGGATTTGAATTAATGAGATTGAGGGTGCTGCATAAATGCTAGTCCAGAGTACCTCTTCACTAGCATCCTAGCTTAACCCAACTGACAAGAGCTCACGCATAATTGCATTCTCTTGCAACGGTGCTGTATATTCAGGTATTCCTCAGTGAATATTGGATTAATTACACACATAACTAGCTATTATAGGTTACATATATTTGTGTTTGTAATCTGGACAGCTAATAATTTGTGAATTCAGTTTTAAATTTACCAGAATATTAATCTGAACATCTAATAATCTGTGAAATTTAAAATTTACTACAATATTAAGTATATTTATATAGGATGTTTGCTAGTTCACTACGTAGAATCCGTTATTTCAATCTATCTAGGGCGAGATCATTTAATCTGACAGTATATTTAACAAACCACATTGTATGTATTTTAATTACGGCATTATGAAATGACACAGTTCGAGAACTACTACTACAATGGTACAATGTTACAAGTCCGTATTATCCAACGATCAGTCATGGTTATACCAAAGTCATAACTCAAACCACGAGCGGAGACACATTTTCCACGCGTATTAACCATAAATATCCCTGCGAACACAAATTTCCCGATCGTGTCTCCGATCAATCGTCGATTAATTTCTCACAGAAACATTTAATCACGACCGTTATCATCCGGCGCGATATTACGTCGAAGGGCTGGTAAATGTATTATTTTTTTTGGTGATATTCGCCGATTGAATTCGTACCAGGTCCCCCCTAGCCAAGCGAAAGGATTGCATCAGTACCGGATTGTCGGTAATATTGAAGCCCGTGACATGGTGTAGAATTACTTTGACATTATTCGAGACCCAAGTTTCAGGAAATTGTGCTTTGATGGCAGTTTTGGAAAATTGTAAAAGTTTTCAGTCACATTTAGTTTGTGTGTTTATTCCGTGCTCCATAACCAATAAGCGGGATACACGCAGGTCCTCGGTAAGGTTATATTACGGACCTGTCCTTCTAACCTTGCCAGTCCAATTTTCGAACCTACAGCAGCGCCATCGTTTGTGCGCTTCGCCGAGCAGTGTCACACTCATCCTAATGCATTTCCATTTCGCTGGTACGTGCCTATGTAATCAAGTTTAGTTTGCACGTTTGTCGCGTCGAATTTCACGGGACAAATTTCATTTCACAGATAAGAATAAAGCCGTACGGTAGTGACACCGTCATTCTTGAATTAACACACCGTAATACCATATAGCAGATCCCATGCCGTGTAAGATCGCGAGAATAAACGGGGTAATATACGCGCGCGTATGACAGGCGATGTAATATTTGAGGTTATAAAGTACGCATATGCATAAAACTTAACCAGTGAGCTGTCAAATTGAATTCAAACACACAGCAACATGGGAAATATATAATGGAAAGAGTTGAATTACCATATTACAGTACATGAGAATATTCGCTTCTACACTCAAGCGAGGTCCGGTCTTAACTGAATTGTGTTAATTACGTCGCGTACGTTGGCATTGACAGAACGTCACCATCCGACCGGTGAATCAAGGCTAACCTGATTGTGCATCAGCTGCCGTGTAATCAGAAACGGAATGGAAATGTTAAAAGAGATAAACTGATCATTCATGTTTCTTTTACCATTTTCTTCACACACGTACTTATCGACAAATTTCATCGTGCTGTTTAGTATATTTGAATCACATAACATTATACAATTATAATTATAAAATACTTTGTACAGTACTTATACATGAAATAGATTTATTTTCAATTAAATGTAAATACAACCAAATACAAGTTAATTAATGTCCAGGTTAAAATAATTACATTTTGTAAACAAAGTCCCCTGGATTAATAATTAATTAGTTAAATTTGAATTATGACCTTTTAAAATAATGTATATATTTATATGCGAGTATAATATCAAAATATATCATACCTTAGAAATATATTTATTTAACAATACCATCACCTACTGCAATAGTTGCTTAACAATGTATTGAACGCAATATTTGCAAAGAAAACACAGTACTTTGTTTTATTACTAACAGTAACATTCGTAATGAATTCACAAACACTATCGACTTTAGAACTCGTTTTAACTTGCCTCTTGCATAATATTACAATATACTTTTAATTTACCGCTAGTATAGAAATGTATCATAACACAATTGATTAATTATATCTTTCTAGCTTTGGTTAGTTTATAAATGCATTATTACAATTCCGACTGAAATAAATATTCAACAATCTGTAAACAGAAAAACTGTATCTGAAACACAACAGCACAGAAGTCAAATATGCGGGGCAAAGAAGTTTACAAAAGAAATATGATTGTGTATAACTCGACAAAATTAAACGTGATTTTGTTCTCATTTCGTTATACACGTAAGGCAGAGAAAACATCATGTCAAAGAACTATTTATCATCGGTACATCACGTGACCACCAGTCACACCCGTACTCTGGCGTAATGAAATTTATCAAAAGTTGCCCGGAATGAGGTCACGTCAAAGTAAAACAACAATATTTATGCCAATGGTTCCTAGGATTAACAACTAACAAATAAACTAAACTAGGACTTCGAATTGTATTGTTTGTTTCGGTGCAAATTTAAAAAATATAGATTTTGGTTAGGTTCCGGTTTTCGTTCCTGAAAATATAACTGTTTTTCGGTTCGAAGCCCTGATTAACTGAAATTTACAACTAATTAATTACGATTTTATTTGACATTCCACACAAGCAATCAAGATCCAATCAAGTTAATATCTAAAATTTAAACTGGAAACGAAAACTAAATTACAAAAACAGAAAAACATTTTTCGCATTGCGAACATGCAAATGTAATTTTATTTTTACACAAATTTAAAACCCAAACACGTGCACACACACAACAAATGACGAAATAACATGAATTTAAAAAGGTACGTTAAAAATTCATAACAAGGCCGTAACAGGTATTGCACGACATTTTCCTCGTTTAGGGAATTTAAACAACGTGTCCAAAGCTAATGACCCAGTTGACTTAACGTTGCTGTCCTCTGGCAACACTGTGCACAAACGCGATACCGTCATTGGCCGAATTATGTATAACCTTGAAACTGTTATCGCTCTGGTACCGCCCAACCCCCACCACCGCCGGCGTGGCAGTGGGACGGGGTGGGGGGAATGTTCGTAAACACGCAATGAACGCCGCTGGCAGCAGTTTTCCACCTGTTTTAACAACAATTTTAGATAATGTCCCCCGAAAATAGATCGACGATACGGATCATTTATAAAACGTTTAGTATGAAACGTGCTAACGTGACACAAAACCGGCAACAATGTATTTAGATTCTGTTTAGTTTATTTATGATGGCTCTGGATTTGTCAAACAAATCAAGCAGGTATTTATACTTGTCATTGGAACGAAATTATATAGATACACTATTGATTACATTAATAATGTGATTATAGTCAATCAAATGATATGGCTTTGTGCCTTGTGGGGTATTAATATGATTATCGATCACATTCAATATTAAATATATCATAGGTAATCATTATTTAATAAGCCTGGAATTCCTGTAGATAATTGGAAAACAGATTGATTCCATTTTTACGCACCATAACTATTACATAATAATTTATCTATAGACATATTTAATAATACATTATACATCAAGGGAGAATATCGTCCTATTTTTCCTGAGGTGTAATTTGAAGCCAGAGGGCTACAAATACATCGATGGAAATATGGTGATCTCTCCAGAGGTGTATATACTATTTTTTGCACGATCAGGCGTAGAAACACTTCATAGATAAAAAATTTAGAGTATAATAAATCGGAGCGAAATTACAATATTTACAAGGTTTTGAAATGTTTCCATGCAACCGAGCATGCAACGTACCATGACAACAGACATTTATTTACAAAAACCGTTGTTATAATAAAAACTCGCCTAGGGAATTTGTTATCTTATTTCGTGCCTAGGCAGTAAATGCTTCACTTCTGTCACAATTTTGCGGCCATAGAAACCGACTTCTAGTTCCGGCCGTGGAAAAAAATATTTATTTGATATAAACTATGCTGTTTTGATAGTACATAGGTGCATTTCATTATCTAATTCGATATTCTACTTCATTCCAGGCTGACTCGCAACACTGTGGACCCTACAAGTTAACTGACGATCAAGGCGTGTTTAATCAGCATACTTTATCAAACAATTAAAGGCTTTTTGACTGGGAACTGGGGGGAGCGAGAAGCGTACCTCACGTGACATTCACTCGCCGCAATGGGCCGCTGGCCACAGATAGAGACAGGTTAAATTGTGTGAGCTTTTACGAGTCTGCCACGTCAAGCGGAGCTTTATTTTCCGTGCACTGAAGTTCCTCGCTGACTTCAGAGTGGCTACAGCCTACACCTAACATTTCTCACCTCACCACTACCCCTCCTTCTGGGCAGTCCTCCTCCTCTTCCTGTTAGAAACATTCCCTCTTCAACTGAAACTTTGTGAAAACTTTTTTTATGTAAATGGGATACGCATCATTCATTTCAAATAAGTTTGGAATGAAGTAAATTATAAATATACTTTACCCGAGCATTTCACTAACTTTGCAGTACTTATTACGAAGGAATTCGTTATGTTCTGAAGGTGCAGTATTGACGTGAAATAAATAAATCATTACGTCATAAGCCTAAGTAGTGTGACACTTATATATCGTAAATATTGAAATATTTCCTACAAAAGTGAAAAATGTCTGACTCACTGACACTACTTAAACGATGCAAGACTAAATAAAACTCTGTGATCGTGAAATTGACAAGGGATTTGAAAGTTTTACGTAAAGTTTCAGAAACTCTTTTTATGCCAAAATACGACATCTTCTAAGCTACGGCTCCAAAGTTTGTTAATATTGTTACCGTTAAATGAGTGGAATTTTGCAAAATTACGTAAACGCGTAATCTTAAATTTAATTATACTGATTTATTAATTATTAATTGATAGCGACAGGCGTGCGTAGGTATTGATTTTCATTTAATTAATACACATATATTTGGATCATAACAAAAAATTGTATTTGTAATTAGTGAAAAATTAGGCATTTTCCTAATAATCTACAAAACGAATTATGAAACTGAAACTGAAAAATAGTAATTAGTAAATATCAAGATATGCAGAGAAAAATAAACCAAGTTTACCAAAAACATCACTTTTGGGTCGAAGTATATAAATCACTGATCACTGTTATGATTAATGAATTTCAATTCCTGAATGAGAACTGTCGATGTTGAAAAAAAAAACGGAATTATCTTTCATCCAAACATACACACATACATGCATATCCAGTCAGCGAGCGATGCTGTCAATTCTGCCATTGTAACTGGATTAAAAGATTTGAAATGAAATCGGTTACCACTACGAACGAGCGGTACTGAGCGGTTATCAGAAGCGCAGTAGGTATTGATGTGTGATGTTTTTACGCTAAAAAGATAACACACGTTTGCACAGTACACAGTAACATGTACGTTTGTATTCAGAAAAATGTGATTGAATTTTTCAATTCACATTTCTCATGTCTGATACCACACATAAAAAAAAACAACTGATATTTCGCGATTACAAAACACGAGTGCGAGGTATTTTAATTAAAGAACAGCCATTTGCTATTTATGTTCATTTAGAAACAGTTGTGCAATATTCATATACACAGATACTTGTGCATACATCTTTAATGGTCATAATGCAAGCACTTTCTCAAGTTAATCTTGCATACAACTTGATTACAATGTAGCACCAGCATTATAACATATCTTTGTCAACTAAGAAGGTATTCAGCCGAATGCATTAAGCACAATTACAATTCAACAATCACAAATATATTGTCAACCAAATCCTCCATCATACATGTATTATGAATGTCTCGTATCCATAATATAGATGCAAGTTACGTCTTGCAAATATCCAGACATTTAGTAAGATTAACTAAGTGAGGATAAGTTATAGTGCTTCATTATACATGCTGTTTTAGAATATTAAACATATGTATATTCTACAGCGAGCGATTCATTACAACATAATGGTAACCTTGTAATTTACTTAATACTAAAGCACACTTCAAGATGGCGATACAAAACAAAAATGCAGTAACTTTAAACTTTGAAACGAAACATCAACATTTTACAGCAAACATCATGGCACATGTCTCAAATATTTCAAGAAAACTAGTAAATATTGCACGAAGCAAATCGATGAATAAAAATAGCAAATACGTTACCTAGTTTTCAACGTATTCCTAGTGGAATCGATAGTTATACATGTTTTAGTATTAGGTCAAGTATATTACTGTATATATTAAACAACATGAGACTAGAGAGTACGTACATGAATATTTTATCGAGGTAGTATGTATTCGTTATATATTTCAAACACATTATGATTAAACTATAAACACATATCCGAATATAAAAGAAACAATTCTTCCTAACTTACATTTTGAGGTTATACTGCGTCTGACAGGAGATGCGAGTGCGTTCTGTAAATTCTACATTTATGTTGCTTGACTGACATACGTGCGTTCAGGTTTGCAGTGAATTTCTATATGTAATGCTTCACCGTGCATGTTGAAACGAGTGCAAGCCATTTATCTAGTTTGGACCGGCACGGCGAGCTGTCAGAATGCACAGCTTTTAGCATTATTACATTGCGGCCCACTAATTGGAAGGCATTAATATGCAGACATCGGTCTGACACATGTTATAATTGGGCGCGAATGGAGACCTGGACAATAATAAATTTGTGCGCGGCCATTTCAACGCACGACTAACTTTATGTGAATGTGTGTATATGTTATACGAATTGGTGTATGTGTGTCTGTGTTATATATTAATGTATGAATTTATATCTCCGCGGTTGTGCATGTGTGTGGGCGTAGACTGATAAATAAGCGGTTGCCTATGTCACCTGTGCCTCCGTTTGAAATATGTTCCACTGGCCATCTGTACCACCATCTAGTAACATGAACACTAATGTTCCTCATGCATAATAGAATAATGCGTAAGTAATTTAATTCTACACATAGGCACATGTCATATGTCAAGCCTATTTGCTGGTACATACTTACGTAATTAAAGATTAGACCATTTCCTCCCGCCTTGGGTCACAACAGCTCATAATTCTTTCATATTTTCCTTCGATATTTATTTACCAATACTGGCGATGAAAGTTGGGCGTGGCAATGCCATAAATGAAATCGAAAATGTTCTGTTTGTTATCGGATTCTTCGGTTGTCCTTGATCTTTTTGTTTAACAAACAGCGCCATCATTTAGATTGCAGACATTCTCGCAACTACCACAAACCCCTCCTAACTTCTTGCGAGTATGTATGTGTGTGTGTGTGAAATATCAAAACAAAAGTTCAAATCATACAGCCGTCAGCTCGGGGAAATGGATTTGTTAAATTTAATATTACATGATTATGATTGATTTAACCTGTGGCATATTTCATATCGGTCCTTTTGTATTGCAACATAATTTATAGCCGGCAATTGTTTCTCACCTACGCCTACTATTGGAGAACTCGCACAGCGGCGTTGAGAAACGATAAATCTTCTAATAATGGAAATCAGGTAAAACACTGGTGTAACAACTCATACATCACAGCATAAGCATATCCTCCGTAGCCAACACGTAAATGCATATATACATGGGATGCATGTTTACCATTGTTATATTCTGAAACCTGAAAGTACTTAGTATTTTGCCGCGTAATACAGTCGGTAATGTAGGTCACTCAATACTCGTATGGCATACGTTACTGATTACCTGTTTCTGATAACTTTGAAGGACAATTAAAAATAGCGACTATGCATATGTATATATAAGCTCGGTTTTAACTGGTTTTAACCTTCGTGATCCAGTAATTGTTGTTGGTTGAAGCTTTATATCTTGCACAGCGTACACCAAATGTGCAAAATGTGAAACGGTTATACTGCGTTTAATGTGATTAATCAATACCAACATTGCACATCAACAAACTGAATGTAACTGTCAAATGTGACACTCCGGTGTGACAGCAATAAGGCCCACGGATTACGCATGCAACACGCGATACGGAAATGACAGAATGGCCGCATAGTGAAATCGGGACCGAACTGAAATTTTCAAAATAGCTTTGCGCGTTAATCAATTTTTCAGTTACAGATTATGAAGCCAATCAGCATTGCTGCGTGACTGAACCTGATGAATTGTGTTAAACTGACAGCCATTCAACAACGCGAATCTTCTACAATTATAATTACAATTGTTACTTTTTTTTAGAAAATAATAGAATGTACCATTTTGTTGGAACAATAGTTGCTTTAAAAACTGAACATCTGGTAATACACGGTGAATTATGAACCGCTGTGCGGACTTCTCGTATTTATAAACGGTAATGTTTGGTTATGAAATGGTTTCGGACGTGCTGCCGCATTCCATAAAATCCTCTCAAAGCAAATGAAATAAAAGTTTTCCAGTTTATTAAGCGAATACGAGGTCTGTGCTGTATCTCTGTGTATACAACGCAGGTCAATATAGTAAAAATTTAGTTTTACAAAATAATGTTACTCTAAATATAAGTACGTAGTATGTAAATTTTATAAAGACTATGGAATAAATTTAATTAAATCTCGTAAAGTTTGCGAAAGTAAAAGTTAGTATAAAATGATTCGAAGTACGTGACAAAACCGTCTAACCTAACCTCATTTTTCAATTTAACGGTCGTCCTTCGATGAAAACTATACGTATACACGATGTAAATAAATAATGATCCGATAGTGCACAAACTCGGTGAGTAAATTGGTATATAACATACATACATACGTACATACACTGCACAATATCTGTGAAAGAAACACATAGTCCAGTGATAAATGTATACACAAGAATCGATTTGTCCGGGAATGGAATGGTTTAAATTTTATTACGGTTCTTTTTTATCAACAAGAAGTGTCGACCGGAGTACATCGTGCCCCGAAGGACCATGTTCTGTATCCGATACAAAGATTTAACTTAAAGTGAGCCGAGTAAAAAATAAATTCCTTCACAGAGAGACGTATATAGGTAGCGACGTACCACTTTTCGATCAGCAACAGCGCAGGTACAATCGACGATTCGTATGATGCTCAAGTTTCTTTTTTTTTACGCCTGGTCTATGGTTTTTCTTCTCCTTTTTTTCTCGCTATCTGTGTGTGAAAAGTAAGAGAGACGGAATCGTGTGAAGTAGGCCGCACGGGACAGCATTGTATCGGGCAGATATCCCGTTCCGTATATCATTCGCAAAATGAAAGGTCAGTGGTGAAATATACTCGGATATCGGCTAATAACAAGTCTAGTGGATATATCCGCTTACAAGTCTAGATACGTACAAACCTGAACTCTAATCAATGGTGTTCTCTTTTCAATTTACCCAAGATTTCATTATTATTCAGTACAATATTTGCTTACGTATGCAAAAATACAAACTTTATTAATAAGAAGTGATAAGTCCGTTTTATGAACTCGTCAATTTTTGTTAAAATCACGAATTCATAAAACGGACATATTACTTCTTATTAATAATATTGACGATGAACTTCGGAATTGAAAATATAAAAATACAACTGTCAATTAGATACAGGTTAGGTATGGCAAAATACAATTAGGAACACATCGTAAATGAAACTTACTTTTCAATGTGAGTCCTGTTGTGTGCACTAGCATAGCTGATATTAATGTCAATCCACATTCACTGCTTCATTTAATATTACAACGCACACATAGAACAAAACACTGCAAACACGTGTTTGACATTTAACGTAGAACGCCATATTGTGACGTCACGCACTGCTAGATTAATTAGTAACAACGCGACCAATTAAATTAGTTTATTTACAGAAATGTAATTTACGTAAATGCGTAATATCTAGTTATATTTTTTATACTTTTAATTAATTGAATTACAAAAGAGGCCAGTAAGGGATAATTTAATGATGGCGATTAGGTCATTGCAAAAAAAAAACATATATATAAATTAACATTTTAAATCATTCAAGTACAAAATATTTACGTGGCAGAAAACGAAGATCTAAATTGTACAGTTTTGCGTAAACAGTTTTCACAAATTGTAAATAAAAATATTTATAATTTACGCTCCATAAAGTTGGAACGTTTACATGTATGTATCTAACATGGATGTGCATAACTTCATCTAGAATATCTACGAGCACTGTTGTGTCCTTTTGCAGGATTACAGAACCATGGCACACGATGATTTACCGTTTGCTTATTCGATAGACGTGCATCGAAGCGTGAAGTACACTATTTGCACAATTACTGCACCTGCAAAACCACATCACATTCTACGATATAACTGCCCCGCATCGTACATTCACTGAAATACAATACAGACATTAGAATAGATTATACATGGCCGAGGTACTGTTGAAAACAAATGATCTTACTAATAGAATACGAGTATATAACACACACAGGAACATTGCAGCTATTTTGAGGTTACATCACCACAACTGTCATACTGTCAAAGTTAAACAAGACTATAAAAGTATTTAAAACCAACAGATGAATGAGACGAATAAATAGAATAAAATTCCTACCTGTTTGTGGACGCGATAATAATTCTATCTACACGAGAGAGAGAGAAAATGTTTACGATTGTTGCAACCGTTGAAGCCTGTGGAGTTCTTCTTCCAGGGATGCCAACTGCAACGAAAATTCAAACGGAAATTAACTGAAAGAGGCAGTAAAACTTTGATATTGAATTCATTTACTAGTTTTCCACAGCGCGTAAATGCATAAAACTTTGCACTGGTGCAAAAACAGAAAAGTAATTTAACTTTTGTTGTTTGATAAACGTATATAACAGGGCGGGCCCGAAAAAACAGCGAAGACAACACATTTTATTCTCTATGTTGGGTACACTGCAAAATAATATTAAATACGACATTCAGTGAGCCGACGGCTATATTTTTTTAAATGTAAAATGCAATGTTTCCTGAAGAGTTTTTATATATTTGTTGTTTGGGTTGTATATGCAGTATAACTGCATTTCTTTTACGACTAACATGAAACATTATCTGTTGATGCTAAATACATATATACACGTATCTATAAACGACAGACACAGATCATTAAATATTCTCGCGTACACCATTAAAATAATTAAAATGCAGAACAGAAATCCAAATGTTATAGATAAAATAAACTAATTTAGTAATCAGCGTAACTTGTTCTGCCTCTACTACTTTTATTTCTTCTTCCTTAAATTCTTTCATTGTCAAGATATGCTTGATTCGTTTATTTTCTTCCTATAACTATATATAAAATCCATAACTAGTGCATTTCTCCTTCAATATTTCATCGCATTACAACAAAGGTCTGGTTTTGAATAGCACACGTATTATCGAGGTTGCGTCATAATTCATGTCAAATACTTTTTTTATCTCCACTGACCATCAAACAAATCATCATGCTTACGCAGGGTAAAATGTGCCATCTGCTTAGGCCTGCAAAAGTTTGCGTTCAACCAGAAGCCTGTCTGGACAATGCTGTGAATAAATAGCATGGTGGTGGCGTATTGTTTTCAATGTACCTACGGGCGCCCGTGTGTAATGTTCACACCTCGTTTGGCGTGACGTACGTCCGGGACCGATTATGAAGCCAATTTGTTTGTAACTGACCCGTCGTTATGCGTTTTGCAACGTTGGTTTTAGTCAGAAATCACACACAGAGTGAAATACTCGAACAACTCTAACTTGTACACAGTAAAACAGAACGGAACTCGTTAAAGTTTACCTATAGGAATTGTTGTGGTTCGTTTATAACATTTTGTGATGATGACGTGTACTTTATAAAACAAAAAGTTCATCACGGAAATAAAAATAAATGTATTTTAGAAGACAAAATAAATTTGATAATCCCATCGATCAAATGTACTCACCTTTTTCGCATGCGCATCCTGTACTTTCTGCGGTGCTTTCGATTTAAAACTATACGCATTTATGGTCTTCTGTAGCTTGTCCACGTCACCAAGAAGCTTGTCAATCTTCGTCAATAGCCGCGCTTTATCATCGTCCACTCGCGCCGCGGCAGAAGTGGGAACTATCAGATGTACCGTGCCATGGTTACCGACAGTATCCGATACAGTGGTGCCCGGCACCTGTCCCAGTTCCGGCGCCACTGTAACCTCGTGACAGCCCGACAATGCAGCAATGACGTGCGTGAAGTTGGCGAATGCAGGTGATGTGCTTATAATATGTGCTACAACAACGATATATACACAAGAGCTGACAACAAACCTATATTGAACATAACCTAGTTTACCCGCGATCGAATTGAAAGTCAGATGTACATCAACATAGGTATATGTATGCAAACAACGTTATGTGTACTCCTATGTATATCGAGTTGAGACCGAACATCGAGTAATTGCATTGAAAACTAGCCTGATATTGCAATTACAATTGATTGAATTACGGACAAACATTTCATCATGTTTAATGATACGCGGTTCGAACATTCTACTCCATAGCACTCGAACTATTCAATACAATTCTCAATAACTGATAAACATCACACAATTCAAATGAAACGAACAATGAGTGAATGTTCATTAATAAGAAATGAGTTCCGTATTCATTTGGAACTGAATTCAATTTCCTATTATAGAAATACGAATTAATTAAAATGTCATTCACAACTTGGTTCTTTGTCGATATCTTTTAGTTTAGACGGTAGACAAAAGTTCGATTTACGTATAGCAACGTACAGTCAATTAATTAAAACTTCGGCTTTTCAAGAACATCAAACGTATGTACATGCATACCACAACAAACAGCACATGTACGCACCTGACACACAGAGAAATAGAACAAAGAAGACAGGCAGGCAGAAATATCCCTTTATTCGTGCGTTAATTAAAAACGCCACAATATCTGTAATCTCGGTGGCTTTGAAACTCGCAATGTTTGTAGTTCAGTGAATATTTAATATCTAGACCCGTTTGCTTCTTTGTGTACACACAAACACACTCATACTCATACACACACACACACTTGTTTGTAGACAAACACATACATTGAGATGAGGGTTATGAAACGTTACCTTTTGGTTTGTACTTTGTGGTTATGTTGAATAGCTGTCGGAGACGTCGAATGACAGTGACAGTATCCAGAGCAATCTGTACGTCAGCCTCTAGTCGCACGTCCCTCCAGACGAGTGACTACATGTAACATAAACAGATGTCACTGTTCACGAATGGAAGCGGATTTCACGTGAATGATGTTTACTGATTATCCCTTTGTGAATACGGTTCAATCGACAATAGTTTAAACACAGCACATTGTAATATTGAGGTATAGAGAAAATATTTGAACAATAAACACTATATAATGTGTGAATATTGAACTTTAGATCCAACACATAAATACGACACATATATAAGTAAGGTTACAGTATCAGTACAGTGTTACCAACCCAATAGAACTGTATTCCCGTTGTGTTATGCGGATAAATTCAGACGCGTTCACAGATATAAAGCTTTATTTGCGGTTTTCATTACGTTTACTGGTTTACGTCCGTACCGTTATTAACCTGTATGTGCTCTTAACGAGATTATGAAATTATTCCTACAGATTTATGGACGCGGCCCATTTCAAGCACTTCGAAATGTGTGCTTGTTGATTTTTCTTTTAATCCACGAGCCATAATGTAGTAAAGTGCGGGATTAGCAAATGGAATCGGCGCTGAATGTAACAGAAAACTATGACTGGTATTAAAATGTCGACAAAGGATTCCGAAGCTTTTTATTTGCACGCATTTCTAGCGTTTAAATGCAGTTATTTAAGTCGAAATAATATTTGGTTAGTTTTAAACATGGAAGATAGCAATATGGAGATATGTTTTACTAGTTTTTAAACCTGTTATTATTACTGTACATAATAAATAAAGATCTTACACCTACTTGTGGATATGGTGCTGACATTACACTCTTGTACTTGGTGACGTCAGGATGGTCGGGCAGATGCAGCAGTAGCTCCTCGGCGAGGTGAGGCATGAAGGGGGCGATGCACCGGAGCCCGGTGTCCAGGCACCGGACAAGGGTACTCACGTGACCAACGGCAGCACGTCCTGCCGGAAACCGCAGACCTGGTTTCGTGGTTTCCTACACCACAATCGAATATGTTACACAATGCGCGCACGCGAAGATTTACGTATGTGCCGATGAACAGAGCGGCCGCAAATAAAATCCAATACAACACAGTAAATGTGTACCTACCTATTGTAACAACTAAATTGTGCACAAATTGTTCACACAGCATATGTAAATTGTTTACTTTGGATTAGTATTGTGTTGTATTTTGATACATATTGTGTTAATGTGATTTATATTCTAGAAAATACATGTATTTTTCAACAATCCTGTATAAGGATGTTTTCTAGTCATTGCCAGTATTATACCTCCCTATTGCGCTACCGACAATCCGTGAGAACAACGAAAGAAAATAAATAAAAATGCTTCCAAGATCGTTATTTCCGTTGAACCACGTAGCATTACTTTCACAGCGTACAATATACATTACTCGTGTCGATGTGGTACGGCGGGCGGTAACTATTATCGGCTGTACGATATACGACACTGAACGATAAATTAGAGATTTAATGGAGCCAAAACTTACCACATATACGTCACACAACTCACTGTACAGGAATTGCTTGAGAGCGGATGTAGCTACATGGAAATCATTTCTGTGTAAAGCCTCGTTCACATCCGCTACCATCCATGACAGTCTACTCAGGATCCATCTATCCATGACTGAGAGAACTTCATATGTTACCGGCGACAGTGACTGTGATTCAGCCGCTACATTCTGTGCCGATATGCGCGTATATTTACACGCCTGCCAGATCTTGTTACAGAATAGTTTATTCGTATAGCATTCGGAGACGTCAAAGTTTATAAAGTGACCTTCAAGAAAATTAATTTTAATTAGTCGCATTGAATATGTATCTGGGTGTTTTCAATTTTATTTTTAGAGTTTAATGAATATTTTTGCAGATTTTATTTTTCCACTAATGAGCTACGTTAATCCATGTATTTTTTAATTATTTACTAAATGCTATTTTTATATTAATCCATATGCACAGCCCACTTTGTATCTTTAGTAATTAATATATTATATCCATACACGACTACGTATATGTAGTGAATTTAGACGCTTGAATGTGTAACCCCGAAATATTCCTTTAATGCGGAACGAAAACCAAAAACATTTGGAATGTTCAGCGTCATGGTTTGGGAAATAATTTATCTTTGACACTGGCAACAACGGTGGAACTTACTCTTAATGTTATGCGAGCAGAGGGTGAACCTGAGGGCATCCGCACCGCACTCGGGAATACCAGTGGGAAACATCTTGTTCTGGCCGGAGACAGCACGCTCCAACTCCGCTGTCGACAGTAATCCAGCCGCATGAGTACTACACGCTTGCCGCTCCAAGCCCTGGATGCACACACAATCATAAACATATCTACGTATGTACGTTATATGACAGATTCATAAATACCACTAACACACTACCGCTTGACACAAGTACAACACTGGAGTTACAGTAATAATGTAAACTGACAAGTAAAGTTGTTATGCAAAAACATGATTGAGGTTAGTCGAGTATAATAGATCACTTATTACAAATACCGAATCTTTAATACAACATATATTACCGGTATATTCATCTTTAAAACAATGTGCACACGGTAACAGCTTTGTAGCTTATCAAGCTGTATAACTTGCTAACTTTGCGCAAAGTTGCTAAATTTAGGAACTTTGACAGCAAAAATACTTTTTCCTTTTTCAGGGTTTTTTTTTTTCGTGCGCAGCTTGGCAATACTGTAGTTTTGATTAGTGTCACAGGATTTGAAGGAAGAAATCGAAACAATTGGACGATAAATTACTAGAGGCAATAAATCAAGAAACAGATTCGGCCGCTTTTACGAAATTGGATACAATATGTCATAGTAAAGCGTGTTAATAATTTTTTGACAGCTCGATTTCCAGCACCGTATCTAATATAATTAAAATACATTTGTGGCCAAGTTTTTTTTTTGCGTCATATGACATTTTAAACTAGGTTTATAATTACGTTATTTAGCATTAAAAACCTTTACGACTTTCATCGTAAGCATTTCTTTCCTTATTGCGGATAATGACGCAAATCATTAAACCAAAAACCGAAGCAAACAAGGAGAGAGAGAGAGAAATGGAATAAAAAAGAACAAAAACAAATAGAGGAAAATAAGGTGTAGTATATGTACGTGTAAAGTATATAACATAACTCACACGTTACAAATTCTTTTGGTGTTAACGATCTAATTTAGTTTCACTAACATCAAAGCCTTACCTTCAATGTGATGCCTGAGATTACATCTTCCGGAGAAATAACATTCCCCAAACTCTTAGACATTTTCCTGCCATGCGCGTCACACACTATACCGTGCAGCAGTATCTTGTTGAATGGTAAACATCCAGTCAATGCGCTACCCAACATAACCATCCGAGCCACCCAGAAAAACAAAATGTCATGTCCGGTCTCCATCAAAGTTAACGGATAGTATCGGCTCAGGTCTGTCGTCTGTAAGACATCCAGTTTAGAAAGTTATAAGTGTGGTTATGTTCTCGGACAGTTAGGGTGAAGTGTTATGTGTGTTTTGGTTTGTCATTCGAAATATTGATCGTCGTTTGGCAGAAACGAGCAATCGCAACTCGTAACAGTGGAATTTTTACGAACACACATTCCAGACACAAATGGACTAGGATGGTCAAAGCATTTTTTCACGCAGAACTGAATTGACGGCAGAATTGGAATCATCTCTGTTCAAATAAATACCTTCTGAACAAAAGCACAGGATTCTGTAATTCGCACTTGATGCAAAATTGAGCGTGGTGTAGAATAATTTTATTACGAAAACAAAAATGTACGCTTTGAATCATTAATAAAGGATTCCTAACGAGCTATTCACGGTATTTCAATAAAACGATCACGTCATCACAGAAATATATAGCATTGTAAGTCCGAAAAGCGGAATTAAAAATAACGGGGAATTTAATTTCTTTTGAAAAAGAAGGAAATTAAACAGAGTTTACTGTAGTGAAGAATTCGTTTGAAGGTGAACATTCTAATTGAAATGAAATTATTCCTTCCTAGGTGTTATATGATCATTTTGAATGGTTAATTTTTACGTTTATTTACGTATTACATAATACGGACGAAATAAAGATAGATTCTGTGGCGGTTTAAAGTAACTTTAAGGTAGTTGAATAATAAATAATCGTACCTTGTCGGGCCACCCGAACAGGGCGAAGGGCAGTAAGGATGAAGAAAACCACGTATCTAGCACGTCTTCATCCTGAACGGCTACTACATTCTCTGGGGCCGTCGACAGCTTAACGGAAGCCTTGTCCTGAGCGCTTCCCGGATTATCAGCAGCAACCCACACCTTCGGCCCGTCTGGGGACTGTTTCATGTGGCACTGATAAGCCGGCACCCGATGGCCCCACCATAGTTGACGTGACACGCACCAATCGCTAGGATAAACGAGATATCATTTTAAAAAATATATATATAAAGCATGTAGTTATGTATGTAGGTTGTATCTTAAGCTGATTTGAAACGGAAATGCAGAATACAATTCAACATACGTTTGGTACTGAATGAAGTCGAATAGAAAGAATGGTTAAGATTTTACACTGATTCACTGCAGTGATTAATCAACTGCACTTGTCCTCCGGAAGCTGTGCAATCCGATCGATTTAAATGAAACGGGAATAAATTTACTTCGAATGAACAGAATCGTTCACTGTTTTATGCACATGTAAACGAAATAAAAAGTAAAGAAATTCATGTAAATTTCACACACTGCCTTAAAAAGAGTAAAACAAACACGTCAACTGTAAATATTTGAACTACGCTCATTTAAAATAGTTACAAATTTGTAACTTACAATATAATATATGAAACATTAAAGTTAAATATTTAACTAAATGTTACGGCAACAATGTAGCCAAATGTTACCGCAGATTCTTAATTAACATATGACAGTGAACCAAAAGACAGTGGTGCCAACTTCATCACGACGTTTTACTAAACTGTCATAAAATTCATGCACGATAAAAGTGTAACTTTATTAAGAAAATCCTCAAGTGAGCTGTATAAAAATTTACAAAACCCGCTCGCCGGCCCAAACTTCTTGAAAGCATAAAAAGCTTCACCTGAATAGACTCAGCGCGCGGCGTAACTGTTGTGCGGAAGAACAAAGAACTTCCGTTACTAACAGTCGCGCTTTCAAACACACACACACACATAGACATAATACATGGGCGTCGATATAACAAAGTAAATTTCAAAGTTCATTCTATATACCTTTACAAATGGAAATCAATAATTTTAAACAAATGACACATGCGTAATAAACAGAAAATTTAATAACCATTACATATTGGCCAGAAATGATAATTAAATATATACGAACTGAAAAATATAATAAATTTGTTTTCATTCGTCGGATAAAATATGCCTGCTTTTAATATCAATATAATACGTAATCATTTTCTATTGCTTTTTTAGCTCCCCTCTGCATATAGCATGTACGCCACTGTCTATACACACATATCTAGAGATAAAACCATCCTTTTCCTGTTCCCTCCAACCCGCTTATTCTACGAGTGTACAATTACCGAATATTTTCAAGCCAATTGAACCAGACTCGCTCGAACATTGCCGGCTCGATCGTCAGTCTGCCCTCTTTAACATCCTGGGCGGCCTTGTGCGCCATCCTGCTACAGTCGACAAACCACTGGGGCTTGATGAGGTACTCCACCACGTCCCCCGAGCGGCTGCACACGGGCACAGTCATCGGATGATCTTCTACGGCACGGAGCAATCCTGCACACATACACACACCACCACCATCGAGAATGGTACATTAGCAAGAGGCAAGATACAAGCAATAGTGTTACAAATAACATGGCACTATGCACAAGATCTTAGTACGTACATGTGTGTGTGTGTACCTGCACTAAGGTAGCAGTACCGGGCCAAGGAGGAGAAGATAATTCTAGAGCGTTTATTATTGCTGTAGTGTTTTTAAGAACATAATTCGTTTCTTACTGTAATACTATTTGTTATTTTGCAAAGTAATTATGAACAGAACACTCCCGAAAACGGCGGTAAGCCTGTACTAAATCAATGGTTGAATAAAGGTTGTACCGTATTACACCGTAGGGGTTCTGGCAAAGCAAAAACACTCCCTGCAAAAGTCTGGGACCGCATGCAGTGCGCACCTTTTTTATATTTCAAGCTAAATGTTTTACATTCGAATGAAAACCATTGCCCTTGGCGATAAATTATCGTTCTTTATTAAAATTTCAACGGTGTAATACCCTACGCAGTGCAAAATCATTAACGGTGACGTGAATATGTTACGGAGAAATTTTACTGGTGGCTGTTTTCCAATAAAACGTCTAATCCCCCGCTCGGAAATATATTTAGAGTGCTGACATAAATACATTTACATATTTTACATAGTGTACTTGAGAAGCCGAACCTTTGGGAATATAGTGTTAGGAATATAAACTAGCGGTAGGTATAGAGATAGTCCAAGTAAGACATTAAAATGAGATGTGTGGAACCCTTTCACAAATATTGTGTATCGTCACACTTTATATTGACCTCCGATACATTGGCCCTTCAAAAATGGTTTTTCCACGTTTTACTTATAAATTTCAACGGCCGTATCAAAAGGCAATAGATTTTTTTCCAGATTTGGCACTCAGTATGCCTTGGAATATAGACAGGGTTGGACTTTACTGGCGTAATAAAATATAGTTATTTTGTAAACGCAGTTATTGGATATTATGATGCACCAACACTATCGGTTAGACAATAATTATTACGGTTATCTCGTTCCATGAACCAGTGGTTCTAGCTAGGGATACTGTAGAGGCGAAATAGTAGTTTAGATCGTATCAAGTGGTATTAATATTATCTTGAAATCTGTGCTGCAGTTATTTGTACAGAATTATTCCAATGCAAAAACAACAATGCATCAGAATTCACCACCCGAAACGTTCGTATGATTATTATCAAATACGTTTAATTTGCTGTACGTTGTGCAGAACTACAAAGGAGAAATATTGTATTTAGATATACATTACGAAAGCATTACATCTCTAACTATAAGACGATTACGAAATCCAACACGCTAATGACCTTAGTTTTAACTGTAATTTAAATGCATGTTTCGTTGGCTCCAACTGGACATTATTATGGTATGTAATCTCATATAACATAACTGGAAAATAAATCTAGAAAAAAAGGCTATTGCGCTGTATTATTATTTTTATTGTTCCTAACCTATAATTTGTGACATGCGCACTTGCAAAATAGCACTACGTGTCTCGTGTGTTCCATGTACTTCCGCCGATATATGTATGAAGAGGAAGATATGTAGATATGAAGAACGATATGTATGTTTAAAGGAAGATATATATGTATAACGGCAGACACCCGTATGCAAATAAAGCAAAACTACTACGTATATACACAAACTGAAGTACCTAATGTTTCCAAGCGTTCAGTGATGACTCTCCGGGCATGGAACCGCTTCATCCCGGCGAATGTACCCGCAGCATGCATAATGTCGCCTCGTTCATCGATTACCGGCACCGTGGCGAGACCGTGACGTTTGCCTACCTCAAAATCAACGGGATCGTGTGCTGGCGTCACCTTCACAGCACCTGTAGGAACAGATAAATCGTCCTGGATACACACTCAACTTCCTATAAACTTGGGGTATTCGAGGTCGTCAAGTTCATGCAGCAGTTCAAAGTACACCAACTCGAAATTACCATTCGTACATCGATGTAAATTATAGTGGAACAAGAAAACATTGATAATAGATATTCGGGTAGATTGGAAGGTGACAATTAAACTGAATGCTTATTGGTAGATTACAAGGAACCAAACGTATTATTATATACTAGTTTAGTTTCTTAGTTTCACTGAATCCGTCTACTAAAACAGAAGATATCTTTATTTAACATTCATATGCAAGGTAGTGTAGACATTTTCCATTTCATCTGCTCATGTCATAAAATATTCCAATCTTCCATTCCTTCACCTTTCATTTACCTTTTCATTTATTCATTAACTGTGTTTTTTTCGCCGTCTAGTTTCATCCAGACGTGTACATATCATCTGGCTTTCTTTCGGCTTGTTCAACTCTTTCAACACAATGATTACATTGCTAAAATTTCATGGTTAAATGTTAATGAAATACCAGTAGTTTGACGTAGGTAGTTCAGGTTAGACGTGTAATGGGTTATTTTCGCCAAGATAATTGTTTTCATCCACAATGAATACACCGCGCTATGAGAGACACTTTAAATAAGATACAAGATCAGGCCGGTCGTAATTCAAATTTTAAGTCAAGCGCCCGTGGTTGGAACGTAGCAAATTACTTAAGTTTATATCTTTCCTACACCTAATTTATTTTAATTCCAGTGCAATTAATGTTTCCACCAAGCAATTTAGTTTCTTCTTGCTCTGCTCACTGGCAAACGTTCGCGTACGAGCGCGCGCAGGAAATTTGTTTATACCGTTGAACCTGACACAGCAAAAGAAAAGAAAAACAAAGAAACGTAATTATTCTTTCTTTATTTGCCTTGCAGAGGTGAGTAACACTCGCACTTATTCTTTTTACACGACAATTCTAGAATTTGTTGTTCTTTTTCATTTGTAAATTGTGACAGTTTAAAACTAGAATAAACATACATTTATATAATTTTAAGGTTATAATTCCTTATGATTTGACCACGACCTTCTAGATTCATACCGGCCTGCGACATTAGCGATAGAACAATAGATTTTTTGTGCTGACAGCTCGGCCAAATGTTGAAGTATTGGCGCTAGTAACAGTAGCTACTTGTCACTGTCAAACAATGTCACCTAATGTTGTAAAAGGTTGTTGCGTAAGAATTATTAATTATAAATGCAAAATTAATTGTGAAATATATAGACATATTAATATTATTAATAATAATTAAAGAAAATTGATTTTATAAAATTTCATCATAAAATAAAATATATAACGTAGGTATACATTTACTGCAAAAGTTAAAAAAATATCTTTTATTGTCTGATCCGCGATTTAACATTGTAGAAAAACTAACATTTAATAATTTGCTAGTACCAGTGTGTAAATTTATACCCTCAAGCCATTTACGTGTCATATTCATGTTTGATGGGAATTCTTGTAGTACATTTGTACCTTGTCAATTGCAACTTGGTATATAACACTTCTTATAATGAACCAAATTACAATTATTCGTTATTAATTATATCACACCAAACTGTGTACGTTGCAGTTGAAAATCTTCCTGTAAAAACAACTATTAATTTTTACTAAAATGAATAATAACACCTATGAATAATAACACCGCTAATATTCCACAAATACTTAATATGCATTTGCACCAAATGTATGGTTTATAAATCAATTTTACACAAAATATTCATGTATTAAACTGAATCAGAACTGAATACTGGAGTTTGTTGATTAACAACTGTCAAAATCGTATTTTGTTCAAATGTTTTCCTACTGTTACTAGCGACAGCGGCGGCACGCTGAAACTGGGCCTAGTCGCGGGCCGGAATAGTACACTTTTAATCGAGAAGGTCGTGGATTTGACATATGAGCATACTTTTGATATCAATGACTAAATTCATAACACTTTTAACCGCATTTTTAGTTAATTCTACACCCATTCATTAATCAATAGGCAGACACGTACCTGTACCGAAAGCCGGGTCCACAAACTCATCACAAATGATAGGGATTGGCTCCTGTCGAAACGGGTGCAAGACGTGTTTGCCTCGCAGTGCCGCGTACCTCTCATCCGTGGGGTGTACAGCAACGGCCACGTCACCAAGTATCGTTTCCGGTCGTGTCGTCGATACGACCAGCTCACCGTCTACCGGAAATGAGAGTTAATTAACGTTATTTTTCTTCTTCTTCTTATTCGTCCGCATCTTAACCGACACGAGTGAGTAAAAGTGTATCAACAAGACAACGATGATTAAGGTATGAAAGTTAAATTCAAAATTAAAATTTTCTGACATCATTTAAATGCGAAAACTTTCTGGTGTTTTAATGGAAAATGTCACAGGAAGAAATCCTTGGTAATTAATCTCTAATACTCGTACGTTTGTCAATTCCAATCCATTAATTTATCCATACAAGCATATAACTCATACACGGTTTTTCATTTGGCCGCAAACATACATAAATTAAAAACCAGAACCAGTGAGAAAACCTCGAAAGAAAAAGGAACAGGCAGGGGGAAGGAAGCAGAGTGAGAAAGATTTACATGTCATATTACCCATTTCACATAATTTATATGCAAATTTGGTGAGTGCTCCAAACTGGACGGGCTGTTCGTATCCGGGTACCGACATCTCTGTTCTAGCCTGCACTTCCAAGTGTTCAACTTCGATATCCGATATCGCCGATTGCAGAACACATGACCAGTTCACAAGGTAATCGGAGCGATAAATCAGTCCGGAATCAAATAACCTGCGCCGATAATCATCAGGTTAGTGCATGATTAGTTAACAAGCACGCGATGGCGATATCGTTTAGGATTTAATTCTCTTTGATCATCGTCATCATCTAGCAATGGTGCGAGTAACCTTTCGTCCGCTCCATTATACGCTCGAACAGGTTAAACAGCACAGTAGAATTTCACGCTTCTGTGCGAAATAATAACAGCTACGTGCAAGCCCCGTTAGTGTAAAATAATATAAAAAGACTGTGTTGTACAATAAAGGCCAACGATGAGCGTGCAGATGTCAGTACTACACAGTTCATTTTGTAAGTTCATTATCTAACCTAAAAAAAAGCTTAAAGTGAATACTCATACTAAATACAGCCTTCAAAAATTAACAATCCATTCAGTTCAAACTGTGGATCATAATTGTTAATACACATTCCGTCAGAACCGACTTGAAAGGAAACTAAAGAATGTCATTAATTTTTTTTGCAGATTCCCAAAAAATGGTCAATAATCATTCCACGGACAGAAGCGTCAGGAGATAAACTAAGAATAGACTAGAATCTTCTGCATTTCTTTACGTGACAACTAAATTCCCGAAGACTTGAGAACAAATAGTAATGAAAAGTTATTGATTAGTGTTTGGAAACAGCGCTTTAATTTGCCGCTAATAATAAACTCTATTTATAGAGCGACAGACTAAAGTTTTTAAAACATAATTTGCACACTGAAGTAGAGATGCTTTTATTCTCTCTATTGATTATTTGAAATAATGTTTTACGTCTAGTTTTACAGCCTTCAAAAACCGACCATTAATCAAATATTCTGAATCGAGTAATAATTTCTACCGACGTGCTGGGTGTATGCGGGCGCCCAGTTTTTCACATCTTATTTTGTTTGTCCAGGATTTAAAGCGTCTAGTAATTTATTGGTCTACTTAAACGATGATCCCGCAGGAATGCGAGAACGAATTGTATTAGAAGAAGAAGACACTTTGTGCAAATGTATTATAAGTACGGGAAAAAATCTATTAAACTAAATTTTCCAAGTGCAATCTCAGTTAAAGATATTTAATGCACAAAAAACAACAACAGTGAAGATGTTTAAATGAATAAAGTACCTGATAAATGCCTCTGTTACGGCGCGTGATTGTCCCTCGTCCATCGTGAAATATTCCCGTGACCAGTCGGGCAGCACACCGAGCCGTTTCACCTGTTGGCGTATAACCTCACTTTTCGCCTGTTTCCACTTCCAGATTTCCTGTTCGAACTTCGCACGACCGATGTCGTGTCTGGTTTTTTTCTGTTCACGCCACAGTTTCTTCTCAACGACAACTTGAGTGGCGATACCAGCATGGTCCATGCCCGGGATCCATAACGTCTGGACACCGCGCATTTTATGCCTGAAGATGCAAAGAAAACAAAAAGAACGCTGAATAAAATTTGTATCTTCAGGTATTTTTTTCTGTCTCATTTAATATACATCTGCCTCAGAGTTCGTGCTTTTTTTTCCTTATTACTACATTTCATTTTCTTTATTTTACTCCATCTTTATTCATGCTTTTATCTATATTTTTTTTATATTTACCCCTCCATTCATTTCTTTTATTTTCAGTTCTCTTAATAACTATTCGCTGCTTTGTTTCTCCTGCCTTTCTGCCATTCTCTTAGGCAAACGCGGTACATTTTATTACATGGAGAACAGAGACTATACGGAGTTTACAAAAAAAGTAGCTAAAGATTCCAAAGGAACGCAAGTACTTGGCCAATTTATCTGTCGCAGAAGAAAATAAAAAACACAGAAGTATGTTTCGTGGTATTAGCAACGTGCAGACGAATTACGTTTGTTTTATTAATAGTTTTTTTTTCAAATGCGCGCGTAGTAGAAAATTGCAAAAGGAATATGAAATGTTAAAAAGCTTTCCGAACACGTGGGCACTTGGAAAGAGAAAAAGCTTACATTTATAACTGGAATTCAAGTAGGAATTAACCATTCAATATGGATTTGATTTTGCAGAAACAAACAAACTTTACATTTACTAATGGCAGAATTGTTATTGAAGTAAAGTGAATAAATGTCGGTTCGAATCTTAAGTATTATTTGTGTTAGCAAAACTGAAAATCAGTAACAATTTTTCTTTAGAATTTATTTATTTATTTCATTGAAAGACACTGTCAAACATCGAAGAATTCAATTCTTTTTATGACAAATAATACATGCTATATTACTTTTTTTTAAAACGATTTTGCCTGTTAACAAGCGCCGGGTCTAACACTACAGTATTGTATTGAGGAGGAAATACTGTTAGTACATATGTCGCATATAAGATTATACATCAAGATTATAAACAATAACATTTTTTTTTAAATTTTGACACTGAATTGAAAAATAAGTATAGAGTATTCAAATCCATATAGGAATGACGTTATAAAAAAACAAACGAAATATTGAGAAGCCCCGCCCCTTATGGTAACATGATGTGCGTATAGATTTATACGAGTCAAATGTGTAAGAAAGAGATAGCTTGTTTTGTTTATGTCGTGAATAAAATTTATCTGATATGATGTCACTCCTATATGGATTTGAATACCCTATACATATATGTGCAGTAAGGCGATATAACGGGGATTTTCTTGAACCCAAAGAAGTGCCAAATTCACGATGATTCTTTATAACGCGGTTCATGAAAACACAATTACGTCAACTATGGATCAATTTATAGAAAATGACCCAGTATTAAAATGACCTCGTTTAACGCTGTTTCGTTTAGCGCTAAAACTGATTGGAACATATTCCCCACGTTAAGCGCGGGTCGCACTGTATTTGAAAAGGGTAATCAATCTACAGCTAGTACAACCCTGATGAACCGCAAATAAAAACCAACGTCAAAGTACATAGAGACAAATGACTCCGAATCAATATCGATCTCGGGCCGAAGGCGCAATGACCAGCAAAACACATGAAATGTGTTTGGGTTTCAACTATTTGAACAACGCAAAGTCGTCTCGCCTTTACGAGCGAACTTCAGAACGCATGTGCGAAACTCCATAGTTACGGTGTTTACATTTCCACATCGAGTTGTCTGGCGGCGAAATTCATTTGTCAGCACTAACATAGGCATACACACATACACATATGCACACGCACACAGGAACATGGCGTAAGAAAAAGTTGAGCAAAACACTTTAATGTGACTTCTTGAATCTTGCGGTGTCCCGGTGACATTAATCAAATTCCAAGCTTATTATTACATCACGTACATATATGAAATGATAACATTTATTGTCGCAGTCATGTTCAGTCAGACTTGAATGCAAAAAATAAGTTTGCAGACAATAGTAACGGGAAAAATAATTATATAAATCAGGACCTTACCATCGTACCAATACGTCTTGAATTGCCAATGTCAATGCATGTCCCAAATGTAATGTACCGGTAATGTTCGGTGGTGGAATTATCATACTAAACGGCTTTGCATCTTGCGATGGATCGGACGTGAGTTTATCCCATTCTTCATATTTTCCAGCCTCTACTGCACTTGGCACATAGCCCGCGGCAAATTCTTCTGTAAATAACATTTGTCACATCAGGTTTATTTTCTTTCAATCTCGGTAAATATTTATTTCTACGTCACTGGTTTAATACAACGAGTAACAGGAAATGGTACAGATACTGCCATCTGTGGAACACAAGCCCGAATCGTTTGTCATCGTTTGTACTTACTCGTTTTTGACTGTGACGAAAGAAATAGATGTCTGTCTTGTTTCAAACAAAGATAGTTTTTCAATATAGCACACGTACAATGTTCGTATTTTCTACCACTAAACCGCATCATTTTATTAAGTTTATATTACGTATTTTTTAAATAAATTTGTTAATAAGCCTATAACCTAAAACCACACTGCTGTTTAATCTGCTAACTTCAAATTTTAGCTATTGACAGCACAGATTCAGAGTACAGCTCACTTCAGACAATACTTCTAGTTTTGTAATTGTTAACCTAGAGGTGTGTTCCTATTCTATAATAATTAGATTACGCATACGAATTAAAGTGTAAATCATGGATACTCCATTAGATTATGAAAATATGCTCTTTATTGAGCAGTTTGTTGAAGCTGTTGTTGCGTATACATCCAGATATAACAATAGCATGAGTGTATCTTACGCTCCTGACAATGTTATTGGGAAAACTGTAAAATACCCCGAATATGGTGATTATCCAGACACGTATATGCTTGTAGGTATAGTAATATTAAATGTTATACTTATTTTAACGTCTTGTGCATATTGTCACTTGATTTAATACCAACCAACAAATTGTTAAAGAGATCCTATGGAAAGTGGTGGAACAAGTCAGAAGGGGCTCAAAAGGAGTATATGCCTCAAGATGTTGGTCCGATAGTGTCAGAAGATTTTATTATTGTTAAATATGAACAACCAGTAATGGCAACGGGAATAAAAATCTACGAAACGTATAATCCAGGAGCCGTTGTTCGAATATGGGGTGGAAACACTAATAAATCCTGGCATCTTCTCTGGGAAGGACCACCAGAATATTGTGACCGCACACCTACTCAGTTTACGCCACCAATACGTATTATAAGAGAACTTATCAAGTAACTTTCTGCCCTTAAATCTTAAGGAACAGTTTGATAACATTGTATGTTTAATTTCAGTTATCTTCGTATTGACTTCAATCAAAGTTTACTGCAGTATCATACATCCATAGATGGTGTGTTATTGGCGGGATATAGAGCTAGATATTGTATCAAACCTTGTATTACACCGCCACATGATATAGTTCTAGAGAAAAATCTGAACAAACCAAAGTTAAGACAAGTTAAGGATACGTGCGCTGATGAAATATCATATTCGTTTTCTATATTGCCTGTAAGGGATTGTTTCTTGTGATGAAAATATGTGTGTTAATGATGTTTTTCTTTTCAGTATGAACTGATTGTGGACATATTTAGGTATTTAGATCTACGATCACTTTGTTCTTGTGCACAAGTGAATCGTATGTTTCATGCCGCTTCGATTGACAGTACATTGTACCGCAATCTGTGTCTTAAAGTAAGGTTACATCATCATTGTCAAAATAACAAAGTTGATAATTCCACATTTTAGCGCTACTGGAACCTGATTACGGATCAAACATTAGAATGTTTTATTCCAAAGTGCAATTTATTACGCAAACTGGATTTGTCTTGGTGTGGGTATGACGATATGATTACAGAAGCAGGTTTCATTAAGTAATGTTTACATACTTTTAATGTATAATAACACATTTTACTCTGTATTTGTTTATAGTTTTTTAACAGGTTGTGGAAAACATTTGACACATTTGTCGCTTGGCAACTGTAGCTTTATTCGACAGAAAGCACTTATACACATATCACATTGTAGTGAACTTATTGGTGAATAATTCAGTCATGCAAATATGTATTCAATTACAGTATTAATCCATTTATATTTTAGATTTGAGGTTACGTAACTGTAAGCCAAACAATTCGGATAATTTTTTACCTTTAGGTAATCTTAAAAATCTACAAGCAATCGATTTGTACTTATCCAACATTGATGATCAATCGTTAGTGAGAATTTTGAAAAATAATACCCAATTATTATATATTAACATTGGTTAGTTTCTATATTTAAGCTGAATTGTTTAGAAAGCGGTCTGTCACGTTAATATTTCAGATCTGTGCGAACAACTGACAGAATTGGATTTCATTACTGAAGTGCTGGCTACTTATAATAAGAGTGTTCGAACATTTAGTTGTTGGAAGGGACAGAGTCTGACTGCAGAGGGTGTAAAACAGATTGCCAAATGTTCAGACCTTCGTGAACTGGATGTTGGATGGTGTCTGATCATCAATGACCCGGGCGATTGTCTTACGCACTTGGCACAAGGGTGTCCACACCTGACTAAACTGGTTATTTCATGTTGGCGCGGCTTGGGTGACCATCAGCTGTGTCCGTTGATCAGATATAGTACAAAACTGAAACAACTAGACCTGCTGGGTACGAGAAACATAACTGGTGACATCTGTGAACGTGCGTTAGAAGTGTTTACGCAGTTGGAGTTGTTTGATGTCAGTTTTTGTGATGGTATCACACGGCATCAGGTATGTTTGATGTTAATTATCATTTTGAAATTATTATATGTTTGATTGTTGAAAGGTTCGCAGTTGGAGACAAAAATACCGTCACGTTACGATTCAAAGAAGTTGTGAATCCGTAGTGCGCGGTTGTTTTAGTAACTGAAACACTGTCCTTCTGAATACAAATGACGTATTGCAACGTATAGATCGACCAAGCCATGTGCCAGACTAAACAAACGTTCAATTTTAACAACAGGAATACGCATTATTTATGTAGAAATAATCTATATTTCAGTTATAAAACCCGTAGTAATAAAAATAGTCAAAACCGTCCATTTAAAAATATGTTGTTAATATATACGTACTTATATCATTTGTTGTAATTGTTATTAATATGAATTATATAATAATATATGTATACCAAAACCATTTAACCAAACAACTACTAGTCAGTGGCGTGCGTGATAGAATTTCATTAGGTAAAATACCTTTTATAGAACATACCAGTACGTCATTGTATATACAAATGCATTTGTACCTATTCCATAATGATATTAAGTTACATTATTAAAAATGTAGTCATTTGTTTGTGATTGTGAACATTAATATTGTATATTAAAATTGAATAAACTATATTTTACGAGTAAATCTATATAAGTATTATATTGTCAATTCCGAGGGTCATCGTCAGTATTATTAAGGTTATAATTCAAACGGTCAGTATGAAAATGAAGTTTTGGTCCGCAATAAAATGTTTTCTGTCAACAAATATGGTCAGTTGAGCCGCCACTGGCGATCAGCAAGTAAAACAAGACGGAACTCCTAGGTGAAATGGAATCAAAAGGCTGTGTGATTAAGATGTTCAGAAATCCAGTATCAGTGTATATTGACAATTTTTATTGAAGTTTCGACCATTGGATTTGGTCATCCTTAGAACCTTAACAAATTATTTTACAAAATAAAACAGCCATGTTTAAACATTGACAAATAAAACCAATATATCTACTAGACTAATCTAATTGCAATAAAATAAAACAAGATTGATCAGCAGCAAATGTTACATTAGGCAGCCCTAAAGATACTTCTATAGCTAATTAAATACATTTGCAGCAAATCGTAAGTCACAATTAATACAATTTTGACCAACTGTAAAATTTATATTGATCTGCTGCAGTGATCTTATTAAAAATAAAACATTGAAAAATATTAAAATAAAATTAAATATTACCCTAATACTACTACCCTAATATTACCTAATACACTACCCTTGCCATAACCGCTCTGCCAACCCATCCGTAAATTGTAAATTTCATAATTTTGTTGCTGATCAATTTTATTATCCTGCTGATCAAATAATCATTTTACTGACTAATGTTGTGTTTACTTGCTAATCAAATTTAGATTATTTGCTAACAACGTATTGCAGCCGGAATTTTTTTCACTGCCGTCAAAGTATAGGATGTCGACCAAATGATTTAATAGCTGTTTTTTTCTTGCTAACCAAATATATAAATGACGAATCATTTAATTACTTCTCTATTATTAATACGATGTAATATGATCGTATTATGAACTCGTCGTGATATCAACTAAAATGGACGAGTTCATAATACGGACATATTACATCTTATTAATAATAAGACTATAAATCTGTTCTGTTTCAATGAATTTTACAATTTTTTATTTGGCAATAATACCTATCCTTTCAATGAGTCTGTTTTTTGTTCACTTTAGGTCCCATAACAGTTCTTCTAACAGTATTGACAGTTTAATTACACCGATTGTAGCTCTATCCATTTTGACGGAACGATCCAACTGGGAGATATAAAAATCACGTCCGTCCTGTTTATAAAATAAACATGGGCGAATTTGAACCGGGGTATTCGGTGAATTCTTATCGCGTACGCACATTCATACATATTGACAGGCGGGCGGGTTTTGTTGCGTTCTCACCCGTCGGTAAAAAAGAACGCACCACCGTATTTTATATCGATGACATTTGAGATTCTATTTGGGTATAACATGAAATCTGGGCTGGCTCAAAGAAACATGCACGCGTAGAAACGTGACGTGACTTTTGGTTTTTATGCGAACTGAGCGCCGGTTTTATGCCCCGATCGTTCTGGTATCGAGATTGGACGACCAGCATCCATACATAGTTAATGGATTCAGCCGCCACCACCACCGCTCGCGCTACTATAGTTTCCATTACAACAGACGACCACTCAAACTGGTCTGAAGTTGGTTACAAATGTTACATGTCAATCATTCACCGGTAGAATTGTGTGTTGTTGCAAGTGTTCTCTGATTCCCCGCTCGCTGCCGCCGAGACTTTTAACTTACGTAAAAGTTTGAACTCGTTAAATAACGCTCAAGTTCATTTTCTGAAGCCGTTTAGATTAAGATAAATGAATTGTTTGTCACTTAGGTGAACCAGCAGTGAGTGGTTTAAGATGAAATGTTTTCATAGTGTATTTGTGGTGAAAATGTTTTTTATTGAAAAGCAAAAGTTTTAATTAACCAACAGGAATAAGATAAATGCTCTTTGTAGGTTATATGTCATTAAGCACTTTTTGTGTGTTTCAAAGAAGTACGTTTGCTATCGAATCCGAGCATTTGCATTAGTGCTACTACTCGCTATAACATCGTCCGTCTATAAATCATTTCATCGGTTGGCCCCTCGACATATTAAATATGCATAAGTCAGGATAAAACTCTGGTGAAAGTATAATCAAAGAGGCACAGCTGGTCCAGTCGGACGGCCCGCATATTTCTCTTTTATATCCAATTCCGCAGGTTCTCTGATAGCCCTGACTCCCCCAACGTTGGTTATAGTTCTACTATACCTGTTCATCATGTGATAATATGCACAAAAGGCCCAGGCTTGTTGGCTGGCGGGCGCGGGTGTAGCATAAGTCTTCGCACTTACGATTTATGCGGACCGCAGGTGTATAGAATGTGTGAATTGTATTGAATTCTCGTAATATTTACGTCACAAACATATCTCAGTCACGTTTGCTCAATATTAACAGAAGGGGGACGCCGACCGTTGCGATAGATCTGATGTTGTGCGTTCCGACTGCAGCGCCAGCCTGTGTCAATATTGGAACTGTATGATTTAACGTCGCGCCGTGAACAACTTGATTACCGACGTTTTGGTCGCCGGACAATCATTTTTGGCTGGTTCGGCAGTGCGTCGTCTATTGTGGACGAGAAAAAAAGAACAATATTGAACTATTATTTACGATTGGCTGCAACGTGCCACTAACAAACTGACGTAAGGAGAAAACCGAATTTGGTGTGATTATGAAACAAGATTTGTTCTATTTTTGTTAGCAATTCTGTGAAAGAAACATACGAATTACTTCAAATAAGACTCTGCTTTTCTGGAGCCAAATAGGAAAACGTGTGTTTATTGTTGGAGAAATATTTAGCAAACATAAATAGAGTTAGTTGCATTCAGCAAGTTTCGACTTGTATGACCAGCCTTACACTGGTGTCAGGCGGGTTGCATTACACTGAATTACTACAGGCGCACATAAAATTCAATATTGCGGTTGTCCAGTAAATGAATGCATTGATTTCGGATAAAACAAAATTTCACTGACCGTCTGCATTAATAAACAAACTAAATCAACACAGCACCCTTTAATAATCCTTATTATCTCTCACCCCCTTCCCTACGGGCATGGTATTATCGTAAGTGGTGCAAAAACAGTCCGATAAATAAAATCCTTGATTAATTTGGTAATCGCATGAAATATTCGTCGGATCATCCTGATATACACATAAAATAAAACAGAACGGGCAGGTAGTTCAGGTGTCAGCCGTTGGGGACAGTTGGCGCTTCAGTCGACAGTGGCGGGGGAGTGTTGAAGAGAATATGAAGTGGATTCGTGTCCGTGACGGTTGTTTTAATGGGAAATGACACTAGTCAGGTGACTGTACGTGCCAACGTATAAACAAACAACACCGCAAACAGAACCACAGAACCGTATTCAAGAAAAAGTACTATCCATAGATTGTTCGTTTAAAACAGTGACATTGATTAAAACCAATAGTAGAATCAGGGGGTAGTCACGCTTATGGACGCGCCTGTGACCACGTTAGATACAGCATACTTTTCAGTACTGTAAAACTGCGTTGCCTAACTATCATACTTATGAGAGAAAAAGTCAGATGGCACTAGCTGGTCACTAGCAAATAAGTTATTTAGGTCAGCCCGCTTGAAAAAATGTGATCACGTGACTAAGCAAATGGTGTCTGTTGACAGTTATTTGACTGTTTCGAAGTGGTTAGTAAACGATTCTTCGAAGCTTGTGCTATTAAATCGGATTAAGTTTACTTTTAAAGAGATATGAGAATATATTTTCAGTTGTGTATCAGTCTCTAAACTATATACAGTCATTACGAATACATTATGGTGCAGGGCGATTTGTAAAGTGCTGTTTGTGAAATTTGAAAAGGTAAGCTTTTAAAAATGTATTTATTTTATATGAAGCATGTGAATATGATGCTGATATTCTGCCTGTAGTATTTGTTATACATATATATGTATTATATGTATACATAAATAGCATGGCAACTGTTATGTTAATATTATTAATGTTACTTCAGCAAAATGGTACGTTCAGTATGTTGTGTTCCTGGCTGCTCCAATAATTCAACGGAGAATCCTGATTTGGACTATCACCATTTGCCATTGTCTGATGAACGTCGTACGAAATGGTTGGAAACCATGGGAAGATTAGACATGGCAGAGACCAGTACAGAAGTCCGTTGAGCAAAAAGTTAAATATTGGAGCAATTCCAACTATTTTTGTGCATGGTACGTAAATGTATAGATATACATGCATCATACATACATTTATTCAATTGCTAATTAAGTTTTGTTTGATTTTAGTATTACAATTTTAAGCTATGGAATTTATAAATTCGATTACCATTATCACCGACAAACCCAGCTGGTTTACAGGAAAAAGAGTCGGAAGAAATTCCAACTATTGGTGAGTACATATCAACATTATATATATATATATACAGTGTGTCCCAGCGACTACCATACATAGGGAAATTAACATTGGGAAATTATATAAGGATCAACTATTGCCTTGAGCTATATGTATATTCTTTCTGAGTGACAAAAACAAAAGATTTAAAATAAAGAAATTTACTTCTGTCAAATAATTTTATATTACATAATTATTTAAAGGAATTTTATTTAAATTAGGAAATTCGGTACGCCAATTCCCTTCGCAAAGGTAATAGAAATGGAAACCAGAATGTTAACAACGAAGTAGATATTTTGGCAGCTGTCGAAGTGTGAGGGAAATTACAAATAATCTCGGTGAATCACCGCACTCATAAAAAACACAAATATTTTGCTTACAAATATTACACGCTGTTATTAGCAGCAGATAGTGAAAAACTAATCACTTTTTGTGAATTAATGTTTAATGAATGTCATGCTTTGGAAAATATTTGTTTCACTGACGAGCACACATTTACCTTAAATGTGGGACACAATTTTGTGACAGATTAAGCCACTGTCTGCTAGTCAATGGGAATACGTTTGAACATTTCATTGATTAGTACCTGCTAGTGATATTGAATTTTGTGCTTAACTGTTGTGTTTTGTTCGTTTTTCCATTACAAAATGCAAACTCTTAAGCTTTCTGTTATAGGTATGCATCACCGAAAATCATCCAAATTTGTTTCTACACAAACTTTATTATAAAATAATAAATATAACCATATTATTTATTTCTAAATATTATTTATTTGCAAGAATATTGATAATTCAATGGTAATAATTGTACTGTGTCAGCAAATTCTAAAAATAACAGCAATCTGACAGTTTTAAATTTGATTAATTCAATTACCTACTGTTTAATTTGTGCCAATCACATGTTTAGATACAGACACAGCAATACTTGATCCTTACATAATTTCCCAATGTTAATTTTCCTATGTATGGTACTCGGTGGGACACACTGTATATATATATATATATATATATATATATATATATATATATATATATATATATATATATATATATATATATATATAATACTTAATTACATGACATGGTAGAATAGATATGTTGCTAACACCTTTCCATTTTTAAATTTCAGAATTACCAGGAACAATCCAGGCATTCGATTTAAAGAAGATTATATCCACAAATATATCGAACATTCTGCGAACAGGATTAGGCGAATATCCAGATTTAACGGTACCTACAGCAGTAATTGAAACTCCAGAGTTACAGGAATTTGTGGAAATACCAACTATTGTAAATATTGTATATATGTTTAATTTTAATTATTTTATTATTGTTGCAAATAGTAAATCATTATTAGCAACTAGTAAATAAAAAAATTTGTACACAAAAATTAAATTTTTGTTAATAATTCCCTAAATACAAAATTTTAATCAATTTAAATATACCGCTGTATTTGCAGACCTAGCAAGAATACTCTTAGTGACATCTGACTTTTTCAGTCGGAACTATGAAATATGCATTACATAGATGTAAGATAAGTTGCAGACTACGGTCACAAAATTTAACACTGCGTGTCCGCCTCCTGAGTAGAATTGTAGTAGAATTTCTGTTTATCAATATTTTTTCACAATTATCTCGCTTTGTATGATAACAATTTGCCTTAGTGCGGTCCTGTATGTAAGCGCGTACGTCATAAACCAGGCCCAGTTAAACAGCTACCTGATTCTCGACAATTCTCGATCAATTGGACACAGACAAGCAATGACGGCTCACATGGAATGGAATAGCGGCGGGTTGAGAGGATGGGTACTAGATGGCACCACGTACCTCGGTGACACTTTGATGAGGTCTTTCTATGGACTCGCGTGCCTATAATCGCGCCAATAATTAACCTTTTACACGAGGATGACCTGCACATTTGAAGCAGGGGATCATTGTGATTTTACCGAATAAATTATGAGGCCCAATTTACGTGAGTGGCGTTATTTATTTTCTCAACCTCGCCGCCACGTCGGAAGTTTACGTCGTAATATTAAAACAACCACTAATGTATGTCTCTAAAGTGAGTACATTTTATAAATGATTAAAATTATAAAAGGAATTACCTAGAAAAGCGGATTACACTTCTGTCGATGACTTTTAACGGATAACGATACGGTTTCTGTTCTCCACACAATTTCCATTGATTTTTTCATCTATTCTATTTTTGGCTGCTCACTAGTAGTTACCACCCACATAATTTATTTCCACACTGACCTAGTTTTTCCAGAACTTTTAAAAGCTGTTATCCAATATTAGTTTTCCAGCCTGTTAAAAAAAATGTTGAACTACTTTGACCCCGAAATATGTATCAGTCAACCGTTTCAACATTCGCGAATGTAATGAAAGTTCCGTGGAAAAATCTACAGAATATTGCAATTTCGTTAGTGGAAAATAAAAGGACAATATAATATTTTTATGTTACATTAAAAAATGACGGACAAGATATAAAATTTTATTAAAAAAAGTAAATGAAAAATTCAAATTGTCGATTATCAAATAAAAATTATGAATTTTGTCAGTTGTAGTGCTTCTCTTATAAATAATAATTAATGCAATTTATATTATTATTCATCTGTCAAAAACGTTTTTGCTCCAAGCTCACCCACAATTTGAGCTTTGAGTTTCATCTGACAAAAACTGAAACCAAAGAAAGCTCTTTAGTTAATGTCGTGCACCGGTAGATGTAGCGTGTGGTATTTGTCAAATCTCGACCTCATCATCATGAGCACACTCGTGTGTCATCCATCCTTCGGGTCACAGAACATTAGATTGATGCGCGCGCGGTCAGGAGTTCGCGTGCATATCTTGACAGTTCGCCATTTGGTTAAGTTGGAATGGGGCGGGCAGTGAGGTTACGGGACGCGGACGCTCGATTCGACTCGCCTCGCGGCCAACCGAGACATGCTTGGACTCCTCCGGGACACTCACTCACTTTGGGAGACAACGGAACGGCTTCATGTGGATCTGTGGTGTTTCTTGTATTAATCCAAATACACACGATACAACAACAGTACAATGTAGGTTATATGAAATAATATCCGAAGTTTTCATAATGCCTTGGTTACATGAATAGCAGCAAGTTTTGTGCTAAGTATATCCAGTGACATTTGTACTTGGTCATCTCATTAGTAATGGTACCATTGGGATTAAAGTAATCCTGTTGAACAATATTATTTATGAGATCAACTCTCACTGTATACATACATTTGACACTGACAAAATATAACCTACAATTTAGGTTATTTTATACTTATCAATAGTAGGGATAACGTTGTGTTGTGTAATTCGACCTTAGATCTGACGTCTTCTGAAATGTCTGTCTTAAGAACGTCTTGTGTATTCCCTGGATAGTTCCGCGAGTAAACTTCCACTATTTATGCACGCATGACGTGCCCACACGGAACACGATCAACATGATTTGTACGTGTTATTTTTACACACTGAGATGTCATCTTGTGCAACTTACGAGAACTTTAATATCCACAGAAATACATTTTTCTCTTCTCTTAGTTTGGAACATTAACGTCAACCAGTAATTTATAAAGTTGACTCTGATCAACACATCAATGACACGGCCACAGCAAAAATTAACACGAATATGCAAAGCAAAAAATCAATATTGATGAACATTAAGTTAATTATAATAGCAAATGTATAGTTAGCTAGTTAAATTAGAATAGAAAATCCTGGCACGTATTTCCAGTTTAATTAGAAAACTTTTCCAATATCGTATTCGTAATGATCATTTTCTTTAAAAGTCAATTTACTTGAATAGAATTAAAATAACTGTCAGTTTAAACGAGCTGAGGGCACTCAGAGACAGACTCCCTAGACTGTTAAATTTAATCGTCAAAGAACAAGAACAAGAAAAAAAAACGAAAAACGAAAGCGGTGCATCGCAGCATGGGGAAGTGATTATTTCGTAACTTCAAGGGTTTTACAGACTTCATATCTTGTGTGGAATAAATGCATGTTGAACAGGAACACTATTAAATGTATACTTTCCAAGCAGAAAGCACAAAGTATTGCTATTCTGTTTCGTAGACTAATGTGTTATGATGTAATTATAACTGGTCACCCTTCCATTATTCCCTGAATCCATAACACTTCACTGTCATCCAGCTAGTGTCCATCGTTCTCAATTCTCCTCCACGTGACAACAATTACTCTCAACGTTGTGCGTTTTATCGTTGTGTTTTTTTTTTGTTTCACCTCGGCTGACAGGCATCCAACACGCGACCTCCTCCTATCACATTTCAAATGGAACGAACCGAACGATGTATCTGGACAGAAATGTCTGATCTGGTTGGACAGATGGAAGCCAGGAACATTCGAGATCGTGTGTGTGTGTGTGCTCTGTTCGCCAGGAGTGATGGTAAAAGCTTGTTAGTCACAGTGGCTGAAGTTACCTCCCTGGAGGACGACCAACATTCGCACACTCTGTGTGTTTCATACGGGATGAACCCTACACACCGTCCCCACAATGTTCTGCTTCTGTTCTGTTGTGTTTCAGAGTTGTGACTGCCTCGAGGTGTATCGGTTAGCAAGTGTTACATAGGGCCGCGTGCGCCATGGAAGGGAGTTTGTAGAAATACTGATGGCGGGGGGGGGGGGGGGGGTTTAGTCAGTGCAAACAAAGAGCGTTATGTTCTTAGGTGAAATTTAAAACTATCTAGGTGTCAAATGTTTGGCATTAAAACTAATGACTTCGAATGAAATCCCCTAGAGTTTGGACATTGGTTTTGAAAAATCTAACGATTCATTCGGTTCATTTCACGCACACAACTATGCTGTCGCGGATAACCTGTGGTTGTGCCTGTTTCCGGAAGTGACGTCCTCTACCTCCTTCCGTCTCGCGCCGCATACAATTTTCTCTTTTTGCGTTGATCGCACGTCGTTCCGCCATCACGTGCGATTCTCCATCTAGTGGGCCCCTGACAAGACGTTAAGCGATAACAATGTCGTTTATAATTCAAGCACGAGGTACGACCGGCACGCACACAGCCCGTCTGAAATCGGCCCCGGAAATCTTCAGGATGGAAATTTAAGTTTCTTTTGTCGGATGCGAAAAAACACGTAATGGAATTTTGATAAAAAAAAAAGGAAATAAAACTTCAGTGGTGGCCATGACACATTGGATTCTAGAAATTCTAGTTGCTGTTACGTAACGATATTAACATCAATAAACCATTGTACAAATTATTTCTGTTTGGTATGTTGGCAAGTATCTAAAGTGCATTCATACTTTAGCTCTGGTATGTGAGTTATGTTTACAAGATGAATGTTTGTAATGTGTTTTCAGAAATCAAAACAAAACTGTTCGAGATAACACAGTTGGCATGATGAACGAATATTTTCATTTCCGGGTAGAATACGATTAATAACGTTTTTGAAACGTAGCCAACATTCTTCGAGATCTCTTCCAAGTACTATTTTATCTGTGTCCACTACTGTTTATAACCAAATGTAATAATTAATATTGTCAAATAGAGATTCGGTTTCATGTATCATTTTACCACGAATAGTAGTGTTTTCCAAACAATCGATACGATATTAATTAGCAATAATGCCGAGACTAGTAGTAAAACGCATAATTACCAAACACAATCCACGCCTGGCCACAGTCGAGCCGACTCGATATAATTGTATCCGCATATTATCCGGTAACAATTGACCGATCATCATGAATAAAACTCATAATAATTTCATTTCGACGTTGCCCATATATATACAATACTGTTCGTATCGTAATTTCGTCTGGATGTCGGGTTATAATTCTGTATTATTCTCTCGTTTAATCCGGGCTTGTAATGTCCGGGTGCTCTGTTAATGACATAACTAATGCGAAATCATCAGTTTAAATGTTAGTTTGGTCAGAATGGCTGCGACATGTCCGTGTGTATGGGTTCGTCCGGCGAAGGGAAATTACTCACATCAGCCGTTATAAATCAGACGCTGGCATATATTATTCCGCTAGTATGAAGCATTGTTTTAATATTGTGCCAGCCAGAGCAGCATCGGTCACCGCCACCTGCGATATCACACCGAATTGCACCGAATGCGACTGGACTCCTTTTCTACATATACAAATACATTAAAACGGTTTTTAAAACCAGTGCTTCTAAACATGTTCAGGTACTAGAAAACCTGCAATTTTTTGGCTGCAAGACGTAAAAAACTAAATAAAAATGCAAATATTTGCATTTAGATATTTTGACATTTCTCTGCAATGTTTTTATGATTCCGATTGATTACTATAGCAGTATAAATGTTCGGTAGTTTGAAAAACAATGGTCTACTGGTGACAAGACGGAATGATAAATCGACAATGAGATTCCCAAAATTTAGAGTTTTTCATATACGTGATATTGGATTCGATTATTGAGCCTTGGAAAAAATATCTCAATCTGCAAAATTATTAAATAAACCTTTGGTATGTCTAAAAGTTTAGAAATTTACGGTTTTAATATTGAAAAAAACTGCGTTATTTACTGGAAAAAACGATTGAAATCTTGCAGCATGCTGGTATAATAGACTAGATCTATGAATTGCCTTCGACGATATTACGAAATCAACACGAAACACACACTGTATGAACATACTCGTCCCAGCATGTATTCGTATATTAATGCAGGGCACTTTAATTAGAATTCAGTCATAACCAGGACAGTCTGATGTATGACATCCTCGCCTGCAGGTCGTTATTAGGAAGATACCGTACATCCGGAATGACCACGGTCCACTTGGGAAGCATCTCCGCGTGGTTATCAGATGGCCATTTCCATTACAGTTCTCTTGTGCGCGCACATACTATCTGCCAGTGATATATTGGGGGTAATCGTGACATTACATCTCCGTTCTGCGGGGTCCAGAAGTACTTCCTTATTCATTTGGAAACGGGTAACAATATGTCTTACCGTCCAAACGGACGATACTGCCACCTGTAAATCGTCCACTGAACTGTTTCTACTTGTGTAAACTGATACTTAACGGGAACGTTGTTCTTATTTACTGCACGCTACAAAATGTCCCGTAACTTCGATAAGGGAAATTGGTAAATGATTAAGATGTGCTAAACTGGCGGATAAGGAGTTTAAGTTAATTAAGAACTAGTGAAAAAGTCAACAAATCTACGAGCCTTAGATATAAAAGAGACAATAGCAATATACGTTTAAAAAAGGCAATTATTTTCAACTCTAATAGAAGAGCAACCCTTTCAAAATGACAATAGGTTAATGCGGCATAATGTAATACCATTCACTGTTTATTACACGTTAACAATCTGCATGAAAATCCATATAGAACACACAGCGACAACAGGAAACATTTTCCGGAAAAGGGAAAACGCTTTTATTAAAAGCACTGTGCATTCATTTCGCGTGCCATCGCGTCCTTGTTGTGTAAATGTTATGTTCTAGATATACAGAAAGTTTTATTGGCAATTTATTTTTATTGTTGTTTTAATCTAAACACACTCCCGCTCCCCGCCCCACTCGTGGTGTTCCCCTGTACTGTCACTAGGTATCTTGTGTACTGTCACTGAACGTCGTATCTGGCGCGTGTGATATCTTAGTGTAGTGGCAGCCCTGCAGCAGCACCAGGGTTCACGGTATCTTCTTCCTAAAACTTAAGTTAATTACGTCCTCCGTGCAAAGCATGCCGGGAACGGTTACTGCGTAAGTTTAAAATTCTCACCCTATTAACGTTGATATTTAGGTGGTAAATGTGTGTGTGTGTGCCCTTTGCACCGTTGGAACTTTTGAACTTCACCTGAAACTGAGGCAGTAAATTTAACAATTGTTTATCTACACATTGTACTTGTCAAATAGTTAGTGTTGTGATGCATATCTTCGGTACAGCAACTGAAACGAGTTTGACGTATGCTAGGCTAATTTTAGATAACCTACAAAAAGTAATAAACGTAAATGTGAATATACGATAAACATTATTTACTTTCACTTGAAATTGGACGAGTCACTTTCAAATAGTAATAAAACACGTTCAATATATATAAAAGAAGTGTACAGTAAAAAATACCAACAGCTTAATTCAATATCGTCTCGCGGCTGACATCTAACGAGACAGATACAAAATTGTAGCAATCAAAACTTCGGAAGTAAAATTCCAGAGGCGTATACTGCGAAAGAAACTTTTAACTGAAATATAACCAGCGATCGAAGTTTGATAAGTGGGCATTTGGGGAGCGCGTGCCCGTTGTAAATTCGGCCCGGCGCTCCCTCCTGCCGGCCTATAACGAGTTTGCTTTTGAAAGATGGCGCGTGACCGGATATGCACGGCCCGGTCCTGTAACCCTGTACCCCACCTCCGATATCCGTTCAGTTGTAAGCGACGAGTGTGCAGAAACCGGCAATCGAACAAAGCGATATTCAGTCTCATCCGAGCGGAATAAGCTCAATATCTATCAATATAAACCGTACAATGTAGCCGATACAACACGCATACGGTCCAATCCGTCCGCTCGTAAATACAAGGCGCGTCTATGTATTCCTTGATTTTTCATTTGTAATACATGTGTAATAGATTTATAGTTTATTTTTTATTTTATCAGTTACGAGAACAATATTGCTAGAGAAAAAATATATAGCATGCATTTATGCAATGCTGGTTAGAATGATCAGCACCACAAATATATCTAAAGTACTATAAAAGAAAGGTTAGTAACATTTTAGCACTTTTGAATATATACGAAACGGCCGTCTCTATAAATATAAACCGAAACATGATTTACAGTGTAAAATAATAAAAGTAATATTTCTGTTCTTGAAATGCGTGTTTCTGCTGAACTGAAACAGAACTTTTATATTACACTTTGTGAAATAATATCTTGGAACGTTTCACTGTTGGATAGCACCACCCCGTTGGCACGTAGCGGCAATTTATTAAAAAACTGACGTTAACAACTCATTTTTCAAAGATTTAAGTTTTCAAAACCGTTCTTCTTTCTCTGGAACGGACGATTAAGCTTTTAGATATTGCTATTACATTTTATCCTTTAAATGAAATATTCGACCACCCTATACCATTCACTCTCATCAATTACTGACCTTTCAAATATTATCAGAACTTGTATAATTACATCAATAATAAAGTTGAAAACTACCGTACAATACTTCTGTCATGTCACGTGGCTTCATAACCTAAGATTCCGAGTTATTTTAAACCAACTGCGCTTATCAACGGACGATAAATTTCCACGGCTGACACGGTCCTGGATTATTACACTTGCTGCTATAATATAAAGCAGGAGAGTGCATCGTGCTTGCAGTCAGGTTGCCAAGGATGTCCTTGTCCGCTTCAAGTGGGCGGTAGATTACACTGTTTCGCGGTTTTCTTGAGTTTCCCGCTTGATAAATGACCTGAAGGGGGCAACGCAGTCGTCAGTAGAGGGCGAGAGGCGTGGGGAATGTACAAGATCACTTATGAGCTCGAGTAATGCACACCAACAAGGTTTCTGCTTCTTCTTCTTCCTTGTACTTGTGTGACGTTTGTGAACGCATACCTCGGTACATGTAACTGCAAAACAGTATAAGAGTATTGTGAATATGTGTGTGTTCAGTATTCAACTGTTACTACCTTCGCATTCATGGCAAGCGTTTATTGTAGGTCCTTGAGTGCTTGAACTGTGAAGAACAAATGCACGAAAGTTCTGGTTTTGTATTTGTCGAGAATGAGGTTAACAGCACGGAGCGAGAAATATTAAATATGTTTTTGTTTATTAGAGAATTCTACACAGGCCTTTTGTAAAGATACTGTTAAGTTTAGCCAAGGTAAATATATATCTAACATTTATTAATTTTACAAACCTTGAACACATTTGTTCCAGAACTTTTAGCAGTGAATTTATTTTGATTTAACTAATTTAATTTCAGATACGTCGTTATTCATTAACAAGATAATACTGTTTGTTGCGTCAAGAGTTAACTGCATTTTCCAGATGGAAACTTTTTAACAGTATTTTCTATAAAACAAGGATAAATCAGTTTTTAATTGAAAAAGAAAATAGCAGGTGCATTCCACTAATGGAAAATTGAAAGAAACAAAAACTAAAATAACGTTAAAAGTTAAAAACTCGACAAGACAACGTATAAGACAGTAAAGTTGTGCGCGGAACAGACTTTAACGAAATTACTTTCATCCCCGGACGGCGGCAAAGTCTGTTCAATCCGGCTTCATGATTTAACACGGCCACAATACTTAGAAATTATTAACAATTCAACAGTAGTGTAAGCGCATTAACACACTGTTTACAAATATAGACTAGCTACATTAACAGATCCATTAATGTTCCAAATAACAGCTCGGGAAAATGATCAACAAAACTCACCAATATTAGAAACAAACAGACATGTCATTATTAATTCATTCTTTACATCACAATCCGATTAATTACGTTTTAAATGTCGACTGTGAGTAAACAATCTGACATTTAAAAAGATGACATAACAAAACACAATTTATACGTAGGCGTTCACTTGTTTACAGTGATCCAGATATTTCTTCGTTATAATCTTAGCGTGGAGAAATGTTTGAAGAAGTAGGTAAACAGGTAAACTTGTGATCTGCTTACTTCCGACCAAAAAAACTTAGGTTATGTACGGTGACCTAGGTTGCGTTCCGTTGGAGATCAAAGTTAAGCGTTGTTGCCAACTTATAATCTTGTTTGGTTTAGTACAGTAGCACGTTACAACCTGTACAAGTCTTTGTACTTCATTCTCGAGTCTGTCTTTTAAACCACCACCACCACCAACGAGTTTGCATCGTGTTACATCACACACATACATACAGCCGTCGTGCTGGGAATAATTCTAAACTACACTGCGCTTTTGTAACTTTTATTTCTGAACTTACGGAAACTTTCAGCCACTGTTTGTCGTACATGCACGGGATAAAATTGTCGGTAAAGAAAATATATATGTGTGGTTAGTGTTGGTAGTTCTGTTTTAATGAACTAACAAAATATACATTCAGTAGAAGCTCTCTTAATCGGTCTCGGATCAACCGGTCGCCGCATCAACCGGCCGCTTAATTATTATACTTTTGTGAAAATATTCCATTAGCACGAAATGATATCGTCAAAGGACTTTTGTTTTAGAACTATGTAGAGTATTAAATAAGCTAGAATTCATTATTATTTCTAGATGTCTCTGTATGTTTCATCTATAAATAAATGCTCTATTTGCTGCAGACTTGATTAAAACAGAAATGTAACAACAAAATCAATTACAACACAATGAAAACACACAAATCAAGGAAGACTTTAATAAATGAAAATCGTCGGCTAGGAAACAAAACAAACTGTGACGAGAGGTACCTGTACAAGGAGATGGGTTATTTTGTTGCTCTGCACGTAAGTACCTAGTCCCGCTACTAGATGGAGCTTATTGGATACGGCTGTCTTGCTTGTTACTCCCCCTTCTCATCCGTGTTTAGCGTGCGAAATTAGTTTGTAATAGTTGCTAGTGAAAATACGAGAAAGAAAACTCATTGGACGGAGGATAGTACACGTTGCATTAGCTGCAAAATGGGAATTGGACGACGGGCGGCATTCACCGAACTTACATTGTTAGTTTGTACGGTTTGATACGAGTTTAATCCTGTATTAGGATGTACTTTGAACTTGGAATCATCCAACCACGCAAGCATAAAACAAATTAGACTGTTTGCAATTCATAGTACCGAGAAGGAAATGTAATTTTGTTTCTTTCTCTCTAAAATGATATTGAAATATACGCCGTGTGACATTCATATCGTTACTGTTCCCCATGCTCGAGGGAAAAAGTTAAAAAAATCATAAATAAAGCTCTAAATGCGTCGGCATCTACTTTATTCCATTTCCAAACCGTCACACGTCAAATCTCGGATCATTTACATCTGAAGTCGTCGTCAGCTCAGGACGTCCTTTCGCTGCTCGCGAATCAAGCATATCATCATCATTTTTTTCCCAGCTTCGCTCCGCTCTCTCGTGAATAACTTGACGTTGCCCGGATGAAATGTATTGAAACAAAAAAAGACTTTGGATTGTCGTTAATCAAGGAGGTATGTCTGTCTCCATCCTCGGTCTTGTTGCTTTAAACAAACATTACTCAAACATCAATGCCGTTGTCTGTTTTGTGCGGCTTCAATATTGCTCGGTATCCATTTTCCTATTTCCTTATATTTCCACCTCTCACCCAGCCCCCACCTTTGGAAGGTTGTTTACAATGCACGATGCGGGGTAACTTCCGATATTTATGTCATTCCTCACGGCTTCCATCAGGATTTCCCGTTTGGAATTGTACATGTATCTGGAAACTTAAATTGCGTTTTCATTTTTCCTCTGGAGCTTTCGTCCGTGTCTGTGCATATGCTAAATAATGTGGATGTGTTGAGTGGTTCGAATCCATAAAAATACCTACTTACTTTCATGTTTTATGTTCGACTTTTTTTCCCTCAAAGATATTAGAAAAGTAGGAGATTTCTATTGAAATTACAATGCTACGTTATGCAAGTATACATGTTGAATTAAGATTCAACACTGTTCCGTGCATATCTAGAAAATACCACCGAGTTTTTGTGTACTGCAACCGTGTGCAAATGCAACATTGCAAGCTTGCAGCTTGTCTTTGTGCAGAATTGTCACATTTCCAGTCTCATCACTTGGCAGTACAACGTTAGTGAGAGAGAGACTAACAAAAAATTGAACATGCAACGCGCGCGCCACCGTGTGAGAGACGACTGAAGTAGCATACGTGAAGAATGAAATATCCGCCTCTGCACACCACTTCACTTCCTTGTCACAGTTAATCACAAGAACGAATGAGTTTCGACAATGTACAATGCAGCAGTATGTTTTGTTACGGTTCTGTTTTTTTTTCTGTTCTAATCTGAAGTAAAAGGAAGCGGAAGAATTGAAACGGTGGTATTAAAACTTTACTTGGCCAACATGACTTGAATCTAAATGTACGTCAGTGTTTTTGAGGTTATATTAAATTTAACAGGTATGTGAGACAAGTTTGGTTATTAAATAAATGAATGTTTCTACGTGTGAATCGTAAATGAGTGTGTACAATTATATAAATTGGCAACAAACCGGTGCTAACATTAGTGACACACGTAATGTACTGTATGTGTGTCCAAACGGTCTATTCACTTGTCGTCTAATTCAATTAAAACAATTTGGCTAACTTCCCTTTTGATCTAAAGGGATTAGCGGTTTTAGGTAGCTATGTCACGGAGGTACTGTCGTGCAACAAGCTAATTAACTCAACAACTAACAATTCATTGCCAAACCGCACCAACGCACACATAACATTTATACACTGAGAATGTTTGTAAGAAACTGCCATTACTATCTTAACATTTTGTACTACATTGACAGATGTTATTTACTATATAACTTAATTATACAGATGTGTTGAACAGTTATTAATGATACACAGTGTGTCAAAAGAATTATATACAAAAAAACGATCATATTACCAATATCCTTTATTAAATCAGAACAGAAACTTATTAGATTAAGCTGTATGAGATATGTGTGGCTTGGCCAAGTCAGTTCTTATTGCGTTAGGTCGTGTTCCCTTCAACAGTAGGCCAGTAATTCAATAAAAAAAAAATGCAACATTATCGTTCAGTGTGAGAACTAAAGAATATATCAGCTGGTCCCCTTTTCTCGTCAAGTGACACGTGTTTAAACCGAATTTCCTTTCCACTAATATAGAAACCCTTATAAACGGGTTAGTGATAGCTACATTATAAAACACACAGAGCATATCCGATTCCATTGTGACGGTAAAACTAATATTTTTTAATTAAAATCCGTTACGAAGTGAGTTGACAGTGCAGCACATTTAATATGCTGCCTGAAATGTTTATTACATTATCATAAAATATAAGTTCACCGCGAATGTTTGCTCAGATGTGTATTCTAACACTGGACGCAATAAACAGAGCCTGATTCAGGGATATTTTAGCGAATGTACACTACATAATAAATGTGATGTGTTCACAGATTTCATACTGCCTCCACTCCTGCTGTACGTACAATCTACATGTGCCCTGGAAGAGAGAAGAAAAGAGCAAGAGAGAGACGCAGATAGAGTCGTCTGTCCCCTAACCCAGTTACACAATGGCATAGTTGAATCACGCTCATTGCATACACATAATGATCGACCGGCTATTGATCGGAGGGTCTCGGGCTCCGAACCACAGCCGCGGCACACTTGATCCTGTAGGGATTAGCGCGGGTGCGGGACCCGTACCCCTGCCTGTGCTAGACCACTCGCACAGGCAGAAAGCTATGGAGGTATAACATCTCTATAGCTCGAATTTCCAATAAATTCATTCGCAATATTTCCTAGACCATTTTGCATACCTAATTGTTCTACTTGATGTGGATTTCAATTCAAGAATAAACTAGGAAAATATTGAAGTAAATACATGTGATTAATAAATAAATTGGTTACAATTGTTTCGGAAGCGGCTGTTACTTGGAATTCGTAGCATTGTGAATGCAAGACAAGATGGGTTAGATAGGGGTGGGTAGTGTATGGTGGGGTTGGACTGGAGGCGACCGTTCGTTTGGCAGAACGTGTGGATTCTGCAAGCTGGAACAACGGCCGGCTATTATGTCCACATTGCGCTCTCGAGTTTGTCTGCGGGCGTTCGACTAAGTTCGCGGATTACGGATTTAGATAAAAGCCAAGTGCGTACGGGATTTACACCGTACAAGCGAGTTTGGATAGGACCAATGATCCGAGGCGACACATCGTTAAACTGCAAGTTAAAACTTGTGAATGTCGGTTAGATGAAGAGAGACGGGTATCGTCATAGCAACCCTTCTGATGAAGTATTGTTTACAAAAATTAGATATTATAGCAGATTCATTCAACTCGATTATATGGAACACATTACGTTCTTTGCCAACGATTTACGCCAATTAGAAAATCTAATCGGCCCGAGTTTAATGTAGAATATTTTGTAATTTCTATTGGTAATGTTGTATGGAATATGAACAGCACTCCAAAGGCAAAACCAACTTACAAGATTGTATCTTACGGGTACAAATAAAAATATTTTTATATTAAGAAAACTCGTATTTTTGCGCATGCATACAGTGCACCACAAAAGCCACCGACATATAACATTTTTATGTTCTATTTTATGTTCCCACCTTAGCCACTCAGAATTTGCATAGTTTATTTAAAATAAAGAACAAGACGAGCCGGCAACGACAACGGAAGAGCGTACACCAGAAATGAGACTAGATAATGAAATTGCCATTATAAATATAACCAGCTCAGTGTCGCTTGCATTCGGAGGCCATACGGATTAAAATTTCATGCAAGGCGTCGAAATAACTCATAGTTATTGCACAAATATTGCACAAACGTGTCGGGTGACAGATACATGAGCATTATGTCCGCTTGAGTGGAATATATCGGCGAGATGTCACCCATGAACATAACCTGCACGGTTAGAGAACTGTCAGGTGTTCTGCGAAAACTTACCATGAGCTATTGGCAAAATAAAGTGGAAATTCCAGCTAATCCAATGGTGTTATTTTCTTTTCGAAATAAATAATGCAGAATTAACTCCATCCGATATTCATGAATACTTTATTCACTGGAACGTATACGCATGCGCACAAACGCCGTGTTCGTCAGCAGTATGAGGCGAATGTATATGCCTCGGCCCCGCTTCTATTATAAATAAGATTTATCTAAACATACGCAACGAAACAGCATCGCGCGTGGAAAGAGACAAATTTATAAGCTAATAAACATCACTGTTCATTGCACATGCGTAAACATGGTAATATTTTCAACTCGGTTACCGCAAAATAAACGAAAACTGCGTCGTTGTTCTTTTCATATTTTCCTGTGACAGCCTATTCTCCAGTGCCGACTAGATGTGGCAAATGTTTTGCGGCCACCGTAACGATGAAGACATTGCGGTTTAAACAGAAGTTACGCTCGCGGTTTTCAAATACGCCGCGTTTATAGACGGTCTAAGGCTTTTCTCAAACTTACGCCTACACTACGGCCATATAGCTTTGCAATGAGCGCCCGATAAAAATATTTCGTGCTCGTATTTACATAAATATGATATCGTTCAGACGAGCGCTTCGGTGCCTGGAGTCTAGGTGTAGTAAAATGTTATCTTTACATAGTCAGCGGCGGCTCGTCACTTGCGGAGGAGGGGATAATCTCAAGAGAGAGAGAGAGGCTTGTTCTACTCTACTCCTGCCAGCTCTATGAAGTACCTGCTATCTACGCCAATGGTTCTACCATTCCGTGGTTTCCGTGCCGGAACCTCAGTGCGTTCATCTAATATGCATGCAGGATGTTTTTGATGGTCGAGCTCAGCCGAAAGTTGCCGAAGTGCAAATCTGAAGTGCGATATAACAATTTTATCCAATATGATATTCACAAAGTTACCTGCGGTTACTTCCAGGAAAACAGAACATTAAGGATTTTGCGCAGAGTGCAAACGGCAGAGAGAAGAGTTTGGGACACAAATATTTGCCGGAAAACGGATTTCCAAATGTCTGAGTTGGAAAGTGTTTGTATACCGTAAAGGAAAAGTTCCAAACCTCAGAGCCCAAGAGGTTTAATGGATATAGCCGGGACCAATCCATTTTATTCATACATTATCTGTCGAAAGTTTCGTAAATTGTTTTCTAATATTTATAGTCGAAATATTCGTCCGCTTAGAATGGAAATACTACTAGAGAAAAATAGCATTTTAGTCACTGTAAATGCTTAGTTTTATTATATACAATAAATAAAGTTATTACACAATACTAATTGAGTAATGGCGCACTATACAGATTCAGATCCTGGTTTAATTACTGCACACAATGCTTTAATACACACTATAATACAGAATAATTCCAAAGATATAACTTTACCAATATACCAGGAGCTTATATCTGGAAAGTAATATTTCGTAGAACTGATATGAAGTACAGTAGTTCCATTTTAATTCGAACATTAATGCGATAATACTCCTTTGAAATGTACAACAATTAACAATAAATATCAGTGTTGCACATTGAGAACGGTAATGCTACTGATATTTGAAAATATCGATTGAAATGTATGTGAAATTCTTACATAATTCTTACATTACCTGCTTTCCACCTTTTTGTCAATTGTTTACGAATGTACTTCAGAATTATTTGACCGTGAAAAAGTTCTATTAGGTTAAGCCTCTTGTAGGTACATTTATAAAGCTTGTTTTGCTCGAAACGCATTCAGCTAATACTTTAAAACTATTTAATACGGACGTTGTATTATTGCGTAGTGGTACAATGCAAGTCTTAAGGGTCCAGCGGTAAGAAGGAAACGGACCCTTCAGAAAGGCAGCCAGGACCGTGAAATCGTTGAACACTTGAGGAACATGAGTGCATCGTACCATTCATCAACCTTTTCCAAATAACTCACCTCAGTTCTGTTCTGTTTCGTAATCAGCTCAACCGATTCGTCGACAATGCTTCTTGATATTATCGGATTGGTGAAATAATATTGCTTCTCAACTAGCATTGGAGTGGGTATTAAATGTTAATTCAAAAATAATACCGGTAGGTATTATGTTTTCAGTAAACAACACAGCCGTTAATGCTAGCAGCATTACGAGCAGAAGTATGTACTTGAGTTTGCTGCGAGTAAAATCTTGACCATTCATTTGCCAGGATGTAGTGGACAACTATAGTTATAGAATATAATGAAAGAATACTGCACAAAGATGAAAATCAATATTGAATGATTCTACTTAATTGAAAAAATATATAGAAAAAACTGCATTCACTGGTTAACAATTGCAATTAGTTTTGAATGTAAAATACTTACAAACGTGCGCACGTCATTTTCAAGAGGCTCAATTGGGTGAAATTACAACCTCTCAAATATCAATAGCATCTACGGCAGCGTAATTAAACTAGTCAACCCTTTAAACACGGCCGTGTCACGTGATCTCCCGTTGTAGTACTTGAAACCGCTAGATAAATACGTAAGATTCTTCAAACGGCCCAGCAGTGTATTGTTTCAAAGGGTTTAAGTGCCAATAAAATACATACCCAACCTTCCGTCGTCTCTACCAACTACTTGCTTCACCAGGCATCCAGCAGTGTTATTTGTATTTGGTCAAAGTGAATTTTTAATTAATTGTGATTCATTGCACATTTTTTTTTAATCGGATCCTTCAAACTGCCAGGGAAAAACAGTGAACATTAATTAGCAATAACGGATGCTTCAAATGAAGACGATTATGTTTATATTCCGTTACACTTATTTACATTTATATAATTTTCTCCTAAACGAGAAATCAAATATCATCAAAAACCATCGTTGCTTATTTCTTTGTGACCAAACTTATCTTTCCGAAGTTTTTTCCCTTCAGAGATTGGCATCGCACTGCAGCTACACTAATTGCGCATTGACAAACAGCCAACAACTACTGGTGCAATTAATAAAATGCATGCGAGTAAGCCTGGGCGACATTTCGTTTTAATTCCGCGCTGTAACAGTAGTTCTTTGATCTGCCGACGTGGTTGTCACACTTGCCAAGAACAAGGGTGACCATGGACACGTGGCTGGCATGCGTGACAAGTGACTCACAACGCCCAATGACGATGTGGATGTGTGATTTTAAAAACTTCAAAGCCTCCAGCCAAAACTGATATGCGAGATGAGAGCACGTTGGATGCGACATTGGCCCGCCCCGGACGCCGTCCATGGATGAAACGGTGATTTGTGCCTTTCGACAGGGGCGTACGTAAATATATTCCCCGAACAAGAAAGAATACCGAATGTTCTGTGTCCCTCATTAGTACGTCCATGCAAAGGAAGACGGGGCAACCCCCGCCCCCGAAATATAAGTGGTATTCGTTCGCGGGTGACGTTTGTTCCGATAGGAAACGAACGGGCGTCCCTGTGCATGTGTTGCGGTCTGCGCTGCGTTCCGGTCAAATGCAAATGGACCAAAAGTAATGGTCGAGATAACCGGGTAATGATGTAGTTTATCGTTATTACGGCTAACCAAAAGTCGTTAACTTCACTGCAAGCTGAATGCAAAAATCCCCGGATGATAACGAGGCTTTCTGTTCGTCCACTGTACCGTGGAAATCAATTCTGCAGCAGTCTGTTTAGTTTTCCAGTCTCGATCCCAGTTATGACGAGTCGATTGTTCAAACAGTTACGGTAGATCAGCGAATATGAGATTATTTTTGCACTGCCCGAATACAGAGAGACTGGAAACTTATGTTCTTAGGTGGAAATTACCGATTCAAAGACCAGCGTGTTCCTTCGGCAATCAGGCGAACGTTTCTCACATGAATATTCAATCTGTGCGAGCACGAGAAGGGTTCTGCGATGGTGGCGGGGGCTCTTAAAAAACAACATCGCAGCGAGACTGTCCCTTCCCTTGTTCCCTGTAATTTGTCTGGCTGAGGTCTCGTACCACTAGAGATCTCCGAGGGACTGAGGGTGTCCTGCGGGTGATTTGCGCGCGTCAGATATAGACCAAGTACAAGAGGCAGAACGCAAAAGAATGGCAGAGTGCAACGAGCATGCAAATATATCCCAGGCACCATCGGACGAGTGAGCGAGCGTATGCGTATGAAAATCGCGCGTATCACAAAGCGAGTAGACAAGACTGTAGTACACTTGAGGGAGCTGGCGCGTGACAATGACGTCACTGGATTGATGAGCATGCAACGTGTGTTTACATGGCGGCACGTCCATATCATCAACGACTACTAGATCCAAACGTGTGTATAGTTCTAGTTATGCTTGAAGCAATAATGTGTTTTTCATATCTTCCTCGTTTTTTTTTTTTTGTCGTCTTCTTTGATGTACATGATGCAATCTTATGCTTTTTAGATTAGTGTTTATTTTCTGATAAACTTCTTTGTGGTTTCTTGTTTATTTTGCAAACAATGCTTTTTAGAGATTCTTGGAAATTAGGTCTGTTTAAAGAGTTCCAAATGAGGATATGTATAGAGATACAAGTTATAAGCAATATTGAATTCTCAGTAAGTAAATATTTATTCTATAAACTACAGTGCAATGAAAAAGTTCAATAATTTTACTCGGATACTTCACACTGCAGAACATTTACAAATAATTTCTATGACAATACATTTCATACAAGGTCTTTCGTTTCACTTTTGTTTCTTTCAACAAAAACAAACACGTAACACATAAAACTTATGACGCGAACATTGTTCTCGCATTAATCCTTTCTGGATATTAAAAGCAAAACAAAAAAACCGGGACACATTGTGTCCTTGTATGTTTCGTGGAACACACACACACACACACACATATAAAAACGCCTAAAGTCCCTAAGGAATAACGACAAACATCATTTCCTTCTGACGGGCCTAAAACAAAAGGTACAGCTGGTTCTCTTTCACACACATATAACATATATGTACTACGGATGTACATATGAGGGATTATATATGATCCTAGTGTACACTGACGTAGACATTCGTTGTTATATATTTTCTTTTTGTTTTTCCAAATGTTTTTATTGTAAGATTCACAAGGAAATTTTGAAATCAAGTAAATCTATATTACATGGTCATCTGCGCAAGATTATCCGTCATACCTACAATTGTTTTGTACAGTTTAAAATATGATTTAAAACTGTCAGTTTTAGACCACGTTTATTAACTCAAGTGTACAAAGTAGTACTCTCTCTCTCTCTCTCATATGGAGTGTTTGGCAAGGCTGCAGACAAACAAGGAACAAAACAGTATGTTAGATGCAAGGGTAGTCTTGTAGCTACAGGCCTCATATGAAATCATTTCTAATAGAGAATTAATTGCAAAAAGGGTAACGGGAATAGAGTATTTTATTTTCAAACCAATCACAGTACCCTCTCTGTACAATGTCTTTCTCTCTCTCTCTCTCTCTCACTCCACGCTCTTGTATTCATGAACATGTGCGCATATGAAGTGCAATGCCTTCATCAAACTAGAGACGATGACTCATTCATAAGTGGAATTACTTTTCGAAAAATGATTAAGGAAATTTTAATATCTCCAACTTGCATTACAACTATTAAAGTAATGGATTTTCATCATTTTGGTATTAAGGGATTTGAAATGGTGAATTTGGTATAATGAATGTTATGATTGAATTGGTACATGATTATTGTAGAAGAGTGCTACAAAATAAAAGTCTATTAATACATTATATTGCGACGTATTTCCATTTATTTACCAAATCGTATAGTACGTTGATTTTAGAAATTTACATTTTAAATCTGCTTTTGCGATTCAATGAAATGCAAACGTAACAAAAACTGTTTCAGCATTAAACTAATTAAATTTTCAAGCAAAAAAAAATCCCATAAATCATTTTGTTAATCTACACTCGGTCATCGATTTTCCAACCGATAAGTTCCGTCAGCGTATCGTGAAGTTTGCGTGATCCGCGTGGCCTCAAGTTCCGAGTGTGTCGTATGTCCACAGCTATCCCGCCACGGGCCCCGTCTAACTCCCAGAGGGTCATACTTGGACGCCCAACTAAAAAGGGCGCTCCACCCCTGCCCATTCACGGGGTATGGGTGATTCATGTCAGTGTGCCAGTATGCCAAATGCAACTCGCACTAACTAACCCCCTATTGATACACTATGATTTATTGCACTTATGGGAATGGTACGAATATTTATGCGAACGATAAGGGTACACTTTGTTTGCTTCTGCATACCGTCGTGCATATGCACATGCATACTTGTGTGTGTGTGTGTGTGTGTGTGTGTGTGTCTTTATTAGACTGGCATGTCTAATGTGGGGAACTGATTTAGTTAGCTGTATTGTTAGAAGCGGACATTCGACAATGTTGTTGCATTATTGCACTTTCATACGAAACGAATAATCGTACATTGGAAAGGAAAAATTATTCACACTTTACGCATTGGACAGTGCAAATTCATCATTATTGGTCTGTTAGAAAACAGCCAAGGAATGCGGAAATCAATGCAATATTTCATACACTATTACACGTTCCACATTCAAATGTAAAACAAATATTATTTTCTGTAAAAAATCGAGCACATCTATCTACCTAAACATTATATTGTGAACTTTTACGTTAAAAATTTAATTTATAATCACTATGAACTTGGTAACAGAAGCCCGAAGAGTCGATGAACATAATTCACAGTACAATGACGTTATATAAATCCTTCAGCAAACAGCAAGCGTTATCAGCAGCCGTGGATAATATCAGTGCAATGATTGTATGGTGTACGTGAACCTTTATGTATTATCCACGTGTCCGTCACGAGAGGTAATAGTGGGGTACGTGCACGTGTATACCTACCACTAGTGTATTATCACAAGGGGTGTGAGAGAACACTAGGGTATTTTGATAGTTGTAAAAAATGGAGAAACTATTGTGTGAGTTCAACATAGGATTAGCACTATTATAATACTGTGGGCTCGATAATTTATTGCCTTTATAACCAGTAGTATGTTACAGAGAAGTTTTCAATTATATAGTGCTACATCTAAAAAATAATATTATTTTATTTGTAAAAATGACACATGAAAGTAAGGTTATGAGCAACATGTTTCATCTTACCGTACTACATCCAACCATAGAGGTTATATTCCAATACACACTCGGTTCTTCATTCTCTAATACACAATGTAAGTTATGCATACATATAATCGGATTTCATCGTCATCAGTACTGATAACGTAATCAGCCAGTATTGGTGGGTGCGGCGGTACACTATGCAGACGAAACAGCTGACAGTGATTTACGTTAGTGCATCGATCAGTCACTTGATGTCACCACTGTGAGCGATCGCTGACGTGCGCGTCTGATTTTAAATCAAATCATTTACTTTACGACCCCGACGAAAACTAATTCATTTGACGTTCTGCCTTTTACAATTCTACCGAAATGTGCCCAAGACTGATTGGGCTTTGTTTTCGTATGAATTTATTAGTTTAGTTTCAGCATCAAGCAAGTAATCTCTTATAATTTTCACTTCACTGTAAGTGCATGAAAAGTCTAGAACATTTTCTTTTTGAAAAGTATACCTTTCACGGGCTTTACAACAATATTACAATAAATCTTGTAAAATAAAAAATTAAATTTCATTAAAAATCTTCTACTCGGTTATTATTAAACTTGATGCTCTTGTACAGTCATTTGTTATTCCGTTAAAGTTTCTTTTCAAATAGTTCCCCAACAAAAGAATTTTTCAAAACTTTGCTATACATCATCCATTGTTTCATTCTATATTGTAATTTTCCTTGTTAATTATAACATCAAACAATGCGTAGTCTAATTAAAATTTCATTTTATGTAATTTAATATACGTGTATTATTAGTTTATTCTCATATTTAACGGATCTGTCAATTAATAGTTACATAACCTGTAAAGCATTGTACAAAAGTTCACATCGAAAGTGCACGTATAAATTTCTCCTCGATTAACAAATAACTTCTTTGTCGTATTGACTAGTTAAATGCAGCCGGTTCCAAACGGAATCATAAATAAAATTATTTTTCGAGACGCTCACAAAAAAGTGTCTGCAAATATCTTAGATTTTAGTGGCCGTTCCGTGCCAAATGCTTGGACAGAGCCAGCGGCCATATTGCTGTCTAAAAACAAAATGGAATTGCCGCAATAAAATGTCCAGATAAATGGTTTGTTTGCATAAAAATTGTCTCCTTTTTCGCAGTAAATATCAAACCATGTATGCGATACACATATAATACGTTTATTTTATTATTTCGAATGGTCGCTGTTGACTTTGGCCTGCGGCAGAATTTATACAAGCGATCCGACTACAAAATGGATAAATTGTGAGGTTAATGTTATCACATTTCACAAGTTTTTCTCTATTATTTTTGCAAATAGACTTCAGCTAAATTGATTATAGAGTTTAAATGATATAAGAAACATGTTGCACTGAATATTTAAACACTTTAAAATTGTAGACTGTTATACATTCGCTTTTAATGCACTTTGACGGAATGTCAATTAAGTTAGGTTATTTACACATCTCACTTGTACAGGATTAAATGTGCAGATAAATAAATCCATTTCCCGTCAATAGTACATGACTAGTTTGTTATCTTGTGTTCTACATCTTTATCGACGCTTCAGTGCGATTTTTACAGACATGTAGTTGGTATGAAAGTCAGGTTAAATGGTGCGTGCTGAAATCTGTCTAGGTTATTACTATCATAGGAGACAGTGCTAGTGTTTGTGTACGTTGTGGTTGAATACATATACTTAGGTACATTTGGTGTGCGTGTTTGTAAGATGAAATACAAGTGGGATTGTTGGCAAGTGCGACATTCAACAGTAATTAGGAGTAAAGTTAAACTGTGCACAAACTAGTAACATAACCGGCATAGCATCTTTACTGACTAGCGCTACAAATTACTACAACTGTTGTTGACTGCATTCCAAGCAAGTGTTGCCAACCCTTCCATGAAAGATTATCCCTACGTGATTTACGACACGTGCTACTGGTGGACACTTCTTCGTACCATCATCTACGTTACCTCAACACTAACTAGTACGTTTATATCTTAAATGGCGATTTGCATAAATTCATACTGGGATATTCTTTATATCTAAACATTTTATACGACGTAGGAAATTCATCATTCATGTCCAACATAGATAATACTGTCATTATTACTTATCTATGGACCGTCAACCCTTCCAGCAAAGCTTTAAAAAGGGGAATCAAACCCTTATCATCCATACTAGTCCGTAAATCCGGACAGTGATGTAGTCAACATGCATTGCGCATTGGTATAAAACTAATATTGTCTTACTAATTTAAATAGCAATCGGTATTGATCATTTATATTTCTAAACCAGTTTGACTTATGCAATGTAAACGCAGTAGCAACCTGTCCATGATTCGTCTCCTCAATTCTGTCAATGTGAACCTGCCTTTATGTACAGTGTGCACCTGTGTTTGTGCAGAGCAATACGTCTATGTGCCGTTGATATTCCACCTTTGCCATACATCCACTAAATCATTTACGTTTCAGGTTAAAGTTAATCGCAGGTTATTAATTAAACGCGTCTCGCTTTGCAACGATCTGACTGAAGGTGTACATGTCTATAATTTAGTTAATCGGGTTACAATTCTACTGCTATCTGCCTTCCTTGTACATAACCTTTCCGCTGTCAAATGTCGCTCAGTTCTTAATGACATTTCTCTGTAAAAAAACGTGTAAATACAAGTGAATCTTTATTTTTCAACACTGTGCACTGGTCTCACGTCACGTATATTCTCCTATCTGCGGTTACAGATCTTCAAGACGAATTTTCGCAATCTAAACAACTCTGTAAAGCTGCGTTCTAAACACACGCGAGTCAACATGGCTACCAGAGCGACCGAAGCGCTGCTCTGCGGCGACTTCTTAAAAGTTCCCCCGGGCACCCTAACCGAAGCACAAGGCGCGCCCGCAAGAAGCATACGAATTGTGTTTTATTTTATGCTTCGCCGTCTGCATAATTCTCCTTGCTAATTAATTCTTCCGCATAACATTTGCAATAATTTTATATTATTATACGTCCTTTCGCTTGCAGCATTGTACACTCACACATACACAAAACACACAGACAGTTGTAGTGCGGCCATATTTATTACGTTCTGGCAGAATATTTGATACATTTGCCAGCGGAATGGTAATATTTATATGCATTGTCACTGGTAATGCGTTTCTGTCGTACTAGGTGCAGTGTCATAATTATTAGTTAATACCGTACGTACATAGATAATTTTAGAGATTTTTTTACCCGAATTGTGTAATGCGAGAGTATTTATGAGCAAATGGTGAAACTGTATTGTATACAACATAGATCAAGCATAAAACATGTGACATGAATAGTATTTCTCTACATTTAACGATACCTATTTAATCTTTCCGTGTTTACTCACAGAATATTGTGTAGTTACTAATTTCATTCGTCGTCCTCAAAGTACTAGAAACCATTACAGTTAATTTAATCGGCTAGCTTATGATAGACGTTTGAAACTCCGGGCTGTCTTAGATACCTTGCAGAGTCCGGGGAGCAGGTACACAGGAGTAAGATGTACACACACCTGTGTTTCGGAAACTAGCGATGCAGTTAGTGACTTTGAGCTTGTTACGTTGGCACAAATGTATTGTAGTGTGTTTGCATTGTGATTGTGGGCGCAGGTAATGAGTTCCGAATGAACGCTATTGTGTGTAAGAGGATTATTTGTAGTACTTCGTTCTGATTCTCTAATTGTAAGTTGTACTAAAATATACTGTTTGTAGTTACTACTATTCGATCTGTCAAAATTATAACCTAAAAATATTTCTTTTGAATTAAATTCTTGCTGAAATGTCAATGTAAGTCTATTTGTAGATGAACAAAATATTATTGACAGGTAAATAAATTAATCAGCCGACTTACTTACACATAATCTTCCTCACTTGTCAATATCTTGTTTATGGTTTTTATTTTGAAGCAGATTTGTACGTACGTATGTATACCTCGATATCTACCAGTCCAGCAGCTTGTTTTTCTTCTCCGCTATTGAATTCAAACGGTACTGGATTATACCAGCACGTTCCAATTAATATTCCGGCCAATTTGAATTCACGTGCTTCAATTTAATTTATTTGCATTCAGATCAGTTAGGCATCGATGTCGAGAGATTATTTTTTTATTGCACGGGGTTTGGGGGACGGAACAGGATTCTGGACGGGGGACATGCGGTCTAAAATTCCAATATAAATTCGAGCTCTCCCGTGCACTGAGAAAAATCGTGCGGTTTGTATTTACTTATCCGGAAATGAAAATTAAAAATTTATTTATTTTATCGCGAAATGTTTAAGTACATATTAGTACTGTAATATTTTTCATTGGTGAGTGAAATTTTAAAGCAGATCGTAGATGACTTGTTGGCAAAAATTGCAGTATGCTTTATTTAATTATCGACATCAGCTTCTCCCCAAAACTGTCATGAAAACATAACCCTATTTTCCAACAAATTTTATTTGCTGCACATAAACACGATTTCTTTCCACTTCCATTAATTACTTCCAGAATTCATCATCCATCTTGTGGTGTCATATCTGCAGATGACTCCGGCAGAAGTAGCCGGGCAGTGCCCGCACGTCCTGCATTGGAGCGGGAGGGGTGTTGTCCAGTATATTCTCTGGGGAGGTTGTGAGGATAGGGTTATGTACAACAAACTCGCCCTGCATTTTGTTAATTCAGTAATCTGTTTACACATGATGATGCTGTCACCGCCGCGGTCCAGCATTGACCAGATACCAGTGGTGTTTCCCGCCCTCATGTACAACTAAACACACATACACACACCGTTGACTTTATGTCTGTCGGTGGTCGAGCGGTTGACTCTCTCTTTGTCGAGAAGCGCGTAGGCGGAGATGCTGTCAGAGGGATTTTAACCCTTTAAAAGCAAACGGAAGGGATGCATAATGTGATGGTTATTTAATGCATGTATTCAAATAAAAGTATTTCAAAAGTGGCATTTAAAATTAAATCTGAAGAGCAGCTCTCTTCTAAAATAGTACTGGTATTTTACGTTACTTCAACAATTATTAATGTAATTATAATCAGCACGAAGGGGTACGGGTTTATTGAAGTGATTTTGATGGTCCATTTTTCTAAATTAACTCCATACTTGTATGTGTGTGTTTTTGACAATAGTTAAATGAAATGGAAAAAGTGCTACATCACGACCGGGTCTCATAGATCGCGCTGCGCGAGGCACTATTTCTGATTTGTTTAAATTAATAGTGGACCTTCCAGGAGAGAGAAAAACTTTTTTTTCGAATAAAGAAACGTGTGCGAGAGCATAAAACGTAGTTACTTCCCAAATTTCCACAATCCGACAAAAGCAATCCCATTTCCGGCCAACCTAACCTAACCTGCCACCCGACAAACACGAGGAAATCATCAAAAGAGCCATTTTCTAATCTCGCTGAAAACATCTCTCGCAACCTCTTCGGCCCGTTTTGCTTGTGTTGGGTATTTTTTCGTTTATTTAGGCAACGTTGTCATCGACGACATTTATACACGCCAACTCGGGTTATATCGAAAATAAAATTCAACGCATATGACGACAATGACGGGTGCCATTAGTTAATTTAATATCCTACTTTACCGACACACACTGAACGTACACGTTTGCTCGTCGAACGCTACACGTTCGCTGTGTCTCCCGTGTACTGATGATGTAAGTGCTGCCGGTGAGGAAGGGTGTGTGTGTGTGTGTGAGTTTTACTTAATTTAATTATAACGTCGCTAGCACGGCCGGGTAACGTTTAAACGTAGCTGTCATATTGTAAGTGATACCAACCGCCACAAATGACACGTCACTCAGTGAGGAACAGAACCGTCTGTTATGTCGCCCAAAGTGTAGAGTAGCGCTCGCACCGGTGTGGCGGGGAACTAAGCGTTAGCTAGCTGGCTGCTGTGGTGTACTACTCATCTAACGAATTAACTATTAAGAACCGCGTGGCTGGATGCGGCTGTCATAGCCAGTTAGATTCTCCCGTAGCAAACTGCGACGGCGGCGGCAACGTTCCTCTCTAAAACAGTGTAGCACACTAGACACTGTCACCGTGACAGTGTCAAATCGCAAGAGGATAGATGCGGCGGGAGGAGGGAGGAGTTCGCTCGTCACCATCCAAACCCTCTGCAAGACTTAACAATGCAAGATTTATCTTAGCCAAACCATCGTGTGTCTATTGACAGATTTCAACGTGCCACACAAACACTCGAAGATGTTTCAGTTGAATTACGGTACTCTGCTGAAGGCAGAGCAATGACTTTTACCATATTATGAACACGGCCAGCTCAGGCGTCGTAGGAAATCACACATTTTAAAAATCATTAAATTGTAATGCAAACATTTCGGCCAAACAATTCTATGGCCATCTTCAGGACAAAATACTAGCTCTAGTTGCTTCACTTATTTTGACAACTGTCAAATCATTTATATTGGTAGCAACAATATAAATTGTATTTCCTAATTTTATATAGAATATAATATAGAAAAAATATAAATTAATCCAGGCCAAAGAAGAACTCAACGTGGTTCTTTTATGTGTAATAAAAACACAAATTTGATGTAATAAAACTTTACTGTGCTTTACATAAAAAAGACGAAACATTCATTTCGTAATATCCACAAGTCTGTGCAACATCTACGCGTAAAATATTTCACACGAAAATCTGCCGTTTGAACACTCTAGATTCTCTAGAATCGACATCTCGACTTGCCGTAGCGGAAGAATTTGAATGACTGGAGAACTCTTAATTCATTAGATCGTTCATAATTTATATCCGTGATTATTCCTGCAGGAGTAAAAGCGAATTATAACTGAGTGTTACAATGTTATCACCGTGCACCGTGGACTGTTGCAGTTAACCAGCGTGAGTAAGTTGCGTCGCCGCAGCCGAGGAACAGACTCATCACGAAAGCATTTGACAATGGCGGGAAATTGAATTTATATCGCGTCATATTTGATTAAAATACTGATACAAGTCGTGTAGTTCATGTAAGTTACAGCACACAGTATAGGGGTATTCGTGGAAAGAAAACAATTATTAAATAAAACAATCATTTGTTTATTAGTATATTTGTCTATAATACTAGATTCAGGATTCCTCCCCCAAAATATACTCCGTACTGGAACATACCGTTCACGACGACGCAGGACCGGAATTATTAGCTTATATGTGACAATGAAACAATGGAGGAATTATAATTGTTCACACCGTTTGGCCAGCGTCACTGGTTAATTCTAATTAATGCCGGGCGTTAGTATTTTGCTGATAAATTGCTATTGAAATCGTGTGTTTGTTTGTAATATTCCGACCGTACTACCTATCTGAATTTGCACTCATCCATCCGCACCCTTATATACAATCCATGTACATATGTACATATCTATATCCTGAAGCGTGTATACGAGTATATGCAGGTACATATGTGCTTATGCATAGAAATTGCCAACGAAATTTTCAAGTGAATTACCGGCGTAGTGAATGCACTGCTCTTATCTACATATATTAAGCCCCGTTTTCACCTGCACCCATGGTGTACACCAATGCTGATAACATTAGACTACATTAACCAAGAATAAAATAAAAGTTTCATTCACAAAGCATTTGTTGATACGTTTGTAAACCTTAATCGTCTGCTATAAATTTAATCCAATTTATTCCATCTTCAATCAACTCACATTCACATTTCTATTTAGAAATCTCATCTGCCTTTCCACTTGCTAGTTCCGTGAACCGCCGCAGCAGAGCGTGGGGTTCTGGATGGAACAAAAGTAAGAAACTAATGGCAGTGTTGACAATTGACAGTCAGACATGCGCAGACAAAACACAATAATTAATAAAATGAAGAGAACGCCGGTTTTTGCGTGGTGTTTTTTTGTCAAAGGCCGGCAAGCAAGCAGGCAGAGACTTGCAGGCAGGCGCCTCTGAATATATACCGTACGATTCCAGCGACAGTAGGGGGTTGTGTGAAAGTACTCGATGCTCGGGAACCCCCGCTCCGATGCTGGTTTATTTCTAAGCAGACAATGGTCTACTCCCGTTGTAGACAAAGCAAGGCGCGTAGCGTTGCTTTCAGCTATATACGCGACGAAAATAAATTACTACTTGGAAATCAAGTCACCGGAGTGATATTTGCTCACGATGCTCTTTAGTCTTGGACCAATCGTCACGCTAGCATTCGGAAGACTATTGTGACAAGCAAATTCAACTCGTTTTTGTTTCGTGCGTTAGACGCGTACAGTTTGGTTGGTTGCCTTTTGCAGTTTATCTCTGGCTCTGTATTCATATTGTTTTAATCTAAATACAGAGTATAATTTCACAATTACTCGCGGGACGCCGCCCCCGTACGTGAAAGATATTGCATTTCATTATCGGAGGCAGAGAGATGGGAGATATTATCACGGTTTATTAAAACGTCGACACACACATACACACACATAGACACAGCTGGATTAAAACCAATAGAATTTCATTTCACTGGCTTCAGCTTGACGCTGGAAGGGGTGGGAGGATGGCACAGAAGCAACGCTGTATAGTGGCGTCGCTGCGAACGACGTAAATAAATAATTCATAGTACAAACATCGCCAGTCGACACGAAATCTCGACAATATTGGCCCCGGCAATAATATAGACAGAAATGGTTGCGATTTCAGGTATTAACGTTCAAATACCCCAACGTTATTTATTTAAATGAGTCTATCTATTTCAGTTTAAAACTTGCTTCTGAAATCACGATTATCCTTGGGAGGATTGGTTTAATAATATGTAGAAAATCAAATAATCAACAGTGTCCAGATGTAGGGACATCAAAGAAATATTTTACCTCCCTGCATCATCCTAAATTTGGTCTTTCCAATTTGAAGTTTACAACGGTAAACTTTCCTGGTATCCTGGTATGCCTTTAATGATAGAATTTTTCTTTCCCCCATATTATTTACAAGTATGGAGGCTTAATGTATACACAACTTACTGGGCAATGATTAAAATCATGCGAATGTATGAAAAGGACACACTCGCTGTCTTTATACAAAGTTATAAAGGTTTTATACTGTCATATAGACTAGTCTTTGACCAGTTTGAATTATTTTTGAATAAACTAATCTTACCAAACCGTACTCCGCGAGGCTATTCAAATGCCATAATAAACTCGTCTCTTCAGCCAGGCGACTTTTAATTAGAACGCAACGCGTACGAATTTAATCTATGTAATCCCAGATCAAACAAACATGGTACACATACACGCTTGCACGCTCGTCAGTCATTGGACAGTTTTTTGGGTAGTGTTGTCCGAAACATACTGTACTGCATTTGTATTTGTGAAAATGCTTTAATTATTCTTTATAGACAATTCGATGAGTACTGCATAGAGATCTTAATGCCAAAAGAAATCAACTTATTCCATGGAACCTTTCTCTAGTTTGCGTGAAAATATTTCATGACCATTTTCTGTTATAAGGCATCCAATGAAAAAGAAAACGAATCAAGGTTAATTAAATCAAACGGCGAACAGCCCAGCAGAACGGAACTTAATCAGACCGAAGCAGACAAGACCGTAGCAGGTATGGTGGTGTACTTGACCGGTTCCGATTCAAATGTAGCCCGTCCATTTAATTCCGTATGCCGGGAGAGAAAGAGACCGAGAGGTGGACCGTTAATGAAGCCAAGAACCCGACGACGCTCCATTGTACGGTTGACAGAGCGACCGTCCCCGAATCCCTTGGGCCCGGGCCGGCACATGTGTCCTTTCGGCGCTTCGCATATATCACCGTCGCGGACGCCTATTCACATGCCGTGAGCGAGCGCCCGCGTTCGTCCGCGACCGTCCTAATTGTCTAATTGAAACACACCAGTTAAGTCGAACAGTTAATCAAATAGGACCAGGACCCGTTTTTCTGACACGCCCGACCATCTGAGAATCTGCGTTCGTTATTTTATTCTTCTTCTAACGGAAGTATTGTATGTTAACTATACGTGCGCGTGTTTTATGTGATGACACTCCAAGCAATCGTTTGTTTTTCTTTCGACATTTATTTATCTCGACGCGGTGACGAATGGCGCTGCAGTCATTTATTCTCGATGCTCTTTTGTTGTTCTTTTTTCAGGAGGAGTTTCTAGTGGAGCAGGGTACAAGAGATTGGTTATGTTTGTTAATCTAACATTTTTTACTTCTAGTTTACCAGCTAGATCAATATGTATTTAAATCCAAACCAGAAAAGAATAAAACACAAACAAAGCATTTCAATGCACCTCACAGCTAATAGTACACTATATCCAAATGAAACAAAAAGTGTTGCGAATTCATTTCTTTTCGCACGCGAAACACCATTGCAAACTCCGAATCCAGCAGTGCTTTTTCGGTATGGAAATATTCTTCAAGACGAATGAACGACGTCAATTCGCTCGCGTCACCACGGCTTATCATCGTGCATCGAACACATGCATTTTAAAACCAAAGTTTTCTCGAAACATATTTTATAAGCCGGGCCCATCCGATCTGCTGGTTGCCTTTTAACACAGTGAATATTTTTGCGCGTCCCGTTAAAATCATATTGTTTTTGACAATCGGATTACCCCTGGGCATTCCCCATTTTCCCCACCTTTTTTTCCATGTTGATGGAAGGAAAATGAATTTAATGTTCACGATATATACGAAAATCAAATTATATAGACGGGTTTTATTGGAACAGTGCGGTTGTGTGGTGTAATTTGAAATGTGTCAAAACGCGATGCATTTTTTAAAATATTCAACGGATCTCAATGTCTGCTGCCCATCATTTCCCAGATACAATTCCAAGAGTTAAAATCAAATTTATTCTTCTACATGCGTATTACAGTGTTCGCGGAGGGATTTTCGTACGGCTCGTGTTGTAGAAATGGCATAGTTTCAGGAAGAACGGCAGCGGTTGCCAGATGTGGCACAATGTTTCAGTAATTGTGCTCATTTTACACAATGTAACTGTGCTAAATATGTCATCATAACTGGTGCATTGCGTCGTCGTCGCTACAGCCAATTCCGTATTACACTATCCCACTCCAGACACTTCGATTAACTCCCTCTCTCTTCTCGTCTTTGCTCTCTCCTTGAACATTCTGTTCCGCGTTTTGCTTCGGCTTGTCATGATTTTCTCTTCCGTCTCTCAACTCTTTCTGTACATCTTGCTAAACATCTCATACATACAAATGTGGGAATTATTTCGGCTTATGTAGTTTGCGAATACGCAGCAGGCGGTGAATTGAGACCTGGAAAGTTTGTTACTCTGACATTGGTAGGAGACTGGTTGGAAGATTGGATTTACAGGAATGGTCACTAAACACATGTTTCGCACACAAAGGTTACGGTAAAACATAAATAAAATAATTCATAATTTTAAAAAACCCTTCTGACATTGCTTGCCAACATGCAACATTCTTTTCATTAATCACAACTATTGGAAATAAATTTAATATTTAATTTCCCGCTCCCTATTATTGTTACCTTAGCAACCTAGAATACTATTTGTTGTTGTAGTAACTGATTTTGTTTGTTTTCTTGTCGATTTTCATGTAATAATAATATTACGAAAGAGGCTGTATATTTTTGTGTTCACTAATAAATATTAATACATATTTCTTATACTAAAAGTTATTATTATTTTCAACACATAATCCACTGCAACAGGTTATGGGCCCAGTATACAAGTAAAAAATAATAATTTTTAGAAGCAAAAAAGGAACGTGATTATATCATCAATTTGCGGTTGTATAAAGATTGAAATTATCAATACTATTGTTTTTATTGTACTGTAAGGTCACAATGGATAAATTTCAATCTATTGACAAATTGGAAGGTGAACGAAACTGGCTAAGTTGGAAGTTTGATGTAGATCTTCAATTAACTATGCATAAAGTTATGCCAGTAGTAGTTGGTGATCTGAAGTTACCCGAACCACTTCCAAGGGGTACTGTAAATGATGAAATACGGAAAGCGTATGACAAAAATATGAAAGCCTACGTAGAAGCTGATGCTACAGCCAAATTCATAATTGGATCAAGTGTAAGGTCTGAAGCAAAGCAACACATTCTTACGTGTAAAAGTGGAAAAGAAATGTGGGACAGACTTCACAGTGTATATGAGCAGAAAAATGAAAGAAGATTAGATCTTTTATATACACAATTGTTCGGTTATCACAAAGATATAAATGATGACATTGCAACGCATGTATCAAAACTACAAAAAATTTGGCAAGATCTTCAAGAAGAACTAAAACCAGAAAATGTTGGACTGCCAAAGTCAATGTTGTTAAATAGAATCCTTAATACATTGCCAAATGAATATCTGGAATTCAAAAATGCGTGGGAATCGGTACCTACATCAGAACGAAACATCATGAGTCTCACCGAACGACTTCGGCTACACGAGCAAAGATTGAAAGAGGTAAAGGATCTTAAAGTCGAGGAAACTACTGTTGCTTTCATTGCAAAAGGCAACACAAATGGTTTCGGGAAGAAGAAACCGAGCAATTTAATCTCAATTGAAGAAAAAGATAGGACTGTGAATAACAAAACAATGAAATGTTATCATTGCGGAAAACCCGGACACTTTAAGCGAGACTGCAGAAAACTAAAAAAGGCTGAAAACACAAACAAATCCTTTGAAACATTCAAGAAGGCACCAGGTCAAGCCTTCATGAGTGTAACAGGAATAGAAGAAAAGAATTCGTGGCTAATTGACTCCGGTGCATCATGCCATATTGCTGTCAAGTCTGAATGGTTCTCTCAATATACTCCGTTCCAAATTCCAAAATCGCTCCGACTTGGTGATGGGAGGTCAATGTATGCAAAGGGAGAAGGCACTATTCAAATTGAAATGCTAGTTGACAATAAATGGTTACCTGGTCATCTTAATAAGGTATGGTATGTACCTGACGGCAATCAAAATCTGTTTTCAGCTGGGGCAGCTTTGGACAACGGTCTCACTGAAGTAGCAGATAAGAAACATCGAAAATTTATGAATTCGCATGGTGAAACAGTTGCTGTTGGTATCAGACAACCTAGTGGCGTCTATAAACTGTTAATGCGAGTTGTCAGTCCGAAGAGAGATTGTCTTAGTGCAATTACCAATGAACTACAAGTTTGGCACGAACGACTGGGACACCAAAACAAACGCCATGTACAAAAATTTCTACATCAAAGAGGAATTGAAGTGAAATTAGATGGTGAGTTTTGTGATGCCTGCATGTATGGTAAAATGCATCGTATGAGTTTTGGGACGCGTAAAGATCGACCCACTAAACCCGGTGAGTTAATCAATGCAGATGTTTGTGGACCGATGCCTGAAAAATCACTAGGAAATAAAAGGTATTTTGTTAATTTTAAAGATGATTACACAAGGTATCGATCATTGTATTTCTTGAGTGAAAAATCTGAAGTAAAGGAAAAATTAAAACAGTTTTTGGCAGAAGTCAAAACAATTGGTCACACAATTCAAGAACTACTAACGGATGGTGGTAAAGAATTCGACAACTCTGAAGTCCACAAAATTACTCACGAAACTGGTTTACATCACAGGATTACAATGCCATATACCCCTGAGCAGAATGGCGCTGCTGAGCAAGATAATCGTACATTGGTTGAAGCAGCAAGAACCATGTTACATGCAAAAGATTTACCCGAACAATTATGGGCTGAAGCAATAAATACGGCTGTATATGTCATAAATCGTACAGGTCCAACTTCGGTGGAGAATAAAACTTCGTATGAACTATGGCATAATAAGACAGCATCAATTGATCATATACGAATTTTTGGCACAGAATGTTTTGTCCACGTACCAAAACAGAAACGAAAGAAATTTGACAAGAAATCTAAAAAGGGTTACCTTGTAGGTTACTGTGGAGACAAAGATGGATACAGAGTATGGATACCTGAAGAAAATGATGTCATAAAAACTCGTGACGTTGTTTTTAAAAATGAAACATCATCGAGAAGTGTTTGTAGTATTCAAATACCTACAATGAACCCAGAGATTGACGATGTTGAAGATGATGTAAGGGAATCTGAGTCAATAAGTGAAAATAAACGTACTCTACGTGACAGGAGTACGATCAAGGTACCATCCAGGTTTGAAAACTTTGTAATGTTAGCACAACATGAAGAACCGGAAAATATAAAAGAAGCTTTGTCATCCGCAAATTCCACACAGTGGAAAGAGGCCATGGAAGAAGAATTGCAGTCACTAGCAGAAAATAAAACATGGGAATTAGTAGCTGTACCTGAAAATCGAAAACTAATTGCTAATCGATGGGTTTTTAAAGTAAAACGAAAGCCAGATGGAAAGATAGATCGTTTCAAGGCAAGATTAGTAGTGAAAGGTTTCTCTCAAAAGGCTGGAATTGACTTCACCGAAATATTCAGTCCAGTGGTTCGATGGGACACAATCAGAGCTCTTTTAAGCGTGGCAGCAAATGAAAATTTAAGAGTTGTTCAATTTGATGTCAAAACAGCTTTTCTTTACAGTTCTCTAGAAGAAGAAATTTTCATGAAACAACCAGATGGATTCGATGATGGTTCTGGTAGAGCATGCAGATTATTAAAGAGCTTGTATGGACTTAAACAAGCACCGAGATGCTGGAACAAAAAATTCAGCGATTTTTTGAGAAACTGTGATTTAAAGGAGAGTGAAGCAGATCCTTGTCTTTTCATCAACAGAGACCAAATGCTATTTGTGGTATTATATGTAGACGACGGGCTAGTAGTCGCTAGAGATGAGGAATATGCAGAAACATTTCTACATAGATTACAAGAGGCGTTTAAAGTTACTATAGAATCAGCTAATTGTTTTCTAGGTATGGAAATACACAAAGTAGAAGATGGCATATTTATCAATCAACAATCTTATGCAAGAAAAATACTTAATCGTTTTAAGATGATTAATTCAAATCCGGTGTCTACTCCATTAGAAAAAGGACAAATACATGAAGAAAATACGAAGAATCTTGATGAAAAGATTCCCTATCGTGAGGCGGTTGGAAGTCTAATATATCTGGCAATGTTGACAAGACCAGATATTGCTTTCGCAGTTAGTTTGATTTCTCAAGTAATGGATAAACCAGAAAAACAGCACTGGAAAACTATAAAAAGGATTCTAAAATATATAAAGGGAACTGTTGATTTGGGAATTCTTTACAAACAACAATATAATGCGAATATACTTGAATCATTTTGTGATGCTGATTATGCAGGTGAACCGAACTCAAGAAGATCAACATCCGGAATGGTTTTCAAATACAGTGGTGGAGCAATTGCATGGAGCAGCAAGCGACAAAGATCTGTTGCTTTATCAACAACGGAAGCGGAGTTTGTTGCTGCCAGTGAAGCTACAAAGGAAATAATTTGGCTCAAGAGATTATTTCAAGAAATCTGTAATCAAATTGATACTCCAGTATTGCAGGTAGACAACGAGAGTGCTATTCGTTTAATCAAGAATTCAGAATTCCATAGTCGGTCAAAACATATCGATGTGAGATATAAATTCATTCGCGAAAAATATAATGAAGGCGAATTAAATGTGAAACATGTCGCCAGTAAGAACCAGGAAGCTGACATCTTGACGAAAGCTCTACCTAAGGAAACGTTACAGAATCTACGAGGAAAAATCGGCATGATTCCATCCAAATTAAATATATCAATTTAGGGGGAGTATTGGAAATAAATTTAATATTTAATTTCCCGCTCCCTATTATTGTTACCTTAGCAACCTAGAATACTATTTGTTGTTGTAGTAACTGATTTTGTTTGTTTTCTTGTCGATTTTCATGTAATAATAATATTACGAAAGAGGCTGTATATTTTTGTGTTCACTAATAAATATTAATACATATTTCTTATACTAAAAGTTATTATTATTTTCAACACATAATCCACTGCAACAACAACGACTTCGAATAGAGTTTCTAATTATATGTTAGGTACGTGGTACATGTAATTCTTGTGGCGCCCGAATTGACATGTAAGAAAAATACATCCTATATGCACAAACCAACGGGTGCTGTATTGCTGTCACAACATTGGAATATAAATTCTCACATACCTGGGACTGTAAGTAGCAATTTGTAATCAACATGAGTGGTGGCTCCATGCATACGTAATACATAGTAACGACCAGTAAATGACACGAACCAGACACACACACAGACACACACCAACATTAAATATGGTGTTTTTGACACCCAGTGGAAATTCCTAAACAGGAGACATTTCCTCCGTCAACTCCTCGCGTGTTAAATACTTGTCTGCGTTACGTCGTTAACTTGTACAGACAAGCACAATCGATTGCTGAGCCCGCATACTGCAATCATTATGGTTGTCTTAATTATTATGTTAGGGCTCTATGAAATTTGTACGGTTATTTCAACAGCTTAATAAGAAGAACAAAATGGGTTTGAAGTACGAAAAATATGAATCTTTTACTCGTCCAGATTAAAATGCAAGCAACGATTATTTATTTATAAAAACTATAGTACATATTTGACTTGCTGTCATTTTTACAAGCATCATATCGCGCGCGTGTTACTTTTGTTTTACAAATAAACAAACAACGAACAAATGAAATGAAGCGAGAGGCGAGCGAACGAATGAGAGCGCCGGTGTCGCGCAAAATATGGGAACATGTTCGCAAACAATTTACCCCCACCACGTGCCGTGTACACGAACAGTGTACACTCTGATGTAAAGTAACTGTCACTGGAACACAGTGTGTAACGACTGTTCTACAATAGCGATCACTATCGTAAAAAGGCGCCTTTGTATTTTGATAATTAATCAATAAATATGTCACAAACACTTCCTCGCCGCGGGTGACATTCGATGTCATGTTGCACATCAGTGCACCGAGGCGGATATTTCACATTAACTCTTGTGTTTCTAGTTAATTTTGAGGTTATCGTTGTGCTATCGCAAGTTATTCGATAAATCAATGAGTAAAACATTGTTCAAATTGTTCCACCGAAGTGCTACAGACCATAGAACAGATAAATAGAAACGTCCACTACAATTATGCAAGTATTACTTTTAATCTGACAACGAAGTACAGCGATAATACAATTAATAAGAGAAACAATCTTGTAAAACCGACTAATTACGATGATCCATCTTATCTGCACGGTTCAAACTTCATCTTGAAGTGTTTTTTAATCGTTCCCGCTTTATAATAGCTTAAAGAGTATCAGGTTTATATTTAATCTTGTCCCCCCCTTCCGGGAATAATACCATTATCCTGATTGCACTGTCCAACTTTGTCTTCGGCCGTTGCCGTCATAACTCGTACATGTTCGGTGGCCGTCTGTGTAACATTATCCGCTTGCATGTCGGCTTCCGTCGTTCGTCTTGCATAATGTCATTAGGGTAAAATTTAAAAGAAGCTTCGCGTATATTCCTCAAGACGTACTCTAAATCTCTTACGCTTACGAGCATCGTAAAAAAATTTATGGTACATCGTATAGAACATGTCGATAATTATATTTGTATGACGTAAACCGGAAACCGAATATCAGAGCATAAGAGCAGATTCAGCGATCAATATAAGAAAATGTATGTAAATGTGTAGGGATTAGTATTGTCTATTATTTGTTTCCCCGCATGTGTTGAAAAATAAAATGGTACTAACGTCTCTTGAGGAATAAATCCCGACTATATTGCGCTAAAGTTGCCAAATGAAATAACATAAAAAGGAACTAGATTGTATGAGTGCAGAGCAGAATTTACTGGCAACTTTTTGGCAACTCAAATAAGTATATACAACCAGTAATAACTGTATTATATCTTGACAATACATCCGTAAAATGTTTCTAAAATAAAATGCTACTCAACGCTACTATGGTTGCCAAGAAATTATTTCCAAATAGGGTCAATGAAATCATGTTTTTTGTTCTAGATATTTCTTCATTAACATTGCTAATGATTTTCCCAACTTTTAACAGTGTAATTTGTGATTACGTCCGAACTATCAACCACTACCAACCAAGCTGTCGAAGATACCAGTTGTTACCGGGTCCCAAGCAGACCGCTAACTTTCCTAGCTAAGTACTCGACTAGTTAAAACCAAGACAACACACCGCTCATCATCCCCTAACTAGATAATAAACGTCGTGAACACGTTTCCACACAGTTCCTCCACGTTGCTCACCCTCGTCCGTGTCGCCCAGTCTCCTCCACGTAGCCAACACCAGGGCCACTGTACAACAGACACCAAGTAAAAGGATTATCCTTGTTCGGTATTCTCCGGGCACGCGTCACAACTTTCCAACTGATCAGCGCGTTCTGCGGTCGGGTACTTGTCAAATCTTGGCTCGTCCGAGGCCGACCCCGGAGTCAGGTTGTTGTTGTTGAACCGGGCAATCAGCGTCGATTCACCTCCTACCACCACCACCGTCTCTTCCACCACATCCTGGTGTTCCTTTCTTGTTCGTTGTTTGAGACCACACTGGCGATTTGGTATCAGATAACAAGTCTTTCGGCGGCCGTCCTTCTGTCGAAATGGCCGCAAGCACCCGTCACGCAGGATGCTCGGAATACTAACCGACCCCTTGGAACTCTCCTCTACAAGGTACGGCTAACTATCTGGTCTATCGATAGCCTAACGCAGCTGAAATATAGGCTTACTGTAATCTACGCAGCTTACCGACATCGCATTCAACGATGTGCTGAAAGTATTAACATAATGGAACAGAACATTAAAATTGTATTCAGTTTCTGTTGAAATGGTTCATTTATTTCTATCATTTTTCTCCCCCCGAAATTTGGGTATTTCATCCCTGTCGATTTTACAAATATGCCTGTTTTGTGATCTCGACCACTTGTGCAAATCGGATACGTAACAGTTTTTCTTCAAATTCTGCTAATCGCTGGCTGGCGCCCCTTAACGAAACCAGGAATCAATAAACAGCATTCGTGTACGCGGTACATACATATATTCCGGTTGTATTTAATATTGTCTGTTCGTACACGTGTACATGTGTATGTAAACTAGCAGCTAGTGCGTTGCTCTGCAGCGGCTGCAACACTCGATGAATATATCATTTCAATTACGGAGCACGGATGACACTGGTGCGCCCCTAAATTGAACACAAACTTGTGCACATAACTTACGCTACCATGAGCATATCGTGTGTGTCATTGCCACAGTGTTACCAACTTCCGCGCGAACACAGTCGTCCAGTAAAGCGCTCCGTGTAGAAAGGGTTGAACAGAATGTTTCCCAGCCCGCACCAGAACTTTGGTTATGTCGACACAAGCCTAATTTATGTTTTGTTTTCAGCTCCGTTGATTTGATTTTTAATTTTGTTAGTGTTGTTGTTATGTTTTGGGAAGCGTTAGTTACCATTTCATATTCGTACATACACTGTTATTTTAATTATTAAATACTGTTTTAATGGCAGTGTGCTGTGATTTTAAATCGGTATATAATTAATTACAAATTCATCATATACTATGTTTTTCCATTGTTAATTATTTACAAATCATACATGTTTGTTCGTGTCTGCTTTGAACAAAAGAACAACTGTTTATAATTAAATCAGAAACAAACAAAACTTACCGCCATCTCTGTGGATATCCGTACACTAACTAACAAGTGACGCAACTCCGTTTCGTGATCTGAAAACAATTATAATATATTTTCACACACACACAATAACGAACATTTCACTCCGAAAAATGACAAATGAATAGGTGAATTGTCGAAATCTGTTTTTTGTGTGAAAAACAATGACAAGTATGCACAACCATAACCTCACAAAGTCTGTTAAGTCGAATCAATCCCCGTTTGTAGACGTCACGTATTGTCTTAACAATTGTTATGTTAATTTCCAAATAAACCAACCCTGTCACTGCGGTGTATATATACACAATACTGTTTGAGGGTAGACGGGGTTAAAACGGATTTTTTAGTTACCACCCTGAAAAGCACCATTCAGTGTATCTCAAACTGTAAGTAAAATGTAAACAATGCTGTTCTATTTACTTTAGGTAATGTAATATAATTTCTGTAAAATATTCAGAAAAAAAAATAACAATCTAAATATTGTTACATAAATGGCTACTTCTAATAGTTGAATCAAGTATTGATCCGGATCATACTTGAGTTCACAGAAGCATCAAGACAGGATTTAAACAAATATTTACTTGTTAAGATTATACAATAATCAAGAAAATAATCTAGTTTTATGAAAGACACTAAAATTGTATATGAAAAAGTTTCACAATCTCTGACATCGGGGGGTAGAAGGTATTACATAGTCGGGTCACGAACCTCGGACCAGACCGTTTAAGCAAGGAGCCAGCATTATTACAACAAGCCTCTTCCCGTCTCACTCGTAGTCCTAGCAACAGACATACATTTATCCTCTGCTGACAACAAATCCAACATACAATACGGTGAAATGAACCACCCTTGCCCACCACCCCTGACAAACCGCGAACGTACGCCACTGACGTGTGTATGTAGTGTAATGATGTTAATTAAAAACGAGTCTATTGTTTTAATGTCTAAATATTCAGATTTCTGTTTTTGCACATGTGAACTGAAAACGATCCGTGTACACCGGAATCGCTTTAATGACCACAGAAATGTTTTTTTCGTGTGCCCTTTTTTTCAAATTATGTTTTTCATGTCCGCGGTTTGTATGGGAAAGGTTCACCCGAACAGATGTTTTACTAAAAAAGGAAATAAAAATGTAAAACTGCGTGTTAATCTGTTATTTTGCTAATTATTGTGGAATTATATAACTGGAAAAAGTTATTATGATTAATGAATTCTAAATTAAAAGGGTTAGCGCTGTAACTTTGAACAAGTATGGTCCAAAAAGAATGGAGAAGAAAATAATGATAAAAAAAGATATATAGGTATTAAGGTAAATTGTCAGGTTGATTGAGTCGCTATTTGAAATAACTTTTATCAGTACGATCAACATCCATTTTCATTTAAGCTACGTAATATTTGTAATGAAAGCTTCCTGGTAAAAATAAACCTGGTATCTTTCCCATCAATGATTGCAGTGTCTGCTCTTTTAAGAGGACTTTAATATTTTAACACCAACTCTGAATGCCTTTACTCGCTGGAATTTTACATTTTCATTATTGGCGAGCGACCCATGTTCGCGGGGGAAACAGATTCCGGTGAGAACTCCGGGATAAGTGAACAGCAGCGGTAGAACCAGAAGGGAGGTAAGTCGAAGTTACGCTACACACACACGCGTAGAAGGGGAGCGCCGAATCAAGGGGAGAAATGAAGAAGGATGGACGAAAGTAAGCCCGGTGTAAGAGAATGCAATTGAGACGAGAATCACGTCTCTGAAACGGGCACAAGTTCGAAAACGAAAGAATAATAGTGAAAGGAATGAAGAATAGTTCGTTTCCGATGAATGGCAGTTTCCTTATTCTCCTCCTGGTATAGCTGACCAAACGTCCTGGCCGTACCTTGTTTCGTTAACTTTTAAACACGTTCATTGACGACTAGATCGATCACAAATTTGTAACAACATTCATTAAATATATACAATATACTTTATGTACAAAAGCATATTACCGTAACGTAGCAAATTCTCGCAGTATTATTAGTATTCATAGCAGCAAGGAATAATGCCCAGTGGAAACGCAACCAAAGGAGACTTAAAGGAAGGGGATACGCGCGTAAGAACGATGCACGGAAGAGCAGACGCCGAGAGGAAGAGTGCAGTGGTGGATGTGCAGGAGGAAGAGAAGAAGAGTCAGATTTATGAGGCTATTTCCTGATCTAATGAAACAGGCTGTCTTTTCATTTAAAGGGTCCCTGGCGGGGGACACAGGGGTGATTATAACCGGTAATGAGAATGCACTTCGATTTTTGATATCGCCAAAGTTTGATAGCGTCAAGTTTCACGTTGCCAAGGTAACCTGTGTATTAGGTTGTAGGCAAAAATAAAGTTCTAATTAGTTACACTTGATCAGTCAGTATCAGGCCAGATCGGCTAGGGAATATATTACTTTGGGAGGGTGGTTCTGGTTTGGTAAATAGCAAAGAATGATTAGTGTAGTTGGTAAAACTGGATACCATAAGAATAAGTTCTAACGGGAAACTCGACATCCATTGGGGGAAAAAAAAACTATGAAACAGTATAAAAGTTATGAATTATTTTCTCTCCAAACTCGTAGCAAATAGTGTTGTTTTGAATAAAAATGGTTCAATATTTTCTAAATGTACAACTATTAAATATTTTACTACATCGAATCCATTTCCTACGGCTGTCATTCAGAATAAATAATGCAACGCTACTCGCCTTTTCATGTAGGAATATTGAAAAAATATGACTAGCATAGGTAAATGCAGGTTGATAAGGAGTTTATACGTGTTCATACAAATCTAAATGGCATGTTGTTGAAGCAACAACTGCTTCCAGTGGACAAGCGTAGATGGACGGGCGGACTTTGAAGAAAGGTCAACTAATAAAGTACAAGACAAGAGTGTAGGAGAGAAAGACAGAATGAGAGCCGGGACATAAAAAGCTGTGTGTGCCTGCTTATTTGGAACAGTATCCGTGTAAATCACATGGCGTGCACATTGTTAGCACTTCTATCTGTGGCCAGGCGTTATATTTAGTGCGGTCAACTTAGTACAAGTGTACAATCAATAGCAGACGGCACACATTCGTTGATTTTTATACCATTTCAGGATTCACAATTAATGTTTGTCTGCTCCCGAGAAAGGAAGGATTGTTTTAATTAAGCAAATGGATTGAAAGCAATGGCGGATTGATGTGTGGAAAGTCAGATAAGTGCGAATAATTAATGTAATTTTGTGTAATGTACTTGTTAAAACAGATGTGGATATCAATTCTTGTGGAAATCCATCTCATGATATATTTAGAACTTGGAAGTAAAATCTTTAAATCTATTAATAAATATCTCTGTTTCATATACCTTTTAGAAAGATCTTAGTTGATGAATGGTTATAGCATATTACAAATATTCTTGTATTCATGCATTTATTTTCAAGTATATTTGATTTAAATCCGTTCTTCATTTGGTGGAACATGAAACAAGTTCCTTCAGCATAAACAGACTATCGCGATGCGAGGTGTATGTTTGTGGTGTTTGATAATGAATGTGGTGAAATAAACTACCTGGATAGTACCTCACCCCCCTTCGGGTTGTACCAGTGGTCGTGTGCCACTCTGTTGGTCAAGCGGTCCGGCGCTAACACCGGATATAGCGGCATTATCTGCGGTGAAATAAATTACCTCAGTCTTAGTTTAATTCAAAGGCTGATTTTGCACGATACCCGCTCTCATTGTAATGAGAATGACCGACCGATTCACCAGCAGAGCACGTGTGGAATGTACAGAGGCAGACAGACAAAGATAACAACAGTACATACACACACACGCATACACAGAAAGTATATGTAAAGCAATGTTGACCTTATTCCATTACGCTATTGAAATACATCTAGATTTTCGATCGTCTGCTAGGCGAGGTGCCGCAGAACGATCAAGTTGGCATGCTAGGGAGCGGAGATAATACTTGCATTTGTCCTAGATATATGAACATTTTTAGTACCTAACCTAATTCATTAAATACATAGATAATTCCAAGGGTTGATATAACATATCTACATGTACCAAAGCGGCCAGATACGGCTCTCTGGATTAAGCCAGTAGTACCACCGCAGTAAAACTAAATACGATAACTAAATCATCTCCCAAAGCCCATACGTGTATCTACGTGTTTCCGGTAAGTGAAAAGGAATTATCAAATGGACTAAATACTCGGATTACATTTAACAAACTTGAATATATATTACCTAGTTTCCTAATTCGGGCAAATCTACGAAGATGTCATTTATAAATGGTGCACTGTATGGTAAGGAATTAATTTGTACATTTCATAATTATAGAATATAATTTATTGAAATTGTGTTCTACAATAGTAAATAATAACTTTCTGAGAAGAATACAACGCAAGTACCAAACTATAATTGTTTATTGGTAGAATTACAATGACATCTGTGTGTATTGGAAATGAATTAGGTTATGTGGGCTAGAATGTAACATCTGTTTTTGGTTTTTGCGACAATCAATAGAGATGATCAGGCAGCCAATAATAAATCTGGTGAAGGGTCCTCCAGCCATGGTTTCAATGCGTCCAGCTGTTTTAGCGATATCCTGTTTGTGACAAGCCGACAGACGAACAGACAGACATTAGGCACACGCCATGAAATTCCAAATTTTAAGAAAACATTTCTACAAATTGAAGTGTGTCTGAAATGAAAACCCATTGGGAGGAAATTAATTAATCATTTCGGTTTAAACCAGCGGTATACAATTACTTTTAAGCTTATTCTTAACTTTGGTTTTAATACTTTTCAACAATTCAAACTAAAAAATCTATATTTACTGATCAACTCAAGATACGATTAAAAATGGATGAAAATAAATTAACGCCAAAAAGATACAGCGTCCCCAACGGGGCAGAACGAAATACAGCCGTTTTGGCAGGCTATTTCAACGGAATAATACGACGTTATGCATGAATGAAAATTCTACAGGTGTAGGCTCCGAATAACGCAAATATTTTTCGCTCATAAGAATTATGACCGCCAAACCAGTTTCTCGTCTCTTTTCACTTTCATTGAGAAAAGTGTCAGCGTGTTCTTGAGAATTTGAAAAGAACTACACTGACGCAATACGTTCTGCAAAATCGAATTATTTATGGTCGTTGACTCTTTGGACGCTTTGGTACATTTTCAAGGTTCGCTGTTTACGTAGGCAGATGTTTTTTTCCGATCGAGCTTTTGTGAGCCATGCCAACTATGATGCATTGTGTATAGGTGTATGTTTATACCTTGGGTATTGTGTACTTACGGGTATTATGAAGTTGAGAGTTGGGACCTCATTATAGTAAGCATTCGATGTGTGTAAAAGCGGGCACAATAGCAGAACGAACCCTCAACCAGCCAGTCGTGTCGGACTAAATTATAGGCATTCGTCACAAGCTCTAGTCTTACCAGTGGAGGTCCAAGCAGGTAGGCCAACCGGGGCAACGTTAAAACGTACAAATACCTATATTCATATACAACATTATAACCATTTATGAAACAATATTTTTTTAAACAAATAATTAAATATGTGAATTTAGTAAACTTTATTCTCCGACAGTTATGCTGAAGATGAATATTGTTATGGGCTGCTGACAAACCGCCACTGGAATTTAGAACTGCATTGTATTAGCAACACAGATAGCTATTTTGAAATAGAAAACCATATTTTTTTACAAGGGTATTGCTGTCATGGATAAAAAATGACGAAATGAAAGGAATGACTTCAACAACAAACTACAACTTTGGCTATTATTATTGGTGTTTGTACTACACGACACATTATGATGTTTACCGTCGATATAATCTGCTGTTTGCGTACTGAAATATTATTTTAATCCGGCCATAATACAAATTAATGCAATGTTATAATATATAAATCCGCTGTTTTTCCCGTAAAATACGTAAACACATTTTCAATAAATCATATGGAAAAATAAACCAATTTAATGTTACCAGTAGGATTTATTTAATTATTTTTGGGTTTTACGCAATTAAAAAAAAGGTAAATATATTTTCTCACCACATTTTACCGCGAAACATAAGTATTAAAATATTAATTTTAATAATTAAATTAAAATATGTATATGTTTTCTTCGAAAAATGCAAAAATATATTTTAAAGAATAAATTAGAGATTCCATATTGAGTTAATTGGTTTCCAAGTGAAAGAAAGATTAACATTTTTTTTTTCAGTTAAACATTAAAAACAGTTGCTGATTTTTATCGAATATTTAATTCCTGCTGAGACAGTAGATAAAAATCTTAATGACGATCGCGCCCGTCTCAAAAACAAACACTAAAATTTTATCGGCAAGAAAAAATGACGACACAGCTCTTTCGAAAATTAATCTCTCTTTTTCGGCGGCAGAAGGGGGTGAAGTTTTTGCCACCCCTCCCGCCACGAACAAAAGTCACAGAGCTCTTAGGAACAGACGTTCAAATACGGAAACAAAAGATTTGAGTCATTAGCAATCAAAGCTCACCTCATCGACAATGGAAACGGTGCAAGAGAGATGAAGAATAGAGTGAAAGGGTTAAATCTTTAGTAATTAGTGAGAAATGCGAGTTTTAGTGAAAATACACAGTGAACGCGCGAAACATCCACCTAGGCTTTTAGATTTTATTTCTAAAGGTACAACTACACAAATGCATTCACTGTTGTTGTCTGCATTAATCCACCTCTGCCATTGCATCCACTGGACTACAATCATGGAAAATCCAGTTTTAATCTAACGATTTGTACAAGATTGTGCATTATGTGAAAAAAGTTGAAAATAAATTTTGTTTGTCTTCATTACTCGACGGTCGTTGCGCTGGTTAATAGAACGAGTCACTCTCAAGAGGAAGTTCGTACAAAATGATGTCGACTTTCTTCCGATCAATGTATAATTCTTTTTTTACATGCAAATGGAATTAAAAACTTTTCAGCAGTCATACTACTTGCCAATAATAAATCTAAAGCTAATCTAAAAAGCATTCAATTCAAAACGAACGCTTTTATCTACAAAAATATGCACGACAGAGTTGCAGAAGTCAACGTGTAGGAGACGCGGACAACCGACATTGGTATTTTTCGAAACTTTTAATATTAAATTTGTCTTTCCTTACAGCGCGGAAACTTTGTAGAAAAAATAAAACATAAATGTCACCAGTTGTTACTGACAAAGTTATTTACATATGTACGCGATTTGTGGAGTTGTGTTTGAACAAATATAATTACTAACATTTAACGTCAAAATTATGGACCAGCGTTATAATCGTTTAACGAAGGATGATATGATAGATGTCGACAAGATGCAATGTTACCAAACCAACAAAGTTGAAACTGTTTGACAGTGCGTTTACTGGTGGTGGATTTGCACAGAAATGCATATGCAGCAACATTGCACGCGGACTGATTGTACTAGGGGGCGGAGCACCCCTCCCTCCACACCCCGCGTACGTGACTTTATGCCAACACAGGAATCCGATGTGATCAAATCGAAAATCAATGCCGTATCCGGTAGTGTAGTGATTGTTTCAAATGTATTCTGCGGGACGCTAAACTTGCCCATATCAGGAATAAATATTACCGACTAGATAGACTGTTCGTTGCTGTAGTGTACGTACTTCAATGCACTACTGTGCTGCTCTCTGGCGAATGGAAAAAACTTTACTGTTTACCCGCTATAATGCGTATCAGTCTTGGGGGATAACGGGAGTATGCACGGGTAGCAAACAAATTTAACTATGAAGTTTTGTGAACCAAAGCATTTTCATATGACGCTACAATATTCAGACGCTGTATTTCAGAGACCATCACAAAATGTTCGTATTTCATCAAAGTCTTGTCCAGCAAATCAATTTATTCTAAAAGTGTTACGGACGAAGGAAAATAATGTTAAGAAATAATAAATTTTATTTCAACAAGATAATATCGTAACATCAGTCAGATTGGATTAAAACTTTGCTGCATGCAGGTCCACAGTTTGAAAATCACTGGTCTGAAGAGATAAAAGTAGTGAAGCTTCAAAGTTATATATTGAAATCATGCAGAAAGAGGTAAACCTTATACCAAATACATCTTACAGTACGTACAAAATAAAGAAATCTTCATATTTTCTATAACATGAGGAATATTTAATATAACATAAAAGGGAATATAGTATTCTATGACATGGATGGAGTTCATGTATAAAGTCTATGTATATCGTAGCACATTTGTTCTTATTAATTCTGTTCTTCTTCTTCTTGCATCTGTTGCTTATAAATTCCATGTAAAACACAGTTTCAACCACAAATTCCAAACCACAAACTATTTTTTTTATCCAACCACTACGAAACACTTTAAACCCTTAACCAACTGAAAGGCCCCAATCTCGGCACAATAAATAATCACAGTTAGACATTTAATAATCGAATAAATAACATGAATGAGACACATTTAGTAAATGGGGCCCAACATGGGTGATTCCTTGTGTTGAATTGGCTTAAACGAATCTACAACTGCGATTACAAAAAAATCCAGTGTGTGACATCATTAAAAAAATCAATCCTCCGAGAAGGTTCTTTAACAGAAGTAGGTAGTCGGACAGGGGCGTAGGTGAGGGGGGAGGAACAACGTTCTTTTTTTTTTTTCGTTCTCACCCCACAAACATTGTCGCAAGGGTAGGCGTGGCAACACATATTTCACGGCCAACTGTTCAATTCCGTGCACAGGATAGTTGTGCAGTTGTTGCATTGTGTGATGTTGGACTATTGTGTGTGTGTATTTGGCTCCCAGTAACGTTTGGACACTTTGATAGAATAGAGACGATTTTTAACCAAGATCTGGTTGGGTGGTCTGAAAGATTGTCGTGTCTGGGGACGGGGTTGAGCAGAATTTCGGGAAATTACAATGTGCATGCACACACCAAATTGAGCGGTGTTATTTATGATGGAAGATTATTATAATCACGCGGACGAGTTTAGTGTTTAAGTGTAATTAATTCAGAGAGCCGGGAGGTGGTTATTAAAGATACGGACGCAAAAAAATGTGCAGCTACGCTGTGAGTAAAAAATTGAAAAAGTTAGGTTGACCTATGCATTTTTCTACAACGCTTATTTGGAAATTCCAAATGTTCCACGTCAGACATCACCTTCAATAGATAAGAATTGGTATACTGATAGATTTATCTTATCTTCTGCAGCTGCAGAAATCTGCAACATAAATGCATAAACATTTTGTTAAAATAAACAGATACTTAACTACATATAGAAGATATTAAATATATAGTAATATATTTATTTTAGCTAAATAATAAATATATTTTCAAGTATATAACATGCCTTTTATTTCTTATATCTTAGAACGAACTGCGAACATTTTTACTGCTGTTGACACAGGCATATATTTCAGTAAATAAATCCGTTTGTTCGTTTGAATTGACAAATAGTAAGAACAGTAATGATGATGATGACGGCAGTGTCAAATATCAAGGGGTTATGTTGCTGCAGCTGAATGATTACAAATATGTAACGGCTACATGTTGCTCTCTCCATGTAGACTATTTAAGTCTGATCTCTAAACATTCCACGTTAGTAGGTGTCTAAAATAAGCACTGCCATATGCAAGACATATTCCCCAAAGACCTAATGATGAGGAGGGGGTTGAATGCATGGAAAAGTCACGTTCTTAAGTAAAAGTAAAGAGTGGTTCACTTGGAGAGACTCGCAACAACATCTGCTCGACCTATTAAGTGTCCGCCATTTATAATAAATTGTTTATTATTCTAAAAACTTGGAAGAAGCACAGCTTTCACTTAGGCCATTTACATATCACTCACACGTGGTGATAAGCTTCTGACTGCGGAGGATCTACAGCTTCTCTTCCATAGACGAGAAGGATATTATCTGCTGAAGGGTCAGTGTCAGCCGGCTAGTCAACAGGATATGTAAACTTGAATAACTAAGATTGAATATCACTTTGTATAGTGCGGAGCCGCAACTTTTCACCAGCGCGCGGCCAAAAACAGATTGAAAAATCGATAGGACGATGATGGAAAACACGCACAACCCCAGGTATTTAACACCTCGCGACACCATCAATCATTTAACGAGCGAAAATCTTCCCTTCGAGGGATGTTAGTTCGCAAAAATCACCTAGATTCGACATCGGCCAAACATACCTGTACCTGTCCATGCAGCGCCACAACGGTGGAAAGTTATATCGAACGAACGGTGGTGGGGGACGTTAGCTTTTCCAAGCGGAACAAGGATAGAGCACATATTGGCGGTGTAGCGTGGGACAGAGACAGAACGATAATGTATAAGGGACGAGGGCGCATTTGTATGGACAACGTTGGTAGCATCAGGGATGAAGTGGGGAGATGAACAGTCGGTACTCGCTAGGGCAAAGCTCTTCTCGTGACAGTCTAACGTGGTTACCCGCTGTGAGAGCACGCGTTTCGGCGCGCAACCAAACACTCGAAACGTCATACGTAACACACGCAAATAACACTCACGATTTGAATCGCAAATATTCAACTCTAAAAGCTTGTACTGCTTAACAATATTACGGCCGAAACAAATACCATAACCTAACAATTGTGAACTAGTGAAATGTCAAAACCGCCAACTGTCAAACATCAACAAAACCAAGTAAAATAACGACTGATTGATAAAAGTGAAAGTGATAATGCAACAGACAGCGTGTTAATTTGTTAAAAAGTGCACACAATTGTACTGTTGTGAACTTTTCGGGAACGATGAGAATTTAACCGCAAAACATTTGCGTGTCACATGTGAGTTAAAACCATAACCATACATACGTATTATGTATACTTACAAACGAACGCAGATTTCAACACGTTAACATGTGTTTTAACGAGTAATAAACATGAGTGAGTGAGGCACGCGATTTGCGAAAAGAAAATGAAGTTAACTTCGGAAAAATCACAGATGTGTAATACTCGTTGCACGAGTTTGAGAATTAAAAAGTGTCTCTAAACCAAAAATAAAACATTTACAAATCAAAATGACAGACGGAAATCGTAACTGAAATACATAAACGTCAAGAGGACTGATGATGATAATGCTGTTGGTGATTTAGTTAAGAACTACAGACGAAACTTTTCTCGTGTGAAAATGTACTCAACGTGTCACATGTTGGAAACGCGAAATTTCCGAAGATTATCTACAGTTTTGTTTGCAACTGTAATTGTCCTCGTGTTGCAGTCAGTTTCTGGTAAGTTTCTTTGATTTTATTCCACAGTGTTAACATGTAGAAAATCTAGCGTGTAGTGAAGATGTCTTGTAGTGTGTTTGCCTTGTTAGTTGTGTGCGACAGTGTTTGCCCGGCGAAGCGCGACCATCTGACAGATCGTTCCGTCTTGCTTAACTGCCGAAGACAAATTCGTTGTTGCAAGTTAACAGGACGCTGAATCAAGTAATTGATCACCCAGCCTAGGCCCCGATGAAACTAGTGCTATAATTACACTAATCGGTTAGAATGTCTCCGTTATACTGATTTAAATCAATTATCTTTATCTAACATGACTGGTTTGTGGTTCCCGGTCATTTGTTATTGGCTGGTGATGTAGCTAACCGAATGAAACACCGGTGAATGATTCTTCACGAGTATACTTTTCATTATAAGTTTGATGAATACTTATTTAAATGCTTGCTGTAACATATATACATATTAAAAATTATATAGCTATTCCATACATACAATATATATATATATATATATATATATATATATATATATATATATATATATATATATAAATATATATGTATGTATATATATAATTCCTAACGACCTCCAATTTTTAAGACAGCAAAAGACACAACCAATTTGCTAGTTCATTTATCCAAAGAGGAAATTTAAAAGCCTTGTACCAGGTGTATAGCAACATGTGCTCACAATTGTTCCTTATACGTCCCTGTCAATTTTATCCAACCCCCTCGCGAGCAGATAAAACGCCATCATTACCGGGGGCAGACGGAGTCTGTTGTGCACACGTAACACAATAAGCAGAGTGTGTTTGGTACATAACGCAACACCCTGTATATAATATGTCGCCTTCATTTAGCTATAATCCTGCGTGCTCCGTTTCCCAGACAAAGGTGTAAATAATGGATGTAATCCAGGATAGTATGATAATTATCTGGATAAATGTATGACATTACCCGAATAGTGCAAGGGGTCGCTATTCTATTAAATATTAGTAATATTTTCCCTCGGAAAATAAGGGTTATAAATGTTCTACATTCATCTTATAACATTCGACTATAAATAGAACGATACTTTTCTGTAATAAATAAATTCTTTTCAACAACAGCAGACCGTTTACCAGTAAAAAGCGTTTCATTTTTCGAGTGTTTGATTTAGCGAGTCGCGAACGTGTTTAAACTTGCTGAATTTGTAATGAGAGGTCCTTTAGTAAAGATTTGAAATAATTGTCATTAGGGCGGCGTCTTACAAAACGATAATACAATTAGGAAGTCCTTAAATATTTACATAAAGCATTAACGGAGAATTCTCAGAGAGAAAATCTCTTATTAAACACGCTGTATTCAAAAGAGCAAAACGCCAGACTTGCCCGCGTCACGATTCAATTAACAGAACGCGAAATTTAAACGAATACACCCGAACTTTTTTTTTATTTACAAAACAACCGTAAGACCTTTTTGATCTACAAGTATCTTGTAACATTTCTTCATAGATCCATACAGTTTATAGAATATTTTACCCCGATTTTCATATTTCAATTCCAACAAACGTACAATCATGTTCAATATGGGATTGGTACCCTGTGTCGTGTTCGATAAAAATTCCGGTAAGCTACAATTTAAATTCTGCCAAGGTTTGTAATGAACTCTCCGTTGTATGCGGGTTTTAGATAAATTTGCAAATTTAATTTTCCTGTTTACCGAAATTTCATTACTTTGGTTTTCCATTTTCTCCAAGCCGGGCATTATTCTTCTCGTTTTTTATCGGTTCATCACGTAATAAAACATCACCTCGACGACTAGGGCGTTCATCTCACGCAGTAACTCTATATAGTTTATGAAAAAATAACGGCACTTGCTTTTTTTAGTGAAGAAAAAAAAAACATATTTAGATTTAACCATAATGTATAAGTATAAAAATGCAGTGAAAACTTGAAAATAATCAAGCATTACGGAGTACAGAGCAATGGAGTGTTAAATACGGGAACATTAACCTCACTTTTCGTACTTGCATATACCGTGTTGCTTCTCTTCTGTTTATTCTACACGTTTGCTGACAGAACAAGCGCATAAATGTGATAAAGAAAATAATAGGTATTAAAAATTCACACACTCGTTAGTAACACAAGCGTTTTTTTTTTCGTGTGCGGTGTGTCCGGTCCTAACTAAACAGACTGCATCTCGTATGTTTCAAGATCCATATCCCGCCCGCGCAAAAACCAGCAGATGAAATATACATCCAGAAACAAATTGTATTCAAAACATCACTGTGACCAAAGACAGTGGCGACTCGTCAACGGTAGGGTACATCGGGTAACGTTCTAAATCAGTGATGCACAACCTTTTATGTATAACGGGCTGCATATAACTTTGTTTTTGAGTCGTGGGCCCCTATTTTCTTCGTTTTTGGCTCATTCTATTGTGAAAAATGCGTAAGTGGGCCGCAAAATTTTGAAAAAGGGGCCGCGTGTTGTGCATCACTGTTCTAAATCATACCTAGGCGTGAGAAAGTGTCAAAATGTGTCTCGGTGTGTGTGTGTGTATGTGACGTGTTTGTATTCTGCTTCTCCTACGCGTGTATACGTTTATTTACTTGTAGAATGTATGTTTATGCATGCGTGTGTGTGTGAGCTTGTAAGCTCGCCTACACGGTATGTACAGGAATATTGTACAACATTGTATGTGTGCGTGTGTGACACTGTATGCTGACAGCAGGCAGTTCAGAAGAGTAATCATACATATTACATGACACTTCCAGCGCACCATCCGACCAACATCTGCCGCGTGTGTTGTTCATTCACATTGATCTGACTGGTGGGGCCCTCGGCGACAACACTAGCGCTGCCGGGCCCCACCTTACTATCTGTGTTCCTCCGGCTGCGGCTTTTCACGTTTCAACGCGACGAGTAGAGAGACTTAACGATGCTTAACGACTTTACGCGAGACGTTTCATTCGAATTGCAATTTTAATATTAATCTACGCAACGAGCGAAAAATCAGCAGAGATGCATGTGAATTCAGAACTGGTAGATCCTTGATCTGAATTATTAACACACTTCACTTAAAATCCCTACAAACGGAATCACATGTATTATTCTCAACACACACACATGCAATAATAATATGCAAATGCTGATTAGCCTAGCGGCCTTGTTGATATAGAATTCAAAGTAAATCCGTCCGTGTCATCTGTCCGGTTCCCAATCAGACAAGGGCCGTAATACCTTTTTAGTAAGGGTCCACAATGGTGAATAATGCTGCGAAAGCGGATTTAAATGGTATCCAGTCACACAAGCCTTTCCAAAACGGAAGAAACCATCGTGTATGTCTATTTTCAGATCGGCAAACATTGTTTCAAATCAAACGTCACGATTCACCGTTTCGACGAATAAAACACAGAGAGGAGAGAGAAAGAGAGAGAGAGAGAGGAGTCTAAATATAAATCCATATGGAAAAGCAACCACTTGAAAGTTTTGCACTGGCTTTGAGAAGACGGACGCATCGTTTAAACAATGTGTACGAAAAATATATCGTAAAGTACTATTCCTGTATATTTATACGTACGTTTTCACCGATTCATAGTATATTTAGAACACGATCTTCGCGACTAAAAGGAGCACACTGAACACTGCTATCGAGAATGTCATGATTTAGACAGTTCGTACCAATAAGAAGAGTTTATACGTCAATGTAATGTTAAATGTGAGAACATTAACCCTACTTTATACCGCCATTATTGCTAATGGATCTATACTCATATATATTCATTGGCACGATTTTTTCTATTTGCGAATGTACACAATGCACAATGTAACAGTTAACAAACGCTAAACATCCATCTCTTCCGCTGGTATAAACGGGGTAATATTTCGCGATCGGGTCCGGCCGCCATTTTGTAGATTTGTCAATTTGTTTTATTAGTCCGTTTGAGTGGTTGACAGCCGTACACGGGTTTGCACTCTTTCACGGATTAACGTTGTACCAATTTTTTTTTGTTCAAACTCTTTTTCCGCTATGACATGCAAAAATATGTATTTTGCTCGACAACAGAATTAAAGTTCTGATTTACGCGACGCGGGGTCTAGACAAACGTCATATATATTTCACAGCAACTGTCAACGAGTCACATAGAATGTAATGAAACGATGTGCGGAGAGCCCTTCCAAGTATTAAACAGGGCCCTTGGAAAGAGAATTTTTTATTTCATTTAATATTTCATACCCTTGTAATGTCCATCAAAACTTTTTAATTATTCTGCTGCTCTAATACGAATCTGTTTCAAAGTAATATAAGCATTTTAACAAAAAAATAAAATTAATATTTACAGCTAGTTATAGGATAGATGATTTAAAAACATATCTTGGTACACTCTCGGAAATAAATTAAAGAAGCTCGAGTAGTTTGTGTGTCATTTTGTAGTTTATTAAAAATAAAGCGAAAACTTCTTTCATTCTTAAAATACAAAAATAGTTGGAAGAATTTCGCTTACGTCAACCACACATGCTAATGGCCTGCTCGTCGAGGAATTCAAAATGGAAAAAAGTGAGTGAACGAAATTTGTTACGCTAAATGTGTAAGCAATATTTAATAGCTTTCGGGCGTTTTGGATTCTTGTATTATTTTTTTTAATTCCTTTCCCACTTTTTCAGTACTAGGAACATCAATATTTTATTTATAAATTGGTTGATTAACGAATGACTGACTGTTAAGATCTACATTTGACAACAGTTTCAATTACTGTTGAGGAGTATCTGAAGAGAATCTTCATGGATCAACGTCTATTTGGACAATGGACTATTAACAGTGACAGATGCATTTCGTCCTAAATATTCTTACACCTATTCCATACATTTTAACGAAATGTTTGACTGGCTTAATTGCTCACCAACGCGCTGACTGTTGTTTATATCCTCCGATTGTTTTTGTTTATATTTAGTAATGTGTTCTTACGAACTGGTTGATGCAAGGAAATAGGTTTGAAGTTTATTATCTCGACAGGACGCATTTACATGTTTTTATTATTCTTTGTTCGTTTGATAAGTGGAAATATATGTAAATACAGACAGTGTGTGCGTTAATGGTTCCAACACCTACTTACAAAACGGAACGAACCTAACGCGTTAGTCCGTTGTTTCGTAGTAGACAAATGACGTAAGTCTTCAAATTACAATTGCCCACACATGTATATGTTTATTTCAGACTTAGTTTTCTTACCAACCGAAATGGCATTATGAAAATGTTAAACAATTTTTAACAGAGCGAGTCTAGAAATTATCTTGTTTATTTAAACAGTTTTATTTAAATAAATAATCCCATCACATGGCTCAAAATTCTCATTGTCCCATGCATGAACCCACATTTCTACATAATCAAGACCACTTATTTTCCATGCAACAAAACCATATACATGTGTAATTCTCTCGAGCGAACACAGTCGCACAAGATTCGCTTACAGCTTAACAGAATTACACACAGCGTACAATAAATAATAAGCGGGTGTACGTCCGGTCCAAGTCCGTCCCTGAAGGGGAGCGGGGCTTCCAATTCAACTGAACAAACAAAACTAGTGATATTTGATTCCCTTCGGAATATGTAAACGTTCTGACAGAGACGTATATTTACCAAAACGGACCACCACCTGGGCACGTGCTAGAGACGCCAGGGGGGTACACCAGGGTGCACCCTGTACCAGCGGAAGTCAAACAATGGACGCCGGGACCTCCCTCTATGATTAACATCACATTGAGTGAGACCTGGAGATGTTTCGCCTAGCAAAATACCCCTCGTATTCACGATATGTTCATTTGAATTTTTTTTATTCGGCTTTTTTTCTCTACTCTAATGCGTGTATCTGATTATAGGGCATCAGGAACATATTTTAGCGAACGAATCTAAAGGCACATGTGGCACAAATAGTAGATAATAGTGGACATTGAATCGCTGCAGGTTTCAAACTGTATATGATCACGCATAGGAATATGATCAGGTATAACTATTTATTTAGATTATATCTTACACTGCTGTTTGTTGCTGAGCTCAGCACAATTTCTGATTACACCTTACGTGAACCAATATTCCGTGCTGTTTACCGAATTTTAACCCCAATTATGCGCCTACGGACGAGGTGTACTGTCTGCCGCGCAAATAGTCGTTATTTTAAAACACAAATCGTTAACGCGTTAAAAGAGCGGGCGTAGCAAAACTTCCTTACACCAGTCTGATGACTGAAGCGTGATGGTGCATTTTGTGATCGTGTTTGCCAGAGTATCGGGAAACGGAGTGAGTGGATCGCGAAAATTTGCACTACATGCATTTTCGTGTACCGTTTAGGAGGGAGACTCGACTCTTGCAGAACAGAAGAGCAACGTGTACAAATCCGGTTGTCATGACTTATACGTATTTTAATTTTTTTTATTCGCTGACTACCTGCACAGTACAAGCAAGCCATGAAAGAACGAACATTGTTTTGTTGTGACAAATGACAGATGAAATATTAATACGATAAAATGGCGGACAGAAGAAGAGGTTATGAATTATGGAAGCAAAAGGAAATGAGGATAAATTGGCTAAAAAAATGTGTGTTTACGTGCAGTTTTTATTAAATAATGTTAAAATATAATGAATCTTATATATATATATATATATATATATATATATATATATATATATATATATATATCATGTTTATTTAAAAAATAATGTTATATTAAATTATTTACTTAACATATATATTGCTAACAGTATTCAATTGACCGGAGTTTTAATATAATTGAATGAAACATTCTTTACAAGTCAATACATTTTACGATCTATAAAATAAATATATTAACATTTCGTTTTAATATGAAAGTGCTTTGTAGCTAAATATTTTATTACTGTCACCGGGGACGACTGGTCAAAAACATCGGCAATAAAACTAGTCTTGTAACTGGATTATCTTTTTGGCTGCATCGCGTTATTTTTCCAGGACATGTAAATGTATGTTTGACGAATAAATAAATATTAATTTCAATCAGTTTATTTATAACGTTCTAGAACAAATATAACGATTGTCTCTTATTGTATGTGATCATGTGTACATTTCAAGGAATATATTTTATGTCCATCCGTTGGCAGTATCAAATACTGGAATTACTTCCCGTAAGGAACTCTCATGCATACCGAATGTGTCAGCCAACGAAAAGAGCCTTTTACACACATATATTTACAATTTCGTATTCAAATGAAGAATAATCTTCCAAGCTACCTTAAATAACAAAAGACGAACAGAAGCAAGCGAAGATAGATGAAAACATTTGCATATAGCCGGTACTAGAGTAGATATAGACCATGAAGGATGGGCAGGGGTGATAGGAGGAGGGCGGGTGACATTTGCACGTTGGCGAAACAAAATTATGATGACGTGCGAAATATAAGTGAATGTCGTCGGTATGGACACAGATATAACTCATCGCTCCGATACGCCGAATGTTAAAATATTTCAAGGAACGCAACACAGGTGATATGTTCCCATAGACAACTGTTATATCTTATGATTTTATTTATCTGAGAATTCCCAAATATATATATACATATATATATATATATATATATATATATATATATATATATATATATATATATATATATATATATATATATACATTGGCATTTCGTTATTTATTTGTTACAGTAATATTAACTACATTCGAAAATTAAATATGAAACCACTAACCTAACTTTATAGTAGAGACGACATTTTGTGTTCTAAAAATAGTTTATTGTGATTGGTTACGGAGGCAGTGATAATAAAACGAAGTATTGATACGGAAAATATGATATAACATCATTATATAAACTACATTTTAATTTAAATCTAGTACTATATTTAGGTTTATTCTATGTCTATATTAAAATATTACAAAAATGAATCATAAAATACTACTACATTAGCCACATCCTGTAATTAAAATTTATTATTCAAATATAATAAATTTTGTATGTTGTTTGGATGTGTGAGTTGTCTTTATCAGTAATTATGTGCAATAATTTAATTAAAAATATTTTATATTATGATTGTATTTAATTATTTTTATTTATTCTGCATTCATTTCTAGACTAGGATGTGCCAATACACATACACTGTTTAAATGTCTTGTCAAAATCTCAGTTAACTTGATTATACTAATCACGATTAATGCTCAACCAGACGTCTGGATCTTAACAGTTTAATACGAGATTATAATACATGATCTTCACCTACACACTCACTCATCATACAGCATGTAGATCCAAAACAAAACGTCACACAATGTGTACAACACAGGACAAGAAGTATTCATCCATCATCTAATAACATCTGTCATGGACGCTGAACAAAAAACCAACAACGAATCATACTTCATTTGTTCGAACAAATGACCCTGGACAATACGAAATGTCAGAACAATTTTTTTATATTTCCATTTGAGTATTTCGTTACAGAATATTAGTTCGTTTTGTACTTTTACATTTAATAAAAATGTAAAACATAGTTTTAAGCATACATTTATAGTTTCTATAAAACATGTAAGTGAACTTAACCCCACTTTTTTGACAGTTGTTTTTATTAGCCGTTAGTGATTGTCACAATAATTACAATAGCGAATTAATATTTTTCTCTGCCATGCACTAACAAGTTCGTCGGTTTTAATTTTCATCCGAAATGTGCAAATATCTCCAGTGGGATTTGATGCTAACGCGAGTGTACCAATATTGTTCAAGCAGGCCTACCACACACATGGAAAATTATTTCCCCGCGTGTTTTTTTTTCTTTCTATGTGTTTTGACGTTTATATCTCGCGGGCGTATTTCATATCATCTGTATAGGTATGTGTGTGTGTTGTAATCAATTACTGAACACAAGATACGCATACGCACTGCTCAACCGTAATGCCATTTATTCAGACCAACGTCCCACCGTGCTGATATCAATTCAATGTGCAACGTAAAACTGATACACTACTGGCACGAGGGACCAACCGGGCAGATTAGCTTATCAATGGATTTACCCTGGACGCGGAAGGGTTGAAAAAGATGGAATACGGTCACTTACTACAGGAGGGCCAGGGAAACAGGATTAGTCAGTAGATTAGCTGGTTCATTTAGCTCCGAAAGTATATTCTAGTATAGAATATAGCTATTTGGCTAATGTAGAATAATTCTACATAGCGTACATATACAGGTTTAGTCAAAATTACCGGAACACCTAAATAATTCTCCTACCGTAAAAAAATTTAAAAAATGTTTCGTACAAAAGTTTATTGGTTGTAAACAAGCTACCGTTTAAGTATTTTTTTAATATACAGGATGTTCACCCTATTGCGGAAATTAGGTAAACTTTCATATTTCAAATGGAACATCCTATATTTTTTTACTTTTTTAAACTCTAAGATTAATTCTTAGTACTTTTTGTAGAACTCATTTTTTTAAAAAATGCATTATTTTTTAGTTATAAGCAATTAATCTGTCGTTTAAATGTCAATTAAATGACAATTTGTCAATTGTTTCATGAAGTTGTGGAGCATTATCAAGCAGGCACATGTACTTTAATTTACATTTACTTTAATTTTATTTATTTAACTTGTTATTTTTATTTATTTTGCAATTTTTTTTTTATACCTTTGGTTAAAATAAATGTTATGTATGTATGAAAATACTCTTAATTTGAAGTTCAGGAGTTTGGATTAATTGCTTATAACTCAAAAATTATGCATCTGATAAAAAAATTCTACGTACAAAAAATACTTAGATAAAATATTAATTTGAAACATTTTTCGATATTTTCAGCACCTTCCGAGTTATAATGGAAAATTAAAATTCGAAAAAATCACATTTTTGTTATTATCTAGTGAGCCATGCAAAATTTTCAAAATATGAAATCGCTATTAACATTGGCCCATAAATGCGCAACTTTTGTCTAATTTAACCGACCTTGTAACTCTTATAGTTTCCGAGATCCCTGTAGTGGCCCGTTTAAATAGGACACCCTGTATATATATATATATATATATATATATATATATATATATATATATATATATATACCGGGTGTCCCAAGAAATCTGGGACATAGGGAATTAACATGTAAATATTGAAATATTGTGATTACTTCTGAACAATACATTTTAGAGCAAAAGTGTAAATTAAAAACCATACCATTTTTGTCTCACGACCTCCTAATCTGTCATTAAAATGCGTAATTTCAACATTGATTTACGCATTATATAAACATATCTGAGCATTAAATATGGCATCTTATTATGCAGTTTTTAATTCGGAACAATTTTTTTATTTACACTTTTGCTCTAAAATGTATTGTTCAGAAATAATCACAATATTTCTATATTTACATGTTAATTCCCTATGTCCCAGATTTCTTGGGACACCCGGTATATATATATATATATATATATATATATATATATATATATATATATATATATATAAGAATACCCAATACAGTAAAATACTGCACTGAAATATTCCATAGAATTTGTATTGTTAGGATATTACACCCTCAATAAACTAATTATTACAAGTCAAGAAGTCAGGAATATAATAGTGGAACATGGTATAATTTGTCAATACAGAACGATAAAAAATTTAGCGAGTCGTTAAAAACAAATATTGTTTTATTTAACGGCAAACAGTAGGTTTACGTAAAGTAAAAATCAACATTCCCATGCAAAGCTTTTGAGAAAATTACTGGCAACATAGAAGTACATCGTAAGTGATTTAATTAAAACTCTAAAAGTAACATACCGTCTGTCATCTTTCAGTTCTGCCAATCGTTAGTAGAGTATTTTTACCCCCAAAGAGGCTACCCTCCACTTTAAAACTTAACCAACTACAAGGAAAGTGATTAATGATCAATATTAACGTTGAATTTTTTAATTTCTTCCTTAAAAAAAGTGTTGTACAACACTAAAAATATTTTGCTACACTGTGTCCAGTCAAACTACCAATTTACGGCATCTTTTAGGGAAAACCTAACTAGCATAAATATCAATACATATTTGTTATTTTTGTTTTTAAATTATTTTTCATATATTTTTCCTCAAATTATTTTTACTAACGGCAACGCTGAAAACAAATGCGCCACGTTTATAGTTGACGTTTCGTGCGACTTATACGTGTTTTCGTGTGGCAGAACATTGTTTTTATCCGATTTAGAACTCGTGTAAACGTGATTGAACATTACGTCAAAATTTCCAGTGATATGTATTGATAAATTTGTTGTCTGGCTGAATACAGTGTACATATAATTTATTCTGTCCAAATTAATATACCTGTAGTAAGATCCCCGCTTAACGTGGGCGATACGTTCGAATAAGTACCAGCGTTAAACGAGATCATTTTAATACTGAGTCATTTTCTATAAATTGATCCGTAATTGTGAACCGCGTTATAACGAATCATCGTAAACTTCGGGCTTTAGGGGTGGTTCAAAAAAAAAAACAGCGTTATATCGAATCAGCGTTAATCGAGGAGCGTTAAGCGAGGCCTCACTGTATTTATTCATCTATATCAAAATAGATGACCCCGCGAATTTAATATGTCAGATATATTTTATATTAGAATTGAATTTTGCATCTTCTATATTAGTATGAGAGATATTAGTTAACCTATAGTCAGAGCAGCAGAGGAGGACTCTGGTTGTGCATATTTGATCTTTTCAACTCACCGCTCTCCGATACCAATTTACCAGATCATGTTAGCCATGAAATCTCGTATATTATCGGGGACATCATAGCGTGCCATGCTTGCAGACTGCATTAATTAGTCCATGAAAGGAATACCGTGTCCCGTGCTATGTCAGTCCCGACGTGTGCATAGATAATTGCACACATTCACTGACAATGTGCATCCTAACTTTGCGGTAACACCAACCCCTCTCGCCACTGTCAGCAGCACCTCCCTTCGCCAGACAGACTAGTTCGTCCATCTCCGTACTGGTTCGGCTTGGTATCGGCTCGTGCACCTGGGTATATATTATAGATAGCTGTGCACTCGCCTAGAAGATTGGGGCGACAAGATGCAAAGCACTCGTGATGTTTGAGTGTTTAATTAAATTTATTAATACGTGTTTGTCACGACGCAGACGAGCCAGCTAAATGAAGATGATGATTTGGTTGTCTTGTTATGAATGCAGATTTAATTGTAAATAGAACGGACACATATCACACCGTGCTGAGTGATGATAGGGCCACGGAACACTGCAACATCATCAAGATTGTGTACCCGGCGACAGTGAACGTTTCCCTGTCACCGTGATTGGGTGCACTGTGTACGTGCCATTATGTGATTAAAGCGGCAACTTCAAAGTCAAAGTGATATTGATCTCTGGGCGCAACAAAGTTGTATGATTGAACTGCAAACATTCGCTGAATTTGAATCAAAGTTTGGTGGTGTGGCCACGCATGGTACCATATGTCTATTGATGTATTTTTGGTGGTAAACTTCCCCTCCGGTGAGTGAGTGAGACGTGTATCGGACCGCAAGACTCCACTCCGCATATGCCCGCATACGTAAACCAAAACTGTATGATCCGTGTCACGTGACACGTGGCAGTCGAAAATGCCAAGTCAGCTCCCAGTGCATCGAGAGTTTTTATTTTATTTTAGTGAAGCGTGATGAAATTATACTTTATACAAAACAGAATCTACCCTTATATACTTGCCACAGAAATGTTGCATGGATGATTATTTAATAAACCTAATTGCATCAAGTGTTTCCGCAATTAACAGACATTAATCATAAACTTATTATCGTAACTTTAGCGGACGGCATATATTCACACACTACTAGTAATTGTCCTGCGCGCGTGAGTGTGTATCTGACATAATGATCGAAACTGTTTTCCACGAATTGAAGGAAGAGAAAACTTCCGTATAGGTACGGACACGTTCGGTAAATACCGTGATGTAACCCAGTTACGAATGACAGCCGAACGAGAACCGAATGAACGAACGAAATATAGCTACGTGAACCTTCGACAAATAACGTTGGGTAACTAGATTGCAATCTTCAAGATTAAATACATGTTTCACGTGCAAATACACACAGATACAGTGTTAAGTAATAGACACACACACACACACACACACACTCAAGCACCGTACGTACGTCTAGTGCTGCCATCTGTGAGTGTGAAACTTTACTGGTAATTGCTGTTAAGAAGCATGAAGTACCACAAACCACATTGTTGTTCTATCTAGCAGTATATTCTGTTTGTACGTACAAAATAACACAGCACTGCCATTCTCTAAAAGAAGTACTTAATACATTCGAATTTATTACACTTTATGAAATAATTCTAATAAGTAAGATGAAGAAGAACTCTTAACCTTATTTTCGTAATTTTTCTTTAGTTATATATTTATATAATACATATATTGCTCAATAAAAAAATGCAAATTTATATCTTTTTTCACCACATTTTATCACTAAACTAAATTATTTAAATATTAATTTCAATAATTAAATAAAAAAGCATACAGTGGAATCTACTTATAATGAACTTGAAAGAACCAGGAATTTGGTTCACTATAAGCGAGTATACACTATAAGTAAAGTAGTATGTTATGTATTTAGTTGGGACTCAGTGATAGGTTCATTATAGCCGAGATTCCACTATATGCGGGTTCACTATAATTGGATTCCACTGTATATGGTAATATCAATGTTTATTGTAACAAATTAATAAATAGATAGTTAGATTTGTGACATGTTTAGTTGCCCGTAGGCCCGTTAGATTGCAGTTAACGTGTGGTTAAAACTACAATGCTATTTCTCCTGTGGCCCTTTTAAATTCTGCATCTTTCCATTCAAAACTCTAACACACTTTAATGTCTGCTCAAGAATCACTGTGCATTTATTTTAAAAAAACAAAATTAATACATCTACTTCTGTACAATATATTAAAAAGAGAGCCACTCTCCTTCCCATTAATGTGAGTGAGAGGTCCGATAAACTAGAGGGTAAGCAGTACAAAACATTTCCTCATGAGTCCAATAACGTAGAGTCTGTTATTCTGCTAGCGAAATAAAAAAAATACGAACAAAAATATTCTCGCATGGCATGCAGAAAAAAAGGAGAAAATACTTCAATCCGGCACTACATTATACGTAAAAAGTAAAACCAACCGTGTTTGCTAGATTCGGGCACGTGTACGAGAGCGCGTCATGATTCGCTATGAATAATGAATGAACTAAACGTGCAACGCGCCTCTGACGGCGGTAAACGGGACCAGTTCCGGCACTCAGAAGCACACTCCGGGCGGTGACTTCTACCTCCGTCGCCGTCAGCACACTGGCTCCGGGCTATATATATAGTACACTGCCGACGATGTCATAGTTTGTTAAACATATTGTACTGGAAACAGATTTCTTTTAAAATCATTTTAATCGAGTCCCATATTCCTTCACCATTCACTTGTAATACGGTCCTGATTTAATCATTACACCTTCTAGATATTAAGTTCCAATTATATCCTGCTAGGAATTAATTAACACCTATATTGTATAATCATTTTAAACTAGTTTAACCCAGTTCCATTTTATCACATTTTCGCTTATTAAATTTCGTGTATATTACATCTTAAAATTCCCTTACTCCGGACCAATTTACCTTACTCCAAGCCTGTATAAAGATAACAAGCCGGAACTCATTTTTAAAGATTACGTGTTGTGTAATTTTTGTTGGTGTTAAATGTTAATTAAATTTAAAAAAAAATATACACATTCTTATAATTTCCCTTAATCTCTGATATCGTAATTTAAATTATGACTTTGAGGATATAAGTGACCTGTTAAGCGAGCAAGATGGAAGATGTACGTGCAAGAATTTGTCACGGAATTTACAGGATTTTTTACTTAATTTATCAGCACGTTAAAAATGTGCAAAAACATGTGAAAGAGAAGGAAATACTTACAAGAATATTTACACAGCACGCGGTGTTTTCTTTTAATAAACTACACTGTAAGGTATTCACGGTTCTTTACACAAGAAATATCTAGAATATCAGCGTAACAATTCAATTCAATTATACGTCTAGCACGAGCAAAGAACACTGTTGTATTTATCATTGCATAGTTGCAAACACAAATTTCTTTAAATATTTTGTTTTAAAAGAATGATTGTTATATGAAACTATTCTTACTTTTTAAAATCTACGTATCATTGTTTTACTAATTTGTATTTCATTTTTTTACAGGTAAGTTCATTCACATTTCTATTGCACTCTAAATACGTAAGTAAATATTTTTAAATTTTATAAACGCTATTTGCGCTGAGCGATATAGAAAACTGTTCATGGTGGTCGGTAATGCAGTTGCCTATCATACCGTGTATCGTATAAGAGCGGGGTAGGGCTTTAGTCAAAGCTCGATTAATGCCCTAAATTTACCGACAAGTATGGCGGGGTAGGTGCTAGACAACAGTAATTAAAAGCATATATTCCGAGTACGAAACAATGTTCATTGGTGATATACTAGCATCGTCAGCATTGGCTACCGGTCCAACACGTAGATTACTCTATCCCCTACCAGTGGCGTACCTGTAAACAATCACACAAGCGGCATTATCTTCCTATGAAAGATTCTACAGAACATGTTCTAAGTTTACCTACTAACATTTACAATTATCAAATATCGTGCACCGATTTAAAACCGGATCTAACTGTTTAATATAAAGCGTAGATCAGATTAGGCTAATCTTGAAACCATCACATGCTCGTTTAAGTCCGGGCGCCCTTTCTGTACGGTATTAATTAATAACTAAACGTGTACGTAAAGCAATGTTCAGAGCAACCCTACTACACAGGTGCGTGTGTATACGCTGCGGGGCTCAGTTAGGGTGCTCCGTCATACGTCACCGTACGGTAGCTCTAGTGTAGGGTCTAACTTAACCAATGAAACATCATGTTTCTCATTAAATAGGTGCCTGAATGCCAATTACCTACACGTGCTAACTCGATTGCTGCCCGGCACACGTGTATTTCTATACAAAATAGCCAATTTTATACCCAATTAAGCGCCGGAGTGACGGCGTAATGGCAATCAGTGGCTACGCTCGGCCGCACTGACACACAACCCACCACCTCTGTGATACAGTATCATTCACAGCTCGGACTCCCGCCGTTACATCTTCATCGTGCCACAGACAAACCATTATATACTACAGTTTGTCTGCGATCGTGCGTACATTGACAGCAACACGCATGCGCAACAAACAAAATGAAAAGTAATACACACCAGGGATGAGGATGTGGGGGTATATTTGTCTGGCTATGCGAATCACACCAACGGTATTTATACCAGTTATTTAATTAAATAATATTAATCCACACGACGCGATAACAATGTGCTATTCACAAGGAAACAATAAAATCAAATATCGAGTGCGTAGTTAATAAGCTGAATAATTCGGAGAATGCAACCAAAATGTCCAATTCGATGCGTGTTTCACGTAACCAAACCTGCTCTACCCCGGGCTAATCTATACTGTCTGTTTGTGTAGTGTATGTGTGAGTATTTACTGTTGGTTTTCAATTTAATCAATACAATTTTAATGAAGCACACCGAATATTTCGTTCCTGTACAATGTGTATATGAATGTTCCTCTATTTTTATGTACATGTGTTTATTAGTACATGTATTTGTATTTAAAGGTTATGTTTGTTTGCCTGTTTGTGTGTGTTATCTATAAATGAATATTTGCACAGTACTTACATGTGTTTTATACAATACAATTATCGATTATATTATTTAGAATGTGTATTATTATTGTTTAAATTTACAACACATTTTGCCTATTATAAAACTTCATGCAAATAATATGACATTTATATTTAATTTTTCTTGATGCTGAAAATAAAATTGTAAATAATAAATTACATTTAATTAAATGCAGAATGAATAGGTTATTTATACATACATACGTTTCTATATTCATGCACAGGCAAGTTCGTGCGTATGTATTTGTGAAGAGAGAATTGTTTTGTTCAACTAATTTCGTACATGACAGTTTTATGCGTGGGTGTGTATGTAATGTCCACAACAAGTAATAGTACAAAACAAACATCATTACGCAACTATGAACATCGGCGGTCATATGAAGTAACGAGTGTAGAGTTCTATTGTGAACACCGGAACCATTAAAAATAAATATCACATCCGCTAACAGACTATTTATTGTCCTTCTTGTGTTTCAGACAGAATATTTCTATCGATAAACAAAAAATGCCTGTATTCTATAACACGAGTTATATAAAGAATTTTTTATTTCAACCAAAATTTAATTCCAAAGTTGCCCTTGAAACAAAATCCAACCCCTGTTTAATAAATATACAAGTGCACTGCTCCCGAAACCATAATAAAACAATAGGTCTCCCCTCTGTAACAATTGTACCAACCTGGGCTAACAAAAATTCCCCAGATATAAAACTTCAATCAAGGTACAACTGTTTCACACTCCCTGGACATGATCCAAGTAGCCGTTGACAGAGATATATACTGGCCAGGCATAAGGAGGGGGGCTTGATCTATGAATGTTTAATGCCGGGCGGGCCGGACAAGAAAAGCGACACTAACCGCCCTTAATATAACCGCTATAAATTATTCTTCAACTCTCCTACCTTCCTCCTACGTCCGTGGGACCGGGTAATGTAATGATTCCTGCTGTAGCAGGACATGGAAGTGAAGTGGACAACAGCCGGCCGGCGGGGGCTTTTGTAGTTGGCGTCTTGAGAAATATCAGTTACAGGAAGGAAATTGTCAAGGGTAGTTATTGGCAACGTTGCAGAAAAAACTACTTCAGCCTTACGCATAAAATGGTACAGATAAAAATCGTATTTAAGTTACAAGTTTAAGCAGAATAATATTATTATTATATTAAAGTCATATACATTTTAATACAATATACATTTTCTGAAATGTAACAGTTCGTTATATTCGTACTATCGTTTATAAGAAAATTTCTAACGCGGTTTGTACCAATACAACGTATTTATTGTAGCATCTTATGCTGTTATCGTGTTATTTTTAACGAATCTCCCTCAAATTACTGCATATTTATTTATACATATGGATAACACAAATATTTGCATCAAACAGACCATTTCTTACACATATAACCTATTTCTCACGAGTCAAATGAATGGAACTATTGAAATTTTGTACACATGGAAAATGTGCACAGTACGTCGCCTGTTTTGTCACATTTACATAAACCTTTCTACTTCTACACAGAGCGACATTATTCTGGACCAAATACATAAATACAAATCTATTTTTTACCTGTCACAAACAAAACAATAAACAATTGAATATCGCCTCCTAGATAAAGGGTTAAAAACACGAGTTGGCCGTGGCCTGTGCGATCGTTAGTCAAAGAATCGAATACACGCAGTGCCGTATCTAACGGAATTAAAACTAATCATTCAATTTCAACCGAAAGCCGGGGGCAGCGTCCGCGATAACATTTTGACATTCATTCCTCGTATAAATAACAGATTACCGATGGCCGGTGTGACATTAATATGATTGAATAGGGCCCTTCAGGGCTGGATACACATACATACGAGTTAGATGTATCGAGTGTCTCATATTCGTACATACACGCAATGTGCAGAGATACATAGACCAATGGACAACCGGAAGGTGTTTGTGTGTGTGTGTACCAAATCAGTTTCACTGTCACTAAAATGATTCATACATGATGTATTGTTCTGTTTGTCACAATTTTTAATGCACCGTACTTGGAAATATCCGAATGTATATTACCACTTTTATTCAAAAGCCTAGACCGTTGAAAATCTTTGCAATTACAATGTGAAATTTTCAATTAATACTCTGCTTTGAAACCTGCGTAAATGAAGACTGTTTTCGTGGAATTGTTTTCATTTATAATATGTTGTGAAATTGCCAATTACTTTTTATGACTATCGTATCTACATATAATAGAAGTTTCGTAATGTTGTGTGCAATATCTTTACAAATCCAAATACATACTAGCCTAGCCATCAGTAGAGTATCTTTCAATTTCTTTTCATAATTTTCCATCTAGCACCGAAGCACTTTTCAAATCTTACATCAACAAAACTGCGAGGTGTTATTTTTAATCCGTGTTTTGTTTGGCTGAACATAACTATTAAATATCTGCCGGTGCCTTGGGTGGAAACTGCAAATGCGAAGGTTTTCCCGTATTTGTTTAGCATTGAGCAGATGGGTAAACAGACTGAGCGCTCGATATATACATACACCCCCACCCCGCGTCTTCCCTACCCCTTGTGCGCTGGTCTGTCGCACATTTGCCAGAGAGGTTGGAGTCAATCTCGCTGACCTGCAATAAATACTGAGACACCCCCTCGGAACAAGGGCTCCGACCACTATGCCATCGTACACCGAGTTAGAGCAATGTTCCATCTTGTGTTTCCAACTTATTGATAACGTTAAAGCGTCGGTCGCCATTCTGGCATTGAAGATTTAGAAAGATGTATCAGTGGATAATTCTTCTCGATGCTCTTCCAATATTTATACATTTCTCCATCATTTTTGAAGCGTCCTATTTATTATTAACACCATCTGCCATATAGTCGGTTAAACTTTAGAAAATACTATATTTTTTGTTCAGTTTTCTTGACGAACGAAACGTCTTTCGGAATGTTCTACGAGGCGAAATGTTTTTCAACAATTATCCCGCAAGTTCCTGGACGGAAGAGCTCTGGGTTGTTATTTATTAATACTGAATTTTGAGTCTTCGAAGTTCGGGGAAGAAGCAACTTGTTAATTATTTAACCGCCTTCGATATTCTGTGAAATGTTTACACTCGGATTCTCTCTCTTTCTCTCTCATTATTTCTCTCTCTTCGAACAAAAGTCTTATACAATATTCATACACCATTCGTGAATTCGTAAATTTCTGCAATGTGATTTTTATGTTTCTTCATTGTAATATTTTATATCCTGAACATATTAATGATTACCAAATAAATATCTTAAAATGGTTATTCCAACTGGTGTTTTTACGTTTTTTTTTTAATTCACTTGAAATAAATAATACAATTTAAATAAAAACGAAATATACATATTTGGTTGAAAGATGAAATCATGTTAAGACTATAATTGCATGAATACAAATTTCGTTAGCCGTTGTACAATATGAATGCAATATGATTATTTCGTTTTCCTCAACGACTGCAGAGAATATACGATATGGTAAAATTAAATTCGTGAATAATGAAATCATGTAAATAGACTGAATTAACTCAATCGTTCGTTTCACAAACAAGACGGAAACATGTTTATGTATCATTTGATTCGCCGTGACTGCTCGTAAAATTGACTTAATTATCTTGTTTACAATTCTTGTGTTTATTCGTCTTTTTTGTTTAGCCAAATTATGTTGAAATTCGAATGATAGAATATACTTGAATTTCTCAGTTACGGTACAAGTTTTCTTTTTACGTTGAACTCTTGATTAAACAATGGATATTTGTTGAATGTTGCTTGGATAAAATTCAAAACAAATCTAGTAAACATAACTTTACTACCTTGCCCTGTCGTTTACTTGAACGGATCGTAGATAACTATAGCGACGGTAAATTCTTCCCGAAACTGGGAGCATTCTGAACAATACAATCACGATGATCAAGTGGAGTGATTCGCGACATCAGAAACGTGCAATGTCTCTTCATTGCCCACACACACACACAGACATACGGAACATCGAGGTAGAGCAGCTCACAGGATCAGATCAGATACAAGACCTCTGTCTGTGTCGGTCGTACGGTCGGCACGTCTGCTCAGCAGACCCGGAAACCTTACGACACAAGCGATACACAGAACCGTACCGAACGGGAAATGATAACGAGATTGACGGATATGGATTATTGTTCGGAACGGAAATATGATCAAACGTGATATTGTGGTTGAGATGTTTTGCGAAACAGCTGTCATTATTGTGGTTCCGCAAATTGTTCAGGGGGTTAATTTCAAGTGAATCCTGCTCTGCTACCGTTGTGAATGTAGAAGATGTTACCGGGTGGAAGAACGGGCCGACCCACGGAGAAGACAAGACAAGGGTCCCTGCGACGCCCACTTCATCACCGCAGACACAGTAATCCAATAAACTACGTAGCCGGCGGTCGTATGCGCTCGGAGCAACCCGCAAGGGCCCCTCACGGTACATGGGGCACGTGACGTCACGGCAGTGTATTGTCACTAACTACGATCCGCCGCTAACATCGTGCACAATAATTGTCGTACATGGTATGAACGCTATCTGCAATAAATCATTGACGTGTACCTGATAATAGCGTAACGGAACCATCGACTTATATTGTCTCATCGATCTGTACAACTATGTCAATATTATCGCCAGTATCTGCCAGACGAAATGGTACGGTGCTAGGCATTTGCCGAATATAAACCCCGCGCAGTATCTATGTCTGATTCTGGTAGACGGTACGCCCGAAGCGGGTAACGCGAGCCAGTGACCGTGAACCGGTAAACGATAATGTAATAATATCAGGGTTCATGAACGGAATGAACAACGAACCGAAAGATATCGATCCCCCATGTGTGTGTGTGAGTGTGTTCTCGCTCGTGTGTCGCTCTTGCTTCGACATTTAGTTGATTACTTGATTGAGGAGGACGCTTGTGAAAAGTCCAGGAGACTGTGCCCAAAGATAGCATCAAGTTCTTAAGCATATGGATTTAACATTTTGTTTTTGAGTTTGCGGGTAAACCTTAGAGTATTTAACAAACCAGTTTTAACATTCTGGCTTATGTGGGGATCATCTTTTTATTGCATTCTTCAAATATTAAGATACAATAACACTAACGTTTGTTACACAAAAACAAATTGTTTCAGGTAGCAAAAAATACTGCGCGAGCCTCTCCCTTTCAGTCTGTGTTTTATTAGTGTCAAACATGAATTTACGGTGGATGCCATTTATAAAATTACTAACGCGAAGGGGACTTCGTCCATACTTCATATGATTTCACCATTAATTCCACTAATTTATGGTCTGAGCTTGAACAGCTGCCGTGTTTTTGCTAAACGTGTGGCACATTGCATTAGCATGTCAGACCCTCGGCGGTGGGGGGGGGGGGGGGGGAAGGTGTCACTGGACAATACTTTCCAATAAAAACCTCGACAGCTCCGGTGCAAAACTTTCGCATTTACCGAAAAATCGATCCGTTGTACAATGGTCAGTTTTTTTTTGTAATTCTTTTTTACCGTTATCCTTCGGTAATGCACACACCAGAATGGTACAAACTTTTAGTGCTTTTTAAATGCCAAGTGTTCAAATAAACTTTGAGTATATTGGACGGAATTTATTAACGGTCGTTACGGGTATATGATATCTAACATTACACAGGATTGAGCTAGTTTGCACGGTACGTTCGTGAACTATCTCACGTACGTATCACATCTTATCCGGGTATAGTCGATACATCTTCCTGTCTCTGGTTTGACTGGCTTGACAATTGTATGCAACTGAATCCTGTTCATGCATACAACTCTCGTCTTATTCACGTCTCGTTCATTTATCTTCGCCTCGGATCCATTTCGTTCTACCAGGTTCTTGCCGTTTCTTTTTGACAAATATGACATGAATACTTACATAATATTAATAATCGTATATTCCCGTTCTTGCGTACTCTCTTCACTCTGTTTTATCCAATATATGGAGTTTTCGTTCTTCTAAAAAAAAACGCAGGCTTTCATCTGATAATCCCTGCGTTAATCTTCCGAGTCTCTTATATCAAAACACCAGGAACTAATGTGGAAATCATAGCTCACTCCCAGTGATCATGACAAATTAAGCAGCCGGTGCACTGTTCGTCTGTTGGATAGTGTGGTCACTGGCATTTGCTCCTCAAAAGGGGCCCCTGGAACTTACCAAGTCCAGAACGTACCACGTCTGAAGACATTAATACATCGTTAGAGACAGCAGCGGCACATACGGTCGGTAAAGGCGCGCGGGTTGTTTCGACTTGTGTGCCACACAAAAAGTCACGTGATTTATGCCGGTATTAATCATAGCCGTTCGTGGCTAGGGGGGACACTGCGATAGTTTAACTGGTCAACAGTACTTGTTAAGAAAAAATGGCGCAACAGCTGTTTCCTTATAACTGCAGGGGGTGCTCCCAGAATGTGAAACCCTGAAGTATTCCTACTTCGAACCACGAAACGAATACGTGTACATTATTCTTAGAGATAATTGTAAACTAAATGTATAATAAAAAAATACGTTCCCTACGTTCTTCAGCATTTTATTATTCGGTTAAACCTCAGCAGTAGACTATATTTAGATTGGAACTATCGCACAGGCCCCACCACGATGTTTGTCGGCAATTCACTTAAGCACATGTGTGCGAAATGGTAGAAATTACGCGTGAAATTGGCGCTGAACGAACACTTAAACAGAGCACATGTATTGTTGAAAAATTAACACTGAAATAGATACTTCGTTTATGGGTTTGAATTTTAACGCATAACGAATTGACTGGGGCCGTACCATGTGTTAACAGATTTTTACGATTTAAAGCATTAAATAAAACCATTTTGTTTTATTTTCCATCGTTCATTTCCACTTCTTAGTACTAATATCTGAACAGATAGTATTATTTAACGAGCTCTGAAATTTATTTTTTACATTAATTGTAGGAGAGAAGGACAGAGAGACAGAGAGAATTTTGGTGTATGGTAAAATTGAAATAGAAGGCTCTAAATTACTATTCCACTGAACATGTTCTCACAATATTTTAATTAGACCTCCCATCTAACTCTCATTGCTTAAAGAAATTAATCTACTGCATGGTTTAAATACAAAGCGGCGAGCAACTGCTAAAATACAAAATATTTGTCAGTCACACATGTGTTCCTCTGCGTCACAGTGTTTCAAAGAGTGTTATGAAAAAGTTAAGTGCACGGCTCCGTTTTTTTTTTTGCTAACATTTTCTAGTTGTTTAAACACTTTCATGCAGAAATAATTTCGAGCACCGAAAAAAATGTACAAACATACAAAATGTTGGTAGCATGTGTTTGAAACATAAGTTTTTTGTACTTACCATATGTTTCATTGTATATATTTATTGATCAAATTCTTAATAATGAAAAGAAACTGTAAATTATGTAATACTATACTGCTGGCAAGCGGAAAATTCTATACATTAAAATCAGAAAGTTTTTTTTTTATTTTATTAAAAGGAATCATGTCAACATAAATTACAGGTTTTCAATTTCAATTTCCAAAATACAGACTCCACGGTCCCAATATAATTACAGAGCAAACTCATGACATCCGTTACCGATTTCATTTGATACGAAACTTTTTCTTTTACTTTCAATGCTTTTGCTGCGCAAATTTTCCGAATAAAAACGTCACTTCTGTATCATTAGGGTGTTGACAAATTTTAATATCAAGTTCAGGCGAATCTGTTGGATCCCCCGACAGATCGCAGCGACCCCCCACTTTGAACTAACATGTCTCCCCCAAGCTCGGAGCATTGGTTGTCGGCATGAAGTGATCTCCGTTAAGGTTAGACGATATTAGTTCGAAGAAAACATAATTTATAACGCGGAACCCTTAAATTACGAGAAAGGATTCTCAAGTGGGGAAATTGATTTTCGGTGTTTATTTTTTCAAATTATAGCGGCTGTTATCGATAGCAGTAAATCATGTACCATTATGCAGACTAAAAATACTATTAATCAATTTTTGTGGTGTGATAATAGCTATCTAAACCGTTTTTGAATGTTGGCACTCAAATGTTAAAAATTAACGGTGGGTCTGGATTAGATTGTATATCGCATCATATTACAGTATACATTAAATAGTCTCATATATTATTTAAGCTTACATTAAAATGGTATATTTCTCTTCTACCTGCTCTCTGCTGTAAAATTAACAAAAGAGCCATTCTTGATGGAGTTGCTATCTTTTCCATCTTGTCTAATTACTTGGTCTATTAAAAAACGTCTTTAAAAAGAATTCATATTTCCGTGCACGTCAAGAAAACATCAGCCTGGGTGGATTTTATGGCCGGGGATAAAGTTAAAAATCGCGCAGGTCTCGCACCTTACGAGATAAAGTCAAGAGTCATATCATCTAGGTGTAGAGCAGTAGTAGTCAATTCACCACACGATGTGCACACACACACACACACACGTACATCTCCTCCTTGTGTTCTCAACACAAACACCGGACTATAAAATTTTATAACCTGCATTTTTACAACGTTCCATTTTTAACGGCAAAGGTTTTTTCCTCCTCGCGGCTTGTTTAGTGCTCTGCATCTCTGACTGAAATCGCGCGTGTGCACATTACAGTTTTGGTGTTTTTAATTCATCTCTGCCACAGTATCTTGTGTAACGACCACAGTTTTGAACTTTTATTATTATCGGTGGGCATAAAACGGTCGATTTTACCAGTCGTGTGACAGTTGTAAAAGATTCGTATTAAATCAATGTACAGTAATTGAGCGTGGTTGTACAAGGTAGACATATTCGTCACTGGTTGTGTGCATTCATAGATGGTGTTGTTAAATATATAATTGTCCACACTCATATTACAGAGTTCTGTTTTAACAACTGGTACAACAGTTTGTGTTTAATTTTTTATTTGCACAGCAACGCAACGGTTAAATGTAAATCTAACCTCACTTATATGAACGAACTGTCAACACAAAAAGTAAAACGTAAATAAAGTCGAGAGAGACGCGGGCACAGTATTAATTTATGTATTTCCTCGCCAGTTTAATTTACCTGGTTTACGCTATTGTTTTCACTATCTTTTGTTTGAAGATGCCAGGTAACGAGGATTAACTGCAAGCCATGCTGTTCAGACATTAGTCAAACTAGACTTGGCAGTGTCGCTAAGATAAAGTTACATTCACAAACAAACACAAACGCTTATTGCACGAAGATAGTGAAAACATGAATCTGTTTTATTTATATCTGGTTCGCATTTGACATTTTGTAAATAAATATTGAAGTTGTCAAAACATAATAAACAAACAAATAAACAAGTGTGTTGTTTGTTTTTGGTATCTTGCTTGATTTTATACGATAAATTATTATGGTTTATAGCAAAAACTATTTACGTTTAATAGTGTGTTTTAAATCTCGAATAGTGCGTGAGTTGAAATGTTTATGCGTATGGATGTAGGAGTATGAAATGTATTTTAAGAGCATTGCACAACGGTACTCCGTGTGCCTAAAACCGGAAACGGTCAACCTCCAGTAAACATGTTCAATGGTGTTACCCTAGTCTCGAATGTACACGCTTCGCCCGGTTCGGTTCGACTCCTTAAAATGTAACTAGTGCTTTAACATCGATAAACCATTACGCGAAGCCGGTAATGGCTAATACAGAAGTTTAGAGGAGTTACTTTTCATAACCCCGCAGGCCCGGATCGAGGGATAATAACCCGCCCCCCTAAACCATACCTAACGGTAAACTATATCAACAACAAAAAAGTTTTAAATTCACACTTCTCAGTGCTTTAAATTCGTAGTTTTCTATATGGAACATGGTTTTTACTTTCTTATATACTGTATAAAGAAATATTGTTTGTAATATATTGTACACAATTATTTAAAAACAAATTTAAAAAATCATAATTATGCTATTTTAAAAGGAAATTAGCTAATAATGCGGGCCTGTAAAAATTACCCCCTCATAGTAAAGTTGGTCGGTGTTGTTGCCCCCCACATTAATGGACATTATTGTATAAAATGAGATTACATTTAACACTCAAAGGATATGGCTCTTGCTTGCAGTTTTTTTATAACTTCATCTAGGGTTTATACTGTTCAACATCATAAACTTCTCTTGAGATGCAAAAATGAGTTGTGATGATTTTTTTTAAGCGAAAATTAATGCACAAATTTTAACCTGTACAGAATAAACAGTACGCTTTCAATGTAATTGGAGTTTATTCAATATTATCAAAGCATGCGGTGAATGTTACGCAAACAATTGTCAATTTACGTGCATATATTTATGCTCGTAAAAATGGAAGTTCTTTTCCGAATTGGGAAATAAATTTAAATTAAGCTTTCACTGAACGTACAGTATTGCCAATTTTCCAGCGCCACAAAACACATTTGATGCATGGAAGTGTTTGGTGGAAACTTTGTAACGAAAACAACATCGCAAGCGTTTCATTGTGTTGTTTTTTTCGGGTGAGAAATGTCAAAATTCAATCTCCCTAAAATCTCCATACATACCAACAAACAGCAGTAGAGTTTCACCGCACAACAAACACTTTTCCCGTGTTCCACTCAGAGGCCACAAATTTCCGTAAAAGCACACAGTGAGACCTAGAACATTTATACCTTTCCACACAACCGTAAATTATTCTTCCAGACAAATCTCTCGCTCTTAAAAGTTTCATCCCGAACACACGGGTGCTCCGTACCGTGTCTTTCTTCTCTTGCCCCCGCAGTTCCTCTCATTCAGCCCTACTCAGCTCTGCCACACACTTAATCCTTGCCCGCCAAAGTGTCGGAGGAATGGCTGTTGGGTTTTCGGGACGATATTGAGGAGTTTTCAAACGCGATCGACAACGCACAGGGTGAAGTTTCGGGCTAATTTATTAGAACGTGTAGAAGAATTCGTGTCACCATAAACAATAAATACAAGTGATCTATGGCCAATGAGCTAGCAAGAAAGTGTTATTGCTATATTCAATGGTTAGAATGTTGTAATTTGATCAAGAATGACTTCCTTACAGAATATATATTTATGTACCTAGGATATAACAGCTGGTCTCCAGTAAGAGCACATATACGTCAACCTGTCGGACCTCATATTAATAACAACACTATCTTGCATTGAAATAATGATGTTTTTCCCTCGTTCTTGTCTAACAAGATCTCTTCCGAGTGCCCCGAGTTCTCAGAACGTGTATTTACAAATATCCGTGCAAGCAAAATGAAAAAAAAAAGAGTTATAATTACTGCTGTCGTCACTTGCTCATATGGGGCCCAAACGCTTTATGGCGCTAAATAAATGTAAATTACGCGCGTCAACAGAGCCGCAGCGGCGGCTTATAAAAACGCCCGTACACAGTTTTCAAAACATCTTTAATCCGTCGTGTCAAATATGTTTGGAACATTCGTTCGGTGTGATTTACGCATGTACGCATGCGCTTACCACACGGACTCACACAAACACAGACAGATTATGAAACCATTTAGGAATGTTGAAAGGTTCTAGGTTTTTTTTTATTCAATGATGTAGTTTTTTTTTTTTAGTTTGATACAAATGTGTCATTAGGGGTTAAAGTATGTTTTGATATATTGAGATGTTTTATCAAATGTGACAGCGCTCTCTTAGGGGTTTTTGGAGTTCTTTTTTTGATGATAACATTATGTTATGTTCCATTTCTAATAATTATACATTAATTTTATTACTATTCAGTACTATATATGTATATATATATATATATATATATATATATATATATATATATATGTATATATATATAATCTTAATATAAAATTCTTTTCAATCTTTCACCAGATTCTAATACAATATTCTTTGAGGGAAAACAAAAGATTCACTCGCTTTATATAAAGAGGGCTACGCTAACCAACCCCCTTCCTCCTTCTCGTGTCTGCAAATGGAACAAAGTATCCACTGTCAATCGATAAAATACCATGAAATTCTTTGCATATTTTTGAAATTATATTCTTTATAAAAACAAGATTGGATTATGAATTTTAAAAATACAGCAAAAGTAAGGTTGTAATTTTAAATGTACGGATATCAATGTGTGCTTGGGGAAGTTTTTGTAGATGGAGTGGTTGTTGAAGAAAACGATATCAGAACTTCGGCTTTCCTTGGAAATCTCATTTCAATTCTGTGTGTTATTATTTGCATAAGTATTAAATCTACCAATAGCCAATGCATCAAGTCGAACGCTGAATCGGTAAAAAAAAAAACACACTTCTTTTCAATGCCACGCGAACAAGATTTATATCCGCGATTCGTTCTTTAAAATCTTTAATCCAAACATACGTACAAAACTTCCCCGTGTGCCGAATGAAAATAAAAAAAGACTGTTACTTAAATCTAAAGATCTTAAACTCCTACATGGCGACAAGCAAGCAAGTGAGTACAAAAATAAAAGAACACAACGGACGAGAATGATGCAAGTTTTTTTTTCGTCGTCGGGAGACGTGTAACGTATTTATATAACTATATATCGGTACGTTTATCCGTTCTAGTAGTCGTATTGAATTCAAATAGTTTCGATCTGTAGCAGCCGGTACAAGGCTCCCAAGGGAGAGATGTACCCGGGCAGTCTCTCAGGTGGGCGAATGGAGAGCGGGGGTAATGAACACGCGCAGATGGTTACCGATAGAGGCGCTGTACACGGCTGATACCCTAGCGAGATAGCAAACACGAACACACACACACACTGGGAGAAAGAGAAAAATAATAGAAAAACACATTCAACAAACCTGAGGCCATCTTGATAACATTGCTTGTTGTAACGCAGTACATTCAGTGAACGGCGTTGTGTTTGCTCTTTGATGGCTCTAGTTCCGTGTTGTTTCCGCTAGGTGCTCACCGTGGCGCTGGTAGTAGTATTGTTGTAAACTGTGCGAGAAAAAGTCTGGAGGTAAACGGCAGAAAGTAACAGAGAATTGTGAGGTTGTAGAAAATATTTTATTTTCTAAATTCACATATTCATTTTAATATATTTGGTATTTGACAATGTTGTGCAATCTGTAGTTCTCAGTAAATAATTGTACTACGCTGTGATTGTATTCATATCGACGAATGTTACTGGTTTTTGACTTGAATACTATTATTCCAATGTTCGCATTTCTCTCAGCCAAAACAACTGGTTAACGGAATAAATTCCCGTTTTATGTGCACCCGGATATCACAAGTTTCATGCGGTATTTTCTCCAGCAAGTACCTTCGTCCGTCAGTAAATGATCGCACTGAATGATACCCATGAATATAAACCGTCACTTTCGAGATATATTACCTTTCATGGCCTCTCCCGCCGAACAGTGCTTCCAAATCAGAACTGTGTGTGCCTGATGTTTATAGTTTGTAGATTTTAACGAACCATTCTTCTATCTTAAACGTTGCTGTTTACTATAATTATGTTATTATTTAACAGGTTAATATTTTAAATACACATGTGTACTTCTAATAAAAACCGTTACTAGATATAATATTTAACGTAAATACTTGTGGTGTATTTCAAATAAGGAAGATGTGAAATTATGGTCTAGTATTGCATCATACAAATGGTAAACACAAACACTAGCTAGACAAATGAGTAACACTTGCATACACACCTACACAAGTAAATAAACGTCATCCCTCTAATATACAAAACTATACGTACATGTATACACAGACACAGATATACACACACACATGCATATATAGAGTAAGAGACTGTACACGCAATAATAAATAGTGTGTACACATACATAGATAGTTAAACCTCACGCACACACGTTCAAACACGCACGCACGAACTCACATACACATAGCGTAGTGTAGAAAATTAAATCACGAAAATCTGCCAACCCAATTCTGATTTTAACACGATTGTGTACGCAATTTACAACCCCTGGACACTGTGGGATGTTCTACCCCCTTTCCCACCCCCGCCCTGTCCCATGCGACCGTCACACTGTTGTCGTCAACGTTGTAACGTTGAAATTTCCTATTTCTTCAGCCACGGGCGCCGAGTTAAGGTCGGTAAATTCAGTTTAGTCCACCCCCTCTAGAGATATTAAGATCGTCATTTATACGCCCCCTTCCCGCCACTCCACCAGTAGTAAGATACGAATTGCGGAAAATAATTTGTTAAATGTGAAATGAACTTTGTATCAATGCTTTGTTCTGTCAGATCCTGTAAGCAACAAGTTAGTATTTTGTTTATGAAATATAACGTAACGTAATTTTAAATATGTACTAGATATTTTCCCTTGACAGGGATAAAGAAAATTGTCTCTATTAATGAAGGAAAATTTATTTTATTATATGTTTCCAATAAGCAATATAGTTATACTTTAAGTAATAAATCCAATAGTTAACCTATCAACATTTAAAACGTTGATTTACATCAAATCACGATTGTTTATATCACCACTGCTAATGTCCATAAATAACTTTTTTTCTTACGCGAAAAATGCATTTGAAACAATTGCCATCACAAACTTTAGCGACATGTACGTTGATCTACGTTCTATTAGAACCAACGACGCCGCGGTCTGGCCAGACGCCCGTCGCGGGGAGCAGGAGGGGCGCCTTGCTTGGTGGGCGGGAAACTAGATAAATAAATCAATCCGTACCCGAAACAATTCTAGCGAGAAATAAGGAAATTTGAAGGGAGGTACGCACGAGCCAGCAGCAATGTGATTGAATGCAGTGCAGCGACGAGGTCCCTCTGCCAAATCGGCAAAAGATGTCCCGTCGATAAGATTTAAATTAAGTCGAATAGCTTCGCTATATAAATTGTTGCACAACACACAAATAGTTTCGTAGAACATAATTTATTCCTGTTGCTAGGAATTTCGTAGTTCTCTAAAACGATATTCACTTGAAGAATTGGTTGTTTATATTTCCAATTCGAATAGTTTTTTTTTTTTGTTAATTTTAGATATTCTATGTGGGGTATTACTGATATATAAGTGTAGTTAAATGATTTACGGTTATTTTTATTCTGTTTCGTAATAGATTAATAACACTTGTTTGAAGAGGAAATTTCTTTGCGTTAGCTATTATTAAAAAGCACTTATCATTCATCATCTCTTCGTTTGTAAATGTTGAAATGGATGAAAACACCGCCACAGTGTATGTGTTATTAACATTTTTTTGTAAAAAAGCCAGCCGAATACATGTATGGGCCGTATTCTTATAAAGAGAGACGCGTAATTGTTATTAGCCCACGGGCGCCAAATAGCTGAAGACGAACCTGCATACATCTTATCTCGCTAGTCATACGCACGTACATATGAACTTAACTTGTCTTTACATGTTATTACTGCTGACAGGTATGTTATTCTCACGGTAGAAATTAAGAAATTGTAATTAAATCGATGTTTAATGCACGGTTGAAGAATTGAGCAACTTTGAACAACTAGACGAACAATTATATATCTTCTCTCAGTAAGTTTGGTTTATGATTAACAGCTAAGACCTGTAACACGCATCCTTTTAAAATGCACACAGTATTCAGATCTATTTGTCTTCTCCTTGATCAATCTTCTCATTAACATGTCAACCTAAATCAGGATTAAACACCGGTAATTAAATGTAACTTTCCCACATGGAATGTGTTCCCGTTTCTCATAAAATAAAATAAAATTTATGTACCTGTATTCTTCGAAAGTTCTTTACAATTTATAATGAAAATATCTCAGAACGATCTCACCATCGAATAACAAAGCCTGGTACTATAATATCAGAAATTTTTATTCGATATACACAGAAAAGAATATGTTTTACATGGCAAAAAAGCAATTATGAAATATTTCAAGTACAATATGTAGTACAAAAGATCAAGACGAAGAAGAGGATAAACGGTGTTATAAAAGCAATAAATTTTTCGGCAACAAGAAAAAACGCCACAAAAGGGGGTAGCCATTACAAAATTAATTACGTTAAATTTGCAAGTGGCGATTGTACGCCATGTTGTGGCGACCGCAGCGACGCAGGTGGTGACATTAGTAACTTCTGGAGGAGGGTGTTGCGGCAATTACATAATGCACCGTACAAGGGCGGATGGTAACGCAACGATTAGCTTCGCTCATTAGTCCGGCACTAGTGGTGGACTAGTCGCTACACACGCGGACACCCGACTTGGCCCGAATGTCACCGACCGTGCTAATTTAATTAGTGTTAATTGCAATTTGTTCTTTTATCAACGTTAAATGTGCCGTGCAAGTAGTTGCCAATTAACATCGTTGTTTGCGGACGACACACGTTTCGCAACCAGCTAGTGATGTTGTTTATTACTGGCGAAATAGTTGGCAACACTGATGCTTCTACACGTCATGACAGATATCCGCATGTTTTTATGTCAAAACTACAGTTGTATTTCGATGAAATTCCCGGCTGTTATTTAATAATACATGAAACTTTACTGCTGTAAAATCTTGCGGATTTGTAAATTGTTGTAATTTAACTTTCGTGTAATAACTCGTTTCTTGACAGTTCACTCAGTGGCTGGCACAAAGCAGACATGTCAACATGCTAATGCAAGTGGTGAGCTGGCTGTCTGCATTGCAGACAAGCCATGTGCGTACCCGGTGTTCATTAATTCGTCGGACAACAGAGCCCTGTCACACGTACGTCAGTGTGTGGTATTGTGAGAGTCGCTGGAGAATATTGAAAAGGACTATTGCATCGTCGTCGTACTTGCGTTCAATTTGCAAGGACATAATTTTCAATCAATCGATCACCATGGGTGTCCCGCCCTTCTGTAAAATTCACATGTGCCACCCTCTCTCTCTCTCTCTTCGTCTCGCTTTATACTCCTGCTGTCTGTCTGTCTCTCGATCATGAAGTGCTTATTCCAATGAAGCGTTATCTGACGGGGTTGAAATCCTGTAGGTACCCATTTGTTAGTTCATCTGCCGCGCTCCCTTGCTGTAATTATTGAGCTGTTTCAATGGTGATCTAATGAAAAGGGATTTTACTAATGCGGAAAAGCCATATATCATTTGTTGTCCCTTGTGGTTTTGTAGAGAAAGATCAAAATTTGATACGGCCGTATCAGTTATTTGTGCTCCGTAGTTCCTATGTCAATCGCACTGGCTTAGCCATACAATGTTATAACAATTAATACGTACAACCAAAACTAATAAAATACAGTGAGGAAACTAGAATTTAATATTTGATTTAGCCAACCATACATAATATACAATTGCAAATATTTAATGTCTATTATAAATGAACAATTAATTACTTTGTGCAATTTGTAATTAATAATTCAAATTGAAAATCATGCAATACTATACGGCTTTCGTCGTTTATATTACAGTAAAGTCGCGATTTAGTGAACTCTCGATTAAATGAACAACCCGATAGAGTGAACACTTAAATTTTATCATTGCGTCCCGATATAGTGAACAACTGTAAACCCCGATATAGTAAACTATGGTATTTGCGATACTTCTCTGGGGGATCCCACTAAATATGAATCTAGATGGAGCGTAAACGAAAATACTTGAATTTAAAACAAAAAAATTAAATACTTAATGTCTGGGTAAAGGAGAATGTGTGACCGTGTTTGCTAGTAGAATATTGCAGTTTGCTCGTGCTACATGATTTACGACAAAAATTAGTACAAATTAACATGAAAAAAAGCGTAAACAATCCAATATTATTTAATTTTTTTCGCTTCTGAAATAAATAACCTTTTATATGTACATTCCAATTACATAATATGTACACGTATACATAATATTATGTAATAGGTACATGTATTTTTTTTTTTAATTATTTTATTGTAGATTTTCTTTTGTCAATTGTAGATCTTGAGAAGAAGAAATATTGAATCCAAAATGATTGGAATAAATGACTATAGTTCAAGATAATAACAGATATGCGACGTTTCGACCAGATGTTTTTTGGTCATTTTCAAGCAAATCACAAAATTCTAGAGGAAAGAAACATAAACAAAAATATTTTCTAATATTTTTCAAAATATTTTTGTACTTTTTGAGTGTAATTCTCAAGAGATTTTGTTTATGTTTGTTTGAACTAGAATTTTGTTGATTTAGGTACCTAGAATATAAGTTGTTTCTCAAAATATCTGAGTGAGACCAGAACCCCGAAAATGTAAACACCCCTAAAAAGTGAACAGGCTTGGCCGGAATTAGTTCACTAAATCGCGACTCTACTGTACTAACAAAACCAAGAATGGCAATTTGTAATATGTATATATATATATATATATATATATATATATATATATATATATATATATATATATATATATGTATATAATTATAATTGTAATCGGTATATTGACAAATTAATATACTGATAATGGGATGTGAAACATCACTATTACATTATTTAGTCATCATTTATGTTTCGGATGTATTTTTAAATTATTAAACAATAAAATATTCATCAAAGTATATATATATGTATATATATATATGTATATATATATATATATATATATATATATATATATATATATATATATATATATATATATATATATATATATATATATATAGCTTAAAATATAAACATTAAATACTAATATTTTATTTTATATATCGGCAATTAAAAAATATGCAAATTTATTGCTACAATACGATGTACAATTCAAGCTCATGTTTTAAAGTACCGTTGAAAAATAACGGCATGTCAAAACTGTGACACGATGAAAAATGTCATTGTACCGGATGAATAATTTGGCGTACTCGTATTGTACGGTAGAAATACCGTTTTAAAACCTTAACCAATAAGGCCAAAATATACATACGTAGTCGAGAAGTAAAACTGTCATTTTTAGAAACCATGTCATCTATGAACTGGACGAGAAACTAGATATTCTATTTGTATAAAATATCATCTAGTACTTGTATAAACTGAGTATAAACTGTCCACATCTTACATTTCTAGCCTTGTATTTCTTTCACTCTCAAAAAATACATCTTCACATTAATCTGTCGATGGATTCCGGGAGTAAATTTATAACTTGTTGCAATTTGTTGTAGCGTGAAAGAAAACTAGTGCAATTACCGTTCACTGGACCTCGAACCATCTAATCCTTTCCGGCAACAATCTCTTATTGTTTCTGCCCGGCAACCGGTATTGTTTTTACGGCATTCGACTCATTAAAAATAGCTCAACGTGCACTGTAGTAAATCTCTGTTGCAACAGCAGCAGCAGCAGCAGCAGCGAGAGAGATTTAGTTCCCCTCGGCTGGCTGGCGTTAGTTCGTATTATATTGTATCACAGCGCGCTATCTGTCATTACCGGATGTGCACCAGTATCCGTTGTCAATCATTAACAAAATTACCGATCGCGCGCCCGAGTTCAGAACTAATAAAAAGTCTCAAGCACTTCGGAGGGGCTGCCCGCTGGTTGTACCGACGCCCGCGTGCGTCGAAGGGGCCGCCACGGTCACATCTGTTGCAAAAACGCACGTCCACATTCCAGGACCGGCCTCGAGCAAAGATCACAAGCTCTATTGTCATTTAACAGTCACAAATCAGCACAGAAGAGATTTGTTTTAAACGCCTGAAAATGAACGATTTGTTAAATAAAGTATGTAGAATACATATTGAAAAAAGAAACAGTATTGTTGGTACATGATCTTTAAATAATTTGCGATAAGCAATGTATTATTTAAGAATAGTTACAATAAAAAATATCCTAGTCCTGGTCTGTCTGGATGCGTTTACGGGGCCTGCATTGTTGGCAGCGGCGCACGATTGGGTATTGCATCATCTGTGGCCACCCCTGACTTTCACTCCGCATACCCCTAGCAAGTATACAATCCGCACTGCACGGCACAGACGTATATTAGCAACGGCTGAATATCGAACCAACTTGAAGGATGCTCTCATTAAGAGGATTAAAGAAATTTTTTAATAAAAATCCTAAAACAAACTCACAAAGTTTTAGAGAACGTGTGAAATTTTAGATTACACCCTCTCTGGCCGGGTTGATTAGAGAAATTAACTTGTACATTATGAATTTTTGGGGTGTGTTTTACTTGTACTAATTTCCTACGTGCTTGCGTTCAAATGGGGTGCAATTTTAGAAAAACTTTAATGAAAAATAGGGTAGTGTCTAATTCTTAATATGTATAATTGAAATTCTAAATTTTACGTTTCTTGTTCATTTAAACCTGTCAATGTTTGAAATATAGTTTTAGAGATTAGAGTTTGTCGAGATATTCCATTAAACTAACGACATGGAAGATACCATCTCGTTAATTTGTTTTATTGTCCGAAATCATGGCCGGCTGTTTCTCCAAATCTATCTCTGTAATATTCATCATCGTCGCACTCATAAATACCAATTTCAATTTCCATGTTTCTATTATTTACCCTCGAGAGAACCTATTCATTTGTCCGTTGGGAGAATGTGACCTAACTGTCTGTAGGTCATGCATGTACGTACGGCCGCTTTATGCGGTGATCATTTCGCGAAGCAAATGAACACCATCTGCTACATTCCAAAGTTCTATACACGCTTAGAAACAGTAACAAGCTACTAATAAAACGACTGTCATTGTGTAGCATTCATATTGGGGTACGAAATATTATTCCGTAGAATAGTCTATATGTTTCACGTCAACGATTGGGAGTTTCAATTAATAACGAAAGCTTCACCAGTTTTACCTCATTAAATGAATCACTTCATGTTGATTTGTAGTTATTTAGTAAATCATATTTGCTACTGGTGTATTTCTACACCGACTGCACGGAATCTTCCATTACAGATTATAATCTAGTTGTGCTGATGATGCTTTTGGCCTCATCACACGTTCATCTACACTCACTCACTTTTCGCTGCTCTGTCTTGTGTAATCTGGAAACTTTTTACCTGACTCTGCCCTTTTATCACCGAACTTCCGTTGTAATTGTCTTTCGGTTGGTATCAGTGTGCGTGCTCGATGTGCTAATTTGGTCCAGGCAGTTCGTGCGTGTCCTGAAAATGGTCGACGACGAAAAGAATTAGACGTGAAGGGGTTCGACGGTCTTCGAATCGTGACGCGGGGTGGATTTCATCTTCTGCAGAGTTCTTCACAAGACGAACAGAGAGAGAGAGAGACAGCAAGTAAAGCGGAGAAGCAATGCTTTGAAGTGTACACTGTTGATCTGACAGACAGACAGGGTTGCCAAACTTACAGGGATCCTGCCACTTCTGTGTTTGAAGGATAATTCAATTAGTTTTAATATTCTTTACGCTTGAATTATGCAGGGAATTTATATTGAAGCGGAATTAGATTAGTTCTAACTGCGTATTCCTCGTCTATGATTACTGGATGAAGTTCTTTGTTTTGTACGCTTCTCTGCTGCCACTGCTTGCTTGGATTTAATTCGGTTTTTGAGAGATTTTCACTAAGATTTTGTATAATTGTTTGTATTCCGAAATGTATTTCGGCATGAAACTCTTAACACGATGAACCTTAAATCATCATCCGCTACGTTTTTCTTTTTGCCAGTTTTGTTATGACCTACATTTGGGCACTTAGTGTCATAACCACACAAACAACTTTAGAAGAAAGTTAAGAAAAGTGGTCAGGATACATTTTATATATTTTGAAACCAACATTGATGTAATATATAATAAGAAATAAGACCCGAATACTGTAAGAACTGAAAGATGTATGAGTGCCGCATTATTTGTCGAAAGTTAAAGAAGAAAAAAAAACCCTGCACACAAGTAACCTGGTTCTTGGAAAACTTGCAACATAAAAACGTGTAAGAAAAATTTGTTCCACCTAACACGCAACGAGACGACGTGTTCGTGTACGTTCGTGTCAACACGTGCGTTCTCGTGTAATGTATGCGCAGCGTCATCTATTTTTACGTAACACAAACTTTTGTAATAACTTTAGTATTTAGGAAAATTGTGCATTCCAAACGTGCACGCCCAGGCACGCCGATAAATTTATAAACGAAACGTTAAAAAATATATTGCACCGAAAAAAAAATATTTGCGGAAATAAGTGTTAAAGTTGGACGATTTATAAGAACCGTATTGGAAACAAATACATTTGGGACGTGAAGGATGGGAGAAACTGTAGACCAGTACTTACCAAACCAAAGCATACTATAGTGTCAGTAATAATATCGTTGATAATTTATTTATTTTGTTTAATAATATTCACCATCTAATATACAAGCAATAAGATCTATTTTTTATTTCCATTTTACATATTCACAAATCTACAAATAATTTCCAACTAGACATCCGAAATCTCAATATTACATTCAGAAAAACAGTCCGACCGACAACAGACAGAAGCTCCGTACCTAAAAAAAGTACAATAAGGCGAGAATCTTTTTTGACAAGCACTGGCACAGACCATACAACGTGCAAAATGAAAGTGCAATACGAAGAAAAAGAAGAGGGAATCGTAGGAAACGTAGATTATTGGAATGTCCGCATGCTATGACAAATGTATCTAAGATATTGCAGCTGTGATTGAGAAATAAACACTGTTCAGACACAGGACACCCTCCACCCCAACCCGCACCCTACCAGAGCCAGAGCCAAGGAGAATGTGGCACCACTTGCTTTCCTTCTACGCCTTCAATACAATAGCTTCGCGTGTTTTATAACCAAAAAACGACGGTTAAAAGTTTTTCGATAAGCGCCCAGCAGTAACGTACAACTTTCTTCTTCTTAGTCTTATTCGATCCTCCGTTGCCCGCCCAACGTCCAACGAGCAGAAAAACTTAAACGTTCGTTCGATACTACTCTGACCATATATATATATATCTACAGGACAACGTTCTCCTGTGAATGTATTGTCGTCCATTTTATTTATTTCTTATATGGAAGCTGGTTAAATTATTGCACGATTATTAATGTAAAGGTGATATAAGTTTCCTTCCCGAAGCTATCCTTGGACACCTGAAATTTACGATAGTTCCATTTTAAACACGGAATCGTTAAGATGTCAGCTTTTGTGCTCGAAACTTTGCTAGGGTTTTCTTTTTGTAGTTGGTAGCAATGTTTAATTATTACAGGATTCCGTACGAAGCGATATATGAGAATAGATAAACTGGCTTTAAGCTTTACCACCAGAAATCAGGTAATAATTGAACATTAACGTAAATTTCAGTTCAACATATTGTACAGCATATCTCTGCTGCCAAGTTTATTTCTTCGCGCTTCAACCCTGAACACGAATCAATACGATGGTAAAAACTAATTAAACTAGCTCATTAATTATACGCATTTAATAATACCCCGCATTCTGAATCAAGTATAATTAATCATACGTACCTCACTTGTACGTCTAGCGAGCCGTGACTAAATGAAATCGTGCGTTATTTCAAGACAAAATTCTACAAGCTAAAATGGTATCACGAGGCGCCTTGATTTTCCTATCAAGTGTCGTCTATTTTCCGCTTTTCACTTCAGCGAAATTGGCAGGTAAATTAAGAACACCACTTCGGGTCACTGACTAGTCATAAAAGATTACGAGACAAACAACACCCGGCCCCCTCCCAACACGCACGCTACCACTACGACACTGCGCTTACTAATTAAGACCCTCCTTGCATTATTGTTATACACCGGAGCAGTGCAATGAAGCAGCTCAGGTATTGCATTTCCGGCATACCTGGCAAATATTTTAAAGGCACTACCAATTATGAAATATCCGCGGAAAATGTCTGCGCGTAATTCTGTCAAAGTACGAAGGCTTCTTCGTTCACGATCGACCAAATTCACAGACTGACATTCCAATGTATAGAATATTTCAACAACCAAGGTATACATCAATAACATTTCCGTCTAGAGATTTTTGTCCTGTGGAATCTGTTACCGATATTGGTAAAACTGTTTTCTTTGGATACATGTTTCATTAAAAAATTCCTAAGGTATTACATTATTTATGTATGGGTTTGTCTAAGGTATTATTTATCTAATCTTGCAATGCCCAAGTTGATATATAACATTTGGAAATAGCAGATTTATCGCAGTAATTTCTTCTGCTGTTTTTCATTCGACCTGAATCATAAGGTTACTCTGTTTTGAATTAAAACAGGAAGTTTTTATGACTACAGTTCCTTGATTCCTTCAATGGGCAAGTTACATTAGCAGAGTTAACAACTGCCGTCATCGGTGTCTCGTAAGGAGAAGCCTTGTTTAAGATTCGCTCTCATTGCGGGGGATGCCACTTATATCGATCCTCCATCATCCCCCGTCTCACTTCGGCTCCTTTGGCATTCCTCCTCTGCACATTCTGTGGTATGAGTATCAGTAGACGTCTCCTTCACGTGGGACGGCGCCTACATTCAACTCACGTGCTTGTCTCGTACTAGGGTGAATTCTCCACTCACAGTAGCATCTTACTACTTGCTCCACGTTTATATGTGTGTGTGTGCATACTATACTCTTCTAATGTCCAGGATCAACTTACAATCATATTAAACCCATTTACCCCCTGCGCGAGAGCGTTACTATAAGTCTAGATTTACACGGCCCAGTCTTGTCTGTTTGTGTATTCATACACCGAACCCGGCTCCAACGATCCAGCCGTTCCAGGTTCAACTCTCCCATTCTTATCGTTTGTATTGGTTTCCGTAGATATCATCTTAATGTCGCGCCCATTTTTCATGCCCGAAACGTACCACCTTTCGTTCATTGTAGATGCGAAACTCCTCGAGGAAAAAAAAAAGAAACTTATCGATGCCGCATCGCCATCGTCGTCTCTCGGTTTCCGACCAAACTCATTTCGATTTTGGCAACAGATGCATTTAAACGCGTAACATCACACTGAAATATGTTCGCATTGCTTCCGATGGATATTTGCCTTGTTCATTCTGCTTCTCGACTGTTGCTGGGCTGCTTATAATGTTTATTTCGTCTTGAAACGCAAAGCCGGTTCGTGCACAGGGTATATATCTACCGAATCGAATTGCTATTGCTCATGAAAGCAATAATGATGACAATATTAGATCGGTTTTACGAGGTACCCTACGCAATGTTCCAATGCATTGATTGTCGATACTCTGTCGTGGAACTTTTCTAGAAATGACTGAAATAATACAGAAAGTTTGTAGCTACGGGACCATCGTCTGGACGTCAAAGTTTATATTTCCACATAGGTGGTTCGTTGTTTGTGTAGATTTCATGTTAATTTCCATGCTTAAGGGAACCGTGGTTTATGTAATATAGTTTAATTCCACTTTGTTGTTATAAGTTTACCCGCAATAATATACCATCTATATATTGTAGCTAGGAAACAGAGTAAAGAAACCTTTCTATTTCAAAGCTTAAGGAGAACAACAAGAAATTTTGTAATATTGAAATGGGAAATTCCAATAATTTATCCATCCGTCCCGGTATCACCACAATATTTCCCACTAGCAAACAGAGGTATATGCAACCGACGAAAGATGCAAAGACACGATCGAAAATGTCTGAACACACGGGATTTATATTGTTTTCCCTTCGACGAGAATATATCGCAGTTGGCGGCGCGTCCTATTGGACTGAAACAGGCCGTCTGAATTGTGCGTTTTTTATTAAATGTTATCTGTTGAACTTGCAAACAGGATACACATGGAAAGATTTACATACATTTAAATGAAAATATTGCGCGTTCTCTGTGTCTATGTATGGATGTGTGTGTGAATGTGTGTTCTGGCCGTTTCAATAACGCGATTGTATGCATTCTTCATCCTCTTCGTGTTTGTGTAACCTAAATAACGACGAACAAATATCTGATACAACTAGTGACATCGCTGTTGTGAAACGGAATTAGAATGCTGCTTAACCACCGATCAGTTACTTTATTTCCACTATTTTTTTGCCTGTACAATTTGCTTTGAGAAAATCAATTATATTTCGCTTAGGGGTAATTAAGTAAACGATCAATACAAATTTGTCATGCAAGTTACAACCCCGTGCCACTACTTTTATTCTTTAAACTCGATGCATCATAAATGAATATTACCCTTCATGGCATTAGCTACTTTAGGTACAATTATTTCGGTTCCAACTGTCAAATGTTCATTGGTTACTAGGGAGAGATAGTATTTGTTGTCTGTTGACCTGGCGCTGTTTGTTGTTTTATAATGAAAAAGCAACAAACACGAATGGCAGCACCGCTGTTGGTTAATCGGATCAGATGATCAAATATTGTCTCTCACCGGACATTCCGGTTGATGTGCGTGTATGTTTAGTTCAGTATGTCCACGTATACCGTGGGTATGTATGTGCAAAATGATATAACGCGTGTTTCCAGTGCGTTTTTGCACGGCATTGCACATAAAACGCCGGCATCAGTTTGTTAATCATGATAAATGATGGAATTTTCGTTATAATTTTGATTACGCATGGATTATACATAAATCTACCGCCATTAAATTGTTACCGGGAATAATGAATGCCCCGGTTGATCCCTGAAAGTTTTTGCCTCCACAGAAAACACAACTAGAGGTATGTTTGTGTGTGATTAAAATCATTGTTGTATGTAATCCGCGCACAATTTCATGAATATTCTGATTAAATCTAAATGTTGTGCCGAAAATATTTCGCAACGGTATAATAGGGATAAAGTAAAGCTATTATGTTGGGCAATATGGTGTGTAACTCCCTAGCCACTTATAGACCTGCCCGTCCACCATGCCCTTTTCTCCTCCGTGCTCCAAACTCTGCTCTCATTACGACCGGTACTTCGTGTGTGGACCTGTCTTTTGGAGGCTTAACCCGGCTCAACGCACATTGCCCGAGTAGTGTCGTCTACCTACCATCGAGTACCAACAAGTCACCATCGCACTCACCGCTCATCTCTCTCTTTCTCTTTCTCTCTCTCTCTGTTCAACACCGTCATGCACCAACGTTATGGCGGAGGCTTAGTGCCCCTACACAACACCATCAAGTCTCCCTGCAACCATTCACACAGCTCCCCCTCACTCTTGTTGATGCACGTCGTCATCTTCGTTGCAACACTGCCAAAAATCAAATATTCTTGTAACGTGGTTTTCGTCGAGATTACGACACACACTCACACACACACACAAATAGTGTTGGGTCTGTAGCTTGATGTACTGTAATCTTCACTCATACATGCACGTAAATATATATATATATATATATATATATATATATATATATATATATATATGTATATTTGTTCATATACACTTCATATCTAGTATAAATTTGCAATAAAGATTTACACCCTTAAAAATATTCGAAGAAAAAGTTTCAAATAAAAATGTATGTTGTAGTGTAGTATTATCATTGAAATAATTTTATCTTGAGTATTACATAAAAATGTACACTTTTTTTGTATCATTTTAATAATGAAATTACCCAGAAGTAAGGTTATAAATATGCTCAATTTCTCATCCTATCAACAAATTCATACACTCACACAGAGATAATAATAAAAAAAGTATGTATACAAATAAATACATGTACACATAGATACGTGCAAGTGAAAAGTTAGTTGGTGTGTGTGTGTGTGTGAGACACGTCGCTGGGGAAATGCATTTGTGTAACGCGCAAAACGCCATCTGGATGCATCGCTCGTGAAATGAGATTACAGAAGCTGAAAATTTATTTACGGCATATACATCTGCCTGCCCTTCGCCATGTTAAAAAGTATAAGATATTGTACGTACGTACGAGTCTACAACAAGATACGAAATAAAAATAATTCCATATGCGAACGCAGAAAATTCATTCATCTTCAATGCAGCGTTGCAGTGAAGATTAATAATGTTTCTGTTTGAAATGATATGAAAGTTGTATTAAAAATCCGTTCACAGAAGACACCATTCGGTTTGAAAGACAAATGTTTATAATATAATGACGTAATTAATTGAATTTATTTACAGCCATTAATTTGGCAATGATGTGGATTTGGGAGCTGGGCCGAGATTTACAAGAGATTGCATCCGTGGCAGCGTAATCCTTTGGTGTTCTTCATTAACGCGCCCGAATCAGGATTCAACCCCTTCGTCTACGAAATACACAGGCCGTCTTTTCTTTAATTTGCTCCAAACACAAACCTCCCACGGATAATTAACCAATACGCCAGGCGCCATGTCTCATTCACGCGATCACATCAACTCATTTCGTTCGCTACAACACGTTCCCTTGCTGGTAGTGACTGTAATGGCGTCTAGCTGGTTTGCAACAGACATACGTACATACAAGTGCACTATTTATTTCTGCATTCCACTCTCAGTACTTGTGGTAATAACTCCTAGAAACATCGTACCAATATACCACATATTCCAGGTGGTTCATCAAACAGCAATTATGTATCTTCGTTCGAAAACTTAAATTGCCCCTGAATTATTGACGGAATATTTTATTTTAAAATGCTTTGATATCTTTTTATCTAAATCCTCTTTCTCTCGGTCTGTTTTTAATTCATCTAGTTTACTCTAATGCATACGAAATGAGCTGATCCTATTCAAATATTCCTTTTGACTGTTGGAGAATAAATTTTCATTCGCTGATAACTCTGATCGAACTAAAAGTTATTTCTTTCCATCGCTTTTGCAATTCGGGGCTTTTCTCCGTGTGGAAAATGGTTAAAACTAATGAAAAAAGGTTTCAAATTTCCTATAACGCGCGGCGCAGTGCGTGATGTCGGTGGTTGTGTTCGACCAGCGAACAGAGCAGCAGCGGGAACGCTGGTGTCGAAGTACGATTCCCATTCATTGATTACAACAAAACAACATCAATGTTGGGAGGGCAGAGAATCGCAGGTAGTGTTCGGGGGATTCAGTGCGAGGGGGCGGCGGTGGCTGTTGCCGAACGGTAAAGGGATTAATCCTGCAGGATTAACATCGGGATTACATCCTGCTGGCTGCTGACCCTAGCTGGATTTGACCGCAGGAATTACCCGAGGCTGAAAGAGGAGAGAGAGTCTGCGCCACTTAGATAGTGAGTGGCCGGCGACAAAAGTCATAAAATAAACGCGCTTATCAACGGACGAATGGACAAGTCTGTCTGCCTCACTACCAAACATTCGTCAAGGCCAACTTTATCTAGGTGCACCACTTGCCATTGTATTTAAGTGTATTGTGGTATCCATCGGACAAATGAATAAATTGTAGATTTTTAAATTTTATTTATCGTCGTCTGCCTAACAATGCTGTTATTGATCCCGCATACTTTGGGTGCTGGTCTACCAAATTTCACTGACATCGTCTGCTCTACATTCTCAACCCTTAGGCATCCGGCACAAAAGGAACAATAAAAAAAAAACAACTCGCTTACAAGTAGAATTAATCTTAATAATGTCAGCCATAACAATATCATGACCGCCATAATGAAACATTAAGGAAAACAAACGTTACAAAATAAGAAGAACCTAGTGAAATAAATCCTTGGTAATTTTGTACTTTCAGTGCAGAGAGGTTTAGGAAATACTAGCCGTAGAATAGACGTGAAGTGAAATGTGTAATATTTTGTAATAAAACACTACCCCTCGCGAAGACATTCGTACATCGAATGCAACATTCAATGTTTATGTGGTAACGTGTATGGCTGGTAACTTCACACATATATATTTCAAGCATATGCACAGCTATCTTCACGTCTTACCGCCGCATAAGTGTGAAGTGTGAGCCGGGTTATGGCGTGTGCATTGTAGAGGGTAAATCCGAAATTATGGAAATCTTACGACTATTGTCCCCCGGAGATATTTTCGATATTATTTTGACGTAGATTGTCACACAGTGTAGCTTTAGCGGCGATCGTGTGATGCATCCTGAATAGGTTAATATCGTTTTATAGAGGCCTATCAAGCTGTACTTCCTAATTGCTTGTTTCCAACAACCATTACGCCTAGCTAAAATTTTAGAGTAGCTCATTTCTAGGGGAGGATAGCAGAAGGTACACAATTTTGATTACATTGTCAACAGATATATCCAAACATTGTAATATTATACACTGACTTGCAAAGAAGACCAAGTATTTTATACAGCAATTATTCCCAAGAACCTTCCGTGAAACTGGTCACCAATACATATGGCTTCCTGCCTAGTCTTCGTCATTTTCCTGCACTGCACAGTTAATTAAAATCCATCCACTAACTTCACCTCTGCATGCATCGCTCATTTTGCACACCGCTGAAAACTCTCCGCTATTAATTTCAGCCTGAAACCCTCCCTGAATGCTCCCACCTATGCTCGCCGCATTTAAAATAACAACGACGAACTTGTCGGGGGTTGTAGTGAAGTTGTACCGTCGTCAGACATACATACACACGTACAATAAAACAATAACTAAAAGTACCATTTATTAATTTAATTTAGTGACATAGCACGAATTCCCGTGCAGGCAATCTCAAGTGACGTACGACACAGTGGCGGCGGAAAGTAGTTTTACCCGGGGCCGGTTAACGGGGCCCAGTTAATATTGTGTGTTGTCCCATCATCCGCCCTTTGCTACATGAGGCTGGAGCAATAACCAACCAGAGGGTTGTTAGTGCATCGCAATGTTTCACGGGAGAGACGAGCAGCGAAGAGTTCGTGGCGCCAAGGGTCCTCGACTGTCGTTCTCTTCATTCCCTTCTTCCACCGCCCTCCACTATACTTCCTCTCTCCTCACACACACACATACAGAACGGTTCGTCGGATATGAACACTGGAGTTTGAAGTGCGCGAATGTCGAGACTCTGTGACGGTAAACTTCTAAAGCAAAGCGACTATTTCCTATTTACTACAATTTCCCAGTCGCTTAAACGTATTCCTATTATTCTGTTCAACACCTCAAGACTTGTCAGTCTGTTTATTGTGAATGTACAGTTCGGTATGAAAAACAGCGAGCATATCGTCGTTTTCCCTGAAAAAATTCTACATATTCCAGTACAGAATGTGCCAAAAATGACGTTTGACAAATCACACAACTAGCTATAAATCTGTCTACATATTTGCAAGCGATTATATATAGCTTATAAACAGTGAATGCGCATTACAAGTGTGTCTTTGAGTGTATTTACCAGAGCAAATAGCCAGGCTGCTGTCCTTCAAAACAGATGCATCTCACGTTCGCCGCATTTCAACTAGCGCGGACTTGCTTGGATCTCATTGGATTTGTGCCAGCATAACACTTAGTTCACACATACATACATTAAACGGAGTATTCCGTATGATTTACAGTGTGTTAATATTATTTATTGTCATTGCAAAATGAACCCACTTGCGAATATTTCGACAAACGTTCGGGTAAGTAGATTTATGCTGGAGAAAAGGACTTGATGATAAAACGCGTCGAATTTGCACAAAGGGTTACTTCAAACAAATGTACAAAGTTCTGTCCATTAAAGTGTTTTACTAGGCCGTTTGTAACTTTAATTGTTGTCCTTGCCAGTCATGTGGGAAATGGTATTTTTCTAACACTTAACAATATCCATACCAATTCGCCAGAATACATAAAATCTTTTACGAACTCTCTGGAAGAGAATTGTACCATCCATTTACTAGTTTTGTCCGCAAACAATTTTCCAAGCAATATAAATGTATGGGAACGTCTCTCCGGCAACAAAAGAGAAAGAAACTCCATATTTTTCCTACTGATAGCATCTTATCTAAAACCACGTCTAGCGACATTAAGAGTTGCGGTTGGAGTTAAACGAAAATGGCTCCAAGATTCGTATCATGCGCAAGTTTTATAGACTGACGAAAAACTCAATCAAGATGGCAGACGACGAAAACAAAATACGTTCGCGAAATTGTAGAATTGTAGTGCCTATTATGTTGACGATGAAACTTTTCTGAATCATTTTTGCATTGTATTTGTGTTCTGTAGACGAGTATACGAGATTCCTCTGGCGTTGGTAAATAATGAAATGAAACTGATGTCTGGCATTCTAACTAGATTCCAGAAATAAAGATACTTTGTACTGGAAATTGCCAACGTTGTATATAAACAAAAGATGACATAGTTTGGCTGAAACTTTGTTTTCCAAACTAGCATTTGCCTGTCAATATTAAGTTAAGAATAATATAATTATATTTAATATACTTCTGACGAATGATACACAAACGGTCATCCTTTAAGAAGAGATTTAATATTTTATTTCCATCTAAATACAATTTCATGTCTGTCTCAATAGAAACAGACGTTTTTATTATCAAATAAAAGAAAAAACTTTTACAATATTTCATAATCTATAACATTCCGGCCTTTCCAGTTTTTATTGGTTTACGCAGATCCATTACAATAACGAACACCGCTATCATTTCCACCGGGTCACAGTAAACCAACTCCTCGATCACTTAAGAAAATAAAGAAGACATAAAAAAGAAACTTTCCGTAAAGAACAAAGATAAAAAAAAAACCTTTTCGCAAAGAAAAACGGACGCAGCGGGAGAACGAGAGAGAAAATAAACAGCATGTTGGGCAAGAAAGATGGCGATAAGCAGAAGAGAAAGAAAAACCACGGATCCATTTCCGCCAATTACGCACAATTATAACAGAAACGAAAACAAAAAGTAATCCAGGATGACGTGGACGTAAAACTAGAGGAGCCATTAATCGGATTACTTGATTCTCTAGCCTCTTATCACCGTATTACTCCATGCTCACTTTATACATTGCTCCTTCTTCGTTTTCTTCTTCTGCTGTCAGCATTTACCCCGCGTCCACCACTGCCATCTATTGCCCATAATACGGAAACTTGCTTTTATGACGACGGCAGTTATTTTCGAAAGCGAAATGATGTCCGAGATGTTCGCAATTAAATCTTAAGATTATTCTTCAACAGTTTTAAACCATGCTGTGAAGTTTTATGCCTCGAACCAGAGACTTTTCGTCCATTTTGCTTTTCTGTCTTCCTCCTCCGTTGTTTTGGGAATGCGTTCTGACTTTTAACCTGTTGGAAACAAACTTGAATGTTCTTTTGTTTTGCAATAATTTCCGAGTAAGAATGAAATTTTGTACTGTTTTTGGTTTAAAAAGTTGTAATTGAGTTTAAAGTTTTTAGCAGTTGTCGATTCCGAGCCAGAATAAAGGTGATGTTTCCATTGTATCTAGTCTTTACAATAAAATCAACATGCTAAACTTTTATTCGAGTTATGTGGATTCTGTAGAATATGCTCTGAAGTTACTTTCAAGCTAAATATTTCAACCGGAATACGCACCACGACTGGGACGAACAAAAAAAAATGCCATTTAAACGAAATATATTCCACTCGCATCGTTAACCTAATTCGTATCACATTTAAAGGCGTCGATTTATTTTTCTCACGGACACATATTAAGGTCGGACGGAATCATTAGGAGTAAGATGGAAAATCCCTTCGCCGCGTTGCTGACACTAAATATGTTATTATTCACAGTCGCTGCCCTCATTGTGCTAAGCCGTGTAATTGATTGTTCGCTTTACGGTACAACAATGATGATACTTCAGCGTGCGAGTATTTCGCGACTTCTCTCAAGTGAATGTGCCGTACATTCTGACTTACAGCAGCGTCCCTGCTACGTGCTGTATGACGAACGGAGCGGTAGACAGGAACAATAAGACAAACACCCCGTATGCATGTAGATTTTCAAGTGTGTGGAGAACGTTCAGGCGACAGACAAATATTCCTGTTCAACTTGATCTGATATTCATGGAGTAAGTTGAGCGCTAAAGAGCAAACACAAACACTCCTGCTGAACTATTAATTTCGAACTTCAATGATGACTTGTTGTTCAGTGATATAGCACGTACCAGTCATCCTGTTTCTCTCAGACTATCCCAAGCGTACCTTGTCACGTATTGATACACTTTACTGATAATATAATAATCTCTTCTTTCCACGGTGATTAATGCTTAACCGTTTATTCTGTTACAGCCTACCATCCGACACAACATCCGCCACGTATAACGGAACACCCGATAGATACAATTGTGCCGCGTCACGATCCGGCGACCTTGAATTGCAAGGCCAACGGTGATCCGGAGCCGGTGATCACGTGGTTTAAGGACGGTGTGCCAGTGCGTACCGCGCCTCAGGATTCCCGTAGTCATCGTGTGTTGCTGCCGGCCGGGTCGCTGTTCTTCTTGCGTGTAGTGCACGGCCGCAAGGAGACAGATGGCGGTGTGTACTGGTGTGAAGCGAGCAACGGACTGGGCAAGGCACGAAGCCGAAACGCAACATTACAAGTAGCAGGTTAGTACATACATTGCATCTGCGCTACTTCTGAAAGCTTGATAATCTTCTACAAGAGAGGATTTCATTTCATACCCGCCACGAACAGATAAATATTTTCACCGAAAACATTAATAAAACTGAAAGTTTTTCCGATAGAAAAACATTATCTTTCAATATCGCGCGTACAGCAATAATCCACAAACTGCTGCTGAAAAAAGCTGATGAAAAATGAATTTCTAAAACGACATACGTACGTAGCTACCAATTTTAGTTGTAACGTAGAAAAGTAATTCACCAACTTATTGGGCAATGGTACTTAACTTGCACGGTAGTGGAAATGGTGAGAGGAACACCGGGGGTGATGTGCAGGGGTGTGTGGTTAAGAAAGCCAGCCCCGCATTACACCAGATCGTGAAAATTGTTTTTTCAGGTGAAGAGATAAACACAATCCACGAAGACAATTAACTTACTATCTATTTTGTATCTTCGGTTTCAAGAGGGGACTTCTGGCTCTCTCGTTAAAGCATGTAATTACTATTTAATACACACAATTACAGCGACTCTTACCAGAATACTTTTAAATAATAAATATTTTGAATACCTTCCACGTTATAAAGAGAAATTAAAATTCGAAAAATCACATTTTTATTATTATCTTGTGAGCTATGTAATATTTTCCAAATATGTAATCGCCATCAACATCGGCCCATAAATGTGCAACTTTTGTCTAATTTAACCGACTTTGTATCTTTTATAGTTTCCGAGATCCCTCTAGGGGCCCGTTTAAAATAGATGTAAAACAATGATTCGTAATTATATAAATTAACAAATACCAGAGATCGATGCTCATGGATCGGGCCCGGCACGGTCCATTCCAGTGTTTTCAATTTGAACGCACACTGAATAAGCACGTTCGATTTCTAACATTGATTAAAGAGTGATTTATGTACTATAATTCATAGCCGCCCGGCCTTTACACCAGGTTTCTATTAGTACCGCGAGTGTCGATACGCGCTACTAGATGGCACTGCACTCGCGCGATCTTTTCAATTTTACACGGGTTTTCATTTATTTTTATATTGAATTTATTTGCTTGAACAAATCTCAACAGTTATTTAAGAAATGCGATATGATTTATCGCGAGTGCCAAATATATAAATTTAATAAATAAATTTCTTATTAAATTCTATAGATTGAAAAAAAAATACAATAAAATATAGCTGTAGAATTTAGGTAAAAGTTATAAATAAGGTTTTTTTTCTCTCTGCGGCAGAAGCCACTACTAATTTCGACAAGTCGTTATGAAGAAATTCAGGTTTACGCGCGTTTGTTAAACTTTAGATTTCGAAACACTGAAAAAGCGTAAAAAGAAACGATCATTTCGTGAAACAGGATCGTATTTCGTATTCATTTACTCAAGTTGGATACTAAATAAACCATTGAACGTAAAAAAAAGTATATGTAATTTATACGTATAAATGTCCTTTTATACTCGACTATAAGGTATTTAATTTCTTTTCAGCCAGTTCTCAAGGAAATGTGATACAGTGTATAATCACAGACGTACGCGTATTTATTTCCTTATGTTGGAATTTTTCCGTTGAATTCATTACCAGATCAAAAAGAACTTCCAGTGCAACGCTTACGGTAACTATCAACAACTACAACGAGATATATAGTGCACATAATGTTGGCCGTTGATAAATATTTACATATAAAAACATCTCGTTGCGAAAGTTTCACTTCGCTCACAGCGTACACTAACGACATCTGTGTGTTAACAGATAAACTTTACGACAAAGTCTTGTCGTTTAAAGAAAAGAAAAAAGTACATTTAAGCTCGGCCCCGAGGTACTTTGTGATATGCAAATTTCCCAGTGTGCACGGATAATTTCTTTCGGATACGATCCTGTATATCGCAGCCCTTCCCCCGTAGAAGGGGAGCATGGGATGGGGAAAGCGTGCGATATCTGACCACCTGAGACTTATAAATGAGTCTCCAGTATTTTGGGGGAAAACACTCCATTCGATCCTGGTAAAAAAAAAACTTCCAACGGTGAAACGAAAAAAAACTTATTGCGATCAGATAGCGGCCATCGTTCCAAAATGCAATTTATCGTTGATCGGGTGCCATTGTGTACCTGTTTTTCGATTTTTTTTTTCGTCGTTCATTTGTCTTCCCATGGAGCGTAGATGAAAGATACATCGATGTTGATATAAACTATATGTGTTCAATCTTAAACATTCTATTGTACATTACAACATACGTATTGTAGATATTCTAGTACAGATTTTATTTCACAAAATTATTTATAATATTTTTGATAAATTAATACATTGTGCTTTTATTTTACATATTGGTAAAGTAACCGAACATACACGTTCATTCAAATTGTACTTTATAAAATGACATACATTAATAGCATCGATAGAAAATTGATACCGGTTTTAATTATTCGAAAATATCACTTGTTGACAGTCAATCAACAATATTAAATGCATACATGGCTGGCAGTACTCGTGTGACATTAATTATTTACATTGTATCAAAACCGTATATTAATCGAACCATTACTTTATGTATAACACTGTGTTGTAGTTAAATTAAGTACGTACTAATTATTAATGAACCATTTGAACATAGAATTATTTTCTATAAATCATTACAAGCATCAGCATTGCAATGAATGGCAAGAGTAGGAAAAAGTTTACATTACCGTTGATCATACAGTTTCAGCACAGTGTTGACACTGCGCAGACAACACAGATGTCCATTACCATTTCTAGAGGCATACTCTTAAAGTCGTTTCCATAAATAAACCAAATTACATTTGCTAATAAGGTGGCTGGCCGCCGTACGCTAAACGAAACATAATACAGTCCTGTTAAGAATGAGTGCGATCTCTTGCAGAGTAAAGCGAGCAGAAAATGAGGGTATTCTTGAGGGAAAAACCAGATGTCACACGGCAGTCTCTAAGATGACAACCAGATGAGGAGGAGGGCGGCGCGAGGAGGAAGGCGACGAACGCGCGTCGTGGCATATTCGTAAGGGCTGAATGAGCAGACGACGTACTTTTAAGGGGTTGGCGGGGTAGACGATGTAACGTGAGCATGAAGACAGTCGACAGTGTTGAAGTAGTGAGACCCGCATATCACCTGTTCGAATTTCCCATCAATTTCTTGAATTTCCAATTCCTATATTTTACAATATTCTCTTATCTCTCAATTTCACTAACTATTATTTCATTGTAATAATAACTATTGCAAAAAGGAACTCGTAATACTAATTATCAAGCAATGCCAAGAATAATGGTTTAGATTCTGACAAAAATAAGACAGCAAAGTAATTGGTAATGTGAAAGAGTCTTTGGAATTCGAAGCGCTGAGATGCTCGTTACACCCGAGGTGGAGAATGACGCTTACAACAATGCAAAATGGGTGAGCACGTGCCCGACTACATGATGACTCGAGACACCTGGCGGATGAAGCGCGAAATTGCACGTAGGACAACATCAACTTGAATATTTTAAAACCAAAACGGGCCATGGAAGAGCAACGTTGGCAGCAAGTTACTGTCTCCCTAGTAAGCTCCAATTTCACAGCTCATAGTTCAGTTACCCGAAGGGAGGTCTTAAACAAATTTGATGTTTTGGCCAGTGTTTGCTTCTGCATATTTTCTTTTGAATCTCCAGATTAAAATTCTTGTCCTACAAGTAACATTTTCACTGCGGTTTATTTATATATTTTGCTATTTATTCTAATTTCGCGCTTCCATAAACAGTTGATGAGACAAATTAATATTTCAGGTAAACAGTTTATTAATTATTTTTCTTAATTAAAACTCTTCCCGACTCGCGTGATCCCGAAGGAGTTACGCGCAGTTCCCTGAGAAAATACAAACCTCGGAACACGTGGTTTAACATTACAGGAACGTGTACTACAAGTAACAACATTGAATTTATTAGTGGCAAATCTTAATTAGTGTAATTTCTTCGCAACGTACGTGACTTGACTACGCAACAGCTACAAGGATATTTCTTGTTGTAATCAAACAAGACGAATTTTAAGTCGACCTGGCAAAAACAAAAATCATTCATGTAGACGGTTTCCACTGGAGTGTATAAATATTTTATTCGCTTTTAAATAGATATTTCCTTCGCGCGATATGACTGATATAATTTTCATGGAAGCTCAGAATTCCGCTTAATAAATATACAACAGGATATGTTTGTTAACACTTTCATTAAACACACACGCAAATGTTTGAAGACTTTTTAACATTTTTTTTCGTTCGAAATTTCCGCAACATTTCTAATATTCCTCAATTCATGTTAAAGTATATTTCTTCGAAGCTGCAGGCATTTTCTGGGCCAGTCATAAATCCAATTCTCACGCAAGACTACCAGGCCCCACCTAAAATTGGGAAAAGAAAATTATTAATGGCAGCCAGGGCTATTATTTATTTCCTCATTAACCCGACGAAGATTATGAGCCATTGATCTTGGCGGCCTCTGCTGATCTATGGAAACCTGAATCCAACGTTTCCAATAAGTCACATGCAGCATCTCTCTCTCGCTCTCTCTCTCTCTCTCTCTCTCTCTCTCTGTGTATGTGTGCGTGAGCGAACGAGCGGTGCGCGACACCGTGAAGCGTCGTGTCGCCTCGCAGCGTCCAATGCAATTATTATTTGCGAGACGCCTAATCAGTTTCGACGTTACCGCATAAATTTTACATCCGTGTCGCAGCATACCAATTTGATAATGATATAAGGGTTCGACACGGTCGATCCTACTTATTTTCTACAGGATATTTTCTCCATCATCATCGTCATCATCATCAGCAGTACTAGTGCAATCTTCATCATGCTAATCTTGTAGAAACTGAATGTTCAGCAAATATTATTACGTGCTGTCATAGTTTCTTCGTACTGTGTATATTTATTTTCACTTCAGTTGGAAGTTGTAGCGGATGCTTGACAAGACGCAAATACAACAAATATGCATTAATACACTTCACTGCAATGTACATAGAGATTCCGTACGTAAACAGCGCTTAAAAGCCATTTGAGTATTAGAAACGCTACTTGTCTTCAATCATCTAATAACTTTTAAATTACCTAGTTGCACATTTCAAGAACCATTGCAATGAGAGAAACAAACAGTGGAGTGCAAATATAGGTAACACATTGCGATATATATCGCGAGCACAAATACTGTATCCTTTTAAATAAACCAGCCAAGTCTCTGCACGGATGTGTGTGTGATGATCGGTGAGTGGTTCTGTGCGTGCACACTTGTGTGTATCGAAGTAGCCTGAAGCAGGCTACTACCATAGTACACTGGTCGCCCGAGATGAAATGACAACATCGTTCAAACTGTTATTTACATTTTCTGTTTATTCAGTTACCCAGGAAAAGACCAAAGCCGTCGGCTCTCGGCGCAATGCAAACAATTGCAATGCGAGAAGAACTTCCTTACTATCGGAATGCTTACCTGGATGTAAAACTGCGAAGACATATTTTTGTCCTGTCATTTTCTGACAGACCAGTCCCGTGTACATTTCCCGATGCTTCTTGGCGCGTTTGCACTTCGATATTGTATGTTTGTATTGTGCATTTCGCGCGCACTGCTGATCAGAGATTTCCTGCCATGCCAGTCGTAGATTTAAGCGACGAAAAGTCAACACAACCGGTGTCACTGTGGTATGGTTGTGTGGTGTGTTTACTGTAGTCACATAAAGCAGGTGGTTCATCTACACTGTTAAAAACCAGAACAGGCATTTTTCTCACGCAATAAAAACTAAGTGTGTGTGTCTACAGCTGCATACAGTGTATGTACACTGGTACAAGCGGATGTACAAGTTTATTACCCGGTATGTTTGTACACGCATTTAAGATAAATATCTTTGAGGAGAAACAGAATATTATTCACAGACTTATACACTGTTATTTACTATTGCTGTATTTTTATTTAATTTACGTACCTGCGATATTGTATTTGCTTGTTTCAAAAACAGGAAAAACAAAACGTGAAAATACAAAGCACGGTTTTGGAAAATTGTTTGCTGCGTGTTTTGATCTAGCCGCGGGAAAATACAGTTATTTGAAGTTGAATTACAATGAAGTTAAACAAATACCAGTCTGTATATTTATTTATAAAAATATATTTAAAAATCACACTGGAATATACTAGAATACCTTCTCATTTTATTCATATTCATTATAATGTTTTAAAAAGAATATATTAAACAGAACTAATACTACAACCTTTCAAATTCATGAGAATGTATGTTCTTGTTTATAAGATTTATAAATTGTCACAGTTATTTTAAAACTCCCGCTTCATATTACTTATCCAAGATGGGTTCTTCGTGAGTTAATTGCAAGTTGAATTAACATTTCTTAAGCACAGAGGATAGACTATGCATACAAACAGTCCCTCCTCTAAATTTATACAAGAGCAGGGCGGTTTTGCCCACTGGTAGTAATGAAAGAATCACAATTATAGCCCGAGCAATTATCATTTAATTAGACTTTTGTTACCATCTCTTAACTTTAACTTCAAATGAAAGTTTTTCCAGCGACGCAAATTCCATTTATTTCGAGTAAACTTTCCTCCTGTTGTACGTGCGCCTGTATTTGTGCGTGTGTGGAGTTTCATTTATTTCCCATGGTGTATCTATCAATTATATTCTTTTCTTAGGTTATAAATTACAAAGGATATTCACTCTTGTTAAACGATAGCTGGTCACGCGAAAATATTATTTATTGATTCGAATTTTTTTTACAGGTGAAAAGAACACCTATCTATTCTGAGAAACATTAATTAAAACAATCCTTGAGAAAAATATAGCAACCGCATTAATTTAATCTGTTTTTTTTTTTTATAAGATATTTTCTTGTTTCAAATTTATTTCTACAAATAATCATCTAGCCGGGTAATATAAATGTTTTCAATACGCCCCTGTGTATCAACTTCAGGGTACGATTAAGCCGCTCACGAAACCTTCATCAAATCATATTTACATATTTCAGTCGTTTAATAAACTTTTATTTCCGGTAAATCAAAAGTTCACAGCAGTAACCGTCGTGGCACAGAAATATTACACAATATTACACTTCCGGTTTTCATTTCATTTGCAAATAAAACAACACTCCACCTCCGTCCCCCACCATTGCCAAATATGGCGCTTGTGAACAAGTGAAACACGATTACTATTACCCGTTTCAAATACATACGCTCTTTTGTAGGTTTTCCGGTATCACAATAACTCCAACTATAAGTGACTGGTTCTTTAAATATTATTTCCTTCACTGTCATAACCTCAATGTGGAACACGTAATGTTATGGAATGAAAATTAATGTACTTTCGAGTTGCCTCACTCACGCGAACCACACCACAGAAGAACCCTTGCTATAGCAAATATAAATAGAATAAATACGATGGAATGTTTTCGAATAACAACAGCAGTCAAATAAAAAACCATGAACGCAAACGACGAATGAAATATGTCAGAAGATGAATCTATATTTCTTATAACGACGATTGACGACTAGAAACATTAATCATTCCATGGGATATTTATATACTAACCTGGTATACATCCAAAGATATCTGTACAAATTTTCGAATGGAAGACAATGAGTTAATATTGTTATAATTCCATTCTAACCTAAAAGTTTATAAGACTGTCAAAGTCTTAAATGTGTGACTACGCAACCCGCATAACACTACCGGTATGCTGGTCGCTGGCTCGAGCGAAGATCCGCGTTGCTATGGTTCTGTTTTCGTGCTGACAAAACAAAAGATTTCCCTTTCATCAGCAATATAAACAAACAGACAAACAAAAAACAACGGGTAAGCCGCGTTCAGCTATTTTGCTTGAAACGAAAGCAATAATGCCATTGGCTAAATCCATTCCGCATTGACAATCCGCTTACCTAACTAGTGTACCGCAGTCGGTATAACAGAACTCTGCCGTATTGAATTTTGACAGAATCGAAAGTGAAAACTTTGTAATACACATATATGAGAGAAGGAGGAAGAAACAGACTAACTGTGCATGTGGCTGTGTGTGAGAGTGAATGATTATTCCGTAAATCCCATAGGTATTTGCTTTAAATACCTCGCAAGTCGATTTTTCATTTTGTCTAATCTTGGAAACAATAGAAGCTTACGGAATCACGAACGTAGCGTAGTGAAAAGCTCAAAGCACGGCTTTTAATTCGACGTTTCGCCCCCTAATAAATAGTGGAACGAAGGACGAAGAGCAATGTGATTAAATAAAGAGCAGAATACATAGACGTAGGAAAAGAAAAATGGTATTGCGCGTAACTTGTGTATACATTTTGTTTAGAAATTTCTTACGTTTCTTGTAAAACATTGCACATATTAGAGGGGGGTGGGGGTAATTGTACCGGGGAATGGATGGACAACGCACAATTGTCCAATAATGATGATGATGATGTATCATTTGCTAATGAATGCAGAGCACCTAGCCACTCAATATCCATGATTTGGTCTGCTTTGATCATTCCATTCGAACAGACATTTTGTAGTTTAATTAGCTACATGCAATGCGTAGCCGTAGAGAGAGGAGATATCTATTACAAAGTGAGTAAACACACGTACACACACCCACATATATACACACATACATACATATATGCATGTGTGTATGTGTCAACATTACAATGCTAGAAGCAATACATACATTGTACCACAATATACATTACATACACACACCCACAGGTGATATGTGAAATGTATCTGTTACCAAGTCAAGTGACCCGTGTATACAGCGCACCAATATGCGGTGACCATGCCGACTACTAGTTCAGCAACAGGAAATTACTATTATTTCCTATAAAATAAACACACAGAAACTTTGCGTCAAAAGCCAGCGGCCTGGATAAAATGATACATATTTGTAAAATTATTTCAACTACATACTGTATATATATATATATATATATATATATATATATATATATATATATATATATATATATATATATATATACATCGATTCGTAAGCATATATACTCTTAAATATAATTGGTAATAATAATATTGCTTTCGTTTCAAATCATGAGATCAGTATTGTTTGTTTTCAATGCAGTGTCGAACATTTTTATATTCATATAAAGCAGTATATTTATCCTTTTTCTCGTATTTATTTTGGATACAAGTTCGTTATCCTTTTTTGTCCGTAAAGCCTGGAAATATTGACTTATATGTGTATGTCGTAAAATCTCGGATGAAGGATAGCATTCTCATGAATATATACAAACACTGCATGCTATATGACATTCGTACATACATTATTGTACAGTGCAAAATAATGTTATATAAATATAGAAACAACCGGGGTTTTTATTATATAAACATTCATTTCGCTGAAAGCTCTACAGCGGTGATACTGGTTAGCTTTTATTTAATTAATGGTATCTGGTAAATACCGGCATACAAAAACTTATTCAACATGTATTTATTGTACAATATATACTTTGTACACTACATTCAAAGAAAAATATACTTTGTAATACGTATTATAACAATGTACAATATGAATGTTCATTTCATTGCATACTGAGCTAGCATTGAACCAACGCCTGCGTGTTATGCAACACTGTACCACACTCAGTGTACTTTGGTTGCCTGATTACAACAGTCGCAATTCACGTCTGCAATCGTCTACCGTCTGTTCATCGAATTCAAAACTATCACGAAAACAAAACCAAACAACCAGACGACATTCACTTGTCCAGTGATGATCGTCCGACAGATCGTAGTAAGCGATGACCGTAGTGTACATTGGACGTTCTGTGGAAACGAGAAGGGCGTCCCTTGCAATGTGTATAGGTGAATCCCTACATGGGCGCTTGCTATCTTTACCACGCACCAACGAACACCGTAATATCCTCTCTCCCCGGCGCCCCGCGGTCACATACACAGTGAAGTGTACTCACCATAGACACACACCAGCATTATCACAGACACACACCACTACCTGTCATACACATACAGTAATACTATCTCAGACACACACCTATACCTACAGCGCAGACACACACCCACGATGAACATTCACCCTTGGCGCGGTGCACTTCAACAGTCGATGAATGTGCACATCACCCCCGCTTGTGTCAAAGTTTGGCTGTAAAAGCATACAGTTGTGCATTGTGGACAAAATATTGCTCGTCGGATCTCGATTCACGTATCAAATACTTTCATGGTCAGTTGAATCGGCAACAGAACGCGACAGTTACATTGCGAGGGGTAAAAATAATATTACAACTTTAAACCAGATGTTTCTGACCACATAAATAGATGACGAATATTGATCCGCAACGTTTAAAGTCGAAACGCTTCAATGCAATTGACAATACTCTTTTTTTTTCGAAGTAGGAAATATAATTAGTAAATAATCCATCTCCTCTTTTGTACCTACACTACAAACATATCACTAGACAATAATTTAATCAAAAAACATCCCTTGCTTTACTATCTACTATTGCGTTTCATTTTAATCCTCAAACGAAAAAACAGTTCATTCCATGTTACCCCCTTGTCATATTAACGTATAACGTACGTCCAGTCTAGCCCTGAATCCTGACAACGGTCAGGCCGGTTGATACAGTCGCATCAGCGACTAAAACAAAGACGGACAATACTGTATGGATGCGTGTGTGTTGAACAGAGAACGGTGTAGAGTATCCGAAGAGGATTTTGTATTGTATTTCCTGCACATGTCATGTTAAAAATACAGTTTCATTTGGTCGAAACGACACAGCGACTAATAAAGTAGACTTTATGTATGCGCCCATTGGTCGCGCCAACACTGTTCTTCTGTTTTATTTTTAAACGCTGTTAACCAATTGTTTTAACGATCGATTGGTAACGAGTCTCAACTTGTTACGGATAATGAATGTAGGTAAAAACAAAATGCAATCGGCAATGAAAATTGAAAAAAACTCGTCTAATGTATCAGTGTTCCGTCGTATTCCCACAACAAGCGTAAACCTATAATCCAAATATAATCATCGAATCAAAAATATCATCTTTGCCCTTCGGTATAACAACGGAATTCGTATAATATCAAATCGTCCCCCCATGCTTCCAACGTCTTACGAGACTGGCAGAAGCTAGTTACAGTAACAGCCGCCCTGGCGAAGGGTAGGGAATTATAGTGGAAAAGCAGGGAAAGACGTCCAGTCTACATGCATTGTTTATGAGATATTTTATATCCCTCTTATAAGGAGGACATGGTATGCTCTTCCTGCACTGCACCAAGATGTAATCTATACACTCCCCGTCTGTCGTAATGAGATTTACGAAAACGACCATTGTTCGAACAACAGAAATGTCAGTAGTATTCTGTTATATCTTTTCATAATAACTTTGTAATTCGATTGATCATTAAAATTTATCGAGCAAAAGCAAGAACAAGAATTGATAGGAAAAAATAGATTTGTAAAAGAACACTACCGAGCGAAACCTTGTAAAGTTACTAATGAATTTGTTTGTCATAGAAGAGTCAGGTTGCTTGAAATTTGATCAGATGTATGCACATACAATCGATCATACTTGTACTGAAGTCTGGAAGTATGTCTGCTTGTCAACAGAATCTATTAGCAAAAATGTAACCTTTTAGAGAGAGAGAGAGAGAGAGAGAGAAAGAGAAATTGTTTGTATTACATTAGCTTATTGATTAAATATAATGTAAATTCAAAAAGAACTATTATTCAGGTTGATGCAATATATCAATTCAACCTTGCTCTAAACCTCTAACAGAAATATTTATTTCCCATATAACTCCACTACTAAGTTTTCTTTTCCCGATAAGACCACGTTCTATTTTAAAATCAGTCTCTTTACATGTTGTGTAAATAGTACATATTGTATTGTTTATATTACGTCAGCATCATTAACGGAAACTGACAGGAAGTGCTCTTGTGTGACATATTGATAAGTTTATTAACATTGTGTCCGCAACACTCATGGGTTTGTGTGTGTGTGTGTGTGTGTGTTCGTTGAGAATTTTGATTAATACGTTTGTTTATAATGCATTCAATGAATACGCGCCCGTCTGCTTGCTTGTCCGCCACGACCCGTGTATTTGTGTATGTTGTAAGCGAGCAGTTGACCATTTATGATATACACGTCCATCAAATGCAAATGCGCATGCAGGCAACCAGCAACGCATGCTTGTAGAGCGTAACACATAACTATCAGTCACGCGTGCATTCATGAATTATAAAATCAATTTAATACACCTACACAGACACATAAACAAATACTGGGTATGTGAGTACATACTATAGCATGTACATTATGTGATAATATAAATTATTACTTTGTACCTTGATTCATTAACTGTTTCCAGTCATTAGAATTTCCTAACCTAAAAATATAATCTTCGAATTACCTATAAGCAAGTATCTTGATTGTTTTAGTTTGTACAACTTAACCTCAAAACAACCAGTCTAACGCATGGTAAACATTTGAAGGGTGCGTTTATTAATTTCACTAGTAGTTGGCGTGTGTATCGCTAGGTGCGCCTCCATCGTCAAGTCAGCGTCGTTTAATGCAGTGCACGGCCGGTAGAACAAGTTGTAATAAGGGCACGTGCCTCTCGGTATGACGCTTATGTTTATCAGCCACCATCGCAACCCCATCCGGGCCTCGCCGTCTCGCCCCGCTGTTATTCTGCCTGTTACAGATGTTTAGAAGGGAAGGCTGTATACATATTAACGACAAATTAAACTATTACGTTCGCGTTTTATTCGGCAATTAACGTTGTGCACTGCTATCCGCTACCAGGAACAATGCTTTCGTCGAAACGAATGTTTTCAAGCGGGTTGTAGTCCACCCGCTTCCGATCTCTTGCACTTGTACAGAATCAGATGTAAATTATTAATAATATTATAATAAAAATAACAAAAATCAACAAAATCATCCAAACCAAAATGAACTTTGTTTATTTATTCAACACACAAACTGCGTAATACAAAATTTAATTTCCCAACTCCATTCGTTTCCGTACATCATCTCCTAAATCCTGTCCTGTCGACGCCACGCTTGCTAGAGCGGCAAAATAATTTAGTTCATACGTTTGCCGCTGTATGCCTCTGCTGTTGCTGCATGTTATGCATACACTATGCCGGAATAAACGTCGCCAATTCTCTTTGGTCCGTTGACGTATTTGGTAACAAAATTACTTATAAACATATTCAGGAAATATAATGTAGTTATTTTATACGGAAATATACAAAGATACAATACAGGTATTTATAACCATACATTTTTTATTTAGTTCTAAGATTATATCTAAATTAGTCAGATAACCTTAAAGGAAAGTGACAGAAGTTATTCTGTTTATAAGCGGTAGTAAAACTTTAACTACTTTTAATTTTATAGTTATTTATCTGACAGTTCTTAATTTCACCACCAAACTAAATCACTATCAAATGCTAGAATCAGAAGAGTTTTATAAATTACACACGTATATCAAACGTATGTCACGATAACTATAAATACTTTGATAAATTATAAAACGTTCAAATAGAACTACACAGTATTCAGCCAAACAACTAATGCACGTCATCAATGCAATGTCACAAATGAGAAATTGTAACAAATGAGAATTGTAACAAATGAGAATTGTAACGTAAGAGACGCTTCGGAAATTATGAAATCGTGTTCGATTACGTTTACACGAGTTCTAAAACGGATTAGAACAATGTTCTGCTACACGAAAACACTTTTACAGTATAAGTCGCAAGAAACGTCTATTATAAACGCATCGTATTTGTTTTCAGCGTTGCCATTAGTTTAAAACAAAATAGAAATAATTTGATGAAAACTGAACGAAAAATAATTGAATAGAAATATTTGTTAACATATTAGTTATATTAATGGTTTTTTCATGTATATGCATAATGAAAATCCAATAAAATAGCGATTAAAATATATTTACAAATACATAGTGATATTTATGTTTGTTAGGTTTTCCCTAAACGATGACGTTTGTCCGAATGCAGTAGATACGTTATACAATTCTAGAATAACAGTTTGTCTAATAAAATCTTAGGTTAAATCCGCTGTATTTTTGGTTCTACACAAGCATCGCCGTCAGCATTGCCAACTGACATTTGTCTACTACCAAACACGGTTGACTGGAGATTTCAAACGCATACACAATCCTTGAAGAAAAGCCACAATCGTGAATATCGCCGATATACCGTGTGTGTTTCACAAAGCACCCTACGATCCGGAAGGGTAGATGCAACAGTACAACACAGGAATGACTGCTATTGGTGGAGGGCACGTTGCGTTCGCATGGCCAACTTGTTTTGTTACGCGTTGTCTAAACAAGTAATTAATACAATGAAAACACGATATAAACTCTTCCTGCTGTGTGGTACAAAGGGATTTTGTTGTTTTATTTGTATCACTGGAACCCACCGCCGCCTACGATGCTGTATGCAGTTTAAGCGCAAACACGAGTGGAATGTCTCACTGTTACAACACTGTAATGTAATAACCACACACACACATAGAGAGACAGAAGTGGGTACAAATTTAGTAGCAGGACTTTGGTGAATTTAGTTGGAGTTTAAATGCACCATATTTCATGTTATGTTGGCACGGTTAAACGTGCATTTTAACCAGCAGATGCTCGCTAATACCAGTTACATTCTACGTTACTAACGTTCGTTTTTAAACTTTAATATTGTCATTTTCTGTATGATATATTCGTAAATAATCAAATAAACATTTATTTAGAACCAGTGTTTAGTGAGTAAATCTCCATTGAAATGGATGTGTTTGTAAATTGTTGAAATGTATTGCTTTGTGCGGAGAAAAACAACGCCAGGATGTTTCCAGCTAACGAATATTAATTTGCCAATGGCGGGCCGACCAGTAGTTTTCATCAGATGATTACTACATACATAGAAATATATTAGTGTAACCGACCGCACTGTGGAAATGAATATTTCGGTTTTTCAGACGAAGAAAAAAAAACGGCAGTAATACCCAATTAGCTGTGTGTGATATAGCTTAAAAACATTCGTGGAGCAAAAAATATTTTTTATTGAAATTAATGAATCATAAAAAATATAAATGTGTATGCGTACTTTTGTACTGTTGCACATACAGCTTCTAATTAAAGCTTTGAAATTGATATCCTCTGCCTGCATATGCTCGGGTTTTTTGCAGTATTACACTAATGAACCGCGAAAAAATATCTTCAGTACTATCGTGTGTTTGACGGCTTAAATATAGTACATACTTCATTCATTAAAACGAACGTATGTTTCGGTTGGAAAACATACTTATTTGAATATATTTGTAGTTTTTTCTAAACATATACCCTTGAGATATTTCATATTTTCTTTTTATACGTGGGTCTGGAAGTAGTTTGTTTTAACCGTAGTTCATTTGCAGTTACCTCTAAGTATTCAGGAAGGAATACAGTGGAACAATTAGTAAAACACACGTTTCGCAATGAACATAAAAACAAATGTAAGTACATCCACCACAAACACATACATGGAACCGCTAAATAAATTCGCTACAAAAACTGCTATTATCATTCCACGTTAATGGCCGTTCAAATTATGAATTTTTGCTCCAAGCTCCCGGGGTAGAACTAGATGTATTAGAACTTCTCTGTACTTGGAAAGTTTAACCGCTATTTTTGACGGACCCGTAAGAGAAGTTTTAACTGAAACTAGCAATATTCATCGCTGTGTTGTTTCACATATGTGAACAAGGAATGGCATAAATTTTGCATGCAAATTGTCAGCAGGACCGAACAAAAACAACGTTGACTCATCAGTGTCACTGTCTCTCTCCGTTTATAGCCAACAGAGAAAATTAATATTCCCCCATGCTCGCATGAGACGGAACAATAAACGTAACCAGGACAGAGTCTGCTGCTCCTGGTGTCCTTCCAAAAATCGAGCGAATGCCATACCAATATTACCCTACCCTGATGTGACAGAACTGGATTAGTTTCATTTGTAACAACCATATGCCATTTATATTAAATTAGAATTCTCCCAAATGTCTTTCAATACTAGTTAGAATATTGATGTTTTATTTTTCCTTGGGCTAATGCAACCCTGTCCATTGTACAAATAACTACAGCAGTTCCTGATGCACCTTACAGGTTAAATACAGTGCAAACACAAATTAGTGTTGATCGCGTGTTTTGGTAGATAATTTATGCTTCAGTTTTATAAAACAATTTCGGTAGTTAACTAACCACATCTACTAATGGTTCGGAAATACATTAAATTGATTTACAGAGCTCGAATGTTTATAAGTAGTTTTATCACAGCCAAACTAGCGGCAGCGGGTGAAACTAGATTCCAGGTTGGTGGAGTATGTACGAGATATATGCAGTACTACGTATCCTCATCGAGTTACATCCGGTGCCAAGTGCCGGGGTTTTAGGTAAATGATTGCCTTTGTCCTGGAATTGAACTGATAATAATCAAATATATATATAGAACTGAATTGATCCCAAATGGAACTAATAAGTTGCTTGCTATCACGACGAGGTACTCGACGAGGCTTATCTAAATGAGAAACTCTCTGAATATTCAGTGCAAAGAAATTCGTACACCTTCAACCTTAGACATAATAAATATTCAAAAACTCGTATGAGATGACGGTCCATTAATAATTCACACACTCAAGGAACAAAACAGGATTCGACGTGTTTCGGTGATGGCCCACTGCGATATGACGTGGAACAAAAGAACATCTTCTACCCATCCATCCGTCCCAATCCTGATGTGGCCGTATATGGCGCTGTCGTGTTCTGACAGCCTGCTTCTGAATCCTGTTGAACATTCGCCATCGTATCCTTGACGTGCTCCTTTCACTCCACCTCCTCGCCCTACGGGTCTTTCCCCAAGTGGGCCGTGGAGAAAGTGTGTGGGCGTTTTGGGACCTGTGCGAAATGATGCGAGCTCAGTGGCGCCGTAAAAACGTAATCCGAATCCAATAAGGATACTAATTCCGAACGTGCCCGGCGTCTTGGAACCAAGTTGGACACTGTCTTCGTCTCTCTTTCTCTTGTGGGCGTTCATTTAAAAATGAGACGGTCCAAAATTAAGAGACTAAACGAGCCAATGTTTAAAGACCGTAATTGACAGCATTAAACTACCTTTTCATTCTGACTTGAAACAAATAATTGGTGTATTTTATTTCAAAGATATTCTGTAGCTAATAATTATCTATCACTGCATTACATTATGGTGTACCTTTCAATGTTCCGCTGATTTGTAACAATATCCTGGCGATACCATCAAGAACAAATTCATACATTTCCTCTTGTATGGAATCTCCTTAATGTCGCCAGATAAAATATCTACTTAGAAACATTACCGCAATTAACCTAGCCCACCACAGGAAAAAAAACCGCCCCTTTGTACGTCCATGTCTTACGAAATACTAAGAAACAAACGAGCATCAAGAAGATGTTGATGGAAGTGATGTTAGCACAGACGTTCTCGGCAATACAAGCGGGCGGTGAGGGGTCGGAGGAATGGCGGGGGTTAGTGTGGATCAGGTGCTTGGGAACTGAAACACTTGTGATGGGGGCTGGGGAGCAGGCAGGGCAGAGGAGGAAGAGGTCAGACTCCCGTGTACGTTCACTCCAAGCCCATCATCATTTTCTACTTGCCAACGATCTGTCTGCCTGGAAAACTCAACGGAAATCTTTGTGGTCGGAAAACAATTAGCCTGGGAAAACTCTCTTCTTTGCTACAGATCGGTTTTTGTTCGCTGTGAAAAAATATTACACAGCCGGCTCGATGTATTACCAACAATAGGATCATATTAATTGAATTATAGCCGTTGACAGTGATTCGGTATTTTTGTGGAGGAATCTTTTTTCTTCCTTCCCTGGCGTTGGCGATTGTACGAGACCTGAGTATTAGTGTAATACTCGATGTTATATTGTGTTCTGTTAATTGGCTAAAAGATTTAATCAACAATGAATTGGCTTTAATTGATTTATTGCTTAGGGGAAACAAATACCTGAGATATTTTTACAACAGAAAAATTGTTTCTTTTGCTGAGAATTTGTATGTATCCAAGTACAGTTTTAGTTAACCATATTTCATAAAATTTCCATACTAATTATAATACCATTCGCATGAATATTAAAAACGATTGGGGTACAAACATTTTTTAATTAAAACTATGTAATGTACGGGTTGCCTTATATGAAAACAAAGTGAGCATCACCACTAACAACAAATAAAAAAAAAGCAGTGGAACAACACACGGATCTACCTATATCCGTAAGCATCAGCAAACTTTCCTTGCGTATGACGGGCCGTATCCTTTAGTTCCGTATTCCAGCACCAGGTCTCGTCGTTGAAAAGAAAGCAACGCGATTCGGTTTTTTTTTAATGTAAAGCTTACAAAGTTAAATTCATTACGTTGCAAATAGAGAGCCATGCAAACAAATGCTTTGTCGTATCGTATTATTAGACGTACGGAACTTCTAACTGTGTATTTTAATTATTCAAATTGGCTAAAATACAGAATAGAGATACACATAGTCCACCCCTGTCTCTCCGTTCGTCCATCGCCGCTCTGGATAATTGCATTTCGACATCTACTTTGTACTTTATTCTCTTCTTTATCTTCTCTATTCCAATGGCCATCAGTCGTATTTTAAACAGATGCGTTATTTATACATAGTATTGTCTTTATATTTCTAAAAGATAATGTCCTCAGGCCAAATACACTTTCTGATATGTTTCATTATTATAATAATGTAATTAAACAAAATGCATTGCCGTTGACGACCACACGTGTCAGCTATTTTTGTTTGCGCAAAATAACAATTTCTTTTAAGCCTTGTTTTCTCATTACCCTAATGGAGTTCTTTACAGGATTAGCTAAAATTTCTGCAAACTGAAAGACCCAATTTCATCATTCATAATTATAATTATGTAACAATAAGATGAACAAGAAAATAATGTTATTATAATGTGGTAAATGAGGTCACCGGATTCTCAATGATACGGACCGTTGTTCCGTGTAATTTAATTAATTGACCGAATTAAATTAATTAACGAATATTTTTTCTGGTTTGAAAACTTTGGCGAATAAAAATGATACTTGTCTCATCAATCAATGAACAAGGCCAGTCCATGTTACCGAGCAAACTGACTCCAATGATGATTAATGAACAAGCCCTTTTTAAGCACGTAATATGTTTCTTGATATATTCCTTTGAGAAACTAATTCTACACACCGGTGTCCTTGCATACGTCCTGTATGTTCAGTGTCTATCTTAATGCGAATCTTACTTCTACTAGCACGTTTTCTATCATACCCAAGTCTATTTGTCTGCACGCTGGGCTTGTATCCTCATCTATCTGGCTTGAATTTCCCGTTAAACACTTCAATACAACCCAGTACTTAGCGTCTATGCGTCATCACTAAGGAGTGCATCATTATTGTGCAACAGACTCAAGTCGGTTGGATGCATTTTGTTTTTTCCGTCTTGTTGTCGATTAGTGCAGCAGACGATAGACGCTCCCGACTGAAGAATCGCGAAGCGCTTGATAAATGAGCTCATTATAATCTAACAACGACATTACATTTTCATAAGAAAGATTAATGGTACTTGTTGATTTCAGAAACAGCTGGACGTTTGAAAATTGCTAACTCCTTGTCGGGCAAAAATTCATTACACTAACGATCATTCCGCCAATTTCTTGTTCATCCATATTTATAGTGCATGTTACTGAAATATTTTTCCTGTCGCTACATTTGTGTTTCTTAAAACGGAAATCACATCAATTCATCATCAATACATTTTGCCATTTCTGTTTTTTGCTTGTTTCCTGTCTGACCACGTGATTACAAGGACTAAAGCCGTAGACGAATAAAAAAGAAACGATTTTCAGTCACACCAATTTACTCCGCGTCCCACGAGAATTCATAACTGACATCAACGCAAAAGTTTTTACTCCGATATTAGTAAGGTTTCTTGTCTTCTCCATTTCGTCGTCTTACATTGTGGACACTATACTAGTGTGCTGTGGGTGAAGTGAAGATGTCCTCTCGGCAAAGGCTGCTGTTCCATCAGTGTCCAGTCGCCGTCTCCGTGAAATATCCACCGCCCCATCATTTACCGGGACTCTGCCAGCGAAACGAATCGTCCGTCCTAGTATGAACTATTACCAGGATTCACCGACTGTGTTGTCTTATTGGAACTTAACCGTCTTCCTCGTCCTTGATCTATTTCACTATTTGTCAAGGGTGAATTACTATAATAAGGAATGCGACTCCGGAGCTGATATTTGTAGCTAGGATTCAGGAGCTTTTCTGGTCGGAGCAAATAAAGAAGATGGATGCCTAGTGTTAAAATAAAAACCTACTTAAACGGTGTTTTATTTTTATCTTTTCATATATAGTTTAGTTTATCGTCATAAGCTGTTGAGTAGCGTATTCTTGTAGCAATTGTCCAAATGGACAATTGCAACTGTAGATCGTTCCTGTAACTTCTATGTCCAGTAATTCAGTGAACCCGCTGATTTATTGCAAGATAATGCGACGAACAAAATCAATGAAATAAAAATAGAAAAAAAGGACGAGCACACTTCGAGCAACACATTTCACACATCCGTTTTCCGGTTCCAGAGACAACGTACTTCCGCTAGTGGCAGGACAAGAAAATGTTGCTTGGCACCTTACCAGAAACAGCAAATAGATTATCGCACGGAATCGAATTTATTTCCCCGATAAAACAACATACGTACGTACCTCGATATGGTTGAAAGAATGACACATCTTTCTGGTTCGCAGGTCAGGGTTGTTTTTCTTATCATCGAAATTCTCTACTAACCTTGAGTATATTGAATTAAAATAGCATTTCTATATAATGGGCGCGCATACATCACAACATATTTCTAACCTTAAAATATATTCATCCGTACGCTTGGATTCATAACAAAAACATTTCTCTGTCATGTGCAAACATACATGCAGACTGGACTGGAGTAAAACTAGGAAATATATGGGCAATATTCACGTCATGCAGACTGAATGTAACCTGCAACGGGTCCCGTAAAAACCCATCAATCCCGGGGCCTCTGTGGGTAGATGTCGCTGAGCAAGTCCACGATGATTGAACGGCATCGCTTTACCACTGCACTGTGCTGCTTCGGACAAACTCACACACACACACATTGCCCCGGTAACAATGGTAAACAAGCGAGGGATTATGTGACAGATAAAAAAACAGAATGGACCCGAGTTATACCGGGTTATGAGCGGGCGCGGTGATGGGACCAGTACGAAAAACCCGCGGGACTGGCCCGTGCACCATTTAACCAGTCGTACGCCCGGTTGAATGGATTACGGCACGGCTCACATAAAAATACATACGTACCAGCACACTGAACCTACCACCAGTGTAGCCAACCTTTAATAAATTCACACCTCACCCGGTATGAACTTTCATTTTCACATAGCATAGTTTTGCGTTTTTTGTTTTGTTTTTTTCTGTCAGTGTTTGTAGATAAATGGAATTGTAACCGTGCATTTTTATGCTTTAATTCGATAATAATTTTCAGACCACAAAATTAAATTACTGGTTTTTAAGATTTAATTAAAGCGGAAAATCGGATTCGGGCAATTCGGTGAGTTCGGTTAATTTTATTGTGAAAAATCCCGTACTGAAACAACAGAAGGTTTAATGCTATAAAAGCACTTTCCGGGAACGCACGCATAACAACAGATAAAACTACAAAAGCTTTCAAAAACAATGAGATTATAGACAACCAATAAAGGCCGCTTAATGGCAACACACACACACACACGTGCGCACATGCAAACATACATACAAGGTAATACATACACGTACCTACCACATCAATAGCATCAACTCATCCTCCTCACAAACTCGCGTGCAGTATCACTCGCTGCTTTAAATATCCCGCCATTCACTTTCAAACTACGACACTAGCGCCACGCACCACTGACAGCTGAAACTAATGGTTGTAGCAGCTTTAATAATTATTGTACAAGTAGCAGTAGTATATTGCCTACCGTCTTGATAGATGACTGGCTGCGTCTTCTGTTGATAATTTGTACACATAATACATAGATGTAAATCACACATTATTCTACGGTTATTCATACTGACTTGGTGTAACGTGCGTTGTGCTATAGCAAGAGCCTGCAAAGTAACTTTTATTCATAAACTAACAATACATTGTACAGTTTTCACTATTTACATCGTTGCAGAATATTCTTTGTTATATATTTCAAAGATTAACGATGCATCGTATCCCTTTTGTTTTATAATAATGCTTGTCTATGAAAATAAACAAACACATGGTTCTTATTTTCGTATGTAAGTTTACGAAGAAAAAAAATGTGAAGAGGAAAACCAAAAGAAAAGGTTCACAGTTTTCCGTCATCTTAATGTGTTTTCTCCCGGTGATAAAAAATACTTGGAGATTGGTCGTTCTGGTATGCAACGTCCATACATTGTCATAGATGTCTGCAGTTTTTCTTATTTATTTCCCTTCTTTTTTCATTTCACACCCCATTCCATCTGCTTCCTGATGCTTTTTACACCGGAGACACATGTGGCTTGAAAGACTCGCGGAATCGTAAAACCGAAGTGAAATAAAGTTAGTTTTTTTTTTTCACAAAATGTCATTTTAAAGTAACACTGAACTATTTTCGTGCATTAATGTGTTTGAGCAGAAAATATACAACTATATATTAATATTGTTTTACATCAAATTTATTTCTACTTGCAAACAACAAATGAAATTTGAATTTCTCATTTTTATTTGGTGACTCTTATTGTTATCACGATGCACTCAGGCAGGCCAACTGTTCAAGATAAAAAGTCCAATGCCTTTTGTATTCGTTGGCCCGCCTGCGGGTGAAACCGAACCATTGAACAAATTATCGAAAATACTTTCATTTACCGGTGACGACAATAGATTTCTATTTACGAGCGGGGGGCCTGAGCCATTTTTTGCAGAGTGGAGAGCCTTAAATGAATTTTAAAATTTATTCACATTTTTCCAATCAGAATAAGCTGTTCTCTCCGGAACGTGCATTGTCCGCGCTCGGCTCTTATTTAATTGTCTACCAGAAAGTCGTATTACAAATCGATAAATGTAATTTCATTGGTGAGGTTACGTTTCATTAGATCTATTATATACTGTGAATGTACCACCTAGTGGTAAGAAGACCAAGGGTAGGCTTGCATACCAGGACCCTAGGACGGTAGGCGATATTTATCTAAATGGAATCAGCTTCTTCAGAAATCATTTAACGTAGGAGTTTAATATTTGATTGAATCTGGAAAACACCGAATCGGATGCAAATTAATAATGCATCTGCAAAGCGATGCCTTTTTTACGCTAGAGGTGTATCCTGACTTTGACAGATCTTTCGTACGCTTCATCTAACATTTTCTATGTGAATTCCTGCTTTAATTCTTGTACATAACTGTACTGCAGGTTTCCCCTGCCTGCTGGTGTGTTGCTCTCTTCCTGCTCCGACCGGCACAAGGAGTGGAACAGTTCGCGTTCAGGTTTTATTCCTGAATTAAGTTCTTGTAAAGACTTCCAAGTGCATAATTTACAACAATTGCTCTTGGAGTTCATCCAAGTAGTTGTTCTCCTTTTCATATTTTTCATGATATACAGCCTGTACTACAACGCTCAGGAGAAAATTAAAATTCTCCATTGCAGTGTTATTTATGCGGAAATGTATTCGCGCCCATGATTAAATTTATTAATAACCTAACCATATATGAATTTATTAACGTTTTTAAGCATTTTTTTCTTGTTGTCTTCTATTAAAATATGTAAAATAATATTCTATAGATTAATTATATGTCCATGTTGATTACACAATTATTGCGAAAGATAATTAGTTTCGTATTAGTTGCAATATATTCCGCGCATATCATACATTTACTGACATGAAACACAACCCTATGTGTGAGTGTATGTATATAAATTTTGTTAGCGACATGCTTTACTACAAATGATATTAATTATATTTCCCGAAACTAAATTAATATTAATTACAGAGCAACGGTTTAAAATAACATATTCGGGGAGTAAAAGCTTTTTAATTAAAGTGCAATACCTCATTAATTTATGTTTAATACATGGTGAATTGATTGCGTTACAACAGAAATATTATTTCAGATAATAATAATAATCAGCTTCGGCAATACTAATTGTACTTACAATCATAATAATGATGAACCCGGCATTAATCAAGAGTTTGTCCATATCATTACAAGGACCCTTGCATCATATGCAATATATTCACAATAATTATTGTAACAAATTTTGGGTAAAATTATTTCATCCATTCACATGTATAATGTACTGTCAACAATCACAGGTGCTTAGTTCACATAATACGTTGAACATCACATATGACGTTACGTTAAAAGGAGTAGTTTAAATCCAGTAACACAGAGTTCACCACTAGACATATTTGTAATGTGCAATGCAGTACAGCGTGTTGTCTCGCTAAATGGACGTCAGTTATTCCTGTCAAAAGTTCCCCACGCGACCACTAGGGGAACACAGAGCGCATTAACAACTTACAGTTTTTGTTTGTTGTCCTGTCAAACTCTTCATTTATCACTCGAAGTTTCGATTCTTTTTCGATACATTTCCGTGCAGGTCTTTGAACTGTCACAGGATTTGATATAAAACCACAGATCGTACACAACAGTAAACTTTTCACATACAGTTCTTCTTACTTTACGTTGAAATGCATACACGGGTTGCATGTGCAAATGCATATGTACGAAGGGAGAATGTAATTATTTTGGGAAAATAACAGTGGCATTGCAGCGGTGGCAGAGGAAACGGAAATCGTTGCAGTGGCCAAACTCTGCATCGTTAGAATCCGTAAGCAGACTCTGTTATTAAATTCACATTCATGTATGGAATATAATTCCGTTCTTTTTACGTTTTTCATTTTTTTTTTTTTTTCATTACATTTCAGTCCTATAATAATCTTTTGTAACGCTGTATGAAAAATGATGGTGAACATTTTTCAGTGTCAACTTCGGCTCGTATTAATTTAATCCTGCAAAACACACAAAAAAAATATCTTATGCGTTTTATTTCATCAAATGACATTGCTCCAGTGGCTCAGAAACGAGTAAATGGGAAAATTATTCAGAAACTATTCAACTAAGCTAGTTTTTTTTTTTGTGTATACCATTGTATTTTTGTGAAATAAACATTTTTCATAGGAATATAAGTGACAGTTCATTTATAGGTTAGTGTACTTGGCAACATCCAATGTGATGTTAGGCAGAAGTTGGTATTAAATAAACCGAAGCAGAAGCTGTACTAGTGCCAAGTAGTAGTAAACTTGTTAAACCGCATTTAAGTTGCCGTTGAAATGAGATTCCCGTACAGATCCTGACACGTCTCCTGAGAAAACTTGGTTCGCTGCTCGGTAAAGCTACGGGGATCTAAAGATCGTGGTGAAGCCAACGTCCACGGACCAGAGTTCCACAACGTCACTAGTAACCGAGAGCGAGAAGAAGAGATCGGCGGGAGGGAAGGTAGCATGCGATTGAAACTTCACACAAAAGCCGATAGATTGTGGCAACGAACCAACACGCATCGTGATTCAACGAATTCCTCTGCTCGTTTCGTGCGAATTCGCACGCATGTAAAATACGAGATGTGTGTGTGGGGGGCGAGCAAGTTATACGTCTTCATTTCGTGCTCCCCCGTGCTGTGATTGTGCGTGTCACCGATTTTCAACGATTTCATGTCAATAGCCATCGGAACGGGAAGAATGTCACAGAAGTTCGAAAGGTTCTTCTGTAAAAAGATGCTTGGTGAAGAGCGATGATTTTGTTACGGAATTTGTTGCGCAAATCTACATGTGAACTTTAATAACCGTTTTACATATAATGCTTAATCACAAACACATTTTGTGATATTTTTCCAATAGAAGTGTACGAGACGAATCAATGACTAATAAAGGTATTCACTGCGTACTGTTTTTTTTTTATGTGTTAATTTTATTTCACACCGGTAAACTGATATAGAATATTCTAAAATCGAGCAGTTTGTGAAAAACCCGATTGATCCCACGGGTGCAATTTCACTCGAAGCAATAAAAACAAAACACGGCGAAATCGTCGCAATAAAAATAACTCTAAATTTACATGCCAATTTCCTATAAAAATTAATCTTAATCGTGTAGGTTTGGTTCTCGGCACATTCCCCAATTCGAAACTGGCCCAAAGTAATCGTCTATTACGTATCGGGGGGCCGAAATAAAAATTGATGGGGTCCACCCAAGCAAACTGGCGGCCTGTGAATGCTGGCCAATTCCCAATAAACACAGATTTAAAGTCAATTTAAAAATGTACACGTGTATATGTGAAGCTGGCAGAGGGGTTAGAGGGGGTGGGGGAATCGTTCCAGGAAATTGAGATGGTCCTAGAACGAGAGGAGAATGTGGAAAGGTGAACCTACATCCAACATGGAGAACGCACAGATTGGCTGATATATCAATCAGTAATTCTCATTTCCTAAGCGCGATTGAAGTGCAACTATTGCAAGGGTTCGTTACGCGTAGCACGCATTTCAACACTTTCTAATTGAATAATCGTTTTCATATTGCACCTGCTTCCCATCTGTGTAAGTGTGCGCGTGAATGCAATAGCTGTTACGTTATCTACACAGCCAGTCATGTTGTCTAGTTACTAGTGTATAATTGCGGAAATTATCTGTCTATTTGCTTCCTATCAAAGCCAAGTTACCATTACAAGTTGTTACGGAACTATTAAAAAATCGTCCACAGACTGTTCAAGTACAATTTCAGCTGTTTTATTATCAAATTCTACATGTGATTTATTGTTATTCTCTTACAAACATAACCCCTCTTTCCGATCGGCAATGGTAACTGCTCCACAACAGCGTCGAACAACTCGAGTCGAATCGAGAAGTTACGAAACACGAAAACTGCATTTATTCCGTAATTAATTGTAAGCGGGACGTAATGGTGTTTATGAATTATTCCGTTGCTCTGTTAAAATATTAACAGAACAGCCTGTGGCAAACGAATACGTAGAATATGTCGACAAGCGTTCCAGTTTTGTCTGTACTATTTTAATTAGCTATGTGTCGACAACCTATGTTCTACCGTTCCAAATATTTGGGCACGGGTAACGGTAATCGATACGAAAACAAATTTATCATTTGTCACATGATCGTCCATCATTATTTTTTTCCCCGTTTTGACAGTTCGATATCTCGTCCCTGTGATATATCAAATAGTTGATTGTAAGTTCGATAGGTGCTACAACAGCATATAATGAAAATCATTATAATGTGTATACTGTTTGTTAAAGAATATATCACTGAAACTTACCCAAATATGTCAACCAGAACAACAACATAACCAAACATTATTTCGTTTTTTCTGCAGTACTAAAAGACGAGTTTCGACTGGAGCCGCAGAACACGCGGGTGGCGAGCGGCGAGACAGCACTGCTGGAGTGCGGTCCGCCCAGAGGGAGTCCTGATCCGACAGTATCCTGGAGGAAAAATGGCCAGACGATAGATTTAGAAGCCAACAGGAGGTAATACACATTCACCGTGCCAGCACAATAAACAAGACTGGTTATGAACGTCTTGATTTGTTTCAGAGCACGGCTAGTAGATGGCGGAAACTTGGCAATAACGGACGTACGACAATCAGATGATGGCCGATATCAGTGTGTCGCTAAGAATACGGCGGGAACAAGAGAATCATCGATTGCTTTACTGAAAGTGCATGGTAGGTACATGTAAACCAGTGATGTACAACCCGCGGGACGCATGTGGCCCTTTATTAAATTTTCGCGGCCAGCTTGCACATTTTTTACAATAAAATGAGCTAAAAAAACAGCAAAACAAAAATAGGTTAAAAATTCTTAAAAACGAAGTCATATGCGGCCCTTTATAGATAAAAGGTCGTGCACCACTGATGTAGATCTTTTACTTACAAATACACATCAAATTCAACCACATAAGCAGCCAAATTTACACAAGTAAATTACAGTATTTTTTATATATATAATGTTTGTATTACATACGGAAAAAAAGGTTATTAAAAATAAATAAATAAAATATTTGATAAAGGACGAAATTAATTTGAAACATGCGAATCGGATATCTGGCCAGAGACAGGCGAATTTATGAAATACGTAATTATCTAGAGTGAATACATGTTGCATTGAACTATATCGGAAAATTGAAAATTCAGAACCGGTAACAGATACAATTTCTATACGAACATTTAAATATCTATAGTTGGTAGTTTCCATTGAAATTAATTCATTTTCTGTAAATAAGTTTTCTGAATATGTACTAAAAATGTTTTTCTAAAAATAATATAAAATCTACTGATTGTTTAGATACGTATAATATAACAATAATAACCAAGTCCGACCCTGTACAATGTATATATTCCATTAGTAAAATAGAAGCTGGAAATTCATATCTAAATGAGAATACATCTACACATGAATATGTGTGTTATAAAACAGGAAAATAAATTAATTAAACCTAATGTATAACATAAAACAATCCGGTATGAAACTGGGCAAATACTATGGCCATTAGGATAATCAATGTGACATTCGCTAAATAAATACCTACTTTTACACACGGAAAACTAATTCATAATACTTTGGAGTGCACTATAAATCCATTAAAATATATTAAATGTTTATATTTATTTAAAACTATAGAGAAATATGTCTAGCTGAAATATTCTAAGTCTCTTCTTCATATTTACATTTTGTTTCGTTTATAATTTATACATTATTACGCTATTATGAACATTTAACTATTTTGTAAACATAGTTTAGTTTATACAAACATACAATGTAAATATGTGTGTGTAGTGTCCTCCCATCTATTGGCAGGCGTTAAAACTACAAACGTCAAACATTAGGGCGGTTATTTGATGTAGTCCCCAGTTTAGCGGTTGAATCACGACACTTGCCTTCAACTAGTGCGCGTTACTTGGTCAAACAATGCACATTGCCTTTAGTAATCTAGCTTATAGATCCAGTACAAACAGAACACTATGCCAATTTGCAGAAATCGCACTCGGCTGCACAGCCGTGTGTTTATCAATCGCCAATGATTATGTACTGAATTCGAGTGCGGTCTGCATACATTGCAGGCGTTTGTTGGATTATCCTCATTTCTGTATACCGAAAGTCCAAAATTATTCCATGTAGAACAATTATCTAGAATTGTTGCTTTAAATACGGATTATTGTTTGATTGCACTGTGTTGCTGTTCGTTGATATACTCCTATTACGGGAAGGCAAACAGTCTTCCTTCTGTATTTGTCATTGTCCTAGTTAGATTCTAACCCCACATTCGTTCCAATGGCCTCTTCCACTCTCGTACGTTTTCTATTCGCTGTTGCACACGTTGTTAATGATATCAATTATGTTCCGTATAGTGAAACCGTATTTGATCCGGGGACCGCACAACATGACAGCGTTAGCCGGTCAGAGTGTAGAGTTCGCTTGTCACGTTGGCGGGGATCCGCTGCCGGACGTGCTGTGGCGTCGTACGGCCGCCGGCGGCAGCATGCCCCTGGGAAGAGTGCACGTGCTGGAAGACCGCAGTCTCCGACTGGAGAACGTCGTCCCCGAGGACCAAGGACAGTATAGCTGCGAGGCGGATAATGCGGTCGGCGCAATCACCGCAACCGGTTACCTCACCGTGCATGGTACGTAACATATATATTGTCATCTCTCGCTATTTGACACAAGGCAAAGTATATAACCTAAATGTTACTCTACAATGTAGAGTCTACATCACCACTAGAAATGGTGCTGTACTATTTAACAGAAACCATGTCTGCAAATCAGTAGAATTACTTGAATGTGTAAGTAATGTAATTCTTGGTCCAATTTCCTTACAAGCTCCAATCACTATTGCAGATACGAATCGTGTAATATAGAAGTGCAACGACAGTTGTATGTCTAGCCGTTGGCCCGCGTTTTATCTAGAAACGAAATGTACCCGGAACTGGGTCACAGTAATATCTATAAACGAACAACCACACACACACACTGCTCTACTGCCGTTGCAGTTTCAATATATAGTTTGCCCGATTTATGATATAGTTGCGGAGATATTATTTCAAAACTTTGCCATTGTGGCTGCACCGATATTTATGGAAAATATACCGCAATATTTGTCCCGCATACAACACTCATATTTTATATTCTCTATATTATGTATTTACCAAATTCCACTTCCATAAATGTTGGTTCGAATTGAACGCTATTTCGTAAATGGCTTTTTCAGATTTATTGACAACGATGTTACAAAAGTTAACCGATTATTCTTCTCTAAATGCTTTGGAAATCATCTTTACTTTATATATATTATACTTCTAGTAAAGTCAATTTTCTTTCCGACTGTAATTTACTTTTTGTCATGCATTTTATCTGGAACATTTTACTAAAACTTTATACTATGCACTTACATTATGTTACGTGAAACTTGAAACCATTTAATTTTTAAACTAAATTATATTATCAAACTTGTTCTTGAAGTATGCTATAATCTTATCCTTGGATAAACCTTTGTTCTTTTTGTCCTATGAAGTACGTACAATTTTATTTTAAATACATGAGCTTTAAATACTGCGTTCAGAGCTTATACCAACAGTATTACCTTGTTCGTTTCAGTCTTGCACGTCCTGCTATCATTCTCCACCAGTTTCCTACACTCCTGCTCCCTCCCTTTGTCAGCCAAGCTCGCTGTAGCTCTGACGTACGTATTTGACTAAAAAGCATCTTATTAAAATTTCAGCGGTTCCGGTGTTAACCGTCCGTCCGTCAGCACAAACGGTGGAAGCGGGTCAGGACGTGCGTTTCCAGTGCCTGGCTCAGGGCAGTCCACAACCGTTCGTATTCTGGTCGATAGAAGGAGACCGCTCCTTGATATTCGCCGGCTCATCGAGCGACAGATTCCGTGCCACGACCACCGCCGAGGGTCGATCCGTCCTCTTATTGCGAAACACCAGTGTACAAGATACAGCCACGGTCGTCGTATGTTCTGCCGTTAATGAAGCGGGCTCCGCATCGGCACGAACACGATTAACAATCACGTCGCGAGAGGATCGCCCACCGCCCGTCATTATGCGTGGCCCGTCGAATCAAACGCTCCCATTAAAATCCATGGCCGTGTTGTCCTGTGAAGCTACCGGCAACCCACTTCCTGTCATCTCCTGGTACAAAGACACCATACCCGTGCTCGTCTCCGAGCGTATCGACATCTCTGACAGTGGTACACTGCAAATATCACGGCTGGAAAAGGCGGATGCGGGTGTCTACACGTGTGTAGCCTCGTCACGAATCGGCAAAGCGACGTGGAGTGGCACGTTACGAGTTGAGAATCCAACGAACCCCAATATTAACTTCTTCCGTGCACCGGAATCATCGATGTTACCCGGCCCACCCAGTCGACCGCACGTGCTCGACCAATCGGAGAACAGCGTGACGATCACGTGGTCGCGGAACAATAAAATCGGTTCGTCCAGTTTGTTAGGTTACCAGGTGGAGATATTCGGCCGTGAGACCGATGTGATGCCCAGTTGGACGGTGGTCGGTCGCCGAATACCGGGTACAACGTTCACCCAACACTTACTCACCGCAGGTGTGGCGTATACGTTTCTCATTCGGGCAGAAAACGCACACGGCCTGTCGCCACCGTCACAACTGTCTGAACCGATATTCGTCGGCACAGACTCGGGACAGAGTTGGGGTAACCCTGAAGTGACCGTACTGAGTGAAGCACGCGCTAACCTACTGTCCGGCAATGTTGTCAAACTGACAGAAGCGATCCCGATTCAGCCAACAGCGGTGAAACTGTTGTGGGAGATTGAGAATGCTCAGTACGTGGAGGGTTTATACATTTACACAGTACCGCTGGACAGTGTACCAGATCTACCGAAAGCGTACAGTATGCTGACAGTGCTCCACACAGGTGGCGCCTCAGGCTTCACTGTTAACAATCTGTCCAAGTTTGCGAGATACGAGTTTTTCGTTGTGCCATTCTTTAAAACTGTTGAGGGACGTCCGTCAAATTCGAGAACGTTGCGAACATTGGAAGATGGTAAGTTAGAGTTGCCATTAAATGTTACTAAACTTCGTAAATTTAGTAACGTTTAATTATGAAAAGCGCAGATATAAAGATGATAGATGTACTTGTTTTTCCTTTCAGTACCAACTGAGTCTCCCTCACATATGGAAGCAAACTTGTTCAACTCGTCCGCGGTGTACTTGAAGTGGCAGTCACCACCGATGCATTCTTTAAATGGCATCCTTCACGGGTACCGGGTAATATTACGAAACAACGCAACCGCTCGTGTTTCAAATATCACAGTGGACGCCACACCGAAGCTATTACTTACGACGCTTACGCCGGGCGTCACGTACACAGTGCGGGTAGCCGCCGTGACGGGTGCGGGCGTCGGTCCCTACAGTTCAGCGGCCACCCTCAGACTGGACCCTGCCTCAAGGTTATTGGATCAACATCAACAGAGGTACAGCATAGCTAAATAATACAACTGCATGTGTTTTTAATATTAAATAAATGCAGGTAGTTTCTTGATTGTAAATTATAATGTAATGTATCTTCCAGGCAACCAATAGGAACTGATATACATCCCGGTGATTTCATAACGGAGACCTGGTTTGTCGCGCTGCTTATTAGCATGGTAGCCGTAATGGTGTTGCTGTTTGGAGCAATGTTATTAGTACGAAGACGACAGCTACTGTCAAAGAAAACAATGACACCTAGTCGCTCGAACGGAGCAGTGTTAACTACACCGCTCGCTCTGAAACACGATGCACCGCTGTGGTTAGACAAAGACCCACTGCCCGAATACGCATCCACCTTGCCTGATTACGCCAAACTAACAACGCAGGAATACGCTAGAATTAACGCCGAATATAACAGTCTCAACCTGAATCCAACGAACTCGGACTATCCGAATCGCTCAAGTCAACCGAAAGAATACAACAGGCCCGATAGATTGGACTACAATCGCATCAATCCGGAGAAAGAATACGCACGCAAAGATTTGAACTTATCGGACGTGCCGAAAACGTACACGAGTAACGCACAAGCCGCACTCAGTCATAAAGAGTTCAATAATTTACAAGTTCAAGACTATGCCAGCCCGAATATCGGTCAAGATGGCGCATGTCGATCACAGTTGGCCGATTATGCTGAAGTGGATTCGTCACTGTCTACACACGCGCCCGAAATGAAATCACCAGCACCGTACGCGACAACAACACTAGTTACGGGATCCAGACGGCATGGAAATTCACTGGTAAAATGATTAGAACTGTTTCAGTGTGAACAAATGTAAGAATTTGTTTTCTTTCTAGAACATTCTCCAAGGATGGATACCACGAAGACGTACGCCAAGTCCTGATGAACCCGTCTACCCCGCGTCAAACGGCGGTTATTACAATCGTAACGTCTACTCCGACTCGTACTTTGCACCGACGTATACGTTAAGGAAAGGCGGCAAGAAGGAACGCAGAGCACCGGAGAATCCACCGGATGTTGTGTCACCGGGTCAGCCAGTGTACGCACGGGTAGGTCCACCAGGTAGCTCGTGGACGGCCGGCTCACCGCAACTCAGCAGCTTCGCACCGCAACGACAAGTCTACCACGCCAGCACAAGAAGCGAACCGGGCTCGAAATTGTTATAAGAACTCTGAGACTGGTGATGCATTTATGTGTGTGTGTATGTGCGTGGATATTGGAAAATGACATTTCAGTTTCTAGTTTGACTTTAGCTGATAACGATCTTTCAATTCTCTGCAAAATCATCGAACAATTTTTATTCTTTTATTAAACTCAAGTAAATGAAGCATTCAAACTAAAATTATTATTAAGTTTACGGTGAATTGAATTATTATGTTTATGTAAAAAAAAGAGTAAAACTTGTTTGACGACTTAACCTATAAGTTTATTATTGGCTCTAATTCAGAATCGAAAAAATAAAACGCAATAAAAAAATATACGAACATTGCTCATGAATTGTATAATAAATGAAACTTTGTACTAATGTATTAATGAACAACATGCTTCAAATGCCTGATTTCAATGTGATTACGAAAGGCAGTCAAATTGTCTGTCAAACTTCCTATTTGTCTGTGAAACAGGACCAACAGATGACCTTGCGAACCGACACCCGTAATTACCACAACATATTTTATGTCACAAATGTCTATTTAACCAAAATGGCGTCGTCACTTGGTCGGTTTGAAGGTTATCGGTTGTTTTTGTGATCAAGTATGCTGAAGATTGACAAAGTGAATTACGATAATTGTTTTTTTACAAGATGGTGAGTACTAAGTAATCCCCCATAAATGGCACTAACTAACTTCCGAATTCACTTTGTCAATGTACTAAGATAGATATATGTAAATATCGTAGATTATATGAGAACCGAACACAGATAACATATCAGGTTATGTTATTACTAGAGAATAAAAATAATGGTGAATCCGAAACAATTGACGAGCAACAACCGCAAGGCACTAGTTAACAAGTGAACGCTCTGTAGATTTATAGGATTAAACGTCGTTAACATTATATTCGTATATATGACCTTGAGAAATGTCTAGTCAATCGCAAGATTCATATTGAGAACTCACCACAATGTTGCTGTTTGAGTTCAATATTGTTAGTTATGCCATATTATTTTGTAGCAGTTTTATTTTATACACCGAAAATATGTATATTACTAATCAAATGTAGGTAAGGACACAGTGAATATATCGTAAAGAATCCTATTCTCTCTCCAAATACATCCATGTTACTGCATTATTTATGAAACAATGTTGTTTTCTTGTAAAGTAGTACTAAGTCAACATCATTATGACTAAATATTTCTCAAGACTTAGTCGTTCCAGTAACTTGTATAAAAAAATACTTCCAAGAAACGTCCAGTACTAACTGTCCTTACTTTAACAAATTGCCTAAAAATTTCTGTACATATCATACAAGCTGTATAACGTGAAGTGATTGCGCATGTGTAAAAAAATAAAAACAAATGTACTCTTTAGATTTAGTAGTATAACCTATATTTGTCAGGGAAATGTACAAATTCTACCGGCCGGCTGATTCTGTTACCTGTCAATCAATGTATATTTGGTTGTGTGTGTTGTGACATCAATTCGTGCCAAAGATCGAATACTTCAATTCATAATTAACAACATTTTCATTTGATTACCGGACTGTTCATCTCAATGTGCTCAAATAATTACCGTCAAGTGACAGATCCTTGTAATCGTCTGTGTTCCATGGATAACACACACAAATATCAATAGTATTTTGGTAACAGATTCACTGTACGTGTACTCAAGGTGGATTTGTATATTTCAATGGCTGCTCTTCTCTCCTAATATGAATTATACTAGCCAAACTGTCCGAACACTGTATCTCAACGTCATTAAAACATTTAGGTTATGAATTGTTTGTCAATATCTCTTACTAAATATGTAATCGGTCTTCCTGAGTTCTTCTGTAGTCACCTTTACCGCCACATTGCAAACAGAATGCGCCATTTATATTTTTATATAAAACGTGCAAAAAGGTCATGTAAATGTTTTGTGTATAGGATAATATAATAAATAAATAAACGTTCGAAATGATTTTGCATTCATCATTCAATTTTCTTTTCACTCCCAAATGATTTAAAATAAAAAAAGTGATTTCTATATGATTTTTATTTTGCAATATTGCTATAGTACATCCATAGTAAAAATATAAGTAATGTCATCACTGTATTGTTATATGCTCTTAGTCGATATTATTTGGTTGTCATTTATTGGCCAAGCTTCGCTTTTTCTTGTTTCTCTCTTTCTTCTTTCGCTCGTCGAATGTTCTCCTGGTCACCTTGAGTGGGTCTGAAGGAAAAAAAATACAATAGTAAAATAAAATATATAAAATTAATAAAGTTGATTTAATATTTACCCATGAATGCCTTTAAATGGGGGTAAAGTACTCGATCTAAAAACAAAATATATGCGTATAGATTTTTTAACAATCTGTGTGTTACAGTTGCTTGTATTAATTACCCAGTATCGCGGGTATGTCTGGCTGCATTTTCTGGTTTTGCGAGTCCTATTAGCGGCACCGCATGTCCTGAATGAGAATCCGGTTGAGATGTTTTCAACGGTGCATCAGGTTGTCTAAACACATATAGAATGACAGTTTAGAAGTTTTGTTTATTTCTAGCAGCATTATTGCTATTACTACCTTGCTGCAGCTTTGGCATCATCTCGCCTCTGTCTGTCATGATGAGCAGGCACTGGTTGGATTGCCGGCCGCACCTGTGCTCCATGTAATGGACGAGTCTGAGCTGTTCCATCCTTGCCAGCACTCTCATCCTTCTTTGTCTCTGTATCTCTTGTGTGTCTTTCCGGCAGGTTTTGTTTGATTTTGTCTTCTGCTTTCTCCTATAAACATTATGTTTGTAAAATAAAGCTGTTAATGCACAACGTAAGATATGAATTTCACAGATTAAATTTGTATTGTATAACGAAAATATAGAATGAACTAACATCTAAATTAATTGGTACCGGTTCGCCTCTAACCAGGACGTGTGTGAGTGCTTTAGAAATGTCTTGTGGACCTTCTGTATCTCGTCGGTGTCTGTGTTCATGTGATTTATCGTCTTCTTTCTTGTCCTGTGCAAAATCTTACATTGCAAATAATCGTCTCAAATATGATTCATAAATATGTCGTGCAAAAGCATTACTATTTCTGAATTTAGATGTTAGTTCATTTCTCCCGTCATGCTGTCTTTGCATACTAAATAATGATTCCCAAATATTTGTGTATTTTTTATAACATTTTGATAACAGTGTTAAATTTGGTCGAACAAATTTAGTAGTTATTATGATTGTCAGTAGATTAGTAAAGTATTATCATGTCTTACTGCTAAGTCTTTCACGGCGTCATGTGCGTGAGGTTGTGCGCTCGCATGTGAAGCCCGAGATTCCTCAGTCGGGGCTGCTCTTCCAACTCGACTTTTAGGTGTAGTATTCTGTTCAGTCTGAAATGACATTAAACAATGAATTATCTCTTACAAGATTCTACCTGCGACGATGACTTACATTTCCCAGTTTTGCAAGAGGAACAGCCTGTGCTGGATGTTCCTGTGAATCGCCTGATTTTTCTGGAACTCCAGATGCTCTAGCTGGCCTGGATTTAGGGGTAGTACTGTGGCCCTCCTAAGAAAATTTCAATATGCAAACGGTTGTATTAAAAATTGATAAATTAATACTTACATGATGATCGTCATGTGGTTTGCCATCATGATCAGCGGCTCTTACAGGCCTGGTCTTAGGAGTAGAATGGCTCTGACAAAAAAATATTAAATATACATACACCATTTTATATTAATTAATAATATTACTTACATGATCATCATGATTTTCTGAGGCCTTGCCTGCTAGTGTAGAAGCTACTAGTGGATTGATCTCATCATGAGGTTTGCCTTCATGATCTGCAGCCCGGGCAGGCCTGGATTTAGGAGTTGTACTGTGGCCGTCCTGAAAAAAAAAAACATCCAAAGAATTATGCAATATTCCACGGAAAGTAAATTCGCTGACGCGTATTTAAATTCCAACTTACATTACTGCGTTCATTTCCATCCAGTTGTGTTCCATAAATCACTGGATTGTCTTGGGGTTTAGCTTTATCATCAGCAGCTCGGGCTGGTCTTGCACGTGCAGTTGTTGTCGGATCATTCTGCAATAAGTTACAATTTCAGTTATACTCTCCTGCAAACTTCAACCTACGATATAATCAAAATCTTCTACTTTTTATTAATAATATTCACGATGAACTTCACAACTAACAATATAATATTTAATCAGAACCGTTTGCTATATGTAAGTACTTACGGCTCGAGCTGCAGGTACAGTCAGCAGAGGATTTGGTTGTGCTGGTGCATTTTGTTGTGCTGCTCTCGCAGTCCTGGGTTTCGGCGCCGGGGTAACTCCATCGTGGGCCTTAGACTGCGGCGTGTCGTGTGCCCTAGGAGGCACGGGATCAGACAATGGTGGTGAAGCTGGAGCACAGTCCAACACCGCCACGAACGCGACTAACAATATCACTTGCAAAAACTAAACCAAAACAACATATGACATGAGCCAAAGAACACATTTGTACAATAGAATACAAATATTTACAAATTGTGTAACAACACAAGCAATATTTTAAAATTATATTTACAAAAAAAAAGACATATCTCAGTATCTATAATGCTGGGAGATTTTCTATGAAAGGTTAACAGGTATTAAGCAAGTTTTTATACGTAGCTACAGATCGACTATGATTGTAATAGTTGTGAGCAGTTGTGAGTATGTACTTACCAGACGTGCCATCTTGTAACACTGCTGAAGACTCCGATCAACTCGTCCTTATATATGCATTGTGAAAAACAGGAATGATCGTAACCGTATGCTAATTGTTTCGCTTTAAACAACAATTATCAGAGCCGTACTTGAATATTTTATCGACAAACAGAATAATTACAATATAACTAACGTTATTAATATAATTAACGGAATTATATTTGCACAAACACATGTTAGTCTTAAAGCTTAAAGAAATTATAACAAAATTTGTAATAATAGTACATTATACACCAAGGGAAGGAAACGTCTTATTTTTCCTGAGGTGTAATTTGAAGCCCGTGGGCGAAGGCAGAGGGAAAAATGGTGGTCTCTCCCGAGGTGTATATACTATTTTTGTCTACGATCTGGAGTAGAAACATTGAATTTCATAAATAAAGAATTATAATAAATCGGAGCAAAGTTACAATATTTAGAAGCCTTTGAGAATGGTTCCATGTAATGCGTACCATGACAACAGACTTTTATTTTCAAAAACCTTTATTATAATAAAAACTCCCCTAAGGAAATTATTTTAATCCCTAGGGAGTAAATACTTTACTTCTGTCACAATGTTGACACGATAGAAACCTACTCCTACTCCTGGACGTGAAAAAAACATAATTTCTCATATCTTTCATTATTCTTTTAGTATTTTGAAGAAAAAACATTGTACATTTCTTCCAACATGTGTATATTTATTATTTTCAATAACATACATTTTCTAGTGAAACTTGTGAGTTATATTACATTGCGCATTATTGTATTACGGGCCAGTACGGTCCTGTGTTTCTTCCGTTGACCACAACAGCCGGTGTTCATCACATAATGTACCTGAAGGTCGTCGCCGTAGCATGTACGTCTTGGCATTGTGAATGTGTCATGATCAAGGGTGTTAACTCATTAAGATAATGTATCTAATATTTCTCAGACTTCACGCACGTTATTAACACTCCTCCACTAATTATTCGACTATTATTACATACTATTTGACCTTATGTTCATGTATGCAGTGTATGTTTACCACTGGTCTCGACTTAATTCTAAAACACTTTGATTACTCATTATTTATCGCTTTCTTGTCATGAAAACAACGTCTATTTGTCGACAGGAAAATTGCAACTATTTATAGAAAGAAACAAGTACCATTCGAATTATTTACGCATTAAACCTGGAACAGAAATGGTTTATTCATTTTCGTTCAGTTTTACATGAATGAAATTAGTTTATTTCTCTTTTTCTTCGCTAAATCCATATATAAAACTGGAAATCATTAGAAGAGATTAAACAATAGAAGTTATGGAAAAGTAAAGATTACAGTTAAAGATAATTAACTTATAATTATGGTAATAATTATTTCTGACAGAAGCAGTTACTATACATATAATTACATTATGTATATAATTAAACTTGTCAATGGTACAATTATAAAGCTTCAATTTTTAACCATTACTTATTAAATACTGGGAAATGTTTTCATTTTTATAATTAATTCTTTGGTAATGAAGAAGACTATTTTTATTTCATTATGTGCTAATTTGTTTAAAAAAAAATTAATAGTTTTTCATTGAAATGCATGGAAAAAAATTTCGAAAAATACATCATAAAATGCTATGTTCGATTTCAATAACACATAACGGCTGATTAATTCATTATGTTAACATAAAAAGACATAACTTTAATTCAATTTGGGTAGTGAATAACTCTCAGATTATTATTCAATATCCACTTCATGATGAATATCAATTTGTCAATTGAATTATTGAATCCATTCACATAACCTCGCATCATCATAGAACTCCTCTACGCGATTATCATTCTGTACGCATTGAATGTTTTTTTTTTGGGTTTTCACAGGAACCGTGTATAATTTGCATTGGTAGATAAAAATAAAAACTTTGTATTCTAAATGCGCAATTTTCTGCGCATTATTTACGCTGTATGAATACATTAGTTGCACCATTTAAACATGTATATAATCTGTTTACATTCGCTGTGGTTTTTTTCTTTCTAATATTACATAAAATATACAACTAATAATAATACGCAGAAATCACACGCAGAGGTTCCCAAACAAAGTCACATTTGTTTCATTGAAGAATATATTAAACAAAGCGGGTTTTTTTACATGAATTTCAGTAATTTATTCATACCATAAAGCTACAAATGTTTCTCATGTTGAAATGAAAATTGAATTAAATAGAATGCACAAATAAGAGCAAGATGACAGTTTGGCAATCCAGAGAATGATTCATAGTATTAATTTCACATGATTGATTATTATATTTGCATACTATTTATAGTCAGTCACGGATTGTATTTCCTAACCTATCTTCTGTAATTATGCGTAATACATGCTATAAAAAAACCGCGTCGTTGAAAAACAAATACATATTACTGATTTATATTCACAACAAACTCATATAATTAATTATTCATTAGTTTATAATTTTCGTTATATAAATTTCTGGGAACTACAGTACACATGTTATTACCCGGCATGTATGTATATATAAGCGGATTAAAATATATAAAAGATCATTGTTAGTTGAAGCTTCTAAGAACATACACAGTACGAAAAAAAAAGAATATAAAAATTACTAGTTTTTTTACTAAACAATTTGGCAAAAAATCTAGCAATTTGAATAAATTATTGATCAGATACAATAAGTTTGTTCTTTTCACACTGTGGCGTCTACTGCAAAACGTTAAGGTTATTTCAGTTGAACACAACAGTATAATATTCTTTTCGCTTGTAGTTTATCGACATATGTTTTGTACTTGTCATTACTAAAAAGTAAGGTTATAATGGATGTAGAAAATAAGTGTAATTTTGAAGGTTTGTATTTATTCCTAAATTAAGGTGAGCATACATACTAGTTTTACCAGTACAGTACACTAAATTCTATTTTTACACGGATTATTTTTACACGATTTTGATTTAACACGGTCTAGAATAAATCTACAAATAGGGGATTCCCTTGCGCTTTGTTTCCAATGTTAAGTCCACAAATAGAGTATGTATTCTGCTAAATTGTGCATTTCGCATTACGTCAAACACATACCAGACTCACTTACGACGTGTTGAGTGTGACCAGCAGGAGATCGAGTGCAACTTGGAAGTATCAAATCAAATATTAATTAAAATAAAATTTTCAAATTTGTTTAATATGTAAGTTTTAATTTACCATACTTCGCCACATGAACTATAATTGAAATGTTTCTTATACCCCATATTGCTCCATATCATGTCAGATAATTCTGCTAAAAAAACCAAAAAGACAAGCTATCTCTTTGGATACTAAAATTCAAATTTTAAATCTCCTTGCAACAGGCGAAGTTTCAACGTATGTAGACAAACACTTTGGTTTGAATGAAGTTTATTTTTGTATAGAATTTATTACATTTATTTTAGATATATATACATATTTATATAATAAAGTATAAAAACCAAATTAAGAATTTAACATCTTATGACTTGCTTATTATAATACCTATTAATTTTACGCGTTGGGTTAGAAACCAATCTCCTAATTTTCCATATGCACTGTATCTTGTTTACACGTTTCCTTTTTCACGGATTCTTCAGGAACCTATCTACTGCTATCTACCACGTAAAAACGGAATTGAGTGTACTGGTTTTTTGGACATTGATCTGGTTAGGCGCGAAATGCAACCAGTATAACAGAAGTGAGTTCAGGTTTAAGTACATATTTGGACAGTAGCTAACGGCCTACGATTAAAGCGCCCATTACTCATATTGGCTGAGCTATTTGAAATGTCAAAGTTTTAAATTTGAAAATATTGGTCACCTTATCTTAAATAAAAGTCTGTTTCAATATGAAATTTTTAAATATAGAAACTATTTTGATGTCCGATATTACTGAAAAGTATTATTTAAATACGATATACGCAGGCGCGTGCTGAAAGAAATCTGTTCAGAGAGCAGCTGTAGATTATTGTACGGCGGCGTTATTTTTGATTTGACACAAACGTCATGTGAAAAGAACAACATCTAGTAACTGTTTTCACTTCAACTTTCTGAATAGAACCGATTTATTTGACGCAACTGTAAAGGCCACAGGGTAAAAAGAACAAACCTAATAGCATTAATTGTAAGTATCACTGGTATAAGTGAGTAAAAAAATAATGTAATTTCATAGTTATTAAGTAAAACGAATTATTACATAACCCGGTGAACAATTGCGTCATAATTTCACACTAATTAGTTAGATCTATTTACAATGACTCATATTACGATAAGTAATTGGCACTTACCTGTTATTACATTGCACAATAAACACACGGAGTTTCAAAATATAAACAACAATCAGCAATAATCCCATTTTTCTTGTATATTATACGATTTATGGAAGGTTTGTTGTGAAATACAGAACACAAGAGAAATGACAAGAGGTATTGAGAGTGGCTTTTTGTTTTTTTTGTTTCTTTAATTTAATGTTATACACATTGTTTGCAATTAAATGTATTTACATTAACAAATAGTTCGCACTATTCAGTGGGCCAGGCTTTTTTAAATACGAATTATAATAAATAACAAAACGTTGATATAAATAATCTAGTTTAACATTATATCGATTTGCACCTCCAGAAGTCGCAATATAATTAATTAATAGTAATAATAATGATGAACCAGGGTAAGTTAAAGGATGGAGCAGGTTGTAGAGAACATACTAATCATATATAGAAAGGGGAGGCAGAGCTGATGATCAATAATTTTATTATTCAATATAGATATATATATTTTTTTAAATTATTTTCAACTTTTAATAATTGCAGACTTAATAGTGCAGAGAGCTTGCAATTTTTGTCACTATTTTATGATTGTGTGTGAATTCTAAACGAACCAATGAAATGGAAACTAGTAGATTAATAAGCAAAATTCTTGTTGAAACTCTGTAACTAGCGGAACGAGTTTTAGGAGACATTTTCAGTTATCCATTGCGCATACATCTAAACCACACATTACCAGCGGACCGGTGCTAGCACACAAGAACCCTCACACACGTTTTTGCTTCACTTTGATATGTAACCACTTAACAATATTGTAACCGACTTTTCAAACATTTTGCATAATTTATTGCACTACAGGTTATGGTGACATGTCCAATGATCAATCACTTATAATCCCGCGTAACCTATCTGTCAAACATTTATTATTTTGTTAATAAACTTGGAGTCAATGTTGACTGTGCCGTCTTTGCGGATCATTGGACAAATAATTTCATCAACAATATCTAGAAGCCAATACACACTGCACCAGAGGAAAAGATTTATACATAAAGAAACGTCACAGCTCGCGGTATGTCACACAAGTCTATTTCTAGGTTATAAATATCTCTAAATAGATATTGTCCATTAGAATGTCACAGTGTGCTCTCTACTATTTCTCTAAACAGAATTTCTACCATTTTTGAGCTGCACAACTTTTATTTAATAACTCTGCCAGAAAATTTACGTATAAAACTTTCAAGTAATCGACACAAACAGCATTTGAATTCAGTAATCTTTCTTATTACAACATTATTCTTTACACAAATTCAGGATCAATCACACACACCATCAAGAATAAATTAATAAATGGAACAAAATATACGAGCTGTGACGTCAACTATGAGAATATTAATCTGTTCATATATTTCAGTTTTAATTTCAAACGAGTACGTTTATAACGGGACCTTAAATCGAACCTGTTTCATTTTGAATCCGGATTAACTCAAATTTAGAGATGTGTTTCTATAGACTAAAGTTAGATTTAAAGTCACAATATAATCCACTAGTTAATATTGGTTTGAAAACAAATTTAATTTAACTACTGTCTACACATATAAATAAAAAACTTAAACTTCTTTCTTAATATTAAAAAAAAAAATAATAATTCATCACAAATAAAACATTCATTAATAATTATTCCAGTATTGTGCTAATTACTAAATACGTGAGAAATCAAATCAACACACACAGCGTTCACAAGTTAAAATATATTCAACTTCTGCAAGTACTGCCCTGTCAATTAGCTATAAATTTTCTGCTTTTTTTTCGTGCTCTCGAATCAACATATTCATCATTTAATACATATTATAAGTTAAAAACATAATTGTAAATAATATTATCACGTTGTAACAATTACCTAAGAGGGAAAAAAGAGAAAAAGTTAACATAATATTCACATGATGAAAATTTCACGATTTGCATCTGTCAAATTTGAGTTTCCCGCCCGCCCCCTGCCAAAATAATTAGCCCCGAAATAGTATCATGTACGCCCGCCCTAGAAAAAAGTGTAGATAATAAATACGAATCCCAATGCAAACTTTAAACTACTTGATACAACAAACTGAATTTCAAAATTACAATAAACAATATTCGCAAACAGTTTGTTTTACATACATACATATTTAGAATTATATTCCATTATTCTTTATAACGTGACTGTTTGCAATATTATTTATGAAGCCTGTTTGCGTGAACCTTTTGCTTATATAAAAAAAAACAATCATATGAGAAATATTACCGCGACAAACTATGTAAACTCAACAACAATAATTCCATGTCACAAGAAGCTCAAATTATCAGATGCAAATCTCTCTTTAAATTTGTCAATAAAAATCATTTTCCACCGTGCACAATATAGAAGGATTATGTACAATAATAACTATAATATATAATAATAATTCTCATTATTCAAGGAGGCTAGAAGGGCGTGTCCCCTCCCAATGTGTGTGTGTGTCTGTGTGTGTGTTCACTGTTTTGTAACAAACAGTGATACAAATACACAGCACGCGCGCGCGCGCGATGAACGAACCAATGAATCGAGGGAGAAATTATTACAAGAAAGCATTTTATGCACACAGTATTCACGTCTCACGATCGGAGTTTTAAGCGCCATCCGCCGCTGCTGAGAGCCAAGAGAGAGAGAGAGAGACAAGGAGTGGGGTGAGAGACGGACAGTGAGAGAGAGAGTCAGGGTGGTGGTGTAGTGTGAGAAGGAACAGGACCACCAGAGCGTGGCTATTTCTTAGTGGGCGTCCCACGCTGGGTGAGCCCCTCGAATCGTTTGAACGTGTAGTTTATAAACACCCAGTCTTTGTATATCACTTCGCCGTCTTGTGGCAGTGGAGCGGCAGCTGGAACAGCAAAATACAATCACCAAACTGCACAATACAACTGCAAAATACAATAGGTTGCAACTTACGAATCTCCAGTTTAACATCGGGGAAATCATCAAAGTTGGACGTGTCGTCTATCGAACGCACTTCTACGGGGATGGCGGCCGGTCGCTCCCGGATGTGCTCCCAGTCAACACCACGGAAGAACGGCGCCAACTTCAACTCGTCCATGCCGCGCTGTGAGCCAAGACGCCGGTCGCACTCGCAACAGAACTTTGTGATTGTATCCTTCGCCTCTTCCGAGATCGGCACTTCCGGCGGAAAGATTAACGTTTCACGCCACGTCATCACCTTGCGATATGTGTCCTGCAAGTCATACCGACAGAACAATGTAATAATACATACCCGGGGAATACGTAGATGAGCAACTTTACAATGTGACTGTCTACCTGTGGATTCTCACTGCAAAATGGCGGATAACCAATGAGCATCTCGTACATAATAACACCCAACGACCACCAATCACACGCTGGGCCGTAGCCCGTCTGCAGGAACACCTCGGGTGCGATATAATCAGGCGTACCAACTGTACTGTACGCCAGTGCTCTTCGATTTTTCTTCCAACTTTCTGCACGTCGTTTACTATCCATTGGACTTGACGATGTAACAACTACAAAAGAGAACAAACGATGTATCAACTGTTCAGGATGGACTTGACGATGTAACAACTACAAAATAGAACAACCAATGTATCAACTGTTCAGGATAAATTCAATTTGTACGCTGGTACTTACTAAAATCTGAAGGTTTTGCCTGACTCAGATCTCGGTAAAAGTCGGTTCGGTGAGATTTCTTAAGGCCGGTGCACAATCCAAAGTCGGACAGTTTTAAATGTCCCCGGGCATCGAGCAAAAGGTTGTCCGGTTTGATATCTCGATGGATGAAGCCCAGTTTGTGTATCGAGTCGATTGCCAGTGCCGTTTCGGCAATATAGAACTGTGTACACTCCTCGGACAATGTGTCCTTCTTCATGAGTAACGTCATCATATCACCGCCCGGCAGAAACTCCATGATGAGGTACAGATTGATGGGATCCTGGAAGCTGTAGTACATCTTCACCACCCACTGATGGTCGGCCTCCACTAGGACATCACGTTCAGCCCGTACGTGGGCTACTTGTTCCTTCTCCAGCATGTCCGCCTTCCGTAGTATCTTCATGGCGTACACGTGACCCGTATCTTTCTTTTGTACTAGACGCACCTCGCCGAATGCACCGCGACCGATCACCTTCAGCGGTTCGAAGTCTTCGACACCGAGGCGAGATCGCTTGAGCCGGAGGAATTCGGTTTCTTTCTGTGCATGCTGCATTCGCTTCTCCTGTTTCTGGGCTTCTGTGAGACTCTCATCTTTAAGGGATTCTTCTAACTTGGCTAATCTGTAAAGAAGTTACTTTTATTAACAAATCCGGAGATGATTATAGAGTGACTGGTTTGAACTTGTTGCTGTGTATGATATTTATAAGATAATGTCAAGGTGATAATGTGGTATGTAATATGGCGAATACTGAACATAATACCTGATATTTCTGACACACAATTGTTACATATGACGGGGAGTAATGGATGTAGTAAATAATTATATAGTTTCTATTCACTCACCTTTGTTTACGTTCGATGTGCTGGGCAATAAGGTTACTGTAGTAATTTTCTAGGGTGACTTTAGCTTTGGTGGCCTTATCAAGCGTGTGGCCACTGAAGCGAATTGTATTTTCTGTGGCCGTCATGTCTAAGACCCCTGCAAACACAAGAGCAGAGATACGGTTACAATCCACAAACACCAATCCAAATGTCTTCACACACACACTTTACCAAATAAAATTATAAACTTTGTAACACATTCAAGTTTAACGACAACCGATAAAAGAATTACCCGATGAAAATATAGCATAAATACAATCAATTTAGTATTTAGTAAATAGGAATTATCACACATAACCTTTAAGCTTGATATGTGGGTCACATGACAGAACAGATAAATTCATAATTTCCAACACAATATCGTACGAACTATTGCACACAAGTTACACGTGAGGCAAACCTCATGGTTTTTTCGGTGAATTTCTACACAGACATAACGGACACTTCAGTCATCTCGCAAACACAAAGCACATGTACACGCAACGCAAACAAACCGCGTGCGCCATTTTGAAAATATGGTAATTTCAATTGTGTACAGTTCCAAACAAAAAATAATTACTAACCGAACACACTTTTTATTTTATGGCGGTTGCGAAACATGTTGTTATGAATAAAGTGTCTCGTTTGGCAAAACTTAATTAAGTCTGTTTTCAATTGCCCGGATATGGAAATTGCAGTGAATAATAATACAATTATGATAAGGCAAAAAGGACTTTCACAAAAGTTAATGACATTTTAAACACTTTAACACGATTTTACTAAATAACAACATTTCCAGTTGTAATTAAAATACAATAAATCATAGATTTCTAATTCAATTGCACTAGCACTCATAAATACGTATATCGTCTAGTTTTGGCAAATAGAATACGTTTCTCCGAAAACATAATTGTGCAATAGGTATACTAAATAAGCGATTATTTTGGCTAATTTGGCAACAAAGATATACTTATAATTATATTTTTATCACATCATTAAGCAAAGAAAAAATTATGAAATTTTCAGTTTAGATTTAATGACAGACATGACCTTGGCATCTTAATGACGAGGATGGAAAAAATTATAGCATATTTTTAATTAAATACACGTCGGCCCGGTAATTTCACAGTTCACAAAACAAATGACATACGAATCATGCACCTTTGATTTTATTACAGTAATTTGTTGGACGGGAGCAGCTCTATTTGGTCATTGTTATAAACAGCATTAGATAGAGACAAAAATACATACACACATTGAGAGAAACAAAGAGAGTGAAGAGTGACGCAATACAAAACAGTTGACTGTGTTACACATGTATAACCACACGTTAAATAAATGTACATATTGTGACATTTGTAAATATCAAAAGTGGACCTGTTTGACGGATACACATAAACAAAACAGAAGGCCATGGAAAACAAAAGTTACTAGTTCAGTGCGTGACGTCACATAAAGGAGTTTTGTTATTATTCGAAATGGACGGCTGTGTAAAACATCTGACTAAAATGATATTAATTTTTCTTGTTATTTTCCACTTGATCCCGAATGTGAATCCCGTCAAAACAACACGGAATGAAACCTGTTCATTTGAACCAATGACCTTGTCAATTCATTTGGTCAATTATCGCTTATTACAATCGTAAATACAAACGTTCCTAATGAGTAAGTCAGGTTCACAAGAGAGCGAAAATATATATGCATGTGTAGTAATAATTAAATTCACACAAGCATAAGTTCATGGGTCGTTGTACACAACATGTATATTGTGAACAGTGCATTACTATTTATTTCGCGAACAATGCTTTCGGCTGAGACGTTTCCTGTATTCAGTGAATACTACCAACAATCTTATTATAGCGTGAATTCTACGAACAGATGCAAAAAAAAAGAAAAGCTACACATACACATGAGGAACAAAAAAATATTCAGCTGTTTTTCAACAGTGAAAAAATAGAATGCGGGTGTATGTCTACAACTATATACATATATGTATATATATACAGTAGGTTTTGTTTCGTCTTTCTTTCTTTCTTTCTTTCTTGCCTTTCACGATCAAGTGACATGCGACAGTTGTGACTCATGCATAGCCAACTATCTACATTTGTTTTTCAGTGGTTGTCATGATTTGTTTTTTGTTTCTTAAACACATTAACGTAATTGAAATATATTGTTTTATTTTTATCCGCTGTGTGCATGTTTTTTATTGTTTTATGTTTGAACGTGCGTCTCTTCTTTCTTGGACCACACAACAATCGTGATATTTTTCAACAATATTCTGACACAAATTAAATGATCTATCAAATTACATCGAGGTATTAAACATGTTTAATGTAATAAATAGTCTGTGTTGCATAATAAAGTTTAAACGAAATTTTATAGTAGCAGAAACTTAGAGAAAATGTAAAATGTTATATGCAGTCTGCAACCAACAGTACAGTTTTGCTGTGCGGGTAAGTCTGCGCTGTAGGCGTTGTTATTACCAATTCATACAATGTCACTTATCGTTGCCATTTTCAAATGTCATAATGTTCACGTCAGTGCACTCCTTGGTGTTATTTAATTCACGACACACCGTTAACATCTAAATATCGGGTGTCCAAGAAATCTGGCATATAGGAGATTAACACGTAAATATAGAAATTTTGTAATTACTTGTGAACAATACATTTTAGAGCAAAAATGTAAATAAAAAAGTTATTCACCGTTTAAAATTGTATAATATGATGTCATATTCAGTGCTTAGATATGTTTCTATAACGAGTGAATCAATTTTGAAATATCACATTTTAATGACAGATTAGTAGGTTGTGAAACAAAAACGCTATGTTTTGATTGGTTTTGATTATTTGTTGTTGAAATTCACAAAAATACATGCAATTTATGTTCCATGACCTCCTGAGATGTCACGAAAATGCAATATTTCAAACTTGATTTACACGATATACAAAAATATTTGAGCACTGAATATGCCATTAAATTATACAGTTTTTAATTTTGAACAACTTTTCAGCTCATCGACCTCCTGTCAAAGAGCTATGATGTTCGGTACGATGTCTGTAGCATTTTCCCATTTCAAGAATTTTTGCGCAGAAATCCCGGACATACCCGCTTGATCACGAAATGACTATTACAAATTACAACATATGACCGTATGTATGTCAAGAGTCTAGTCGTCAGACCAATTTATTTTCGAAGATACACGATGTCTGTATACGACATAATACGAGCATGCCTGTTCTTAGTTCGTAACGTTGTGCTAAACTTGTGTGCAATATATTTGCTGTTAGTGCAATTTACAGATTTGGCTACTTTGCCCTACCCTACCCTAGACTATACTACTCTACTTAAGCCTCCCCTAACCTACCCTACTCTACCCTACCTGTAATAGTAATTAATGCGGTTCCACGACTTCCCGATTCCGCACATTTCGGATCTACATGTTCGTGCGAGTTCGCGAATATAAATTGGTCTGACGACTAGACTCTTGTGTATATATGTTGTTGTGCATGGGACTTTTTTTCAGTTTTTATTTTTATCTGCTTTATTTTCCACATAATTGTGTTTCTTGCATATACAAGAAATGAAACATTATTTTTCCATATTTTTTACTTTGAAAAATTATGTAATACCATCGAAGAAAACAATATTTTTAAATTAAAAACTGAACAAAAGAAGATCAATGCATTTATAGTCAGCTTAGACTGCTTTGCTTTTGTGAACAGAAGAAAATGTTTTCATACTTGTTTTAAATTAGTTGTTTTATTTGCGACCTATGAACCTAGGATTTTAAGTGTATTTAGGTAAATAATTTGTGATATATTCCGAATTGGACATACGTCGATGAGCCACAGGCATGGGTGTCTGTATCCATTGCTAGTTTCTTTACACTTTTGTTCTGTAAATATGTATGATGTTGTTTGACGTATGTAAATGTTATAGGGATTAGTCATCAGTAGCCAGACTCACGTAAAGGTAACAATTAAGAACGTAATATGCATCTGTGCGTGTGGTGTGTCACGCGATACTGTTTCAAACCACTGGTGACAGGGTTAATTCTTAGAATCCACGAAGCATAATATTGATCGGTCCAGTTTTTATACAACCTAGGATGAATTATGTACTGTATATGCAAAGTTAATTATAGTATTTTGCACTGTATATTTTATACGTCAGGGTATTTATATACCATGGGAAGCAAACAGGCGTGGATTCTGTATAAATCTCGACTGAAATTTCATCAAGTCGAAAGTTTGTAGGAACAATAACAATGTTTAAGATATTAAAAACTTAACCTGATCTATAAAAAGTTGTTTTAAGTTTTCTTTCGTAGGACAATCTTTTGTGTATTTAAAATAAGCAAAACACATCTTGTATTGATAACTGTATAATATCGATGAACTATCGTAATAAGATTAGGACTAATGAATATTATCGAAAAAACAAATATTAATACTGATAAAATAAACCGAAAACAAAAAGAACTAAACACACACAAACAATATCCTCCAAAAACAGGGATTTGTCTTGAAAATTCGACTTATGGAATGCACGTGCCAATCATTTTATTCGAGTTATGTAAAAATTCGAGTTATAGAAGTAAAATTGCATGTAATTTGCTCCCTAAACGCTATTGTCACTCGATTCATTTCGACTTATAGAAGTTCCAGGTATGGAAGTTATGAGCTGTCATTGTATGTGTTGGTTAGTTGACAAGCCTGTCTCGCAGGTAACTGCATTTAATTTTTACAGAAATAAACCTACATTATGCAGTGGGCGTTGTTACATCGTGTAATTAATGTTTGAAATATCGACCTAGAAATACACTATACATACATACACTTGTAATATTACACAAGTACCTAATGCTAATGTACACATGTCCGCTAGCTACTAATACTGCTACATGCTACTTGTAGTCGCCTTGTGTGATTACTATTCCACGATGCAAACGTCTTAAACTGTAAATCGTTCTAATTTCTTAAACGCACACGAATATATGTACATGTGTGTCACTGATTATCACGAAGGCAATTTACACTGTACAATTCTTTGCAAAACCATTGCGAAATATGCAAAACTAATTACATAAACGTGAAGTCATATGATGCACGTGTAAAACTCATTTGAATATGGAAACAGCGAGTGCTTTTCAACGTAATCTTTCTGAAATGCGTTTTATATGAAATTTTCATCAAAACAAACATCAGAAATTCGTGTCTCTGTCAGTGAACTCCTTCAAATCTATTGAAGTAGCGTTTGAAGCATTGTCAAATTTAAATGAGCTGCAGTTTGATTGATGTAAACCGTACTTAATGAACCGCAAGAAGATACAATTATATGCTTTACTTGAAATATAACTGAATTAGTTCGCATGTCCATAAAATAAAACGTTTAAATTGCATGTTAGACAACAAAAAAATGTGATACAAGGCAAGCAAAAAATAAAACCGTAGTACAGCACACATAATACTGGGTCATCAATAATTATGCAGACGTTAATCACACGCACACAAAAATAATTACCGATTAGTGCTGCAAATTTTACCATCGTAGTAGGGGTAATTCTAGAGTAGCTCATAAGCCCCACACAAGGAGGGATGGAGGGGAGTGTGTGAGCTGCTGAGACAGCAGCACACATAGGGTCGGAACCAAGTTATTTCTTCACAAGGGTAACATACAAGTTATATCGAAAAAATACAATGCACTTCTGAATGAAATTTTTTTGTTAAATTACCTTTTATAACAATTAAAATTATTTTTAATCATTTGAAAAGGACAAAGATCAATTGATGATGTGATTCGAAGTCGTGTGATTGGTTTTTATCAATACTTTGTTTTTTAACCGGCCTTGAATCGACCAGAAAATAAAAATACATTTGCTGTATCTATTCGCTATACCTACCGTTGAATCATATGTCACAGTTTATACAGGGCTGAATTAATGTGAAATTTGCGATAAACGTTTAACGGATATTAATTACGATAATAATCGTACATCCTGTTGAACAGGTTCAGCTTAGATAAAGAACTATACCATATAAAATTGTTTGAAGCCCACCCAATTGATTGTAGTTTCATTCAAGTGAATTTTTAATCATAATCTGGTAAATATGTACAATATTATAAAAAACAAATCGTTGTTATTTTTGAAGAAAAAAATTATTTAAACCATATTACCTAACCTAATTCGACAGACAAATTATTGTCGGTAGAAAAAATATTTCTTATTAAATATTATTGTTTCTTTGTCTGTTACACACTCTTCATTTATTCCTAGCTAACCATTACTGAACAGAATTAAAACTTATTTATTAAATTTGCGTTGAATAAATTTTAAATGGCTGAAATTTTATGAAGTGAAACAGATGTTAATTTTTTTTAAAATCATACCTTGACTAGTTTCGTTTATTAAATTAAAAATAAAGTTCTTTATCTGCCACGGCGAATTTACATTGACTTGAGTCAATATAATTATCGCTGTATTTAGCGGAAATGAGTAAATCAGTTTGCGTAACCGTGGATAAAGAACAAAAAAAAAACCTACTAAGTAATCATGTGTGTAGGTAAATATTGCCACAAGAGAAACATTCTGTATTACAACGTACACTCTGCATACATAATGATGTTCCCCGTAAGCGCCAAAGACGGCAACTATGCAAATCGTGATATTGGCATCTTGCAAAACATTTCACTGCAATGTTGATTTGAAAATTGCATGATTCAGAAACCGGACACAGACATTGCACAAAAAGTAACCGAGCACAAGATCTCGCATACGAAAATTGTTTTATAATTGTAAATATAATAGGAGTTAATTCTTGAAATAAGCTAATATAAAGTTGCACATGTCTTACAGTAAGAAGGGAAATATGCAGCCATATTATTTATCAGTTTAATTGTAGGTTATGTTATGAAATGTGCGCTTAGAAACTTCATGATCCAGCCGTGGTAGTTTGTGAAACGCAATCTGTTGTGTGCAGTTCACGAGAGCGAATAATTCGGTACCATTTCTATGGAGTAATCCGTGTACGACCGTTTTAGAGAATAAACAATTAACACTAATGACACGGCCATAGGCGTACTGTTTAATATTTATACGAGGGGGCAGAGTAACAATTACTTCGAAATGAATGTTTAAAAATAGCTATTTTTCTGTTAATTAAATTAGACACTATTTGCTGTTTTTCTAAGGTCTAATTGAGTTAGTGTGGTTGGTAATTAGTACAGTAATTAGTGTAATTCGCGTGTAAGGTCAAAATGTGTGGTTTTAAATTCGAAGGTGTTTGTATCTACACTATATATACAATTATAGCTACCTTAAAATGTTTTAATTAATAAAACAAGCAGAGGACGTAATACAATTACTCTTAATTACTTTTGTATAATTATCTATTCAATTTCATTGATAGAAAATATCCTATTTATACGAGATAATGATGCTCGTTAAATATATTATTAGCAAAATAACAGAATATAAAATTATTTATTTAAATTCTATCTATATGAAAATATTGATTTTTAGAAAAGCAGATAATTATTTTGCTTCAAACATTGTTGCAAATACAGTAGACTCTCGATTATCCGCGGTAATGGTGGGGAGCATTGACGCGAATAATGAAAAACAGCGGACCAACAAAGTACACATATTCACGCCAGATACACTGGTATAAACTGTATAACTGTACACTAAATAGAGCAGGATAAACAAATGAACAACAAAAACTACGAATGTTTAGGAAAAGTAGTCTTTTATTGACTTCTGTCTCAATGGCATGACTTCTTTCTTCCTTACGGTTGCTCTCAATCTGCGTTACAATTTATCGGAAAGCAGAATTGTCGCGGTTGATCCGCAAAGCGGATAAACCACGCACTGATAATCGAGAGTCTACTGTACAGTAGAATCCGCTTATAGTGAACTGAAAGGGGCCATTTGATTCACTATAAGCGAATGTACACTGTAGCGAAAGTAGTTAGTATGTGATGTATTTAGTTGAGACTCAGATATCCGTCCATTATAAGCAAGTTTCAATTATATACTAGTTTACTATAAGTGGATTCTACATACTATATTACAACTGTATGGTTAGAATAGAATTGCGTACAATTTTGCTAGTTATCATGTACTTGAGAACATCTGTGCTAATACAAACAATTCAGTACTAGATAAGGTACTTGCAAAAAATAATTACACACACAGCACGCGCGCGCACGCACAGCTAAAACAACGTTTATAAAAAATATTTAACCCTATTCGGTAATCCACTTCAACTTCAACATACTATACATGAAAGAATCAACTGCACAAATGTAATTGTTCTATCTCTAGTTGAAATCTACCTAAATGACATTTACGTGAAATATGAAACGCTAAAACTTACTTGGTCTGCGCACAATGGCAAAGTTATAATTCCAATTAAACATTGCAAACATTTACGTAAGAATTCCCAGTGCAAATATTCACAATACAACATAACCGTTATAATACGTGCTACGTCATTGATAACCGACAGTGTCAGAGTTGAACTACAGACTGAATACACTGAACTACTGATAACAGGTACACACACTCACTCACACGGAGATAAGCGCATAGGTAAGGCGAAAATATTTCATACCACATTAGTTATCTGGTAAACAGTAATTACTATCGATAACTACAGACTAAATACTAAGAAATCAATGTTTGTTACAAAACCGCGTATGGTGAAACAGTTGCATGTTTTGTTTTGTGAATTGTTTTTGTTTTGAATAGCATGAACAGTTCAACGTATTTATTGAAGGTTCATCAAGTATTATAATCAAATTATGAACACAAGTCTAGCAACCGTACACTTAACCTCAATGCGAAACGTCACCTGTGGGACATACACGGTACGCATGCACTCGCCTCTTACGATTCTCTAACCATAAACAAAACACAGGTAAATAAACAAGTGAACGTGGTTTCTGTGGTAACCAGTGAGATGTAAACAAAAGCAATGTGAAAACATTGGTTGCGATACTCTCCTGTAGGGTGAATGCATCCCACTGGGTCTAATTCTCACTAATGTTATAGAATACCATTAGGTCGAATTCTCATAAGAACAGGGAGGATAAATAATGTATTTTATAGCATTTATTGTCTGATTGGACGGTACATGGGTTGCGGTGATTTCTAGTGAATACAATGGCAATGCAGTGTGCACTTGATTTGTACAGGAAACGGTGCTTGTCGCCAGTCTAACGGTACAACGCAGTACAAGTACAAAGTGTGTTAGTACTAAGTAGTACTCGTCAAGTCTGCTCCAGGTAAGTTTGTATGTAAATACAGTGGAATCCAGAATAGAAAAATCTTTACTGGTATTTTTAGCTCATCAACCTCCTGTCGAAGAGCTATAGTGTTCGGTACGATGTCCGTAGCATTCTCCGATTTTAAAAATTTTTGCGCAGAAATCCCGGACAGACCCCTTGGATCACGAAATGACTATTACAACATGTGACCGTATGTATGTCGTTCGTCCGCTCGCTCGTTCGTACGATTTTTGTTCCACTAACTCCTCCTAGACTATCCAACCGATCTTGATGAAATTTTTTTTACAAATGCCTATTATGGTCTAGTTGTGCATTTGATTTTTTGTTTTTCAAAATTTCCTTTAGTACTTGAAAAAAAATATGTTTCAACATTTTTTCAGTTTTTATTTTTTTTCTCCTATATTTTCCACTCAATTGTATTCAAAATTTTCTTGAATATGCAGGAAATGAAACATTATTTTTCCATATTTTTTATTTTGAAAAATTATGTAAGACCATTGAAGAAGAACAAAAGAAGATTAATGCATTTATAGTCGGCTTAGTCTGCTTTGCTTTTGTTAACAGAAGAAAATGTTTTCACACTTGTTTTAAATTTGTTGTTTTACTTCGACCAAGGCACCTACGATTTTAAATGTGTATTTAGGTAAATAATTTGTGATAAATTCAGAATTGGACAAACGTCATTGAGCTGCAGGCATGAATGTCTGTATCCATTGCTAGTTTTTAATTAACTTTGGTTTTGAGAAATTAATATTGGAAATACCGTGGAATCTGCTTATAGTAAACTTGGAGGGAGCAAGAATTTAGTTCACTATAAGCGAGTGTACATTATAACGAAAGTATTTAGTATGTTATTTATTTAGTTGGGACTCAGTGATACGTTCATTATAAGCGAGATCACTTTAAGTGGAATCCACTTGATAATAGATATTGAAATGGTTAACAAAATTGTCTTACTATCATCTGACAATACTATAGTTTAATATTGTGCTGGAAACTATGACTGCTATTCACAGCCCGATACTAAACTTTGCTACTAAAGATTTTTCAATTTAAATTTACACTATTGCTATAGTAATACTATAAAAATACACAATTTTTCCTAATAACAGTGTAAATTTTCGTAGGAAAATAGTGTAGCGCCGATGTATCACCCTGTGAATAGCGATCTCTGTATGTTACCTCTAATAGAAAGTGTCACTCAGTACTCAGTGGACGTATCTCGGTAGCCATGACTTACCTGTAACAATAAGCGAACATAAGTAATACAATCAAAATAACACATTTTAAAAATTAAATTAAATTTATATAATTTTCTCGTGAAGAAGTTTCTAAACTAGATCTTCAGCATACATTTCGTAATTCAATTATAACTTTAGGTAATTCTATAAATCCACGAAACGGAAACACTTATACGTTTTTAGTTTTCTAAACTATTAACTAACCAATTAAATTGTAAAACTAATTACTAACCTAGCAGATAACTAAATGTATGCGCGTGTGTATTAAACGGAAATCTATATTTTTTTAACAATGACACTTGCATCCGGTTTTGTTGATCAAATTTATTGCACATACAAGACTATTTTTTGCCGATCGTGAACTAGTGACATTAACCTTCGAGAAAATGGCGTGTGCGTGCCCAGCCTACTATAATTTATTGACGTATTCGGTGTGATCATGGTAACGAATTAACAAAAAAAAAAGGTTTACAGACCCTACTAGATGAAGACATTTATCTACGTAAGAAATAAATGAAACTCAATCTATTATTTAGCAAGAGTGTGTGTGTTTATACGTAAATAAATAAAACTACTGACAGGAAGGGCGGAGGCAAGGGGCAGGAGACCGGAAGTGAAGAAAGTGGCAAATCGTGTTTGTGTCCTTTCCGGGGCTTAATTTTTCCTTGTCAGTCAACAAACGCAAAAAACAAGCGAAAAACACAGCAACACAATTATACCGGGCATTCGCTGCAGGTAGAGTTCGTTCGTCATTCGCTCGCTAGAGTGTGCGACATGACGTACGTGTTGTGCAGCGGCCGTGACGTCACGCCGGTAAACAGCTGATCGCGAAGCTGTGTGCACTGATCGATATACGGATATCGGAAACTGCCGGAAGATCTCATGTCTTTCGGCGACACGGCCGTCTTTTGTTTCAATGTCACCGAATGTGCTTGGCATTTTTTGCGTCATCTCTCCAAGGACACGGCTGTCTTGATTCCGGTTTGAGGGCGCGACGTGTTTTATTACATGCACAGATTTATGATAATTTATTTATATATAGTGAATCGGAGATTTGCAAGTAAAATTTGTACAGTGAAATGTGTAGTTTGGAGAATGTTAATACAATATATTTACACCCGAGGCCATTTTCTAACCAATTTTATTCTACATATTATCGTATATTGCGTATTTATGTTTTAACAACAGAATATAAGTGTGTTAATCACGTTGGCCAGGGCGTGTTCTTACGCGTCTGAACAGCTGACTGCCAATGACGTCACTAGTAAACCTCACACACATAAATACCATAAACATACGTACTATGTATTACAGTATGGCAGAACATATGTACATGTATGCAAGGCTAATGAACGTTACATGTCAGTGAATGGTCGAAATACTAAACGGTGATGCACAACCCGCAGCACTTATTCATATTTTTGCGGTCCTTTTGGGCATTTTTAACAATAGAATGAGCAAAAAAAAACCTCAGCGAAAAACGAAAAAAATAGAGAAAAAAATTATTTACAGCCCCCGATCCAAAAACAAGGCTATTTGCGGCCCTTTATACATAAAAGGTTGTGCATCACTGTACTAAACCAACTGAACTGTCAACGACAATGCACGGAAATACACGGAAAGAGCAAAAAAATATAGGCTGGAGAATTTAGTTAATACTTCAGGTGAAACATTACCGATGTAAAAATTACATTTTTCCTGTACATGCGCTGGATGTATATAGATGTATATGGATATAAAAGTGTTATCATAACGACATTGTTTGTCTAACATAAAATTGTAACGGCTGCAGTTTGTTATCTAAGCAAAACAATTAGTACAGCTAGAATGAAATCAAATAAAACGGTCGTTAGCCTTACAAACTCGAGAACTATAATACAATTAGACAAAATGCAAATATACAAATAAACAATGACGTTAGCAACGGTTGTTAAGCATATGAAACAAATGCAACGCGACACAAACTAAAATGTTTAAAAACAGCACAATATCGAGTTTGTCAGTAGAATTAATGTTATGAGAGCAACATAGTTCAATATTCTTGATTTTAATGCGAGGTAAAAGATGGAAAAATTATTTTTAAGTAGCAACAAATAATGTAAAAAATATAGTTAGTTCGTCTCGTATAACGGGGATTTTATTTACAATATATGAGAAGTGACGAGATGAGCTCTTTTTATTTCGTATGCATTTATGTAAGTATGTGAAACACTAGTCCAATTACCGGAGAAACGTTAATTTTTACCCGTTTCTAATTAGTACACACGCTCTCAAGGTCTCATTAACGCGCTAAGCTCCACGTTGTTCCACGTCCATTCGCACTTCTATTTTTTTTCTTTTAATACTGCAAAGTACATGTTTATAATATGTACCTGCAGATACATTGAACCAAAATAAGAATAAACTGAAAACTTTTAAAATAACATATTAAGAAAATAATTTAAAAACTAGTAGACGAAAATACAGTAGAATTCACTTGTAGTGAACTCGCTTATAACGAACGTATCTCCGAGTCCCAACTAAATACATAACATACTAAATACTTTCGTTATAGTATAGACTCGCTTATAGTGAACCGAATTCCTTGTCCCTTCAAGTTCATTATAAGCAGATACCGTTGTATTTCCAAGATTAATTTCTCAAAAGGAAACTAAAAAAAAAAACTTGTAAAAATGAAAATAGATTTTGCTCAAAAGTGAGCGATGTTGCGTGATACGTGGTTTTGAAAAGTGGCACTGCAGTAAATTCTCAAGGGCGTTAATTCGGGCCTCCGCCGGTCGATAGCGACATGAAATGGTGATTTAAACATGAAAGCGTCTGATAAATAATGGAATAACTTAACAGTTTAATTTTCTGTACCATTTACAGTCACGAACTACTGCAGTGTACGTCTCTCTCTCTCTCTCTCTCTCTCTAATCATTCTAGAGAGTGGTGTGAGGTGGCAATTTACATGTCTGTTCACTCGAGGGACCATTCAAATATTTATTTAATTTATCTCTTTCTAAAAACACTTGAAAAATTATTTCACATTGGCTTATAAAAAGACCACGGCCACGATTATAATAAAAGTAACGTGTATTGCACCAAGGCCTGTGGGATATCAATCATCATTTGATGGTTTACAATAGTGACGTTAGTAAAAACTATTATAGTTGAAATTGTTACGTGTGAATTTTGTTTTTAGTATAAACAATAAAAGCGTTTGAAAATTTCCATAAACTATTATAAACAATATGGAAATAAAATAATAATTCTACCTTTGAGGTTTCATAACTAATGTTTTTAGGGGCACAAACAATAGCGCCAGTCCTTTGTAGTTTGCTTGGATTTAATATTAAGCAGGGCGGGGAGTCCCCGTACGTAATATTTAATTACAGAAAACCATCGAGCTAAACCGTGTTTTAATTAATACAGTCAAGTCTCTTCGGGAGTAATTTAAAAACGATACCGTTTATTATCACAAACACGCCAGTTTTGCAGTACTGTATTTCCTTTTACTTAACTAATTACACATCCGTCATACTTGAATTAATCAACCCGGATCATCGTTAACGCGAGGAAGAGGTGAAGTCTTCCTATGTTTCTATTAATCCAGTGTTTCTTTCGTAATGTAAAATACAGATGGAGGAAATTATAATAAAGCGTAGATACAATGATAGAGGCGAGATTCGGGACAAGGTTAGCAACGTATAAACAAATGCAATAGGTTGTATTGCCATGGAAACCGCAAACAACAGTTACTACGTTCTCACACACAAAGAGTAGTAGGCCACAAGTTATGACAGGTGAGCTGTCATTCGCGCCGTTGACATCTATGTAAATAAATGATTAAATTCAGCAAAATTACCGGCTTGGTAAGGTATTGATCGTATGAAATTGCTGAAACTGAAGGTTCACAGAGAATACATTGACTTGTATTAAATGCTCTTGCATTTTGTATGAGATTTTTAAAAGATATTAACTAATGTTTGATAATCTTGTTCCTAAATATTTTGCCAATATCGCAGTATATTGAATATTACGTTTGGAAGATTTCTGTATTTAACTATATCGCAATAAACATTTACGATCAATGGAAAGATACATATTAGTAAAAAAAAAATTAAAAATCATCAAAATGTTACCTGCAAGGCCACAGAGATTACCAATGACAGAAATGACACCGTGTGTGATGATTGCAAAATGGAAAAAAATGTTGAAATGTTTGAAAAATGACGACACCGCCGTTTCATCAGTTTTCAAAACCTTCTAAAGAGATTTGTGCACATGTAAGAAATGATGACCTTGAGGCTAGATGACACATTTTACTTGGAAAAAAATAAGACTTATTGAAGCATTAGGTATCTTGATAAATATTAAAGATTTGCTGAATATTTTCTTACATAAAATCACATAAGCACAGTTGATATACTAGCTGGTTATTATTTAACAGATTCCAGGTTCAAATACAGGTCATAACTTTTCTTTAAATAAAAAAAAAACTCGGTTGGGCTTAACCATAAACAATTTTATTTTCCTCGAAAGTAACGTTATTTGTAATGGCGTCACCTGGCAACAATAAATAAAAATTTAAGGCGAGAGAAAGCAGAATATAAGATAAATTGTCGAAATTATTGCGAATAAAAGTCATACTGCATTTTGCTCAGACACATGCAGATGACTAAACTTTGGCTGAAATTATGTTCTTAAAATTTAGTTTCTAATGAAGCAATATCTTGGCTGATTTAATCTTTCATTAACCAGCTCCCTGGTCTGATTGTAACGTGACGCCCCTGGAGCCAAAACTTGACCCAATTCGCGTCTCCCCTACAATTTCAGGACATTGATTGGTATTCGGTGACCTTCTATCCACCTCACTCCACTAGCCCAAGCGTGTAAAAATATCATTTGATCTTTGAAAAAAACGTGAAATAAAAGTTAAATTATAAAGTCAGACTCCTTGAAAACTTTTGGCAGGTTCGTGAAGCTCCAGAAAGCTCTTCAAACATTGGATGGATGCGACTTGTAAATCAAAAATAACTAAATGATTATTTAGTTACGTGTGGTGTATAAACATTTGTACCCATGATAGTTTTCCGAATGTTCCCTGTATTGTATGACCCAATTATCTGAGGATATTTGACATAAATAGACCGGATATTTGGCAGGATGCTTCTTTCGGTATTTTCCATAATGATGCACAATTCTTACGAATTCAATGACTCGATGAAGAAGCAAATAAGTTTCTGGTGAATACCACAAAACGGGATGTATACAAGCCAACGTATAAATAAACAATGTTTAGTTTTAATCTAACATCTAGAAGTGTTTCACATTGGAAGATAGCACCTACTCGTATCGAGCCAGAACACATATTGCTACACCACTTATCTGTGATAGCTAATAATAAAACACAAGACGATTATTCAAATATAAACAGTGCTATTTTAAACCAACCAGACACGGGTTTGTATATCTATATAGGAATGTCTATCGGTTAGAAAAAGTGCATTGATATCTAAAGGTAACATCTAAAGGTATATCCCTAACATCAATCTATAGTCTATGATAGTATGTGCTAATACTACTAAATGTTCTACAAGAACTATTAAAGATAGATTTGGTAACGCAAATGAAGCAGATCCAATGAAAATTATCAACGAAATATGATGCTACAATATGTTAACATATTGAACTACACGGCTACAATTTCATTCGAATCTCCAATTTGTGTTACCAGTTAAAAAAGATAAAACTAGGTAAAGATCAAGGCTGACCCATTTCACAACAATAGGTACACATTCTTCTACCCGGATAATTAATTCCGTACCCTAGTCAGCGGTCACCCACACACCGGTACACAAGCACCTCAACTAAAACTCGAACATTTCGAACAACAAACAGCTGATGTACTGCAACAAATACCGTGATCCGTTTATGCAAGTATCGCGATTTATTTCAACCAATAGGTACACGTCAGTTTCATCTATAGGTTAGGTTCGATCGGCCGTGCACCTTACACTGACGATGCCGGTTCCCGAACAGATGCTAGCCGCTCCCGCGCGTCGCGACGCTCCCGTTGAGATGTACGGGATGCTGCAGGAACGCGCAAGTGCGAATGTGGGCCAAACCAACGCGGGACGATGCGACCTTGACTCAATGCGGAACTGAACAGGGGTTTGTGCGTTGCAGATGATGAAGAATCTCATCGTGACGGATGAGCACCAGCAACGAGTTGCTTGGTGGTGCGCTAAGAAGGTGAAAATAATCATTGTTCTCTTTGTGAATCTTAAATATTAATTCCCAGAAATAGTATTTACAGCAGTTGATCAAATAGAAGTACAGTTAATATTGTATACATCCAAGCCTTGCTATACGGCCGCTCTTTATACGGCATTTCGCTATAACACGCTTTTGCTATTATGGCACTTTTTCGATTTACGGCCTACAATGTTTCGTTATACGGCAAAAAAAATGCTTAATTCGAAAAAAAAAATGCTTTTCGCTTTACTGCCGGCTTTTCCGGAACGTATCTAGGCCGTAAAGCGAAGGTTGAGTGCATTCTTCTGCCGCTACCGCTCATTGGGATTTCCCAAAATTTTCGACAAAATAACCATGTCGAAGAACCAGTTTCTAGCAAACCGATGACTCAACAACGGCGGTTTATACCACAAAACAAAACAAAATATGTCCATTCATATATTGCCACAAACTGGTACAATTACTGTGGGCCACTGTAACCAACAAACAAATCTCTTGCAGTATTTTCTTGTATTTATAATCACGTAGGTAAAATCTTGCGCTGAATATTGAACGTGCAACCTCGGTAAGGAATCAATAGAGTGTTTCCACGTTATTCTTAGCAGTAGAAATCTGGTCCACTTGAACCAACCGTTGCATAAATGTATATTATAAACGTTAAACTTATCGATTCCGCTACAAACAGATGTCCAACTTCACCAGATCAATCGCACGAACTCGTGCTTGAACAAACAAGTGCATCCACAACCAGTAGCGTCCGTCTCACCAGGTATACCCGGACTGCATGACTTATAATGATTAGTTCATTTTGGGTGATATATTTTAACAATACAAATTCTGTGAAACAAACAAGAAGACCCTAACGAAATTGTAACCTTGTTCACTACTCAAAAATGAATCCCAGTAACTGTAGCGGATCAAGAAGTCAAGAATATGATCGTGGAACAGTGTATACTGCACAGATTTAATCTTAAAATATTTTATTCCTTGCATGATATCGAGTAAAAACAAAAAATTTAAATGAAAGTACATATATTTATTTCTCGTTCTTTGCTTATCGTGTGTTTTCTTATCATTTTCGTGACCTGCTACATTTTGGTATGAAACATGTAGGGTGTATTTATATATATTCGATCAACAATTCTGTCAGCATATCGTACATTTCATGTCCGTCAAAGTAGTTCTGAATGTTGCATGTTGTAAACATGCAATTTCACTCTCGTCGGTAATGCAGGGAACGTTACCACAGAAGTGCGGGGAGGAGATGTCCCGGTGCATCTTTGGAGGTTTGCCACGTGTCCGCCCCACCCACCACCGCCACTTGCACGGCCATGCACGAGATTTTATAGCATTTTTATCGTAAGATGAATCATGCGACTGCGATATCGCCCTATTGTCTATTTAACTGCACGCGTTACACGTGTAAACACAGGACCGGCTTTACAAATATTAATAGTGTCACTTAATTAGTACGTAGAAATTACATTTAGTAAAACATGTACATAAACACTCCATTTGCGAAATGAGCCAGTTTCTTATTTAAGATTTCTAGCTGTGATTGTAATTGAATGAAACTTTTGATTGCAGTAAAAATATGTACATTATCAACATATGTACGTAAATCTACTGTTAAGGAAAAGGTGAATTCTGGGAAAATTTTCAAACGATTCGTGTTCAAAAACAGGTTACGTAGAAACTACATAATTAACAGGTCTGAACCTTGAAAATTAATAGATAAACTATCGGACTAACATTTATTACAAACTCGCCTCGATATTTATATAATATATTGGCATTACTAATACATAGTAGAAAAACAAATATTTATCGGAAAAAGAAGCCATTTATGTTCCAATCATAAATAACGTTGTATGTGAAAATGTAGATATAAAATCATACCGCGGAAAAATCGACAACTGTAAAACAATATTTTCAAAACTATTTTCTATCTGAAAAAATCTCAACAATTCTGACCCCAAAACAAAACAGTTGAGCATTCTTCCAGTTAATTTACATTCTTGTTTATTTTTACTCGACATCTGTCAAGATCACCTAGGCAACAACAAAAAACAAAACAAGTTTGAAACAGTAGCTTTCTCAAGAGTTACAAGATAATACTCTGGTAACATATCACTCACAACAAAAGGCGGAAAAGTGTTTTAGAAAATGGGAAAAACTGAATGTCGTGAGACACACTCAAGGTATATTACCGATGAGTCAACTACAAGGTTATAGGATAAAATACATAGAAATAAAGTACAAAAAACAATAGTTTTCTCTTGGAAACGCATTTGATAAAATAGTAAAACAAAAGAATATTTCTTCTGATTGAAATCAATAAGATTGAATGCGTGTGTGTGTGTGTGTGCTGCGAGTTCCCACGATATCGGCGGCTATGGTAATTTGGTCGATGGGAAACTAACTGGTGTTTCTTCTCAATAAGCGCATGCACGTCTCCGAAGGTTAAATTCCCATAAGGTCAATCGGTATGCATTAGCGAATGTATGACATGTAAATGATGGATCTCGATGTAAAATTTGAAAAATCCAAGTTTTCTTTTAAATAAATACAATTCAGCTAGTCAAGAAAACGAAAAAAAGTGTTTACATTGGAGATATAAATATGTAATACAATACAGAATTAATTCGCAATTAAAAATAAAAAAAAACCTTTTGATGTTTATATTTTATTTGCCAAGCGACAACGATTTAGCGGCATTTGAAATTTATTGTCTGACTTCCGCAGTACTGTTAGTCCTGAGGTAGAAACATCGCCAGGGAACGAGTGATTTCCTCTTTCGACGATTTGTCGACGGCATGCTGAGAAAACTAAGTGTTCCGTAGCATTAAAATCCGGTTAAAAAAAACTTATTGCATTTTCAGAAAAAAATATAAATCACTTAATATTACCGTCACTTCAGTCTTCTATAAAAATAGTCTATTCGCTATCATTAAAAGAAATGAAATGGGTTAATCATGTTTATAAATGTATTGAATAAATACACTAAAATCAATATTAGGTGACTTTCGTTAAACATTGATTAAATTAAAGCAATATCAACACACCTCTCCAGGATAAACAGTTACATAAAACAAGGTGGCTCTGGATAGACGATACAAAAAACTAAAGTAATTTCTTCAGGGACTATATTTTGTTTATTTGTGTGTAGTTTGAACAAATACTATACAATCCAAGAAGGCTTATCTGCACTACACATCTCAATCGTGCCAGTTCCATAAACAAATGCCGTGCGTGTACTGAGTCAGTTCTAGCAACCTTACGGCAATCAAATATCACTATAATATACCTAATGATACATTCGTGTGTATTCCATGTTGGTTGTACTACTTCAGAACACGCCATCTAACTACGCTTTTCCCCAAAGCGGAAGTAACAGAGCGCGCTGCGTTTGACTGAAAAGCCAATCATCACACAGGAGACCTGAGTGCGAAACACTGACCTTAATACTTTGACCCGGTCACGAAATGTGGCGGAACTTTGCTCGCCGAACCGGAACGCGTATCGGTACGCAGATGGCGCGCGCCCTCGGTTCCGGTACACGCGGGAGGTTATACGGGGAAATGGTGCGCGTGATTTACTTGTGCAGAGGTGTATTCAGGTTAGTTTCATCCTCTGGTGTTCGAGATTCACAGGCATAATACCTAAGTACGACTCAAATTTTCATCAAACAAATGTCAAATTCATGTTTCCGTGAGTAATGTGAAATTAATGTGACATACTTCAAATTTATCTGTGTCTGTTTTGATTCGCATAGAGTAGAGCACTGATGAACCACATGGTCAAATTTATATGATTTGAAGTTTGAGTTGAAAAACGCACGTTACAGCTCCAAGAATGGTTACATTATTATCAAGGACAAACAAGTGAATCTATCCTGTCAAACAGGAGTAAATAATCCGAATTCTTCAAGGATGCTTACGCTGAGAAAAACAACTATTGTCTGGTGTACACGGAGACTACAAAAACAATTGGCCCACGGCCAAATGACTCCGTGGAAGACGCCGAAAGAATAGACAACTCAAGAATTTATATTTGATAGGTAAAAACACAAATAGTAAAATAGGCAACTGTCACTGACAATAATGACAATTCCTTAGATCCTTCTGTCTTCATTCTCACAAAATATGCATAAAATACATCTCGTACCAATTATGCAATGTTCTACAGATAATAATAAAGATGTTTAATTACTGAATTTCTCTTTTAAATAAAGAAATATCATCGTGTACAATGTACATGATGAAATATAAACACTGTTTTAATTAATTAAATTATTAAACACACGTGTGTTTACGATTAATAAACAAGTAATTTAATAATTAAGTTTTAAATTAATATTTCAATGAAATATTATTTCGTTTTAATTCTCGCATCAAGCTTCATATCTATGCTGTTATTATAATAATGGTTGGATGAGTATTTCTGCACTGTTCAAATGTCAGAAAACATAACGACAGGTCCCTTGTGCCTACGCTATTTCGCTTTGAGCGTTGTTATTCTCTCACGTTTGATTGATTTATCACTTTGCACTATTTTCGTTCGTCCATCTTTTCATCTGTGATAACTTCTAAAAACTTCTATAAACAAAGAAGTATGAGAATCAACGCTAGTTTCATTACAATGCCCTTGACTTTTCGCAAAATCTGTCAAATTTTGTGAAAGTGAATGGATCACCAGACCCTGAATGGTCGATTTGAATAATTCCAGTTTTGCACGGTGTAAAACTGTTCTAATATTTTTGTTCCATCATGCAATGTGTACATGCTCTTTTTTGATAAGCCATAAGTTCCTAGAACTACCTATATATCACATACCCCGGTGAGTTACATACACATGTGTTTTACTTATCCAATATGAATTATTATAAGCACGTGGCATGGTTCCCGATAACTTACCTGCGTCACTAGATATGCTTTTGTTTCCCGTTGGTTCAAAAACAAAAGATAACATGACAATGACAGTTAGCATTTGTAAAACACTTTCTAAAATAATTACCAAACGGTCACAAATGGTTTCGTCGTATTTCTAAACGTGTAGATGAACTTTTTTCTTGCCGTAAGAACAGTTGTTTTAAAAAACACGAATGGAAATTTCTCTTGCACAGATGAAACAAAAATACTACTAATTTATTTTCTTCTCTACGTGTATTCATATATCAAAGCAAGCTACGAGTTTCACGGCAACCTTGATATAGTAAACTTTGTGCTAGCAGGAAAGACAAAAAAAAAAGTAGTTGGAATAAATATTAGCGTAATATTACTTTATGCTTGACAAGTTTATTTACGTAAACCTTGGAAAGTGGTATCGCCCACACACACACACACACACACACACACACACACACACACACACACACACACAGGCACAGCCTGTCATAAATAATGATTACATAACCTATAAACACACACATGCGCACATGTAATAATATACGAGGATGATTATTGAAAGTTAATGTACGTAATTATTACTATAGATAAATTATGATCATGGATCGTTCTGATTCACAACTGATCAAGTCTTATTTGATTACAATTTTGGGCAAGTGTGTGTGTATATATAAGATGCGATATAATGCGGTTTTTTCGTCAACTGAAAAATATAAATTATACTGATCCGCGAATAATCATCTACTGATTAGATTACGATGATACAGCCAAAAGTACGTTTTGTTTTTAAATAACAAAATTTGATCGCGCTGAGCTGTGATGATAACGAAATATTTTTAAACAAATATACATATTTCAAGTAATATCAATAATTCTAAATTGATTTGACACTAATATTTCAAAAGATATGTAAACACAACAAACAAACAAATAAACAAGTCAGTTTGGTTGAATTTATTCTATTTTATTTCACCAAGGTATATACGTATGTTCAGGTACAACTTGTTCAGTTATCCATGGAATGACCTTGATTCGCTAGGTTGGTTTTTCGCTGACGGTGACATCCATAACGCCTACACATGGCCAGGACTATGTCACACTTGACAAATCACATCGGTAATTGTTAAAAATATATCATTGCGCTCATAAATATGTACACTTAGAATCGACGTAAATGTTTACGTCAAATACGTGCCAGAAACTGTATTGACGCACATTGTGAATGAATACAGGAGCCAACAAAATATTACACTTGGCATTTTCTTTACATTTTAATGAATTGCTTATTGAAAAATGTAAGACGTCACTAAAAAGTCAAGTAAAATTATAATAGACGGAATTGTTTTATACAAAATTTACGTAAGCATATGTTTAAATAGAGTACGAGTATTTTTATTTACAAGTAAATACGATTTACATTTTAGACTATGTAGTCTATTTTCATAGCAACCGCTATTATACACCAACACTGGAGTATTTGAAGTGTAACAAAATGTTCGTATTACTTTCAATGTGCAGATATGTTATCTAATTATACTCTAGGCTGTGTGTATTATATACAAATACGTTTTCCATCGTTATAAAGGCTGACACGCTCAGCTGGTTCAGATAAATGTTGCAGTTTTCAAATGAATTTCCAAGAGAATAATGGTTGATTATCACAACCACAGAAGCGAGCGAGCGACAGCGAAGACTATATCTAGGTCATCAGTGTTAGCGCGAATTGAAACTACCAACTGTACGGAATAAAATGTCACCAACACAATTCAAACATACTATATCATGGCCTACGATCCCGCTGAGGTTTTTTTTTTTAAGCTTTATTAATTTGACTTGCCTGCTCTTGGAAAGGAGCCCATTAAATACCCATGGCCCAGGGCCCTAACAATTCATAAGACGGCCCTGATATATTTGTAATCTGACGCTGCGATGGAGGGTATACAGGAAAATCTCTTCTGCACTTTTAGACTGCCGCGCCTTCTGCTAACTTTACGATCACGCGCCTTAAATGTTTAAACTTAGTTCTGGAGTTTAATAATACGAACATAAAATAATGAAATCGGCATTGACATGCAAGGCATACTGGGTAATTCGTGTTCAAGACGTCATCACTGTTGTGACCCTAAACACTTTAACAAACGCAAGTGTCAAGTGTGCCGATGCCAGTGTATAAATATCAATCTGCGAAATTGGTCTTACCAGCATCAGTGATGTGATTTATCGCATGTCATTGGTCAAAACAAAACAACTGCCCAACGAACACTATGTAACATGGCTACTTGATTTATCACTTGCGCTTATGAGTAATTGAATTGAAGCGTGATTAAATGTAAAACAAAATTTACGCAAATACTTTAACAATGAATGTAGCAATTTATGTTTATTTTTAAAACATGCACCAATAAATTTACTAATAAGGTAAAAAATAACACGTCTAGTATAAATTTATTAATACGATATAAAACATCGTGTCTAGTATAAAATTATTTTCTTACACAAATTAAATTCAATTATACGTAATTAAATTAAGAAGTGTTAACTAATAAACCGTTATAGTTTAAATACGGAACTGTTCAATGTCTTTTTTTATAACGTGGTTTTGCAATTTCCTGCTGCTTTTTATGTAACTTTCTAAAAAAAATCTGCACTACTGTAAGGTGTATCTTTTAAAAATCCGTGTGACAAAATTGTCCAATTAAAATGAGCACTCTTGATCAACATACAGTGGAATCTGCTTACAGTGTATTTGAAAGGACCAGGAAAGCGAAAGTATTTAGTATTAGCTACGTATTTAGTTCGGACTCAGAGATATGTTCATTAGAAGCGAGTGTTCACTATAAGCGGATTCCAATGTCCTTCTATTATTTCACTTATTTTCTTGGGAAAATTTAAATCTTTACGTAAAATGTATATATGCAGTTCTAGCATGGCGTTATACAGTGGAATCCGCTTATAGTGAACTTGAACGGACCAGGAATTCGGTTCACTATAAGCGAGTGTACAGTATAACGAAAGTATTTAGTATGTTATGTATTTAGTTCGGACTCGGAAATACCTGCATTATAAGCGAGTTTCCACTATATGCGAGTTCACTATAAGTGGATTCCACTGTAAATGTTATACATTGTATTTTCGAATAAGAGCATTTCGTTATCACCTGACAAGTCTCTCCAAGCATAGAGTTGACCTTTGCATAGATCGCGCATTTCAATTGTGATTTTTGTAACAATATTATTTCTCTCTCTCTAAGCAGTGGCGTGCGTCTGACGGGTGACGTGAGAAGAGAAGGGATGGTAGTGTTATAATACGTTTGTTTGTAACAATAACAATCAAAGAGTGTGCGTTCAAACAAAGTGTTATGCAATTAACAACTAGTGTACAACTTTCACTGTACAACGGGGCACTCTTGTTTAGTGAACATCTAGTAGCTTTCACAAATCATACACATACGCACACACAAACATATGTTAGTAGGTACGTACAAGTAGCAACACAAAATACTACGTACTAAGAACATAACATGCACTCGACATACTAAGAAATCAGAACAGTATCAAGAAAATTGCTTTATTCGATTTTACGTACATAACATTACGCCTTTCCCATTACTGGGGTAGCACAGCCTTTATTTTACGATTTCAACATTACGTAAATTTAAACGCAGCCTTTAAATTCATTCGACTGATTCGAAAATTAATGACACAACATTTATTACACGAGCCGTGCTAGCAGACTACTTGCAATTTGCAGATATTTCGCATTACGGTACTGGTGAATTTTGCATGGAACGCTATGTTTGACGAGCCGCGACCAATACACCCCCTCAGTACAGCACTGTACTTATTTTCCGCTATGCTTTTTGTTTTGTACTGAATTTCTAAAACAATTACCGTGACGAACATGCGAGTTTGATTGTTCATTTAAACAAACAGCAAAACAATAGCGCTATTTTTAACAATAATTTAACATTATTATTATTCGCAGTCCATGTTGTTCAAATTTAATCTGCAACATCACTTGTGGCAGAACAGGATCATTAAATTGAAAGTTATTAACATAACAATGTTGTTGTTTCATTGAATTTATATAAACCGGACTGTATAAGTCCGTGATAGTTTCGAAGGATCTGTTATTTGTTGCGACAGTGTTATGGGCGAATGTAATTTCACGATTCGTTCTGCGAAATTTTCATTAATATACACTCCACACAGAGCAGATGGTACATAGTGGTCTAATAAGGCTCTTGGTGTAGTTAAGCCGTGTTCAATATCAAATTACTATCTGTTGTTGTGCGGATTGAAATTCTCCGAATAGCGACACTGAAAATAGAACGCTCAATTCGTGACATGTCAACGTGCGATTTTGGTTCTACACACGTACCGAAAGGTACTGGAAACAAACAACACTACAACTATATAACAAAATATGCTAATTATTTAAATAAAAATATACTTTGATATATAACTCAATACTAACACTGTTATACCCTGTTCCAGGATCATTTTCCTAACTTCTTTATTACTTATAATTACTTTACTGGGGGTACTATATTTAATATTATAGTTTGATTTTTTTTTAGCAGCAGTTTCAAATTAAGTAGAAAAAATAGTAGAACCGATAGTATCGTACTGTGGATAGCAGTGATTGTTTCACAGAAAATATGTATTAAGTATGTTTATGTCATTTGTGCACCTGCAAGTTGTCTGTCTGCTTGAGCGATAGTATGTAACTCCTGTAGAACTCAATTAAATGCAGGATATTTTATAATTTCCTGTACACTTAATGAGATTTCGGTCTTCCGTCACCTTTCGACACCGCACACTTGGATCTTAGAGAGTCACGCATTATAATAATGTAACATTAATTATGTGTTTGACATGTATTTAATATTTATGCACATAAACACACATAGATACAATGGGAATCCACTTATGGTGAACTCGCTTATAATGAACGTATCGTTATACTCACTCGCTTATAGTGAACCAAATCCCTGGTCCATTCACTATAAGCGGACTTCACTGTAGTTTATGATGGTAAGATGTCGAAGTTGATATTTTTAATAAATACAATTAATAGGTACTAAAGTGTATGTATATATGTACGTGTGTGACGTAAGATCAAGTAGTTTATTTTAATATTGCACTTGCACTTGTCTCTTCTACGTCATCAGTTTTACAAGATAGTTAAGAAGATATTTTTAGAACACATACGTGTTGGAGAATTAATAGTAACTGTTTTTAATTTACAAAACCGCCCAATGGCACAAACGGTTTATAGAACATATTCCATCAGTTATCTCATTATTGTTTTTACGAAAAGGTGCGTAAAACTAAACAGTATATTAATATCTACATACTTCCATATTATTGAATCTTGATGTTTATATTCGAGATAAGCGGGCTTTGAAACAATTCTTATATATAAATAATAAAATATTCTACAATGAACATTTATGCGCTAATATAATATATTTATACAGAATACGTTCCAATAAGTTATAGCGCTAAATTAAACAGCGTTAAATGACTTTAATACCGGGTCATTGTCTATAAATGTATCCATAATTTCCGTAATTGTGTCTTCCTGAACTGCGGTAACGAATCATCATAAATCTAGTACGAGGTGTAGCCTTACAGTAGTATATTAAAATGAAATTAGTACCAGTATTTGCGAATCTCATGCGCTGTCCTGCAGTTGGTCTTCTGCGGGCCGCAGTTGTGCAGTTCCCTGCCGCCGCCGCCGCTGACTTGGAGGCAGCACTAGCGGTCTGGGGGCCTAGCCGTGTCAACCAGCGCAAGAACCTGCAGGCGGTGGTCACACGACACTCGGGCACCGCCCCCGGCGGCGGTAATACGGAACTATCCGACCCTGGCAGCGGGCCATAACGACTGTACGGTGACATCGATGACTGATGTGCGACGAACGTTAAAGACATTGCATTATACACAGCGGGTCCACCGATGCCCAATGTACACTTATTAGGAACCACTGTTTTAGTTTTCCCACTTCACTATTTTTTCATTGAATATTAGAACGAAAAATTAACTAGCACTTAAGTTTGCTAAAAATCAATTTTTAAAAACGTATTTAAAAAAAAAAACTTTTTTTGATTAGGTAAAATTAATCACGAAATATATTTATATAGATAATACTATCTAAATTTCACAAATATTTGTTCTCCCAAATGTCGATCCCCAAATTGTATATCACAAAAACAACTTTTCTAAAATGTCAATATTTTAAAAACGCACTATTAGTTATAACGTCGCACTGCGTATAAATACCACTGTGTACTGAATTAACAACGCTCATCCAACGACTGCTGAGCAACAATAGAGTTACATTTGCGTTTCATCACGCAGAGCACACTACCTCGAGAGATCATCAAACTAGGCTGATGATACAGTTTTTGTCAAACACTACGTCAGATAAACGTTATCACTTCCCACTACTGCTGCTGATAAAACAAAATAAAGATGTTTTTTATTATTTGTACAGAAGTGAAAACTTTTTTCGTTTTTTTTATCACCAGCTGACTACAACTCGTTTCGCGTGACGTCACAACATGGAATGCATAAAAATGTAAGCATGAATTTTTGGTATATCGAGATCAACAATTATTATAATATATCTTAAAAGTTCAACACTGAATATTATATTTTTATTAACAATATTTTAAATAATTTCTTGTAGAGCAAATATCACAGTAGTACTTATATTTGCAAAATACTTGCAAGTGCGGTTCTGACAAGGTCAATTTTACAAAATGGTTTGCACGTTGCAAATGTTTTTTCACCATGGACTAATATGTCAAATGTTTCACGCGGATGAATCAGAATAGCTATGGAGCACAAACGTTTACGTTCTCTTGCTAAATGTCAGATTAGTGATTTGCGAAATCACCGAGCGAGTAAAGTCACAACAAGTACGGCGTGAGCACGAACATGTCAAGCATTTTTTGCACATTTCAAACCAACACTCAAGAGTCTGCACAACATCAAGTTTTCATACTGAAACGTACAGAACTATCACATCACACAGAATTGTCAACTATTCAACGGTATATCACAATATTACAAACAATATTTCAGCACTCAACAAGTTTTATTAAGTTCAACTGTTCTTCGTCAGCAGTCCTGTCAATCCTGACGCCAGTCTGTGAAGATACCATCGTCTGTTATATCTTTCTACACTTCATTGACAGTTAAATCAGCAGCAGCTTATCAAACGGTGATTATATTGTAAGGAAAGGCACACAATTTCCGTCCAGTATCTCACACAAACACGTTCGTTTCTTCCTTGTTCCTAAACGTCACAACAAGCGCGTTCAAAAGTGAGGTTACACTCGCTCGGAAATTCGCACAACTTGCTTCAGTTGTTGTACTGAATGTTGTGGCAACGGTCTCGTCGTTTAGGAATTCAGCAGATGGACAAGCTCAGATTGAAAGGCGACGCGGTGTGCAAGTGTGTTTAGTGCCGTTACGGCACAGCTGTCAAAAACCAAGACGCACACAAGGTATTTTTGCCCATACACCATACAGCGGTCACGGAACTAGACTGAATTGCAGAATGCCATGAAAGTCTGATTGCCCCCACCCCGCACCACACCACGATACAAACCATACCGCGATCCCCCTCCACCTCACTAGCCCCGCCAACCTGTACGATCAAGGTGTGCAGTGAACTACACTAGCGCCCCACCATTAGTACGGGGCGCGCGGTGGCCGGTGCGGGAACTACACACTACAAGCAAGTCTATGACAGTAACGGGTTCGTGGATTGGATATCTTCTTGTGCAAGTGCTACTTCAACTGTTTTTCGTTTGTTTTTTTTTTTGCAACGTCATTTTGAAATGTTTATATAAAACATTTGAACAAACAACACTGGTATATGAGAATAAATGTTTAAATTATATTTAAATCTTAATATAAATTAATTTAGATCGAATGCAAGTATAAATATTTAAAATGTAATAGATATTGTTCTTTTCCAGGAACATTTTCTTCGTCACTGGTTAAACAAGAGTAAGGTGCATTGTAAATGTGTAACTGTGCAACTGAAATCGTACAGCACGACATTACAAATTAAGAGTGACTATTGCGACCACAGAGACTTATCTAAATATAGTAATTTTCGATTCTAATTTTTTTCCGCAATTAACGTATTTTTTCCATTCGAATTCATGATTGCTAAGTATGTAATTATTTTTTTCTGTATGGTCGCAAATTATAATACAGAAAGTCATTTACGATTCAATTAAGAAAAAAGGTACCGAAATTGTATGTCTATAAGAATCAATATTCATTGTAATTTCATATCGATCGCTGTTTTTCGCCGAAGAGTAATTATTAGTTATAAATATATTTAACCGTTAATGTTAGAACAATTATATAATTTACAATCTCAATTCCTTTACTTTGATACACTATTAATACATATTATAATTTATTCAAATCAAAAAACTATAATACATTTTTTACTATTTGCAAATTCCATACTTGGAACTGTATATTCATGGCTTTTTAATTGAATAAAATTAACAATATCCTTGAGACAATTAACATATAAGGCCAGGAAATCAGTGTATTTATCAATGCAAATAACATTGCATAAAAGTGATATTTTTATTGAAGCATACGTTGAACAAATACTCTACTATCGTCCTAGTCGGCTCTGGATCTGCAGCCCTAACTCCAAGTTCCAAGTATACATTTGTCAATGAAAATTTCCCCAAATACTATGAATTACTGAATGGAATTTTTACATTAAATGTTGTGTATCTGACCTGAGCTGCAGTAGAAAGTGCCCATTATTATTGGCCAAGGCTTGGGGTACGATCTTTCAATAATGGCTGCAGTTTGAAGAACCAAAAAGGCACATGGTGTTTCGTAGAATTGTATCCCGTTACGACATCAGCTGTTGCAGAGTAGTATACCCTGTTCCACTACCATATTCCTGACTTCTTGACTTGTAATTATTAGTTTCTTACGGGTGCTATTCGCTAACAATACAAATTGTGTGAAATATTTCAAGCGTTTATAACACCTATATTAAATTGTAACCCTGTTCACGATTGATCTGAAGAACGAATTCCAATAGACGTACCGAGCGTGCAATATTCCACTGTATAACTGTTGCAGCGAACATATTGCACCATCAATTCTTTCACCTCTCAAACCGAAACGATTTAGAAGTTCTGCATTTATTTGATTACAGTGTGTTATCGTTGCCAAGCAATGAATATCGCCCGTTGAAAGGATTTACGCTCCAACATGTAATGTTTTTGTCAAGGACACTGCGTCCTTGAAACACTTTGGGTATAAATACATTTTGACAGTTGCTTGCGAACAACATTACATCTAACAGACATAGTTATACTTGTGACGTTACTGCTAAAAAATATATTCTGGCCAAATTTCAACAAATTCCCAACTTCATTCATTCATCTAAAGTAACTTTTTTGATTGCTTTCAGTTCAAAACTTTATTTGAAATATTCATAGCTGAAGATGCTAAAAAAGAGTGTAATATTTTACAAGTGACAATCAAAACAGGGCACAAATTTTATGCAAAAAGGTAACCCGGTCCTAAACAGTGACAGAAACAAAAATTACTGTTGTGGAGGCAAATAAAAAAAAGCGTCAAATATTACGCATTTACGTGAAAAATATTGACTTGTTTACAAAACAATTTGCTGATAATACAACATGTAATATTAGACACGCAAAATAAAAAAAAAAACGGGAGATAATTCTATTTTTCCACGGAATTACAAGTCTCTCCTTATAATAATCACTAATAGTTATTTTGTCGTAAATGTCTAATAATGATACAATGTTACAAGAACATGTATGACATTTCCAAAGATCTACTTTGTATTTCTCCTAATAAAAAAATTACAAATTGAAAACTTATAATAAATAGCAAGACGCTGATATAAAATATCACTTTAAATGTATTTAATGTTATGTGATTTTGTTCCAGCCTGCAATAGCGTATGTAATGTAACATGTGTTAACGATATATAAACGTACGTATTGTCTGTTCAAAGATAATTGGAATTGACTTAACTTCTTAATAGGTAGGATGTATAAGAGATATATTTGATTTTGTTATGATATTAATATTTACCTTTATAACATCAATCGTTTCAGATTTTGTTTTATTATTTCAACATAAATGCAAATACAAATTTCTGAATACATCTCTGTTTTTTTTATGCACTTAATACCGGGCATAATTTTCGATAATCCTCTGTTAATAACATGCTGCGTTAATCCTCCGAGAATCAATTCCAAATATCTTTGAACGAGCTATACATATATGTACTGTGTCACCCGTGGCAACGGGCCTGCTAATCAATGTGACGTCAGAGTTCAATTACTCGTATTTAACCCTGCACCAGTGAACATAATGACACATCCACAGTGCCCACGTGACCAGCTCCAATGCTACAGATGTGATTATAAAACTGTCGTAGTTAACCACCCGTTTCACATGCGAGTACGGCGGGTGGACTGTGCATGAAATTATAAATAAAATATCTAATTTACCTACTGAAATTATTAACGCCTACAACATAAATGTATTTATTTATTTTAGAAGTTAAACAATTAATATTTTATTAAGGGTATTCTTTTCTTTGATCTGGTTATTAAGACAATATACAAAACTAACAAGTGAAACTAAATAAAAGCTTGTAAAAAATGTACTAAACTAAACAATACAGTCGCAGTAGGCCGGAGATTTTGACATTTGCTATGCTGATTATCAGTCATTATTTTTGTTGCTAAAACGATGAATGCATTCCCACGTGTAACGGGTTCTTCCGCGTGAACCGGAATTTTCCGTCTTGCCGTTTGTGTTCCGGTTTAAGGGAACCGCTCTGTCGGGCTCTGTAATCGAACAATGGACAACGGGAAACGAACCGTGCAGACAATGGAAAATACACACACACACACACACACACAGAGATACATATGGTAACTGTGCAAAATTGCACATCTGACGTCATAACTGTCTAGTTTACTTGTTACGGAAATAACAAGATATTATTAGTCTTTACGTTGTTTTTTTCTTCTGTCTGAATAAAAACATACCTACTCGATAAAAATGCCATCAGTAATGTTGGAATCCAATCAACTCTACCAAGTATTGCAAACTTACTGACAGTTGAGCAATTAATGATGTTTATCATTAACAGGTTAGAATACGAGTATAATTATTTACATGAAACAGCAGATAATCTACGTACGAATTAAGTACAGATGCTGTACAACGTGTCCGTTATATGAAACGGGTATAAAAGTATAGTTCTACCGGAAATTAAACTCGTGCGCACTAACGTAAAGTTCATCATCCTCTTGCATTTACTGAAAATGTACGTACATCATATGATGTCCATTAGTGACTTAACGTAACGGTAACGTGTTATAAATTCTCCAACAGAGTATTGATTGTTAATTGATGACATTACCTATAACTAACTGATACAGCTAACATCTCTTTAGTAACTTAAAAGACAGTAGTATAAATATTATATAACATTGCTTACCATTCACAGCAAAATCGTTGAAGAGAGCTTTAAAATGGTTTGACATACGTGTAAAAAATAGAAACGCAATTAGATCATTTACAAAACATTTTAAACGTGCACGCAATTATAATTATAATAAAAAAAAGAAAGATTATTTATTGTTTGACGAACAATCTATTTCTGACTTTTCTAAAGAATTGTATCCACGGTTTATACTGTGAATTGAAACAAACCCCGGAACCAGGAAACCAGTTACATCCGGCAACAGTGTGCTTCCTCACGTGGAAATATACGACACTAATGCACTAATTATATACATTTATAACATTGCTCCCAAATGTGCAAATAAAACTCAAATGAATATTCAAATTTGCCGCGCTGAAATCAGCTCCGTAATACAAACTAACGCATGCGCACTACACATCAACGTTATCTGTAGAAAGGGCTATTGTCTCGGAAATTTTCTCCAGCAGATGCACGAATATCTCCGGTAATAATGCTGGTAAGATTGCAGCTAAGCTTCGCTATCACAGGGCTATAAAGAAACCGTCTTTGGTCTGCGTTATCAGAGCCGGAAGAGGAAACAGGGCAGCCAACATACAAACACACACACACGCGCGCCCCACAGAAATGACAAGAGAACCAGTAGCTTCTTGTCTTTCTACAAGCATAGACAGATAAGAGGAAAGTAATAAAACTTGATGTTTGCTAACATATATTCACGAGAGTCATACTAACCCCTTAAATATTATAAACTTTCATTGTGAATTATATCACAAAAGCAGCTAAAAAGAAAGTGTTATTACGTAGTAAAACAATATACTGTTCCATTGTAATAAATTGTTAAACTTTTCACAATTTAATTACATTTAGATTAAAATTAAAAGTAAAATTTATTATTTAAAGACAGTGTTTCATAATTACTTTCTAAAATTTCTAAAAAAACTATATTTATCAGAGCAAATGTTTAGTAAGATTAACATTTCCAAAAATGAAAAGTTTTAATGACTAATATCCAGAATTAATTAATATTAGATTACATATGAAACTTTTTTATAAAGTTGTGTTTTCTTATGAAACTCTATACATCATTCTAGATTATCTTCTCGATTATATTTACATATAACATTGGAAAATCGGAAATTGCATGTAATCGGAAACTTGGTGATCATTAAATATGCATTATTCAATCTGTGACCTAAATATCGGAGTCTATAAATTCAGTAATTGTATGAAATATAAATAATTCAACTAATGGAACACTATTGTAGTGACAATGTTACATTTCACGACTTTACGTAATCATTAAATGACACGTTCGTTTCAATAGGTAATTGCCAAAAAATGTAGAGTAATGAGACGCGAAGTATGCAAGGTTAGGTAAGTTTCCTTTGATGAAAATTTGTCACGCTTTAGGTAAAACAGAGGTAATTTTGCATACTTATCCAGAGTCGACTCGTACTTAGGGAGTACACACAAAAAATACCTAAAATGTTGTTATAATTTGTCTAAAATTATATGATGATGAAACATCTGGGTTTAATAATAGCAAAACAAAATATCCTATGATTAAATTTATACGTAGAATCTCTTTCGCGTATTGCAATGGTGAAATTCAATGTAGCATATTGACATATACAAAGGGTAATAATTTATTCGCCATCTCGAATGAGCCCGTTTCGAAAGCCACGAACAAACGTGACCAATTACTCTGTCCCACCATGCACAACAACAGCACATAAAGTATTTCGAAACAATTTCATCTGCATTCTGAAACTACTATAGTTCACAATCGACAATAACCGATACCATTATCCAGCACTGGCATTTTAATTAAACCCTAATCTATACTTGCAAATATGCAACAGAAACTAATATAACTAGCATTGGAACAGCAAGAAATTGTAATCAAACATAAACAGTGTGTTCCAGATTGGAAAAAAATCGTGTTGTATAATATTAAGCGCGTATTACATCTGTGATACTTCAAATCATTGGTCTTGAAGAAATGGACAATGCATCAAACGGTTCATCAATGCTCTGCACGATTCAAAACATGGACAAATAAATTTGAAGTAACAAGTAATATGGTCACTGACGGAAACATCAATTTGACGTTTATTTAATAGAAATTTTATAGATGTATCACGCACTTTACACACACATATGTTTGGATCCAAGCAAACATTACATGACTTGTTTAGATTATAACCTAAAAAAAAATGATTACTCTCGCGTTAACTAAACAGAGTTGATTGAAATTTATGATTTCTCGTGTGTGTTTAATCTCCACGGAGAAATGAAATACGATTTATTTAGGCGGCCGTGTGTGTATATTTTGTTTGGCGTCTATCGATCTATGCAAAGCTTGCAGTGTGTTTGAACAGTGTCGCCCAATGAATGTTCAAGTGTTCCCATATGCACAGATCTCAGACTGGTAATTGTATAATATAGCTAAAACGAAGAATGAATCAGTGCTTCATATAGTCAAGTCAGTCATGTATATTCAGAATATATGTACTTCATTTCCTTTAAGAAGACACTAAAGAAGACTAATAAAAAATGAATTAAAATATAGAAATATTACAAGAAGCAAAATATTAAATTACAAACTACAAATATTTCTATAATAAGTTAGTACAAATTATAAGTTAGTCTCTTTTTTTCTTTAGAGATTTTTGTGATATATTTGCATATGAACTAAATATATTCATAAGCTGTAGAACGTTATTTGATAAATAGGAAAAATTAATTAACTTAAAGCATATTAAGTATCTCGCTGTGCCGTTGTTATTAACCAGCTAATTCCCGGATTACACCAGGCTTACTCTAATCCCGCTAACATAGAACCTTAAAAGTTAATTGAATTCCGAAAACACAGGTTTCACCCCAAATGAAACAAAAACACAGATTCAGAAATAGTATTTATTTATTACACATACAGCGGTATTCATTTATAGTGAACCCGCATATAGTGGAACCTCGCGTATAATGAACGTATAACTGAGTCCCAACTAAATACGTTCGTTATAGTGTACATTCGTTTATAGTGAACCAAATTCTTGGTCTCTTCAAGCGGATGTAGTTACAAATATCTTTTACCGATATTGCATTTAATAATACTGCTCGATACTAACGAATCTACTAAGAGCTACTAAATTATTCTACTGAATTTAACACGGATTGTTATTGTAATGCAATAAAAATACACAAGTTTACAGAGTGTCGAATTGAAAGAAAACTATAGTAGCCCATTTCAAAGTTAAATTCAATGAACAGACATTTTATCCGCATCCAGAAAAGTTGATAAAAATAACTCACGTTGATCTCGGTGTAATACAGTTACGACCTAACGCAATTAGGTGCGAAACCTAATTAGGCGTAATTAATAATGACCGTTCGACATCGTGTACGGGCAAACAGTTAAGCGACATCAATAGTGACACATAGAGGCCTCCGTCGAGTCCGCGCGCACACCAGGTCAACTCTTATATGAGAAAATAGGTGAACAATAATTCGCAGAAACACATACACACAAAATGCAATGTTCTAATGTGCAAAATAATCATATGTATTGTACAAATATACAATACATTCATATCCTGAGTTGGCTGTGGCGAAATTTCACAAATCTATATTTGGATCAATGGATTATAACGGAATATATATGTATGTGTGTATGTATGTCACCATTTGTGACCGTGATTTGTTGGTTATTGTTAAACCAGGTTACCCTAACCATGGATTTACTACCAAAACACACCAGTGTTCCCAGGAAAAATTTAGTATTTGTATAGCATTACTATAGCAATTTAGTAGAAAAGAATTTAGTAGCTCTTACTAGCGTCGTCACTATCGAGCTGTAAATATCAGTCAATATAATTATAATGAATATAATTAACGTAACAATAATTATTAACGATGATACACTCTGATCGATATGCAAAATGTATACATTAGTGTATAGGAAAAATGAGGTCAGTGTTTTGTATGGTGTAAACCAGGCTGATACCATTTTTTTTTTTTAAATCTAATAATAGCCGAGTGTTTAATACCGTTACTATCATTTAATAACTCGCGTACTATTTCGGATCCGCATGTAACATCTGTTGCAGTGTGTTTTTTTAAACAGATAAAATATATTTTTTGTTTTCATGTTAAGTAGGTGATAACATGCAAAATAAATTAGCATGAATGCTGCAAATCAACAGAGAGTGCCATGAAGTTGAACAAATGAAGCGCGAATAACGCTTATTAACAATGGCAAACAAGTAAAATAATCATTTGACATTTCCCATTTTATGTTTCAACAAAAAACAAACGTTACATAATGACTGTACAAATAAACATTACCTTTAATTCGAATCATTCAATCAAGTAACCTTTCAATTCATGTAATAATTTCACGGTCATTGGTAATAAAAAAACGTAGTCCAAAGTGAAAATAATAAAATTAATTGTACGCGCGCAAACATCACGTGACGTCACATAACCCTCAACTGTATTATATATACACATTCGACATTCGCTTGTTTGATAATTAGTACTGTCAGAGAGGGCTGTGACAAGAGTCACGTGACGTGTCATCGTAGTGTTGTACACCGTTTGTCACTTAGTCGCCACTCACACAGCGCACACTTGGATACTCTCACATGCATTTATATTAAACAACGGAATATCGCGACGAAATAATTCATCGAAACGGATGAATATTTCATCGGCTATACAGTGATAAGTTGAAAACTAAAACACACTTATAGGTTATAGGTGGAAACGAAACTGGTGAAGGTCGTAGTGTGGTATTTGAATAATTGGAATCGATACAGACCCCGTGGCCTTGACAAGAGATGTAATTAGAAAAGGTGAATAAAACATGATAACTAATCGGTAATGACAAACGATTTTCATCAATAAAAATTCAATAAATGTATGTAGTCAGCGTAAAATACAAACTTAAACTATGGTCAGTAATTATTTTCTAAATCAGTAATAACGTATGATGTTCTAATTTTGATATATGCATTTTAAAACAGAGTTCTTTTTTAATCTTGATAAAAATACAATAGGTCATATATTGTCATAGAAAGTATTTAATGCAGTTATTCACGAATACTAAAAAGTGTTTTCCATAGCTGGAAATTCATTTCCTATGTTTGATAGCATAACATGGCAGGGCTATTGACATAAATACTGAATACGGCTATAAAATATGTACATATTTCTGTTATCCCGAACAATACTTTACCCATCTGAAATATGCCTTTGCTCAACGGTAATATGCTGATATATAGCGTATTCAAATCCATATAGGAGTGACGTCATAAAAAAACAAACGAATTATTGAGAAGCTCCGCCCCTTATGGCAATACGATGTGCGTATAGATTGATACGAGTCAAATGTGTTAGATACAGATAGCTTGTTTTGTTTATGTCGCGAATAAAATGTATCTGATGTGACGCCACTCCTATATGGATTTGAATACTCTATCTCTATATCAAATGAAATATCCTTACCAATAAAAACGTAAACAAAGTAGAATGACTACGGGCACCCATGCCTGTAGCTCATCGACGTACGTTCAAGTCTGAATATATCAGAAATTACTATTTACTTAAATACGTTTTTAAAACACAAGCTCGTAAAAAAAACTATACATTTAATGTAGGTGTCAAAACATTTCACGCATATGCAAGAATTTTTTAAACAAACCTGAATGGAATATAGAAGAGAATAAATAAAAACCGTAAAATCTGTTTTTCAAGGGCTAACCGATTTTTAAAAAAAAAATTCCTTGCACAATTAGAGAATAATACGTATTTGCAGAAAAAATTTATACAAATCGGTTATATAGATCTGAGTGGTACAAAAAAATGTGAGCGGACGACCGATATTCATACGGACATGTTGTAATAGTCATTTCGTGATTCAGAGGGTCTGTCCGAGATTTCTACCGAAAAAATATTCAAATTGAAAGATGCTACAGACATTGTACCAAACACCATAGCTCTTCGACATGAGGTCGATGAGCTAAAAATATCGACCAAACAAAACAAAAGCTATAAATTTTCAAAAAAATAACGACAGCCGTTAAACATTCAGGGCACGAAGTTCAAATTTAAATCTGCCTAGCAACCGTCGTCGACGTGCCATTGTTTACATTTTAATGGCGCTAAGACACGACAAAACAAATGACAAATACGTATTTGGTGATTCGTCAAGCACAAACACACACTTGGATATAGAAATCAAACAGATGGATCACAAGACGCACATGTGAACTAACCACATAGATGGACGTAGGTGGATGGATCTATCTACTAATTGTTTATCAAACATTTCATGTGTTTTCTGGTGATCTTCAGATGTTTGCCATAGTGATTAATAAGTGTTAATTGCAATATTCTAATGGCATGTAAATACAAGTATGTAATTTGCAATTATACATACTATTATTTCATGTGCTAGTTAATTTCACTTCCAAGTAATAATCAATAATTACCTGTAACTAATGATTGAATGGTGTTCAAATTAATTACGCGCGATATTCGTAATAATCGGTACTAGTAACTATGGAATTATTACTTATAAATTATACATTTATTGCCTATTAGTTTTATGAGCCATAATAATTAAATGTTACAAAATACATGTAAAATACAAAACATTTATTTAAAAAAAAAATAGCAACTTGGTTCCATCCGGGATCGAACCGGAGACCTTCTGCGTGTAAAGCAGACGTGATAACCGCTACACTATGGAACCACATGCTTAACATATGTTTAAAATGCACTACACATCGTAAATGCATATTACAAATAAAATTTTATCAACTGAAACACATAAATAATATATTTTTAAATACGAGGAATAATGTTATTTACTATTTTCATCAATATTATTGGTTCATAGATCAGTATGTCGCGGCAAAATAACGTTGTAACAGATTATGATACAATTAGCGGCCAGTCATGTGATTTGGCCGACAATAATATTGCGGTAACTGCAAAACCTGACGTGTGTACCGCGCGCACTAGACTTCAGTCTGTGACGTATTTGGGTAACACAATCTGCATATAATCAAACGTTAGGTCTAAATTAGTACTCTAACGTTCTGCAAATATACACGAGGAGCATTTGTAGCGTCCAAATACATTGTGAAATAGTCGACTCGTCCACCTTTTCAATACCAACGACCTTGAACGTACAGTATACAAGAACAGAGCTACGCAAAAATAGACTGATCCGACTAACCAAAATTACACATTTGTGAGAATTATTCCCAAAAACACGGCTTTATTCATAGCCTACACAAACAAAACCTGTCATAGTACGTACTAAGGTCGCTATTTGACCCAAAAGTGATGTAAAATAAATCGAAACATACACACACATCGTACCATTGTCTAAAATATACATATATTTTTTTAGAATATAAATTTCAAATAACAAAAGATAGATTATAATATGTGCCTACCTTGTTTTTGAATTGGGGCAACGCAGTAGGCGGGTGATTCCGACAGTTTCCGGGTTTACAAAAAGCCCCATTCAGGGCCGGATTAAGTTGGGAAGGGTCGTGTCTCCAGTACACCTGCTCATAAACATACCTGATCCATGAATGATATCAGCAAACCATTGCGGTATCAACACATTTAATCAATCACTATTTTATTAGCTATGACTATAAACATTTTCATATTTTTTAATCAACCTGATTTCATGACTGACAATATTTTACAATGCATATGTTATGATATAAAATTTATGTTATGACCGCTTTACCATTTATTTATAGACCGATTCGGTCACGGATATGAAATAACGGTAATGGTGACGTCAAAGTTTTTATTTGCCATTTTTAGTTCACAACAAGCATATAATGTAGCCAATGAATTCGTCAACGTAACACCGTTTAATGAAATTAAGAAAATCTAGTTACCATATGTAAGACCTTGCACTTCAGATGTTTTTTTTTTTCATGACAATGACCGTCACGAAGCAATTATAATTATATATAGTTCATTTTATTCATCTTTCATTTGTTATTTATCAAATATGGTATAGTATAACATAGTGATCCAATTCGAAATGCACGTGTCATAACTATATAAATTACACAATGAAATATTTTTTCGTATTTCGCAACAAAAAGAGGCAACTCATTTCAATCGCGCAAATCAGAACGAACGAAAAAACCAGTTCTAATTCTGGTTTCTTAAAAAAATTAATAATTTGTTTTTATACATTGACGAAGAAAATATGACTCGCAAACAAAAAATAGTCATACAATTTTTTGTTTTGTTTGCAGGGTCAAATTATTTGCAGAAATTCCAAGCAACAATACGAAATATTAATTAAATATTATCTACATAAATAATAGCAGTGCAAAGCTTATGGGAATAAAACAACTGAACTGTAAATCATGTGAAAATATAACTAAATGGTACAAAGGCTATTGGACAGGTCGTAATGTAAACAACCTTTGTTAGTCATGACATTGGTATTTTACGTTTTCTAACCTGTGTGAGACGTACATTCGTGTGCAAAAAAAAAAAATGCAACGGGGTAATATCAAGAACAATAAGACAGCTAGGACGGCAACACAAATCAGCTGTGTTCGACACACCACCACCAACAGAGAGAATAACAAAAAGTGAATTTCACCTCACCTCGTCACGTCAAAAACAATACCGATTCTTCAACAAAACGTCCAACTAATTATCACATTTATCACACTGTAACATCACACGTCGAATGAACACAAAAGATTTAGCAGTATAAGCGGAAAATCATACACACACAGCGAGAGTACAATTACCCAAAGAAGAACAGTTTCCAGTCAACCGCTCACGAAAGGTTTTCACAAATTTTACACGCGGCAAGAAATGTTAACGGTAATATCACGTATCAAATCAACATACACAACACTTGTTCACATTAATTTCTGCTTAAAAAATTACAATTCGCAACACGGTTTTCTGTCATTTTTAGCGGAATACCACAAGATTTGTAGACAGAATAGTCGTCCGTGATATATTGACTGGAACTGCACTAGCGCCACACTGTTCAACGGAAATCAATTGAACTTTATGTTTCACTTCAGCGCCGGTAGAGTTCAGCATATTGTTGACGTTTGTAATTATTTTCTTCAATAATCGCACATTGAGAATAAATTATAATTAATGTGACACCTATTATAATAATATGTCACTAATATAATCTTCAAAAATCACGTTAATATTTGTCAAAAATCTTATTTTGTACGGTTAGTAATGTATAGCTATGTTCACATTACATACGGTACTATATTAACCTGTACTTTGAAATAAATTATATTGTTATTTCTGGAATTTACTCAAATACAAATTTGTACATAGTACTGGCTCATAAATAATAACTTATAGTGTGCTAAAAACATGTAGTATTCATTATTAGTGCTGTTGTTTCAATCACGAGACATTCTTAAATATCTACTTGCGAACTGTCATCTCTAACATATGTTGTGAAGTTCACCAGGCACTAGTACCGCGCGAAATTTGAACTCGAATAGAAAATGGATAACATACTTTCAAAAAACGACAACGACAACTACTTCTCCGGCGATCAAGATGACGTGAAATCAGAAAACAAATATGATTTGAATACTTCTCAATCCGATTCCGATATAATGGACGATGATGAAGATTCTAGAGATGCAGCATTAGCTATAGAAGAGAATCTAATGAAAGAATCCGATGAACAACGTAGTCAATCAGAATCACCAGAGAAATCAGTGAAATTTTCCGATGAAATTGACATAAAATTAGATGTTAAAGATGAACCATTTTCCCTGGATGGTGATATTATGTTACCGGAGATTTCAACATCGTCCAAACAAATGTTAACCTATGATCATCGGGATAAGAAAAAGGAATCAAAAAGTCGTAAGGAATTGGAGGAAGAAGAGAGAGAGAAAATGCAGTAAGTACTGTTTATTTGTATGTATAATTTAATATTAATAATTCGTGTCTCTTGTTAGAGTGTTAGTTTCAAATTTTACCGAAGAGCAGTTAGATCGATACGAAATGTACCGACGCTCGGCGTTTCCAAAAGCAGCTGTCAAACGACTAATGCAGACGATTACGGGATGTTCTGTTTCACAAAATGTCGTCATTGCAATGTCGGGTATCGCTAAAGTGTTTGTCGGTGAAATTGTAGAAGAAGCACTGGATGTAATGGACGAACAAGGCGATACCGGTCCACTCCAGCCGAAACATCTTCGCGAAGCCGTTCGAAGAATGAGACACTTTGGTGCAATTCCGAATAGAAGAAATCACAAGTCGTTCTTTAAATTATAAACATTTAAGTGCAATTAATTATAACTGTGTAGCAAATTAATTTTTACAATAAAACGTTCAAGTTAAATGATTGTTTCATTGTTTTAAATGAGAGTAACATTAAGTGGATTTCCGCATTTGACAATTATCTGAAAATTAATCTGGATTAGAACGAATATTATACTTGTCTGTGTTTAGATTAAATTAAATGATTACGAGTGGCTGACTGAGTACATGTATCGTTTATTTCATTAAAAATAAGTTCCGTAACTATTCTATTATACTAAAGGGGTACCTACAAGAAATGCCTTATTAAATAAATGTGTACAAATAAGTAAGTAAATATATACAGGCTACGTCAAAATTACCGGAACACCTAAATAATTCTCCTACCGTAAAGAATTTTAAAAAAATTTTCGTACAAAAGTTCTTTGGTTATAAACAGGCTATCGGTTACTTATTTTTTTTAACATACAGGGTGTTCATTTTATAGTGGAAATTAGGTGAACTTTCTTTTTTCAAATGGAATACCCTGTATATTTTTACATTTTTTAATTCCGAGATTAATTTTAAGTATTTTTTGTAGGAATCTATTATATAAAAGTCAATTTCTGTCTGTCTGTCTGTCTGTCTGTCTGTCTGTTCCTTATACAATTCTACACCCGTCGACCGATCGAGTTAAAAATTTGCAGATACCCACTAGGACCATGCGGGTGTCATAGGGTACATGGGAACGACGATATCTACTTCGAAATTTAGAAAAAAAGGAAATAAAATTAAATATGACGTATGTTCATAATTAACTGAATATTATTCTTTTGTTGGCATATGCAAAGCCGACTAATACCACTCACATAGTATATTGTAAGTCTTTTGTTCGGATATATTTACTTCCATGGCAACGGTACTGTTACTGTATTGTTGATGGTTGACCAGGCGATTCAATCTGAATTTAATAAATGTACGTAATACTAATAATGTTACGTAATAATTTAACATTTATTACGTAAGTAATTATGCATGTAAATAATTGTAATACAGTAAACTTAGCTTATAACGAACCTCATGGGACCGACGAAAATAGTTCGCTATAAGCGAATTCGTAATAAACGATAAACATCAAAAATTCATTATTTTTATTAATGCATAGGTTCATGTTTCAAGTAGGTACATAACATGAAGAACTGTTTTGCAAAACTAGACAAATCCAGATTTGTTCAAAATTGAATTGATATTATTTTGTAATATGTACATATACATATGTACATTAACAATAATTTTTATGAATCTTATGTGAAAAAAATCGTTCATATTACTTTTGTTTATATTTATTACATATTACTTTATATTATTATTTTTATTTATTTAAAGTAAGAGCTTCACGTATTTTATCCGAAATTGCATAACTCATAATTGTACATCTTTAACACATTAAATACAGTGAACAAGGGCGGCCATGCTGAAATTTCCGCATGGGCCGCTCCAATCGCGGGAAGGTCCGATATTTTTTTTTTCATACAGTTAACCACATACACACAAGAACTGCAAGAATTGTTACGGCAGGGCCCGCTCTAAGCGGCGGACAGCCCGGACCCTTGTCCGGGGCGGCAAATCTAAAGGGCTGTAAATGTGACAAAATTATATATACAGGGTGACCCATCTGTGAATGCTCACCATTGGAATCACCGAAACTATAAGAGATACAAGGTCGGTTAAATTAGACAAAAGTTGCGTATTTATGGGCCGATGTTGATGGCGATTTTGTATTTTGAAAATATTGCATGGCTCACTAGATAATGACAAAAGTGTGATTTTCTCGAATTTTTATTTTACTTTATAAGTCAGAAGGTATTGGAAATATTGAAAAAAGCTTCAAATAAATATTTTAGTATAACGAATAAGCCTTTTGATGAATCATATGAAATTTTTTTTTGCGAAAAAAAAAACGCACGTTTAATGATACTTTAGTTCGTACCTTATAGATTGGTTCGTTATAAACCGGTTCGTTATAAGCGAAGTGTACTGCATTTCAGTGGAAAATTAATAAATTGTACGCCAAGAAATTTATTCTTATTCGCACCGGATGAAAAATAAAAAAATATTGTTCATCATAAAGCTTTAGAATAATAGCTATTGGTAGAACCCCGAGCGACGCCGGGTACGTTTTGCTAGTCTATTATATAAAAGTCAATTTCTGTCTGTCTGTCTGTCTGTTCCTTATACAACTCTACACCCGTCGACCGATCGGGTTAAAAATTTGCAGAGATACCCTCTAGGACCATGCGGGTGTCATAGGGTACATAGGAACGTCGATATCTACTTCGAAATGTAGAAAAAAAGGAAATAAAATTAAATATGACGTATGTTCATAATTAACTGTCATCTGTACAATATTATTCTTTTGTTGGCATATGCAAAGCCGACTAATACCACTCACATAGTATATTGTAAGTCTTTTGTTCAGATATATTTATTTACACCACGACCTTCTAGATTCATACAGTACACTTTTAATCGAGAAGGTCGTGATTTACACGACAACGGTACTGTTATTTTATTGTTGCTGATTGACAAGGTGATTCAATCTGAATTTAATAAATGTACGTAATACTAATAATGTAAATAATTGTAGTATTTCAGTGGAAAATTAATAAATTGTACGCTAAGAAATTTATTCATATTCGCACCGGATAGAATATCAAAAAATATTGTTTATCAAAACTCTTTAGAATAAAGCCTGGGTTATACTTACGGTGACCATTTTTGTGTGACGAAAATAAAGGACAAAAAATAAATTTTGCATATACATAAGAAAATAAAGGACATATATATATATATATATATATATATATATATATATATATATATATATATATATATATATATATATATATATATATATACTCCTGGACATTAAAATAGGTACTGGCTATAATTTAATGAAAAAACGCATTTTTGAAGTTGCTGTTTTTTCAAATTCAATTCCGCGGGTTAATTTATTGTTTAGTGGTATAAGTAAACAAAAATACTAATTCAGATATTACTATAAACTTATATTCTATTATTTACAACACAAAGTAAAAATTTCATGTGGTCATTGAAATAGGTACAACTAACTTATTAATATTAATAAATAGATAAAAGTAAAATAACGTTAACAAAAGTTAAATAAATATTTTATATAACTAATATCCACTATATCCTCCCCCGTTTTGGATAACTTTTTCTGTTCTAATTGGCATGGAATTAATTAGTCTCTATTGGAGTGTCATACCGAATTTTTTGTATTTTTTTCCATAATTCGGCCTTACTGTGATAGGTTTTCTTTCCAATTCTTGTCTTAAGATCTCCCCAAAGGTTCTCTATCTGGTTAAGATCAGGTGATTGACTTGACCATTCCATTACCTGAATTTCATTGGTCTGAAACCAATCCTTTACCAGCTTCGAAGAGTGCTTGGGGTCGTTATCCTGCTGGAAGATCCACCGAATTGGCATATTATCTTCAGCATAGGGTAACATAACATCCTGTAGTATACCTTTGTAAACCTCTTTAGTCAGTGTCACTAATCAGATGGATTGGTCCAACTCCATACAATTATATTTCCGCCACCATGTTTAATGTTTTTTTTTTGTGCAGCGGGGATTAAATTCTTTGCCTTTTGGACGTCTTACATTCCTTCCAGAATCATTTTCAAACAAATTGATCTTAGTTTTATCCAGTTTTATCCATCCACAAGGACATTACATTATAAAAATGTTGTACATGAAAATACAACGAAAAAGGCTACGTACCTATTTTAATGACCACATGTGTATATATATATATATATATATATATATATATATATATATATATATATATATATATATATATATATATATATATATATACCGGATGTCCCAAGAAATCTGAAATATGGAGAATTAACATGTAAATATAGAAAATTTTTGATTATCTCCGAATAATACAGTATAAAGTTGTTCAAAATTAAAAACTGTATAGTGTGCTCAAATATTTGTGACAGGTCGTGGAACAAATATTACATGTTTTTACACACATGCATATAATCAAAACATCAACAATTCGGGATTTTAAAATTAATTTACTCATTATAGAAACATATTTTAAAGCTGAATATGGTATTATATTAGGCAGTTTTTAATTTTGAACAAGTTTTTTATTTACACTTTTGTTCTAAAATATATAGTTCTGAAGCAAAATTGATTAGTACATTGGTTAAAAAGCACGGGGACTTTGACAAACGTCAAATTGTCAGGCTGCCAACAGTCAACGACTAATATCTCCTATTACGAAAACGAGTAAATGCAGATATCCAACCAAGGACGACGTACTTGGAATCGTAGAATTCTTCGGACCGCTATTTTCATAGTTTTTGATTTGTAATTGAAAAAAAGGACTTTTAAAGGACATCTAATGAAATAAAGGACATTTAGCATTTTTTGCTTTGACAATAATTTTAGGGGACAGCAATCCGGAAAAAAGGACTGTCCCCTAAAAAAAAGGACGGATGGTCACCGTAGTTATACTGGATTTATTTAATTTATTTAGAAAATATAAAGTGTACACAAACCCATTTGGTGGGTTATACTGGATTTAGGACATTTAGAAAATTTAAGACATTTAGGGCATTTAAGAAAATATGGTTATATTTTATCTCTTAAATGTTAAATGTCTAGTTCCCAAAATCGCCGCCGTGGAAATGAAGAAGAACAGTTGTTTCATGCCGAATAAAATAATTAAATCATCATCGCTGTCACGTGTCATATTGATATATGTATACAGGTGTCCCAAAACGTACCGGCAATATTTCAAGGATGAATTCTAGAACTTATTTAGAGTCGAAAAGTCCATATAAACATATGTCCTAAACATAACCGTTAACGAACTATAGTTTATTTGTCTTTTCATATGACTAAAATTTTAGCTCAACGGATTTCTGAAATACTGATCTAGTTGCCATGATGGCATCTTTTGTAGGACAACCGTGTTCGCCGGATCTGACTCCAGTAGATTTTTATATTTCAGCTCACACGAAACAAATTGTTTATGCAACTGAAGCGCACACGGTAGAATAATTACGCCAAAGAATACAGCAGGCTGCCGATAAAGGAAAAGCCTCGCAACCATATTAAGAACGCAGCGATCTCTTCTGCGTCATGCGGCTATGTGTATCGTACACAATGGAGATAATTTTGAACATTTCTGGTAAATAAAGTAATAAAAATGAATTAAAAAAAATTTGTTTCATAAAATTCGATGAATTAAAATTTTACTCACATCACTTATGAAATGAACAATAACTCGTTAACGGTTACGTGTAGGACATATGTTTATATAGAGTTTTAGACTCTAAATAATTTCTAGAATTCATCCCTGAAATTTTGCCGGTACGTTTTGGGACACCCTGTATATCCAAGATATGTCGCAAAATACAAATAACGTACACAAACTACAGTACAATATTTGACAGCTATCAACTACAAGAAAAAGTAAGGGTAAGAAGAACTTTGTTCTGATTGGCCAATTCGCTTAAATATTTTAAATGCTGTAAATCCAGTATAACCCACCAGTGTGTGTGATAAATAAATTAGATAAATTAAATAAATTTCTTAAATGTCCTAAATCCAGTATAACCCAGGCTTAATAGCTATTGGAAGGACCCCGAGCGACGCCGGGTACGTTTCGCTAGTTTTTTTATAAAATGCATAATTGTTGAGTTATAAGCAATTAATCCAAACTCCTGAACTTCGAATTAAGAGTATTTTCATACATACATTCGTTTATTTTAACCAAAGGGATAATAAAAAATTGCAAAATAAAAAAAATAACAAATAAAATAAATAAAATTAAAGTAAATGTAAATTAAAGTACATCTGCCTGCTTGATAATGCTCCACAACTTCATGAAACAATTGACAAATAGTGAATTAATTGACATTTAAACGACAGATTAATTGCTTATAACTAAAAAATGATGCATTTTATAAAAAAATGAGTCCTACAAAAAATACTAAGAATTAATCTTAGAATTGAAAAAAGTAAAAAAACATAGGTTGTTCCATTTGAAAAATGAAAGTTTACCTAATTTCCGCAATAAAATGAACCTCTGTATATTAAAAAAATACTTAAATGGTAGCTTGTTTACAACCAAAAAACTTTTATACGAAACATTTTTTAAAATTCTTTACGGTTGGAGAATTATTTAGGTGTTCCGGTAATTTTGACTAAGCCTGTATATAGTATATCCATAGATATAAGAATTTGACTAAACGCAGCATGCTATTAACAGAGGATTATCCCAGATTATACGACATAGTAAATGCAAAAAAAGCAGAGATGTATTCAGAAATTTATAAATACATTTTGAAAAATAAAAACAACAAAAATATGAATATGATATACATCTTAACAATAACAATACAAATTAACATAAATAAATGTAATATTCAATAAATTATTATTACGTCTTAATTATAAACAAAATGTCTCTTGTCTTTCCCGCTAAGAGCATTACAAATTTACCTGAATATCGCCACTACTAGTAGTTTATGGCCTCTCCAGCTATGAAGGATACCCCCTTACCTATTAAGGAATCATGTCAAATTCTTATATCTATGGATGAACTATATATATACAGGGTGACCCATCTGTGAATGCTCACCATTGGAATCTCCGAAACTATAAGACATACAAGGTCGGTTAAATTAGACAAAAGTTGCGTATTTATGGGCCGATCTTGATGGCGATTTTGTATTTTGAAAATATTGCATGGCTCACTAGATAATGACAAAAGTGTGATTTTCTCGAATTTTTATTTTACTTTATAAGTCAGAAGGTATTGGAAATATTGAAAAAAGCTTCAAATAAATATTTTAGTATAACTAATAAGCCTTTTGATGAATCATATGACATTTTTTTTTACTAGATATTGCTGAAGTTACAGCCTGCAACTTTAATTTTTTAAATGGGAACCATAGTTAATTTTAATCCAGTTCAAAAGTGCTATTTTTTCTCTTTACAGTGATGTATTTGTTTACCTAAATATCTTTTTTAGTTTCGAAGAAAAACTAAAAAGTAAGATAAAATTAATGATTTTTGTAGTGTGCCATGAAAATTTGGTATAAAACAACTGCAACTAAATATGTTATGTACGTGCAAACCAATTGAAATTCAACAACATTTGATAAACGAAACAAAAGTCGTTGCGTAAACTGAAAGCTAATAGACAGATCCTCGTATGAACCTCATACCTACATAAATTATTTTTTGTCTCTAATCTTTTGTTTACCAAATATTATTGAATTTCAATTGTTTTGCACGTACATAACATATTTAGTTCCAGTTGTTTTATACCAAATTTTCATGGCACACTACAAAAATCATTCATTTTATCTTATTTTTTAGTTTTTCTTCGAAACTAAAAAAGATATTTAGGTAAACAAATACATCATTGTAAAGAGAAAAAATAGCAGTTTTGAACTGAATTAAAATTAACCATGGTTCCCATTTAAAAAATTAAAGTTGCATGCTGTAACTTCGACAATATCTAGTAAAAAAAAATTTCATATGATTCATCAAAAGGCTTATTAGTTATATTAAAATATTTATTTGAAGCTTTTTTCAATATTTCCAATACCTTCTGACTTATAAAGTAAAATAAAAATTCGAGAAAATCACACTTTTGTCATTATCTAGTGAGCCATGTAATATTTTCAAAATACAAAATCGCCATCAAGATCGGCTTATAAATACGCAACTTTTGTCTAATTTAACCGACCTTGTATCTCTTATAGTTTCGGAGATGCTAATGGTGAACATTCACAGATGGGTCACCCTGTATATATATATATATATATATATATATATATATATATATATATATATATATATATATATATATATATATATATATATATATACAGGGTGTCCCTGAAATGCGTGGACATCGCTTAACCACAGATTCCTGGGTCGAAAATAAGACGATTTAACTAAACTTACCTATATGCAATTACGTTTCGTTTAGCTGGTATTCTGCTTCAAAGTTCTTTAAAAAAATAGTTATTTTATCCATAACTACAGAACGCTTGGATCGATTTGGATAATATTCGGTACTGTACTTCTTACGGATGTAGGTCATCTTTTAAGGTGATATTAGTTATTATCAGTGGACCATTAGTGTACGAAACACGGGTAACCCAGCATAAATCAGTCAAAAACTTTTTTATGTTAAGGCCAATAACTTTCAAAAAAATAGTTTCAGAAAGAGACATTCAATAGTAATTTTTTTGTTGTTGTTGTCTGTACTGATATCTGTTAAGGTTTAGGCACAAAAAAATAAAATCTGAGGGACCGCGCACTGCATTTCATAAAAAAATGTCATCTAGCAGTCTGGTTTTTTAAGAAATAAATGACGATATGATATTTATTAGTGCAATTATTTAGATTTCCTTTGAATTTTTGCAAAATGGGCACCTCGTTCACCAGATTTAAATGTTTGCGATTCCTTTTTATAAGGAAGGTTAATAAAAGATGACCTACATCCGTAAGAAGTACAGTACCGAATATTATCCAAATCGATCCAAGCGTTCTGTAGTTATGGATAAAATAACTTTTTTTTTAAAGAACTTTGAAGCAGAATACCAGCTAAACGAAACGTAATTGCATATAGGTAAGTTTAGTTAAATCGTCTTATTTTCGACCCAGGAATCTGTGGTTAAGCGATGTCCACGCATTTCAGGGACACCCTGTATATATATATATATATATATATAATCAATACATTATTACTTTTTTATTTACACTTTTGCTCTAAAATATATTGTTCAGAAGTAATCACAATTTTGCTATATTTACAGATAGGGTGTCCCAGATTTCTTGGGACACCCGGTATATATTGCTAATGAATATTGTTATTCATTTTGTTTTCCAAAAATGGTTTCTTACAGATCTGCAAAAGTTTTCGAAAAAAAAATAATAAATATTATTGGGGGGTTCAATAAACCATGGTTACTAAATGTCAGCATACATCTATATTTTCCGGGAAACATTAAATATTACATTAAATATTACGTAGATTAAATGTTTTACAAAATATATGTAATGTTATCCTTGATTATAATCTGCTTAAACCTTGATTATTTAATGAACAAATACGGAAGTGTACATTTATAATTAACTTGACCCATCTTCTATTATCAACAATACCGATTTATCCAAACAAGTATCAATGATTTTTGTAAACGTGACGTAAACTGAAAGAGAAAAAAAATATGGAAAGCTACGTGACCTTTCGCGTATTATAAACAATACGCATTCATTAATATCCATTTTATTAACAATTACTATCTTTCAATGTAAAAGTTCCACAGTACATCTCTCTATTGAGTCTAAATATAGTTGTGTATCAACAAAAATAAATAAAAAAAAAAACCTTTGCGGCGACCAGCCCTATGGATTTTTTTAAATACGGAACTTCTTCAGTACTGATAAGGTTAGGTTTTTGTGTTTGTTTTTGGCTTGGCGCTGAAAGGCATTGGTGTTTATCGGATAGCTGCAGGGCCAAGTACACTTATCAGCGAATGAGAACACAAGTGATGAGGCTGTATGACCGGGGCAACGACCACGGCGAGTCCTTTATCTCTCGGTAACTTGAGCCTCTCTACAGATGTAGTCTTGCACCGTCCGCTGAACGGCTACAGACGCACACCATCCAATTGTGTGCCTGGTTGTGCGGCATTTGCTGGATCACCAACCATTTACTTATTACCACCATGGACAACAAAATCTTCTTACTATTCGTTACAGTACTAATATTAGGTAAGTTCATTATTCCTTGTACTTTTTTTTTTATTTTGTTAGCAAGCAAAATGTATATGAGAAAATTGTTCTAAATTTAAAATATTTTAGAACATTTTCTGTTGTTCAGGTATCGCAATAAACTAAAGCATATTTTTTTTATTATTATCATTTTTCTTTTTGTCCATAAACGTTGACGTGCTAAGATTTATTGTAAAAATATTTCAATTCAACACATGAATGAATCTGATACATACATTATCAGAATTCCCTTTGTTTAGAATGGAAATTTTTGTTTACATTTGTGACTATCTTCTTGCAAAGTTTATGTAAATCTCTTCCGAGAAATAAGACATGCGCTTATATTCAAATAAATAAACAAACTTGACATTTTTTTAGTTGGTGTTATATTAAATAAGCAATAACTTGATCTTGTGACATTATTAAAGCTAATAAAATATAAAATTATCATTGAAGACATAATCTCAGCAAGCGTAGAAAAGACCATGTACGGTATGTTTAAATAAGTTCGGAGTTATCAAATACTGACGGACGGTACATGCTCCCGAAAAACGATCTTTGACAGTTTATAAATAAACACCGCCAGAATGATATGAACATATTGTTGTACAAACGAGGAAGCAGACTATATATTTGATCCAAGGTTATTTATACAAATAATTAAGAAACAAATTAGCTGAAATCAGCAATCATAACATTTATGAAAACATACTGATATGTAATTTAATTACACTCATTATCAGTGCTTTGATGTACTGTATTTTCAAAATATAGGGAAACAAGTAATAGTTTTGCAATATCGAGAATGTATGGCATCATATCTGCAGTTTTTAGTTTTGAAATGTCAGTATATCCAGTGGCGTATCAAAACAAGGGGACAGACGGGCAAAATTATACGGGGAACCAGTGTCCTACCTCGATACATTCGTACGGAACAACAGCTAACTGTGATCGGAAATAATAAATAACCAACATGTTTAAATATATTATTAACAGAATTAAATGATTGAACAACTTGATACAATTAAAAAACGTGAATTTATATTGCCGAACAGTTCTTTTAAAACTGAATCATTTTCCTTTCCAGGTTTACAAATCGCGGATGGCTGTGACATGGATCAAACAAGGCACGGATGCCGAATACAGAGTAGAGTTTGTTCGTGCGGTTTCGGCTGCAAATCCGAGTACCGATATCTGACGATGAAAGACTGTCAAGATGCATTGAGAGGTGATACAACGAATGGTGACATTTACATAGGACACTGTAACTTACCTGCTTTGTAGGAAAACGTACGGACGTGTGTTTCAGTCAACCGTGTATGAACGGTGGATCTTGTATACAGATATCGCAGTTTCCCGGCTACAGATGTCGCTGTGAAGGTACCGGTTACTACGGACTGCGGTGTCATTCAAGTAAGTGACAAAGTTAGCTGTACTTGTTACGAAATGTAATATTGTTTTATTTTGTAGGTTGCCCACTGCCAGGTGCACATGTACGCGGTGGGTTCCCCTACGAGTGCATTGTGATCTGAAGTGTCAATCAGCAGCTAGATATAATACCACATAATGTTACCTATAAGCAGCAGTTCCATTCTTGTCAATTGTCATACTCTTATTACCATGTAATAAACTGGATATTTTTTACTAACATCACTAGTTTTATTCTGCCTAATCTATTTAAATAGTTTTATTTTGGGAAAAAAATAATTGTCTTCGATATGTTCCATTACCTGTCACAAATATAGAATTGTAGGTTATGGCAAACTGTAATCTTATAAAGAAGAACAAAGGATAATGATTGGATTGGTCTAAATGTTGACAGGTGAGTAAGAATTGAATATTAACTTTTTATACCTGATTTATTACTTTCCGAAATTAAAACAAATTTACAAATAGAGGATAATCCACGTGTACATGTTCTGCATTAATGTTTTTTTTTTTTACATAATTCAATATTCGGTCAGTGCCACCACAGACACTTCTGGGGTAGGGGACAGTCAGTAAATTAAGGACATAAACAGAGTTCAGTTTCGTTCTGTCTCCCTCTTTCGTAAGACATCATTTACTAAGCAGGTTCAAATTGTATAACAAAAAAACACAATACATTACTAAATATTATTTTTTCTTTCTGGTGAAATAAAATGCACAAATCAACGACCATTTCTTGATAAAAATGTGTAAAAAATATTATTGACAGCAAAATATCACTAAATACGTGTGTGTGTGTTGTTGCTTCTTTTATTCTTCATGTACTTGGGTTTAAAACATATATGTATGTAATAAGTAGATGTTTGTTTTCTTTTGGGGAGGAAAACTGAAACGTACATATTTAGAGTAAGAGTTTCCAGTCAGATTCCTAAGTTCTATCACAGAATACCACAACTAACAGCGTAAAAGAAAAGTATAATGACGGCGGCTCGTCTAACAGGATCAACAGACAGCACATATGATAACTGATTTTGTTGATTGATGGAGACTACAAGGGATGATACGGTGATAGAGAGGCACAAGACGTTTTGCTGTTGTATTCTAAACACATCGGATCCACCCATACCAACACTATGTAGCAAACAAACACAAAACATTAACTACATCCAGATAATAAACTAACCTCAAATCAAGCAATATACACAGTATAAAACGTCAATCGTTTTTGCAACAAAACTAACTAAATTTCGTTTCATTTAGGCTACACGTGTCTCTTTGTTTCGTTTGAAATGATTTTTGTTTTTATTCAAGCTAAATGATTTCTAAGTGACTAGGCATTCACTACATGTTCCTAGATTTCAAGCGTACTAAATTCTCTTCATTCATTAATACGAAATTTTAGACTTCAATCATTCGGCACTTGTCTACGCGCTATATTTTCATATATTGTCAAAATGAAGCATCCATTTGTGACAATCCATTATATATATATATGTCAGTTACATGATCTATTTTATTTCTGCTGTAGCTAAAATGTTATGTCACACATTAATTATAGTAATGTTTATACTTTGCTATGAAGCAATTTTTAAATAGTTCATTATACAGTATATCTACCCAGAGTCTGTACACTACTTGTATTATTTGCAACACTTAAATCATTTTCAAATAAACTTGTATTTTTCTATTAATGATAAGGCTACTAGATCGTTTACGCGAGCTTTCGTATATATATGTTCGACTACGGACACATATGGATAGAGTGAGGTTAAGTATTTGTATGTTACATCTGTCAGATCCGATGTGCGGACATGTTTCGTATTAATCACTGTGGGGGCACTGCAGATGAGTGTGTATGTATGAGTGTGTACAATTCTAAAAACTTGTTCTATACAGACGATAGTTTACCAATCTAATTAGTTTAATTACGATGCACAAACAATCACGTTAAAATGCAGTCTCCGTCTATTAGTGAAACGGTCGATATTAATGGATCCCTAGTATACTTCCTCTTCTGCACTTAGCTTTCAGAAGAGCCAGTAAAAACAATGCGCAATAATATAATCATAATTATAATCCTTACTTACAGTCATAATAAATTCATTGTATGTATTCAATAGTTGTCATCAATCTTATCGATTTAATCATTAAATACGTTACGTTATGTTTGGTTTCCTTTACGTTATGCATGTATGTATGTATGTACTTAAATCTTCTCTTGGGTTACTCTTGTTTACGTTTATAATATTTGTTTTTTTGTTTGTTTGTTTGTTTTGTTTTTGTAAGCAGTGTGTATGAGTGTTTGTGTGTGATTACAAGCGACAATAGCAGATCGCACGTGTGTACGCGTTATGGCTTAAATAGTTTTAATAATTTGTTTTTTTTTTACTTCTTTGTATGTTGGTACACACAAGTCCCAACATGAATGTATGTATGTATAAACATTATCAGCTACAACTAAATAATTGGTGTGTAAGGTAGGTTACAATACCCTAACGTGGACATCACTATCCGTTCTTCTTCTACTTCTCCTCCTCCTCTATCTCTCTCCGTCGCTTTCATATTTGTTTGTGTAATATTTTATAATTCGCGCGCCAGTACTTCAAGAGTTCAAGTCTCTTTTCTTTTTGTTTTATACTTAATAGTTAATCATTGTTTGTTTTTTTTTGTGTGGATTTTTCATACTTTTCTTATTACTTATTTACTTAATATTTGTATCATTACGATGTATAGATTACGAAGTATTTCCTCTTTCGTCAAAATGCCTTAACGTTACAGGTATACATCAGACTATCGATAATTTACTTGGTTTTTTTTTTGTATGTGTTTTATCCTTACTTTGCTATATCTTAATACGCGCACACTCCATATTCTATGGGCGATGATAGACATGAACGAGCGCTACAGGACAGGACACGGCAGCAATACCGATAAATATTTGTGTGTGTATGTGTGTGTGTGTGTGTGTGTATCGTTGATGTTGTTACCGGTGACCGCTAGATGGCATTGGTGGTTGTTACCTGTGGCGAGAGGGGTTTGTTTGGTGGCTTGGTTGTTGTTCTGCGTTGTTGACAGCACGTAATACGTGTAACTATGCTTGATATCAGCACCTGCGTTACTCGGGCAACGCACCAGCCATACGAATCTTGCGCACATCAGTCGTAAAGCCGCGCGAACCGTCAGGGCCGCGCGGTTGTCGTACCACCGTCAGTTTAGGGCCCGTGTCCTCCATGGAAATGGTACGGAGTCGGCTGATTAAACGTTCTGGTCGAGCTTGTACATCGCTGTCAGATAGATATCTAAGATATACACGTGTGTCCGTTTTATACTGTCAAACTTCCTATAACATGGGTTAGGTGCAATGGTGTTTCTCGATCGCTTACCTGACTTTCGTGACATTGCACGCCGATGATTTGCCGTTTCGCTGATTGGTAACGAGCTCAAATTCAACTTGATCACCCACTTGTAGCACAGCATTGTCTTTCACCTCGGATATGTGGAAAAACAGTTTCTTGCCTTCCTCCACCTCGTACGTCAGGAAACCAAAGGGTCCTTTGTACGCGTCCACGGTGGCTCTACGTTTCTTTCGGACGGCTACGATATTTGCAGCTCGGCCGGACGAGTCGACCTGGAACAACAAGAATTTCAAACAAACCACACACCGAAGAAGAGAGCGAAGACTTATCGTCAGTATCGACTATAATTTAGTATTCACCTACCTGCAGTTGCACCGGATCGCCAACTTGTAACAATTCACGTTTATTTGTCAGACCCATAATGCCAAACTCGTACTCCAGCTCACTGTCTTCCGTGCCAATCTTCACCAGCCCCGAATATTCCTGTTGGTCTGGATTGACGGAACGTAACGGCCGGACGACAACACCGTCTAGGATCTCGCCGGTGACGGTGGGAAGTTCTATAGTTCCCTTGGCAAGGATGCGCACGTTCTCAGCCGATGAACAACTGCCGGAGGAACCGCGCGAGCCCAGGTTGTATTCCACTTCTTGGCCAAGTTCTAGTGTAGTGGGATCACCCTCAAAGTTACTGTAACCACAATCAAGCAAATGTATTTACAATTTATAAACGTAGCTGTTCGGATTATGAACAGACAAGGTACAGTCTATCTCCCTGACGATTCTCACACAACGAAGGCACAAAACAAATGAAAGAGACCAACGAACGCGTATAAAACTCTGCACAATAATAATTACGTAACATCCTCAGGTTGATTTTATTTTTGACATATTTCTTTATTTTTAATTTCACACCAGTGAAAACATCTTGCTTCATAATTACGACAAATTGATATGAAACGTGTAATTAGTAATTAATAATCCGAAATAATAATCAGTGACGCAAAATAAGTGTTGTGCAAATAATTATCAACGCTTTTGTGAACAATTAATTAACCGTATATAACAAGTGTGCGAATGTAATATCGATTATGAATTCGAAATTGTTTGATTTAAGCTCCTTTATACGAATATGATTTCTGTAATATATACTCGTAAGATAGTATTCGTAAATTGTGGAAGAATTTCTACCTGAAATGGAAGAACACTTCACGGTCATGTTCGATGGTCTCGATGAAGCCGAAGCCGTCTTTCAGTGCAGCCACAAAACCCTGATGTGTCGGTTGGTTCCCGTTGTTGCCGGTTCTAGCGGCTGGCTGTACAATCTGTACGTCGCTCGCTACCAGCTCTTTCGTGCGTTTCACTTGGCAAATGTTGAATTCAACCTGCAATGGCCAGACATCAGTATTCACACACGCCACACACACACACATGTATGTAACTAATAATATTATATTTACCTTATCACCGACACGCGGTGTGGTTCGTTGATCTTTTAGATAGAAAGCAACCGTCTTCTTCACACCATTCGCCTGATAACTGATCAGTCCCGAGTCGTTGGTGTGCTCTGTGCCGTTACCGTTTGTACCGTTCTGGCTTTTCGTCGGACTCCGGTTGATCCAGCCGTTTCCCTCCTTGCACACGACGCCCACCACATTGCTCTCCTGCAGTGTCTCGAATTTCACCGTAGCGGACGGTAGGCGTTTCATTCTTATGGCACTCTGTCGATTGTTCGAGAACGAACTCGTCTGGTCCTGTACGACGGTGAATTCGAATTCATCGTTCACGGTGATTTCACAGTCGACGTCCAGTACTTCGTTGAAGTGGAAAAAGAGTCGGGGTTCACGTTCTACACAGCGTAGGAAACCGAAACCGTCCTTGAGAGATGCGACGATACCTTGTTCACGTTTCTCGCCTAAGTAAGAACGTAAAATATTGTTAGACAAAAAGCAATGTATTTACTTTAATGCACGAAGTGCGCGTACCAGACACGACAAATGATTCTTCCAACAGGGATATGTTCGTGGCACGTTGTAGTTGATCCCTGCGATCGGTAGCGACCTTGAACTGTACCCAGTCTCCGTGACGGAGGGTGAAATCACCCTTCTGATCTTTGTCGCCGAAGGGTACTTCGACTTCGGAATGATCCTGCGCGCGGTACCGTATACGGCCTGGCAATGGATCACTTTGGTGTCTAGCGTTCTGTCCGCGGTCCAACGGTTTCAGCACTTGTCCCTTCACAATCTCAGTGCCAACGTCCTCGAACACAACCGTTCCAGCAAGCAGTCGTGTGATGTTGCAAGCAACTTCTTTACCCTTAAATAATCACATTTACTGTTAACAATCTTATACACTTGACTCTTTGCACAAACTTACATTTCTAGTTTGTATGATGAATTCAACATCGTCGCCTAAACGTAACTCGTCCTTCATACTCTTCGCCTCGGAGAAATGGAAAAAGATCTCTTTGACAACATCAGCGCGTTCAATGAAACCGAAACTCTCCTTCATCGAGCACACGACACCTTGATACTTGACGGGGTGCGCCGGGTTCTCCAGTCTGATATGGCAAGCGCCCAGATTTCCACTGCAATCGATCATGGATATTTTAGGAAAACATTTACACTCCCGCATGTGACAACACTGTGCTTACCGTTGATTGGTGGCTATTTGAAAACTAACTTTGTCCCCTGCTCGCAATGTAACGTTCCCTTCCACGTCGTCCTTTGTGTACGGTAAGAAGAAACATTCTCCCCGGTTCTCATAGCTAATGCGGCCCTGTGTATCGCCCGCCGAGCCGTCTGTCCGTAGTTCTGTGGTCACATTGCCCGTTACCCGTTCCTCACTCAGTACGACTTCAGGTGCAATTTTCGTTACTGTACTGGCGATCGGTTTGCCGGTACGTCGATCGTATGTCATCTCAAATTCCACCGGATCACCGATCTTCAGATGTTCAATGTTACCGCTAAACTGGCTAAAATGAAAGAACAATCGCGCCTGTCGTTCGCAACACTGTATGAACCCGTACGAGTGCAGTAACTTCTCAATGATGCCCGTCTCGCGGGTACCCAGATTCGCCGCGTTCGAATCATAACTGGAACTGTTACCATTCGTGAACACTGTGTTGTTCGACGGTGAACTGAGTGTGTCACCGCTACTGTTGTTGCTGGTGCTGCTGCTGCTGTTGTTGAACATGTTGTTGCTGTCAAGCGAGAATGTACCGATAGGAAAGCGGGCGGATGTCCGTGAATTCGCCGAGTTCGACGACGAACTGTACGACGAGCCGTAACTGTTCGACGACGATTTGTCCATCATGTTGGCGGTGTTGTTGCTGCTCGTTGTTGAATTGTTGTAATCGCCGCCGCTGTACGAGTTTGAGCGAAAATTGAATGACTGTGGCGATTTCCCGTTACTTGGTACTGTCATTGATTTAAAATCTAGAATTGTGGAATCCTGGTTCATGCTTGGAGGCGGCTGGAAAGACTTCCACTGAGGATTACTTGACATAGTCTTGTTCACTGTGAATATGAGTAAAGGAGCGTAGGTGCGAGTCTCTCTGTCTCTCTCTGTATATATCTGGTCGGTTACACGCACACACGAACAAACAAACGAACAATAACACACAACAAACTCTCTCTATTTCTCTCTCTCTCTCTCTCCCCTTGAATCCTCGCAGGCCGTCCGTCCGTCCCTCTATGTGTCACTTCTCTCCTTGTGTCTGTCTAATCTCTATCTTACTTCTTCTTCTTCTTCTTCTTCTTGGCTTGGCTTATTAAGTGTAGCGAATATCACAGAATAGTTTAGCGGTATGTATCCCGCGATGATGATGTGCCCAGGTGAGCGATGGCTGACACCTAGACCAGGTGTGTTACAATAATTTTTCGTTTTTTCCGATTATGTCTATTGTATTTTGAATATATATATGTAGGGATGTTCACAATTTCATGATGTCACAATTGTAGTAATGAAACGTAACGATGCAAATGTTATGTAGTTTGTAACTGACAAGTCAATATTTGACGGGTTGGACTGACTGACTGACTGACTCTGATCGTTCAGTATAATGATGTATAGTATTTTAGTAATATATTGTAGTAGCTCGTAGCAACAGTAGGTAGCAGTAGTATGTAGGTAGGTAGTAGTTCTCCAGAGTATAAATGAAAATAGTATTTTACTGTATTTGAAATGCGTACGACAATCCACCTTGTAGTCACACAAAATTTAACAAAAATCGAAAAAGTGGGAAATAAAATCCTCAGATGTCCTCAATGCGTGCTGAGTGCGGATTGTGTTAAGTTCATAATTTTTTTTCAATTTTTCATTCGTCAAAAAGTATTCAGCGGTTGCCTTGATTGTGGTTACTTTAAATTTCCTATTCTAACTGTACAGGTTTTCTAATCACACAAGCTGTGAACAAACAAAACAAAACACAAATATAAAATATGTATATACATGATTGTTATATCTATAAATAAATACACACATGCATAAAACATGAACTCGACAAATTCATTAACTTGCACAACAATAACACAGAACCCTTTGAAGCTCTAACAAAATAATTGCACTATTGAAATTAGGCCAGGGATATTTTTGCCCACCGACCAATATTACAGCTACCGGAACAAGTATACTCTCGATTAACAACTAATGCATATCAAAATAGAACTTTTTCTTAATTAAAAAATCAAATATTTTCTACAAATCTACCGTTACATATATTTATTTATAATAAAAAAAGTAGTTTTGGAAATAAATTAACATTTGTATTATCTATCTATAATCGAGAGTATAAGATATAAAGAAATGACTCCTTTGTCTCAAATTAGCTTGTATTATTAAGCACTACAACAAAAATGCATTTTCTACAGAATTTTCTTTGTAGCATAATTTTCATACTGATAAGTAACATGATACTGTATTAAATTAAATGATAAAATAGAAACTAAATAAATGAAATTTTCCATTATTTATTTACCATAACCTCCATATTAGAATAGAAGTTTCAATGTAAAACTACACAAAACAAATAACACCACTGACTGATGTAGGTTATCGCTTATTCACCAAAAATTCACTACAAACAGAATTCAGAAGAAAATATGTACAAAATGATCACTCCTCGAATATCGCAAAAACTGCTGATGTATGTGAGAAAATATACAAGAAAGAACAATAAATATATTGACAGACAAGTAACTTACTGTCATAAAAGCTAGTTAAAACATGCACCCAGTAATTAATACTGATTATGAGAATCCTGAATATAATATGAATGAATGAAAATATATATACATATACGATAAGCAATATGAGAACAAGGCAACAGACGTTTATAGTAATATGACACTAAAAACATAGGTGATACAGGTCAACTTTGGAAAAAATGTATTCTTCACCGATATATGTCAAATGAATAAAGATTGACAAGAGGTACATTGAAATGTTTGATTATTTTTATAAATTCCAGACAGCAAACAAGGATTGTACAGGAATGTAAATATGTGCATTTGAAAAAATGCGAATTCACGCCATGAAGAATATTAAAATTACTGTGTAGTATTTTTTTGTTTGTTCTTTTAACCCTATAGAAAATTAATAAAGAACCCGATCTGAGGCATTATAGAAGGCATAACCACATTCAATATGCAAGCATACTTGTTATTTAACAGGCATTGTAAGAATATTAATTCAAAAAAACATACAAATAAAGCGTACCGACTTGACCAAGGCCTACAAAATTAATAAGGGTTAGATGCGCAAAAAAATCCAAACTACTTCCCCAAAGTTCGTTTACCGGCGAAACAAGCCACATGCTGACGAAGAGGACACCGAAAAGAAGGTAAATTTTACATTGAAGAAGGTGCACAGTGCTATTTATAGGAAATATTAGATTTTTACAGACTCACCACGACTTAGCACAGCACTGACGACATGCCGCCATGTTGAATGTCAACATCGAAATGTACAATACAAAACAAATCTTCTTTTTCCTATTGGTTGACAAAGCATTTATTCAATAAATAATTATCCAATGAGAAAATAATGCGCAATAAGACCATCCTGTTTGAAAAATTAAATTATAATGTTCGTTTCAAAGGTAATTACTAAAATTTAGATAAACATATTATATCAAATTACATACTATACATCTGTAAAAGTTATATTTCAGTGTATTTGTTAACGGTTAAATAATTTTGAAACTACATTGTATAAAAATAATTGTTTCTGATTACAATTCACAATTTAAATTAATTCTCGTTGAAAATATTCCACATGAAGTTAACACACTACTAAAATAAGTGCCATATTGTTTACTGCAGAATTATAAAATTATATGCTGAACTAAGCAAAATTTTTATTTAAATAGTATGACGAGCGATAAGAAATATTTAAATTTGATTTTAAAATTTACTGCTGAATAATCTATTTGTTCTAACATGTCGTGGATAAGTTCTAGAATACACTGTAATTACAAATTATTTATTTTAGACCCATATTTGTGCCGAAACTTTGCTCATAATGACGAATAGTTCTAAAAAAATCGCACATCATACTACTAAAGACAGATATGTACGGTGGGTTGCTGCAGTGTGATGTCATATTTCGAAATCGTTGTTGTGAATTTGGTGCACTTCAATTAAAAATTTAGAGACTAATTAAAATGGAAGTAATATTTCATGAAAGAGTAAGTTTCACTATACATAAACACAATTTATATTGTCGTTAATATTGCTGCTCGGAAATGCAAATGTGTTGCGTACAAAAAGTTAGGTTAACTCTGTGACAAGTACAAAAATAATTGATAAAACTAACGGTATGATATAAAACATTAATCATCAGTAGTGTTTACAATGCTATAAATATATTTTTCTAACAATTTGTGACACATTGTTCAACTATTCTTACATATTGTTCGCAAGTACGTCATTGTGATAGTTGCGTGTTTATTTCAGCAAGAGGGCTCCCTATGTGCTCAACACTGTTTGAATGCCTTACTCCAAGGCCCATACTTCACTCCCGTAGATTTAGCACTTTTGGCGCAGAAAATGGACGACGAGGAACGTTTGTGTATGGCCGAGTGCGGCGAGGAAAGTGAAGAGTACCAGCGCTTTCTGCAACAGCCATCTGGCAACATGGATGACAGTGGGTATTTCTCTGTACAAGTAATCAGTAGCGCCCTGGAAGTGTGGGGCTTGGAACTAGTGCCTTATACCAGTGCAGAGGAACGTGCCCGCGAAGCATTCAACACTCCGTGTCGAATGAAAGCCTACATCTGTCACTATAAAGATCATTGGTTTACCATACGTCAGTTGGGCAATCAATGGTTCAACTTGAACTCACTCCTGTCCAAACCCGAGTTAATATCGGACACGTACTTATCGCTGTTTCTTGCACAACTCATCCAGGAGGGTTACTCGATATTTGTCGTATTCGGTGAGTTGCCAGAGTGCGAAGCAGATGAACTGTTACGAGTAACACCTGCAGTACGTGTACCTCGGACAAGAATCGTGCCCGTCGAGGTGGAGGGACAAGTGGAGGACGACCTGGAGAAGGCAATACAACTCAGTCTGAGCGAGACAACTACAACGGCATCGACGAGTAAACAAGAGACGAAACCAACGGCCACAGAGGATGAACATGAACTACAGAAAGCGTTACAATTGAGTTTACAAGCATTCGCCGAACAGGACGAAGAAGACGAGCAAGAGGAGGATGATGAGGAAGCGCAGCTGAGGAAAGCCATGGCGATGAGTTTGGAGTGTAAAAGTAACACACCGTCAGCCCCGTCCACACCGTGCAGCAGTGATTTTGAGGAAATCCGCAGGAAAAGAATAGCGTTCCTTGAACGGACAGCGGCAATGAACGGTGAACGAGGACCTACAAAATCGGACGTATCATAGTCCACACATAAGCTTATTTATTAATTTTGTTATTGTTTTTTTATTATTATTATTATTATTGCAAAATATATTTACTTAATATTTTTTAACTTATGTAAGAAAACATAGTTCAAATGTTTGTATCTGTGGTGCGATTTTTATTCATTCACTTCATCGTACAGTGTAACATACATACTAACATACAACTTGTTGTGAACTGTCAATATTTATAATAAAATGTTTTGTCTTAACCATAAAGTTGTACGTGTACATTAACAGTTTTCAATCGAGCTCGCAAGTGTTCCAAAATGTAAATGTGATAAAACCGTTATTTCCAGATAAATATCATACTAGCAAAAAATTGTTTTCCAAACGAGAGAGAAAATATGTTAATGTATTCACAGTGATAAGTGTTGAATGTGAGTAAAAATCAGTATTAGTATTACGCACTTGATCAATAAAAAAAATTTCTGATTAAAAAAGCAATATTGTTTATAATAAAATAAAATTGAGCTTAAATCAATAAATTGGTACGTAGGTATGCTTGACTTATCGCATTTATAAGGTGTCAATCGATTGTATTGTATATATAGACATTAATAAAATATTTTATTACAATATTTCAAGTTGATTTATCTTGTATCAATAATTCCGTAACGGAATTACTCATGCATATGACATTTATGTATAGTATATAAACTAGTTATTTACAAATAAAATCATTAGCGTCAAAAGTGATTATTATTTGAGCTGTCAAATACATAATTCACGGATGCGTTCATAGATGGTGTACAGTCAGTCGAATAATCGTGCCATTGTGATAAATACGTCAAATGATATATGTCAATCATCAATCGTTGTTGTCCAGTTTGATTAGTAACGACATTATTATGTGTTTATGTCGACCATTTAGCCGAACAGAGAGATTCATAATGAGGTGGAAAGGGAAACGTTTATTTGCATGGCTCAGTTGTCAACGCTTCAGTCTGTCCGGGAGTGTCGTATAGCGTACACGCATATCATGTTATCATAAATTCACTTAACAAATTACTCGACGGTGCATTTATTATTATATACACTTTCTAAATTAAACCGGAACAATGATTCATAACAAAATATTCCCGATTCAGTTATTGATAGTATGTGCGTGTGTGCATCTAGTGTACAGTGCAGCTTTAAGTGTGTCCGAACAGAAAAAGTACAAGCAACTTATAGAAGGTCAAGGACTTTACACGGCAGATGACAACATTGAAATATTCACTGCACAGAATTTCAAAAACAAACTCTACGGACAGAAACAAGTGTGGTTAATTGAGTTCTACAACAGCTGGTGTGGCTTCTGTCAACGGTTTGCACCATCTTGGAAAGCACTGGGCACTGACGTGCGCGGTTGGAAGGACCTGGTAGGGATCGGCGCAGTCGACTGTTCCGACGAGGATAACGCTTCGATATGCCGCGAATTCGAAATCCTCGGCTATCCAACTCTGCGCTATTTCCACGAAGACTATGTAGAGGGTGCAAAGAATCTCGGTACCGATGTGAAAAAGGGCGAAGATATGGACGCGTTACGTAGAAATCTTGTCGAACAATTATTGAAAGAGCAACAGGACGGTCGAGCAAAATCACTGCCGCCATTACTCCCTTACACCGAATCAAGTGTGAATGATATATTTAATGGCGTGGCTGATACGGTACAGTACGCATTTGTTATTGTCGAAGATAAAACTAATACATCAGTGGAAGTTGCCATGGATCTGCACAAAGTTCCCGAGATTTTAATTCGATCGGTGAAACGGCAAGAAAACAACGATTTCATTCAGAATTATCACATTGCATCATACCCGAAAGTGTTGGCGGTCAATCGATTCGATAAATCCGTGGAACATTTCAACAGTGACATTACTACACGCGATGCAATACTGAAAGCAATCAAGGACTTCCTCAAACCAAAGGGAGTTGAAATATCAGAAGAGAAAAAGGAGAATCTGTTCAAGGGTAAATGGATTGAGAATGATATACCGGACATTGCTGCACTTTTGGAGGCGAGAGAAAGACAAACGTTACGTCAGAAAGTGAAACAAATGGGTGACGTGGTCTTTCAGATGGATCTAGAGACGGCCTTGCGGTATTCCCTGAAACACGAAGTAGCTACAACGAAACGAATTGATGGCGAGAAATTGGAAGCGTTGAAAAAGTATTTGAATGTCCTTGTGAAATATTTTCCCACCGGCCGAAAGGGCAAAAACTTCATGGAAGATTTACTAACCGAGATTAATTCGTATGGGGCCAGTGTTAAGGGTGCAGATATAGCGAATTTCATACGTCCATCGGACAATGAAGACGAGGGAATATTTTCAAGTCCTCAACAGTGGTTGGGCTGCAGTGGTAGTTCGGGAAAATACCGCGGTTACCCGTGCGGTATGTGGACAATGTTCCATTATCTAATCGTGAATGCAGCCGACCAGAACATGAATAAAGAGAATGCGAATCCACGAGAAGTTTTAGAAGCGATGTTGGCTTATATTAAGAATTTCTTCGGTTGTGCTGATTGCAGTAAACATTTCCAGGCAATGGCCAAGAAGAACGATCTGCATAGTGTTTCCGAGTTAAATTCCAGTATAATCTGGTTATGGATCGCGCATAACGAGGTGAATAAACGGTTGGCCGGTGACGCAACCGAAGACCCCGAGCATCCGAAGATTCAGTTTCCGTCGCAGCAACATTGCCCCAAGTGTAGAGACGATGACAAGTGGAACCTGACGGAAGTACTGCAGTACTTGCGTCACATGTACAGCAGTATTAACGTACGGTACTTGGGCTCGGATACCAAAGTACTGCATGACGGTCTCGGCAGTAGTTCACGATCGAAACGTAGTACTTCGTGGGTGATTATCAACAGAATGGATGTTAGCATGTGTTTCGTACTGTACGTCGTCTGTTTCGGATTACTCGTCCTGATTGTTCGTCAGTTTTTGCGTAAAGGATATAAGAAAAAAATGTACGTACACGATTTACTAGGCAAAGTATAAACGCAGGTATCGGATGGTTTTGTAAATTTTCTGGATAGGTAACTTTGTATAAAATAAACCAACGATCTAAGCAAAGGATTCGGTTTTAGTTTGTTTGTGTTTTCTGGAGCTATATAGTAGCAAACACATATTTAAACGTTGAACCTTGAATATGCTATTATCGTTAAGTACATAAATACGTATTGCTATCATTTCATGTTACGCCTTTCTATAATATTAATGTACCCTAACTTCGACTGTAAATTACTTTTACGATTTTATGAAGACATTTTATTACTTTTTTACGGGAGACTAAAACAAATTGTTATTAAAACAGAGCAACGAATGATTTTTTATTTATATTTCGGATATTTTGCGTTACAGAGGTATATTATGCGAAAACTTTTGCGCACAACATTTCTTCCAATGTCTGTAAATGTGTATATCCCCCTGTGATAAACGATTCGTATATTGAGTGTCTATTGGCCTCGTATGTTATACATCACATATTTTATTATATATAACTATTGAAAAGAAAGAAAAAAAAAACAAGAAAAATTTATAAAAACAACTGTAGCATTTAAGACTGAAGAAATATCTTCCTTTTGTAAATAACCTTTCCTTCTAATCTTTTAACTAAATATCAAAACAAGTGAAAAAATATATATATTTAACCTAATGAACTGTGCGAATTTCTTAATATCAATACGAAGATAAAAGAATTTTATTAACTTGTTGCTATTATAATAAAACAATATCCTAACGATACTTGTAGGTGCTATTAAATATTAAACTTAAGCAGAAAATACACTTTTAAATAAGTCTTACCTTAATACTGTTCGCTTGACCAAGTTCCGGGCTGTCAAATGGATGTTCATTTTTGTATTAACACACTTAAATATAATCATCACACACAATATGATCAAATTCATCCATTATTAAAAGTAACATTATACTAGTACAACTAGCAAATAGCAGGTTAAAATATATCACATGAAGTTCGCACAGTTTACGTCCAAACTTGTGCTAACGTCACCTGTCTCTAAATATAGAAACTATTGTATAATAAACATTGGAGGCTGTAACGAAAATACTTTATATAATAAAAATGGTAAATGAGACAAGAGACTTTGTTATTTTTTTTTTCATTGATTTTTTCATTGTTTTTAACCAGCATCCATTTGAAAATACACAACAATAAATGCACAGAGGAAACAGTAGTCCTTCGAATACATTTAACGGTAAGGCAATAATGGAGTGGGTTATTTAATATTCCTTCAAATATACTTATTCACTAGAGTATAAAGGATACACAAAATAGATTTGCACTTTTTTTTTACTAGACTAACCAAAACGGACACATTTTCAGTGAAGTGTTCTTGACAATCATTCTACTATAAGCGAGTAAATCTCGTCTGTTATTAAATTTCTCAGCTAAATATACGTACGTATTCTACCATAAATTGGTTCAAATTTACTACCAAGAAAGTAATAATTTTATTTTAAGGTTATAATGGACAAATTGTTTCGAGGTTTGGAACTAAATTAAGCGTTTTTTTTTTTGTAAGCGACAAGAACACCTATTAAAGCATTAATTGTATAGCTATCGAACCAGTAATTCCTTTATAAAATATTATACATTATTCATTTAGTTTCAAACCCGGTGCTATAAGTTTCTTTGTTTTGACATTTGTCCATTAGAATATTTTCTGCGTGATTTTCAATATCACTGGAAATGTGTCCGGCCTATAAGTTCACCACAATTATTCAGCACAAAATGCACATCACAATGGATGCCGTGATGCGCAATTGTAATAACTATACTTTGGTTGGTTATTTGGGTACGTAAGCCAAATATGTTCTACGGAATACACCATACCATTAAACTGGAGTTTTAAGACTGAAATCACTTAACGAAGACAAATAACAGTGTTGCAAGAAATACTCATTAAAATACATTATTGGAGAGAGGGCGAGATAGAGACTTATTGGAACAACTTAATTATTGTTTGGAGAATATCAGTATATGTATATACGCATAGGATCAGTGACGGATTTAGTTAAAAACTGACGTGGTGTTCTATGATGAACTTATCGCGATATAAAGATTTATTACCTAGCTACTATTAGTTCATATGTTACACCTTGAATCCCGTTATCTTTATGTAAATCCGACACTGATAAGACAAGTAATTATCGCATTGAAACATACAGATACACACATTCATGCATTGTCTATAAATGCTAACAAAACAAATTATACTTTATAATGTAACGATAAAATATGAAGGTAAACTAACACAATTATTACGTAGATAATATAAAAAATAAACGTTTATTTCATAATAAAAGAAACAATACGAAAAACAATATTTATAAAAGATTTGTGTTACATAAACTCTAATATTTGGATTAAAAAAGAAAAAAAATATTAAAATATATATTAATTAATGGCTGGCACATTGCTAATTATATTATACCGTGCCAACCAAACTGAATTAAAAAAATCATTTATTTCTACATAAATGTACTGATCTATGTGTATAGAAATTGTCAAGTAAAAAAATGATGCATCATCATTCGATTTTAAAATGTTCTCAAAAACTATTTTGGCAATTTGAAATATTGTCCACGTTATTTAGCGAATGGCAAATAACGCAGACGGCTCTTAATTAATTGTAATATGATTTGCATAAAATATGAAACATGTAACGCAGATTATTAGATTTGTTTGTTTGTTTGTTTAGAGATTACAAGAGGAGAGAAAGTGCATGTTGGACCAGTAACGTAATTTGTGTTTAAGCAGCATGAACGGACTGAAACAAAATTGTATTATAATTTAGAAACAATAAAGTACCCAAGGCATATGTATGTCTTAACATCTACCTACAATCAGCGATAACATTTCAACAATGTACATATTTGGAAAATTGATATCAGAGAAAGTTAATTTAAATTTTACACTACACAATAGTTACAATTTTACGAAAGAACACTGTGAAAAAATTTATTCAAAACACGATAAGCAAACAATGAAAACAATTAGACACAATGTTGATTATGATTGAAACGTTAAGTTAATTTATTTACAAATAAAACGAACAAAAAAATTGGCTATGTTTAATAAGCTATGAGGTTTTCATTGTCATTTGTCGGTATCAACTCATTCCGGAGTCCCGTGTGCTAATCAATTAAACACATGAATAGGATTTTAAATAAAACGATTACAGTACAAGTATACAATGGTGACTCACCTTGATGATGTCCACGCCGGTGAGTGATTTCACCAGGTCTGGCACTCTGGTGACGATGCTGAGTACTTCACCGGTCAGTTTAGCAGCGCCGATCTCGCCTTGACCACTGGACACCATTGTTATCTTCTTGGCCTGGGATAGCGGGGCAGCCACCTCGGCAGCAATCTAACCAAACACATACATATGTTGTTTATAAATATCTCCACTTACTGTTAACTAAAATGCTAAAGTTCAAGAATTAAATTACTATTATAATAAACAGTATTTTAATGACGAGAGGACAGAGGTTTTTCCCAGATCACGTGCATGAAATGTCAGAATTCGTAAGAAATTTCTGCCGCTAATTTGATTAAAAACAATAAACATTTACGTCAGCCGGTTTGAATTCGCAAAATGAAATATAAACTAGTATTTTTTTGTCTCAAGTATCTGTAATAAAATATCTTGAATAATTCTAATAATAAGAATGTATCACTGGCACTTGAAGAATACATTTCATGTTTATGTCTAACTTAAAAACTTTTGATAAGAGTCGCCAGAGCCGTACTTGCAAATAAGTGCTGTAATTTGAAGATCAAAACCAGAAAATCAGTGTAATATTACGTAATATTAATCTTATCTGTTGTTGTTTTGTCAAACAATGTCTACGTGGGTTGGCCTGAAATTATAAGTACGGGCCTGGTTTCAACACACGCGGGGGCTAATGGAATGTAATCGCTACTTCTCGTGTAAGACAAGTTCAAATAACCGTGATAGTGAGAAACGCACAAAGGTCATACGACAACGACTGAATTATAATAGTGCACGAGCAATATACGTTGTTGCAAGTGCCATTTACATGCATAACAAGATAATCACGGGCCTAAATTGCATATAATCAACTCGGCAACAATATAGATAAATGGCTGTTGTGCACCACCGCGCGGAATTACCCAGAAATGCGCTTGTGATTTTTATTTTACTTATATAAGTCACAATTAAAAATATCACATGTTTACTTGCTGGTAAGTGTATCTTGTTTTTCAGCCTCTTTCTCAAGTAGGCTAAAAAAAACACAAGAAAGATGACACGCCTGATAACGTAACTGCCATGTCAAAATATCTTTTATTTATTATAAGAATAGTAAAAAGAAACATGAGCTCTGACAGACTCTGAATATAACAAAAAACTGCGTATTGTATCTTTAAAATGCAACAATATATTTAAAAAAATTATCATAGAACAGTACGTTTAGACGTGTAATGGGCCCGATAGCATCAGAGTGTACGAACTAGACATTTTTTATCTAACGTCAACAGCTTGTAAATTGGTGAAACAAACAAATTTTCATGATAATGTCTAATTTTAGTAGCGCACACTGATAATTCCGTTTGGTAAAGGGTAGAACATAACAATGAAATCAAATTGACGTTACCAAGTTGTTTACACGGAACGCATGCATGTGATTCATGTCTGTTTACGCTGAGCAAAGTAACGACCTACGTTCATATCTCAAGAGCATTATTTTTATAGCACACTTATAACTTACATTGTAACTTTTATGTAACATGGAAATATAAAACAGTAAGTAATAAAAATCAATCTAATAGCAATAAATAAAACAATTGCTAGCTACAAAAATTAGTACAGAGTAATTCAGAAAGGATAGTAATTATTATATGAAATAGTTCGCTTCCTTTCCGTATGACACCAGTCCGCAGTTATTAATAAACAAAAGTAAACAAATGACTAACCTTTGGTAACGTGTCCAATAACATATCGATCATGGCCGCCTCCTTGTACTCCTTGAAGGCTTCAGCCTTCTTGGCCATCTGTTCAGCCTCAGCCTTGGCTTTAGCCTGAATGGCGTAAGCTTCAGCATCACCCTTTAGCCGGATCGCCTCGGATTCAGCTTCAGCCTCGAGCACTACACGATTTCTATTGGCTTCGGCCAGTTTCTCCAGCTTGTATTTCTCCGCTTCAGCTGGACGACGGATAGTGGCTTCCAGTTCTTGTTCACGACGTTGTATTTCCTACGAGAAACACAGAACACAACTAAAACCGAAGCACAATGTTCACAAACGTTGATGCACCTATGTGGTTTACTAAATAATAAATACACATGAATCTATCTGTGTACCACTAACCTGATCTTGTACAGCAATCTCCTGACTACGTTCCACCACTTTGATTTGCATCTGTTCCTCCTTGATGCGTTGTTTGGTCTTGGCAGCTTGCAGTTCGTATGCAAGTTCTGCTTCGGCTTTTTTCGTTTGCACCTCGCAATCGTACGCGGCCTTCTTCAGTTCGAAGTCACGTTGCGCTTTGGCGATTTCAGTGTCGTTGAGGAACCGCGAAGCCATACGTTGTTCCTCGGCGATGGCTTCCTTGATCGTTGCATCGCACCGGGCTTCCGCTTCACCGATGCGGGCGTCTCGTTTCACTTCGGCAGTACGGGCCATACCCAAACTCCGAAGGTATCCCTGGTTTAATGAACCACGCGACTTAAATTACAATAAAATTTTAGCAACAATTAAAATTCTCTATATCATTAGTAAGCCGTTCCCAGGTTAAAAATAAAAACAAAAAAATAAAACAAAATTACTGTTGCTATTGGCGACTGACTTGTTACGTCGTTCGATTGTGTTTGTAGCAAAATAAGTAAAAATAAAATGGTGTAATTATCTGATCTACGTGCGTAAAACAAAGTATTTTACTTGAAAATTAATTTTAATGTATAATAAAATCAAACTTAATGCGAATTAAAATAAAATTATTTGAAATAAGTCCAGTTCTCTCACGCTCAGCGACATAAACTGTCATTTAGTTTATGGAAATTCCGAGAGATGTCGCTACTGGTGTGTGTGTGTGTGTTGTGGCATCGCCGTAAAGTCAGCAGCCAGCAGTGACGGAAGACAAAGGATTCCTAACTACACGTTCACAACTAGTCTAATCTACAGCGTCTATCTACAAGGTACATATGTACAGAGGTTCGTAACAGAACAAAGCAGAATTACAGTGTACATGTCGGACAGTCCAAGTACCGACATGGCGCAGGGCGAGGGGTAGGTTATACAGTCACGCATGCGCAAAACAACAAAACGTCGTAGTACTTCCTGTCAACATACCTTGGCACCCTTTGTAGCAAATGAAAATAAATAACGATAAACTCGAGGAATTAACGGGAAATATTATACAGAACTACATATTATAGAAAAATATGTATCCGTATGTGATATTTTGGATTTCACACAGACAATTTTACTATACTATAAAAAAAAGAACTAAATATATGATCAAAATACCTCTAGAACTTGAAAATATATTATTCAAAGCACAGCCGTCATATTATTTGTTGAACATAAAGGCATCTAATCATCTGTCATTAAAGTTAATTTAGTATAATGAACCTAACAATAGGAAAAGAAGATTCATAGCTATGTAACTGCTAAAGCTAAACATGTAGCTAAAGTAAGTGCAAAGTCGTTTGCTAATATAAACTGCTAGATATATATATATATATATATATATATATATATATATATATATATATATATATATATATATATATATATATATATACAGTGCGAATAACGTAAGACTATACATTGGCGACTTTATTTTAGCTTTAATCAATTTGCCCATGTCAGTAACAACTGAAATTACAATGACGTTTGTTTTGGTAAATGTCACTATTTTCAATATTGTGTTACTGATATCTCACGAGTTTGCGTAATAATTAGTGCAAAAAATGTACATCACAGAAGAAAAGTTTAAGATGTATTCCTGGTATTTAGAAGGGGCGTCTTTGCGAGAAATTTCTGATTATTTCAGCTTTGAATTCCCGGGCAGGGCCCATCACATGTCATCAAACGATGGCAAATTTAGTTATCACCCCCAAGTGATTTTGGAAATGTACTGATACCAATTACAATTTCAGTACTTGAAGTGTACTTTTAATTCAATAACATGTAATAGATTTAATAAAATATTGGAATAAATTCTGTAAATGATTTAAATAAATATAGTAGTCTGTGGACTAGTGTCTAATTTTACATTATTCAACCATAATAAATTGGAGTTTTTGTATGTAATCACCATGGTAACATTAAGTAAATGCCCTATGTCTAATTTTAAATTATTCAACGAGTTGATACTAGCATGGGCAAATTGATTAACGCTAAAATAAAGTTGCCAATGTATAGCCTTACATTATTCGCACTGTATATATATATATATAAATACTAAAAGATGAAAACACGTATAGTAAAACTGTAGCTGGGAAATTGAGCAAAACCAATGACTAAGTTTCAATAATTGTATGGACAAAAAGTATCTTTAGTTAAATTACTGTTCATATTAGTCTTTCCAACATTTCTCACGAGACACTCAGCCCGTTACAAGAGTTAGAATTCTAAATCTACAAAACAAAATGGAATGATGAATGCAAAGAACATAAACCAACTCACTTCTTCATCGCGTATGTCCTTGAGTGTATATGACACGACGGTAATACCCATATTCACCAGATCCGAACTGGCGACCTCGAACACTTGTTTACTGAACTTCTTACGATCCTTGTAGATTTCTTCCACGGTCATGGAGCCCATGATGGCACGCTGATGGCCCTCCAACGTGACCAAGGCTATATGACGTATTTCAGACTCGGGCTTCCCCAGAAATTGTTCACATGCAGCCAGCAACATCTCCTCATTTTGCCCTTGAATTTTAACCTATAAAACGTCCACTTGTTAAAACATGTTTATTGTACTTGTCAATTACAATACAAGTCATTTTAGAGGACGTAAGTTTAATTGATACTGATTGTGCTTCATCGAACTTGCATGGTTTCAATCAACTTTATTTATCATTGATTACCTGTGCAATCCCTGTAACGGAAATTGGTACACCCTGGCTTGTATAGACAGTGGGACTTTCCACTTGTAACGTCATAGTGTTCAGAGAAATTCTGCAGAAAAATAAAATCAATCTACCGCTGACAGAATAACAATTTCATTCGACTAACCTCTGAACTTGTTGTATTGTTGGCCATACAAATGCCCGTCCACCAGGAACAAGCAATGGTTTTGCATAGCAACATCCTTAAACAAACATCACATTGCACAATAGAGTAAACATGTCGCATTTAGGAAGCGAGCAGGAAAAAAACATTTTTTGACAGACACGCCTCCGCCCATATTACGTAAAAATTCGCTAACAAACACGTTTTGTTATACAACATTTAACAGTACTGGCAACGTTATGATGTAAATAAACAAATTTAAAACTATCCAGCTATAAATAGCAAATTAACAGTGTGACGGTAACCATGGTTTATTGAACAGGTAAACAACTGATAATTTTTACCTGACACTACAAGCGCTTCGTTTGGTCCACAGGTTACAAAACCCCACGTCATTGTATAAAATTGTTTCCGTAATACGTTTAAATGCAATTATTAATATTTACAAGCACAGGACTAACACAGAATACACCAAATCATACACTAAATTTGTCGGCCACAAGACGCCAGTCGAATTCTGGTACACCCAGCGCATGCGCGTTTCGATGGCGTCATACAAATTGATTAGGCTGGTTCTAAGTGGAACAAATTTGTGACTTCATCGCTTAATGGGGGTAAAAATAGAGAAATTGGGGGCATCATTCCCTTGCATAGATGTTAGAAAATGTTATTTCTGTACTTATACTTGTTCTAGTGTTTAAATAAATTTTTACTCTCTTTTGCTTAGTGTTACGCAACAAGCACATGGTAATAAAATTACGTCATGTTAGTGAGGTCGCAATATGACCTTATTAAAATTGTATAAGGCCTTGTATTTGCGTATTGGGATGGAAATGTTAATGTAAACTAAAATATTAATGATTACTCGGTTATAAATACAAGATGCATATTTTTATAAGTATTTATAGGTGCAGGCAGGTACAGGTATATTATCAAATTTTTGCCTTTCATTTGTATCAGAATTTGACAAGGGACATTTTTAATAACGAGCCGTAATAGTGTAATTATAATATTTTAATAGACTATATTAATCTATATAACAATAGTATTTACAAATTTGAGAATATCATTTAAATATACAATCAAAAAATATAATTACAGAATTATTGATAATAAATAAATCACTATTCGTGGTTAAAGCTGAGCTGGGGGTGGGTGCCCCGATAGAGCTAATCCCTTGCACGACACTGTCTGCACCAGCACGGGATCATCTTCGGGACCTTGCTCGTACGAGCCCGTCCTCAACAATTGGACTCGGTCATCTGACCCAGCTGTTGCTGAACTCGTTGTTCGATTTGCTGTAAATAAAAACATATATGGCAACAACACACACTCATACACAACGTAGCCATATACCAGCAAGCATAATGAATATAATATAAAACATTAGCCATGAATAATGGAATTAAAATGCAAAACAAGAGAAGTTGAATCACCTTCTACACCATAACAATATAACCAGTTACAAATATCAATAATACAAACACTTTGATGAATATTAAATACATACATACATACACTAGTCTTATAATAAGTAGAAATGTACAAAAATATCAGATGCGGAAGTACTGTCTGATAAAAACCGCCTTTTATAAGTTGATAAAATGTCTCTGTGGTCCATAAAAAGAACAATATTATCAGTACATAGTAGTTTGTTTACTACATAACCTTCAAAGGACAAGAATGACATTACAAACTAGAATTAATTTGTTGATAAATAAGAATACAGAAATCATACATCCAACAAGACAATAAGATGAAATTTACTGAAATACCTCTATTGAAATGGATTAGTAAATGATAACCTGTAAATCATCATTACATAGAACAGAACAGGTTAGGTTAGTACAAGTCCATCACCAAGTATGCCCCTCAGTTATACCAGCAGTCTTACCCTTTGGACTTCCCGATTTCTCTCATGTCTGGCCAACAATTCCACTTCTGTCAAGTGCGCCAAACTTTCAGACTTGATAATGGCGCTTTCCAGTTCCGGTGACAGTTTCGGTATTTGCTTCTTCTTCCTCAACAGCGACATTACGTTCCACGTACTTGCCGAGGAGGACCGGCGCAGCAATGATTTCGCTGCGACTCTAGTGTGTATATCTTCGTCAGTCTTACTCGGTATATTATTGTTCTCCATATCGAATGATTCGTCAACCTCGCGTCCGTTAATCTTGACAACTGTAACAGACTTTGGTGCTAGCTGTGGTGATCCACGGAATGTGGCGAATCCATTTGGTATATGTTGTTGAGATTCTGGTAAAGGCGTCGAACATATCTCTACTTGTTGTGGCCCGGGAAACAGGGAAATCACAGCAGAGGAATTCGTGTTACGTATTTGGAATGAAAGGGCCCGGCCCAGGTCATTGGCACTACCATCCACCGAAGACGAGGTGGACCAGTTCGGAGTGAGTTTCCTGGTGGGTGAACTGTACCCTGACGTGCTCTGCGAGTTACTGCACTGAACTACCACACACACATCCTTACCATGTGCCGATGATGTAGTCGAAGTCTTCCCGTACCCGTACATCTCGGGCAGACATTCCGTCATCGGAGACGTCAGTTCCGCCAGGGATCCGACGGCGCTCAGTGTCTTCTCGCTGCCGCTGGCGTCGCTGTGTCGCCACACCGCGAGTGGACGTTGTCCTTCAGCAGACCGGCACGTCTCTGAAGGTGTCTCCGCCGTGTTCGGACTCTCCAAGTCCTGGATCAACTGAAGTGCAGCCTCCAGTTCCTTGGAGAAGTCCGCATCGCTGCTCTTGAAGTCTGTCTTCTGTGATTCAGACTTCGACGAGTCGTGTCTGCTGCAATCGGACGTGGTCTGTGTCTCACTCTGCGGTGACATGACACTTTGGTTCTTGTCTTTCTTGCTGGTCAACGCTTGTTCGAGCTCCATCATCAGGGAAGCGTATTGGACTGGATCTGATGCGCGTGGACTGGATATTTCCGACTTCCGTGGTGACGTTGAAGCGTAGTGTGGTTCATCTTTGACACTTAACGCAGTGTTAAGTCTTGAGCGGTACATTGTAGGTTCGGTGAGTTTCTCCAAGCACTCGTAGATCGGTTGATTGTTGAGACTAGCTTGTGAGGATGCTGCGGACAATATTACGGGCGACGGAGTTCGCGAGAAACTCTTCATGTAGCACAACTTCCTGTCACTGTTGCTGGTACTCTCGTCTGAAGCTTCCTCAATATGCACTACGGGATTTGCGATAATGATCGTCTCTTCTTTCGCGATAATTCGGCCGCTATCGGACGAGGAAACATCTTTGCCATTCGCGATTATGGACTCGTCGTCTTGGTTCAGTTTCAGGTACGGTGAAACGGCATGGTTCGAGTTTGAATTCGAGGTTTCTGCTTCGAACACCCAACTTTGAGCGTAAGCGTTGTACGCACTGTTTGTCGGTTTCGGTTCTGAATGCGACTTGGGCTGGAATCAGAGTAAGCACTGTGTTAGTGTCGTATACAGACCTGTTGTTTTTCTTTTCGTGGGAAGGTACTTAGCGTGTATGCATTGTGCAACTGACAGGTGATGATAAGGTGAAAGTGAGTTGTCATATTTCGGCTCTCATTTACAAGTGTGTAATTGTTTTATATTGTATGTACATACCATAGACAAGAAGTGAACTTCATAATATGTGAATTGTTTATGTTTAATGAAAGTTCAAGACAGCGTAATTGAATAAAAATATATAAAAGTGTTATTCTTGTATCCTTCACCTTGTGAAATGTTTCCATAATTAAGAGAAAAATAACAGGTCTGTGTTAATTATTCACATAACATTGTGTTAATCTTAATTAGTTATTTTTCAGATACTGATATCACCAGAAAAAAAAAAACATAATTAACATTAATGAATATTATATCTGTTAAAGTATGCTTGTTTTAACAACAAACATTTATCAGGCACGGGAGTATGTATTAGCAAATACTAAAACAACATTCTGTTACTCAATCAATCGTTAATTTGAAGAAAGTGACAAGTGTTCTACGGCTCATAATACGTGTTTGTGTTCCGTGGGAATGTATGGTGTTACGTATGGTTATTTATTTCCAAGACAAGACAATATGATGATGTAACTTACTCTAGGTATGATGTACTCTATGTCGGACACCTGTTCATGGGAACCACGCGCCTTCCTCGCTTTGGCGCGTAGCGCAGACCTGGTGCTGCCGATCGAGCAGAACGTGAACTGACTGTCGAGGAACGAGGCTATGAGGATGATGGCGGCCGCAATGCCCGCAGTCACACGTGCTGTAAATCAATAAATTCTACACTAATTCTGTGCTAAACGTATGCTGTCGGTTGACAGGTGCATTGCAATTGTTCGATGCACTTTCCAAGAAGGGAAAGTTGTGAAATTCCCCATGTTATCTTACATTGGACATTGGCGGTTATCCGAAGTATGGTTAGTGCGTTTTCCAAAGGCAATCTGCATTGCTAATGATCTATCTTAATTATAAGGTTGATTAAACATTAAATGTCCCGGAGCACAACAGGTTTTTTTTTTGTTGCAAAATTGATCTGAGTGCAAAATTTAATAATGAATAATAATTTGCGCTTGCTACGTACAGCATTAAATTATGTTAATTTCTAGATAACTATATATTTTATATTAATTGTGAACGTATTGTTAATAATCCTACACGTTCTTATTTTTTGTATTTGCCGCGAAATTAATTTAAGAATGCACTTTAGTTTATCTTTGATTCATCTGTTTTTTTTTCTTATTAAATTTCTACAAATTAATAAAACAAGTGAACCTTACCAAAATCAACAACTACTAGCTTCAAAATAAAATTGTTTACAAGACAAAACACTGTATTAATCGCACTAATTAAACAATCACACTGAGAAGAATCTGTTATTGTTCGTGTCTGCTAACAACGACACGCGCAACTGAATCTTCACAACGAATTTTTGATTTAAATCGAAAACAAGAATATATGTTGTCGGGAGAATTTTTTGCCGCTGATAATTTATTCAAGGTCGCCAGAACCTGTCTCCCTCTCGCCCCCTCGCGGTCTGACGTGGTAATTAATTACAGCTGTGGTTAAATAACAACCAACATGTATATACAATGTTGTTAGTCTAACAATTATCATTGTTCGCACGGCCCGAATTGTTAACGAACAGAATTTGTGTCTTGTAACGTATTCGCAGACGTGATGCATTACTAACTGAAAGTGAAATTGTGCCAGTTTTAATGAAATACGTATGCTGCTAATGAAATATACCAAAAACTAATTTAATTACTTAATACCCTGGGGTTACATTGCGTGATTAAAGAGCGGGGAGTTGGCGAGATTAAAATTATTCTAGATTAATGACACAAGCTCAAGGCTAAATTCAATTCATAATATAATTTAGAACAAGTTGACGAGAGAATATTTTCATGAAACTCTTCCGCACACAGTTTAGTAGACCTGGGCGTTAGATAAAATGGTTACCATTCGCGACCAGAGCCTTCACGTGACTCCGGGCATCCTCATTTGGGAGCAGTTCTCCTGTCCAGTAGAATGTCCACTCGGTGATCACGGCATTGACAGTGTTCACCGCCAGGATGGACATGGCTACGTAGAGGAGTCGCTCCTGCCTCTTGGGGCTAGGGTCCCCGAAGCACGCAATCATACCGCCGCTGATGCCGGCCACCACATTCTGTAACATGAAACATGTATGTTTTAATTAGAACACTGCAATAGGGACAGCAGACGCGAGTGTTAGTCCTACAGGGGAAAATACAAATTAATTCTAAATTTTTCAACTAATTATTTATGTTGGTATTAATTTCATTTAGTCCAAAGAGTGAGCAAATGAATTTAGATCAGTAAAGTGTATGCTTTTATCGAGCCAGAAAGTTTAAGTTAAGCTCGAACTAATGACATCATTAATAACTAACTTTGTTTTGTAACTTTCGACGTATTCAATTGAATTTGAATTTTACAGCATTTCCAGACTGCTATTCACAAATCAATACAAATGGCGGTACTAAATTTTAACTGATACTATTGCAAATTTACATAGCATTATTATAGCAACAGTGTCAAGTTTAGTAGAACAATTTAGTGGCCTTTGATAGAGCCGTTAGTATTAGTATTGAGCTGTGAATAGCAATCAATATATTTTATTCTCTACATAACAAGTTGAGTACAGCAAATATTTTTTCCATTTTTTTTTAATTCCAAAGAATTGATACCTTTACAAATTAAGACAAGAAGATTACTACAAGGAGCAAAAAAACGTTACATAAAACACTGGGGCCTCTCCGAATCATTAACTTTTGTTTTTTAACATGTCTCTCATTCGCTTAGCAATGGGTCACGTAACTAATGTCGTTGTTTGACAGTCGTAGTCGGTCGTAGTGTTCTTGTGGGGAGAAAAACCATCTACGTCAACACTTTTTACAAACAAACACGCACACACATACAACTAACCTGTATACGTTTTATGAATGTGTATAAAAACAAAAATTCCAAGTAGGAAAAAATTATATATTTTCGCCTGAGCGTTTCTAGGCTAGATAAGCATCTTTACAACCATGTAATGTGGGTTGCGGAGAATGCATGATAAAAGTCTGCCACTTATTCTTTCATAAATAGTGTTTTATTAGTTTCTAAAGTAACTAAATTATAAAAAAAAAACAGCTGTTACGAAACGGGGCATTAAAATCTGCATTGCCGGTTACGATTGAAAATTTACACAAATACGCCATTATCCTTGTGCCCACGTTACATTACCTAATTGAATGTTGTTTATTGAAAGTTTATAAAACTACATTCTCAGGAAAGCGTTAAACTATTGGCTCTACGCCTGTGTGTAAGTGTTTGTGTGTGTATGTGTATTTTGCGCAACAAATTGTAAAACAAATCCATGAGAACTGCTTTTGTTACTTAACGTTAACTTATTACGTAACGTTCTTCGCTTTACTGTTCAAGAGATCTAAACAGACGGATGATACAGAGTATATTTCACACGTTTTAATGACGAAAAACAATGGAACTCGTTACCTTGGCGACAGCATTTTGTTTACAATAAGTGTAGCGTTTGCAAATAAACAAATAACGAACGAATTGCGTTTCGAATTGCAACGTTGCAAATGTTGTATTTATTTTTTGTGTGTACGTGTTTAAAATATTTTTGCATTTACAGGCAAACTAAAATGGAATATTCGTGTACTATATAAAATTGTGTCACAGTACATTTGTGAAGAGATACATTAATTGGTGTTTGATGACATGATCGTGAAATCAAAGTCAAGGACAGGAAGGAAGTTATTAAAATTCTATATCGGGTACAAAACATATTCACATAATTGATTTGCATCGAATAATGTACATGAATATTGTCATGAACGACGCGACGATGCATTGAGGTGTCAGCTAATAGCAATAGCAGGAAGTATGTGGTATTCCCCTGTTATATATGGGCAGTGTCCTCATTTATTAATAAATTGTTCGTTATTGTTCTTACAAGTGAGATGGTACCGAGTAACTAATGTTTAGTCACACTTCAGTGTAAATGTTAGTAACAAAAACGAAATGACATTCTGTAATTTGTTACACAAATTGTTTAACTTTATGTTACGAAGTTGTGAAAAGTTAGACTGCAGATTAAGATAAGTTTATATAAAAACTTACTATATGTGTGTATTTGTGAGCGAGAAAACTTTATACCTATATCAAGGGACTTAAAACTTTTAATGAAACCTTACCAGTAATAAAACACGAACAGAAAAACAAACAGTGGTTACCTTGACGACGTGGAAAGTAACTAGCAATTGTCCAGAGTGTAATTTTGATACATACCAACTGTCCAAACAAATATAAACGGGTCGTATGTAATTCTAAACGAACTTCCGCTGTCAAATAAAGTCTATCCCATAGGAGAAGCTTTAATAAAAGCCGGAACACCAGTGACAAGATAAATCTGCAGGAAGACGCGCTTACAAAACGGCAAGATGATAAAAAATCTCAAACATTAGGGGGGCTAGAATAGGACGGGGATTGGGTAGAAAGTTAAGCCCGCAAAGGTTGGTGATAAATGCAACTTATTTAGAGGGTTGGCACGGGTGTTTAGGCAAGATTAAATGATATTTAAAATATGTATGACACTTGACAAATCGGTTGCTTACCCATGAGCCGGCCCATACGTTCGAACATAGCTTCAGGTCCGGTAGTGATATGAGCAGGAAGATCCCGGTAACTATCTGCACTGCGCCTGCGCAGACATACACCAGGGACCAGAGCACGGTCAAGCCCGTCCATAGCCGACCACAGGACAGGCACATGGCCGCCTACACAGCTGAAACATCCCCAGGAATAAACAATTAGAACGTAAATTGTGGAGAATAACATATGAACATAATACAGTGGAATCCATTCCTTTGAGAAAAATTGCACAACAAGCAAGTATTTAATTATTTTCCAGCAATAATTCCACAGTTTGCGTTTTATTAAATCAATTTGTCATGAAATATTGACAAGGGAATAAGTCAATTTTATGCATGGCCGTAGAATTATTACCTAGTATTGATTATAAAACTATACGTATTACATTGCGCTAAGTAGATTCAATAATAATTGAAACAGGGCTAAGTACCGGATATATGCTTTCATTTCTAACGCAACCTCATTTCACGAATTACCATTAAAGAATTACCGAGAAACAGAATACATTTCCGTATTAAAACATTTTAATTCTTATCAAAATATATAACGGTAATTATGTTTTACAGATTTTCGTATTTAGCGCTCTCGATTGTTTGAGCATCGCTGATTCTAATCTCTCCCGGGATCACTCTAACGAATGATCCGGGTCACATAGTGTATGGTAGGAATCCGTGCTCGAGTTGACCCCACTTGATCTCGGCCCATTTCGTACCGACACTGTGACACTACACTCACGTTTAGTTTTGTTCAGCTGCTGCCTCTATTATTATTGTTTGTATTAACTTACACACGAAAACTCTACTGTCAATTGTTTATGCCACAAGCTGACACTTGCAACTAAACTACCTAACACCCCTCGACATTAAACAATGAACTCAACGACCTAGACCGTCGCCTACTTTGTTATTTACGGGCCAGGGGGTTCAGGGATGGAAATTGCTCGGCGTCAGTTCGGTAATTGATACGTGAAAACTTAATCATATTGATTAACGCAAAGTTTACGAAATAAACCAACAGTGTACTGTGCACAATTGTGTTTCGAGTTGATTGTGACATTTGTGATAGGAAAACGATAATTCAGATCGGGATTACGTAATGTATATCTAACCTCAAAATGGTTGTCAGATATATGTCACTTGCACACGAACAGACGTTTATACATAACTAATTATTCTGCTGCTTAATTACAGTTGAATAAATTTATATAAAGTGTCTTCTATTTATTCCATTTACTGTAACATTTACGGATAAAATATGACGCAAGAGAATTGTTGTTACTTGAAAGGGTAAATGAACTTTCAATGAAAAAAGAAACGGGATATCGTAGTATATCTTGCTTTAATGTTTCAAATATTCTTTACTTTATGCTATCAACAGAAATTTATCTCTGAAACGGTATTTCACCGAAAAACTAGTTTTTAATGTACATTTATTTTCACATCGTCTACTATTTGAATATGGAAAGTAATACGCATATCATAATGTAATTATAATTCCTTTCTACCGAGTAGTGCAGCTGACGCGAGTTCCTCGACTGATACGACTATAATATGTTTTTGGAATAAACTCGATTAACTGTTACATATTTTTAGTTCCACTTCTTCTTATCTGTGAACTCTGTGATTTCGCAACACCGTCCGTGACCGCAAATTAATTTTTTCATTGCCTCACGTCCACAGCAATGTGATCATCACTATAATTATTGTTTATTTTCCGTATATACATATTCCTTTCAAGAAGTGCGCATGACGGCCACAGGATAATGAATGGCGTTCTTCGAAGTGATTGCGCATCACGTGTGGTGTGTACATAGATTAGTGGTTTTATCGTTAAACAAAACGTCAAAAGCGTTGCGGAGATTGTGAACGATTTTACAAAATCAAATCAATTCTTTAATGGAAGAACAACCCACGTTACGATATCACCATGACAATGAATGTTTCGTCTTTTATTGGTGCGGTTGCTACGGTAACACATATCTTGCTTATTCTTCACTGGACATCAGACATTTTGTTTCCTCGAGTGTGTCATCGCCTGCTATGATTACGACAATGGATTTAATGGTACATCGCGCGGTACGAACAGTGGCGAGGGGGGAAGCCTACATTTCCAGTAGTAACAATAGCGTACAGGTTATACAATAGCAGGCTGTGGAATTTTATTCGAAGACGGAAAGTGTCATTATTTCAAGGCAACTGCGATGCTTGTGTGTGTGTGTGTATTGTAAGTGTTTTTTTGTTGTTTCTGGGGAAAAATAAAAGCGTAAATATTTACCGTACAGACAATATACTTTATAAAGAATTCGTTATGTTTAGTTTGGCCTGAGAGTGCTGAAAATATTTTTATTAATATGAAAAAAATAAACCATCGTTGAATTTCGATGGCGACATACGCCGCCTATTATCATGCACATAAAATGTAAGAGGAATGGCCGCTCGGTCGGCCAGCGGGTAAAGGGTTAACATATTTCGTGTACGCATGTCACGTACATGACCACGCATCGGGCGCCCGTCAATTTCGCCGAAATGTACTAACGGGCCAGTTTTTGGTTTTCGTGTAAAAACAATTGCGGAAAGTAATATTGACACACTTTGTACCTTAATTGTACCACTTAAACTCGGCTCGCGCGCATCATCAATACTTGTTTCCGAACCGAAAACTGGACATTGTCTCGCAATGTTGAAGAAGTGGTTGCGACCAGTTGTTCATAAGAACCCGGCTATACCTGGATTACTCGTATACGAGATTGTATCACGGAGATCATGGCTTGCATTAATTTACATTAGGGTTGAATATTCATATACCTACGGTGAAAAAAAGAGGTTGAATATTTTGTCTCGACATTGGCAAGAAAAAAACATCGCCAGTAGAAAAAGAGTTGGATATCATGATTTATAGTATGTACGTCCGTACGGGAAAACGGAATTTCGAAATGTAATTTCCCTGTTTTTGTAGAAAATAATGGAACTGCCTCGCTTTTAAGATCTTCGAAAAATGTAATTTCATCACGTCCAATTCGCTGACAATATTTATTCTCGACACGGTTAGATGAAAACTGTATAACCAACAGCAATAAATACCGTTAAGAGAAAAACAAACGCTATAGTCTATTCCGCGATCATATTCCCGACTTCTTGATATGTAAGAATTAGTTTATTGCGGGTGCTATAAAACAAGAAATTAGGAATATGATCACGGAATATACCATACATTAGTTTTTGTTTACAACAATTCGTATTCTTGTTCCGTTGCCATGCACTATTTTTGTTTACAAATAATATTGCAAAACAAATGATTGTGTTTTAATAAATTGATAAACACAAACAGCAAAGTAACGAATAAATAAACTTTTACAGCATGGTAAATGTTTGTTCTAATAAACAAAACAAGCACGAGGAAATGATTAAAAAGATGTATAAATATTTAAACAAGTAATAAAGGCGGCCAGGTGACATTGGTAAAAAAAATACGTAAGATTCAGTCAATGCCGAAAAGAATAAATAATTATTATTTGTTTAGTATACCTTGTAAATGATAAATGTGTTGCTTTTAAGAAAACATTTCCTGAAAACCAGACGTAAATTATGATCAAGAAAAGCTAAAATAGTAATAAACGAACAGACACCGGGTTTATAAAACTTTCCAAGACCAGATTCAACGAATTAAAAATCAACATTGAATAGTTATTTATATACCAAGGGTGTTGTGACGATGATTATGCAAGGAGGGTGACGATGTTCCAGCCCGAGGGAAGGATGTCGCCCGAAGTCTAGTAACACCCGTGGTGCATACAAGATTTTATATTACACTTTCCTATTATTTTTATAGAAAATCTTCAAAATATTTTTTGATTGGAAGGTGGAAAACAAAGTTAATGATTAGAGGGTGTAAGTCATTATTCCCGCACATTATGCCCTAGGGCATTAGGCCCGCTCATTATGCCCTAAGGCATAATGAGCTTGTTTACATATTTCGTATCCAAGGTGAAAAAAAGCTAAATAATAGACAAGTGTAATAAAAATATAAAATGCTACTCTCTGCTTGATACTAAGCGAATCTACTAATAGTTACTAAATCTGACACTACTGCTATTCGTAATGCTATAAAAATACACAATTTTATATAGTAACAGTGTCAAATTTAGAAGCAAAATTTAGTAACGCCGTAAGTATCAAGCTGTGTATAGCTGTCATGATATTTAGCTGTTACTATAACATTTTTTTTTGCTACACCATGGGCGATATATTTTGGTATTGTGTGGATTTGGTTCCAAAGATTATATTCAAATTTAACATTACAATGTAGAAGATATTCAAAAATATTGTATTTGAAGATTCTTCTTCTTCGAATCAATGGATCTAGTATGTGTGTAGATTTCTCCTTGCAAGAGATTTTTCCCGCAAGGATTGGGCGCATGTTCATATAACGACTGTCGTTTGACTAACGATGTATCGTCCGCTTCTTTTCAAACTGTTTGAAAGTGAATAGGGACTTTTATTTTTCCAGCATTCAAGTGAAATGGAAATTGAGCACGGCTGCGAGCAATGACGACGTTGGAAAACACTTGACATTCCAGTATTTTTATATAAAAACAAGAAAAACAGTTTACAAAATACGAGTGCATAATAAAATAATATTTTCTTTCTTTTAAATTCTCATACAATGTATAATTAAATTTACAGTACTTTTTGACTTTAAAATTATTAAATAATATTCTATTAGATGAAACGAAAAATTTTCATTACAAAATCTAAGACTAATTTTAGAATGTCATAAAAAAAGATATATTTACTCAAGGCCGTGTCGTTTAAAGAAAAAAATGTCGCTAATTGTTAGTAACAGCGAGGTTCAACTATCGTATACATGTATGTATGTGGCTTACGAGAATTACTGTTAATTACAGTTAATAGCATACAATCGTATATGACGCGATGCACGGCGCACAGGCGGCCATGGAACAATGAAACATCGGTGTCTGGTTGCCCGGGAAACGACAGCTATGCCATTCGATATGGAATTAAACCGAATAAGCGATTACATTACGAAAACATCAAGTGCAATTCATTTGGTTGTTTATTTGCAACGATAGAAGCACTTTACTCGATTAATATGTACATAGGAGAATCAATATGCCGAGATAATAATGCAGAATGCTTGTTGTATTTAGTATAATCTTGCGTGGATTCTTGGGCTGATTGATTTTACAAAAGTGAGCATTGTGTATACAGTTGAATGGTCAGGGTACCGTTCCATGTAGCGGACCTGCGCAAGCAACTGTCATGGCAGGTGACACTTACGATGCATATCTGATCACGGAAACACGCGTGAAACAGTTTGAGTACCAGCGTGGTCAATGCCGCGACCTTCACCAACGCACTATTTCAAGATCACACTTCCCGAAATACCAGACGAACAGATAAACAAATAATATATTCACTGCCGACGGTGACACAAATATACTATCGAACTACTACATTTTTCTACTACAATTGACATTATTACCAGAGAAAATTATGTAATTTTATAGAATTCCTAGCAATAGTGTCAATTTTTGGTAGAAAATTATTGTAGCGCCACATAATCAATATTCTTTCATCAAGCAACCCGTGCACCGTGTTTGACATTTCACACTGATAAATAAAATACACTGGATGGAGTTTAAAATTTTAACGCGAATCAGAACATGTTTGTTCGGAGTTTCAGATAAACTCGCAAATAAAATATCGAAAGCATGAAATGTTTGATATTTGCATAGGTTTTACCATATTGGTAAATAAAACCAGCAATATTGGTTGAGAAACCTGAAATATGATCAATATAGAAACGAGAGTCTGCTTTGGCCATCAAACCTCTTGATTTGTGGTATTTCTTTTGGCGCTTTTAAATCATATATGTATTATGATAAAATAATTTCTCAAACTTCTTCTGATGCATTGGGCATTTTTTTAAATAACGTCTGTTTAACATTTATGCAATGCAATACACCGTGCAAGACGTGGACTGCGCATGTGTGCAATACAAATTGCATAATGTAAAACAGTCATGCAATTCAATGAAGCCTTCCATTGCCGATTTAGAACATGTACTAGTTTCATTGCATTGCGCGTGTCTAGTTATGCTTTTTGTTATTTCAGTAGTACCAACTTACTGGAGTTATAACCTGAAAGTTTGACATTTGATCATAGATTACTGTGTATTATTTTAGAACATAATAATGTTACACTTTTTATTATTACTGCGATAATAATTTTCTATTTCTTGATGTCAATATTTTAATGAAGTGTACAGCGTAATAATTTGGTTAGAATAGATCTGTCGAAATAGACAGTTGGTATTAGACCAAGAATCGTAGCAGAAAGTATTACACAGGTGTCAATGGACACAGGACTTGCAATGCAAGTCTGTGGCATTGCAGATATACGTATTGCATTGCACATACGTAAAACGAGCTTTAACTTTAAACAAACCTCTTCTACATCGTGAAAGAAACGTCTTACGAAGTATTGGACATTTTTAAATTAACTTTTCACTATTCACAAAGTCTATGAACAACTGCTTATAGCTCTAGACTAGTGTGATACTGGCTTGTGAATACTAATTACTGTTCAGATACAAGACTACTTGTGTATGGATGTGTGTGTATGTGTTTGGGTTAAAAGGCATTAACTATCATCTTCAACGAACACAGCCATCATTTACCGTGCACTTTCCGGTTTTTATCCGGAATTTCCGGAACATACAGCGCTAATTTCCGGTACAAAGTTATGCTAATGCATATGTATTTCATACGAGTCCGGTTCACACGATAGACGAGTTCATTACGTGAACTACGTTTAGCAAATATGATTTTCAAAATATTAATTTTATAATAATTTCAAACTACTGTGGAATCCACTTATAGTGAACCCGCATATAGTGGAAACTGGCTTATGTCACTATAAGCGGATTCCACTGTATATAAATAGGTAAATCTATTAAATGTATATTAATAATCGCATGTGCTTATAAAAATTTTATCGGTAAATATTTGAAACACAGGATGTATAACATGATGTTATTTTATTCCAACAATTATGAATAATGTAGCATTATAAGGAAAACTATTGAGACATGTCTGTTTCCGAGTTAATTACCTGGAAACAGATAACGGCATTAGATCTAAAGAAATATATCAGAATTTAAACATTACTAAATTAGTATATACACATTTGTAATAAAAAAAATTATATTTTTTTTATGATAATATTAATCTTTAATTTGCGACATTTATTTTTACTAATACGAAACAAATATATAACTGATGTAGCAATTTGACAGTTTGAGTATGTCTTTCATCATATATTTGTAGGACAAGGTTTTACTTCAATATCGAATAAAAACAATATCGAAATGTCACTAGTTAAACTAATTCGATATTATACGTTTTGATTCGAGATACCTAATTTGAACACTAGATTTATGAATATTTATAATATACCTATTTTTACTGAAATTAAAATAAAATTTCGGTATCAGAGCTAGAAATCTTAAAAATCTTGAATTAAATTAGCCCATTCCGTAAAATCTCGTGTTAAAACCTAATACATCTCACTGTACAACTTTCAGTTACTTTCAGTTTCCAGTTAAGTACATATAAGAATAATTTATAAAATTTCAAATGAAAACAAAAACATGCGAACAAAATATAAACAATCATTCATCATTAACAGAGCAGCTGTGCGTGGCAATCTCTCTTCAACTTAGCCCGCTAACGGCGAGGCACAATATTGCAAATAGTAATTTATCTGTATAGAAAAACGTTAACGAAAGCGAATCGACGGACTAGTGAAAGGAGCATATGCGCTTGGAAAGGTCGTCGGAATGTTAAAAATCATGTAAAGTCCTTCCCGAACACCGTATACTACGTGTAAAATTACCGCAGAAAAAAGTCACACTCCGGTGATTAAACCGTTATTATTTCACAGATGTGATTCAGTAATTAACATGCAAATCATAGTTAACTGTGACTTTGGATTTGATTAAAAAGGAATTCAACGAAAAGTGTTTTAAATGCATCGTAATAATAATTAATAATATTGTTGTCAATACGTTATTTATTCAGTATTATAAGAGTACTGTTCCAGTTTGTTTGGAAAAAAAATGTCGATAATCATAAATTGAAGGTTACTGGAATAAATACGAATTGTTTTACGAAATAACTATATATGGTATTTTAAAGTGTCATTGATACTAAGGCCAATTGGCATTAAGTCAATGTTATGCTAGATAATTTTGAAATATTCTAAAATTTAATAAGACACATGATATTCATAAGAATCTAAATAATACCTTTTTACATGTGAGTAGAAGTCGGTTTCTATAGCACCAAAATTGTGACAGAAGTAAAGCATTTAGTCCCTAGAGACGAAATAAGACAATACTTTCCCTAGGGGAGTTTTTACCAGAACAAAAGTTTTTGTAAACAAATTTCTGTTGTCACGGTACATTGCATAAAAACATTCCCAAAGGCTTCTAAATATGTATTGCAATTTCGCTCCGGTTTAATATAATATGTACTGTATTATTGAAATTAAGTTTTTCTATTCCCAATCGTGGAAAAATAGTATGTACACCTCGGGAAAGACCACCATTTTCTCTCGATGTATTTGTAGCCCTCTGGCCCTTGGGCTTCAAATTATATCTCAGCAAAAATTAGACGTTTCTCTCCCTTGGTGAATAATGTACTATTATACATTATCATCTAAATTTTAGATGATAAACAAGGGATTACTAATTATTATTAGTCATTTTTGTGAGTAAATACGCGTATTGTTTAATAAATCCACCTTGATGACGTCAAGATTCGTAAGTTTAATTTATAAACCGTGACATATCTTCTTCACCGGTTTCGTCAGAGGTACCTAGTACCTACCTCTAAAGCGTAGAACATTTTTCACAAATGACGCATTCTGGTTAAATCATTCTGAAAATATTACACCGCAAATGTATCTTCCATACAATTGAGATTCGTTAAGCGTACACGTTTGTACAAATCTGACAACTAACGCATACTTTATTTTTATCATTTTTAATCCGATGCTATTCATTACACCACGGCATTCGTGAGAGTACATTCTTCTTCTTTTTTTATTTGTCAGAATTTATACCAAACATAGTCTTTTTATGTCTGGTAATTTTTTTTAAATATGATTCACTGCAAAATGTATTTAAACAATTTGTATCTGTTCTTAATCATAGATTAAGTTGATTTCAATTAAGGATGTTTAGAATGAGTTGTATTCAGTGAATCTTAGGAGAGTGGGGGAACGTTGTAATTGGTTAATTAGGTCACTCATTAGGCATTTGAACTCGCATATATCATTATAATAACTGTATTGTGTTTAATTAATACATTTAAATTATATTTCGTATAAGATTATTTTAATAACACTCTCAATTTTATCAAACTACAATACTAGATATATACTAGAAAATCTGCAGTGTTGCCAGCTCTATCATCCGGCGTTGCCAAAGGTTATTTGCTACTAAATTTTTATACCAGCGAAATCAACCTGGGGCTGTTATGAAATACATAAAATTTTGTTACTTTCATATAAATGTCATGGTGTCAACTTAAGAGTATGCTCGATAAAAATTGTAACAAATTTGCGAGACCCGCCTGCCATGTCTTGGGTGTTTATTATAACTTATGGAATATATTTTTCAACATGTTTTTCTCTTGATATTTCGTAACTAAATATTTATGGCTTATACTTTAATGTAATATTAATGTGTAACGAAATGGTTTGTCAATTCGATTTATAATTATTATAAATCGCACATCCGTTATGGACTATTCCAAGATGTTATTCGATAAATTACATGTGAAACATCATCGTGTAAACTCTGTAAACACTAGTTGATCTAGTCGACCATGACACCGTAACTGTATTTTATTGTCAACAATAAATGATCGTCACATAACCTATCTTTTCATTGACGTGTAGGGAATACTCAATTCTTGAAGCATAAAAGGCAGAGCTACATTATACTGGGACATAGGCAAGTAACATAGAAAAATTGTGATTACTCCCCTGAACAATAGCTTTGAGAGCAAAAGTGTAAATATAAAAGTTGTTTAGAATTAAAAACTGCATTTATATATATATATATATATATATATATATATATATATATATATATATATAGAGAGAGAGAGAGAGAGAGAGAGAGATTATGTTGTTTTGCTCCCCCTTCTGTTAATCCAGCGCCTGATTACGTATAAATGCAACAAGTGCATACCTTGTTCGTTCTTTGCATTTTACACGTTTTCTAAAAACACATTCTCTGAATTATCGCGCCCTACATACTTGGAATAGTCTGGGCGCAGGTTACGATCAGTGAGATAAGACGGATCAAATTACAATCGCAATGTTATTGACATTTTGATTTAAAACCACTGGTTTGTTACTCATATTTCAATCTACTTGTACAATTGTAAATATTAATATTTGAGAAATATATTTACATCATATAGTTTTAAAATGCCAAGACCAATTATTGAAAGGAGTGTTACAGTTATTTTTAAATATATTTGCAAAAAAAAACTACTCGCGTTATTTCAGAAAGTAACAATGCAAAACAGAAGGTTATGTAGCGAAATTCATAAATGACATTGAACATACGTAACACATGGAAGTAATTGTGCATGAATAATGTATAAATAAAACATATGAACTAAATATTAGAAACAAACGCATCTCCTGTATTGAGTAATGAGGTTTTCTATTTTCTGCTAAAATAACATTTGCAAGACTTGAGTGTATTTCATTGTCGTTAGCTTTTATTTCAATAAAACAAAGACAATGAATAAAAATTAAGTTTTTCTATGAGACTTGTCATTTCCTGTATATGTCTTCTGAATAATTCACACAAAAAAAAACTATAAACTAGTGGGAAATATATAGAATTATTATATAAATATCTCCAGGCAAATAATACGAAGCTCGTTTCGTTATTTAAACAATGAGTTTTAAACCAGAAATTGTTCTCTGTATATTTTGTTATCATGTAAATATGTTTAATATTAGTTTTCCTGGTAAGTATATATTAATTATTGGTCGATTACAACATACATAACACATACACCTGACTCCTTTCACCTGTATGTGTATGAATGTGTTTGCGTCGCACGTTCATATAAATTTTATTAACATTATAAAACATTAGATTAATTACTAGGAAATTATACATCGATGTAACGTTGTACATGCTAATACATATACATATGCATAATATGCAGGTTCATTACAGTCACTCAATCATACATACATACATAATTACGTACATATACATACTGCAGTAGATACATATGTATGTAATATGTATGTATTGCAAGTGTTAGTAAAAACACAGCACCCGATATTTCCTCTTTCAAGTGCGAGCTCCTACATTAATTAAATCAACGCATATAATTAAATAAATATTTCAGGTATTTTATTCACAGAAATACTGTAACGCCAACACCGGAGAAAGTGAAGTTTTCTTTCAATGAATAAAATTAAAACAATACATTATGTGTATGCTTTTGCTTTAGTAATTATATTTAACTCTTTCAGGCATGGCAGAATTGAAAATGTCTCAACATTTTGATATATATAATTAGTTAATTAATGTGTGCTACTAGAACAGGGGTTTAAAATTAGTCAAGCCTAGTTCAATTAGTAAGTAATTTCACTACAGATATCACATTGGCATATGTTGAGTGATGAACTACGATGCAGTACGGTTCTTATTTGTTAAATATTATAAAACTAAATTTACTATGCAACATTGGTCTTTTTATTTTCTAAAATTCCGTGTCTCAGAGTTCAATTATGGATGACATGTAATAAACTACGTTTTGTTTGAGAATATACCAGAAATTCAAATTACGTCACCTGTAAAACATCTTTTATTTGTAACACGTACCTAAGCATTAATAAATATGTTACAACAATAAATGTATGTTATTTTATATGTTATCAGTAATAAATCAATAGCTGATTAATATTGCACTGACACATTAAAGTCTTATCGCTTATAATATGTTGTTTATATAACATACATTTATTTTGCCTGAAAACAACTTTGCGTGACCATATTTTTATATATGATTCACATGAATTCCGATGACAAGAAAAATAAAATATCGTTACTTCAATTATACGCGTAATTTTATAAATTACTAATGTATAATTACATGCCTGAGGTCAAAAGTAGGGTACATATGTTGTTCAATTAGTGAAATAAAATCTTAAGTAATGTTTTATTTACTTTTGCTCATGATATTACCAGGAAGGATATGTATGTAAAATACTTAAATGAAGATGTATGTGAGCGTATACTATCTCTGCACGTGTGCGCGTGCAGTGCTCGTTCTCAGCTTGATCACATCATGATTAACGAAACGACCAACTAACTTGCTACGCATCGAATGATTTGATTCACCGCGCCGTTTCATCGAAGCACTGATTTTCAAGGAACACTAATCCTGTATATAATGTCGGCAGATGCAAAAGCACCCTCTCTTCATCTCTCTCACAGCTTCTCTCTCTTCATTAGCTCTATCTTCTCTCTTACTGTTCTCAAACTCGCATAATACATATATCTCATTATATAATATAGTCATAAGAAGCTAAACATTAACGTAAGCTTGTAAAATAGTTTCATTGAGTTCTGCTGTTACAAAATTACAAACTATAATAAATTATTTAGCCAATGGTGACCTTTATTTACAGGTTCGTGCGAACGTGCTGATATTTGGAACGCACCTCGTGCTGATGTGCACGGCCACGCCGAACAAACAATAATTCTATTCGTGATTATTGTAAACACAACAACACAATCAAACATATTTATATATTGGAATCTATATAATGTTTATTTTCGCCCGTTCTATTTCATAAATAAGTTTCCTTGAAAATGTTCCGTCCAGCGGAAAATTAGAAAATTCAACGCGGCAAATTCGATAAGGCGAATTTGGATTAGCCAAGGATGAAATTTACCGACGACATCGTACACTGTGAAACTCTATTAAAGTTTGTATTGTACAATTTTCTACGAATCGAAATCGTCTCTACAAATTGGAATGTGTATACAGCATAAAAAAAAACTTGTGTAATGTAAGTGAAAAATATTTTAGATAAGATAATAAAATGAGAATATAAAAAATGTAATTCCAAATAAAGATTGAATCTGTAAAAATGTGTAATAAAAGTCAACGATAAATGAATAATAGTTATGAAATAAACTTGTGTATTTATAATTAATATGGCGCCAATTCAGTTTACAAAATATTTGAATTATAACAATTGATAGCGGAAAAATAATAAATATAAGAAACAAAACGGTCATTCGAATGACACATAACTTTATTTAATAAAATCCTGTATTCAAAAACAAATGATTTGTTTTCTAATTCGTCAGAAGTTGATATATAAAAATATTACGACGTTTCTTTATCATTTATTTACATTTTGAATTGAACAATATATCAGCCAGAACAGATTGCTTTATTTTCCACTGTAATTAAATATTAACGCGTGTTTATAAAATAATAATTGATAAATAGCTTGTTATGATTGTTACAAATTACGTTCTACAGAATATTAATTCGTTTCAATATATAAAATGCATACGCCTACGTCATATATATATATATATATACATATATATATATATATATATATATATATATATATATATATATATATATATATATATATATATATAGATATATACAATTTACAAGTTGAAAGTAAACTGATGAATAAATTATACAGCCAATAAATTCAAATCACAGGATGATTTAAAGTCTTATTTTTCGAATATGACTACATAAAAAAAATATATTTCGCAATTAAGCAACTATTTTTCAAGTATAAATACAATGGAATCTGAGTCCCAACTATATAACATACGTAAATACGTTCGTTATAGTGTACACTCGCTTATAGTGAACCCAATTCCTAGTCCCTTCAAGTTCACTATAATCGGATTCCACTGAAGTTACTTTTTCTGAAACAGGTTATATAAATTTATATTTCTGAAATAACCAATTCTAATAACTACGGTAAGCAAAATTCGTTTACTCCGGATCTGTCCCGAAAGAGCCCTTCCGAAACATGGTTACTTGCTGATGCTGAGGTCATCTGTACGTGACCTTGTGCCGACCGCTAAATTGTTAGCGTTACAGGCATAAATTACTCCTTTTTTGGCATTTTTCTCATCGTTAATAATTGCATGTATCACGTGATTGAATGCGAGAAAAAAAATATGCTAATTAAAACACATATCTCCCGTGTGTCTTCCTCACTGGTGCGTAATGGAAAAGGATTTATTACAAGCCACGACACTCGCAGAAGAGCAAAAAAAAAAGCTGCAACAACACTGGTTATTAATGTACTTTTTTTCAATCGTGTATTCTTCGGTACAAAAAAAAAATATTTCAATTATTTTCGAGAGCTCATTAGCAAGTGTAGTATTTACAGAGTGATTAATTGTTGTCTAATGTTTGAAGCACAGATATTTGCGTAGGAGACCAAGCACGAAAGGATAATGACTGTTTTGCTTAAATACCTATGCCTGACCTTGAGATTCATAAAACAACAATAGGTATATTAAAAAATATGAAGACGCAAAATAGGTAGAATGACAAGAAAATGTTTATAATTCTCTATATTAAATTATAATTTCTATGATCTCTACAGATTGAGGAAAACAAACAATGATTTCATTTTATAATCTACAATTTGCTTTTGTACATGGATTCTTAATAATTTTACTGCGGATGTTTTAATCATATAAGGAAAACAGTAACAGAAGTCTGTATCACACTTGTCAAATATAAAAGTGCATTTTACGTCTATCAAACTTCAAATCATGTCAATTTGACCATGCTGGAAAAAATTACAATGTCCCTAAGAGCAATACTACAGCAACATCGTGAATGCATATTATTATGTGTTTGCTTTTAAGGCTAAAAATGTTACAATTTAGAATTTTACATTTTTAAAAGTTTTTCTTATACATTAGGAACTGATAATCTAATACTCGTACATTAACGAAACTCCATTATTTTATTTTATAGTTGCGAGTTATATTTCAAAATGTCTTGATTTTGCATACGCTAAAGCCTTTAATATTGACAAAAATAAGCACCATTTTCCAATAATAATAAACGTTATTCTTGTCACGCTTTCATGGCAAATAAAAACATTGTTTTCCACGGCCGGGAGTAGAAGTTGGTTTTCACGGCATCAAAATTGTGACAGAACTAAAGCATTTACTCTCTAGGGACGAAATAAGACAACAATTTCCCTAGGGGAGTTTTATGGTAACAGAGGTTTTTGTAACCAAATGTCTGTTAGCATGGTACGTTGCACGCAAACATCCCAAAGGTTTCTAAATACATATTATAAATTATAATTTTGCTCCGATTTATTATAATTCTTTATTTATTAAATTACGTGTTTCAACTCCAGATAGAGTAGAAAAAATAGAATATACACCTCGAAAGAGACCACCATTTTCCTACGATGTAGTTGTAATTATATATAATAATTACACCTTAGGAAAAATAAAACGTTTCTCTCCCTTGGTGTATAATGTACTAATTCATTATAGGATTCAATGTGTTTCTTCTCAATTTTCTGCTTTCTTCAAACATTTTTCACCCTTAGTAAATAAACATTTACGTTTTTTTAGCAAAAATGTTTGTGAAATTCAACACTACCCTTTCAAGATCTTTTTTTTTTTCTCATTCTGGCCTTAATGGAAGAGTACATATCACAAAATTTTCCATTAGCAAGTCTTAGTAAATTTTTCTTATAAATGTGTTTTCCAAGTAAAGCCACACTAACTAAAAAAATATGAGAAATAATATTTGTTACGTAATGGAAATCTAAATGTAAAATCTCCATCTGTTATTACCAGTTTCGTGTTATTGCTTGCGGGCAAATTATATTATAGGTTATGTTTTTGTAAAAATGTTTAGTAAAAGTCTCGGTAAAAGTATAACAAATATTGGAACTGTTCCTGTACGCTAATTGATTGAAAGTTACGTGTACTAGTTGTGACTAGTTGCGACCAGTATTTGACCAATTAAATACTTGTTCAGTAAAATAAGCAATTTATATGCAACAGGGTCCGCGAAAAGTTCGAACAATTTCCGATAAATGAAAGGTACAAGATACTTTATAACAAAAATATGCTCGAAATTATCGCGCCATGGTATGTTCACAATGAAAGTTAACAACATGTACGTACGTACATTGTTATTATTACAAGAGTTGGAGCACAACTGATCGACTCATATAATTATATTTTGTTATGCAGTTAGACATTCTTAGAAAATATTAACAAAGAATTTCTATATGCATACGTAATTAAAATTTCTCCAAAAAAAAAACCCTAGATATTTGAATATCTACATGTTTATTAAATATGGAATTTAGTTTCCAAGAATTTGATAACGCAATAACATTCAAATATTGTCTAATTAACTCGTCATTCTAGATTACACTAATTAAGGGAAATTATTAGAATTTGACCACAGACGTATTTGGTTATTAAGCAATTTCCTGAAAGAAGTCCAGGCTAAAAACCGTAGGACCCCCCAAAAAATTTCATATTCTACATTGATTCTGTTTTCTGCTTAGTCAATAAATTTTTTTTCGTATGAATGATGCGCTGATGATGATGACACCGTGTGAATGGAATATAGGGAAACCAACTGATTAAGTGAAAACAAAATGGTCGCTAATTGCGTTGATCGGTCGCGGTTGGTTAACGCGCGCAAGCATCGTATTTTCTGCTGTGTGCCGGCTAGAAGATGTTACGGCGATGTAAAGCTTATATCAAGATTGCCCACACTAAGAACAGGTATTCCTGCTGGTGCCTGATTTGTAATTAATTGCAACATTACGCGCCATTGGACTGTTATTAAAATGTCATTCGAATTGTGTCGTTCATGTAAGACAGACCACGCCGATCGGCCGTACTATATTCTTTTAACGAACAGCAAAACAAAAATAGTTGCTTGTTAAAAAGGAAATTTCATTTCCAGTGAATGTCAAATAAATGTTTAATATGATATAACAGTAAATAATTCTTATGTATAAGAATTAAATAACACTTGCATAACAAACATAATTTTGTCAGTGAAATACGTAATCCATATTCGAAACGAATACCAGAAGCAAATTAGTTGTCATTATGCCCGCAGGCGCTTATGTAAATTAATAAACATGGGTGTAATTAAAATTAAATAACAATTTTCGAAACAAAAACTTGTGCTTGGTACGAAATGAATTCATTTATTTTTAAAAGAGAAATATATTAGAAATTTATTTCTTAAAACATGCTCTGGAAAAAATATTACTGTATTTATATGCAAATACACGAAATGGGATGAGCAAAATATGTAAATTTACTAGTTATTACAAAATTACAATGTCTGTCGAACTTTCCATCGATGGAATTCTGAATAATACTTATTTTCCAAAAAAAAAGCTTATTGCAAAATACCGAGCAAAATACATAAAAAAGACAAACTCGGAAAATTTAAGTATGCTTTTAAAACTAGTCATAAATGTGGTAACACTTTTCATTCTAACAGTGTACTTTTATACAGAAGCACTTTTCATTATAACAGTGTACTTTTAAACATAAGCACTTTTGATTATAACAGTGTACTTTTAAACATAAGCACTTTTGATTATGACAGTGTACTTTTATGTTTAGTGCACCACTAAAAAGTCATATAATTTAATAATTGTAAATTACATTGAAAACAATGAAAAATAAAAACTCAAATTATTCATATTTATGCAGTTAATTCTAGAGTGATTCGCTGAAGTTGTAATATGTAATACATTGTAATAATATGTCCGTACGATAAACATCTAATATGTCATTAAATATATAAACAGGTAATTCGAAAATGGTGAATGTATAATTATATAGCCCGAGTACTTATAAATAAATTGTGAACGTAATTTTATATATTTCAACATGTCTCACAATAGTGATTAAAATATAACACATTAATGACTTGTCAATTGGACAGATGTTGTTTTTCAAAAATTAAAAACATTATTTCCTTATTTATTAAAGTTGTTAGATAATATTGTTACATAAAAATAATGCTAGCAAAAAAAAACAAACAAAACTTGTTTTATATTAAGGAGATTTTTTATTATCATTATTGAGGTTAGATAAGATCAGATGAGATGAGATCTATAAAAATCAATAAAATTGTGCAAGATGCTAAGCAATCATTGTAAAAAAAAAAAAACTCGTATGAAATATTTCAGCAACAAGTAATTGTAATTTGCAAACATTGCAAAATTCAAACCAAAACACTGCATACCTGTCAAATTCGGTGCTGAGTGTTTTGACAAGTCGCAAGCAGTTCATTGGTCAAACAAAATGTCAACGAAAAACAAAACATACCTATTATTCAATTGTTGAATTGGTTAAATCCAAACGTCTTCATTTGGCACTGAGCAAAACACTCTTGATCTTTCGAAAACGATACACACTGCTAAACACACGAGATGTGACAGGTTACGATATAAACAAATGAAAGTAAGGTTTGTGTCCAACCAGAGCGCGCACACAGTGTTGTATGATTGATTGGCTGTTGTTATGGATATATTATATTATGTATGATGTTGGCACAGTGCACGTGAAACTGACTAGTGTCGCGTGTCAGATCACAGTATATTGAAAGTAGCGCTTGTCGACTAGTTGAGTGTTGATGCGCATTGCCACACGTTCGCACTACATGCTTATGTTGCGGCAGTCTGACAGTTACTGACCGCGCTAACTGCAGCGAACCCAGGACACCTCAGCAACGCCGGCGTCGTACCAGTGGCAAACAAACTGGTGCGCGCACAGTGTACACGGAGGTTTGACAAGCCATCACAACTATAACATATCTACATATTACTGGGCAATATAAATACAAGTTTGGTAGCTGTTTTAATTGACATATGCTACAGTGCAATGTCATACATAACCACAATTTCACCGGCGTTGTAGCGGCGACGTAAATAATACGAGTTAGTTTAGAGTTGTGAAACCTTTATAGGGAAAAGGGTTAACATAGCCGAAAGAATAGAAACGAAGTATTTCTTTTAGCTTTTATTTATTTAGTATAAAAACTATTGTTGTACAATATAAAACGTAAGTTCTGAAATGTTTTATTTATCAAATACACTACCTGAGTGCCTTCTCACGACGTAATTTAAATATCCGCCCCCTGGTTGACACCATATTGAGTACCACTGTACACCGTGAGTGGCGCCATGGTCGGTCGTCGTGTGCAGTATTTATCGATTCGAATCCGGCGGCATCGGGACGTTGTGTGCGCGCCGAATCTGCGGTAGAACGCGGCGTCGGTACAGCAAGCCTCCGTCGCAAGGCCCCACTACTCAGTGGGTAACACCCACCCACACACACGTGGAGGAGTACGCTGCTGACCTAGTATTACAACCACGCCGCTATCAGTACCTACCGTAACACCACGTCTGTCAACCTCTCAAGGTCAAGCGTCATCTTGCAGAGAAACATTTCATCCAAAAACCAATTTGGCATTCGAGTAAACGATGACAATAATCGACCTTCTTTTACATTACGTCTTCGGCTCGATCAATGTCAACAAAGTTAAATGTAAATGATTGAATTATCATCGAGTGAATCATTCACTTACGAGCTAATAACCAATGATGTCAATGAATGATCACATTCCGTGACGTAACGTTCCAAATATTTCCACCTGAAATATTCCGACGGAATTTCGAGTCTCGCGATGTTTGGACAGAAAAAGGAAGCGAATTATTTATACTTCCGGTAGAATTTAACGATTCATGTTTTACACAGTTTATCGACATGTTATTTGTAATTAAATCGTTATTATATACATTATCAATCCACGCTTTTCTTTTTGAAACTGTTAAATTCCTCTGGTACATCCTGTTTTGAAATTTCGACAGCTCAAAACTGGCAACAGACGTAGCTTCTAATTCTGTTACATTTAGATGACAATTTCTAGAATCCTATGGATCGCTCGCGAAGAATGCTCTGTCTGGTTCTATAGTGTATCCATAGATATAAGAACTTGACTAAACGCAGCATGCTATTAACAGAGGATTATCCCAAATTATACGACACAGTAAATGAATAAAAAGCAGAGCTGTATTCAGAAATTTATAAATACATTTTGAAAAATAACAACAAAAATATGATATACATCTTAACAATAATAATACAAATTAACATAAATAAATGTAATATTCAATAAATTATTATTACGTCTTAATTATAGACAAAATGTCTCTTGTCTTTCCCGCTAAGAGCATTACAAATGTACCTGAATACCGCCACTACTAGTAGTTTATGGCCTCTCCTGCTGTGAAGGGTACCACCCTACCTATTAAGGAATCATGTCAAGTTCTTATATCTATGGATAGACTATACGCAGAGGGAGTTAGGGTCTACATTGAGGTAGGTCGGCGGGCCAAGGGCCAATATCTGTTCGCTGGAATGTTACCTGCATTTCGAAAGACCCTCATTTCAGTGGCAAAGTAAATATTCACAACTCGTTCGCCTTCCATTCGACGAACAAGAAAAGAAAAACTTGGTGCCGTTTGAGAGAGAAATTGAAAAATGTAATATTTATATATTCACCAGCACGATGCTTTTGAACTTTTGCACTTCCAGGAACGTACTGGAAGAGATTTCGAAACGATTGTAATTGTTCGATACTCCGTTTTGCATACATATCTCTTGGAAGCAAACGTGGTAAAATTGGGTGTGTACCTTATTTCCCGATCATATTCCTGACTACTTGACTTGTAATAATTAGTTTATTGACGGTACTATATGCTACAGCTCGGTACTGACTAGAGCATTCGTGCGCGCACGAACGCCGTACGGGTAAAATAGCTCAAGTCAGTACAGGGTGAATTTGGTATTGGCGTACGTTTGTGCGCGCACGAATGCTATCCATCGCTTGTCAGTTTCTGCGAAAACATCAATGAAATAGCGCTTATTTTTCTCTATTCCTATAACATTTTGTTACCCACCACGGTTTCTTCTTTTTTTATTAGCATACGTATTACTATGTATGCTGCACTTGCCAAAGCAGCATTATTTTCCGCCATTTTGTACACTAATAATTTGCATGAATAATAATTAATGCGCACAGGGTGAGCGAGATTTTACGCGCACGAACAAGAAAGTTGTGCGTACAAAAATTTTAACCCGCATGAACGTTCGTGCGCGCACGAATGTTCTAGTCAGAACCGAGCTTAACAATACAAATTCTTTGTGATATTTCAATAGATAACTAGACCTAAATAAAATTGTAACCCTGTTCACTACTAATCTCAAGAATGAATCCCAATAGCCGTACCGGGCGTGCAATATTCCACTGTATAACTTCTCAACATTCCCAAAGGCACATATTGCAATTTCGCTCGGATTTATTATAATTCTTTATTTATGAAATTAAGTGTTTCTACTCCGGATCGTGGAAAAAGTAGTATGTACACCTCGGCAGAAACCACCATTTTTCTCTCGATGTATTTGCAGCTCTCAGGATACATAACATAACGTTTCTCTCCCTTGGTGTATAATGTACTATATTACGAGTCAAGTGGCCAGGAATATGATCGTGGAATAGGGTATAGAATATGAAACCTTAAGAGTTTTGAACATGCGGTTATATTATCTGTATGCTTTTAAGCCGGGTAATCCTGAAAATATGCCCTGGATTCAGGTAAAACCCTGGGCACTTACAATTGGCTACCTGGTCTGAACAATAACGTTATTTATTTGTGAGATCATCCCAAAATTTAGTGATGACAACATAACATTGCTATTTGAGAAACATGCTTTGATCCTTATTTAACTATTTCTGAAACATCTCTTTTGTTTCATTAATCCTGAACTAAGAATACTGTTACAAATTTTATTGCTCCATAAAGCCCCTCACATGTAGTTATCAGTATATTGGGCGACCCTCTCGCCCAATCATATAATAAAAAGTCATTAATAACTTCAAATCTTAAATTCTGCGTATATTCCTTTATCTTTGGTTTGCTAAGTTAAAATTTTCCAAACGGCATCACTGACTGGTGATTTTAATTATTCAATGCACACTTTAGAATGTTGTTTTATAAAACACGTTGATTAACATTGTCCTTCATTATCATTTTATTGTAAATGTGTCACACATTGTATCAAAGATTATTATCGATACGTGGTCAATACAAGTGTTTGGCCTCACCAATCTAGGACAAGCACCAATGGTAAACAAATGCTTGTTTGAAATGCGAAATGAATCCTAACTAAATGTCATCCAATCAGAATATGACCATCTCGAACTAATTATAATAATAAGTTAAAAGAGAAATTACTTGTGGTTTTATGATTGTTAAAAAGTAAAAGCCGTACTAACATATGCTAAATATGTAATTAGTTCTTACTAATTATTATAACAATATGTTAGGTATCTACCAGACAGATTCTTTCTTTTGTATAAGCAAATCACAAATGAATGTTTAGCGCTCAAATATAAATCTTCATGTTGAAGAAACTCGGACAAGAGTTATTGGTCCGCCGACGAAGATTATTCTCAACTATTATATTCAAACCACATTTCTCGGGCCTTAATATTTAAAGACTACACGTTTTGTTTTTCCGTCTGCTTTTGATAACGTATAACCGTTTTCTAGATTCCAAAAGCCATTTTCATATTTCACACTGTCACAGCCCGCCCCGTTATGAATAATTTTTCAATTTTCCCGTACAAGAAAGCAGAAATGTTTCAGACACCGTGACAGGAGCCGAACATCATAGTTTTCAAAGTTGAAATGTGAGTCTGCAACATGGCGAACATATCTATAAAAAGTTAGCACAAGATGATATAGGTAAAAATCTGCATGTATTGATTTTATGGAAATATTAAGTAACACAGTGTGGATTTTAAAATTTGTTTTCTAAAGTACGTACTGAAGGTTCAATTTAGAGTGTCTCATATCATGTGAACTATGAAACATTGACAGTGACAAATGCGACGATTTTAGTTTAGTAAAACAGTTCAAGCACGTACGCTCTTCAGATCTCGCAGAGACTGACCACAGCCTGGAGACTTGCACAAGAAGACACTGGGAACATCATGTAACAGAGTGTTGTGTGGATGATGGAGCACACGCGAACGTAAAAACGAGGTTTGTGGGACAATGATCGACCCGATGTTCAGCCTGAGGGAACTAGCATTACCTAACACAACCCACAGTGTCTACATTGTGGACGCCACTGGCATAGGTGAGAGCGGCTAGTCATGAAAGATTACACGCCCTTAGCTAAGTCATGGGTGGAGAACACGAGGGTTTATACACGGGGACGCATTTCGTAAAACTTTTTCCTCGCACTGACAAAAATATAAGTGTTTTTAGTAGAATAAAATAGAATAAAAATGTTTTCACTGGATTGTATGAGTTACAATGTGAAATAAACCTGTTTGAAAAATTGAACCGGGAAAAGTTAGAACGTTACACACATCTGGACCCCTCGACGTGTCTACGCCAATGATTAGAGTAACTCTCACGGCCCTTTGGGCGCAGGTTGCTCAGAACGCTATGAATTATTATCAAAAGTTTCTGAAATCTCCCGAGGCCCGAGAAATATGAAGAGAAGTGATGATGAAAATATTGCAGCGGAAAAATGTAAAACAATTTTTGATTTCTTTTACGCCATATGCCAACTGATGAAATATGTATTTCGTTTTGTAATGTGTATAAAACGGCATAAAATGTTAATAATTTGCATACATTAGCATACATGTGTCTGTTACATGGTAATTACACGTGTACAAAACATTTAAAAATCGCAGCAGTTTCGAATAATCAGCTGCTTTCACATAAGTATACGATTCTACGGCAACCAACGAAAAAACCATCTACTGCAGTGAAAATGTGCACAGCACGCTAGATATCGGTAGAGTAAGCAACACGCGACCAGGAGAAAAATGTCGACATTCATTTAAAACATTTTCTGCATTTTACTTTCATAAATATTTTCATTTTTCCTTTCTCGTGAGATTGTTAGCATTCAGAGTAATGTAGTGTACAGTTAAGTGGAATAATTATCATGTATGTTTGTTTGTACATTTAATTGATTTACCGAGAATAACTATATTAACTAAATATAAAAACATACCTTGAGTTTTGTTTAGAAGAAAATAATCTTTATCGACGAAGTATGCATTACTCATATAAGGTAACACATCACGCATGATGAAAGAATCTAGAAATGTCGATTGATGTGAAAATATTCCTACGTGAAATGGAAAGTGTACCATATTAGGGTTACATCAAACATTAGATGCATCTGTCTGCTTTGTAAGTGGAACGAAAGATTACAACAAAACGTCAGATGCACAACGGCAGAATCTGACGTCGATCATAGATTAAAGTCATTTTATATTCGATGAGAACAGCCTGAGGCTAGAAAACGAGAGTGCGAATTATAAGACAATTAATCCATCTTCCTGTCTCGCAGTATCATTACTGACCAATCATCATTAAAACATATGAAAATCATACCGGGTGTCTCACCGAAATGTAGTAACAGTTGTAGTTATATGATTATGAAAATGTTCGTATAATATAACCAAGAAAAAAATTAACATTGGATTCCCTATTTCATTGGGACATCCGGTATGTATCATAACATAAAGTAATTTGTCTTACTTGTTGACAGAATACGTAGAAGATACTGCGGGAAATACCAATAATTATTAAAGCCAGATTATAAAACATGTGTAATTTAAGCGTAATTAAATTTAATCGGTTTGTCATTGAAAAATATTACAGTAATAAACGAGTGAATAAAATTATTATGAACGCCCAATGTTCAGACAATACGCAATACACGTGTCATGCAACCAAACCAGCGGTATTGTAAGTTTGATATTTGAACCAGGGATTTATGAATATAGACAACCAGTTATACTCTAGTGTTGTGCAGTAGTTTGCAATAATGATTGGACTTCATATTCCTTGTATATGCAACCAAACTAACATATAAGTTAGTAAATACAGCCTACCATAAAATGCCAAATTTGATATTACAGTAAAATAATACTTATTTTTGATTTATACTATTCAATTTTGAATAATATATTATTAGCGAAATGTTATTAAATATTACTTATATGATAAATTATCCAGTTTCTGTAAATATATGCTAATAACATGACTTTATTTTCGATGTTAAAAGTTTGCTATATGTGTATATGCTTGCACTTGAATGCCGATTTCCAGTGTGAAAATATGCACACTCCCTTTTCGTAAACCAATACACCAAGGTCGACACAAGCAATCCACGATTTAGAAAGAGACAACATTGTGCAGGTACAGTTACCTGTGTACACACACAGCACAACACTCCTAGTACCCACGCGTCACGATTTACCTGCCGCCGCCGTCCCGTGTCACCCCGCTGGCCCCTTTCATCTCTATGTTCGCCGATAACCCGGCTCGACCCACACAGCCAGCCAACCTGTCCGCTGTTTAAGATCGCAGCTAGCTGCGGCGCGCCAAGCAGCTGAGTCAAACAATAGAGCTAGAGTATGCTATGTACACGGTGGACAGTGTCAGTCAGTGACCGCGTGCCAGTGCCAGTGTGTTACTACAAACAAAACAGCAAACAATTGTTGTTGTGACAACAGTGAACGGTAACCATGGGCACCCAGCTACAATCGACGACGGTGGACAGTCTGCCGAAACAGTTTGTAACGGCGATGCGAACGCTATTTGACATAATGGACGACAAGCGTACAGGTTACGTGAACTTCGCGGACATCGAGAACAGATGGCAAGATGACGGAACAAAGGGACTGCCCAAGGGAGTGATCGAAAGTCTTCAGAAGGTGACACCGCCCAACGGGAAGCTCAGTTTTGAGCGATTCTGTGCGGGCTTGAAGATTTGTCTGTTAAGGAATCAGGTGGAGAGTAGAAATCCGAAACGAGTGAGTGATACGCAACCAAACAGACCACCATCAGCTCCGCTATTAGATCTGGACTCGCCGCCCAAACAGAATTGGACCAACACGGCTACCGTACGGCCGAATGTGATTTCGCAACAACGCACTTTGAGTATGCCACAGTTGGTTACGAAAAATGGCCAAGCCGATCAAGATCTGTTAACGTACGATCAGAAATCAGTGCCAAACACGAATAAAACACTGTATGGGCCGCCGAAACCACCACGGTCCAATCCTGCCTTGGATCGACCCACGTCCGATAGGAATATGGACCGGGCCGAGATCCGAACTGCACTGCAGAATTGGCAAATCGGTCTGATGATGAACGAGGATAAATCCACTGGCAACAAAGCTACTGGCTACAATGGAGCCCTGGTGAGAGCGGGCCGGAGTTCAGGAGATGGTAAACCATCGGGACAGATTGATATGCAGCCGGGCGGCGTGTACCAGAAGAAGCCCAACGTGCGGAGACGAGAACCCAGGAGACATACGTTGCAAAACGGAATTGACTATAACATGCTGAAGCGAATGAAACAGATCGAACAAGAGAAGGACGTATTGATGCAAGGGTTGCAAGCGATCGAGAAGGCGCGGGACTGGTATTTGAAGCAGGTGGCATCGGTGCAAGAGAAGATGAAGTATCTTGGTCGAATGGGATCGCATATGGTAAGCAAATTGCGCTATAATCAATTCCATTGTTTTATTTGCCCATTCTGGTGTGCAAACTGTGCTGACTTATTTACCCAGTTCTCAAGTTCTTTCTTCGGCATTAAAGCGTTAGATCAACAAATAATCCAAATAGAGAAACGACTCGAATGAATAGAACAAAGATAGTTGCCAATTTTCCAGGCTCTTGCTTGCTATAACATCGCATGTAGTTGCACGCGTTTGCTTGCAATGGTGGAATGAACCAACCAGCCAACCGACATGTCGACAGTTAATTCACTCAATGTTCATTTACTTCGTTCGCAATGATAAATACACTCGCGCAAAATGAGAGCAAAACGAAAGGCGTTCACACACATGTTACGTACGTTGGTTGAAATGTAAACTATGCGCAATAATGCAGCATGTCATGTGACTCCAACTATCAAGTTTTATGTTATTAAATATTAATGAGCTGTTTAAGAACCAGCGTTAATGTTTTAATACACTCGCTAGACCAAGTACAAGAATCGTACATTACTTTCAAGTTGATCTTTTAAATGATATCCATAAAATTCTACAAGGAATATTATTTTATAAACACATTTATCTATAACGTTATTAAACTTATCCCGATTAATTTAATTACCAATTGTTTGCATTTGGGTCATAGATGTTCTCTTGTAAACATTGTTTAATTAACAAGCGGCTAGACCTATGTTTGAACTCGGAACAATACCATCCATTACGGTTCTGTTAGCAAGTCGCATAAATAATTTATCCGAAATACATCGCGTTAGCAATACGGTACCACTAACGTTATTGTGCACAATGAGATGACCCGTATTCGCTAGGGAGTAATTCAGGATACGCCTGGGAACAACTCTTGTAGCGGAGGTCATGCGTGGAAAATCGCATTAATAATTGTTTACCTAACTAATGTGGGTCATCAGAATGAACTTTTGCCCTGTTACTTTTACATAATAGCCATATATGTGTAACGATAGTTTCACATTCTAATGCACTGCTGAATAAAGTGTGAATGAAATGCGTAGTTTTAACGGGAGTACGCTTTTGTTTTAGATGAATTATTGTCACTACATAGACGAATCCGGTTTGTAAGGCAGAGATGAATATTTAAATGTAAATTGTTCTTGTGACTTATATAATTGCACAACTAGATAAGAGTAAAATACAAGACTGCATAAATATGAACACAAATATTATTCATATATGTATCCAGCCAAACAGCAAGTTTTTTACTGAATTATTTATCGTTACATGTAAAATGTATTCTGCGTAATCGTTTGTTTGCAGTTATCATATATCTTAGCAGTATTTAACATATGTTAATCACGTCATATTAACATCTCATAAATATACGTATGTAGGAACACTGGACTGAAGCCCAACAGGAACGGTTAGAACTTCAACGGGCACGAGTATTAGAAGTAAACAGACATCTCCTCATGCTCACTGACAGCTGGGAACGTGGTGGACTTCCCATGCATATGAACTTGGCTGTACACCACAGTCCGCATCATGGTACCTCTGCTCCAGGCCATGGTGATGGTATCGTGTCCAGGTTGAAACAACAGAACCACTTACTTACAGAGGTAACGCAGAAAATAGTAATATTAATTTGACAGAACTAACACTAAACGATTGATTGCATACACTAACGACATCTGTGGTCAACTAGTGCAACTGTTTGACAGCCCGCGAAACACTGATATTTGAATAATTCTATTTCTTTTTAGGAAGTGAGCCAGAAAAGTGAGAGAATAACCATGTTGGAACGAGAGAAAGCATCACTTATTCGGGAACTGCTTCAAACAAGGGCGCCACGGTCGGGTCAAGAAGAAGCGGTATTTTAAATTTTACTTTCTGATGTGATACGAAGTTGCCATTATGATGAACAAACTTAATAGTTCAATATCCCGTAATGTACCTGATGTTCATTTCATAATTAACAGGAGAAGTAGGCATACGTTCCTGACCGCATACATTTAAGATTTGTAAAATGCGTATCTAGAACAATAAGTAGCATATCTAGTGACTTTTATCATTTGATTGTACATTATGGGATATTAAATGTAGTTCATTATTAAAGAAAAATTTCTACTTTGTGATAAGATGCATTGCCGTAATCGATAAATGCTATTAGATTATGAATATATATTTTTAAATAACAAGTAATTCTTGCCGATAATACCTAATAAATGTTACCTTTTATTAAAAAAAATATTAATATGAAATATAGTAACAATTTATATTTTACACATCCTATTCAAATATTGAACAAGGAAATTGTATGAGAAAGGTATAGTAATTAATTAATGATATAATAAAATAATAACCTTACTTATGTTGTATTTAATTTGTGTAAAAATACAATAAAATAGGGTGCTAATTAATGCAATTAGAGCAAGGTTTATAAAATATACATATAAGTGTAATATACGAAACATATATTGTAATAAAATACACAATCAGATATTAAAAACATCGTTTATATTTGTCAGATTTAAGCGTATAGATTTCATAGTTACTACTTATTTATTTATTTTTTAGTGTTTCTCTAGGTTCCCAATGAATTCCATCGTGTGGCAGCTCAGAGACAATATAAGCAGATAACCAAGTCCAGGGCCAACGCTTGCCGAACACCATTTCAATATTACGCACTCGTCCATAATCATAGCCATCGATATTCAAGTTATTTTCATGTGTAACTTGTCCCGTCAACATTAAACTCACGTGGTACCATGTCAGAACGCTAGCAAACACCATAGCAATGACAATCAACAGAAACAATAGCAAATATAATTGTGTTACGGTATTTTCATAAAATAACATAGCCAGCGGAAAAACAACCTTCAACAAAGTTATTTTCCTTTGAAAATCCACAAGATTACATACAAAGAAACAGTTGAAATAGGTAGAGTACGCTGTTGCTATGGTAACGTAAATAAGGAACATTATGAAATATCTGCTGTTGCTGTGTCCAATACAACAGCCGCTGAATACACAGTGGTGATCTCGTTTTAAGATGCAAGTTTGACAGGTGTCACAGTGCCAGGATCGCGGTGGCACTATACACTCACATACTGGACAGAATCGCCATTCTGGGTGCAGTTCTGCAGGCATAACATGTCCTTTCACACTTGTATCCACAACAACCATAGCCAGTAAGTTCGTTATTAGGTTCATAGTAATAAAACTTCCACAAATAAAGTGCAAACTGTACCAGAAACTCCACATGGTATAGTAACTGGGCAGCACTACGAATAATTCAAACCAATACACACATGGTATGAACAGCAACACAAATCCGAAACAAGCAAAGTCTATATAAGTACGAGGTAAAATATTTTTTCTTAAAATCATTTTTGAAATGATTTCTCAGTGTACTAAGTAAACAAGTTTGTACGTACGGAATTTCTAGGTTATATTGTGTCTTATTTATATGGATTGTCAAAAAATGTGCAGCCGCTAGCGACATCTATAAAATTCATTTAGTTCCAGAGAAAAAGCGCTACAATCGCACAACAGTTGTCAACGTTGGGTATATGTGGTTGTGAAGTGTCAAGTGATGGGTGTATAAAATGTCTCGTATGTGTTTTTAAACATGCAATATGTTTATAAATAAAATATATTCAACACAAATATGGGTTCCAGAATTAGGTAGGCCTTCAATTCATTTCTCATTCAGTGACAATCAGCTAGAAAAGTGACCTGTCAAAATCTATGAAATGTATCACACAGCAGATTATATTAATTATAATTACAAATTAGGGTTCTTTAATTAAATTTTCACTGAACATTTAATTTATTATTTAAAATGTGAACTTGTACTGTGCATTATAATTATTTCTAACCTTGTTTTTGATTTAGCGTACTAATAAAATCGGTTATCTCGAATATTTTTTGTGTATATAATCAGTAGAACAACAATAGATTAGCAACAAAATAACTTTTCTAATATACGGTAAATTATATTGTATGATCCGAAATGTTCATTGGTGAATAAAACCAAGTGTTTTTTTTTTCTGGCATAGGGAAAACGTGAAACATTTCTTTGAGTGTTTCTGCGAAGTGGTGCCAAAAACAGAGGACAAAGATGCATGGATTATACAACAGTTCCCTGATACGTACAAGGACCAAGAAGTGTTGAGGTCCGTGCCGAAATTCGCATATCCGTGTCATTTTGAAAAGTAAGTGATACAAACCGAACATCCGTTAATAATTATTACATAAATACCGTTACTTCCTTATCCATATAAAAACATGGATTCACCGCCTACTATTTATATTTCCTAGTGTTCTGTCATTCATACACAATTAGAGTTGGGAAAAGTGAAACAAAAGAATTATATATAACAACTTTGAGAAAGAACATTGTTTGAAATGTTTGTCTGTTGATACCTATTTCTATTTATCTGTGTTTAATAGCAAATATTTTAGTCTAAAATTCAGCTCTTTCAAATATTATCTCAATATGACGATGGTATGTTTAGATAAGCGAGACGAAATAAAATGGGTACATATTTGTTTATTGCGCGCTATATTATCACAATTCTGCGAAAGAGCTCGCCTAATTCAATAGAAGGAACAAATACAATGAAATTCTTATGGGAAATAAACAGTATTTTTTGATTAAAAATTACATACAAGAATCGTAAATCTATTTTGTTAGTCACAGAAAATACTTTTCAAAGTTGAAACTTATGATTCAACTTTTTGACAGGTATCAGAGTCATTTTCAAAAACTAAAATAAGTGTATTTTTCTTATAACTTTCTCGGTCTAAATAAGAGTTAAGTTTTTTGTGACATTGACAAGATAAAGTATGTATATTTATAATTACGTGCACGTCCGAATACAGTGATACTCAAACAGTTTTATTCTTAATTTCATTTATACGTACTGATAATAAATTATGTTGCAAAAATTATGTGAAGAATAAATTTTTAACTTAAAAGGTGGAAATGAATTTTTTATCCCATCTTGAAAAACTCTCGCCATAAAACGTGATTCATTTCAATACGATAGAAATATTGCTACATTAAAGTGTTACCTATTTATTGAGCATATCGAATCGGTCTAATTTGTATGCTGATTCATCAAATCATGAACTTTCAAATTGGCGAATGTTAAACAATCATTGCATAGTGATATTGTTATTACTACTAATTAATGATGACATTTTGAGTGTGTCTGGTAAATTCTATGTCTGCACTAACCGTGACCGAGAATATTAACATTTTATAACGAATGAAATAAACTACATGTAGATATCTAACAGGCAGAGGATATGAGCTGCTTCCAACTGTTCTTGCACCGCATTACATTTGAATGTCTAATGAACGAGTAACTGACTCATTTATGGAGGAGGTAGCACTCCTTTTCTTCCGAAGGTTGTATTTGTAGAGGGCCCTGTCACCTACCTACAATTCCTTTCCTTGAACCCTTACTGGTTGTAGAAATAATTTAACCAAGTCCGTTTCTGTAATCAGTATTTCTACATTTATCATTCCTACGCAAACACGGCACACATTGAATCACTTTCTCGGAAGGAAGATCAGGTATTGGTTTCCCAGAAACAACACATGTGTATTTGTTTTCTAATGACGTCATTTCGCTAATAATTTTTTCGCAAATCAGAAACTAGATACATACATACAAACATCACGTATACATCACGTTGTCCTTGGTTGCATTTCGAAATTACGAAACACGTAACAATGTTGTCTGTCATACAATACACGTCTGTGCTCTGTTTACTTGATGTTTTGCTACAGATGTGCTAAGTACAATAACAGCAATGATTGGCAAACGCATGTGGAATAAGTAATCCACGGGATTTTGTAATTAAAATATTTGTACAAATAGAACATTATGCAGAGAGACCTTATATGTATTTTACATATGCATAGTATAGTTGCCAATTCATTCGAATCAGTATTACAACGTAAATATCCGATGAATAATTACATCACACATGTTATTTTGCGTGTTCATTCATGTAATACACACCTTTGATTGCTCATGATATGTGAGTTAATTAGTTTATAATCGTCCTGCGCTAATATTTCACTGTTAATCATACGTTTCTTATTTGTCTACAGTAATATAGTACAACACTATTCTTTCGTACTGACGGATATCGAATCAAAATGGACGTATGGATTCTGTCGGCACGATCCGAAAACAGAAACAGCCCTTGTCGTACTCAGCTATCTTCCCTGGCATCAAGCGTTTTACAAGTAAGTACAACAGGTTTATAAACTTATTTAGTTCACAGCACAAGGCTGTAGAACAATTATATTTAAAAATATTCGAATACTCGAACATCTATATTCCCAATGGCCATAACGATCTATGGATTATTTATTATGAGTTTTCGAACTAGACATATCTTAATCTTGAATAAATATTTTACTTGTTTATATCCTTTGGGAGTTATGAGAAAATACAGAATGTGTCACACCTATGAAACAATATTGTTTGTTTAATCAGCTGGCTGATAAAATAACTATAGAAATATTACGTCATCAATTAGAGGCATTCATATATTGGAAAAAAATAAGTATAACTAGGAAATGAGATTATAGATAAGCACGTTTATTTATTTTATTTTACATATAAATTAATACGTAATATTTAATGATACTATTATATACTATTGTATTTTTGTTATTCACAGATTTTTAAACAATATAGCAGTACTCTTGCACAGCCCTCGATCCGAGGATTTGCGAGACTTTTTAAATGCAGTATACACCAGAAGAGTTCCTGAACCCGGCTCTGTATTCGTTGTACCCTTTAATAAAGGGGAAAGTGTAAGTACACAATGTGCTAGTCCTACTCTGTGCGTGGAAACGCGACTAACAAATAAACATTACTTAATTGGTTTGGCAGTTGCAGTATGTGACTGTAACAGCACTCAATTCTAAATCGGTACCACTCGAAATAATATTAACCCCTTCGTATTTAACACGTACTATTAAAAAAAAAACACACGTCAGGAATGTTTGATTGTTTTTTTTAGCTATTTTAAGTGAGTAAAATGAATGAACTTGAACTTCTAGTTCTAAAAATAGTAGATATTGATTTAACTTGGGTAAATAAAAGGAAATACCTTAATCGAAATTCAATAATATTTTCTTCTTCATCTACTCATTTTTTGTATTGTCCAATACTAAAATAACTTTGTTATTATAGCGCTAAACTAACATACACTGCAAACCTGAATAACAATTAATGTTCTTCAAATGACAGTTGAATATAACCTAACTTTTCAGACATTTACTTGCGAATGTCCGGACAGATATAAGCTACCCAGTATTCCTGAGAATGTAAGTTGTAATAATCGTATATCGCACATACATATAATTTAACTTGTATTTGATCACTTTCAGCGTAATTTAACAGAATATTACAATGCAGTCGACGCTAACATTATGATGGTGATATTCGCGTCCATGTTGAACGAGCGACGAATCATATTCACGTCACGGAAACTCTATCGACTAAGCGCATGCGTACAGTCAGCCAATGACATCATTTACCCAATGATCTGGCAACATATATTCATACCTGTGTTACCCAAAGCGCTCGTAGACTATTTACTAGCACCGATGCCATTTTTAATTGGCGTGCCGTATGAAATGTTAAAAGTAAGTTGCCATTTTATATCTTAACCGTATAATGTAGTTAAAATATTGATGATGAAATATTTAACTTTTAAAATTATCTACGTGAATAATAAAAGACTTTTAATGTATAATGAAAGAGAAAAGTTTAATGCTGTACTCATTCACTCAGGTCAATTACCTGTTTTAATTAACTCTGATGAATGTGACATTTGTGAATAGGTAATTGTGAACGTTTTTCTCACAAGTTGTTCACTAAAAGCCCAATTCACACGGTATTATTTTCCTACGTGGATTGGTAAACATAGTGTATGTTTGTATCGTGTTTCAGACGGTCCATAAACCTGATATCGGCGAGGTTGTCATACTGGATGCAGACGCCAATACAGTTGAATCACCTTTCGATGATTTGAACAGTCTTCCACCGGAAATTGTGAGTAAATTTCATTGATAACAAACACTGTGACTCATTTTTGTATGACGTATAGTACAGGTCTAGTTTCTCCAGTTAAAGAATCGACTGACTCATTTCTATATCGTACTATTTACTATAAAATTAACCGTCTAGTTTCACCGGCGAAAGTATACTACACCAGTGACGCTCAAAAGTGTGTACTGTATTCTCTTTCGGATGGAATTATTTTTTCTCTGACTTTGTAGGTTAGTTCCTTGAAGAGACAATTACGGAATCGTGGCACGCTGCTTGGAGATGGCGTGTCCCGAGCGTTTCTGCGTGCCCTGGTGCAACTGATTGGCGGTTACAGGGACGCCCTGAAGTTTCAGCAGGGTGAAGAGATTACGTTCATTGAAAAATCTTTCATCGAATCACGTCCGGCGACCATGCAACCATTTTTACGTAAAATGTTACAATTACAAATATTTCAACAAGTATGTGTCTAATGATAATTACGATAGTAGTCGTAACGTATAATTACTCTCGTCTTGTTTAATTCTCCAGTTCATCGAGGAAAGATTGCAAATGTTAAACAAAGGCGAAGGATTCACCGATGAATTTGAAATGGAAGTGCATATTTACTCGGAAAAGTCTAGTTCGAAAATGAAACAACAGTACAAAGAGTGGACGAGTACAATGCGAAAAGAGGGCACTGCATTCTTCAAGAGCGTCAAAGATAAGGTACAGTATTGTATTTAATTATATTTGCTGTTTGGGCTTCGTTTAGAAAAAAACAAATTAGTCTTGTATTCTGCTAGTCGTCTTGAAAGGTAAGCGTGTTTTTTGGGTGATCTTTTTTTTTGTAAGTTTGTCGTTGTGTTGTAGTGTTTACCAAAATATTTGTTCATATTTTTAAAATAATCACGATTTGAATGAAGCACAGATACGGTTAAATAAATTAAATAATATTTATTTCAAGACGACTGCAGTTTTTAGTTCTTTTTCTTAATGTTACATCAGTTTATTTCATACAAGTTTCATTTTGACGTTTCAAATCTTTTTAGTTCTAACCTATAAAGTTGTATACGCAATGCTCGTACTAGTAATTAAAAAAGTCGCGTTCTTATTTGAAGAGTTTTCAGTGTTTGTTTGTTGCATATTTGTCGTTTTTTCTTATTATTGTGACTAATTCACATGCATTGTGTGTATATATACAGTTATATAATTGTGTCATTATTGTAAAGGCTTGTTCACACACACACACACACCACACCACGTTGCTTGTCATTCTTAGTGCATTGTTTTTGCTTTTACAGGCGAATCCCGCTGTCAAGACCGCAGTGAAATCGGTGAGTGGTGCTTTTGGGATTTTTCGTTTGCTCCTTCCGCCCCGTGCAAGTAAAAGATCATAGATTTTAGTCGTTCAAACATCCCTAACACTTAGACATTACCCTTCAAATTGTCCACATATATTTATACTTTTGTATTTAATAAACGGGCTAGTGAGATAAAAAAGAGGTTACATTTGGTTGTGACTTTAATGAAATATTGTTGTTTTTTCCCTTTATATATTGATGAAGGAATTCTTAATTCACGTCTTCTAGAGATCTTATTGTGTTATTAATGATTAATTAAATGACTGACACTTTTGAGTATTGACATATTTATTTATGTATTATTTTATATCATATTTATTTGTGCTCGATGTTTCTAAACACATTTATTTTGCAATAAACTAATTCTAATTTATATATATTTTTTAAAATTTATTTATTTTAATACCTTCAAACTGTTATTTAATATTCCTTTTATTTTCGATCAACAATATTAATAATTGTAAGCACAAAATAATGAATTGTGATTGAAAAAATTGCTAGAAGTTTTTTTTTTTAAATAATATTGTGCAGTATATAGTTTTCATTATCGTATTTTGCTTAGCAAAGAAAATATAAAACTACTTTATTTAGGTAAAAGAAGGCGGTAAAGGCGTTAAAAGTGCGTACAAAGGATTACGTTCGAAATTCCGAGAGAGCCAAGGACCTGAGTACTTAGAGGGCGGTATGAAAGTATACGTGGAGGGCAGTGACAAACCAAGATCAGCACCGAACTCGCCAACAATCAAACGACGACCCGTGACAACGTTCGGTGTACCGAAAGCGTCGTACCGAAAGGAGAGAACATTCATCAGTACGGCGGAAAGGTAAATGAATAACGCTGATTGTATTTGTAATTTGATTACATTTGTGTATCTATGTAACAGATCTTACAGTCCGTTAAGTCCTGGTTCAAATCCATGTTCACCAGACACTCCAGACAGATCGCACACTGTAACGCCAGGCTTGGAGATCCCTACAATGGATCTACTGACAGAAATTAAGGATCTGTTACAGTTGCATCCTGATGAAATGTTATCAAAAGATTCTCCACCAATTGATCGATCCGTATGTATTGAAGCTTGCTTAATTCATTGTTGTTGTAGTACATTTAGAGATGTGTGTGTGTCTCTTTCAATATTCAGTTTCATTTTCGTTATGTCATGTGGCTAAACATTCCTGTTATCATTTGTCATTAATCAGCTCTAGAATGTGTTCATATTTGTGTTGTAGCACGTCATAGTTTAAACAAGACTGTATTAATAACTAATTGTTCTATTAAAATAGGTCTTGTTTGAACTATGGATTTATCTGTTTCTGTGTTCACGGTAGCAATTTCCTTCCCATTTACAGCTTAAACCTGTACGCAGCTTAGAAAGCTTCAAGCACAGCTCAAGCACTAGTCCCGATGTTGACTGGGCGTCTACCTATCGCTCCCGAACAGGTGCTCCCGCCTTGTCACCCGCGCATCTCGTGCATCCTTTCTCACCCGATTCATTCGACACTGGTCCGCTATTGTTCCAGTCGTCGGATGATGTATTCACTACCTCGCCACCGGCCCCTACCGTCCCCCCAAGGCCTATGCCCTCCAAAGATCTGTTCGGGTCCGCGCCGTTTGTCGTTGGTGGCGGGCAAAACGAGAACGGGGACGCTGTGTTTCTTGTCGCTTCCGAGAATAGCATAGATATGGTTAGGTTATCGCCGCCGGCTCATTCGCCTAGACGGAAGGTAATTTGTTTGACAGTGCCGATAAAACAGTGTTCTGTATATTATGTTCTACACAGGGGAGCGTGTCACAATGACAATATGGCTTCTGTCTGTATCACATGTGACACACTCCCTTACTGTATAACCAAATTACGTAATAATATTCTCAATTAAATAATAGAAGGAAGACAAAACCGAAGACTTAATACGACTTGATTCCACCTCCTCGGATATCGATGATTTCGACCCGTTACTATCGAGAGATCGACACCACATATCCGATTCATCACCGGAGTCCGCACAACAGACTCCGATATTTACGCGGGGCCTATCGAATCCCCTGTACACATACTACGTGCCTAAAGGCCCGAGTAGCCTAATTAATGGTGGCCTGACCAATCACCCGCCCGATAGGAAACTTTCTGAACCAATGAGCAACGACCAAGACCTGCTGCAAGAGTACGGGTTGGACTTTAACCGGTTTAGTTTATCGTTAGGCAATACAAGTGCTTCCGCGAGCGGCAGTTCGACGAACTTTAATTCATTTCCAACGAGCAACAGTGCAAAGAACCAAACAAAATGGACAACATTCGACTAAACACTAATACTAACATTATAACCTAGTATTTTGTTGATACCTTAATGTGAAAGAAAGTATCAGATTTTGTTAGTTTCGTTTCTTTTCAATTTGGGCACACTATTGCGAACTGAACTTTGTATTTAATTAATTATTATTATGAATTCGTTATTCGAATTATTATGTACATATCTCTTGAAATATGTTTTATATATATAATATGTATATCTTTTAAAATATTTATTGCTACTTGAAGTCTTATAAATTGATATTAATTCATACTTATATTAAGAACATTTTGAATAATCGTATTTATTATAACAAATTATCTATTAATAAAATTATTTACTAATAATATTGCTCGATTTAATAAAGACAAATCTGATACTATTCTATAAATAAAAGGTGATACACAATATTTAAAAAAAAATCGTATAAATTTTGGCAACATATCAATGTTAAATGGAATATAATGATGTATTGAAATTATTGAAAATTTTCTACACTAAAAATGTGCGGTAATGTTCCGTACTGTATTTTATTATACACATATTAATTACATTATAATATATACTGAAACAATGAAAATATATTCAATCTGTCACCGAACTAGCCATTCTTCATTTAGTTTATTCACATGTTAGCGGTAAGTTGTTAGATATTATTTCCATTTTGTTATGTTTTAGTTATATTCACACACACACGCTATGTATATTTGTAATAATAATGATGTTGAGTTTTCTTCTTAGTTTCGTTCTCTATTTTTGTAACAAGTGTATATTTAGTTAGTAAGCAAACATGTCAGGTATAATGCCCGTGACACACCTATCATACAGCATCATACACCGTCATAGAAACTATGATGAAAAAAACAGAACGCATCCGTTTTTCAAACTAAAATGACAAATATAAACCCAAACTAACGTAAAATGAGACACAAAAGATACGTGTGAAATGAGACACCTTCGTTTTATCATATTACAGTATGATGAAAATAGAGGCGCCGCTATTTTTCATCATAGACGGGTGCGTTCTTTTTTTTCATCATAATCTGTATGACGGTGTATGATAGGTGTGTCACGGGCATAAGAGGAAAAAACAAATTCGATATAGTTAAATTATGTGCATATACACACTAGAGTTGTAACTGTGATACAATATTAAAAATATATACATACATATAGTGAATAAATAAACGAAAATTATATTATACAAACAATATGGCGATATTTTATTTACACAAATAGCTACTTACTTACTGCAAGTTTCCATATTTAGATCCAATACAAAGTAACTGACAGCACTGAACACGTCCCTGCTATTAGTAGTAATTAAATTAAATTCTTCTGGAAAGTTAAAATTTGTAGAAAATATTTAAATTAATTTTTAATGAAAGGTTATAAATTGTAGTAAATTACATTATTATAAAAAGTTAAAATTTTGATGATATATTTTGTTAAGTAAAACGCAGATGTTTTTAGCCCTTTTCAAGTCATATTTAGAAAATTTTAAGGCTTTTTAACGTGTTCAAGACAATTACATTTTTAGGTACAAAATTAATAGTTTTTATAATTATTAATTCTTGATGAAAAAAATAAGTTATAATGGCATTCTGAAAGAAAAAAAAGGAAAACTCGTTCAATTCAAAATGTTGTTAAGGTCCAAAATCAAAAGTTTTTGTAATTATTAAAAGAATGTCGACAAAAATAAACGAATTCGTCTCCGACTCATGAAGCTTCGCTGAATTTTAAACAAAAAATGTTCATTATAACAAAGATTTACAAAACAAAATCATTTTCTCTTTTGTTTTCTATTACCTGTTTGGGACAAATTGATATTTTTATTAATTATATTATAAAAATGTGTGAGACAGTTATGTTTTATCATATTTTTTATAGAAAACATACCATTTATAATAAAGTCATGAAATCTACTGAGTGAAAGGTGAAATCAGTTACGATTAGTACAAATGAATCCAAAAATTCTTTGATCCCTTAATAAAAAATTTAAGGATTTTATAACAAAATGTGTAAACCGAAGAAGCGCGAGATGGCCCGAACGAATCAGTTCTTATAGTTGTAAAACACGAGCCAGGATACCGGCAGTTGCCGGCGGTAATCAGAAGCAGTCAGAAGTATGGCTACAGATGTAATGGCGGATATAACATGATGCATAGTTTGGCATGGTGTTGTTACTGTTATAAAGTATAGCATATACATATAACAAAATTAAGTTTCATAATCATAAATTGATCTTTCGAGCGCGGATATTTATTCACATAAGCAAGTGAATAAATACATAGTGACAACGAGATACTTATTAACATAAGAAAGTGAATACTCATACAAAAGAAGATACGTCGCAACGAGACTGAACGAGTACAGCAACGTAGCATATATAACAGCTGCTCCAATATACAATTTCGAGGAAAGAAAAAGCAAGGTAAGTGAGAGCATATTCTTTCTATAAACAAATCCTGACCTAGGCACATTCGTACTTATATGGAGGTAGTACGCACCATGGAAGGACCAATCAGAAAAAAAGAGATGCGATCAAAGCAAAAGTCTCGTTATTTTCAAATCTTTTAAAGGAAGTAAAACATGTATGGACCGTTTCAGAAGATCATGAATTAAAAGAAGCAAAGAAAATAGAGTAGCAAATGAGAATTAAAAACATGGAGAATATGTTGCAAGAATTTGAAAATATTCTGAGTGAAATTGAAAGTATGTCAGAGAATTTCGAAGAGCAATTAATAGAGCGGGAAGTTTTGCATAAAATCTTTACAGTAAGTTGATGTTGGTAATCAAGAAGATTTTAGAACAATCTATTGAACATTAGGACTTGTTAATGGGAAATATTCACATTTCTTTTTCTATTTTTTTTTCTGAATCTGTGTACGTTAGTGAAAGTCGGTATTATTAATTTACCTCCCAACCGAGAAACTGAATCCTTAATTTAAAATCCTCCTTCAGCCATAATAATAGGTTTGTTCGAGCAACTGTCCGAAATTATCATGGACTGTCAGGAGCATATGCAACAAAATTTTAGCGTTCAAGCCATAGATCTTATGTATACTACTGGACGTGTTATGCGAAGGATCAAGAGAGAGAGAGAGAACAGTGGCAAAGTTCATAGTGCGCAAGCGCAATGTTGCAGCACGAAGATCGTGCAATAATTCAAATTTTAAAAGTTCAAGAGGTGCAAGTAAATATAGTTCAAGAAAAATTTAATTCAATTAACCAATTCTGAATCAGCGTGTTCTCTTCACTACATTAAACCCATGGCTACTATTGGTACAACTATGTGATGATCTTGTTTACTTTCCAGGGGATACCGGATTGCTTATTAAGATCACCACGTTTACAATTAAATATTTATTTAATTTTTGGATTCGTTGCTCGGTTTAATAGTTAGAACTAACCACTTTACTTGTTAAACTTGTGTCTTTATTTAATAATCAGCAGTACAATAGTTGATCACTGGTTTTAACTTTACTTTTAATCGAATGGAAGCTTTTTAGTTGAATTTGATGTGTTTGTTCTGGAGGCTGAAGACGGACTCTCTATTGTTGAATACTGGTATGTTTTACGTAAGCTCGGTATAACAAAGAAGGAGCTTACTCTGCGATTTTAGTGGGAACCGTACAATAAGCAACTCGTGTGTTAGCTCTTGCTTCATTCCATGAAAATAAAGTCGTTCACCGTGTGAAGTGCAACTTGTGCATATTCTAATGTTAATACATAAAATAATAATTAAAAATAGAAATGATGTAATGATATGATCATAACAACTACATTGATTTACTTTGGAATTAAACGTACTGGAAGAGGTAAACCAGGTTTGAGGACATCAATAAAAAAAAATTAATGTAGGATATGTGATAGGCAAAGATCGAAAAAAAAAAATTAATATTTATTAGTTTTTATTCGTGAGCAAACAATATTTATTTTGTATACTTCTGCCGAATGCCAGTTGTATGCTTAATATTTTTACAAATAAACTGTATCCTACAGTTAATGTAAAGTTTTAATATTAATTTTATTAATTCATTTCGATGCGAATATAATTTATGTTCATTTGTATTTTGCAAATGGACATCATGCTCGATAATATCAATAAAAACTTCGACCATGGAAGCCATACACATAACCCTTATGTTTTGTACAATATTTTCCTTAAATATATTTCGGTGTTGGCGAATGATTTTTTCCGCAATGTTGCATATTTTCACTACATCCACGGAAGGAGTGCGTAATCCTACTTTATTTTTCAAATAAATAAAATCATTTTGTACAGTGTGATCCATAAGACAATTCCTATAAAAATCACATTTGATTTTGTCATTTTTTTTTTTTTTTATAACATCCGTCAATGTAGCCTGACACTTCTTTAACGAATGCTGATAATTCAATGGCAGAATTCAAATAGTCGTGGTCGGTGACTGTAGTCACAGTGTCAGTATCGACATTGTGTGCATCTGTATGTACCAGTGGTATGTTTTTCGTTCGTAGCATGTATGCACCGTTCAAAATAGTGCAATTACCGAAATTATATGCATTAATTTCGAGTCGCACAAGCAACCTCTTGTACGCAGCATGGAATTATTTGCAAGTAGGATTGTCACTATACTCCCCCCTCCTACTTCGAAGAGCACTGAAGAAAGTTTCGATGTGATGCTGACTTAATTAATTAAGTTAATAAATAAGGAAATTTAAATTTGGTATATAAACATCTGTACAGGTTCAAAGAATTTCCTAACAAATTATCATACCTAGGAAGCCTGTGCCCCTCGATGAATGTATTAATTTTATATTTTCATTATTTTTTAAATTACTGATATAATGTATGTATTTCCTTATTTCTTGTTCGTAAAAATTGAAATTATTTGAATGCAATGGCAAATTAAATGTTTTTTTTTTTGTGGAAATTTTGTCCGGCATTTTAGTATATCAAAAACATTATTAATGTTTAATAAAAATTCTGACGTAGCGGTGGATCTCTGGGAACCGCATTCATTTTTCTCCTACAGGTATTTCAGCGCTTGCGAGACACTTCCACTCAAGAGTTGAGCGGCTAATCTCACTTTCATTTTTTGATTGGTGAAGTGAATATGAGTTTCTGTTATTTTGTTTGCTGCCACCAATCCCTCCTTTCCTTGGAAATGAACTAAATTGGTTAGATAAGTCCAATTAATGGACTCTTCCTGCTCATTGAGAAAAATGCCATTGTCTGCGAACGCATTTCTAATTAACTTTATCATATGTACAGCGTCCCAGAATATATAAATATTTTCCTTTGTGATTGGGTGCAGAAAATAAGGCTGGAAACAACTTGGCTCGAAAGATGTGCCTAAGCGTTTGACTATGGCTTTATTTACAGTTTGACCATCGAAAGTAATGGAATAACAGTGAACATTATTTTTGTATAATAATTCCAAACATTTGGATAGAATGTTGGCTCTTTCTTGGCCATTTAGAGACATAGGAATTTTCCAGTTTTCCATTAAGTGCTGTGGCTAGAAATACCCTGGCGTATACCGCTTTTGGACCGCAATCAGCGTCTGGAGTTAATCCCGTCCCAAGGTCTATGAAATCGTGGTATTCTTTCCCATCTCACTCAACTTTTTCCATTATTGATATCTCATCCACTACGAGATTAACTAGTTCAGTGTCATTTTCTGCTTTCGTAGAGGGAACTACTGCTTTCTTCAGGAATGTTCACTCAACTTAATGGACTTCATATTTTTGTCAAACGCACAATCCCGTGAAACACACGCTTCTACCCATGCTTTCCTCATTTCGTTGTCTTCGGGAAAACTAAAAATAACGTAAATTGTTGTATATTACAATAGTGAAGATTGATCAATTATGGTTAATATGTAAATAAATTAAAACTTACCTATGAAATGTAATTATCAGGTTATTCTCCGTTGTCACAATTATTGCACTGGCATTCTTGGTGTCACTTCATTATCAATTTCCTGCATTTGCATAAGTTATTCTTGCATGGCAATTTGTATTTGCATCCTTGCACTGTTCTGGGGTTTGCCGAATCTATAACATTAGAACACATTGTATAAATATATATATATATATATATATATATATATATATATATATATATATATATAAAAAAAATATATATAAAAATATTTACATATAGCTCAATAATTCTTACTACTAATAATGGAATCATACTAAAATAAAGAATCTTTAAATAATGTGTAAAACTTACTACCTATCACTGTTGGTAAAAGTTCGCCTGCTTCCTTTACTTCGTCGAATCGGACCATTACAGCCGCCAATTTTACCGCTGGTAACTTCAGCCGTTGCAAATCAATTCGCAACGGATCGCCGATATGTTTATAACATTCAGTAATTGTCAAGAACGCTGTATCTCTCACGCTGTTTGTCTTATCAGTTAGCATTATAGATATACTGGCCATAACATTTCTTAAAGCGATCGACTGTGAACCATATCTGTGAAATGAACATATATAAGATGGTTACATAACAGTTCGGATAGGTTACGACAATATTATTTACCTGTTTAGTGTATTCATAAAACAGTTGAGTATCTCCTCTTTGATTTTAGTATTTTTGTGAGAGAAGCTACCCACAATATTCTCGACTAGTTGTTGCGGTGTGAATATGGACTGCTCCAATATTCGTAGTAGAAGCAGTTGCGTAGGTTCCCGCACGCACTCCTTGGCGTCGTCCAGTCTTTCAATGACAGTTGGCAGTATCGCTTGGACGTACGGCCTGAATTGAATGCCAAGCCGGTTAACCAGGCTTGTCATAATTCCAATACCAGTAAGGGATACCTGTAAAAATATAAATTAGACTGATTTTAGAGTAACAATAATGAGTTGTTTAATTTATTTATATACGATATTTTCCTAAAAAAAATCAGTATCCAAATATTTGATTTATAACCTTATAATTGCTGCTCTGGAGCCATGGTGTGACTGCATCTATAATATCTCCAATATTTTCGCACTGGATTGAGTTCGAACGCAATGCGAGGTAATTTAACAAATCAGTACCAAGAGCCTGCCGAAATATAATATTTTTATTGCCCAGATGTGGCAAAAACTCGTCCAAAATTTTAGGAGTATTATAAGCCATAGTGTCCAGCAGATCTACAAAAAACACACACTGGACATAGGGACTAAACAAAGAACAACCAGTTGCAATAGAATTGATCAATTTACAAGCGTTATATACCTGTTCAGATACTAAACGCAAGAGAAATATTATAATTATGTTATGAATACGAGAATAAATACACAAGTTATGAATCACATTAAGCTAAGAACACAACTGTGATATTGAGCACGATTCTAGATTCAATTGTATAACAAAATGAAATATTACACGGTACATACGTAAGTGAACAAGCAAGCGCAAGAACACAAACACTCTTTTAGTCAGCACGTGGAAGGTTGGTAACCAACGTTTAAATATAAATATCACTAAAAATTACCATATTCAAGGTTATTTTGCCCAAAAATTAGAACATGTTCTAACTTGATAAAGTGAGAATTCAAGTGGATTTTCATTTGGTCAAAATATCGACATTTTAAAACGGCGACCTTGAATAGAATCACTTGAAAACTCATTTTAATCCAGGGTGCTTGGCGGTCAAGTGGTGAAGCAGTTTTGAGGGTTTCATCGCCGCAAACTATCCAGAGCGGTTTTGGTGTGTGGGAATCATCTGTCCCGATAAATCCATATTTCAAGTAGGACTCATGGTGTTGTCTGTTAAAAGTTACATGTTTCTTTGTTGTTGAAGGCTCTTCTTCTGTTTCTTCACTGGGCCTTTTCTTTTTCTCAAGGAAACTTTCTAACGACGTCTGTTTCGTACTCATTTTTGCTAATTTGTGGGTTAAATTTGAGCAAACACAATATACACGTACACCAAGCATTGTTAAACATGAGAAAGTACCGGTGAACAGAAAGGGGAGCGATACTCACCTTCTCTTTACAACCCCATTGCCAGACCCCTGACTAGAGTCCTGCGCGGGTCCACTTTATTGGACCCCGCACCCGACCCGTACCCGCTAAGACCGGACCCGCATCCGACCCGCGATCCGCATGTTTCTGAACTATTAGACCTGCGCCCGACCCGCGACCCGCATATTTTAGCGTTGTTCGAACCGCACCCGAACCGCAACCCGCAAAATCACTTTATACCCGACACGCGGGTAACCCGCGATCCGACATTTAAAAATTTACACATAACAAAGAAAGTACAAACAATTTTTATTTTTTAAAAAATCATTGAATTACAAAACAAAACTAACATATCCAATAAAAATGTAAACACGAACTACAGAAAGTGTATAATAATACGGTAACTGTACAATTAATTGTAAATTATGTCAAATTACTATGTAAAAAGAGAATATCATCCACAGTTTCCGGATTAAGCTGAGTTCTTCGCTCTTGAATAACATATCCAGCTGTTGAAAAATCCCTTTCACTGGCAGCACTGCTGGCTGGAATTGAGAAAACTGAACGAGCTATTTTACAAAGATTAGGAAATATATCTGACTTAATTTTCCACCAGTTTAATAAATCAAAATTATCTTCATCTTGAAGTTTTAATTTAATATACATTTCTAATTCATCAGGCTCTGGTTCTAAATTTTCATCACTGGAATCTTCAACATCGAATAAATCTTCTTGTTTCTTCCTCTTTTTACAATCTGTTAAATTGTCTTGATTCTTTCTTTTATTATTATTCTCTGCTGCATCTTTAATTTCTGATGATTCGTCTTCTTGTTGAGAAAACATCTCGCTTCCGTGCTTCTCATTTAATAGTTTCTTTATTTCATTTCTGACATCTGCCTTTTCGGTTTCACTGTCCAGCAATTTTAAACTTTTTAATTTAGGATGAAAAAATAACGCCATTTTATGTAACAAATGTGGCTGAAATTTTTCTTTTAAAACACGTAAACATTTTGGTTTTAATTCTAATATAATTATATTATCTGCTAATGATGGCTTAAGATTCATTTCTAATCTTTTAAACCAGACTATAGTTAAATATAGTGTTGGTTTACTGGAGGCTTCTAGGGCATCTGAAGCTTCTTTAAAAGGTTCTAAAAATTTAACAATATTTTCAACTAAATGATTGTTCAAATCATCCAGACGATGTTCTTCAGATCGTTCAACTAGGATGTCTTTAATTTGGTCGTATTGTGCGTGAATCGAGTCAAACATCATATACAAACTGTTCCATCTGGTTTCAACAGGTGGTTTAAGAGTTTTTTTAAGGCTGTTTTGCAAATTTGATTGTTTAAAATACGTAACGAGGGATTTTCCGCTATTTATTACATTCTGTAAATCTAAGAATTGTTCATTTTCTTCATTTTTAATTTGAAATGCATGATACAAAATTGTATTAAGGAGATGTGCAGAGCAGTTCAAACGTGTTACATTTTTTAATGATGAAATCATATTTGCCCCACGATCTGTAACGTAAATAAGTTTGGAAAAAACTCTTCTAAATCAAACTTTTGCAGGCTTTGAATAACTGCCAATTGTATATTTTCACCAGTTTTCTTTAAGGTACTGTCTCATTGTGTTGTGCATAACACCCTCTCTCTCAAACACCAAGTTTTCTCTATATAATGTATGGTTAAGCACAAATATCCGATTTTCCTGTAATCGTCCGTCCACATATCTAAAGTTGTTGCTCCTACTGCTTCAATTAAATTTACTTTCAGTTCGGGAATAAGTTTAAGTTTAAATTCCGAAGCCATTGTTTTTAAATTACGTGATACAGTCGTAGCATCCGGTAGTAATTCTTTGGCGTCAATGCGCCCAGATCGTGAACCAATATCAATGAGACATTGTGCAATTTCTAGGAATCCTTAACCAGCAATAGATTGAAAAGATCTCAGATCTTTACTTACATATTTTACAGCCATTTTCGTTATCATATTTTTTTCTTCCTTATTTGGTAATTTTAACTTCGATGGTGATTTTCCAAAATAAGATAATACTGATCTTGTAGAAGACGCTGCCGAGCCGGAACATTTGTGTTTGTGTAATGATGATGTGCCAGTTTTATGACTATGGAAAATTAATACTTTGAGACAAAATTTACAAGCTGTAACATCGTTTATAATTTCTTCATTTTCATTTATTATCATTTTAAATTTATTCCAAACGTCGGACTTAGCCTTCACTTTATCTATTAATTTATAATCACCATTTTTTAATTTATTACTTATTTCATTAACGGACATAATTAATAACATTAAGTAATTTGCAATACTTAAGTTGCCCGAACCGAAAAGTTACACCCTTTGTACAGCCTAGCAGATAACTTGATTCAACTAGATTGAACTTGTTTACAGTGATGTGTTTTCAAACGCACTGCGATTGCGTTGTTAACGATTGGTCGTCGTGTGTGATCCGAATGAGTCATCAACCATTGTAATAATATAATTCAGGTACTGTATTTAATATTTGCTATGATAATAAATATAAAGATATTCTAAATCAAGTATAAATTTCTAAAATTCAATTAATATTTTGGTAAATAAACAAATTTACCCGTTTCCTCCGAACCGCAACCGCTGATGGCAGACCCGCACCCGCTGATGGCAGACCCTCACCCGACCCGCGACCCGCTTGTTCCTGACTTGTTAGACCCGCAGACGACCCGCGACCCGCAAAAGTAACCATAAACCCGACCCGCAAAGCGGGTAAACCGCTGGTACCCGACCCGATGCAGGATTCTAGTTCAAGCCATAGATCTTATATATACCACTGCATACGCGGAACGTGTTATGCGTAGGATCAAGAGAGAACAGTGGCAAAGTTGCAGCACGAATACCGCGCAATAATTCAAATTTTAAAAGTTTAAGAAAAATTTAATTCAATTAACCAATACTGTATCACTGGTTTCTCTTCACTACATTAAATCCATAGCTACTGTTGGTACAACTACATTGATTTACTTTGGAATTGAATGTACTGGAAGAGGTAAACCAGGTTTGAGGACACAAAAAAATGTAGGATATGTTAGGCAATGATAGAAAGAAGAAAATAATTCAATATTTATTAGTTTTTATTCGTGAGCAAACAATATTAATTTTGTATACTTCTGTCGAATGCTAGTTTTATGCTTAATATTTTTACAAATAAAATGTATCCTACAGTTAATGTAAAGTTTTAATATAATTTAATTATATCGTTTCGATGCGAATATAATTTACGTTCAATTGTATTATGCACAAGATTTTGCAAATGGACATCATGCTCAATAATATCAATAAAAACTCCGATCATGGATGCCATACACATTACCATTATGTTTTGTACAATATTTTTCTTAAATATATTTCGCTGTTGTCGAATGATTTTTTCCGCAATGTTACATATTTTCACTACATCCGCAGAAGTAGTGCGTAATCCTCCTTTTTTTCAAACAAAATCATTTTGTACAGTGGGATTCATAAGGCAATGCCTACAAAAATCACATTTGATTTTGTTAGCATTTTTTTTATAACATCCGCCAATGTAGCCTGCAGGGTTGTTACGTAAAAACCAGGGTGGTTAAAACCACTGGTTTTAACCGGTTTTAACTGGCCTGGATTTAATATAATTTTGACCACTGGTTTTTATCGAGTACTACTCAATCGACATGAATTCACAAGTAGGAACATAATATATTGATTTATTTACTGTAATTGTTGGTGGAAAGAAGTTAAGTATTGAATTGCATTTATATGTTTTTTATTGTAAGTAATCACAGGATATAAAGATTATTACACGATATAATATATGAAATAAACTTAAACAACATTGCGTAGTAAAACATAAAAATAGGAAAAATATACAGTAAAGAAAATACATTCTGTATCGATTGTTAAAATTCATACATAAATATATAATAATAATGATAAGTAAAATTATACATTAATATTCTTCGACGCTAGCAACCTCATCATCCTGTTTAGTTTTGAAATTTAACATTTTGTAACATGTTACTAATTTGGAGGCTGTTTCTAGGCCTAATCTATTTCGTAGTTTGGTTTGTACAAAACTAAAATTTGAAAAAATTCGCTCGATTCCGGCAGAAGAGGCAACGCAAGTTTGTAGATGGCTTGCAAAAGTAGTAAATTTTTTATCAACGCCAGTCAGTGACGACCACCAAACATGTGGTTTAACACTGGTTCTTACTGATTCAAGAAAATATGATTTTGGGAATGGGTCAACCTGTGCTTTAAAATTAATTATTAAAATCAAAAAATTTTCATCTATTTCATTTATTATCCATTGTCGAGCTAGCTCCTCCTCTTCAGCTTTTAAATTTTCACCCATATATTTGGGATGTAATATATATGCACAATAATGTGCAGGAGTAACACAATTTAATTTTCTCTGCAGAATTAGTTTTTTATGTGGCTTTAAATTGTCTTCAGTCTCCAATATAATAAATTCACGAACTACATCTGCTAATAATGCATGATCAGCTTGTAGTCGGTCTAAAGAAGCCGAGATTGGTTCTAATTGTTTTTCCAAATTTTTTATTTCTTTATAAATAACTACGTTATTTACAATAGAGCTTATTTTATTATCTATTTCTTGTTCATATTTGTCGCAAATTTTTATAAAATACTCTCTATTGCGTAGGTACGTTTGTATACAAACAAGTTGGCTATTCCACCTCGTTTCACCAGGTAATTGAGGAATTACGGACCCATCACATTCTTTTAAATATCCCTTAGCTACGTGGTGATTTCGAAAATACTTCTGTACCTCTATTATTTGGTTGATTAATTTATTTATGGAATTTAATTTTGATATGTCCGTGCCTAAAAGATTCAGGTAATGTGCCGCGCACCCGTAAACTATAAAAAAATCACCGTTTTGTAATTCCGACAATTCATTTTTTAATAAATCGCGCAGTTTAACCATTTTATTTTCATTGTCACTAACGAAACTTTTCACACTACAATTAAATTTTATTTTTGCTTCTTTGATGGCATCAAGAGCTAATGTTAGGCAATATTCAGAAGTTTTATGATTTGATCCTGTATCAATGGCAGATAAGAAAAAAGTTTTATCGCCCGTAGAAATACAATTAGCTACGACAGGATCATTGTGAATGGTTGACCAACCATCCTGAACAAGAGTGACCATTTTTCCTGATAAATAATTTGAAGCTTCTGTAACAACTTCATTATGAATAGTATCTAATAATTTGGTTGCAAGTTTCTGTCTCGTTGGTGGTTTATATCCGGGTCGTAAATTATTTAACAGTTTTTGAAAATAAAATTTTCCAACGTGACTAAATGGTACATTACATGAAAACATATAGCGAGCAACGTCTAAATCTAATTGATCAGCTTGTGTTGTTGTTGTAGTAAAAACATGGGATAATATTTTGGGCTGCAGGAAATTTTTACTTCCTGACGTACTAGGAGTACTTATCTGTTTTTTTATACTTCTACTGCTACTGCTAGTACTAGGAGATGCTGAAGTTATAGAGGAGCTGCGGCTGCGGATGATGTGTTCTTGAAGAGGAACGTCATCTTCAGAGTCAGAAGAAAATACGCGTTTACTAGCTTCAGCTTTAGATTGTACTACGCTACAAGTTTGTCTGTGTTTTTTCATTCGCAGAGCTTTGCTGCTTACAATTTGTCCGCATTCCTTGCACTTCTGTCCAGTAATATTTCCACTTTCACTGGATATTTCAGTAAAAAAACCCCAAACAGGATCCTTGTGTCGACCTCCACGGTTCTTATTTCCTAATGAATACATAACTCTGCAAAAATAAAAATTAGGATTATATTTACGGTAGCATAAACTAATTTGTATGATCCAATTATTACAAAAATATACAATGATCTTGCATACCTGAAAATATTAAACTTCCAACGCCAGAGCTCAGACTTCTTGCTTTGAAATATTTAGTCGACTGAACTGCAGTTAAAATATACTTCCCTTTTATAGAAATAGTAAACTTACAAGTCTTAACGTGTACACCCATCACACAGAGCACAATAATGCACGAAAGTTCTTGTTAGCTCGTTCATACACGCACCTTGTATTCATGTTTCAACTTGCACAACACGACGAACGAACTTTCATGTTACATTTCAGTAAAAATAGATGAAAAACAAGAAGTAAGTTTTAAAATATTGCTTATAAATAAAATATTTTTCGAATATTTATATGTCGGTTTTAAAAACGCATAGTAAAATTTTAATAATTATTACTTTAAGTTATGTATGGTTTAAACCAGTTTAGGACGGTTAAAACCAGTTTTGACCAGGACACTGGTCAAAATCAAAAAAAGTGGTTTTTATAACAACCCTGGTAGCCTGACACGTCTTCAACGAATGCTGATAATTCAATGGCGGAATTCAAATAGTCGTGGTCGGCGACTGTAGTCACAGTGTCAGTATCGGCATTGTGTGCATCTGTATATACCAGTGGTATGTTTACCGTTGGTAGCATATATGTACCGTTCAAAATAGTGTAATTACCGAAATCAGATGCACTAATTTCGAGTCGCACAAGAAACCTCTTGTATGCAGCACGGAATTGCTTGAAAGTAGGATTGTTACCATACCCCCCGACTTTGAAGAGCACTGAAGAAAGTTTCGATGTGATGCTGACTTAATTTGTAAGTTAATAAATAAGGAAATTTAAATTTGGTATATAAACATCTGTACAGGTTCAAAGAATTTCCTAAGCAAAATATCATACCTAGGAAACCTGTGCCCCTGATTGTATTAATTTTATATTTTCATTATTTTCTAAATTACTGATACAATGTATGTATTTCTTTATTCCTTGTTCGTAAAAATTATTTGAATGCAATGGCAAATTAAATGTATTTTTTTTTGGAAATTTTGTCCGGCAATTTAATACTTTTATATCAAAAACATTATTAATGTCTAATAAAAATTCGGACGTAGCGGTGGATCCCTGGAAACCGCATTCATTTTTCTCCTACAGGTATTTCAGCGCTTGCGAGACACTTTCACTCAAGAGTTGATCGGCGAATCTCACTTTCATTTTTTGATTCGTGAAGTGAATATGAGTTTCTGTTATTTTGTTTGCTGCCACCAATCCCTTCTTTCTTTGTAAAGGAACTAAATGGGTTAGATAAGTCCAATTAATAGACTCTCCCTGCTCATTGAAGAAAACGGCCTTTTTCCGCGAATGCATTTCTAATTAACTCTAGCATATGTACAGCGTCCCAGAATATATAAATATTTTCCTTTGTTACTGGGTGCAGTAAATATGGCTGGAAATAACTTTGCTCGAAAGATGCGCCTAAGCGTTTCACTATGGCTTTATTTACAGTTTGACCATCGAAAGTAATGGAATAACTGTGAACCTTATTTTCGTATAATAATTCCAAACATTTGGATAGAATGTTGGCTCTTTCTTGGCCATTTGGAGACATAGGAATTTTCCAGTTTTTCATTAAGTGCTGTGGCTAGAAATACCCAGGCGTATACCGCTTTGGGAACGCAATCAGCATCTGGAGTTAATCCCGGCCCAAGGTCTGAAATCGTGCTATTCTTTCCCATCTCACTCAACTTTTTCCATTATTGATATCTCATCCACTACGAGATTAACTAGTTCAGTACTATTTTCTGCTTTCGTACAGGGAACAACTCCTTTCTTCAGGAATGTTCACACAACTTAATGGACTTCATATTTACGTTAAGCGCACAATCCCGTGAAACACCCATACTTTCCTCATTTCGTTGTCTTCGGGAAAACTAAAAATAACATAAATTGTTGTATATTACAATAGTGAAGATTGATCAATTAAGGTTAACATGTAAATAAATTAAAACTTACCTATGAAATGTAATTGTCAGGTTCTTCGAAGAAGCTTTAGTTCGTCAGCAATACACACAACTCATTATGCAAAAACGAATGGTACAATGGTAATGTTCAAATAATGATCACCAACCAAATAAAATGCCTCATTTACGTTATTCTCTGTTATCGCAATCATTGCACTGGCATCCTTTGTGTCATTTCATCATTAATTTCCTGCATTTGCATAAGTTATTCCTGCAGGGCAATTTGCATTTGCATCTATGCACTGTTCTGGGGTTTGCCGAATCTATAACATTAGAACACATTGTATAACTGAGAATATATTAAAAAAATATTTATTAATAGCGCAATAATTCTTACTACTAATAATGGAATCATACTAAAATAAAGAATCTTTAAATAATGTATAAAACTTACTATCTATCGCCGTTGGTAAAAGTTCGCCTGCCTCCTTTACTTCGTCGAATCGGACCATTAGAGCCGCCAATTTTACCGCCGGTAACTTCATCCGTTGCAAATCAATTCGCAACGGTTCGCCGATATGTTTATAACATTCGCTAATAGTCGAGAACACCGTATCTGTCACACTGTCGCTGTTGTCACTTACCATTATACATATACTACATATAAAATTTCTTAGTGCTATCGACTGTGAACCATATCTGTAAAATGAACATATAAGATGGTTACATAACAGTTCGGATAGGTTACGACAATATTACTTACCTGTTTAGTGTATTCATAAAACAGCTGAGTATCTCCTCTTTGATTTTAGTATTTTTGTGAGAGAAGCTATCCTCAAGGTTCTCGACTAGTTGTTACGGTGTGAATATGGACTGCTCCAATATTCGTCGTAGAAGCAGTTGCGTTCCCGCACGCACTCCTTGGTGTCGTCCAGTCTGTCAATGACAGTTGGCAGTATCCCTTGGACGTACGGCCTGAATTGAATACCAAGCCGGTTAACCAGGCTTGATATAACTCCAATACCAGTAAGGGATACCTGCAAAAATATAAATTACACTGATTTTAGAGTAAAAATAATGAGTTGTTTAATTTATTTATATACTACATTTTCCTAAAAAAAATCAGTATCTAAATATTTGATTTATAACCTTATAATTGCTGCTCTGGAGCCATGGTGTGACTGCATCTATAATATCTCCAATATTTTCGCACTGGATTGAGTTCGAACGCAATGCGAGGTAATTTAATAAATCAGTACCTAGAGCCTGCCGAAATATAATATTTTTATTGCCCAGATGTGGCAAAAACTCGTCCAAAATTTTAGGAGTATTATAAGCCATAGTGTCCAGCAGATCTACAAAAAAAAACACACACACTGGACATAGGGACTAAACAAAGAACAACCAGTTGCAATAGAATTGATCAATTTACAAGCGTTATAAACCTGTTCAGATACTAAACGCAAGAGAAATATTCTAATTATGTTATGAATACGAGAATAAATACACAAGTTATGAATCACATTAAGCTAAGAACACAACTGTGATATTGAGCGCGATTCTAAATTCAATTGTATAACAAAATGAAGTATTACACGGTACATACGTAAGTGAACATGCAAGCGTAAGATATTAATACAAACACTCTTTTAGTCAGCACATGAAAGGTTGGTAATCAACATTTAAATATAAATATCTCTAAAAAATTACCATATTCAAGGTTATTTTGCCCAAAAATTAGAACATGTTCTAACTTGATAAAGTGAGAATTCAAGAGGATTTTCATTTGGTAAAAATATCGACATTTTACCCGATACAACGGCGACCTTGAATAAAATCACTTGAAAACTCATTTTAATCCAGGGTGCTTGGCGTTCAAGTGGCGAAGCAGTTTTGAGGGTAAACTATGCAGAGCGGTTTTGGTGTGGGAATCACCTGTCCCGATAAATCCATATTTCAAGTAGGACTCATGGTATTGTCTGTTACAAGTTACATGTTTCTTTGTTGTTGAAGGCTCTTCTTCTGTTTTTTTCGCTGGGCCTTTTCTTTTTCTCAAGGAAACTTTCTAACGACGTCTGTTTCGTACTCATTTTTTGCTTATTTGTGGGTTAAATTTGAGCAAATACAATATACACGTACACCAAGCACTGTTAAACATGAGAAAGTACCGGTGATCAGAAAGAACACACCTTCTCTTTACAAGCTACAACGCCACTGCCAGACCCCTGACACGACCATGTTAAATTCTGTGAACGTATTATAGGCACACCACACTATACCAAAAAGTAGGTTCTTAGACGGCGCTGAAGCTTGCTTTTCAGAAAGCTGCTTCATAGATGGCGCTGATGCTAGCCTTTTGGTTCCGCACTGTACTATAGTTAATTATTATTTATATTTAAATTTATAGAAAAAAATAATAGGAATACATGCGAATAAGATGATCACATTACATGAAATATATTTTTTACATGTAGCACTTTTAAAATGTATCTAAAATTTTATTTGCTCGATTGTCACAAAAATTAATTTTTTTATTCATTCTATTTACAAAGTTATTTGCACAGTATATATAAAGGTAATTAAAAATATTTTTTTGGAGAATATCTTTGCAACTCTCTGGTAAATCAAGCGTAATATTGTTAATAATTTGCATTTGTGTAAAATGAACATTTTTAACAATTCTTAAAAAGCTTTTTTTATGGATTTTCTTTAATAAGGTAATTCTAATTCTGAGTTCTGAGAAATTCAAAATATATTGTATTAGAAAGCTATCAAAGTTTTACTTAGCTTTGTACAGGTATATTGTAATTTAAAATATATTATGCTTTTACGTACCACGTATAAATATTGATGGATAAGCTCCTGTGTTCAGTTTCTTTTTGTCTACCGTTCTATGCTGGTCCAATGAGAAATGTTCACTGCACTCACGGTAATTTTTCAGTGCCGTGTAGACTTTCCTCGTTAATATTGGATTTCCAATCCTCTGTAACCAGATTCTTCTGACAGCACCATTATGTGGAAACGCATGAAACGTAATGTCTGCGTTGTCCGCAGCGTTGTCATTGCAGCCAATTATACAACAACACACCATCTTCCTAAACAATACAAAATAATATTAATCCTATGTAACTTTACGATATGCCATACAAAATATGGATATTGAAACATATGAGGGGCGGTTGACAAGTAATGGGCCTTGGCAAGAAACACAACTTTTTCGCCAAAATTCAATTTATTTTTCAACATAGTCTCCTTTTAGCTCTATACACTTAGTCCAACGATTTTCCAATTTTTCGATGCCCTCTGAATTATATGATTTCTCGAGGCCCTCAAAATCAGCTTCTGTATCAGCGATTACCTCCTCATTCGACCCAAATCTCTTACTATCGAGCCATCTTTTCAAGTTTGGTAATAAATAATAGTCGCTCGGGGCCAAATCTGGAGAATATGGTGGATGAAGAACCAATTCGTAGCGTAATTCATGTAGTTTTGCCATAGCGATTGCACACTTGTGCGCTGGTGCATTGTCCTGGTGGAAGAGCACTTTTTTCTTTGTCAAATGCGGTCGCTTTCGCTTTAAATCGGCGTCGAATCGGTCCAACAGCTCTGCATAATATAGGCCCGTGATCGTTTTACCCTTTTCCAAGTAGTCGATATGAATAATTCCGTGCGCATCCCAAAACTTAGTCGCCATAACCTTGTTGGCCGACAGAACCACCTTGGCCTTTTTCGGCTTCGATTCGCCAGGAGCAGTACTCTGTTTTAATTGTTCCTTAGTCTTCGGTGTGGTGTGATGGATCCATGTTTCGTCCACGGTTACGAATCGGCGCAAAAAGTCCTTCTTATTACGGTTGAACATTGCTAAACACTCCTTGGAAATGGTCAGACGATGGCGTTTGTTGTCGACTGAGAGCAAATGCGGCACCCATCTGGCAGAGAGCTTCCTCATTCCCAAATACTCATGCAAAATGTTGAGCACCCGTTCTGTTAAGATGCCCGCAGCCTCAGCTATCTCGCGCTTAGTCACTCGTCTATCGTCCATTATCATGCCATGAATTTGCGTGGTGACCTCTTTTGGTCGACCTGGACGCTCATCATCAAAAATGCTGTTACGACCGCGTTTGAATTCGGCAGTCCAATATTTAATTGTTGAGATCGAAGGTGCAGAGTCCCCATAAACATCGTGTTGATCTCATCGTTCGTTTTCTTTTTCAAAAATAAATATCTAATCACAGCACGATATTCGCATTTATTCATTTTTGTAAATATGCAAAAGTTGTACGATTTAAATGACTGTCAAACACAAACTAAATGACGTAGGTGGTTGAAAATTTGACAGTAGTCATTTAAAGGTTAAGGTTTGCGAAAAACGACCTTGATTTGATACTTGTGGCACCATCTCTTGCCTATGCCGAGTACTTTTCAACCGCCCCTCATATCATCCTTTATAATTTATATAACAGAAATCATGGACTTGCTTCAATTTTATTCGCTACACATTTCACTTGAGCAATATAACTTGGTTTATATGTATAGAAGACAAAATATGTAGTTCTGAATAGGACAAGAACTGATACATAACTGGCAAATATGTCTTTACATTTCTTTTCAGGTAATCTTAATCCGCCTTAATGACACACAATTCGCAGATTTCAATGTTACTCATTTCAAATATCCTATATATTTATTTCAAATTCATATTTATTAAAGTAGTTTTGTACGCAGATACGAACTGTGAACATGTGGGATTAGTACTCTGCCCGCACAATCCTCTGATGATCCCAAAGAAATTTTCTAAAGGGTCTTGGTTTAAATGTTTGGCACACAAATATTGAAAACCAAGACTCTTTAGAATTTTCCACGGAGACTGGATATTTCTATTAGTGCAAATAATATACCGAACACCTGGCGGAAGTGGTACTACTTCGTCACCTTTCATAAATTTTAGTTAGCTCACAATCTTCTTTGCTCTGATCCAAAACTCGAAGTGCGGTGATCCGTCACATAGTTTTCCCGAGAATGGATTAGCCGACTTGAAAACACAATTTAAACTATCGAACAAGTCATTAACTACAGCTGTTGCAGTTGCTTCCATGGCGCCGCTGTTTGTCAATAAGTGCAGTAACGAATATGCATTTATGCTGAATACTTACACAACATACTTAACACGTATTTTGGTTCTACCAATAGGCTCTGTATGGTTAGATGTTAATTTTGTTGCTTTCTGTGCTGGAGTTTTCAAATCATACCCAAAAAGTTTTTTTATATCACTCCACTTTGCCCGTTTTCCTTCGAATACAATGTCTTTTGTCATGAAATTGTTTCGTAAACATTTTATGAAGTGTGGAATGTCAAAAAGATGGACAATTTCATGCCCATCTACGCCATAAATAAAATCTTCTGCTCGCTTATTTGATCTCAATGTGTAATTTTGGCAGAGACTTTGTACAGCTGCCCGGTTGTCCGAAGCTAAATCGCTCACGGGCGCTAGTATTTTAAAATCTGTCTTTTCGTGAATTGCACAAATTACTTCATTTATGCACCGTTTTAAAACAGTTGCTTTTGCTGCACTTCTGACAAAGTAATATGCTACTGACTGTTTCCACTTTTCTTGAATGCCGCGTATCATGAAATCCAACGCGTGTTCGGCAATTTTCGTAGATTTTTTTGACCCTAAATCGACCAGTCCTACCACTCCGTCTTTTACATTGTACGATTGGTTTGGCCCCAGCGAAACTTCATCGAACATTAAAATGCGATATCGCTGCTGTTGGTTCATGTTATTTGAAATTATGTTCATGTAATGGAAAAGGTGGTTATTTATTCCAGCATTTAACTTCACGCTCCCCAAACTACGATTTAACGTCTTCGTCGAAGGTAGATGGAATATCTCTTTTAAATATCGATGTCCTCGAGGACTGCTTTTCAGTATACTTATATATAGCGCTCTTCGTCAGTGTAATGCCTAGACGTCTTCTTTATCGGTACATTTTTTAATAAGCTTTCGATAAATATGTTTACCAAAGTTGACATTTCACCAATCCGATTGAAATTTTTCAATACCCGAATGTTCAGAAGATCTACCTCCTGGTTTTCCATCAGTAATTTTTTAATAGACTGTCTCCTCCGTATGGTGCTTATAAGCTTATTTGCCTTCTGTAGTTCCACAAAAAGTTTCTTCTTTCTTGGCGCCAACTGTTCCACTCTGGTAACGTCCAAAGTTTTCAGTATAACTGAATGTAATAGATTAGTACATATTTTGCAGTAAAATTTGTACATTTGTTAAGTATATACACTATGTACTACTATGATTAAATTAAAAGTAAAATTAAGTAATCTATTCAATGTTCAAAGATATAGTTTTGATGTGTTTACATATTGTTTAATAATTTAATAGGAGGATGAATCAGTATCGGTACACTGTAGGAAGAAAACTGAAGAGCTCTACATCAGTCAGAGTTGAAAATTATGTAGAAGATGTTATTTTACGTTTTACAGCAAAACAATTCCAACAACATTTCCGCATGGGCGATAATGTATTCGAAACATTGTTACAACATATAGGATAAACATTAAAAATGCAGCCGTCAGGAAGGCCAAATAGGGACGAATATTTTTTATCAGTTCTATGGTTGCTTGCAACGCCTGATTCATATCGGTAAATATACATAAAAATAGATGATAATACGTATTCTATTGACAACCATAATATAGATCTATTGACATGGGTAAATCTTCTTTATTGGACAGTTTTAATCGCGTTATTGACGCATTAAATAACATTGCAGGCTTAGTGGGGGATTACAGAATTTTTAGAAATTCTGATATTTACCAACAAATTTTAGAAAATACGATAAAATATTTGCCAGGTGATTTTTACATTGTCGGCGATAAGGCATATCCTGTACTGGATTGGTTTATATGTTTTCATGAACATTTCATCACCAATTTCTGTTTCAATTGCTTTCCACACTTTTTCCCGCTTTATTGTGGTGCTTTTGAAATCGTCTGTATGCAGCTTATACAAATTTATTAAAGCTAATGTAGAATTTCTCGTCCAATTAACATGTCCAGTAACATGGAAATATAGAAATATTGTGATTATTTCTGAACAATACATTTTAGAACAAAAGTGTTAATAAAAAAGTTGTTCAGAATTAAAAACTTTCCTCCTTCGAATTTCTGGAAAAACGGGTTCGATGTCCAGTTGGTTAGCTACCTCCGATGCAGAAGTAATAATATTCTCAAAATTTTGATCGGTCCTGTGACCCTTTAAATTATTTGTAATAACTTCGAGATTTTCTGTAACTGTTTGTATATTAAATGTAGGATTCTGCATCATTTTGCTTACAACATTTACTAGATTTAATATATCGTGCCAAATATGAACAGAGCATAAAAATATAAACGAAAAAATTTTTGAAATAAAATTTTCATCCTGAACTCTTGATTCGATATATATCTTTAATGTTATTTTTAATCGGCCTTATTGCTTCAATTCGACTTTTCTACCTAGTTGCCGAAAGCGGTTTTAAAACTAAATTTGTAATATATTTTTTTAATATTGTCCAGCGTTTTACGGATACTGAAAAGTAAGTGTACAGTTCTTGTATTATTCCAAAAAAAAATTACCTTTTCAAATGAGATCTTGGCTGCGTCATTAAGTACCAAATTTGAAGAATGAGCAGAACATGGAATGAAAAAGCTCTTGAATTTATCTCCATAATTTTTTGTTGCAGTCCCTTATTTTTGCCTCGAATATTGGCACCATTGTCATATGTTTGTCCGCGTAAATCGCAAATGTTGATATTATTTAATTTTAAATGATTTGTAATACATGTAATAATCCTTGACCAGTAGTATCGATTACAGATTGGAAGCCCAAAAAATGTTCACTTATTTCTGCGATGTTTGTATCTTTATTACGATAAACAAATCTAATAATAATAGTTAACTGTTCAGTATGACTTATGTCCGGGGTACTGTTAAGAATTAATGAATAATATTTTGATTCTTTAACCATTTCTAAAAAAATCATAGTACTTCGTCCTTTGAATCGAATCATGCTCTCATCAATGCTTATGCAACGAGTTGGTTTGTACATATTTTGGACATTTTGATTCAATGTAGTAATCATTGATCTCAGTTTACACAGCTTGTGTTTATTTTCCTTGGGTATATCATGGTTATTGTTGCCATGTAGATAACGCAAAATTTCTTCAAATCGATTTCTTGTCATCGAATTTGTTACTAATGGTATTCCAAGTTCGGTGCATGATCAGCTTCATGATCCCGTTTTTGTGTCCGTGTAGTGGTAGTAGTCGTGTAGTGGTGTCAGCCGGTTTTTGATCAATTCCATGTCCGCTGTGAAACCATGTTTTGGTAAAGTGTCATTTGTCAACAATTGTGTAAGGCATGTTGTACAAGTCGAAACACCCTTCATCTTCATAAGTTTCCAGGCGACATAGCCAGAAACGTAAGCTGTTGGTGCTTTGTCCCATCGTCGTTGGTATGTTTTTTCAAGTACTATAGTCTCGTCTGAAGTCGCGCTGGAAGTTGACAAACCCGATACGCCTTCAGATAAAAACTTTTCAGATTTGTCAACGCCACATCGTCATCCTGTTCACAATTTGCTCCTACAGAATGTACTGACACAAGGTTGTTAATATATAAAGTCCGGAGCGAAGAGACAAATGAAGCGCATATAGGATTTCTGTTAGCACCTAAATGACTTCGTATACTACCAAAGACATTTTCTAACGGATCCTGGTTGAAAGCTCTCAGATCGAGAGAATTAAAACCAACATGCCTTAGATATTTCCATAAGTACAAGAAACCATTCGGAGTAACTATCCAATTTGCAAGACATGGTACACGGCCGGCAGGATCGTTTCCCGATCTCATAACAAATTTCATAGTGCCCAGATTTTGTCTGGCCTGGTTCCAGAACTCAATGTGCCTCGAACCTTGTGACAACGGACGTCTGAGTTCGCGAACTCATCTGGATTTCAGGCACCATTGGCACTATCGAAAAGTTGATCCATGAAGTTAATCAGTTTTGCCGTACCAGAAGCACTTGGTCGCAGTCTATGTAAGTCAGGCGACCGCGTGTCTAAAAGATTTTGCAGGCCAGTATAAACGGTGCGAGTGAACACCTGAGCGCTGTTCTTAACACTCATTTTACTAATTTTATGCGGCAAGACATTAAAATCATTTAGAAAGGGACCCCTGACAACAGTCCCTGTGCAGTCATAGTTGTATAGTGTAACAATATCTTGCCATGAGGCGCGATATTGCGTATTGTCCAGTTTAAAGTCCAGATTTTTCGTAAGTAAGTTGTTTCAGATGCCCTTCAACAAATGAGGATCATAAAGATGAACAATTTCCCTCCCATCTAAAATAAAACTTTCCGGACGAAAACCCAGCCCTGCACGATCGCAGTAGACCTGCTGGTTTCCTGCTTCAGTACGTTTATGGCGGCAACGTTCGTGGCATTCTGGTCTCATATGGTAGCCACAACTTTCAAGTTTGTGGAGAGCGCAGATCGCAATATCTTTTTGATAAAATATACCAAGTCGGTAGTTCTGGTTGAACTGCCCAGAAACATGAAAGCATACGGTTGCTTCCATCTGCGATAAAATCCACGCAGCATAAATACCCCGAATGACATCTTCCCCCTCGTCAAACGACCAATGCGGTTGAATTGCTACCTCGTCAAAAAGAAGGATACAATACGTCCCCCTGTGCTCCAGGTCGGCCTGTACTGCCATTAGATGTTCCTGCAATGCAACGTTAACGCCAGGGCGAAAAGGTGTTCTTGCCAGCACCTGAGGTAACGTCGCCACGGACGGCATGGTAAAATAGCGCTCTATAAGTCTGTATGCCCCCCGCATGCGTTTCAGCAGAGACAACGTACTAATCTTCTCGTCTAGAGTGAAACGTCTGCCATGCTTGTTTTTATGCTGCTTCCGCAGCTGCTGGAGCTAGAAACGCCGCGTTACAGGCTGGAGCGGACCGACGACCCGTTCCACGGTCTCCAGGGAATCCTTCCTGGCTGCTTCTTTAAAACAAGCCGACAGACGTTTCACTGCCTTGCTCTTGCAGACATTCTTCCTCTTCATCATTTTCGCGTGGCTATACAACAATTTTGCCTTCTGCGATAAATCGCCCACCTTCCAAACATTTATTCGCCGCAGCAAATCTAGTGAAACAAATCAAATATGTTAATAATAGAGGATCACTTCTTTACTGAAATATCATATATGACATATGAATATAAAAGCGACAATTACCTCGTTCTTGGGGTGGTGTTTGGAATTGGCCTGATGCAGTGGAAGTAGTCGCAACAACACCTGGAACGTATGCAAAATAAACATTTAAAGTATTCTGTATGGGGCCGGGCGATTGTTAATTTTGATGATTTAAGGTTGTTTTGATAATTACACAACCAACTGTCTAAATTATTACATGTTATTTAATGATATATTTTATCGCCCTTAAAACTATAGTAATATTAAAAGTATTTTTTTAAATATGTATTTATGTATTACACTACGTGCGTACGTACCTTTCGTTTTTCACAAATACAGATTTAGAGTATTTCTTAACTAAGCGTCTAGTACTACGTTTTCGATAATATGTTCCGTGGACAGAACCATGGACCATCTAATCACAGATTCATCTACCAATTGATCTAACATAAACAATTTTGTTTGAAGCTAGGTCATTAAAAACGTACAGCGACTCTGTCGCCATCTGCCGTCACAAAATAGAATTAACGAGATACATGCAGAGTCACCTTGTGAGTTGGAATACTATACTACATCTATACACTTTCAGTAACACTGCACCAGCTTCTTGAATCCCTCTGCATAGAAGTCTGCCGCCAGGGAATTGAACCATTTGGTAACGCCAGTCTTTAGTTCATCGTCGTTTTGAAATCGTTGTCCATCCAGCCACTTTTTCAAATGCAAGAAGAAAAAATAGTCGCTCGGTGCAAGTTCTGGACCGTACGGAGGGTGATCAGAAAGTTCCCAACGAAAGTATCCCGCGGCGTCGATTTTGGATCGCACGTCTCAGTTTGGTTAGCGTTTCATAGTATACGTCTGCTGTAGTTGTTGACCCACGGTCCATGAAATCAATCAAAAAGACGCCCTTTTTAACCCAAAAAACAGTGGCCATCATTTTTCGATTCGAGAACGGAGATTGCTTAAACTTTTTTGGTTTGGATGAACTTAAATGGCGCCACTACATTGACTGTTGTTTCGATTCTACGTTGCTGTACGATATTCACATCTCGTCGCCCGTAACAATGTGGGAAAACAAATCATCTCCATCTTGTCTATAGCGCTCCAGAAACTGTCGTGCACTACGCATTCTTTGCTCTTTGTGCCGATCAGTGAGTATTTTTGGAACCCACCTCGCGCACAGTTTGTGATATCCAAGCTGCTCAGTGACAATCCTGTAAATTGAGGTTCGAGTAACATTTGTGAATTCATTAGCCAGACCACTCAAAGTGTTTGGTTCACTTGATCAACGATGTCGTCGGTCCAAATACTGGGCCTGTCACTCCGCTGTTCACCGTGAACATTAGTGCGGCCATTTCGAAATTCTCGTCACCATTTTCGAATTTGTTTCTCACTCATTATTTCAGGTCCATACACTAGGCATAACTCACGATGGATTTCAGCCGCTGAAGATTCTTTTGCCGACAAAAATCTAATTACACAGCGTACTTTACAACTGGCGTGTTCTGTAGGTAATTTGCAATTTGGGATTCGGTTACGCCTTATGGTGCCAAGAGAATATATGCCCCTTTTGCAAGATAAAGTGCAAGTTTTAAGGACGTGTAATAATTATCACTAAATAACTTATAATTGTTCATATCAGGAATGATTCTCGATAACCGCACTACAATATTTGCCGATGCATCAATAACCGGTTCATTAGTTGGCCTAGTTTGCATATTTTCCTGTCCAGAATAAATTTCAAAACCATAAGCAAATCCAGAAACATCTGCCAAAACAAACAGCTTAAATCTCCATTTGTGAGGCTTCATGGGCAAGTATTACTTCATGTAATGTTTGACTTTAGTAGCACACATTTGTTCATCAACTGAGAGTTTAGGTTCTAGAGCAGTGATGCACAACCTGCGGCCCGCGGGCCGCATGCGGCCCTTTTTCAAATTTTTGCGGCCCGTTTGGGCTTTTTTACAATAGAATAAGCTAAAAAAAAAGGAAAATCTCAGCCAAAATCGAAAAATATAGGGTAAAAAAAAATTTTTTGCGGCCCGCGACCCAAAAACGGAGTCATATGCGGCCCCCGACTCAAAATCGATGTTATATGCGGCCCTTTATACGTAAAAGGTTGTGCATCACTGTTCTAGAGCAATGCTGGAGAATTTTTGCGTTCAGATAATCAATCAAAGGTCGAAGCTTATGTAGTCTGTCATGATTCGGATGATTTTTGGGTTGATGTATGGAATTATCATTGAAATGAATGTTTCGTCTAATTCTCTCAAATTTATTCAGAGGCATGACGTTTATAATCAGATCATAACCTATATCTACGTTCCAATAAGATCTAACACTTGGTAAATGTATCAGACATGTAATAACAAATTCCTATAAATTGTTTTACGTCGCTTGCAGACAAATTTACTTGATTGTTCTTTTTATGTCTGATCTTGTCTTTATCTGGCCATACACGCATAGTTTTACCTGTGTACTTAAACCGTCGCAGACAAGTGCGTTGTGCTGTGCGATGATCGATATTAATTAAATTGGTTGCTTAAAAAAAAATTACTCATATACAGTTACTGAAAGAAGGTAGAGAAAACTATCCACATGATTTTAAAAATTATTTAAGGATGGATGGAAATACATTCAATCCATTACTAAGTTTAGTAAAAGATCACCTGTTGAAGCAAAATACCGCGCTGAGAGAAGATATCGCTCCATATGGGAGAATGTAGGGACTAACGTGTACTCCTCTACGATTCCAGCCCATAGATTTACTGAAAAAGTCGTTGGTGCGCACGAATAAATGTTGCGTCAGGATTTTCATCACACCACAGGTGATTATTGCGAGAATTAAATACGCCGTCCCTTGTAAAACAAGCTTCGTCTGTAAATAAAATAAGCTTTTCAAAACGCCTCTGAAGATTGCAACGTTCAAGAAACCAACGACGAAACAACAATCTTGACTGGAAGTCTTCAGGTCCCAAAGCTTGCACTTTTTGTCTAGAAAATGGATGGAGACCCTGTGCCTTCAGAACCTGCCAAACAGTCACGTGATTTACATGTAATCTATTTGCTATTACTCTTGTGCTCGTCGATGGCTCATCTTCAATAATATTAAGAATAGCTTCTTCAAGTACAGGGGTTCGACGTAATCTATTGGAATTCCCACCCATTGTTGGGTGAAAACTTCCAGTCTCTGACAATCGTATACATATTCTTCTAAAAATGGGGCTATTGGTTTGCTGACGATTTGGATACATTCTCCGATAAATTTTACGAGCTTCTTGTGCATTACGCCTTGTCTCTCCAAAAACCAAAAGCATGTCAAGAAGTTCAGCGTTTTGATAAGTATCCATTTTTTACACAAATGTAGGTACAAGCCAGGGATTGCGATGGATATGCCGAATCCCCTAGTAAAATATACTGTCTAAAGAAATTTTTATTATTTGTTGCTAGTGCGAATAAGCTGGATTTTCTCAACACTCTTGCATCATGTAGAGAACCTGGTTCACCACATGATACATCTATAAATATTTTTTTTTTCATTCACTGTGCCCTGAAGTAATATACTGTGCCAGCCTTTACGGTTAACATAGTCCACATCATGTTTTTTGGGACGTTTGATGGGGATATGACAACCATCAATCGCTCCTACAACGTTTTCCAAACCCTTCATCTTTCTAAATTCGGCCGATCAGGTTGCGTATTGTTTTGGCCATTTAATGTATTAATTTCTGAATTGAAACCACTTTGTGTATTATTCTGTGCGTAGCGCTCTCAGTTATATTAAATCTGTCTGATATTTCCCGATATGTTTCTTGATTTACCATGAACCACAAACATATAAGCACAGAAGTGTGCGCAGGTATTCGTTCTCTTTCATGTCGCACAGATTAAAACGAAGGTGATATTAAATCTAAAAGATGGTATTTAATTATAATATATATGTCTGTGTGATTTCCTTCCATCGAAATTTAAGTTGTACTTACTCACTAATAAATTAGTTGTTTGTCTGCTTATGCTGAAATGTTTTCTGTACTCTATATCAGCTTGATACTACCAAAGGTTTTAATCCGGTGACGGTTGGAATAAAGGCAAAATTGCTCTAGATGTTCAGAACAGTATATTAGAGCAATACAATACTGACGGTTCGGCCATATGGATTGTGGTCATTCTCAAAGCGAAAATACATCTGAAAATTGTATAAATGTAACAAAACAATCTACTGACACAACTAATAAACAAAATTAACAGTATAATTATAAAAAATTGTTGTCCATGACATCAGTCGATCGAGTTAAATAAGCCTCTTCCCAAATATTGATTATCAATCCTTCAGCGAGAAGTTGCTGCACGGAATTCATTTTCTTAAGTGTCGCAGCAATGTTAATGCCTATAGCTTCAAATTCAGCAGTAGTGTCCTTTTGTTGTAAAACTTCAGTACAAGTTTTGTAGAATTGGTTTTGTTGTTGGCGTTGTGCCTCCTGATGCTGTTTAAAACTCATTTTTCTTCGACCGGGTGTTTCATCTGAGAGCAAGGTTTTCATATTTCTTTTATTTGCGTTATTGGATTTGAAAAGTCCTTTGGCCTCTGTAACAAATTTTTAAGTACATAATTCATCAAATTAAATAATAATTACGTTAAATAGACATTAAAAAAAATGTATCAAATTACTGAAATTTACAAATTTATTCACAATAAAAAATCCCCCTATTATAACTTGCTGCATAACTTTTTATCTACCAAAAATGCTAAGAGATATGCTGATGTTGGTGAAAATGTATCAATGCTGCGACGATTAAATCAATGTCAAAGCGGAAATCGGTCAACGGAAACTGCCCTTACCATCAGATATGCCTTTTGTGAATATTTTAATACGAACTGTGCTGTATCATGGCAAAATAAATGCTTACATTAATTACATATGAATATTGGTATTACGGTAAAAAAAAAAACACCAAAGAACAAAATATAAAACTATACATGAGAAAAATAAATCTTAATTTTAATTAAACTGTTACCTAACACTACAAAGAAAAATAAAATATAAAACTAAACATGAGAAAAATAAATCTTAATTCTAATTAATCTAAAACACTTTAATATCTCACTTGTTCTGCTCTACCTCGTCTGCTTCTTCTTCCAAACTATTGAAGAGCAACATGTTCAAGGCGTGCTTCACCCGTTGCTTTTGCCTTTCGTTTTTTTTTTTTTTATTTTGGCCAACCTTGCTCGGACGTAGCCAGCATAAGCAGCATCGTCGTCCAGTGCAACGGTGCTTGTTTGTGTTGCGACATATGTTCGCATCGCCGCAGCAACATTATTCTCTGTTCCTGTGTCCTGCTGTAGGCGCAGTCTTTTGCGGGGAGTTGGCGAGTGTGCCGCTGACGAGCAGTGGTCTGATTCTCTGGCAAATGTACTGGCCACTGGTGGGAATATTTTATTATTCTCCGATATTTCTGCAAGCTCGTACACTTCCTCGCACTGCTCTGCGGCACTACCAACATCCTCGCCGTCTGTAGAGTATGCTTCCTCCGCGGCACTACCTGTCACTGCGAACATACTGCCCTTCGATTTTCAAATCCAAAGGTGGTCGTTTAGGAATCCCATCTTCGAGCAATACCACAATGATGGATGGTACACCTGCAATAATTGTGTCGTTTTTTACAATGTATATTTATGTTGTATATGATTCTCTAAATATCTGTATTGAATAACACTACTTACATCATCTTGCCCAGTGCCACTTTTCAGTGAATCTACATACTTTCTTCTCTCATTCGCGTCTGTACTCCGCAGCCCGGTGAATTTTTTATGGATATCCACCGCGATTGGGTTCGGCTGTATCACTGACAGCGCAGACACAATTCTCTGTAGGCACACATTCCTCCTCTGCTTGTTGTGGTACTCGGGTGCTTCACCACGTACAGGGTTGGGTATTTTTCGTACTCCTCGATGAGCATGAAGACTTGCTCGTTTGTCCAAGACATCTACATTTATTAACATCGAAATTGTTACCTTTCAATACATACACAACTTATTTATGTTGCTTACATACCTTGCGCCCTCGGATGACAGGATCACAATAATAACAAAAAAATAACATACGTAAAAATACCTGGATGCACAAAATGGCTACTAAATAATCTCGATTATTCACGTCAGTATACAATGGCAGAATCAGGTAGAATGGATCACAAGTAAGATGATACAGGCTACGCTTCGGTATCGCTTGGAACTAATCGCTATTAAATGTGTTGGAATAGAGCATGTCCTAATTCCAGCCAGTCTCGTAAGACATATTTTAAATGTGCTGAAATTTTCTGTTTTACACGGCAACATTTAGTTGTCTTAAAATCCCACGCTAAATCTTAAGACATAAATGTGCCCGTGTAAGATACGCTTTAGATGGCAAACATATTAGAATTGTACTCCCACCCGGATCAGGTGCTCTTTATTACAATTATAAACATTTCTATTGCGTTATTTTAATGGCTTTAGTAGACGCCAATTATGAGTTCGTGTACATCGACATAGGAAAACAAGGAAGAATGTCCGATGGAGGAGTATTAGTATGGAGTTCATTTTATAGAAATCGTCAACAAAACAAATTATGCTTTCCAACTCAAGATAAAACTAAAGCAAATCTGAATTTTGTAATAATTGGTGATGAAGCATTCACGGCACCGTAGTTGATTTTCCATTTTCTCTGGAAAATGTCCTCCTTCACTTTGACGCACACTTCGGGGTACTGAACCAGATGGCTTACTTTTGTGGTACGTTGATTTTGCAAGTAATGTCTTACTATATTGCGCTGAAACTGAAGATCTAATTTTTCATTGGAAAACATCATATGTAGTTTCCATGCATTGACAATGCACATATTGAGCATATGTGTCCATAAAGGCCATCACCATTTTTTTCCTTGTATGGACAGCCTGTAATTATTCACAGCTTGATCAAATAAATCAACTCCACCCATACCAGCATTAGAATTGGCGAACAGTTTCGGCTGTGGTACGTCAATTTTTGATTTTACATCCTTCGACCAGCGTTTGACAGATGACAAAGGTTCAATGTTATCATAATTGGATGCCATCGTGACAACACTATTGTCTTTCCACCGTACGAATAATAATGCATTTTTGTCGTTTTTATGTTCATAATAAAAATAAAAAAATAAATACTAATTATTTTATTGGGATCTAAAGCAAATGTACTCGTATGAGTACATTGGAACGAAATGGGTTAACCTACATCGTAACTCTTATAGTTTCCAATATCCCTTAACTGGCCCGTTTAAAACACTCTGTACATATGTTTTTAAAATAATGCTATTTGCACGGCGATGGCATTGTGGTAAAAAAATTACAAAAATGCTGTAAAATATAATTTTTACCCTAATGATTATTTTCTGCAATTCTTTTATGTTGATACCGTTTATTGTCCCCTTTCTAGGGGGGACAACGATACACAATTTTACACGTATAAATATCAAAAACAAAGAAAACCAAACCAAGAAATAAAGAAATAAAATAATTCAAATGTACAAAGCCCAATGATACTTAAATAATATATAACTCGTAACCTATCCTATCCTATTTTTCTAACACTTGTGTCACTTTCACGCGCACATAAAATACAGGTCCTTGCCTGGGGTGGGGGGTAGTTTGTCCAGTGGGGGGTGTACGGGCTGACTCCGTGTCGCACCGGCGACCACGCGAGGGGTGGCGAGCGGAGGTCCGGTGCTTGTGGAAGAGGGGCTGGCGGTGACGGTGTCCGTCGTTCCGGCGGGCTGTCCGCGAGAGGTGAAATCAACGGAGGCGGGGGCGACGGGATCACCACTTCAGGCGAACAGTGGCCTGGTGCCTCGGTGCCGTCGTGCCGGCGGGGCGGAGTGTGGTCTCGGGCTCGCGCTCGTGGTGCTGGTGCTCCGGGAAGTCGGAAGACCGGATCCGGCAGGGATGCCTGACGCGGGCCGGCGGCTCGTCGGGCCTGGGCAGCGGCCAGCAGCGGTGCGGGCACGGGTCGGATTCGTTGCCTTCGAGCACGACTCCTTGTTGGCCTCGGGTACATCAGGTCGTCTTGGCGGCGGCGTGGGCTCAGACGCAGGAGCTGGGCTCGGACTGACGGCTTCACCAATTTGTTCTCTAGTAGGAGCTGGGCTCAAAACTACCAACAGAGCAGGAGCTGGGCTCGGACTGACTCTGGCCATACTGCATACGCAGCGTCTTTTTATACCCATGTCTGACAGACTCGAAAAGTCTCGTCTGCCAGACATGGGTCGGTTCTCGTTCAATTTGGCTATGAACGCAGCTGCTTGTCGCTTGCGTAACATTGCTTTAGCGTGTCTGCGGCAGTCTGCCGCTCGTAGGGCCCGCACCGTTTCGTCGGTATCAATGTAAATGCCTGTAATTTTTTGACGAACAAAATAAAATTAACACATGGATTTACAGTAACCATTCGGTTGTTGTACAAAAATTTGACAGGTTCGATTAGATGGTGCAAAAAAAAAAAATTTTAACATTCCTCGCATTCCAGTGTGTGCATGCATTTCGTTAAAATAGCAGCCCGTAAGTTTTTCGCTAGTGTTTAGCTGTAATACACGCGTAACACCAGAATCGGAATCATCAGAAAACTGTCTAGAAGTAGGGAAGGGTCTAAGTGGAACCGGATCAGTGGGGGATATTCTGGGATCATTTGGAGGTGGTTTGGAAAGCAAGCTATGTAGGGCAAGTAAAAAACTACAACCGTCACAGTTCGAACTTTGGCTATTTTTCAATGTACTATTAACTAATGTCGTTTTCAATGCTGCTACGAATTGTGAGCAAGTTGGATTCGTATTTTGTCCGCACAGCCGTCTGATGATTCCGAAGAAATTTTCCAGTGGGTCCTGATTTAAATTTTTCGTCAATAGATATTTTAAACCAAAGTTCTTGAGAATAGTCCATAAAGATTGGATATTACGCATGGTGTAAATAACACATTTAACACTTGGCAGAGTTTCCAGTACCTTTTCCCCATATAGGAACTTCAATTGGCTTATGATTTTCTTTGCACTACCCCAAAACTCTATATGCGGAGTTGCAACGCACAATTTAGATTGTGCGTAGACAAGTGGATTAACGGACTTGTATACGCAGTTCAGCAGTCTCAGAAGCTTGCATGGCACCACTAAGGAGTAAGGAGTTGTACCGAAGAGTATGCATTTAAACTAAACACCTGCACTGCATAGTTCAGACGCATTTTTGCTCGTCCTTCCGGTTCTACGAGAATAATAGTAAATGTTGCTTTTCTCCCGGGTGTTTCTGAATCCAGTTCGTATAATTTTTGGATATCTCCCCACTTTGCGCGCTTACCTTTAATATATCTTTCGTTATAAAATTATTCCGCAAACACTTTATAAAATGTGGTACATAAAAAAGGTGATAAATTTTATGATTATCCATAAATAGACATCAGGTGGAAATGGTATTGCATTTAAATCTATCGCTTCTTTCAATGTCGATTCTCTGTTGACACCTCCATCACTAATCCCCCCATTAACTCGTACATCGACATAGATAAAATTATAGTTGGCATCAGTTAATGCTAGAAGCACGATGCTATGGTTTCCCTTGTAATTGTAGTAAAATGATCCTGCACTGCAAGGTGCTCTAAAATTGATGTGTTTCCCGTCTAGAGCTAGACAAGTAGATTAACGGACTTGTATATGCAGTTCAGCAGTCTCAGAAGCTTGCATGGCGCCACTGTTCGTAAGGAGTTGTAGCAAAGAGTATGCATTTAAACTAAACATCTGCACTGCATATTTCATCCGCATTTTTACTCGTCCTTCCGGTTCTACGAGATTAATAGTAAATTTTGTTGCTTTTCTCTTGGGTGTTTTTGAATCTAGTTGGTATAATTTTTGGATGTCGCTCCACTTTGCGCGCTTACCTTTAAATAATATATCTTTCGTTATAAAATTATTCCTCAAACACTTTATAAAATGTGGTACATCAAAAAGGTGATACATTTTATGATTATCCACGCTATATATATATAATCTACACGTTTTTCAGTCCTACACACAAAATCTTCGCTAAGACTTTTCACGGCTGCGCGGTTATTTGAAGCTAAATCGCTTACAGATGCTAAAATTTTTAATTGTGTGGTTTGGTGAACTGCTCGCATTGCTTCTTTGATACAGTTTTGTAAGGTATATGTCTTTACCGCACTTCTTACAAAATAAAAAGCAATTGACTGCTTCCGATTGCCTTTAATGCCGCGAATAATAAACGCTACTGCGTGATCAGTAATTTTCGACGACTTGCCGATTCCTAAGTCTACTAGACATTCAACCAAGTCGTCCCTTACATTGTAGGACAAATTTGGAGCCAACAACACTTCGTCAAACATCAATATCTTTGTTGTTCGGCCATGTTTTGCGAATGTACGTTCAAATATGAAAATAAATGAACATTAATTCCAGCATTCAGTGGGATGTTGGACAGACTTCTATGTAGTGTCCTAACCGAAAGTAATTGAAAAATATCCTTTAGATATCTATATCCACGGGGACTGTTTTTCATTATTGATATATACAGGGCTTTTTCTTCATCCGTGTATCGGCGGCCAGTCTTCTTTTTCGGTATGTTTCTTAGTAAACTTTCAATAAATATTTTCACCAAAGGAGGCATTGAAGAAATCCTGTTGACATTGTTCTGCACTCGGCTGTTGAGCATATCTACTTCTTAGTTTTCTAACAGCAGACCTCGAATGGATTGTCTTCTTTTAATCGTGCTCACGAGCTTCCGAAGTTCCTTAAATAGTTTTCTTTTTCCCGGTGTCAGCTTTGCTACGCGAGTAACGCCCATAGCTTTTAATGAGATTGAGTGTTCTGCAAAGGAAAAATAATTTAATTAGAACGAATGCAACTTCAGTAAGCAATGTGGCTATTATGTGCGTGTTGTCCTGTAGTTTGATAGTGAGAGTTTCAAGTGTGGTGACTGGTGATTGTACGTGTGTATGTGGAATATTGTGTTTGATTGCGATCGCGACTCCGCCAGATGCATGCGCTGCGTCTCTATCGTTTCTGATGATGTTGTAGCCGCGTATTTTCAGTTTGTCTGTCTGTTTTAGTTTTGTCTCATTAAGTAGTAAGATGTCAATTTCGTGTGTGTGTAGAAAGTTTTTTAATTGTGCTGTTCGGCCTTTTATGCCGTTCGCGTTCGCGTTCCAGGTACAGAGTTTGATACTGTTATATGTCATAGTCGTGTAAGTTTTGTGTGAATTGTGCAAATGTGTAAAATTTATCTTGTTTTGTGTGGCAAGTTTTTAGCTGGTCGTTGAGATCTCGCACTGCGCGGATTATTTCGTTAATGTTCACTAGTTCGTTTAGCGTGGAGAATTCCGTCGTCATCTCGTGAAATGCGTCCATGGGCTGGGTGTATCACATCGGTGGCCGTCCAGCGTATGTGAGGGGTTGCTGACGGTGCTGTTGCTGTTGGTTGCTCTGTTGTGGGCCTGCTTGCTGGTGCTGACTGTGTGGCTGTGGTCGTGGTGGCTGCTGCGGGTGCTGGGGCTGTTGTTGCTGTGGCCGGGTTGGCTGGTGATGCTGTTGGGGGCCTTGTTGTGTGCGTTCGGCTCGTTGCTTCCACGCGTTTTGAGTCGGGGGCGGTGCTAGTTTATACATTGGCGGGTAGTCGGCGTCTCTGTGGTTGTAACTTTATGGTTTATGTTTTGATGTGATGATTGGTTCGAGTCTGAATTTTATTTAGATACACAGGGCAGTTTATGTCATTTGATTGGTGGTTCTCACCGCAGTTTGTACACTTTTTCTTGTCTTTTGTATTGCATTCTTTGGTTGTGTGATCGCCCGCGCAGTACATACATTTGACTTTGGCGTGGCAATTCGATGTGGCATGTCCCCATCCTTGGCATATGTGACACTGTGAGATGCGTCTTGTATTTCGGCGTCTCTCAAAGTAAATACGTGTGTGTAGTGCAAACTTTATCTTCTGACTTATTCCTTTAAGTGTCAAATTGTTTTTTGTGACGAGCAGGAATAACGCATTTGTGATATTGTCTGGGCGATTTTTAGGTGTCATTTTAAAACATTTAATGACTGGTAGCGAATGTTGAGTTTTCAGGTCTTCCATGAGTTCATCAGGTGTCACGTCATTTGCCAGTCCGCGGACTACAAATGCATGCGTCTTTTCCGTGGTGTCTGAATAGGTGTGAAATTCTTTTTTATTAGTCTTCAAGTGGTTTATGAGTTTATTTCGTTCTTCTCTGTCATTTATGGTGATGTTTACATTGTACTTGGTATATTTGAAGCTGTATTCGCTGTTGGTGTATTTTTTTATGGCTTTCGTCAGTTTTGCGTGGCTCTCGGGTTGGCCGTGTAACACTATGGGTGGAGGTGGTCTGTGTTTTAGTCTTTCCTGATGTTGTTGATGTCCAGTGTCGTAGTTGTCTTCCATATCATCATCGTTTGTTTGGTTGCTGCTCTGTGCAAGTGCGTCGGTCGTACTTGTTGTTAGTTTGCACGTTGTACTGAGTCATTGTGTCCGTTTGTTTTTTCAGTATTTTTATAAAGTCTGTATTTTGGTCATCGCACGTTTGTTCGGTCGCGCTTGGTTTGTCACTTAATACACTTGAATTGTCACTTACTATACTAACATTGTCTGTTGAGTTGTTTACTATAGTGTTCTGCGACCTCTCACTGGTAGTGTCACTATCTGTGTCCATCACTGTGTTATTGTTTTTTGCACTAGGCACTAGACGTCTCAGCCGTTTCACATTCTTTTTAGTTTCACTGTCACTATGTTTCTTTTTCAAGGATTTCTTATTTAAATAATAATTACTAGCATTTTTGTGAATGTTTTTTGTCATAGCTAGCAGTTAGCTGCGAGCTACGCCGCACCGACGTAAACCCCCACCTCACTACACTATGGTTAGTTTTGTGAACACTGTGCGAACAATACAATACTCTCTATTGAAGCGCGGGACAATGGCTATTTGTCTGGAGCGAGCACGTCCGTTCGGTACGGAGGCTGAGCTGAGGACTATATCCTGTGGTTATAACTAGAGCACGGAATTATATGCATTAAAAACCCTGAAAATATGCGCATATATATGCACAATATTTTGTTAAATTATGCAACAATTTCCTTAAATATGCACTGAATGTATTAACAAAAATTGACGTACAAAAACACAATAGAATTACAAAATTGATTTAAACAAGTACAAACCTACAAACTATAAAGTATTACATCTTATTTTTTATAATATTGTAAATATTGACAATCATATATTTCTCTAAATTTTCCACGAGGAAAGATTCTCTTCGATCAGATAACAAATTTTTATATATAGAAAAACTTCTTTCTACATCAACAGAAGTGATGGGTGAAAACTTAAATTTGCATATAGTGGTGGCATCCATTGTTATAGAAGGCTCATAATTTCCATTTAAAACATTTGAAATTTTTGTAAGTTCATCGAACCCTGTATTTTTTCTTAATACGTCTTGCATCTTCGTTTTTATAAAATCACCAATTTCGCCTTTAACTTGGTTGACCTTATTTTTAAAATCTGTAATTAATTTCACAGAATCTGTAAGTTCCACGCCCTGCCTCTCCAACGTAGTTAACGTTTCCGTAATAAAGCTATAGTTAGCTTTGATAAATGCCAGTTGTTGATTTAATGTAGGAATATTTAAAATATTTTTACACTCTTTAATAGCTGCGGAATCATCAGAAAATTTTGATACTAACACAGCAATATCATTCAAATAATTTGCATAAAAAAATGCGGCCTCTAGCCACGTACCCCACCTCGTAATTATTGGCTGAGGTGGCAAAGGAGTATTAGGTAAACTGTCTTTGTACATTTGTATTCGGAGGGGTGCTTTTACAAATATTTTCTTGACCGTATTGATTAAACAATTTACATCTGGATATTGGTTACGAATTTCTTCTGATATTCTATTCACGCCATGAGCTAAGCATGTCACATGTATCATTTTTGAATAAAATACTTTTAAAGTTTGTGCAGATTTGATCATGTATGTAGCAGCGTCTGACAACATCAATAAAATCTTTTCAGTAGGGACAGCATTGGGTAAATAGAAACTTGTTAATACTTCGTTTATAAACTGCGACATAGTTACATTGTTGGTTTTCTCTAATTGTTTCAAACCAATTAAATACGCATGGCCAGGAACGTTTTCACTCAGTACACCTATTAATAAATTGGCGATATAACGGCCACACGTGTCAGTTGTTTCGTCAACTACAAAATAAATATAATTGTTTCCAATTAACTCCTTAATTTCACTCATAGTTTTTTCGAAAACATTGTTTATATATTTTTTTCTAAAGGTGCTTTCATCTGGTACAGGTCTACCACAATACTTCTCTAAAAACTCTTTCAAAGTTGGATTTTGTAATTTCATAAGCGGAATATTGGCACTAACAAAGGCTTTACATAAATCAAAATTGAATTCTTCTTTATTTTCACAGGCTGACGTCGAAGCAATTGTTTCATTAAGCGTTAATTGTTTTGTATTTTTCATTTTCTTCTTGTACTTTGTATGCGATGCTGTAGCAATATGTTGAGTAATTTGAAATTTTTTGTCACATGTAATCTATAAAATGGAAAACTGTTTTAGTACCAAATACAAATAAAAAATAATATAAAGAAAACTTACTGTTTTGCTGCAACATCGACAAAACACCTTGTTTAAATTTAAATAAAGTTCTGGATAATCCTTTATCCATGTAGCTATCAAAGCTGTTGGTGGCATTAGTACTTTGTTTAAAAACAACGACCGACCCTTGACAAATCCAAAACGAAACTGAAAGGCAGCCGATGGGAGTGAGACTCGTAGTAAAGTGTAGAGAAAACAGGGGAATCCCAGTTTGCGACGCCGGGCGGTTTGTAAAATGTAGGGGAACCCCAGTTCTCAAAATGCAGTGTGAGCAATATTTGCGTTATTTAATTTTACAAAAAAAAAAAAAATTGTATAAATATGCACGTATATGCATTTTATTGTGATTTATGCATCAATTTCCGAATATATGCAAAAAATGCAAAATGAAAATCGGTTTTTTACATTTGTTTTTGTTTAATTCGTGTAGATACGCGAAAACTTTCTTGGTATATCAATATTACAGAATATGCAAATGCATATAATTCCGTGCTCTAGTTATAACAAACATGCATTTAAACATTTTCAAATTCCACCCAATATATACATCAACTTATTTTCCAGTAATATATATTACTTGTTATATTCTTATTGTTATATTCTTGTTAAATTAAATGCTCGTATAAATCACCATTAACTGCTAGGCAATGGCCTAATCTATCGTATAATTCTCGCCGAACGTTACTTAATTGTCTTTGATTAATATTGTTGCACTCTTGTACAATGGCATTTCTTAAGGATGCAATGTCATTGTATGTATGTTGGTACACTTTTTCTTTTAAGTATGGCCACAAAAAGAAATCACAAGGAGTCAAATCTGGAGATCTAGCTGGCCAATGAATTGTACCTCCCCGGCCAATCCACGCATCAGGAAAACACTGGTTCAAAAATATTTTAATATTTTGTCCATTGTGTGCCGGACAGCCATCATGCTGGTACCAGACTATGCTGTTTTCATTGGAGTATGTTTCCAATTCTGGTCCAATATTATTCTCCAGTAATTCTAAATATGTATTAGAGTTTAGTGAACCGTTGATAAAAAATGGTCCAACAATATGTGAACCAAAAATTCCAGCCCACACATTTACTTTTTGTGGATATTGCGAATGTGTGTTTACCATTACATGTGGATTGTCCTTGCTCCAATATCTATAATTTTGATGATTTGGTGCGCCATGTATTGTAAAAGTAGATTCATCAGTGAAACAAATATTTTTAAAAAAATATCTTTCTGTGTTTGCCTTTTCCATCATTATTTCACAAAATTCACTTCGAGCTATTTTATCTATTTCAAATATTTCTTGATGGTTTGAATATTTATACGAATAATACTTTTCTTCTTTTAAAATTTTGTGCACGGTAGCTGGATGTATATTTAATTCACGACCAATTTCACGAACACTTAAATTTGGATTCTCCGTTATACACAAGAGTACATTATATTTATTTTCGTGAATCTTCCCATCTTCTTCATTCTCTTCAATATCCTCATTTTTACAATTCTTGCAAAGTTTCACAACACTACCGGTTTCGTTAAATTGTCTTATCAAACTTTGAATTGTACTAATAGATGGAATGTGATGGTTGGGGTAATATGCGCTAATTAAGTCTCTAATGTGTCTGATAGAGTTTCCAGCAAAATACCACTTCAAACACTGAATTTTTTCTTCAAGATTAATTCTTTCCATAATTCTACTTCTAATCACCGATTCTAATACTAATAAAATCAAACGAAATGTCAAATCTGTCAGAAACAACAGATATAAATTATTGTTTTATTTCTCATGGCACTCTGATAATTGCCTTTAATCGTGTATTTTCTTTTGCTTCTAACTCGTACATAAGAAGCAATTGAACAACAAACTTAGTACTCATTGGTGCAGTATTTAATTCTGAACATTTTTCTTCATTACACTTTTGCTCTAAAATTAATAGGTAAAAAGTTATCGCCAAATCAAAATTTTAACATTGAATTTCCAATGTTCGGAAAAAAAAGTAGACACCCGGTATATTTGTTTTATAAACAAGTTGTTGGAGTTAGGACTTAAGTTGAATTCAAGATGGTACGAATTCAGAAACGTTTATTAAATATATGACGTTTCGCTTCTAGGTTTGAAGCATCATCAGACTAAAATAAATTAGAATGTATTACATAGTGTCAAGTTGTAAAAATTAAATATACTTACAATTAAGATACATGAAGAACAGAGTTTAATAACTAGTGTGTTAACATTGTATAAATTAATAGTGCATTTAATTAAGTAAGTAAGGTTAGTCAATGAATGTAATGTAAATCTAAATAATTATTGAAATGTAACAAAACACAGTGAAACTGCATTGTTCATTCACAATGTAAAACAATTGAACTGTATAAACAAAGGATATTGAAACATACTGCAAAAATAGAAAAACCAGTCAACATGAGTGAGCACATGTCGAACTAACAAGTTGGAACAATATCAGAAAATTAGGAATAGCACACTACTGACCTCACGGAAACCGTACGAACTAACCAATTAAAAAAAAAGGAACGAACCTAAATATTTAGTTATTTTGAATAGATTGAAAGAGTGATGCAAAAGCAGAGAAGCTATTATGAAAGTTAGTTTTATGATTTACAGCTGAATTACCTTCTAAATGTATATAACAAGTTTCAAGCATTAACCGCTTATATTTATTAGATTCTACATGTAAGATTTCAAAGTTATTATAATTGAAACTGTGTTTTTAATTAATACTATGTTCAACCATTTCACTATGATTGGAATTGTAAGTTTTAGCACTATACATGTGTTGTTTAATTCTTTTGTTAACATACTGTGAAGTTTCACCTACATAAGTTGAATTACAGTCTGGGCACCGTATTTTGTAAACCAGATTACTTAGTTGTTCTTTATTGGTTTTAAGCTAGCGTCACACGATCATTCTTTTCATCATTCTACACTGACAGTGTTCAGATTTTCATCAGTTTGCATGATGAGTTTGACGTTTAAAAATGGATAAGAGAAGGGTATTGAAGTTATCTTTATTGGCATTAAACATTATAAAATTAAAGAAAATTAGAAATAAGCGTAAACGGCTATGGCAACGTCAGTGGCTAGCGAGAAGAAACGATGGAAGAGGAGTATTAAATATGCTACATGATGAGTTGAGGTTAGAAGACGTAAATAGTTTTAGAAATTATTTACGAATGGATGAAGATTGTTTCAAAGAATTGTTGACTCTGATTGAAAGCAGTATAACTCATGCAGATACTTGTATGAGACAGTGTATTCCAGCACATAAAAGGTATTTAAATTATATACGTATAAACAACCTATAAAATTCTTATAATTTCAGATTAAGTGTCGCTTTGCGATTTTTAGCTACGGGAGAATCTTTCCAAAGCTTAAGCTACTCCACAAGAATAGCAAGGAATACCGTAGGATTAATCATAAAGGAAGTGCTGTCGACAATAGCAGAATGTTTAGGCACTGAATATTTAAAGGTTAATATATTATAAATGCATTAATTACTTCATTTTTATTTAACTCTATTATTTATTTATCTTAGCATTTTGATAACAATATATTTTAGTTGTCCTGCTCCTCCTGGTACTTCAAAATTACCCGAATGATTTCCCTTTTCATATTTCTTCTCGTTGTTTCGTTGTTTAAAGCCCTACATTCAGATGCTACGTATATCCCGAAAACGCCCCACTCATCATTTTCATGTAAAGCTGTTCTGATGTCGGACATCACTTCTTCCATCTCACTGTCATTTCCTTGTTTCGTTCTCTTCGTTCTCTTCGGTCGCGGTCTCTCAGTCGCCCGTGACGGTGTACTGGCCTCCGGGCTGAACACGTTTTCCTGAAAACAAATTTATGTTATGCGAATTGATTTTCAGGCACCGCAAAGTGAATCAGAATGGTTAGAAATTGCAGAACAATTTTACAACCAGTGGAATTTTCCGAAGTGTCTAGGAGCATTAGATGGAAAACACATTGTTTTTCGACCTCTACGAAGTTCTGGATCATTCTACAGGAACTATAAGGGGACTGATAGTATTGTACTGTTAGCTTTAGTTTCAGCAGACTATAAATTTTTAGCTGTTGATATCGGTATGAACGGAAGAATAAGCGATGGCGGAGTATTCAGCAGAAGCTTATTGTCAAATGCTCTTAGAACCAATATGTTAAACATTCCACCCTCTACACCGTTACCTGGGCGGCAAATGAATGTTCCCTACGTGATCATTGCAGATGATGCATTCCCATTGAAAGAGTACATAATGAAACCGTATCGATTGAGGGGATTGACAAATGAGCAAAGAATTTATAACTATAGAATATGCAGAGCTCGCCGGACAGTAGAAAATGCATTTGGAATATTAAGCAATCGATTCCGAATATTTTTGCAACCGATAAATTTAAATGTTGAAAAAGTGGAATTAATTACAAAAGTGGCTTGTATACTACATAACTTTTTGCTGGCGAAGAGCACCAATTATTTACCAACCGATGGAGAAAATGTTACCTGTAATATGCAAAATATAATTCGGCAAGAAGGGAATAGATCAAGAAATGCAGCACTTGCAATTAGGAATGAATTTCAAGAGTTTTTCAACACATGTGGTCAAGTGGCGTGGCAAAATAATGCTATACAAAACTATGTTTTCTAGTTGTTAAGATACCTGTTTAATACATTTCTATGTAACAAGAAACATAATCTTTATTTAAATCTTACCTGTTCACTATCGCGGTATTGGTTTTCCACGCTTTCTGCTACATCCGTCCAAGAGTTAGAATTTCCTGGTTCTTCAGTTCCAGTGCTTGGCAACACGGGCGGACTATTTACTTCTTCCGCAGGTCCAGGGCTAAGCAGCTGGGGCAGACTACTCCAGGGTTTCCTCGCAGCCACGTGGTCCCTTAAAAATTGCAGGCGTTCGAAACACCACAGTGAAGGCGTGCTGTTGCTCGCCCCCGAACCACTTGGCAGTTTAATTGTGTTCGTCAATTCCTTGTTAAATTGCGTACGTAGCGTATTCCACTTCGCTTTGACCATATCAACTGTAATAATTTGTAGTAGTAATTATATTATATCGTGTCATGTAAACACACTGTATTTATACACAGTACCTGTCGTGTTTGGCCGTATTTTGCACATCTCGCTGACCACGTGCTGCAGGGCGTCATTTCGTGCACCTTTATTGTGGTACAACACATTCTTTATGTCGTAGAGCACCGAACATTCTTCGTAGATATCAATGAAAGCGGACACTTGCTCCCGTGACCAAGACATACTGGTAGCTAAAATAAATGAAATTGGAAACATTGACTTTGTGAATAAGTTGGGTTAACTTTTTTTAGTTTAATTTATATTTATTTAGAGTTAACTATATGATTTATACAATTGGCTAATATAATAATGATTTACTTACCAGAATCAGCTGCGAAATATAGTATCAATTAATATTAATAATAGGTACACGACTGTCAACGTACAGGCAAAGACAAGCATGAAGACAAAACTGAACAAGAAAAACAACATTTGAAAACAATTAAGCCACCATTTGCATTTCCCTTGTCAATAGAGTGAGATGGAGCGAGATGCGTCGGCCAATCAGAGGCTAAACGCATCACTTCGAATGATGAAAAATAGAGCACGTCCTAAATTAGAGCAAACTGACACACCAGGCCTTGTGACGTCAGTCATTGACACTGATCATTCTAAACACTTACGGAATGATGAAAAAACTGATCGTGTGACGCTAGCTTTAGATTTTAAATTAGTGAATAAGATGTTAGTGTTATGGGATACTGTATAAACTATGTTTATTTGAAGTTGTCTGAATAAATTGGTAATGGAATGATGTAAATCCCTGTAAAAGGGGAGTGAGAGGTAACTAATATCTTGGGACTGTGTATTATTCTTATTATTGGTATTGGTATTGTTAGCTGTGACGTTGTTGTTGATGAGTGTAGCATTATATGAATTTAATCTGCGTTTTATGGTTTGTATTATTAATTTCTTTGGATAACAATTTAATGATAAAGTGTCAACAATTAAAGTTATATTTTTATTATGAAATTTGGGGTGTGCTAGTTTAATGGCTCTATCTACTAACCCAATTATAACTGAAATTTTATATTTGGTGGGAAAGTATTCTAAATAGTTCAAATATCTGCCGGACCAAGTTTGTTTATGGTACCAATCTGTTTGAAATTGGTCACCGTTTCTATGAATAGTTATGTCTAAAAAGTTTAAAGCATTATTGATCTCTATTTCAATTGTAAATTGTCGGGGTTGTAGTTATTGAATTTATCGAGTATAGAGTTAATGTGTGTTGAGTGTAAGCAGAGTATTATATCATCTACGTATCTATAGTAGAATAATATATATTTGCATACAAACCTGTGAAATATCTGAAATATCCTCATCCAGTTTCAAACATTTGCTAAAACGAGAATGACGATCTTGTGCAGCCTTCTTTTTTAAATTTATATCTATTAGTCAGGATTATGAACATTACCTGTAAATTTATTTAATAATAATTTATTTATATCAGCATATATCAGTTGTAATATAAAATACCTGATATGAAGTGTTTTGAATATACACGCCCGTATCGTAATTGAGTTTCACTTAATTCTCTTCATTTCAAATACATAATCCCCTTCTTTCTTATCAGTGTCAAAATCGATGTTACATGGTCTCCTCTATTTTTAATATAATAGCAGGGAATCTAAAGAATGATGCGCTATCCCTGTTCGCACGCATGGAACAATTTAAAGTGGCACAAAAAATACGCTCATGAAAAAAGGTTTTTATTGGCAGTAATATTTTACTACATACCTACTTTACTTTTCCATATAATCGCCGTTCACATCTATACACTTTCAGTAACGCTGCACCAGCTTCTTGAATCCCTCTGCGTAGAAGTCTGCCGCCTGGGAATTGAACCAATTGGTAACGCCAGTCTTTAATCTATCGTCGTTTTGAAATCGTTGTCTATTCAGCCAATTTTTCAAATGCAAGAAGAGGAAATAGTCGCTTGGTGCAAGGTCTGGACCGTACGGAGGTGATCTGAAAGTTCCCAACGAAAAAATTGAATATTCTTTATTTTGGCAGCGGTGTGAGGATGTGCATTGTCGTGAAGGTGGATTATGCCAGACGACAGTATCCCGCGGCGTCGATTTTGGATCGCACGTCTCAGTTTGGTTAGCGTTTCATAGTATACGTCTGCTGTAGTTGTTGACCCACGGTCCATGAAATCAATAAAAAAAACGCCCTTTTTGTCCCAAAAAACGGTGGCCATCATTTTTCGATTCGAGAACGGAGATTGCTTAAACTGTTTTGGTTTGGATGAACTTAAATGGCGCCACTACATTGAGTGTTGTTTCGATTCTGCGTTGCTGTACGATATTCACGTCTCGTCGCCCGTAATAATGTGGGAAAATAAATCATCTCCATCTTGTCGATAGCACTCCAGAAACTGTCTTGCACTACGCATTCTTTGTTCTTTGTGCTGATCAGTGAGTATTTTTGGAACCCACCTCGCGCACAGTTTGTGATATCCAAGCTGCTCAGTGACAATCCTGTAAATTGAGGTTCGAGCAACATTTGGGAATTCATTAGCCAGACCACTCGAAGTGTTTGGTTCACTTGATCAACGATGTTGTCGGTCCAAATACTGGGCCTACCACTCCGCTATTCATCGTGAACATTTGTGCGGCCATTTCGAAATTCTCGTCGCCATTTTCGAATTTGTTTCTCACTCATTATTTTTTTCTCGTTAAAAGTAATCTGGTGATGGGAAAAATAGTAAAAAAAAAATAAGTTACAAAATTATGCTTTATTTAAAAAAATAGCTATTGCAATAATGCAACATTCTGTATAAATACTTTTATAAAGTTATTCATGAAACTGTTTGAAACAATTATTTTTTTTGTTAAAACACAATTTGATCAGCTCGTACTGCTTTTGGAAGTACATGTTGAGCATATCCCCTGTGCCATTTCGACTGAATATCCTGTTTAGGTGTGCTTTTGATCATAGCATTCCATAAACATTTTGCAACTTCAATTCTAAATGTTGATTGTTGTATTATATCCTTCTGTTTGCCTTTTAGGATCATAACTCTTTTATAAAGAAGCCATGCATTCACAACACATAGATCAAGTAAATGATAAAATATACGTAAATACCATTTTCTACTTTTTATTTGAATTCTATACCGCCTTATGAAACCGCCCATTAGATCGACCCCACTCATGTGTCGATTATATTGCCGAATGGCGTCTGGACATTCTATTTCCACATTTGCTCTTGCTTTTTTTTCAAAGCGCCGCACAGTTGAAACGGGATTCTTTCTAACATATGTTGAGAGTAATGTAACATATTTGTCGTCTGTAAATAAAATAAGCTTTTCAAAACGCCTCTGAAGATTGCAACGTTCAAGAAACCAACGACAAAACACAACAATCTTGGCTGGAAGTCTTCAGGTCCCAAAGCTTGCACTTTTTGTCTAGAAAATGGATGGAGACCTTGTTCCTTCAGAACTTGCCAAACAGTCACGTGATTTACATGTAATCTATTTGCTGTTACTCTTGTGCTCATCGATAGCTCATCTTTAATAATATTAAGAACAGCTTCTTCAAATGCAGGGGTCCGACGAATTCCCACTAATTGTTGGGTGAAAACTTCCAGTCTCTGACAATCGTATACATATTCTTCTAAAAATGGGGCTATTGGTTTGCTGGCGATTTGGATACATTCTCCGATAAATTTTACGAGCTTCTTGTGCATTACGCCTTGTCTCTCCAAAAACCAAAAGCATGTCAAGAAGTTCAGCGTTTGATAAGTATCCATTTTTTACACAAATGGAGGTACAAACCAGGGATTGCGATGGATATGCCGAATCCTCTAGTAAAATATACTGCCTGAAGAAATTTTTATTATTTGTTGCTAGTGCGAATAAGCTGGATTTTCTCAACACTCTTGCATCATGTAGAGAACCTGGTTCACCACATGATACATCTATAAATATTTTTTTTTTCATTCACTGTGCCCTGAAGTAATATACTGTGCCAGCCTTTACGGTTAACATAGTCCACATCATGTTTTTTGGGATGTTTGATGGGGATATGACAACCATCAATCGCTCCTACAACGTTTTCCAAACCCTTCATCTTTCTAAATTCGGCCGATCAGGTTGCGTATTGTTTTGGCCATTTAATGTATTCATTTCTGAATTGAAACAAAATTGAAACCACTTGTGTATAATTCTCTGCGCAGCGCTTTTAGTTATATTAAATCTGTCTGATATTTCCCGATATGTTTCTTGATTTGCCATAAACCACAAACATATAAGGACAGAAGTGTGCGCAGGTATTCGTTCTCTTCCATGTTGCACAGATTGAAACGAAGGTGATATTAAATCTAAAAGATGGTGTTTAATTATAATATATATGTTTGTGTCATTTCCTTCCATCGAAATAATGCATTTTTGTCGTATTTATGTTCATAATAAAAATAAAAAAATAAATACTAATTATTTTATTGAGACCTAAAGCAAATGTACTCGTATGAGTACAGTGAGACGAAATGGGTTAACCTACATCGTAACTCTTAGAGTTTCCAATATCCCTTAACTGGCCCGTTTAAAACAGACACTCTGTACATATGTTTTTAAAATAATGCTATTTGCACGGCGATGGCATTGTGGTAAAAAAATTACAAAAATGCTGAAAAATATAATTTTTACCTTAATGAATATTTTCTGCAATTCTTTTATATAAATGCCTGTAATTTTTTGACCAACAAAATAAAATTAACACTTGGTTTTACAATAACCATCCGATTGTTGTACAAAAATTTGACAGGTTCGATTTGATGTTACAAAAAAAAATTGTAACATTCCTCGCACTCCAGTGTGTGCATGCATTTCGTTAAAAAAGCAGCCCGTATGTTTTTCGCTAGTGTTTAGCTGTAATACACGCGTAACACCAGAATCGGAATTATCAGAAGACTGTCTAGAAGTAGGGAAGTGGCTATGTGGAACCGGATCCGTAGGGGATATTCTGGGATCATTTGAAGGTGGTTTGGAAAGCAAGTTATGTAGGGCAAGTAAAAAACTACAACCGTCACAGTTCGAACTTTGACTATTTTTCAATGTACTAACTAATGTCGTTTTGAATGATGCTACGAATTGTGAGCAAGTTGGGTTTGTATTATGTCCGCACAGCCCTGTGATGATACCGAAGAAATTTTCCAATGGGTCTTGATTTAAATTTTTCGTTAATAGATATTTTAAACCAAAGCTTTTGAGAATAGTCCATAAAAATTGGATATTACGCATGGTGCAAATATCAAATTGAACACTTGGCAGCGTTTCCAGTACCTTTTCCCCATATAGGAACTTCAATTGGCTTATTATTTTCTTTGCACTACCCCAAAACTCTATATGGGGAGTTGTATCGCACAATTTAGATTGTGCGTAGACAAGTGGATTAACGGACTTGTATACGCAGTTCAGCAGTCTCAGAAGCTTGCATGGCACCACTTCGTAAGAAGTTGTAGCAAAGAGTATGCATTTAAACTAAACACCTGCACTGCATATTTCACACGCATTTTTGCTCGTCCTTCCGGTTCTACGAGATTTAATAGTAAATGTTGTTGCTTTTCTCCCGGGTGTTTCTGAATCCAGTTCGTATAATTTTTGGATGTCGCTCCACTTTGCGCGCTTACTTTTAATACATCTTTCGTTATAAAATTATTTCGCAAACACTTTATGAAATGTGGTACACCAAAAAGGTGATAAATTTTATGATTATCCACGCTATACACGGCAAATGGAAGGCATCATTCGCAACGAAGGTGCGACATTTGTCCCTGGTAAACAGACATCAGGTGCAAATGGTATTGCATTTAAGTCTATCGCTTCTTTCAATGTCGATTCTCTGTTGACACCTCCATCACTAACCCTCCCATTAACTCGTACATCGACATAGATAAAATTATAGGCTTCAGTTAATGCTAGAAGCACGATGCTATGGTTTCCCTTGTAATTGTAGTAAAATGATCCTGCACTGCAAGGTGCTCTAAAATTGATGTGTTTCCCGTCTAGAGCTAGACAAGTGGATTAACGGACTTGTGTACGCAGTTCAGCAGTCTCAGAAGCTTGCATGGCGCCACTGTTCGTAAGGAGTTGTAGCAAAGAGTATGCATTTAAACTAAACACCTGCACTGCATATTTCACCCGCATTTTTACTCGTCCTTCCGGTTCTACGAGATTAATAGTAAATTTTATTGCTTTTCTCTTGTGTGTTTTTGAATCTAGTTGGTATAATTTTTGGATGTCGCTCCACTTTTCGCGCTTACCTTTAAATAATATATCTTTTGTTATAAAATTATTCCTCAAACACTTTATAAAATGTGGTACATCAAAAAGGTGATACATTTTATGATTATCCACGCTATATATATATAATCTACACGTTTTTCAGTCCTACACACAAAATCTTCGCTAAGACTTTTCACGGCTGCGCGGTTATTTGAAGCTAAATCGTTTACAGACGCTAAAATTTTAAATTGTGTGGTTTGGTGAACTGGTCGCACTACTTCTTTGATGCAGTTTTTTAAAGTATATGTCTTTGCCGCACTTCTTACAAAATAGAAAGCAATTGACTGCTTCCAATTGCCTTTAATGCCGCGAATCATAAACGCCACTGCGTGATCTGTAATTTTCGACGACTTGCCGATTCCTAAGTCTACTAGACATTCAACTAAGTCGTCCCTTACATTATAGGACAAATTTGGAGCCAACGACACTTCGTCAAACATCAATACACAATATCTTTGTTGTTCGGTCATGTTTTGCGAATGTACGTTCAAATATTAAAATAAATGAACATTAATTCCAGCATTCAGTCGGATGTTGGTCAGACTTCTATGTATTGTTCTAATCGAAGGTAATTGAAAAATATCCTTTAGATATCTATATCCTCGGGGACTGTTTTTCATCATTTATATATACAGTGCTTTTTCTTCATCCGTGTATCGGCGGCCAGTCTTCTTTTTCGGTATGTTTCTTAGTAAACTTTCAATAAATATTTTCACCAAAGGAGGCATTGAAGAAATCCTGTTGACATTGTTCTGCACTCGGCTGTTGAGCATATCTACTTCTTAGTTTTCTAACAGCAGACCTCGAATGGATTGTCTTCTTTTAATCGTGCTCACGAGCTTCCGAAGTTCCTTAAATAGTTTTCTTTTTCTAGGTGTCAGCTTTGCTACGCGAGTAACGCCCATAGCTTTTAATAAGATTGGGTGTTCTGTAATGGAAAAATAATTAAATTAGAACGGATACAACTTCAGTAAGCAATCAACAATAATATATTATTCCATGTGTTACATATTTCTGATAATTAGATATTTTCATAATGAATCTAGGGGAAACGTTAATTAGACGCTTGTACATCCATAGAACTAACTTTGAAATCTAAGTGAAAACAATTTGTCGGGCCCTTGCGTTTTCGAGATAGAAGGGTTTCATATTTTACAATATTTTAATGACAGTATAAGCTAACAAGAAACATATTCACAATCTGCAATAATACCTAAACAGAACAGTCATTTTTGCATTTGCCTTGTAACTAACTGTTGCTACAGGTAATGGCTCTGCAATTGGCGGTATCAAAGGTATACCTGGGTATACCGGCTACTTCAATTTCGTGTTCTGCAAATAATCGTAATACATTAGTGTTACATTCCGTTCATATATACATTTATTATTATATTTCTACATATATATTTGTATATAATAACCATCCCTGATCTGCTCTAATGCAGGATTTATAGACCTTCCGAGAAAAGAAACCGGGCTAGCAACAGCTAATGACTGCATGTTCTGTAAGCCTTAGTGGTACAGCCGTAATTGTTTTTCCAGGTAACGGATTAGCACCTGCGCTCCGTGCTCTAGAAATAACCATAATACTGTAGTACATACTAAATTCCACTGATATATTACCATGTATATTGAGTATTATAGAAAAGGGAAGAATAATTTTCTTTGATATAAAGGGAGCATAACAATAACAAAACAACTACATTTGATAAAGGTTTGAGTTTCCATTACAACTTAAGAAAGTAAATAAAAACATGTGATAATTTAGAACAAAATTACAAATAAATGTAAAAAACTATATGCGAACAATATTATTTGAGTGTTGCGTTAATAATAAAGTATTATTATTGACATACAAATTTAGTAATTTGATATTTTACTTAAAAGCTGAGTATTCTGACAAGGTAAACCAGGAAGAAATAGTGATGGATACGCTCCAATTTTGAAGGTGTCGAGAGTTTTGACAGATTAAACTGCTTTGATGGTTAGTGGCAGAGATTCTGAGGCAAAATTTTGTGCTTTGGCATTGAGTTGTGTAGGCTAGTTCTTTATTTTGGTATTTCGTGTAAGCTTCTCAGAAAATAACGACATGGAAGGTGCTGACCTATTCAACGGGAAGGACGATGAATCAGAAAATGGAAATGCAGACACTGTAAATATATGTGGCTCCTCCAAATCATCAATGTCATGTTTTTTCTTACTCGAATTATTAACACATTCATTCTTTGAGCAGGTGCAATAACGGCGTCCAAAAAACGCATCAAACTTATCAAAAACCGTGGTTTCCATTCCCATTGGCTTCCCATCTGCAGTCTCTTTCTCCTTTCTGCGCATATATTATTTACGTAAACTGACAAATGTTTGTGATGCTTTTTGTCCTAATAAATTGTATAATGTTACAAACCATTGAAAACATTACACACTATTATCACATGTGTAATAATATTTACATTAATTACCTTTCAGTTCAAAATTTGCACCTATCTGTTCTCATACTACCGCTTATTTATCCGGAGCTTGAAAATTATTTATTTTTTATTCCATAGTAAATCATTTTGTTGCACAAGAGAGATGAAATATTCTCCATTTTTATGCATGTCAAGCATCATTAATATTAATGTTATTTGTTGTTAATGTTTGTTTGTTGTCAATTTATCAAGAAGTCACCGAACCTTAATTTTATTAAAAATATAGGGTTATTTAGATTAGTTCCAGCAACACAACAGATAGATGTTCCATACTTACTGGTCTGTACATCACTTCGGTCACCAGAATTATTTCTAACGTATAATTACTCGCCTGTTTCGATATTCCTTTGTCTAACGGTGATTAAAAGGCTACGGTGGAAGACACTAGCCTTAGTGAGAACCACCGAAAGCAAACATACCGTGAACACCCAAATGTTCGGATGCTCTCAAGACACTATTCGCATCGGGGAACCAATTCTTGAATATTTTCGTATACGAAACAATTTTAGCCTTTTCGGTTTTACTTTTGGTCCGCATGTCTTGCCACACCTAATTACAAATTTAAGGTTAATTTCATTGTTTAACAGTTCTTAGCAAAATATAGTAATTATACATACTTTTCTCCACTGATTCCATTGTTTTTTTTTCACCATTAGGAACACTATTCAAGCAATTTACCAGCTCGTTCCATAACTTTTGCGCATCTTTATAAGTGAAATCTTTTGTAAATTTTCCTGATATTAATTTCGGGCGTTTGCGCATATACTCAATTATATTGTCTTTTTGCTCCTTGTTAACATTCCTTGCTCTTTGTGACATAATTGTTACTATTAAATTACAATTATTACAGTAAACGGCAGTCTTAAGACATGTCAAAATACTTCGTTTTCATTGGTCGGCAATATTTGAGACGGTCGTATGCGAAAGTCACCGTGCGCAATGGTTCGTATGCGGGACTTTGCGCATGAGTTCAAGAATTGGGCCCCAGGTCTCGATGGAATGACAGAATTATTTGTCCTCTGCGACAACCTGTATACAGATATGTGGACAGGTAACCAGTGAGTCCGTATGTACTGCACGAATGGAACCATCTCTGCTAGTTCTGCCGCTTCTGTCTCTTACCTCTGGCAAACCCTCTGTCATTAAGTGTTCAAGCAACAGGGACAATGCCATGGCGATTTCCAAATTCTGGCCAATTTCATCCTTTCTTCTGACTTAATGCACCGCCGCCGCTTTCTTGTGAGCGGCCCGTGCATAATGGAACCAGCAGCCCAGCAACTGTCCTGCTGGAAATACATTTCTGATGGCATAACGCAACGCAGCTTTTTAATCAGCCATCACAAAACGGATATTTATATTGGGTGCTATTTCAACCAGAGCATCCAACACCGATACATACGCCGCAGTTGTTTTCCTTTTCATCAAGGCGTACCCAACTGGGTACACCTAATGTAACACATTATAATGGATATGTACAGTATTTGCTACGTTTTACAGATCTTTCATAAAAAACAGGGATCATAAATTGCTGTGATCCAGCTCCCTGACGTGGTATAACTTTAAACGGTGCATCTATGTGCAGTTCCAGTTCTGTTCCGCGTGCAATGTACTCTAGAACACGCGGAGAACAGAAAATAATCGATGCTGAACCATCGTCAGCAATCGCTAGTTTTCGATAAAAGGATTGCGCGCTGGCCCCAACTCAGTCGCATATTTTTCTTTCCATTTACCATAAATCAACGATTAGTTACCAGTTCAACAGAGCAATTAAAAAGTTCAGTAACTTCTGATACATACCTATCATCCTCCAGGAGTTCTGCATATTCTCGAATATTTCTCGGGATTTGTGGTGTACCTGCTTGTCTGCTTCTAGTCATGAAAGACCGTATACCACGTATTCTTTCAACGACAAAAGCAGCAAGTGGATACTGTAGTTCAGCTTGCGCATAGATATACACAAGGCTGGTATTTTCTGCTGCTGCTCAGCTTCGCAGCAAAGTTTTAAACCTGCATATCTCCAGCTCTTCCTCACTTGGAAGGTGGTAATGCGGTTCTGTTATTTGTGGATTTTCATTTTCATTCATGACTTGCTCGTCTCGGACATTCCCATACGTGGCATTTATAATATAATTGCGTATTACGCCTTAGGCTCCGTGAATATAAATGCCCATACGTATCTACATAAACCAGGCTCCCAACCCTGTGTCCATCAACAGTCTACCTCAAAATTATTGATATTTAATATATGCAAATGTTGTAGGTAATATACAGTGGGTCTCAGTGACTACCAGACATAGCAAAATTAATATTTAGGAATTATTTAAGGATCTACTATTGCCTTGAGCGGCGACACAATTTTTCATCGGCACCTCACTCAATAGAACAATAGATTTTTTGTGATAGTTGCGGCGGATAGTAAAGTTATGGCGCGGAGAGTTGTACATCATATACGGCACGTTGATTGGTTAATCTAAAGGCGTACGCTCTGGCGTGATTGTCAAAAGTGATAGATACAATTAAGATATGTTTTTGTACAAAAAATTATTTATTACGATTGTAAAAATAAATATTGCTGTACATAATTATATTAATAACGTGATAAACATAAATTTCGGCACCATTTATTTGAAATGATCAGTTCTAAGGTTGGACAAAATAATAAAAACTTAATTAAGGTCAATTAATATAAAAACCACAATCTATGCATTACTTATACGCAAAATATCTCAATATTCGTTATTAGAATAAATATTGTTTGTTGATTGACAACTGTCAAAATGTTATTTTGTTCAATTGTTTCGTGCAACTGGCAGTGACAGCAGGGTCATGTTGAAACTGGGCCTATGTACCGGTCGTAGAGTAATCGAGAAGGTCGTGATTCTTTCTGAATGGCCAAAACAAAAGATTTAAAACAAACAGAAATTTACTTCTGTCAAATAATTTTCATATTACATAATTTTTTAAAGGAAATTTATTTAAAATAAGAAATTGGGTGCGTCAATAGTCCTTGCAAAATTAATAAAAACGGAAACCAGAATGTTAACAACGAAGTAAAGTCCGTCCTTTCTGAGAACAAACTTACCAGAAGACTGTTTTACAAAGTGACAAATAAAAAATTTAGTTACATATGTCGGCGCCAACTTTGAATCTAGTGAGTTCGAACAACTGCGATGTATCATGCACCATATAATAGATGTATGAAAATCTGTACTATGGAATATATATAACATTAATGTAAGGTCGAAAGGGAATAGATGAGGAACAGTAATGTAAACAAATAGACTTAAAAAGGAACTTCTATTGAAAACACATAGGAATATGCACAAAACTGAACAGAACACATGGAAAACATACCGTAACATACTACAAAATATAAACACAGAGAAATGAACCCACATAGGCACATACGGAAAAAAGAAAAAACATACATACTGCAAAACTAAAATTTATATATATACACATATATATATATATATATATATATATATATATATATATATATATATATATATATATACATATATATATATATATATATATATATATATATATATATATATATATATATATATATATATATATATATATATATATATGTATATCTATATACTATGCGTAATGCTACCCAAAGCTTATGTCTGTCAAATCGTCAGACAATTCTTCTTCGGAGTCGTCCTCGCTGGACGACCCGGTATTGACCTCGAATTGCAGCTGTATGTTTTCGATGTTGTTGTCGAGGTGGAACAACCGATCTTCCTCTGCCTTTACGTGTTCGACACAGCTGGCCCAGTTGGCAGCTGTAACCTCTACCAAACCTTCCTTGAATAGCTCGGCAACATCGGCTAACTTAAACGTACGGTTACGGGCTGCAACGAAACCTTTTACCTGTGCCCAGATTAGTTCAATCGGGTTTAACTGGCAATGGTAGGGAGGGAGTCTTAATATTATGAGCCATTACTCGCTGACCATTGCCAACAATCTTTCCCTTGCGATTTTTGACTACTTCTGGAGATGTGCCGGGCATCCTGTTCTCGCTCATCTTTAAGAAATGCAGAAAACACTACACACAGAGAAATAAACAATAATAAAGTCAATAATAAACAATAATAAACGGTTAACCACTTGCAACAGAACAACACGCTAACTCATACAAACAGAAACTGACAGTTCGATTTGAAAGGAGAGAGTTATATAGCGAAGTGAGATGGAGCACTAAATACCGTTGGTGTAAACTTGGCTGCGATTTCAACCAATCACAGCCCGAGGTCAAATACGTCCTATCTTCTCCTAAGTCCCTTCTAAGAAAGTATTTACTATAGATATTATGGCAGCTGTCGAAGTGTGAGGGAAATTACAAATAATCTCGGTTTATCTCTTCACTCATAAAAAAACAGAAATATTTTGCTTACAAATATTCCACGCAGCAAGAGCCATAGGCAGCAGATAGTGAAAAACGAATCACCTTTGGTGAATGTTATGCTGATGAAATTTTTTTAGAAAATATTTCTTTCACTGACATTTACACATTAACATTAAATGGAGAACCAAATCGTCAAAATTATCAGTATTGGAACAAAACTAATCAACATGTGTATCTGCAAACACATACACAATTGTATGACAGATTAAGCCACTGTCTACTAGTCAATGGGAATAAATTTGAACATTTAATTAGTACTCTGGCGGATAGTCGGCGTCTCTGTGGTTGTAGTTTTGATTGTAGCTTTGATGTGCTGTTTGATTGGTGTTCAGCCACTGGATTTTGTTTAGGTAGACTGGGCAGTTTAAGTCGTTTGACTGATGTTTCTCTCCGCAGTTTGTACATTTTATCTTGTTTTTTGCATTGCAATCTTTGGTTAGGTGACCTTCCGCGCAGTACATACATTTAACTTTCGCGTGGCAATTGGAAGTGGCATGTCCCCATCCTTGACATGTATGGCATTGTGAGATTCGTCTTGAGTTGCGACGTCTCTCGAAATAGATACGTGTGTGAAGTGCATATTTAATTTTCTGGCTTATTCCTTTCAACGTTACGCAGTTTTTAGTGACGAGCAGGAATAGTGCGTTTGTGAGATTGTTCGGACGGTTTTTAGCTGTCATTTTAAAGCATTTTACTACTGGTAGTGAGTGTTGTGTCTTTAGCTCCTCCGTGAGTTCTTCAGGCGTTACATCGTTTGCTAGTCCGCGAACTACAAACGCATGCGTTTTTTCGGCGGAATCTGAATATGTTTGGAATTCAGTTTTGGTGGTCTTTAATTGATTTACAAGTTTGTTTCTTTCGTCTCTGTCGTTTATTGTGATATTTACATTGTATTTTGTGTATTTTACGCTGTATTCACAGTTAGTGTACTTTTTTATTACGTTTGTGAGTTTTGCATGTCTCTCAGGTTGCCCATGTAGCACTATGGGAGGTGGAGGTTTAGATCTTGTCTTTTCCTGTTGCTGTTGTTGCTGTCCAGAGTCGTGGTTGTCTTCCATGTCTTCGTCATATGCTTGATTGTTGTCCTGGGCAAGTGCATTATACTTGTTGCCAGTTTTTACGTTGTATTGGGTCATTGTAGCCGTTTGTTTATTCACTAATTTTATGAAGTCTGTGTTCTATATATCGCACATTAGTTCGTTCGCGCTTGTATTGTCACTTGTTACACTAGAATTGTCACTTGTTACACTAATATTGTCACTTATTACACTAATATTGTCTGTTGGTTTGTTTATAATTGTGCTCTCTGAGCTTTCACTGTTCGTGTCACTATCAGTGTTCATTACTAAGTTATTGTTTTTTGCGCTGGGCACCACGCGTCTCAGCCGTTTCGCATTATTTTTACCGTCACTACCACTATGTTTCTTTTTCAGAGTTTTCTTATTTAAATAAGAATTAGTTGCACTTCTATGAATGTTTTTAGTCATGTCTAGCAGTAAGATGCGAGCTACGCCGCACCGACGTGCACCCCCACTTCACTGCACTTTGGTTGGGTTTGTGACCACTGTACACAGTGTTGGTATATGACTGTAACAAAAATTCCCTGTTGCGCATCTGATTTCTCCCACTTTGTGAATTTGTTCCCTCCACCTAATGGCGGAACATTTTGGCCATATTACTGTTTGGTAAGATTTTTTTAAAAAATAAAAAGCAATACATTAGAACAGAAATAAATTTTTATTTTTTTTAATGAACATGAATGGACTATTATACAATTAATTGTCATCTAATTTATACATTTCATTATTAAAATAAGAGAAATGTTCTTCTTTCGGAACAAAATTAGTGCAGTTTATGCCCTCAGCTTTAAATTTTGTTCGTATTACGCACATCGAATTTAAACTATCTGCACCAATTTTATTCCTTTTTTTTGTTTTTATGTCACTCACGATTGAAAATAATCTTTCAGATTCCGCATTTGAATGCGGCAGAATGAGTATGATTAGTGCTACCTTACCGATATTTTTAAACAAATATTTACCACTAAAATCTTTTGTATTAACAATTTCTGACCACATTTCAACTTTACTAAGCTGAGATAACTTTTGTTTTTCTTCATCGTTAAAGTGAAATGGCAAAGTACGCCATTCATATAAGAGTGAATTCACATCAATAAGGTTTTCATAATTAGTACAAATATTAGTTAAATTAATTAAGTTATTATTTCTAATATTAGACAGAGCAATAGATGGCGCAACTAATTCAAACTCTGAAAATAATATATTGTTAATAGGTAACCTAGACATTATTTCAGTAGCTATTGTCACATAAAATGCTAGAATATTTTTTCTTATTTTTTCTTGGTCACTGGCGCTTAAAGTTTTTAACAATATATCACAATCATGACCAACAAAAATATTTTCCAAACATAAATAATTACTTGGATGTAATATTTGGCATTTTATATATTCCCTCTGTAAAATCGAAGGTTTTAAAAAATTTTGTCCTAATTGTAAATACAATTTAATGCTCTCCTTCTGTAAAATATCTATTAAAGTAGATCTGCTCTGGAAGAATGCATTAAACTGATTTAAGTAATTTAGGGCATACTTAAGAAATAAAAAGTAGCATTTAATTTTGTTACATTTTAAATTTTCTAAAATAAATTTAGCAGAATTTAATTGATCTTCATAAACAGCTATAGTAAAATAAGAAATCAACACATCCCAATTTTCTAAAACTCGTTCAATACACTGATGAGTTGCTAGCCATCTAGTACCTGATAATTTTAATATCTTACTATGTTTTACTTGAAAATAATCCTGCATGTCTTTAAGTTGATCGCACCGTTTAGAGCTTCCTCCTACATAAGTATAAATATTTTTTATCAAATCTTCCAATTCCCCTGGAATGTTATTGCAAGCTTTGCTTGCGACCAAAGCTGCCGAATGACATACACATTTTAAAAGAATTACGTGAGGAACATCCTGCTTCAATCTGGAGAAAAAAGAATTATGCTTCCCAACCATTACCGCGGCCCCATCACATGCTAGTCCTACTATATTGGCCAGGGGAATTTTTCTTCCAGACATATATGTAACAAAACTATCATATAATTTAGCCGCAGAACCATCAGAAGAATCAATTCGCAATAACTCAAGAAGTTGCACTTGACTTTGTTTATGAATTGGGTGAATATATTGCACTAATATGCACAGAAGCTTTTGAGTAGAAATATCGGTAGTTTCGTCAATTAACAATGAAAATAGTTCCTGTAACAAGAATAATAAAATAATTTTTTAAATATTTAGCCATTTCGTTTATTTACTTACAGTTTGAAGAATTGCAATTAGGTCTTCCGTCTCTACTTTGGCAATAACATTGTTTATAATAGCAGTACATTTTTTGCGCTTTAATTTTACTTCTTTAAGAATTTTAGAGTCTGGGAGAACTCTCTTTAACATATCAATTAGATGTTCGACAGTAGAAAACGCTGTGTTATGTTCGGCAATGTAGCTTGAAATAACTATTTCTGCATTTTTAACTTGGTTTTCAAAATGTCGTTTTTCTTTTTCCTGTGTTGTAGCTTTACTAAACAAGCTAGTAATATTTTCGCTGAATTTAACTTTATTCATGTTCTTTTTGTGAATTAGAGTGTCTGCATGCTTTTCTAATTCACTTTTCCCGCATGTAATTATTTTTCCACACGCAGTGCACTTACACTTGTTTTTAGAGTCTTTAACTGGCTCAACCCAATGTTTAAATTTTTCATTCTGTAGCCAATTGTAACAAAACACCTTTTTTTTAGTTTTATATGTTATTTTAGTACCTATTGCTTTATTAGAACCACTATCACTGTCACTACTAACAGTAACTTTAACTACTTTCCGCTTACCCATAATTACTTCTATTTTTTCTCAGGATTATGAGATTATGATTTATGTTATGACTACTACGATCAGGAGTTTACAATACAATAATCATGCTATCATGCAGGTCCAAGTGATGCGACACAGCAAATAGAAATCAGGGGAAATACCCAACACCTAACCAAACTTTGTGTTTGTTATTTGTTCAGCAACCAATCCGCGCCATACCACAGGACATCTATTCTGTAAAATAGAGACAAGAGCTAGCTCTATTACTATGACGTCAAGCAACAGTGACTGTTTCTATGTACAGAATAAGATCGGTATTTCTATCTTAGTGATTTTGGTGTTTAGAAGTTGTGGAGATGTAAGTTGGCAGTAATGTATGAAACTTACCGACTTCAATTTTCAATGTTATATACCTACTTTAAATTCTATTCACTAGATGTCGTTATGTGTATGTACGAAACATTTATATTTTTATTTATAGAAAATATTTTCTATGTAAGTAAATATTGAAAATGTCCCTCCCAAATGGACAAATTAAAAGAAAAATCCCACTTTCCCACGAGCCTTCAAAAAACCCACGAAAAAGGGAATTTCCCTCCCATATACCAACACTGACTGTACACGAACCATGGAACTATATACTGGAAGGGGCATCTGTCGCCGATCTTGAAGCTGGAAAAGAAAGAGTAAGATATATGGGTCTCTCTAACAGCCCCTAAGTATGGTAGTACGCATGCTCGAGCTTGGGATGTACCGCAACACATACATGTGAGACAAATAGTATTAAGTACATATACCGTGTGTTTCGTGACGACCTACCCATAGGTTCGTTGTGCGCTCATTTGATTTTTGAAAGCAAAATATTAATGTGACATTTTTTTATATATATATATATATATATATATATATATATATATATATATATATATATATATTAGCAATTCTCTTCAAATTTTAAACGAGAAAAAGAAATAAAAAAGGTTGTCAACGAAAAATACACGAGATTTTTTTTTTATATACCTATTTATTCATTTCTGAACAGGATTAATTTATTAAGCATTGTTCTGGTGGTTACCTTAGACAAATTTTTTTTTTACATAAGTAATATATCCTTATATCTACATAAAATTGAATAATTAATTTTAACAGCATAATTCGGTGTTCTGAAATCAGAACTTCTTCATATGCATGATGTGTCATAGTTTCGAATATGTTGGCACCAATTTCATTTGCAACATTTACAATAATAATCATTTTTATATTTTTATTGAACATCTTGTTGTCATTCTCTCTAATACATCTTTCTGCAGTTCTACAAATTTTATCAATGTCGTGGCACGCGTTTGTCAGGCGTCCTCTATTTTTTATGTTTAGTAACATATTATTACTGCTTTTAACATCTGATTTTTTTAAAAAATTAATACAATCCTCACATTTTAAATTTTTTACTAATTTTCTCTGCACAAATCCGGCTATATATGTGCATACATTTTCGATATATGGCGAGAGCGTCAACTGACTGTTTATATAATCGTGTTCTCCAGGCGGGATCATGACACGGATTTCAGGTTCTTCGTAATAATTTATTGGTGCACCCGGCAAATAATTCATTTTGTTTAGAAATTCGGTGCAATTACCACTATCCGACCCTTTGACGGCAGTATGTACCAACAGTCTTTTATACGCCGCTTGAAACTGAATACTGGTCGGATTATTATTAAATCCTCCTCGGCCACGTATAGCACTGAAGAACATCTCCAAGTGGTCTTGAGATAATTTATAACTTAATAAATAATTTAACTGATGTTTATCATGTAATAGCTTATACAATTTGAAAATGTTTTCGCAGCATATCAACAACCCTACGAAGCCAGTATATCTATTGGATTCGGCCACAGCTTCCCCATCTATTAATTTTAATTCTTTTATGTACGAGCATATTTTGGAACAAATCTTTTCATATGTTTCTAGAGTCTCCTCTCTTATTGCCCTAATACCATCTGATTTCGAATATTTCGAGCGCGAATTTAAAATGTCAAACACATCATTCATATTTTGTACGAATTCTGCCGTCGGTTGGATATCTTCATTTAAAAAATGTGTGCCAACGCGTTTCACGAATATTAGTGCTTTTGACACACTGTCACTCAGCAACTGTGCCGCGAGTCTAACGTTCATTATTTGTTTTCGGTACTGAATATGCCGAATAGTTAGTTTTGTCCCAGCGCGCAATCCTTCAGCATTTTTTGGAAATCTGTAACAGTTATAAAATTGTTTGGTATTAACAGTTAAGCGTTAATGTTCGAAAATAATTGCAAATGTCCATACCTATGCAAACTATATTTGCATCCCTTCGTAATTTGACGGTGACACACACAGCAACTTCCCTTTCCCATTTTACAAAATTGTCTTTCAGATATTTATAAAAATAAATAGACCGCACAAACAAAATTCAAAATGAACACTAAACAAACGCAACAAACTCAAGCAAACGAACAAGCATGAACAGCATGAGCAACAAGACTGACAGTTGCCAGGAAGTGACGAAATTAAAGCATGCGCAGAACCAAAGTGTACATGCGCAGTATCAACTTTAGGGGACACAGTACCGACTTTGTTTCCCTCTCTCTTGATCCCTAGAGCTTCAACGCAGTTCATTGCATAAGTATACGAATGCCCCTTCCAGTATGTAGTTCCATGACACGAACAATACGTTACCTATTCTCTTTACTCAGTAAGATTGAATTGGCGGCAAGTAACTACACACGCCTGGTATATAGGGGGCTTTTATAATAGAGAAGTACTTGATTTTGGTTTTGAATGAAAAGGCTAGACATTAATCATTCGTAAGGCAAATTTACTATACATGTCAAAATTTATAGCATATCTGCATAAAAGGATGTGAATTGTATCATGTAAATGAATTTATACCTTAATACAATTACAGTTCATATTGAAATAAATATATGTTTATTACCCAATTTTACATAGTCAGATATTATCAGTCAGCTTTTGCAGCAATTATTCCTCATATTGTTCAGAGATGGTTGATTCTTTATTGATTTGAATATCATTTGTTAATTACTTCCGGTTATTTATAGGCAATGTACATATAAATAATTCAATATCTCCTGGAAAAATTATCTTAAAGATATTGTAATAATTTATATCTATACGTTAATTAAATACAGAAATATTATTTTCGGGAAAAACTGGCAATATTTAGATTAAATTTTTTACTATTTAATTCAGAAATAATCTATGGCTATTATATTTAGAATGTCAATATTATTTGCAGAAAACATGTGCTTTATTGTTTCTATGTACATTTATGTGAACGATTATTCGAAAGATATATGAATTTAATAAATTTGTACGCTTATACATTTTCTTGTTATCTACAATACATTAACAAAATAATTAAAATAATTTATTATAATGTAGTTCAATAAATAATGGTTTCCGTATTAATTGCTATTTACACGTTATAATTTAACATTTCATTATTAAATTTGTTGATTCTCCAGAATAAAATGTGTTAACCGAATAAGCCCGAGGTGGCCCGAACGAATCAGTTCTTATAGGTGTAAAAGATATATGGTTGCGACACATACTCAATTTCAATTTCAATTTCAATATTTCCTTTATTTTACATACGTTATGCATACATATAGACTGTTTACATTTTATAATAGTTTTTAATTCTAACAATCTCCTACACATATGCGTGTTTATATTGTTATTGTATGTGGTATGCGTGTAGCTTGTGTCAAGTTATTTAGTGTTGTGTATTTTTCTTAATCATAACAGTGTTTATGTGTATTTACAGGAAAATTTTGGCTAAAAAACCTGCTTGTGATATTTTGTGTGTTTGATGTTTTGTTATTTATTTGTGTGTATGTGTATGTGTATGTGTGTGTGTGTGTGTGTGTGTGTGTGTGTGTGTGTGTATGTGTGTGTGTGTGTATGTGTGTGTGTCTGTGTGTTACATATTTACACTTACATTCTAAGTTTTATTTACATACTTATATACATTTTATATGATTATGTGTTTTCGTGTTTTTGCACATTTTCTCGTCTGTTCAATTGTACCTGGATGTAGGGTATCTTTATTAGGGGGCTTAGGATTAGGAATTCTTTTGGATTTTTCATTCTAGGTTTTATAGTACCCAGGTGCGGGTGAGTTTTATTATGGGGCTTAAAATTAGATGCTTATCCTATATATACATTTGCTTAATTTTACAGTTTTGTACAGTATTTACAATTATCTTAGTTCTAAGTTGTAATATGGCGGCTTGTGTTTGCAGATTATGTCTGGGTTATTTTCCGGCGTCTTGTGTATATTTTTAATTAGAGGGTTGTGCTGTGTCTGCGTTCTATAGAATTTGGTTGCCAATTTTTTGATGTATGTGTCTATGTATTCTACATTTGCTAATTCGTGTAGCTCTGTAATTTTTGTGTATCTATCTTTGTTTGTTATTAGCCTAAGAATTTTATTTTGATACCTCTGCAGTGTTTGAATGTTGGTTTTGGATGTGTGGCACCATATGGGGGCGGCATATGTGATGATTGGTCTTAGTATTGTTGTGTAGATTAGTTTTTTGTTCTGCTGTGTGGTTTTCGCGTTTTTTGCTAGTAGCGGGTAGAGTGTTTTTGTGGTTGCGTATACTTTGCGTATCGTCTGTTTTATATGCTGTTTGAAGTTTAATCTCTTGTCTATGTGTACTCCAAGGTATCTGACAGTGTTGGTTGTTTGTGTGGGCGTGTTGTTAATTTTGATTGGTGTGAATGTGTTAATGTTTGCGACTTTACGTGTGATTATTATGTTCTCTGTTTTTGCTGCGTTTAATTGAATTTTCCATTTGTTATAATAGTGTTCGAGTATGTTTGCGTGAATTTGTATTTGCTTGTTTGCCACTGTGGCTGCAAACGAGTGTGCATATATAGCAGTATCGTCCGCGTATAGGGCCGTGTTTGTTTGTGGAAATTGTGGTATGTCATATGTGAAAAAGTTAAATATTGTAGGGCCTAGCACGGAGCCTTGTGGAACTCCGGCGTGTATGGTTTTAGTGTGAGAGAGTTTTGCGTTAACTTTTACTTTAAACTGTCTTTCTATGAGGTATGAGTGTATAAGTTTTATCAACATTGATGGGAGTTTGTTTGTGATGAGTTTGTATATTAGACCGTTTATCCAGACTCGATCGAAGGCTTTTTGGATGTCGAGCAAGAGCATGGCTGTGGTTTTCTTTTTGTTAAAGTTATATGTTATATCATTGACGATCCTTGCTAATTGTTGAACCGTGTTGTGTTTGGCCCTAAACCCGAACTGTATATCCGGAGTGATTTTATGTTTTACGTCAAGTTTGGTGAGTCTGGTGTGTATTGTTTTTTCGGTGAGTTTCGCGAGTGTAGGTAGCAAGCTAATGGGTCTGTAACTGTCTGGTGTGCTCGCGTTTTTGTTCGGTTTGTGTATTGGTACAATGTGTGCGATTTTCCATTGTTTAGGGAAGTGTTTAAGTGTATATATTGCGTTGATAATGTATGTTAGTTGTGTGAATGCTTTTTTTGAGAGGTTTTTAATTAATTTGTTATCTATATTGTCGTGGCCGGGTGCTTTGTTATTGGGTAGGTATTTGGCAATCTGTGCGAGTTCAGAGGGTTTTGTCTGGAGTTTTCTGAGTTGTTGTTGAGTTTCATCTGGGTGTACTGTGTTTAGAAATGCGTGTACAGTTTCGTTTATGCGTGTGTGTTCTTCCGTGTCTGGGGTGTCATTATTGTGTATTTGTTCAAATGTGTCCGCGAGTGCGTTTGCCTTTGCCTGATCGGTGTCAGCGTGTGTGTTTCCGTGTTCAAGTGTAGGTATTGGTTTGTGCGTTTTCTTCAGTGTTTTTGCTATTTTCCATAGCGTGTTATCATGCGGCCTGAGTGTTTCTAGCTTATTTTGCCATTTAGTGTTGAGATGTGTGTTGATTTCTGTGTTAATCTGTCTGCTCATGTGTGCCATTTGTGTTCTCGTTGCCGCGTCTCGATTCCGTTGCCATTGTGTACGTAGGTGGTTTCTCTGTCTGATCATGTCATGTATGTGTTGGGGGAGTGTGTGACGCACAGTGTTTATCTTTTTCGTGTGTGTGTGTGTGCGTTTTGCATGTGTGATTGCATGTGTAAATTTTGCCACCTCGGCCTCTAGCTCGTCGGTGGTAGTTATGTGGTTGTTTATGGATATGTGTTCATCGAGTGTGCGTCTAAAGTTTTTCCAGTCTGTGTTTGAGTAATCGTTGATTATTCTGAAGTGTTCTGGCGGCTTTGGAGTGTTGAGTGTGAATGTGACTGGGTTGTGGTCTGAATTTAAGTCTGTATGTGAGATGGGTTGTGATACGTTTAATGTGTTCTTATTGATAATTATATCTATTGTTGTTGGCGTAGTGTTATTCGGTGGATAGTGTGTTGGCGTGTCTGGGAATTGTATAAATGTGTTTGTGTTAACCATGATATCGTACAGCGTGTTTCCGTTCCTGTTCCGGATGTGACAGTTCCAGTGTTCGTGTCTCGCGTTTAGGTCCCCTACAATAAGTACTTTGCGCGCGGTGTTAAGTAATGTGTTGATGTCAGCATGTGTGTACTGGTTGCGTGGATTGTTATATGTGGCTGTGATATGTGTGTTATCTGAGAGTTTGATTGTGAGTGTTTCTAGTGTTGTGGCTGGTGTTTGTATGAGTGTATGTGGGATGTTGTTTTTTACTGCTATCGCGACTCCACCTGATGCGTGTGTGGCAGGTCTGTCTTGCCTGTATACTGTGTAGCCTCTAATCTTAAGTTTGTCTGTGTGTTTCAGTTTCGTCTCGTTTAATAGCTGTATGTCAATGCTGTGTGTGTGTAGGAAGTTAATTAGTTGTGCTTTCCGGTTGTTTAGGCCGTTAGCGTTCCATGTACAGATCGTTAGTTTTTTATATGTCATATTTGTCAAGATTTTGTGTAAATTGTGTGAAAAGTTGGAATTTTTCATTACTGTTTGTGCATGATATTAATTGTGCATTTAGATCTGTTACTGCTTGTAAGATACCGTTTATGTTTACACGTGAGTGCAGTATTTTAAATTGTTCTGTGAGCTGATGGAATGTGTCAAGTGGTGGCTGTTGGTATGTTGTGGGCGGCTTACCAATGTAGGTGGATGGCTGGTTGGTTTTTTGGGTGGATTGCTGTTGGCGTGGTTGATGTTGTTGCTGCCATTGTTGTTGGCCTTGATATTGCTGTTGTTGTTGGGCCGCTTGGCTTTGCGACGCTGTCTGCTGTTGTGTTGCACGTTGTTTCCAAGCGTTCTGATCTGGTATGGGCGCCGGAATGTAGGCCGGGAAGTTGTCCATGTTGTGTTGGTAATCTTGTCTCGTTTCGTTTCGCCTTCTCGGATTGTTGCTGTCTATCCACTTTAATCTTTGTAGATATTGTGAACAATTTGTGTCGTTGGCCTGGTGTAAACCTTTGCAGTTAGCACATTTGATTTTCTGTTTTTGATGACAGTCTTTCGTTTCATGGCTTTCTGCACAAAATAAACATCTTGTCGTTGCGTGGCAATTTGATGTGGCGTGGCCCCATTGTTGGCATTTATGACACTGTGTGATTCTTTTGTTATTCCTTCTTCGTTCGAAGTACACCCTGGTATGTAGCGCGTATTTAATTTCACGTGAAATTCCTTTTAGAGTTACCGTGTTATCTGTTATTAGCAGAAATAACGTGTTCGGCGTGTATTGTTCTGTGTTATTAAATTTCATTCTGTAGCAGTTTACCACCGGTAGTTTGTATCTGTTCTTTAGGTGGTCACTGAGTTCCTCCGGCTCGACGTCGCTTGCGAGGCCGCGGACAACAAACGCGTGCGTCTTGTTTGACTTTTCTGTATACGTATGGTAGTCAATACTGTGTTCTTGCAGTTGTTTAACGAACTTTTCTCGTTCTGTACGTTTATATATTGTTAGATTAATGTTGTTCTTGGTGTATTTTATGTGAAAGTTTGTAACACTGCTTTTAATTTCATTTACCAGGTCTTTGTGATTTTTTGTCTGGCCATGGATGATGATTGGTGGCGGTATTGTTTGATCGTCATCTTGTTCGTCGTCTGTTTCCATTTCACCTTCTTTTGTGTTGTCTAGTCCGTCGAATCGGTTACTAGTTTTCACGTTGTATTTTGTCGTGTTTGCATCTTTGGTTTTGTTTATTAACTTTTTAATGTTACTTTGTTCACCGTTTTGCACCGGGGTATTGGCACTTGTACTGTCCATTTTAGCCACTTTGACACTGCACTGCAGTTCGTCTGAATTATGGTCACTGTCACTATTCACTATGATTCCACTTGGTCTTTTTCTGGGTAACACAGAATTGTTTATATTAAACTTATTACTACTAGGATATTGTTCACTATTTCGCGCACATGAACTCCACGATTCACTTCTTCTCATTGTTGGCGAGCAGCGCCAGGTAGACGCGCCCCGCTGCGCTGTAGCTGCTAATTGCACTAGGTTATTCTCAGGTACGCTCTGCTTAGTGAGATGTTCACTCGACAAAGGTTGAGCTGAGACTTGTGCGACACATACTCGATGGCAAGTGATGCTTCAAACTAAAATGTGTTAACCGAAGAAGCCCGAGATGGCCCGAACGAATCAGTTCTTATAGGTGTAAAACACAAGTCGGGACACCGGCTGCTGCCGGCAGCAATCAACAGTAATGGCGGATATAACATGCTGCATGGTTTGGCATCGTTGTTGTTACTGTTATTCTGGTACACAGAATATAAAATATAGCGTATACATACAACAAAAATAAGTTTCATAATCATAAAATGATCCTTCAAGCGTGGATATTTGTTCTCATAAACAAGTGAACAAATACATTGTGATAACGAGATATTTATTCACACAAGGAAGTGTTTAAATATACATACAAAAGAAGATACGTTGCAACGAGACTGAACGAGTGTACAGCAACGTAGCATATAGAACAGCTACTCCTATCTGAAAGGAAAGAAAAGGCAAGGTAAGTGAGAGCATATTCTTTTGATAAACAAAGCCTAACTTATAGGTATTTTTTTACGAATTGGGCATTCTAGATAGAACACGTGACTTTGATAAGTCCGCCATTTTGCATGGAAGACACAAATTGCAATGGCGTAGCGTAGGTTTTTGTCGCCCGGGGCAAATGACAAATTTGAATAATAAATTGTAATAAATATTATTGAAAAATATTTTATTTAATCTTTTGAGCAACTATATATGTATTTCAGAAAAAATTTAAAAAAATGCATTACGTATTGCAATTTTAAAGCTCATTTTGCGCGTAAAAATATTATGTTGGTTCTTAAGGCCCATTCCCAGCTATTTACATAGTCATAGTCTTTGTCATAGTCTTAGTCATAGTCTTTGTCACAAAGTTAGGCAAACCTGTTTACACATAACCATTCCCACCTAATGTTTTAGTCATAGTCATAGTCTTTGTCGTTCGTCGTAAGCATAAAGTTTGCAAACTCCAAACTTTTTGTCATAGTCATAGTCATAGTCGTAATGAGATAGCGATAGAACTGTATCCATCTCTTTCTATAAGCTGTCATCTGTCATTCGTGAACTTGATATTTCTTGATGTTATATTTTTTATTTCATCAATTAAATTTGAAAAGGTAAAAAAATATTGAATTTTTTTTATAAATGAAGCATTTACATATTGCAACTTTTACAGTTTATATGCAAAATGAATCCGTCTAGGAAAAAAATAGTTGGTGCGGTAATTAAAAGAAGGAGAATTATAGCAGCACTACTATTATTAAAAGGAAATCAACGTCGAATACACAGATGGTGGGTGCATCCAATCAATCAACGACGTGTGCAACAGGGAGACTGGGAAAATCTTTTGAATGAAATGAGGTTAAGCGACGAAGGACTGTTTTTCAATTATACGCGGCTTACAATTGCTCAATTCGACTTGTTATTATCTCTAGTTCAAGATAAATTAACAAAAAATGAAACTTTCCGTAAAACCATTCCTCCTGGAGCTAGACTAGCAATAACTCTCAGGTAACATATAAAAGCTTCATTATGAATTATATAAAACAGTCATTAATTTTAGGTTTCTTGCAACTGGTGACTCTCTACCAACATTAGCATACTCGTTCAGGATTGGTAAATCCACGGCTTGTAAAATTGTAAAAGAGACTTGTGTTGCAATATGGGATGTGCTATCTCCGATATATTTAAAATTTCCTCAACATAATGAGTGGATTACAATCGCCGAAGATTTCGAAGCCCAATGGAATCTACCAATGTGCCTTGGTGCAATAGATGGAAAACATATTGTGATCCAGGCACCGAAGAAAAGTGGTTCGCAATTTTTTAACTACAAAAAAAATTTTAGCATAGTATTATTTGCTATTTGCGATGCAAATTATAAGTTTATATATGTGGATATTGGTGCCTATGGGTCGCAGAGTGATGGTGGAGTTTTACGGGAGTCTAGTTTCGGTGTAAAGCTTTTTAATGAAGAACTAGGATGTCCTGCCAATGACACAATTAAAAATACAAATATATGTATACCTTACTATTTTGTTGGTGATGAAGCATTCCCACTACACGAGCATTTGCTTCGCCCATATGGAGGAACAAACTTAAATAGAGATAAGCGAATATTCAATTACAGGCTATCACGAGGCCGAAGATGTATAGAGAATGCTTTTGGAATATTGGTGGCCAGATTTAGAATATTCCATCGAGTAATAAATGCCTATCCAGAGACTGTTGATGCAATTGTTAAGGCAGCCATATGTTTACACAATTATATAAAATGTAACGATGATGCAAATATATATTGCCCAAATAATTATGTTGATCGATATGATAATAGAGGAAATATAATCAATGGCGAATGGAGAAACAGTGTCCCCAAACATCCTGCACTTGCGAATGTTCGGCAATTACGAAGACGTTTAGGAAGCCGAAATGCAAGCAAGACTGCAGAACAAAACAGAAATCTGCTTAAAACATATTTTAATAGTGCAGTAGGCGCTGTTCCCTGGCAAGATAGTATTGTATAGGGATATGTGAAGGAAACAAATGTATGTTTTAATATATAATAAAATAATAAAAATGTAAAATGAAAAAATTAAATGTATTTTATATTATTTTATATCACTCTTCATCTTCTTCGACATCATTTAAAACATTTATAATTAACTGTTCTGCCTTACGCAACTGTATTTTACTCAATTCATTTAATCTTGTGCCAATAAAATGGCAGAAATGTTCCACTTCTTTCGACACCGTGGATTCTTCGGCAAACCTTACAGGTGCTGATATTGCCTCTGCCAGCTGAGAATATACATCCGGTGTTTTTTCATACCGGCGTTTGCTGGCCCTACGTTGGACAGATCCGCTTGTTGACGGCGTTGGTGTGTCTCGCACAGGCGTTCCACATATATTTTCTACATCCATTGCAGGAGGCGGCGACATTATCGGCAGGGAATCTTCGGATGCCTGTGAAATGTACTCTTCACGAAAGTTGCTGCAACTTGGTTCACTTATGTGTGCTGGATTTCCAGCATTCTTCAATGCTTCTGCTTTTTCTTTTAAGAGGTTGCAGGAGGTTTGGCGAGGGGCAATTGTGTCGTCCAAAAATCGGAGCTGCTCTTGTAAATTCCACGCCTTCAACAACTTGGCAGCCGATCCACTTCTCTGCAAATTTTTTTCTTCCTTCTTACGCCGCATGTATTTTAACCGCAAGCTGGTAAATAAGGCTGAAGCTTCTTGAGCTATAAATAATATATATAATGTAATCTTTGAAAAGCCTGTAAACATTATTTATATTTACCAGTTAAGTTGCACTGCTGACCTATTTCTTCCCAAAGTTGTTCTTTTAAGGCCGTATTTTTGTAATTTTGGGATTTCTTATCCCACAAAGCGGGATTGGCTTCCACCAACGAGATAAAATTGTCTTCCTCGCACATCTCTGCTCTGTATCCACAATACAAAAAACCAGAGACAATATATACGAATAACTGAAGAAGAAAGAAAGAAAACACACGAAAATAGCTTGGAAAAATACACCTTGAAATACACGCAATACGAAAAAATATATACTTTGACGCACGGAGAAACATTGGCTGACAAGATGGCTGACAAGATTTATGGTGCATTCACCTAACATTTTATGAATTAAAATTTATTTAAATAGTTTAACAATTTCATATCAAAATAATTAATAACGTTAATTTTGCAAAATTATACCAATACTTTATATTTGTAATTTGATTATTATACATCCTATATTACAAACAAATTCATTACTTTGATCTCACCTTCAAATGTGAACGAGCCACTAAGACTGTGATTAGAACTATGTTTGCAGCAGGAAATGGTCTTTTCTGTGACAAAGACTATGACTAAGACTATGACAAAGACTATGACTATGTAAATAGCTGGGAATGGGCCTTTAAGAAATTGCAATTAAGTAGTATTTGTTTATGCCTTTGGGGGCAAAACACACTTACAGCATTCAGCGGCTAAAATGCGGAGAAGCGTTTAAAAGCGGCCATCTTTAAATTCGTTACAATGAATTAATGACGCGCTATAGTTAATTTTTTTTAAGAATACTGTAACCAGAAGACTGATTTACAATGTGACAAATAATAAATTTAGTGACACAATTCGGCGCTAAATCCAAATCTAGTGAGTTTTAATAATCGTAATGTATATGCATATGAATATATTATGATTCATTCAAAATAAATTATAGTGGTTACTGGAAAATGTATAAATAATAATAACGAAAACACACATATTAAAAAATAAACTTATATTGTACAAAACAAAAAAATACATATTATAAAAAAATACAAAATACACACACACACACACACACACACACACACACACATATATATATATATATATATATATATATATATTATATACAAAACTAATCATTGTTTGTTTACAAATAGACGGTATCTGATTGTGTCAAGTCGTCTTCACTCGACGAGCCGGTATTAACAATAAATTGCAGCTGCATATCTTCTACTATATTATCCAGCTGGTACAAATTTTTCTCCTCCGTCTTGACATGCTCTAAGCAACTGACCCAGTTCTCTGCAGTCACTTGTGTCAAACCTTCATATAAAAGCTGTTTGACATCTGCCAATTTAAAAGTTTGATTTCTTGTAGCTACAAATCCCTTTACCTGAGCCCAGATTAGCTCAATAGGGTTAAGCTGGCAATGGTAGGGAGGCAAACGCAAAACTTCCCGTTTTGTTTTTCTCACCATTTCGTCAACTTTGTATTGAACAGGAACACTTTTTACGTAATTGCGGACTATGTCAACCAATTCAACCTTTAATAGATTTTCTTCCACTTCTATTCCTTTACCTTCTAAAAATGATCGTATATCTGCTTTCTTCCAAGCGGATGTCGGGGTTTTTTCTACTTTCACGGAATGGTACGGGGCGTTGTCCATTACTATGACACAGTTTTCGGAATAGAAAAATAAACAAAGTCACTAACTTAACAGTTACCACGTACAATCTAACTGCGCACTCACACAATCGAACACAAACTGACAGTCCGATGTGAAAGGAGAGAGTTATATAGCAAAATGAGATGGAGAAGTAAATACCATTAGTGTAAACTTGCCTGCGATTTCAACCAATCACAGTCCAAGGCCAAATAGGTCCTATCTTCTTCACGCAGTATTCTTAAAAAAAATAGTATAGTTACCTACCTATGCCAAGTTAAGCTGGATTTATAGGTTGACATAGAACATAGCACAGCGCACAGAAATAACATAGCACAGAACATAGGATTTGGGCATACGGGAACCCGTATATGCATTTATAAGCCGCACAGCACGGCACAGCGCACATAACATAATTTAGCACAGCATAGGAATTGACCAATGTTCATTTCTTGTGCGCTGTGTTCTATGTTTTTGTGCTTCGTGTATATTCGTTGATTTTCGTGAAGACGAATGACTGACAGCAGAACAATTGTATGACAGAAGGTGTTTGTATTTGATTGTTTTGTGATTTTTATATATTTGTGGATTAGTTTTTTATAGTGTTTATAGACAATTGTAGTTATTAGGCAATATTTATGCATTTTCAGATATTATTAAATAGTAGCACATAATACCGCTGCACCAAGAAGTAGCATTTCGTCATAACTCATAATTGATATTATATTAATTAACCAAACGATTTACCAAACAAAACATGAAATCGAATATGTCAAAATAATTTTTGTTGGTTATATTTATAGACGGAGATAGACATATATTTCTTCGTATTGAAATCTATGTTCTGTGCGTCTTTATAAATCCCCCAAAACGTTCTATGTTATGTTATGTTATGTTATGTTATTTTCTGTGTGCTGTGCGCTGTGCTATGTTCTATGTCAACCTATAAATCCAGCTTTACATGCTTTCCGTATACAAAGAGAAAAGATTGTTCTTTTAAAGGTTTTCAAAATTGTAAAAACTAAAAACGTTTCATACATTTTTAAGACGGCCCGTTCTGGTGCACAACTATGAGGAGTAAGGATTATGTAGGTTTGAACTAATTTTGAAAAATATAAAGCCAGTGTCAGACGGTAACATTTTCTTTCAAATCGTTGATTTCTAAATTGACAAACTGACTAACATGACGTCAAAGTCGGTATTTGAACAAACTTCTCTATTTGGAACTGTTTCTAATTTTTTTATGCAACTTGCCCGTGATTGGCTGACGCGTCTCGCTCTTTTAACGGAGCGAGAGCATTCGAAATAAACTGTCAACGAGTTAATAGGTTAATACCAACCAAATATTATTTGTAATTTTTCTGATACGAAACAAGAAAGAATTTTAAGTAGATTTATTATCTGGAAAAGGCCGGCAATATTATTATTGCCTGTGCTGTTCTGCACAACATGTGTACAGATGTAAGATTGTCGACGAACTATGAAGTTATGGATGAACAAGAAGTTAATAACCGGCAAGAATATATGGAAGAAATGCAAGGCAATCGTTAATACAACGATATTTTGTATTATTATTGAAAATAAATCACATGAAATTAAAAATTATGAATAATAAAAAATAGTAGTTGTTGCAAAAGACAATATTTAACAACAAAAAAATATATAGAAATACATGTAATCACACACAAATACATATCATATAATCAGTCTTATTATAAGATCATTTACGAATTCCGTATTAGATATAATTATGATTTTTCTCTAAAACAGTAATTAGCTTAATGAAATTTTTATTCACCATGGTCATTATTTTTTTCTCCGCATTATCAAGTAATAAAGCTCAATGATCTGCTCTTACTTTCATCCCGAAATAATTAAAAAAAATATATATTATAACCTCTCATTACATAACATAATATCAAACCAATACTTGACTTAAAATACAGGAGAACAATATTGTTATAATTAAATAAATAGTACTTGTGTGAACGTAATAATAAAAATTTCATAATATTATTTAAATATTTTATTAAATTGTAGCATTTTAAATAAACTTGTCCATTATACTATTTTTCCTATGGTCTAAAGCTTTTAGTTCCTTATTTACAATAAACGTAAACCTTTTAATACTAAAAATAAAAACATTTTCTATTATTATTGGTTGAAACACATGTTTATGACATTCGGGCATATCTATACCTAAATTATTTTTTAAACTAGTAGACGTTTTACATGTATGTATTTTTTTACCACAGTCCATAGCGGATAATTTATGTGTTATATTCATGGCCAACTTCCTCATGGACTTCACCTATGACAGCTTCGAAACATCAGTCCCAGAATCATCAGAGGACTGGAAGACGGAGGAGATGGTGTATCTAGGCTGCGATCTGTAGGGGATACCAGAATTCCTGGACGGCATGGCGGAAAGGAATTGGTTAATAGCAAATAAGAATTGACTGCCGTTATCTTCACAATTTGCTCCCTTAGTTGATTTTAAAGTGTTATTAATGGACATAAGTCTTAAATGCGGAAACAAATTGGGAACATGTAGGATTGGTGTTCTGTTCGCACAATCCCCTAATGAACTCGAAACATTTTTCTGCAGGATGTTGATTAAGATATTTGAGTAAATAATCAAAACCAAGATCCTTTAGAAAATTCTATAGGGACTGAATGTTTCTAAATGTATGTGTTACGTGCAGAGTAGACATGATACAACTTTTGTATCCTTCATGAACTTCAGCTGGCTGATTGTCTTCTTTGCTCTGCCCCAAAACTCAAAATGCGGCGAGATGTCTGTCAAGTTCGCCGCTAATGGTACAGTAGATTTCTGTACACAATTCACGCTGTCAAATAGATCATTTATAAACAAAATGAATTCAGCAGTATCCCGTGCATCCATTGCTCTCATATGGCTGAGTAATGTGCGCGCAAATTTTACCCGCATCTTCCCCGATGGCGCAATATGGCTGCTCGATAATTTACTGACCTTAGCAGCTGCCGTAGTTCTGTCAAAGTTATATAGTTGTGTAATATCGCTCCTTGTGGCTCTTTTGTCGTTATACATAACATTCTTGCCTATGAAATTATTGCGTAAATATTTAACGAAGTGTGGATCGCCAAAGATGTGGAAGATTTTATTATGAAATTCCAACTTACCGGTAAAAAACACAAGTCACACAATAAGTATAACAGCAACACCAAATGCACTATATTTGTGTATTTGAAGCACAGAAGAACACTAATGTCGCACGAAAGTTGCACACACATCACCGCAAAGACGCTGCGAACGATGCAATAGAGTATGTGCAGCACGTGACCAACATGGCTGCCTGGTGGGTAAACAAACCGCCTTGTATATGACAGTTACCATTGCGTTCACGTTGTGCTTAGCTGTTTTTGTTTTTTTCTACCTTTGTACTCCGGTTTCTGGGTTTAATTTCATAAATATGGCAAGCAGAAGTGTTTACTTTGAATCGTTGTCAACTGAGGTGAAGCAACGCTATGTAGAGAAATTAATATTTGTTGATAATGTCGACCCATACTGCCTTAACCTGAAAACTGGATTGTCGCAAAGTGTTGATGAGTTTCCGAATGTTTGTTATATAGACTTGGTAAACTATTTATTATATAAAAAAAGTGCATATACACAAGATGAATTCAAAGCATACAAAAGTTTGGAGGCGTATAATGCATTTGCATGTGGATGGGTTCGACATGTAGGTGTCAAGAAATTTAGTAGAGGTTCACTGATTATGGGAAAGGTAAGACTAATTTGTATTTGATGAAAAAACAGTTAGTTAAGTTTCCGTTAATTACAGGTTATGCATTCCCAACGCTTAAATGAACGTTTACTGAATCCGTGGGTCATAGCGAAGACAGATGGTGAAGTTCTTTGTGCCCACTGTGACTGTGTTGCCGGCTTGGGTGAAGCATGTACGCATGTTGCTGCTTTGTTATTCGCAGTAGAAGATGCGGTGCGGAATAAAGTAGAAGAAACTGTAACAAGTGTGAAAGCATACTGGAAAGTTCCTTCTGTTAAACCAGGTCTGCCATCCAAAGTTCAAGATATAGCATTTTTATCCGGTAAACAATTATATGCCGCTATAAATGATGGAACAAATGTGTCCTCTTCGAAGACCAGTACCTGTATTCCAGAACTGACAGATGATGAAGTAACGACATTTTTAGAAGACTTGGAAGAAGATGGCTGCTCGTCTTCTTTGCACAGCATTGTGCCTCCATTTTGCAATAAAATTGCCGAAACAATGGAAAATTTTGAGTTCAAAACACTAACATCTTTATATAAACCGGAGAATGAGTTACTGCAGCTAGACCAGCTACGTACACTTGCCAGTGATTTAATTATTAGCATCTCGCCTGCAGATTGTGTAGAAATTGAACAAAAAACACGAGGACAATCCTCTAATAACCTATGGTTTGATTTACGAGCAGGTCGAATAACGGCTTCTAAATTTAAAGCAGTATGTAAAACAGATCTAAACAAGCCATCACTCAGTCTTCTGCGCAGTATTTGCTATCCTAAGAATTATTCTTTTGCAACAAGGGCAACAAAATATGGCTGTTCACATGAAAAGGATGCAATTCAATCATATCGCAAAAGAATGATGGGTACGCATCAAAATTTTTCAATTAAAGAGGTTGGACTGGTATTAAATCCACAGCATCCATATTTTGGAGCATCACCTGACTCTTTAGTACAGTGTGACTGTTGCGGACAAGGATGCTTAGAAGTGAAGTGCCCATATTGCGCAAATGAAGTAGGCATACAAGAAACTTTAGAAAAATCTAAAAAATTCTATTTGAAGAAAAATGAGGATGGAACAGTCGAACTAAGGAAAGACCATCAGTACTTTTTCCAAATTCAAATGCAATTGGCTTTGACTGAAAGAATGTACTGCGATTTTGTTGTATGGAGTAAACAAGATGTTTATTATGAAAGAATCGAAGCTGATGTTCAGTTCTGGTCATCAAACAAACCTTATGCCGATAAATATTTTCATAAAATTATATTGCCAGAACTTCTTGGAAAAATTTTTACAAAGCGACACGAGATATTAGATATGCCTTCTACAAGTAGAATGTGAAAATGTAACAGGTAATTTCAAAATAGAAACTAATATTTACTTGTTTGTAAAACGTATTTTAATTTCCAGGAAATACATATTTATATTTAGAGCAAAGGAACAACTGATGGAGAAATGTTTGTTAAAGCGCAACATATTGTAACAATTTTATCTATCACAGAAACTTCATCAGTTTTCGATAAAGTAGATATTGGTATTGTATGCGAAAGTATTTTATACTTCTGTCTCAGTGTTCCAATAACACGCTCGACGTGAATCCGAACGTGAGCTATTTTCCTAGTTGCCTCAACTTCTTTCGGGTGTAGTTGTTTCTGTCCTTTCAAAAAAGCTGGAGTCAATACTTCTGCCATGTATAACCGAACAGTATTTTGTACAGTAAAACCTCTATCAGTTAGTACTAAATCACCGGGAAGTAAATAATCTAAAAAACCTGAATTCTCTGTTATGTACTTATCACTAGCCCTACCACCAAACGCATCAGATATAAAACAAATAGAACCCTGCGGACATATTCCAATCAAATATTTTATTGTATTGTGGTGTTTATAAGAAGACCATGTTTGTGATGCCGCATTTTTGTTTGATGGTTTTTCAATAAATATTTCGAAACAATCTATTATTACTGTTATTTTGTTTCCGAAAGATTCTTTAAACGATTGAGGCATTGTTTTTATTAGATTTTCTCGTACAGGCCAAATAATTAACTTTTTCAGTCTTTCATAAAGCACATCAATGCAGCTATAAAAACATCTACTACTTGTAGTTCTATTGATTGAAAATCTATGACCTAAATCTTCAAATGGAAAATTATGTCTTAGTTTCATTAAAGTTAGAGCGAATTGTTGAAACTTTGTTAAACTAGAATTATGTGAATGTGATATATGTGACTCTACTAATTTAAAAACTTTATCCATATATCTATAGTTTGGTAATCCAGTATAAAATAATGTATTCCTATCATTCATAGAATAAAATTTTTCATTAATTGTTAGCAAGTCTAATTTCTCCCGCAAGTTATAAATTTCTGTATTCGCAGCTAACAGAGCAGAATTTAATGTTTCTTCCGTACATTGAGAGATTTCTTCCTCTGAAGTAGTGGAAAGATCAACGTCTTTGCTTGTACTGGGCTGTTGTTGTTCGATGGCTGTATCTGTATGCTAAGATATATTAATTTGTAATAATTTATAATAGAGATTATATTTGACCAAAGGAATCACCTAGAATCTGCCTTTGACAGTACCTAACACTATTATATATTAGCAAGAATAAAGATTAAAATATGTACTCACTTTTTGATCCATCATTGTACTTATACATGCATTACTAACTTACGTAACATAGCAACCTACTTGTGCACGGTTTTTTGACCTTTCAAATCTGTTCATTGCATTTTTTGATGTATTTTTTGTATATCCCATTTTTTGTGAAGGTATCCAGTCTGGACTTTCTTCATCTGTCAAAGCGGCGGGTTTCCCTGTTTTAAAATTCACAGTATAATATAATTTTAGTATTAATAAATAAATAAACTCGTTCGTTTTTCAATTTTTGCTCTGTTATGTCAGTGCGTTTCAGAGACAGAATCCACGCATTTCTTCTACGTACAGCCTGCTCGTTAATTCTGCCTCTATTATCCTTCTCGGATGGAAATCGATAAAAAGAATAATCTTTATCCCTCGCACTGTTGACACCACAGCCAACAACAGCACAAAACTGCGGCATAATAATATTCTAACGAATATCGCTGGCCAACTGACACTTAACCAATGCTAACTAAGCCTGGTGCAGCCAATGTTTACCCACCAGGCAGCCATCTTTAAATGTCCGTGACGTCACGTGCACATACTCTATTGCGTATTACAAAATTTTATAGTAAACCCCCTACAACGGAAACTTCGCAAATGTGACAACAGATGGCGGTACTGAGAAAATTGAAATTAATATTTTATTAAATAATTCATTGCAACGATTGTTGACCAAATATCTATTGTAGACACACTGAGAACAGCAATAGTATATTTGTAAAATCCAACTGAGGTGGCGCAAATCAGCAAATAGGACAAAAACTATGTACTGCAAAATAGTTCAGCTTTGCGAACAAAAAAATATACCAAAACGTAGGTTGATGATGATGGATGTGCTTGGGCATAACGAAGAACACCATGCTGTATATGGTCATTGTTTCCATGGACAATGATGGTTTGATTGATTTATTGCCCGCATCATAATGTGGAATGTTGGCAAGAAATGATACAATTTATATATAACTTATATAACTTATAATTTGGTTGGACCACCTACCATAGTAACATATTCGTCTGGTTCATCTGAAAATAATAAAGAAATTAGAATCACCGCCGCTATTGTGTTTCCCCAACGCAATGGCTACGTTTGCCATACTTACTGTTTTCAATTCCACCGCTGGCGCTAGGTGTGTCGCGGACGCTGGCTGTACCGTGGCCGCTGGCTGTGCCGTGGACGCTACCTGCGCCGCGGACGCTGGCACTCCCCCGGCCGCTGACACCGCTGATCCTGTTATTGATGACATTCGTAATTAACTTTTCAGGATAATCATTGGCAACTAAGGTAGTAAAGATATAGGTAAAGTTCTTACTATGATAAATCGGATCCGAGAGGCACAAAACTCGGTCTGCTAAACTAATAATTACTGAGATTTTATATTGTTTAGGAGAGTAGTCTATGAAGTTTAAATACCGTCCAGATGCAGTAGGTTTTCTGTACCAGTCTAATATAAATCTTGTGGGAGAACGTCTAATAGATATATCTAAAAATGTAATAGTATTATTGATTTCTGTCTCCAGTGTGAATTGAATATTAGAGTTAAATTTATTGAAAGTATTAAATATTGGTTGAATTTGATTTTCAGGGAGACAAACTAATATGTCATCTACGTAACGGAAATAAAATAAAACATCAAAATTACCGGAATTAAAAGTGGAAGTTTCTAGATGCTGTAAAACTAATTCTGCTAGTATAGGACTTAGTTGTGATCCCATAGGAACACCTGATATCTGTAAGTAAAATGACGCGTCCAGCGAGTACAACTCCACTGGTGTGCCCCATCCTGGAGCCGCTCCAGCTCCTCGTTGAGCTCAAGCGTACTCTCCATGCCCTCCTCTTCAGCGGAGGCCCCACTCACGAGGCGATCCTCTATCACCTCGCACATCGTCGAGTCTTTGGCGAGAGGACTCGCACCGGTTCCAGCATCGTTCAGCTGATGAGTGGCGGAGTTGTCAGGGAGTCGTACGTTCGTACCACCCCGACACAGTCGAACCACTGACCACAGCCGGCCACCAAGTCGTCGCTGTCATCACAGCCAGTCCCTGTTGCCCCTGACAGCTTGAATATGCTGTCATCGCTGCAAATCGATTCTGTAATCAGCCCTGCTAGTCCTGACATCTCGATGCTGGTGTCATCGATATCCTCGAAGCCGGGGCTGAATATGTACGGTAGCAGATCCTGGATCCCCTCGTCCGTATTTTCAAATGTGAAACTCCATGTTGCTGTTATTGCTGGTTGGTTGAAGTTTAGTTCGGAAACTGAATATAGATTTCTCACTCTCGTCGACTTTATACGCCATTAACCCCACCACTATTGAACATATTCACCCTTAGATACTAAAAATCACGCGCACACACACACACTTCATCTAACTAGTTAATTTCCTCGCAACCACCTGCAGGACATAAATCTGTAGAGTTTATCAGGAGATTCGGGCCGACCTGGCTGCACCTAATATGTATACAGGGTTTGTCCTATAAATATCCGAATTGAGATTATAAAATAAAATTTATTAAAGAAATTTTGTACATCGCTTTAGTACTCTTCAAAGTATTCCCCATTGGCCCCGATGCACCGGTCCCAGCGAATTTTCCACTCCTCATAAGCGCCCTGGAAGCTCTCGAGTGGGATGCTGTTTAGTTGACGCGTCACAGCCAGTTGAACTGCTTCAGAGGTTCCATAATGGTGTCCTTTAAGGTTTCTTTTCAACTTGGGGAACAGGTAGAAGTCGCAGGGAGCCAAATCTGGACTGTAGGGGGGGTGGGGCAACGTTGACACGCCGTGCCTGACCAGGAGTTCGTTCACAACAAAGCACGTGTGACTGGGTGCATTGTCATGGTGGAGAATCCAGGTAGTGGCGATTTCCCGGCGGACGCGGACGACCCTTTTTCGCAAACGTTCGATGACTTTCTTGTAAAATTGACCGTTGACCGTCTGCTCAGCAGGCACAAATTCCTTGTGGATGATTCCCTTATTATCGAAAAAAACAATGAGCATTGATTTCAATCGCGATTTGCTCAAGCGCGCCTTTTTTGGACGAGGAGAAGCGGTTGTGTGCCACTCTGCACTTTGGCGTTTGGTTTGCGGATCGTATTCAAACACCCACGTTTCGTCTCCAGTAATGACATTGTCCAGAAAATTCGGTTGACTCTGTACACGCTCCAAAAGTTCATTGCAAACCATTAGGCGACGCCTCTTCTGATCACCTGTCAAGACTTTCGGCACCAACTTCGCGCAGACTTTTCGCATTTTCAAATGATCAGTCACAATTGAATGCACACTTGTTTTGCTAAGATTTAACTCCTGAGCAGTCAAACGCACATTTAAGCGACGGTCAGAATCCAAAAGATTACGCACTTTGGTAACATTTTCATCGGTTGCGGCTGTAACCGGTCGTCCTGCGCGTTGTTCGTCTTTAACCTCTTCTCGGCCTTCCTTAAATTTTTTATGCCACTCAAACACACATGTTCTGGCCATGGCTTCGTCTCCGTACGCCAACTGAAGCATGTTGAACGTCTCAGTAAAGGTTTTGCCAAGTTTAACACAAAACTTGATACTGTAACGCTGTTCAATATTTCGCTGCATAATGCTCCGTGACGAGGTACTTTTACAAAGGCTCACTGTACGAGCGACACACACGAGACGGTAGCCGCGATTCAACTAAACTAATTTTTTCTGCTAACTAGAGACCCCCCCCCACCACTCAGACCCAGTGGCACCGGCATCCAGCGCATTCATTGGGCGGGAAAAAATCAATTCGGATATTTATAGGACAAACCCTGTATGTTTTCGCCAGTCAACATAAAAAAAATGTTCTTCAAATCGTTTGTTCATTATGTGAGACATATGAAGCAGAAACCTACGCACGTCTCTATCTGCATTAAGTTGATCTTGCTTTAATGTGTTCATCCAAGCGTCTGTATTTGAGTCGCCTGCTTCTAGGCCTGTGGTTTGGAAGATTTTTCTGGAAATCACAAGCCTTCATGAACTCTACCTGGCGCAGATATTCCACAAAAATCTAAATGTTTGGATGTTCCCTGGAGACGACCCGCATCAAATCTCGATGGAATGACTTCACAGCATTATTAGTTCGTTGCGCTAGTCTGTAGACGGATATATTTTCCTGTAGCCATCTTCCTCGCACGTATTACATAAATTACATCATTCAACCTATTCTTGCAGCTTCTATGTCCAATACAACCATCTCTGTATAAAACTCGAGCGGCCGCTTTATTATAAATTGCTCTAGAATGGAGAAACCAACAGTCACGAACATCTGCATTTTACCATTTTATCATGACATATCATTTTCTTTATCCAGAGACCATAGTATTGGTTTACTGTGATTTTCTCGGAACACAGTGGTCCAATATAAATTTCATGTTTTCATGGTAATATAGTGTTGGTTTATATACCAGTAAATACAAATAAGCAGTTATTTATAAAATTCAAATTCAAGTATTGCAATATGGATTTACTTCATTTTCGCCAGCTCCACTTTTGTAGGAGTCTTTATGTTTCCGCCACTCAGACAAAACATTGGTACGAATTCCGTTCCGTTTGGTTTGTATGTCCCAGATTGTCGTTGTTGACTTGCATGATGTGGTTAATTATGGGTGTGAGGATTCCGTAGTGGTTTAGTGTGTCCTGGATGCTCTCGTGCGTAACGGAGTCGTAGGCCTTCGAGACATCCAGGGTGGCCATGTACATTGGCCGGTGTTTGATCCAGTGGTACCGGAGAGCGAGGTCGACGAGGTATATGTTGATGAGTACAATATCTTCCAAGGCTTTTATTTGAGCATGTCTATTTTTATACATTTTCGATTTTACAGCATAAAGGCATTCATGATTTCGATAGCCTTCTATCAAAATTTCTACTTGTTGAGTCCACGACATTTCAATCTAACTTATTTGATCTACAGTCGTATTATTTCGAAGCAAGAAGAAACGCTATAAACAAGTAAAAGTTGCAATGACAGTTTAAAACCCCTAACCTACTTTTTACAGCAACAAGCGCGTCAACATTGCTGTACATGCACGATCCATTATATTTTATATTAAAATTTAGTATTAAATTTTGAATCGCCTCGGATGGGCTTATTTCATGTAGATGGTTTGATTAATTTCGTATCAAAAGGATACAGTGCAAGGATAACATTTGGTAAAAGAATGTGACTATTTAAATTAATGGCTGACCGCGGTTTTAAGTATGTTGAGCAACTACCTCCTATATTTTTTTTTGTATGCAAATTTTCCCAAACCATGCCGCGGTTAACCGATGTATACGTTGCTCTTTCCACTTGTTATTGTTGCTTTGTCCAACTGTTTCTCGCTCAATATTTGAAATATCAACAGTGATATTTGATTTAAAAATTCTTTGTTCTTAAATTTCTGGTAACATATCCGTTATCTGTGCATTTGGTCCATAATTTTTATCTGGTAAAGCAAATTTGCTGCATACTTTACGCAAAGAATTTCGTTTATATTTTTTATTATATTCACCGCTCGTATTTCGTTCAGACGAATTTGTTTGGTATATTTTCCCGCGGGTGCTAGTATTATTATTTTGTGATTGCTTTTTAAAGTATTGGAGACTTTTCTACTAACATTCTTAGGGAGTTCACTGACGATTTGTTATATGTAATTGTCATTGAATTTGGCAGTAGTAATTATGGTTTCTTTTTACTGCATATTATTACTATTTGTGAAGAAATTAGTTTTCTTCTGTAACGTAGAATCAACTGGGAACAATTTTGTTGAGATAGCCACCAATCCATCGAGACTAGCCGCTAAAAAGAAAAACTTCTTATCATTAAATATCCTGCATCTTTCTACCTTTAAATTATATGATTCCTTAAACGTTTTAACTGCAACAGATTTATGTTCAATGCCATATCGGGTGCTTGCATTTCCAGTAAATGTGGAATATTTCGAACTTTTGACTGTAGCCGAACAGTTTATTGAATGTCTCAATTTTCTTATATATCCAACATTTGAAGCAGTTATGTGATTCTTTCGCTCTATATACCATGAGTGGTTTGCGCTTTGACCTACTGTTTGATTGGGGTTGCTGTGGCTTTTTCTCATGCATTGAAATTATACACCGATTCACATAAACTCCATTTAATTAATGCACAGTATACAACAAAATTGTTTTACAGCACAAACACAAATATGAACAGTCAACACTAAACTACACAAGACACCTTACAAATAAATATGCTGTGACACTTGGCAGTTAGAACTGCATTTAGTTATTTGATGATAATTTGAAGTTAGAAGAACACTGATCCTTTTTTCCGGCACGAGCCCTGAAGGTGAACAACGAGAACCAGATAAGTTAGCGCCCCTGAACCGGGAGACACCAATGACAAGCCTTGTATTTGGGGAAAATTCGGAAACAAAATTCCGGGAAATACCAGTACTGATCTGCAATAAAGTAACGGTTTAAGGCTAGCAGTTTCGGCAGTAATCGTCTGAGCCGAGAAACGCTTGGGTCGCGGGTTCCCAGAAAAAGTCACGTACAGAAGTAAAATAACTTGGGAAAAGCCGTAAACGGAGAACTGAGGGTTCAAAATGGGTAGAGGCAAGGGTAATTATGCTGTAAAGAAATCTGGTCAGGCCTAGCCGCTCAAGCGACAAATAAACATAAGTTCTTGAGAGCATATGGCGCGAACACCTACTGTATTTCTTTCTACAGCTACTATGTCTTCTTCAGATGTCTTGCCAGAAACTGATTTTTTTTAATGCATAATCAGTAGCATTCATATCTTCAACTGTCTGCGCAGCATCAGATCCATATTCAGTATCTGCGCTTGTAAACGTTAACATTCTCCGGATACTATGTCCAGCGCCTTTCCTCATGTTGTATTTAGCGACCATGTTACGCATATACCGTTTAGTGTGATGTCCTGGACTGCACGTTGTAATGTTTTTTTTTTTTTATGTAGAATGGAGTGAATTTGGCCTTTTGAATTATGTGTCAGTACTGCAGCACTACAACATAGTTGGTAAGAACCTCTTCAAAAATTTCTTTTCCGCCCGAAAATTGTTGCTGCATTATTTGTCATATTCAAATACAGACTTTTAGTATTCAAGGCTAATCGATTTAAAGTCTACATAATATCTTGATAGAGACCGCATAACTTCATTTTTGGAATCCAGTTTGTTTCTCCACTTTTCTTACCGGTGCAGCAAAAAGCCGAACAATGTGTATGGTCTCCAAATACATGGCTGGGGCTATTTATTATATCCTGCTGCAAATGTTCACATGCCGATGTCAATGTTTTATTTATACGTCGGTACTTCGCTGCATATTCCACGGCCGTACGAATCCGTCGAATGTTAGTACTTAAAACATTACGCATTGTTACAGAAACACCTTAAATATTATAATTTCGCGCAATAATTCCGCAAAAGATGGTTGCAACAATAAATTTTTTCTATAATAACATCTGGGCCATATGGCCGGGTCTGTAACAGTTTGCAATGGACGCTACTATCTCCGTCACCTAGAATTTTCATATACTTCACTCGATGCATTTCAATACTTGAAAAGCCATCAACAATTATATCGCTTTCCATTCTTGTGGCTGACCACAAAACATATGTGTTGTTCTGGTTCAGCAATTCGATATATAATTTTTTCCTCACGTATGCTCTCTCTCTCTTTTGAGTACTGAACCTACTTCTAATTTTCATAACTCTATCTCTCTCCGTTATATTTTCTGCATTTTTTTTTTTCATTTGGATAAATATCATTTTCAACATTTTGCATCTCTATGCCCATGATACCATTTTCCAATATGCTATAATATATCTTGGAATCCAATCTACTCTTCTTACATCCAAAAATTTTAAACAAGAAAGTCTTTTTTAAGTGCGAATGCTGCAGAAAGTTTATAATTAAAATTGGCTTGACTTCTTGTCAAATGGCCATTATCTTTATACGGCGTCATTAACTCCGGCCTAATCGGGTAAGCCTTGTCATCAAGCAGGTGGCTATCATTTTCAACTTTTCTGCCGTTTGTTCGTTCATATAGAACCAAACTTCGTTGTTTTTTAAAACTTTCGCGTCATAGACAGATCCTACTGCCTATAAATATACGTTCGACCGTTTTCAGTAGGCATTGGAATTGGTATGTACGAACCGTTGATGCAACCAACAGCATTCGGAAATCCCATTGTGTTGAACCCGGCCCTCACTTCGTCCACATATTGTCCAGTAGGTCATTTACTAAATGTGGAACTATATTCGAATAATGTATTCGTTACTCTGCGTACCGATCGTAGTCCAGTGGTTTAGTCAACGTCAAATCGACCGCATCTTGATCTAACAATATTTGCCTTCTAGAAGCATTTTCAATAAATATAAATTGAATATACCTGTATGAATCAGGAGTTTTGAAATATAAAATAGCTAATAATAACTGAATTTTAGCATCTATGGTATTTCTACCCACATCCCCGAAAAACATAATATTTAAAATATAATCAAATGTCTTTCTTTGCATCCTAAAGTTTTGTTGGAATTCAGCATTGGAGTGTTGGTCCACCAGTAGCTTTTTATTCTCGGTTTTTTATTTTCCATAATAACTAAAACAGTGAATCTCGTTTATTAGTTATCCTAAATTGCTGTTGGCCTATGCCACTACAATGTACTTGGGATCTGTACATTTCAATCGTTCTGGAATATATGTCGGATAAAATGCAATTGCTACACTCTCTTTGGATTTGCCGAGTTCTATGACTGGACTACTAATATATCCACTGTAGAATATATTTTTTAAGAGATTGTGACTTATGTGGTACTGCGTCTTTTCAGTACTCTACCAAATAATGATGCAGTAAGCCTGTAACTCCTTTCTGTTTACCAAATTGGCCAACTGAATTTTTAGCTATTTCAGTTTGCTCGGCTTTGGTAATCTAAAGTAATTAAAAATAAATTAGTATTGAATTATAGAAATTGATATACTAGCAATAACTTGTAGTTTTTTCGGAATTCTTCTACTTTCTGAAATAATTTCATCTATGGTTAGCTCTGCTTATTGAGTTTTAAGATCATAATGAATATTTGGCAAGGACTGCTTTTTTCTTATGACTACCTTTTTTCCTTTAATGGACCGATTGTCATTTTTTTCTTTTTCTATTTTACACATAATTCTCGTGTTTTGCAATATATTGCTTGAAATGCTGACCCGGACTTTGTGATGTAATTTTTTTCCATGAACCGCTGTGCCAGTTAAATCTTCTTGCTTGCAATGAGCCTCTATTTGTCAAATTTAGACTCTTTCCTGCATTGAAATGTGCCAATATGCTCATAAATAATTCTATTCGATAATTTCTCTCATTTTTATTGAGTTTATCTGATTTTCTAATTAGCAAATCCACAGCGGTTATAATACATTTGAATTATTATTGAGTGTAACAAAACAACAAATGTATCAAAATATATTATAATTTCCCCGTTATATGATGATATAATCCTGTATTTTTGAGTTCAGGTACAATATTTTTTGTAACACCTCCAACTAAAGAACAATAATAAACTTTACATTTATTATGATCTCCATAAACATGAAGAGGTTTATTTTTAGGTTTTCTTTCAATACTTCTACACCTGGAACATAACTGGAATTATAGAAAGCAGATTGAGCATCTTTAATAACATACAAAGCTTGCTATAGTTTTTTACGTGATTAGTGCATTCAATTTTTTTATTATGCCTGACATGGTACTTCTTTTCTTATCCTTGCAAAAGAACTCGAGTCTCCATCGGCAATGAAATTTTCATATCGCAGTTTATAATGTTCTTCGCTGACACAAAACCCTTGAATTATAATATCGGCCTCCGTAGCTGAAAAATTGCTACACCAATTTCTGTAGCATGTGTGTTCTTTCGATATTTGATAAACGGGTATCGGCGAGGCGAGTGCTCCTGAAGCAGTTTTTTGTATGCTGCTTTGGGTATGTCATTCGCCTCGCCTTGTTTAGGATATGACTTCTACCGCCAGCTCTTGCATCCAGGTTAAATACATATTATTTGCGTATGCATAGTATTACTAAATGATCAAGTCTGTGCTATTTAGAATGTTCCTGTAAATTTTGTTGTTGTTTAGATTGTCTCCTTTTCCTTTCTTTTTGTATGTTTACAACAAACTTGTGGCCACACTCCTCCGACATGCCGAAAGGTCCATTTTTCCATTCAATTTGTGAATATGCCACGTGTTTTACATGGTCATATCTATTCATAGTAATTTTATTTAAGTCAAATATTGATGATAAAGGGTTGGAATGATGACTTGAAACTTCAGAAGTAAGGAAGTTTATTCAAAAGTTTATACAAAAACTTATGCCGACGTTTCGACCTTAAGGTATGAGGTCATTTTCAAGGCTTAATGGAAGACAACGAAGAACAAAATTTCCATGTGGAATTTACATGGTAGTATAAATCAAAAATTGTGAACAACCATGTTCAATACAATTGAACAGGAGAAAAAACACTGAAATTGTAAAAATTAATTACAACAGATGACCATGGTCGTCAGAATAAAAACACAAAATTGCAAGACAGACAACATAGTTGTCTTGTCAAGTCAGAACTGGTCATATCTACGCAATGAGAAAATAAAGGAAAATGCTACTTTCCCCCCTTATCGACACTCTATAAACTAATATTCTGTCAATTCCACACATGTTTTCGTTGTACAGATGTACCAGTTGAGGAATTTGTATCTTTTTTTTTTCTTTTGAGAAAATCGACTAACTTGTCTGATCGGATATATTGGAGCTGAATTTTAGGCCAACGTTATAACACTGTTGTCGTGCCATTTACACACAACTATATTTTGTCCAATGACAGAAAAATAATCATATTAGTCCCTTGTTCTTCTTTTAGTGGCGTAGTTTCTATTAGCGGACATTTCGGTGTTCAGTTTTCTCTAATAGTACCAGAACCCTTAATTCCTCTATTTCGCAGCTCTTGAAGTATGTTGTCCAGTGTCATAATGATGATCCTTCATCTTGTTTTTTAACTTGGAGAAGAGATCAAAGTCACAAGGAGTCAGGCCAGGGCTATAGGGAGGTTGTGGGAGTGTGGGAATATTTTCTTTGGCAAAAATTTTCTAATTTACCGTGCTGTGTGTGCAGGCCCATTGTCGTGGTGCAGTAACCAATCACTTAAAATTTTCTTTCGGACCCGCAGGACCCGTTTTCGTAGGCGATCCAGGACATCACTGTAAAAAGTTTGATTAATTGTCTGCCCTGGCGGCATTTCTTGTGCACTATTCCGCGGCTGTCGAAAAATAAACATTATTTTACATGAATAAAACAAATAAATTTTATATAAATAGGTTTATTTTTATTAAACCGCTACAACTAGCTCATCCTTCTCTTAATATGCATCAATACATATTTTGCGTCGAATTGTAACTTACAACTATAGTAAATGAACATCTCCCACCAGCAATCATTTAAAAAATTGTCTTCCACACTTAGAATTTCTCTACGTATATTTTCTTTAAGCATGGACACAGATAACCTTTTTTTTATAATACGTACAGCTAAGCTTTGCAATAGTTGCAGATATTTTTTTTTTGTAGAATATCTGCATTTTTATTTTTGACGTTAGAAAATCCTCGCTCTCTAACGCGCGATCTATTTCGTCCTGCGACAAAATAACAAATTCGTGAGGCTTCAAACTCTTCACGTTGATCCTGGGCATCGAAATCCTTATCCGTCTATCAGCGACTAGCGTTGCCTGTATGCTACCGCATGGTAAGAGCAGGTCGTTACGCCCAACTCTTTTTACTAGCCTACGTTTAACCCACGTAGATCCCTCATCATGGTCCTTTATTTCCAATGATGCAGATTCAAACGATAAGCACACTGTAGGCCTAAACATCTTGTGAGGATTCATTCGGACTGACAAAAAATTTCTCGAATACTCATCTACGACGGCGTATGAAAACCTTAATAACCTGTTGTTCTCGTCTTTTGGTGAAAAATATTTCTACAATGTAAACCCGGTGCTAACCACCGGCGAGTCGTACAGTACATTGGCAGACAGAAATTCGGTAAAAACATGCTCGCCACCCATCAACGCCACTTCGGCGGGGTCGAATAGTGGCTGCGCGTCTTGGTCGTACTCCAGGAGCTCAGCCTTACTGAGACCTGGTGTGACAGCTCGCTCCGGTGTGGACACATAGTAGTCTCGGTCGCAAAACTTCTCGAAATACAGGGCAGCTGGTGATGCTGTGGTGTTGAAGGAGGCCGGGATATTGCTGATGACTCTGCTGCTGCTGGCGATGGTACCGACTCTATTGCTGCTGCTAGGGCCGGGCGTGCTGGTTTGATGAATTCCACCGTATGTACTTTGATTTTCGGGGCCTCTATCTTCGATCTCTTCCTCTGCGTACGAGGAATGTCAGCGAACTTGTCTTCACTGTCGGAACCAAACAGATTCCTGGCTTTCCGCTTCAGTATTGAACTCCTTGAAGTAACAATAACATCATCATCTCCATCACTCACGATCACCAGTGTCGAATTCATGTTGGACGTAGGAACTAAGCAAAAAAACTGTAGTGACCATACCCTGTACTTCGAAAGGCCAGGGTATATATAAGTATATAACGTAAGATTACAAACCCAAATGGATTACAATTCTACCAATACACATAAGAATATAAATTTCATATTATTTTTATTTTCAACTTTATTCTTACATACATAAAATGACAACAAGTTTCCAGTTATTATTAAGCACAATGAATGTAATTGTCTCTGTCTCTGTATTAAATACTTAGCAATAATTCCACGACATACAAACTTGTAAGATTACTTGAAATATTTAAAACGTGGTATCAAGTCCAGTCAGAAACAAAGAAAAATCTGCTAAGAGCACAACCATGTTCAAATGACTCATTTAATATGTATTCTCCTAGAATTCCTGTTCTCAGCACAATGTAGCATGGAATGTCCATGTTGCAGCGATAACTCTAAAATCAATGAATCAAAGAATTTCCACATCGAAGGATGCGAACATTGAAAAAGCGATTGTAGATCAATATGCCGCCCTTCAATGGCATTGGTAGTTCTAGCAACACAATTAATTGCAGAGTTATGGTGATTTCATGTTGGAATTGGAAACACTGGTTGTACATATGTGCCATCTCGCAATTGGCGTCTTCGAATGTACGTCCGTTGAAAATAGGACAGTAGTTCTTCAACAGCTCCATTATTAATTTATTCAAGAGTATCAAAAATTTCACTGACGTCAAATAAACCTTCTAAAACGTCATGCTCTGGTAGAATTGCTAATGCACAAAGCATTTTTGTACAAGTGGCAAACTCCGGATCACTGTCAATCTTTTTACACCCAGAGATGCAATTTCTTATTATAGATCTCTTGATATACGTGGCATTGGCGACAAAATTTCTGGTTAAGGTGAAAGTATTTCTTCTTCAGGTGAATACAGTTCAGCTGAAGTCGGTGCGAAAATCTGCATCAATGCCCTCGACAATGTGCTGCATGAATAAATGGCGACGTCATCGTCACTAACAGCAACATCTCCATAAGTTGGAGCGCTTCAGATATTTTGTACGGATTTTCTATCTCGGAACATTTTGTCTGTTTCGACTTTTTGTAGTTAGACGTGGGTCTGAAATATAAATATCACTATGTCATTCTATTAAGAAGCATTCAAAATGCAGTGTAATCTAGCAAAACTTGCCTTCTTACTGCTATTACAGGATCAAGAAACCGCAAGTACATCATGAGCTCCCACTCATCCGTCGCTCCTGAAGTTGATCTTGATCTTTCTCGTGAAAACCGTTGCCTCAGATACGCTTTAGTCTGTTTATTGAGGTAATAACAATTAATAAAAAATATTAGTTTTATATTTGTACATATATGCGAACATTTTCAAGTGTTCCTTTCAATTTGCAGTGCATATATTTGTACAGGTGTTCAATATTCATAGCAGAAAGCAATTCTGCGGTATGTCCACAGGTCCTGCCAGTAGAATAATGTGCCTCAAACACAACCAGTATTCTTGATATTACGCATAATTTCATCTACTTCTACGATAACATCCTGTTCTAGGGTGTTGCTACTCATTTCTTGTAATATATTTTCATTCAAGTTATTGTTTGGTTCTTCATTATTATGGTCAGAATCAAAATTATTTTGTAATCCATAAACTGTTTTTTCATTCAACAATGTTAAATACTGGATCCGAAATTTGAATTCCATTTTCAGGGGTACCAGATCCTGTGTACTTTATACCTATAGTTAATTTTCGATACTTAATCAGATCATAAACATTTTAATCTGATGGGTAAATTGAGTTTTAGTAGAAGTAACTAATTCTCTAATTCCGTGTTCTCGTTAGTCGTAAATCCGTTATGAGTTACAAGATACCGTAAGCTGCAGAAATTCTCAGAATTGCAATACCTCTGGGGTGGTCATTGAAACCTGCTAATTTATAACATAACAAAATTAGAATTTATGTAATGTATGTCGAAATGGTTTTCGTAATATAAATAGCGGTTGCTAAAATGCACTCACTCCTCCACCTCTGTGACGCTATGTCTGGGTATACCGATCAAGAATTTGATAAACGTGTTGACAAACTATTGTGGTTCACGTGTAGACCATAGCAGGGTACACGGAATATGAAGCCCGCGGCGAATTTGTTTCGGAAGGAGCTTCATCGCTAACATAAACGAGTCAAGGTGGTATTTGTGGAGGCGGTACCTCTTCTACGGTCGAGTGTGTGAAGAAAAATTTATTATCGGACGTAATATTTTCTACATACCTTTGTAATGTCGATATCGGAGTGCTATGTGCTATTGGTATTTTATTAATATTGTGTGAAGGTGTGCTGAGGGGTGTTGCGTGTTCTACGAGCAAGGACGCAATGCATAATTTTATCTCGGTCGTAATATCATTATTAAAATCAATGTGTATTCGTTTCGGTGTGGTCTGCGCTGGTTACTTTTGATCAATACTATCGGGTGATTTTACTTTTAATATTTTACTATAGTTGGAATAATAACCTTTCTTTGGCCGAATTTGTTTACACCATGTTTCCTCTCTTGCAGAAATACCTAAACTATCATCATTTTTGTTCCGTTTAGTTTTCTGTGTTGTCTCTAAAGAAATTGTCCGTTCTTAAATTCTGGATTTTAATAAATGTGCCATTACTCTAATAAAACGCAGAAGTTGGCGACACAGTTTACTTTTAAAAACACTATTGTTGACCGTATTGAACCAACTCTCAATAACGGAGTTTGTGTCTCTACATACATAATTTTTTTTTAAATTATTATCCCGGAGCACAGTGGATAAAAAGCTAATAAATGGCTTAGTAAGTCTTTTAGCACAGATGGCGTATTATAATAATTTTTGTTTGTACCATTGTCGTATTTCGCCTGGTTGTCGCAAATTTCTTCTTTTATCTTTCGTTTGCGTCGTGTTTATTGATTCACTGGTCGTGGTGTGCGTACAGATGGAGGAATACCTGTATAAACTTATTCGGGTTCAGGCTCAGGTATGGGTATGGACAGGTCATCACTATACTGTGGTTTTGATGGAGGTAAGTTCTGAATATTGAAATTGGTAACCTTGAAATGAACACTTAATAAAGATTAGAACGTATCTATAATACCGATAGTCCGATTTCTGGGATTTCTCCCTCCCCAACTTAACGATGTTTAACCAATAATGGCCAATAATCGCTCCTCTGTGTCTGATAACTTCACCTTTGTCGGCAAACCACCACCAGTTCGTTGTTGTATTTCTTGTGTTATTTTCCTCTTCTTTTTTATGGAACATTTCCGGTCGTTCCATGTCTTAGAAGGGATATTCAGGAAAATGATATTTATAATGATAATTGGATAAAATGCAAACTTATTCAATATAGATCATAATCAAACACGTAACATAGAATACATGCAAAAAAGTTAGATTCACACTAACCCCTTGCCACTGTTTGGGTTCTTTATGGGGGCCCAATTCGCAGTTTAATATCTTTGCCAGTTCTTCCCATTCTTTTTTTGCTTGACATTTAGAATTTGCCCCCGATTCGACGAATCTCGGATTAATCCCCGTCGCTAGCTGCTAGTCTTAGCAACCAGGCATAACTGTATCAACACTAAACTAAAATCTGTTTCTATTTTCGTGATTAACTTTATTTTACTAGAACGTAAAACTTTCATTTGAACGACGAATTGTTGTAGGAAGCAAGTTAGAACTGCTAATTAATTCTGCGATCGGGAGAGTAGATTTGTTCTTGCCGCCTGAAAAAGTGAGGCACAATAAAAGACTTTGCCAGTTATCCAAGGAGGATTTGCTATCATACTGCCGGTGGCATTAAATTAACAAAATACGTTATTTTTACGTAGGAATATTAAGCACCTAATTTGCATCTCCGTAAAAAGATGAACAGCGAGTGGTAAATAACATACTTGTTGAATATATCCTTTTACTTTTTTTCACATTCCATTCTGAATCAGTTCGCGATTGTTCATGTAATTTAACTACCTGTTGAAATAGATCTTAGTCTAAATCACCCGCTTTGTTTGCCACGCTAGAAATTTGTTTTAAAACATTTTCATTTGGCGCGAATTAATTTGTAACTCTTGATCTAACTGTTCCTTGTTTGTTCTTTAATAAATCGTCTGTTTTTCACCTTGTGTTTGATTTTACCGAACTGAGAAACTAAAATTTGTATAGCTTGCTCGGAAGAATGGGATTCCCTTGTAATGAATTTAAAATTAGTACAATTAGAATGTTTACACATAGCTTTAGCCGTGAATTACTGATTTCAGTTCTTGCAAATTTTACCATTTAGTCTGTTTTATTTTCTGAACTTTGATATTTTTATTTTTTCGTTTCTCATTCTTTGCGGTGTGACTCTATAAGGGTATAATTTATTTAAAAAAAATAAAAAATACTATGGTTGAAGTATTTAACTTGATACGGCTTAGGTTTTTCGTGTTTGAAGAAGTCTTCATGGAGTTGTATGAGTTGATCTCTAATTTTGGAACAGTATCAATTGGTTTTTTGGCCTTGCATGCTACAAGCTGTCACCAGTATAAATTGCTAGAATTAAACGGTAGTCCTTTTGTTGGTTTATGGACACGCAGCTGCCCTCGCAATCAGGTTTAATTGTTCAAGAAAAATTGTGATGCGTTGATTACAGAAAGGCAGTTTTTACTTCGAACTGCTGTAGGTGCATTCCTTCATCCTTCTTTTCTTTCGCATTCCAATTTTGTCGTTTTTCATTTGGGATGTGTATGTAAACTTCCTCCCCAAATATCATCAGGTTCTCGATATAACGTTTACGTTGAAACCTCAGCTCGAAAGCTGTGACGCCCGTCATGATACTGATTCCTAATGCATTAAATATGTGTTCGGCTGTGTTAACCGCCTCTGCCCAAAACTGAGGATCATACCGCTACACACAGATTAGCCTCGTGTACCCTGTCTGCCGACGCGGTGGTTAATTCTTGGCATGTTTCGAAATCAAAAAAAGATGAAAAGATGCTTTTTATCGGGTGTACATCATTCACTTGCATATAGAAAGTTTTGTGAGTGCGGCAGAGTATGCAAAACACTTCACCACACACATGTCCCCGTCGCTCTCTAGTCGATATGAAACATTTTTTACCCCGTTTCAAATGATCACATATCCGGTTGGTTCGGTGATTTTCAAAACACGGTGCTCCCCGGAACGCTCGTGCAAACAATCTGCAGCACAATTCCTCTAACAATTTTACTTTTGAACACGGCGGAGCCGACATGAACATGAACCGTGACAGCGATGATTACATACACTGATTACTCTTGAATATCATACAATACATTCATAATCTTTCTCTTGGCTTGTATTTTAATTTTTTTTTTAATTTCACAGCTCTTCTTTCATTCGCCACTACTGCGCCAAATTGATCGTCTTCATCCTGTGTGTTTTGGCAATTAATTGTAATGCCTCCGTCGCATTTTTCAAATAATCGTTGGAGCTCGGTTCTGCTTTCCTTTTCTTTCTTAGTGTTACTGTTCACCCGTGTCCGCAGAAACACTGGGAGTATTTGTGGATTCACTCATTTCATCTGTAATATAAATGATGATATCGTTTTCCATTGCAGACCCAGCTTCACTGTCATCAAATTGTTGCTCAATATTTGTAGCACAATGCTGAAAATAATCAAATATAATAAAAAAAAAAAGTACGTACTTTTAAATTAGATTCTCCTTTTTCTGCAATTATTGAAGGTTTTAAAAAATATAATTGGTCGTAACACCAAAGAACCGGTGTATGCACTTCATCCGACCTTGCTCCGCTTTTTTGGGAATTTTTAATCTGTATATCTTCTTTTCTAAATTGACTTATACTGTTTATTTTTTTGTACATCTTCGACGGATAATGTACATGTAAATTTATCTTTCAATTTATTAGTAATCTCCTGCAAGGCATCATTTCGTTTATTTTTATTAGAGTATGTTTTGTTGGTAATTTCATATAAACATGGATAATCCACATAAAACTCTTACCTTCAGTCAGTAGATATAAATGTCAATTTTTTAGAATGGTACATAACCAAGCTCTTAAAAGGTTGGTAACCAACATTGACATATAAACATCACTAAAAAGTTGTCATATTCAAGGTTATTTTGCTCAGAAATTACAACATGTTCTAATTTGATAAATTGAAGGGAGAATTCAAGTGGATTTTCATTTGGTCAAAATATCGACATTTAAAATGATAAAACGGCGACCTTGAATAAAATTACTTGAAAACTCTTGAGAAAATTCCGCGTGTAAATCGGGCTTAAAGAGATCATTGTCAAGGAAATAGCATTATTATCAGTGGACGGTGTACAGCATATTATATTTGAACCCCTGTTTGTGAAGAACAAACTTCACAAAAAAATATGTAAATTGAATTAAAAATGTATTAACACACACTATTTATAAATACACATTTAAACTCTACCATACATAAAAATTTGTCTCCTCGTAGTTGATTATCGCTCAGTTGATGTGAGATTTAAATTTTATTCTATATGTTCTGCACTCCCACATCAACTCCATGCAAAGGGGACAAATTTAAAAATACAATGTCATCCACCTAGGCTTTTGGAACACCCTGGCAGCACCCCGCGACATTATCCAGAAACATCATATAGCGGTGCCAAATGTGCTTTTCCCCAACCTTCGAATCGACAGTACGTCTGTCCTCGCTCATCAGGTACTCGGAAATACCAACAAACTGTTTTAACTCAGTCTCGGTCAGTACCAAGCTCGCATCTCTATAATTCAACTCTACGACCTGCCTGCTGCGAATACGTTACTCCGTATCTTAAAATTACAGCGGGTGCACCAGGCAGGTTATCTTGACAAATTTTCGGCCATCTGCGATAAAATGCCCGCCACAACAGCAATATTACGAATCGGAATCGTGTTGAAAGATTCCGTATTGAAAAATCGGCGAGTATAATCAAACTCGCTATTAGGATTAAATCCCCCCGAAACAAAATTACACCCCGAACCCAGACCAATGAACGTACACTTTAACAGGCTGTAGTTATTATCCGCACTGAACACTACATTTGGCAGCCGCGAATACTTACCAGCGGGAGCCGGCTCTGCCAGGGCATCCAACATCCGGTCAGTGGACGACTGCCCCGCATAGGACTGCTGCTGCTGCATGGCACCTTAAGAAACTGCTGCTATTATTATTATTCTAAACTATTATTATTGTTCAAAGTTACAAATAACAGTTGTGAATACTTACATGCGGGACCGGCGTCTAACATGCGTTCAGTGGACGCGTCTAGCAGCAGCGACTCCCACATGTCGGTGCCCTCTACCGCGCCGTCCAGTAGCCGTTCGGTGAACGCGTCTAACGTGAACGACTCTCCCTGTGTCGTCCTGTCCAGGAGCACTGTAGTCGCGTCCAGGATCCGCTCCAGGTCCTCATCCAACTCCAGAGTACTCTCCATCCACTCCTCGTCGGCGGGGACTCCACCCACGAGGCGATCCTCGAACATGGTGGAATCCCCCGGGGACAGGGCTCGAGCCGGCTCCAACATCGTTGAGCTGATGAGTGGTGGCGTTGTCAGGGAGTCGTACGCCTGTACAACCCCAACACAGCCGAACCACTCGCCACACCCAGCCACGAACTCGTCCTCGTGCTGGCCGGAGCTGGTCTCGGTCACCCCCGACAACCGGAGGATGGTATCGTCACTGGCGATAGTATCCGTCAGTCCCGCCAACTCCGACATCTCGATGCTGGTGTCATCGATGTCTTCGAAGCCGGGGCTGGATATGAGCGGTAGCAGCTCTTCGATGGCCTCGTCACTGTCCTCGTCAAATATAAAACTCTTCATTTTGTTCTTGTTGTCTTGTAGTTGTAGTTCGGAAACTGAGTGTGGATTTCTCACCCTCTTCGATTTATACACCACAGACCCCACCACTATTGGACACATATACACACCCCCAGATGCTAAAAATCGTCCCGCACACACACACACATTTCATTTAATTAGTTAGTTTCCCGCGGCCACCTGCAGGACCTAAATCTTAATTAGTCGCTAGGACCTAAAACTTAATTAGTCCCTCCACGGCGCTGATGTCATTTTCCGGACCGAGGATGGTACAGCACTCACTCGCGACGTACACGGTAGGATGATAGTAGGATACAGAGAGCAAACGCCGACGTATTTAATTTAACTATCGCCGTCCGCGCGCGAGTACTGCTTCGTACAACCCGTGTGCCCGCCTGTGAACGCATCGCGTGAGTTCAGAGGCAGCGTAGCAATAAGTGGATGATACTCAACAAAGCAACGCATCTCTGCATTATCTTTAAGTATACGTCGAAATTCACACTCCCACACATGGACGATATGATAGCCGCGAGCACGGAGCTTCGCCAACTTACACAACGTACTTTGATACCGTTCATGCATTGTATCCGTGGGGTCGTCGTTTAACTTGTTGTCGCGATTCGCGGGGAAGCAGATGTCGTGCCCGTGATAGAAACACCCGCTAAACTCGAAAACGGTGTTTGTCGCCTCATGGAATCCGTCAACAACCATATTGCCCGCCACAGTAGCCTCGCGATCGCGACCCGCATGTCGAATAATTATTCCGCGCTCGCGCTCCTGCACAACCAACCACTGCAACGCTATCTTTCACTGGTTGTCTCGCATACGGTAGCCGTTGCGCGGGACAATTCCAATGGTTTCCGGCGTCAAAAATCGTCTACGAAACACAGCCGATGCGATTGTAACGGCCTCGGTAAACGGATCCACACCGCATTCTGACATAAAGAACCCGCGAAATTTCATGCACGCACGCCGGAGAATGTCAACATTAGATACACAATATTCAACGATCTCCCTCTGCATGTTGAACACGTAACCCGCATTCACTTTCTCCGTGTGCCACTGTACAAACTTTGCGCGATCCTTCTCGAACATAGAGTCCGGCGCGTAATACTCGGCCTGCAATATAGGTCCGTTATAGTTGGCGTTCGCGGCCGCGTTGAACAAATGCGGAAAGTACCCCTTTTTTATTTCGCCCGGCAGGTCAAACGATTCGGGGAATTTCGCGAGAGCCATCGGTATATAGCTCAGCGAGTCGACAAATCTGAGTTTCCCGTTCTCTATTAAAATAATTTTTGAACCCCGCATGATCCCCGACGGCGTCCATTCCAGCGATTCGCACATGTATTTTAATAGAAATTGAAAATCAAATCCTTGACCGTTATGAGCTATACACGTCACGGTTTTAAACGATTTACGCGGGAGGTTTACATATTTTAAAAATTTCACGACCGGGTCACGATTAAAAATCCACTGTCGCACACTGTACAGTACCGCCCGAAATCATCGCTATCCTGACACGCGTAACAGACCTGCTGCGCCACACACAGATTAACCTCGTGCACCCTGTCTCCCGACGCGGTGGTTAATTCTTGGCGCGTTTCGAAATCGAAAAAGATGAAAAGATGCTTCTTATCCGGTGTACCCTCGTTCACTTGCATATAGCAGCGGTGATCGCGCGGTTTGTGAGCGCGGCATAGTTTGCAAAACACTTCACCACACTCATGATTTAACTCGACTTTACGACCTGCCAGCTGCGAATACGTTACTCCGTATCTTAAAATTACAGCGGGTGCACAGGGCAGGTTATCTTGACAAATTTTCAGCCATCTGCGATAAAATGCCCGCCACAACAGCAATATTACGAATCGGAATCGTGTTGAAAGATTCCGTATTGAAAAACCAGCGAGTATAATCAAACTCGCTATTAGGATTAAATCCCCCCGGAACAAAATTACACCCCGAACCCAGACCAATGAACGTACACTTTAACAGTCTGTTGTTATTATCCGCACTGAACACTACATTTGGCAGCCGCGAATACTTATCAGCGGGGGCCGGCTCTGCCAGAGCATCCAACATCCGGTCGGTGGACGACTCCCCCGCATAGGACTGCTGCTGCTGCATGGCACCTTAAGAAACTGCTGCTATTATTATTATTCTAAACTATTATTATTATTATTATTGTTCAAAGTTACAAACAACAGTTGTGAATACTTACAAGCGGGACCGGCGTCTAACATGCGTTCAGTGGACGCGTCTAGCAGCAGCGACTCCCACATGTCGGTGCCCTCTACCGCGCCGTCCAGTAGCCGTTCAGTGGACGCGTCCAACGTGAACGACTCCCATTGTGTCGTCCTGTCCAGGAGCACTGTAGTCGCATCCAGGATCCGCTCCAGGTCCTCATCCAACTCCAGAGTACTCTCCATCCACTCCTCGTCGACGGAGACTCCACCCACGAGGCGATCCTCGAACATGGTGGAATCCCCCGGGGACAGGGCTCGAGCCGGCTCCAACATCGTTGAGCTGATGAGTGGTGGCGTTGTCAGGGAGTCGTACGCCTGTACAACCCCAACACAGCCGAACCACTCGCCACACCCAGCCACGAACTCGTCCTCGTGCTGGCCGGAGCTGGTCTCGGTCACCCCCGACAACCGGAGGATGGTATCGTCACTGGCGATAGTATCCGTCAGTCCCGCCAGCCCCGACATCTCGATGCTGGTGTCATCGATGTCTTCGAAGCCGGGGCTGGATATGAGCGGTAGCAGCTCTTTGATGGCCTCGTCACTGTTCTCGGATATAAAAGTCTTCATTTTGTTCTCGTTGTCTTGTAGTTCGGAAACTGAGTGTGGATTTCTCACCCTCTTAATGAATAATGCAGTGTATGAATATTAAGTAATGTCTTCCACAGAGACTGGATATTTCAATGCAGTTTGCTCTGCTCCAAAACTCGAAGTGCGGTGATCCTTCACATAATTTTCCCGAGAATGGATTAGCCGACTTGAGTGCACAATTCAAACTATCAAATAAGTAATAATAAAATGAACAAATTCGGCTGTTGCAATTGCTTGCATGGCGCCGCTGTTTGTTAATAACTGCGGCAACGAATATGTGTTTAAGCTGAATACTTGCACTGCATACTTGACACGCATTTTAGTTCTACCAACTGGCTCTATATGGTTAGATGTTAATTTTGTTGCTTTTTTTTTCGTCGAGTTTTGGAATCATACTCAAATAATTTTTTTTATGTCACTCCACTTTGCCCGTTTTCTCTCGAATAAAATGTCTTTTATCATAAAATTGTTTAGTAAACTTTTTATGAAATGTGGACTGTCGAAAAGATGGACAATTTCATTGCCACCTACGCCATAAATATAATCTCTGCTCGCGTGTGTTTATGTAATGAAAAAGGTGGTTATTTATACCAGTATTTAGCTTAACGTTCCCAAAACCACGATTTTACGTCTTCGTCGAAGGTAGATGAAATATGTCTTTCAGGTAACGATTACCTCGAGGATTGCTTTTTTAATATACTAATATATAGCGCTCTTTCTTCGTTCGTGTAACGCCGAGCCGTCTTCTTTTTTGGTACTTTTTAAATAAACTTTCGATAAATATTTTTACCTAAGTTGGCATTTCACCAATTCTATTGAAATTCTTCAAAACCCGACTGAACAAGTTTGTAATGGATTAGTACCTTGATTCAATATAGCGACTCAAGTAAGAATTATAAATATTAAGACAAAAAAGTATTACCTGATCTTTTCCTATTGCCATTTGAAACTGGACCAGATGTAGGGATGACGGGTTCCGGTTGTTGGGTGTCAGGATCATGCAATACCTGTGCCATTACTGCAATGTCTGATTCATCATTAATTAGTATTGCTTCGTAAAGAAGCTCCTCAGTGATCGCATTTTCCAATACTGTCTCCGGCAAGTTTATATTACCGATGACAGTACCCCAGCCCATAATTCCCAGTAACCTTTCTTCAACCGTATTCAGTGGCTTTACTTTTTTATTCATCCTGCTTCCTCTTGATCCAGACTACAATCTCGTACCCTGGATCGTACTTATACTTCCATTCGCAAAACGACTTCGTCCACATTTCAGCCGTTTTTAGTGCTCCCCCATTTTCATTAAGAATATTCGCTAGCTCCTGCCATAAACGATCGGCCACATTGACATCATTATGCGGAATTTTATTATGGATTATGCCTTTGCATTCTGGAACTGTCTTTACATGGACCACCCGTTGTTTTCCCCGATACATTTATGGATCCGGTTCCTCCAAACTTTTTTACAATATCTGCAACTGTAGACTTCGAAAAGATTTTCCTTCATGGAACCATTTACTGATCAACTCATGTTGGTATTTTAACAATTTTTCGCAAATTTTAAATTGCTGCTCATTTTGTTTAATATTTTCTGTGAATTTCTTGTAACTTTACAACTAGTGCATTTTAATAGTTTGTTGGTTTGCAAGGGTTACCGACTCTACTGAATTTGTTCTTTGATTTTTTTATTTTCACTTGAACAATATTGTATTCTGTACGCAATTCCCTACAAAAAAATAAAAAACACACAGTTTACTTAAAAATTAAATTTATTTTACTGTTTATCTGAAACAAATAACAATACATTGATGAGCATACATGATTCAAAAATAATATTGAAAATCATATTTTATGATTAATACTAACTGGAGATTAATGAAACTATAGTAAGGATATCAATAATAGTGAAGGATATAAGATATACTTACTTTTTCGCACTAATAATATACGAAACCATTTTCTTTACCGTGTACTCGTCCTAAAACAAATTTTCACTGTATCTGAAACGTTAGAGTTGCATCGTTTTCGGAATCTATTTCTACGAGTATATCGGTTGTGAGTGATGAGTTGCTTGTCGAAGGTTTATGAATTTCCATTGCCGCTTCTATTAATGGTGGATTAGTTTTATGTTTGTCACCCAATATTTTATTTATGTCATTGTAATACACTGGGGGCAATTTACGTTCTGGTACTAACCCATATTGCCCTATCTACATCTACAATACAAATATGTTATTTCCTAAGAAAAATAAATAAAAAATTAAACATTTTTAGATACGTGTCATATTCTCGCATACATTTTAAGCATGTGCCCACCACAGCATTCGGCCTTAAATCCTTTTTTTACATTTTTTATTGGCAATTTTAATAAAATGTGTCAGCATAACATTACTAAATGTTGTCAGAATGTTGACCTTCAGGGTCGTAGCAAGCTCGTCACACGGCCAGTGAATGTTATAATATTGCATGTTAATGTCAATTAATGTTTTCATACTGTTCACTTGATTTACTAGTTGTGGAATATTATAAAATGTTTTTGCTGTGGATTGTACGAAGTAGAATGCAATAGGTTATTTCCGGTACTTATACAGCCCACGTAACATGAAAACTAAAGCATGGTCGGCAATTTTGTAACTTTCGTCGCGCACTAGCCAGCCCGTCTATGAGCTGCGAAGCTTTATTATAATGTAAATGCGGTCGTGGTGAAACTTCGTCATATAATAATGTACAATATCTTTCTAGCTGACTTCTACGTTTCGAATATTCATTAATGTAGGAGAATATTGTTTCTTTTATGTCTGATTTAAATGAGACATTTTCCACCGCCCTGCTTAGTGTGTGCGTAGACGATAAAGAAAAAAAAACTTCCTCAGCTGTGTATATCCCCGCGGATTGTTCTTTTGTAGAGCGACGAAAAATGTCTTCGTCGCCGGTGTAGCGGCGTGCTTTCGATTTTTTTTGTACATTCCGCACTTGACTTCGATTGAAGAGCTGTACAATGTCGGCATTTGGTCAATTGTCGCTATCGCTTTCATGAACGAGTTTGTGAAAATGTCAGATGGATCCTAGAATAATTTCTTTACGCACGTGGCTCCTCTTCTCATTGTGGTAATCAGATGTTTTCTTTTGACGAGCTCGCGATGATATTTCCTATTTTGGGGGGAAAGAGCACAAGGAAAAAAAGAACGTAACAAAGTAAAAGCGAGCAACTTTTTGTAACTACAAAATATTTCGTCTCTCTCTCTCTCTTGCTTCTTCCGATCCTACTACTTCGCTATTGCCAGATATCTCAATCTTAGCTATTACAATCCATCTACAATGAAACTGCAGCCTAAAGGCATTTGTAATTAAATTAAAAATAATTTTATTCCCCTGGTCCATTAATCGTTATGACTAGAGCACGGAATTATATGCATTAAAAACCCTGAAAATATGCGCATATATATGCACAATATTTTGTTAAATTATGCAACAATTTCCTTAAATATGCACTGAATGTATTAACAAAAATTGACGTACAAAAACACAATAGAATTACAAAATTGATTTAAACAAGTACAAACCTACAAACTATAAAGTATTACATCTTATTTTTTATAATATTGTAAATATTGACAATCATATATTTCTCTAAATTTTCCACGAGGAAAGATTCTCTTCGATCAGATAACAAATTTTTATATATAGAAAAACTTCTTTCTACATCAACAGAAGTGATGGGTGAAAACTTAAATTTGCATATAGTGGTGGCATCCATTGTTATAGAAGGCTCATAATTTCCATTTAAAACATTTGAAATTTTTGTAAGTTCATCGAACCCTGTATTTTTTCTTAATACGTCTTGCATCTTCGTTTTTATAAAATCACCAATTTCGCCTTTAACCCTTTGAGGACGGAATTAAATTTTTCTTAAGCAAAAGATTTTTAGTATGAGAAACTATTTATTAGGGACTAAATAACATGTATTTTACAAAAATTAAAAATTAAACAATTATAATTAATGAGGGGTGACATGGTTACTTGGGCTAACCACTAGGACCATGACATTTCTTATTAAGCACATGTTTATAATATATTACAAAGTATGTAAATCTAACTTAGCTTCATTTATTTGGTGTGAAACGTAGAAAAACAGTTTCTTTTATCATTAATGCAGAGACCAACATTACATGTGGAACATTTCCACAAGGTTCTATGTGGTACTTCCTTAGTACTACATTGAGCACATCGTAGCGATGTTGATCGCATAGGCATATGCGCGTTTTTATCGTACCGTATTTCTAATGGAATAATAGTTTTAAATCTGTTTATTGGCTTTTCACCACTTTTTCTTCCCCGTTTTACATTTTCTTGACTAGCACCAATTAATCCTGAAGCAACAGCAAGTCGAAATTGTTTCAGATTGATTTTTGAAGCATGCCTGTTATCAAATAGAAGGTATGAATTTGTAACAGCTACGTCCAGAAAATGGAAAAATATACGATGCCACCATTTGTGTGACTTTCTATCGCATTCGTAAAGCGATTTTAACATGTCAAATTTATCTACATAGCCCATATGATTATTATAATCTTTGACCATTCCAAGACAAGAAATTTCTTCTTTGGAACCATCCTTTTTTCTTCTTCCTGCAGATTGTACATCTGATGGATTGTGAAAATTACTTAAAAATAATACTGCTCTTCTGTCCATCCACTTTAGGCAGCAAATTCCTTCTGTAGATATACGCCAATCTGACTCCCCTCTTAGCATTTGCTTGTCATCTTTCAAATCAGCAGGAATACCTTTCCTATGTTTTCTCGCTGTTCCACAAGCGTATATTTTATCAGCCAGCAAATCTTTTAGAAGTTCTATTGAATTGAAATAGTTGTCGAAATAGACTTTATGATATTTCCCAACGATATCTCTCGTTAGATCCTTTATGACACGATATCCCAAATTTTTCTCGCATGTGTTATTTATTTTCCCTGTATATATTTGAAATTGATGTACGTATCCAGTAGAATCAGACCGCATCCAAACTTTATATCCGCGCTTGATTGGTTTCATTGGCATATATTGACGGATGCTGCTTCTTCCCTTGAAACGAATCATGGATTCATCGATTGATTGATTTTCATTTGGATTCATTGACTTCAAAAACGTGTTTCCTAATGTATCTAACAGCGGTCTAAGTTTATACAGTTTATCATAATTATTGTCATTTCTTGCTGGCTGTCTCTCATTATCGTTCAAATGTAAATAGCTAAGAAGCCATGAAAATCGATCTCGTGACATTACTGAACTTATGTAACCATCTCTCAGCTCAGCTCTTGAAGACCAATAATCTTTGTAGCTTGGCAGTTTTTTTAGTCCCATCAGGAGATTTATGCCAAGAAATACTTTGATTTCATCTGCTGTTGTTTGAACGAATGCCTTAGGATCTCCTCCATGTTTTTGCAAAGCATATAAATTTACATGAAAAGCGACATGGTCTATAAATTCTAATGGAAATAATTGTAAAAATACATCTAAAGGGGTTTCAGCAGTGTCAGGTATATTTGGTCCTACGGGCTCCGAAAAATTGTTAAGTTTTGTGCAATTTGAAATATTTTTTGTCCAAATGATACCCCTTGGTTTCAAAGTTGATAATGGTACCTCATCTTCACTATCCCAATCGCTTTCAGTATTATTTGTAGCTAGATTTATTATATTCGCACCATCAAAAATTACCTGCATTTCTTCAATGTTGAATAATTCACTATTTTCATCCTCAGACGATGAAGATACAATTGATTCATTATCCGATGGAATCTGTTCTATCATATTATAAACATCATCCGAAGTCATTTTGTCAACATCGACAATCTTGAATTTTACATTTCCTGTAAAAAATATAAACAAGTGTTAGTATATTCCTAGTGGTTAGCGTATAAAACCACATGAATAAATTACGTATAATGAAATATTATGATTGAATATAATGAAATAATTATCGAATATTGCATATATATACTTACGAGCCCAACGTCACATGAGTTCGCCCAAATCGATTTTTTCATTTATTGCTTTACAAAAGTTTAAATGAAATTCAAAATACATTTATTATGTAATATATCTTATATTTACAACATTCTACAATTAATTATCAACATTTTAACCTAAATTTAACAGTAAATAGGACTTATAAAATAAAATATACCGCTAGTAAACTTTTTAGTGAAATTAGATTATTTCGCTCTTATTAAAAATAATGAGTTTACCACTGTGTAACTCCACCTTTATTTTTTAAAACTGGTTACATTGCGTTCAATTGTTTTTTATAAACAATAGTATTGTCTTCTGACAGTTACAGTTAATAATGGCTCGTGGAAAGGCATTATCTGAAGATTTGCGTAAAGTGTTAATTAATTTATCTAAATCGGGAAAATCTGCGTGCAAAATTGCGAAAGAATTAAATTTATCACGATACACAGTTCGAGATATTATACGTGTATACAAGGAAACTAATTCCATTAATATAAAACCTCGAATTGGCAGAATTTCAACGATAAGTCCTGCAGAGTTAAGAATTTTGGGTCGAATATTAAAGAAAAATCGCTACAAAAATTGTTCTGCCATAGTTCTTTTATGGAATGATGCAATTGGTAAACAATATTCGACATCGACTTGTCGAAGGGCAATGAAAAAAATTGGCTACAATTTTTATAAGGTAATTCATGCATAGCATTTAAAAATTTCATTATCTAACAGTCATATTGTTGTTATGGTTAGTCTAAAGAAAAACCTTTATTGACTAAAATGCAAGAAAAAAGACGAAAATTATGGGCAAATAATCATAAAAATTGGGAACAGAGACAATGGAACTCAGTTATATGGAGCGACGAATCCAGATTTGAACTCTGTGTCGGAGAGTCACGAAGTAGGGTGATCCGACAAAAATCGGAAACATATCACAGAGATTGTCTTCGAAAGAAAGTCAAGTTTCCCGCCTCAATTATGGTATGGGGGTGTATGTCCGCTAAAGGTGTAGGGAAATTACACATTGTAGAAGGCATAGTTAATGCCCAAAAGTATAAGAATATTCTGGATCAGTATCTTCTTCCGTCAATTGAGGCTCTGGAGTCAACGGGTGGCGAATATATTTTCCAACAAGATGGTGCTCCGTGCCATACAGCAAAATGTATTAAATCGTGGATGTTCGAAAATAAAATTCCACTGTTGGAATGGCCTTCTAGCAGCCCCGATCTATCACCAATAGAAACATTGTGGAACCAGATGAAAAAGAAATTGAGAAATCGGCCACCAAAAACAATTCAAGAATTACGAACGAGACTAAATGAAATTTGGGATTCCTTTTCTAGAGAAGAATGTCAGAAACTTGTAGAAACTATGCCACGACGCATTGACGCAGTTTTAAAAAATAAAGGTGGAGTTACACAGTGGTAAACTCATTATTTTTAATAAGAGCGAAATAATCTAATTTCACTAAAAAGTTTACTAGCGGTATATTTTATTTTATAAGTCCTATTTACTGTTAAATTTAGGTTAAAATGTTAGTAATTATTTGTAGAATGTTGTAAATATAAGATAAATTACATAACATTCGTATTTTGGCTTTTATTTAAACTTTTGTAAAGCAATAAATGAAAAAATCGATTTGGGCGAACTCATGTGACGTTGGGCTCGTATATGTAATAATATAAGCAACACTCACCTGCCATTGTGTGCAGAATTCGATAAAACACAATAAAATACAACCGGTGTAATCGTAACCTCAAAGACAGAAGACTGTATGCTTAGCCCACAGTGCAACAAGTGATGGAAGTGTACGCAACCGCGTATATGCATTGGTAACAATATAGGCAACCATGTGTACATAGTGGTTTTACTGCAGAACCGATAGGAAAATAAAGAAAAAATATTTTATATGTGGTCACATCAGGTGACCGGTAGTCCTCAAAGGGTTAACTTGGTTGACCTTATTTTTAAAATCTGTAATTAATTTCACAGAATCTGTAAGTTCCACGCCCTGCCTCTCCAACGTAGTTAACGTTTCCGTAATAAAGCTATAGTTAGCTTTGATAAATGCCAGTTGTTGATTTAATGTAGGAATATTTAAAATATTTTTACACTCTTTAATAGCTGCGGAATCATCAGAAAATTTTGATACTAACACAGCAATATCATTCAAATAATTTGCATAAAAAAATGCGGCCTCTAGCCACGTACCCCACCTCGTAATTATTGGCTGAGGTGGCAAAGGAGTATTAGGTAAACTGTCTTTGTACATTTGTATTCGGAGGGGTGCTTTTACAAATATTTTCTTGACCGTATTGATTAAACAATTTACATCTGGATATTGGTTACGAATTTCTTCTGATATTCTATTCACGCCATGAGCTAAGCATGTCACATGTATCATTTTTGAATAAAATACTTTTAAAGTTTGTGCAGATTTGATCATGTATGTAGCAGCGTCTGACAACATCAATAAAATCTTTTCAGTAGGGACAGCATTGGGTAAATAGAAACTTGTTAATACTTCGTTTATAAACTGCGACATAGTTACATTGTTGGTTTTCTCTAATTGTTTCAAACCAATTAAATACGCATGGCCAGGAACGTTTTCACTCAGTACACCTATTAATAAATTGGCGATATAACGGCCACACGTGTCAGTTGTTTCGTCAACTACAAAATAAATATAATTGTTTCCAATTAACTCCTTAATTTCACTCATAGTTTTTTCGAAAACATTGTTTATATATTTTTTTCTAAAGGTGCTTTCATCTGGTACAGGTCTACCACAATACTTCTCTAAAAACTCTTTCAAAGTTGGATTTTGTAATTTCATAAGCGGAATATTGGCACTAACAAAGGCTTTACATAAATCAAAATTGAATTCTTCTTTATTTTCACAGGCTGACGTCGAAGCAATTGTTTCATTAAGCGTTAATTGTTTTGTATTTTTCATTTTCTTCTTGTACTTTGTATGCGATGCTGTAGCAATATGTTGAGTAATTTGAAATTTTTTGTCACATGTAATCTATAAAATGGAAAACTGTTTTAGTACCAAATACAAATAAAAAATAATATAAAGAAAACTTACTGTTTTGCTGCAACATCGACAAAACACCTTGTTTAAATTTAAATAAAGTTCTGGATAATCCTTTATCCATGTAGCTATCAAAGCTGTTGGTGGCATTAGTACTTTGTTTAAAAACAACGACCGACCCTTGACAAATCCAAAACGAAACTGAAAGGCAGCCGATGGGAGTGAGACTCGTAGTAAAGTGTAGAGAAAACAGGGGAATCCCAGTTTGCGACGCCGGGCGGTTTGTAAAATGTAGGGGAACCCCAGTTCTCAAAATGCAGTGTGAGCAATATTTGCGTTATTTAATTTTACAAAAAAAAAAAAAATTGTATAAATATGCACGTATATGCATTTTATTGTGATTTATGCATCAATTTCCGAATATATGCAAAAAATGCAAAATGAAAATCGGTTTTTTACATTTGTTTTTGTTTAATTCGTGTAGATACGCGAAAACTTTCTTGGTATATCAATATTACAGAATATGCAAATGCATATAATTCCGTGCTCTAGTTATGACCCTGTCGATTGTTGAAGATGCTGAGGGAAATGGAGTCGAAGTGTTCCTTGCATTGCTCTCGTCAAATGTGTGTCAAGGAGACCTACTGACATTTTGATAATAATCGCACAGGGCGGTAACGGTGGGGATTCGCACGGGGTCAAAGAAAATTAGTTTCTAGATTGCCTGAGAGGCTCGGTTGCGATCGGAGCAGGCGACGACACAGCAGGTGCGGGCGTTTTCTCTATTTGGAACAAATTTTCTAGAAACGTAAACGCCCCGCTAGGATTGACCGGTTTCGTATATATACCACTAGGTCTCACCGATTCCAAGTTAATCAAATCTCTGGTTCGAGTCATACATTCGTAACGTTTTGTAATTGATTCTCCCATTAACTGAGCCCATTCCGCTAACAGCTGAACACAACCCACGAATAACTGCAAAGAAGTTCTCTAAAGGGTCGTTGTTAATAAATTCTGTCAGTAAATATTTGAAACAAAGAATCTTTAGAGAACTTCACAGAGCCCGCATGTTTTTAATGGTAGTTACCGAAAACCGCACACACAGAGGAGCAGCAACTTTCTGCCCATTTCAGCTGAAAACTAGCACGGCCAATAAATCCATCGTGATACAAATATTATGTTACTATACAACAATTAGCAATGAAATTTATGTCTTTATTATCAAAATGGCGCAAATTGCGGAAACGTCCTTTTAAAAATCCAATTGCATTCTCTACACCAATTCTTATGGAAGAATGTTTAAACTTATATATTCTTTCCTCTTCTGATAGCTGGCAATTATCCAGTTCATGTAATGATGATTGTTTTAAAACCTAACATCATGAGTTCATCCTGGTTCACCACACCTGATCCATAACACCTTGGAATAATATGCTATGCGTTCCCTTCCTGTTGCAGTACACATCTTGGTCGTTCTTTAGCCTATTGATAAGTATATGTGATCCATCATTGGCAACCACACCGTGTTTTAGTACTTGTTTCTTTTCAAATTCCTTAGAAATCTCAATTTGTTGCTCATGAGAACGCCATGTAATATATGTAGGACTTACACTTACAATATATTTTACAACCCTTCTTATGATTGTGAGACTGCAACTTCTGGCAACATCGAAGCGATCAGACAATCGATTCAGAATTACCCATCGTGATACAAATGTTATGCAGAGTGCAGGCTTGGCAATGAAATTTTAAAAGTCCAATTGCATTTTCTACTACAACAATTCTTGTGGAAGAATGTTTAAAATTATATATTATGTCCTATTCTGATAGTTGGCCATTATCCTTAATAGGTGGAATCAGCTACGGTAGTTTCGGATACACTGAATCACCGAGAATATAATTATTGCCGATATAATAGTGCTCCATGAATCCCCAGTTCATATAATGATGATTTTTATAATAACCTAGCATTATGAGATGATCCTGGTTCATCACAAAACACATCAATGAAAATATGCGTATGATCCACAACACCTTGAAATAATATGCTATCAGTGCTCTGCATGTTACAGTATACATCTTGGTCGTTCTTTGGCCTATTGATAAGTAGGTCTGTCCCAAAAGTAAGAGAACTTATCTTTTAAATTTCTGTGATAGTTACCCGATATCATAAATTATCCGCTTCAAACTACGACCCTTGAGAAGCCACACGGTGATTCCAGCGTCTTTTCCGTTGATCGTAACAATTCTGGAAGTTATTTTTTATCAGGGTGTTTAGGACCTCAGTTACACTTTTTTTATGTTGTCCAGTGTCATAATGATAACCCTTCATCTTGTTTTTTAACTTGGCGAAGGAATAAAAGTCACACGAAGCCAGGTCAGGGCTATAGGGAGGTTGTGGGGAGTGTCGAAATATTTTCTTTGCCAAAAATTCTCTAATTGACTGCGCTGTGTGAGCTGGGGCATTGTCGTGGTGCAGTAACCAATCATTTACAATTTCCTTTCGGACCCGCAGGACCCGTTTTCGTAGGCGATCCAGGACATCACGGTAGAAAGTTTGATTAATCGTCTGTCTTGGTGGTAAAAATTCCTTGTGCACTATTCCGCGGCTGTCGAAAAATACGATGATCATCGTTTTCATCTTTAATTTCGTCATGCGCGCCTTCTTCGGACGAGGAGAATTTTTCGTATGCCATTCCTCTGTTGTTTGGTCTCAGGATCATACTGGATATCCAGGATTCGTCTCCTGTTATAACTTTATTTACGAAATTTTGCTCAACTTCAAATCTGGCCAGCAAATCCTGACAAATTATCAATCGGTTCTGTTTTTCTGAAACAGACAAATTTCTGGGTACCATTTTTGCACAAATGTTTCTCGTGTGCAACATGTCCCATAAAATTTTATGCACAAATTTTTACCCATGCCCGTTTCTTCTGCATTCTGAGAGACTCATTAAAAACGTGACGAGTTCACGAAACACGACCTTAAACAAACAGTGTTAGCAATTGGCTCACTTAACCGATTGACTCGGGACTGGCTTGATTGAATAGCTAAAATCACCACCTATCCACCGATGTGCCTTTATATGGTACTATGTTGCCAAGTCGCGGCGAGAAATTTTTGTACTCTTTTAGGATAGACCTCATATGTGATCCATCATTGGCACCCACAGTGTTGTTTAGTCCTTGCTTCTTTTCAAATTCCCTAGTAATTTTAGTAATCTCAATTTGTTGCTCCTGAGAAGGCCATGTAATATACGTAGGACTTACACTTACAAGATATTTTTCAACTCTTCTCATGACAGTGAAACTGCAACTTTCGGCAACATCGAAGCGATCAGATACCTGCCTGTAAGTTTCTTGACTTAATAAATACCTCGCCATTAAAAAAGCTTTCTTTGGAGAAACTTTTTCTCTTTCACAGGAATGAGTCGAGAGAAAATATACATACAATAAAAAGTTTTTTCTGAAAGCTCTTTGTAAACTATTCCACTTATTTTCGCATTGTATCGACGTGTATACAAATCCAAAATCATTCATTTCGGTTTGAATATTCTCCCACGTCTTTTTCATTGTTTTTATTTTTCTTTCTTCTACAAGCATTTATTTTCGTTATATTGGACTAATTAGTAATTTACACGCATCATCGCTCCAAAGCGCGATAATACTTGAAGTTTCTGCCTTGAGAATGCTATTAGATCATTCTTGGGATATAGGAACTTACAGTAAGGAACTTCATCCCCCAAAAATTGCCATTTCTTGTATGCTGCAGTCATTGTCCATGCGTGCTTTTGAAGTTCATTCCAAGCTAAAAGAACAGGATTTTCAACTAATATATATATCGATTGATTAATAAGAAGTTGTTTAACTCAGTGCCATATAGGTATGTCATTGTTACTTGAGCTGCATTACTGAAAGGATCTTTTATCTTGGAACGTCCTTGTAATTGTTGGAATAGAGTCCTCCTTATCTCAAACTTAGATTGAATTGATGAATATGCATTAGTAGCAAATTGCTGAGACGGAAGAGAGACATTATAGGTAGGTTCATTGGGATCTGTTCCACATGAATTAGCAAATGCTTGCTTGCGGCGTGCAATCCATTGGGTAGCATTGTCAGTGGTCAGATTCCTGTCAATAAAACAATAGATGAGCCCCCATATAGCTTGAACATGATGTTGATTAAGAGACTCATATTCTTCTAAGTCTGTGAAGTCCTCATCAGAGAGATCATTATTATTACTTACCCATGTATGGAAATCAATCTCTCTCTCTATAGAATAATTCAAGGCTGTAAGATTATCTTTCAACAGTCTCATGATGAGAGTTGGTGAAGCTAGTTCCAAAATATTCAAAAAAAAGAGTGTCATTGAATTTGGTGTTGAACCAGCCTTGAATAATATCTTAAAGGACAAAAGAGGATCATCTTCATCTCTCTCAAACACAAAGATGGGTAAATATGTCGGAGGTAGTACAACAGTTTTTATCAATTGATCAGCTATTGGAATATCATTGGCGGTGATTGGCCTAGATACTGAGTTTGCTGATATTGCTGCTTGATCAACAATTGATACTATAGGTTGCTCAACACCTCTAGTAGCTCTGATGGATGTTCTTTGATGTCTTCGTGGCATATTTAATCAATGGATTTTTGAGAGATAAAATCTCTGACTTTATCCCGACTTCCTGTTGAATCAAGTTGTCTCTATTTCTTTGATCTTGGTAAGATACTTCAATTGAGATAGTAATATGATTACTTTTGTTAAGTATGATATGTCTTATATGAACATATCCATGTGACATAGCAACTGGCTGCATGTCATTTGTTGTTTTATAAACCTTCCCATTATAATTATGTATTATAATAATTGGATTATTATACTAAATAAGTACGTTTCCCAAGTGATTTCACATTTATTTATTTATTTTAGATGTCTGTCTATAAGATAAAACTAAGATTTAATAGTAATTTATCTTTATTAACTATTCGAATATAATATCTGCATAAACTCTTTTTTAATTTTTCCTTCCTGGAGCCAGTTGCTTTTTTTAATTCCACAGTTACGAGCTTGCCTATTAGCACATCTGGATCTTCTTCAGATGACTTTCCACCTTCGGAACAGAATTTACCAGCCACAAATTTTTACCCATGCCCGTTTCTTCTGCATTCTGATAGACTCATTAAAAACGTGACGAGTGCACGAAACACGACCTTAAACAAATAGCTAAAATCACCAACTATCCACCGATGTGCATTTATATGGTGCTATGTTGCCAAGTCGCGGCGAGTTATTTTTGTACTCTTTTAGGACAGACCTCATATGTGATCCATCATTGGCACCCACAGTGTCGTTTAGTCCTTGATTCTTTTCAAATTTCCTAGTAATCTTAGTAATCTCAATTTGTTGCTCCTGAGAAGGCCATGTAATATACGTAGGACTTACACTTACAACACATTTTACAACCCTTTTCATGACAGTGAAACTGCAACTTTCGGCAACATCGAAGCGATCAGATATCTGCCTGTATGTTTCTTGACTTAATAAATACCACGTCATTAAAAAGCTTTCTTTGGAGAAACTTTTTCTCTTTCATATGAATGAGTCGAGAGAAGATATACATACAATAAAAAGTTATTTCTGAAAGCTCTTTGTAAACTCTTCCACTTATTTTCGCATTGTATCGACGTGTATACAAATCCAAAATCATTCATTTCAGTTTGAATATTCTCCCACGTCTTTTTCATTGTTTTTATTTTTCTTCTACAAGAATTTTATTTTCCTTATATTGACTAATTAGTAATTTACACGCGTCGTCGCTCCAAAGCGCGATAATACTTGAAGTTTCTGCCTTGAGAATGCTATTAGATCATTCTTGGGATATATGAACTTACAGTAAGGAGCTTCATCCCCCAAAGATTGCCATTTCTTGTATGCTGCAGTTATTGTCCATGCGTGCTTTTGAAGTTCATTCCAAGCTAAAAGAACAGGATTTTCAACTAATATATATATATATATCGATTGATTAATAAGAAGTTGTTTAACTCAGTGCCATATAGGTATGTCATTGTTACTTGAGCTGCATTACTGAAAGGATCTTTTATCTTGGAACGTCCTTGTAATTGTTGGAATAGAGTCCTCCTTATCTCAAACTTAGATTGAATTGATGAATATGCATTAGTAGCAAATTGCTGAGACGGAAGAGAGACATTATAGGCAGGTTCATTGGGATCTGTTCCACATGAATTAGCAAATGCTTGCTTGCGGCGTGCAATCCATTGGGTAGCATTGTCAGTGGTCAGATTCCTGTCAATAAAACAATAGATGAGCCCCCATATAGCTTGAACATGATGTTGATTAAGAGACTCATATTCTTCTAAGTATGTGAAGTCCTCATCAGAGAGATCATTATTATTACTTACCCATGTATGGAAATCAATCTCTCTCTCTATAGAATAATTCAAGGCTGTAAGATTATCTTTCAACAGTCTCATGATGAGAGTTGGTGAAGCTAGTTCCAAAATATTCAAAAAAAAGAGTGTCATTGAATTTGGTGTTGAACCAGCCTTGAATAATATCTTAAAGGATAAAAGAGGATCATCTTCATCTCTCTCAAACACAAAGATGGGTAAATATGTCGGAGATAGTACAACAGTTTTTATCAATTGATCAGCTATTGGAATATCATTGGCGGTGATTGGCCTAGACACTGAGTTTGCTGATATTGCTGCTTGATCAACAATTGATACTATAGGTTGCTCAACACCTCTAGTAGCTCTGATGGATGTTCTTTGATGTCTTCGTGGCATATTTAATCAATGGATTTTTGAGAGATAAAATCTCTGACTTTTTCCCGACTTCCTGTTGAATCAAGTTGTCCTATTTCTTTGATCTTGGTAAGATACTTCAATTGAGATAGTAATATGATTACTTTTGTTAAGTATGATATGTCTTATATGAACATATCCGTGTGACATAGCAACTGGCTGCATGTCATTTGTTGTTTTATAAACCTTCCCATTATAATTATGTATTATAATAATTGGATTATTATACAAAATAAGCACGTTTCCCAAATGATTTCACATTTATTTATTTATTTTAGATGTCTGTCTATAAGATAAAACTAAGATTTAATAGTAATTTATCTTTATTAACTATTCGAATATAATATCTGCATAAACTCTTTTTTAATTTTTCCTTCCTCGAGCCAGTTGCTTTTTTTAATTCCACAGTTACGAGCTTGCCTATTAGCACATCTGGATCTTCTTCAGATGACTTTCCACCTTCGGAACAGAATTTACCAGCCATTGTGCGCAACGTTGCGTTCATTTGCTCAAAAGCAACTTCTACGAGATCTATTTTGGCCCTCTTCATTCTTGTCTCTAACCCACCTAAACAACTTCGTGGGCTCAACATGGGTCGGATGTGTCTGACTGGACACCGTTAAAAAATACTGTTAATTGTCTCCTGATCAATTTAGTGCATTAGATTTTATTTACGGATACACATTGCTTTTCGGCTTCACACATAGTCCCTTGATCCTCCTCTTCGATCTCCTCTTGGCTTTCGATTGTTTGTTGGCTTGTAGATTGCTCTGCTTTTTGGAATAGTTCAGTGTCGTTTATTTTTTTGGTTGCCCTACCAATGTTGGTATAACTCCCGAAATACATTATTTTATTAAATATGTAATAGCAACAAAATGGACGCCAGACAAATACAAGTATAAAGTTCATAATAATTCTTAATGAAATTGGAAATAAACCTTCTCTGCATAACATGCTGGTTTAAAAACTTCAAACTGTCATAGAGAACCCATGTCGGCCTTGTAGACTTCCCTGCTCCACTTCTCGATTCTGTTTCCAACATTAGTCTCTCCTTACTAAACTTTTGCCGAAGCCGAAGAAATCAGGCCTGGCATTCCGATGCTGTAATACATAAGAATTACAATATGCAGAACAAAATTTTAAATACTTGCAAATAGACAAAGATATATGTACAGTAAATTATAGTATAGTATACTTCCGTGTCAATTCCAAAACGCTAGCAATTTCAAACCAAGCGTTCTCCTTGATCCCTGCGTCGCGGTAATCTTTTGCGTTTTTATCGTACAAGTACGGGCGAGATCTTACCAAATAAATTAATAAATCGTCGCCTTCCGGTACATCAATTTCGTCGCACGTCTCCAGCACGTATTCAACTGCACAATTATGCGTTTCCATTTTCACAAATATTCTGCTAAACCCTCCTTACTACACACAGGCTGCAAACAAGACGGATGTAAACTATTGTGAACCACAATTACGAACTGTCAAGAAACGCGGGAATGCCAGGAACGCTGTGATTGGTTGGGAATAAGAAATAAGTATAAGATTTCCAACGCGTCGGAAATCTTATGTTTCTTATTTCTCCGTTGTGCATATATATACGCGTTTATATGTGTTGGATTGTTATTTCTTATTCCTATTTCTTATTTTTTTTTTATTGTGTAAGTGCCTTAAGATGCGAAACTACTTCAACATCTATAATTATTATGTTTTCTTGTTTTCTTCGTAAAGATTTTCAGTATCACAAGTATTTTCAAAGAAAATTATTGAATTTACATCCTAAAAATATAAATATGTATTTACTATTTGAAATATTTGCGAAAAATATTAATTTACCAGGTTACATGGACTTGGATCATTTAAATCATGATAACTCGAGGCACTATCATAAATATTTTTATCCGGTTCAAATTGTTCCTTACGCATATTTATTAAACGTTCGCCACATGAATCTATTTTTTTAGTGTATGTGCCACCACCCGTTTTATTGAGTTGAGCTTACAAAGTCACATTGGTTGATTTTTTCGTATTTTACGTTTAAAATGATCATAAAAGGTTTTAAGCTGGACTACGTTTCGTACTTCATTAGTAGTATTAGAATTAAATTCTTCAGTTATAGCTAACCAAGCATCATTTTTTCTTTTACCGATGTTTTTTTTATTTTCAACAACTTTTGTGTATTTTTCTACTGTATTTATTAATACATGTACTACTTTGTCTAAAATTTTTCCTTTTTGTTCTCTTTTTCCACAAGGTTGCTGGCACGGAACTCATTTTCTATTTTTTAAATCTTAACTTGGCAGCCACTTTAATATTTGTCTACACTTTGTAAGGTTAGTTAATAGGTGTGATACTAGCTCCAAACACGAAAAGTTACTACAGCTGTTAGTTACAAAACGAACCGTTAAATATCTGACGTTATATTTATGAATACTGTTAAATATATAACGCTCATTAAATATAAACGGTACGTTTCGTAATCCATCGTTATAACAACTTTTATGAATACGGGCATAAGAAGAAGACATTGAAAACCGTAAATAAGAAAGAAAATGTGAACCAAGATGATTCAATAGAAGTGAGTAACAGAAAATAAACATCAGTTAAAAAAGCCGCGACTAAAAAGGTTGACAAAACTAAACCAATGTTCAGTCCGTATGCAAACAGTCCAGTGAAGAAGCTAATCACTACTGATCTCAAGAATATGTTTACACTTACTTGTCAATTTTTTAATGCAATTCTTGCTCTTCTATGTATGACCATATGCCGGAAGCGGTGGAATAGTTAGCCAAATTATGTTTCGATCGAAAGCAACACTCTTAGTGCAATTTTAAACTGCCTAATACGCACTATCTGCAATGGAAAATAGAAAATTTATATTTGAAGGCTAATACAAAACGATAATTTAAAATATCTTACTCTCATCACATCATTGGTCCCAATTTATATTATAACATTCTTCTTTATTGACTTCGAAATTCTTCGGGTTAAATATCGAATTCCCTGTCCACTGACACAAAGTCCTATCTGGGATTTGAAATGTAATACAAACAACTTAAAAAATGAGGAACTTAATGTGAAGACTTATAAATAGTTTACGAAATTTTGGTCAGATTCTTTTAAAGATTATTTTGCAACTATCTATCTAACATGCGTTTTGAAATTAAATTGGCACAACACGATCGATTTTTTTTAAATATCTATTGAAACAATTAAAGTGACCTTAAAAGGACTGTAATTCTGCGGTAGAGAGTTGGTTTAATACAGTAAAAAATAATATTTTCAGGAGTAAATTACGTCGGAAGGTACCGCGATTTATTGCAATTATGGAAGATTTAATACATCCCATACTTCTTGGACGAATAGTGCTGTTAGAAATCGGCTGTCAGCTTCACTCCAGTTCTAGTATGTGGTTAACCGCTGGCAGATGATGGTATTCCCCCTTCTCCTATTGGTTTAGCTAAGTGAAGTCCAGGCAAAGTGTTACCTTGCCGTTTGGTTCGGAGCTACGACCATTGGTGCACAACATTCAGTGGGTTCTTCGACCAGTGTGATCACTCCCTGCTGAACTATTTTCTCCAAATTTGCTTTGACCTCTTTCATCACTGGTATTGGAAATCTCCTTGGTTCTGTCACAGCCTGGTCCCGGATTTGAGTTTGATTTCATATTCCGCGGGTAATTCTGCCGATGAACAGTTCTGGAAATTCTTGGTGTGGGTCTAGCTTCTTGTTCGTTGTGTTCGTTTCAATTGTGTGTATTCTGGCAATAAGCTATAGTGCTAAATTCGGTTTTCTACTGAGTAGTGGTTCTTGGGTTCTTTCTACTAAGCATATGTCTTCATGCGCTTTCTTGTAGGATAACGAAGCTCTCACCATGATATATACCAGTTGTTTTGTGTGTGCTGCTTCGTAATAACTAATAATTATTTTTTAGCCATGGATTTGCTACTGTATACTTTTACATTTATTTTTTTCTTACTAGCTATCTTAAGTCTAAATGTAATAAACAATGATATTATTTTATTCTTCAACTTATGACATGGTGCAATGTGGTCGACTGATATTTCTTTCATTTGTTCTATAAAAAATAGTTTTAAATTTCATTTTCCCAAATGGATCATTTCAAAATATATTCTGAAAATTTCTTCCATTTTCATAAAAAATAAAAAGGTATTTTCATTACAAAAAAACAAAGTATTACTTTTGAAACATTTCAATGTTGTTAATTTTGAATAAGTATAGGTTTGCAGATTTCTCTGTTTAGATCCCACTGAACTTAAGCAAATATTTAATATTTTACAATTTTTATTGAATTATATATCCTGCTATATTATATAATTAATTTACTTCGCTGTGATTTACTTTATTTCTTCAAGCTCTATATCTTGAGGCATTACTACTTTATATTTAACAGGTTGCGATATTTTTTAAATTGTACTGCTGTTGGCGTAATTTGCTTTGCTCTTACAACGCTGAACAAATTTTCTAAGCAATTGTGTGTGAACCGCGACGTTAGTAAAAATACAAAGTTAAATAACAAATTACACACAAAACACTACTAACACACGAAAATAACCAATAAAACCCAAGAAAACAACGAAACCAAGCATAACCACATGTAAACACAAGCACTATTAATATATCGTTTTGAAGTAGCTTCTGATTGCACTCCAACGTACGTGCTTGCTAAATGTACAAATTTGTTGTCTAGCCATTCGACTATCACAATACATTTTTTGTGTCACATGATACATCGCTCAAACCGCTTCCCAGTTTCTTCATTTCTTTGTCTGATTGAAAGCAGTATCCAGTAAATCTATTGGTTCGTATTGTGCCGGTCACCAAATATCCTTGTCCTTTTAGCATTACCACGAGGGAATGGGATGTAAACCAATTGTCCATAAATACTTTGAAATATTTGTTTTTAGGAAGTGTTTATGCTAATCGTGAAACAATATCTCCACTAATTCCCAAAATAGTGCTATTATTGTCAACTGTAGTTCTTCGTATATATTATGGCCACTGACATCAAACGGGAAAACTTGTCAGTGAATTTTACGGATTGATGGTGGGTTCGCTTCTTGAGTGTGAAGTGGTTAGTTGTAATTGAATTAAACACACTGGTATTTTAAATAATTTTTATTTGATAAATTCAGAGACATGCAACACACTTACAGTAGTACAGCACGAGTTGTCTGGTTGCAAGGTGTGCAACGCGTCTTACAGGTGGCCAGTATGTATGTATGATAATGATAATCGTTGACGGTATCAACAGCTGATCTGGGCTGACCTTTGTATACTGAGGTTGGCTTGAACACTTTTGCACATGAACACTTAGCGTCGTTCGCGCTAAGTCTGTTCGAAGACTTGAACTCTAACAACAATTCACTTTCAATCGCGGAGCCGATTGTACTAAGTCCAATTCACTTTGTGCCTTAAATCTGAGAGTCGATTTCTCTAGGTACAATTCACTTTTTAGACTTTGAACTATTTTCACTATCACTTATTTCACTTATGCTAATGGTAAAAGACAAAATAAAAATGGCGTCATAGAGCACATATTTTATGTTAACATTCCAAATGAATTAAAGAATAGAAATATTAAAAAAATATTTATAATAACGGTAACATACAAATACTGAGTGGTAACATAAAACATATTCCATGATAAAGTAATTGATAGAAAACAAAAAAAAATAATTAATACTAACATCGCCGCCTCGGCGTCCCAGTCTTCGTCCTCGACGATCACCTCGATGTCGGCCGCCTCCTCCTCGTCCTCTACGCCGCTCTTACCAGACTCGATATAGTCCGCTGCCAGACCCTCGACTGGTCCGTCGACCTCGCCTTCCATGACGGCGTCGTTCTCGGACTCCTCATCCGTGGTGGACGCGTCGTGCCCAACTCTCGATGACGTCTCCTCCCACTCATCTACGTCCATGGGCACGCCCACTTGTAACTGCTGGTTGAGCCTGTAGTCCCTGCGACGTCTACGGCGTTTCGTGTCCAGGAGCATGATCTCTTGATGAATTAGGTATTCTTAGCTCAGGGCCGACTTCCAACAACTTGTATGATTCAACATTTTTACAAACATTGCAAAAGGCTCTATCAATATTAGAATCATATTCAGGCCAAGGATATTTATCCAACCACGATTTTAAAAATTTTCTTCTGCTATCTTTGCATTGTGGTGTTATATCTGCGCTTGCCGATCTAGACGACATTTTCGTATTCTCTGTTAGTTCGTCGCTTGTGCTTTGTCATTTTGGATTGCTGATGATAAGTGTTCTTCCTCTTGATTATTATTTTTAATTTTTATTACGTACTTCCACATCGCCTTCGTTATAAACCTGTATCCGGATTAAAAATGCCTTTCACATATTTATCTAGTATGATATTTTTTATTTTACACAGGGGCTGCAAACCGCTAAAAAAATCGATTTGGTTCCAGTAGTGGGATCCTGAGTAATAACTTTTAGCGCTTTAGCGTAGCAATAGCGTAGCGCCTTAGCGTAGCACCGCTACGCTATCTAACTGCAATTGGTACTCTTTAATCTGCACGGTATCAACATCGGCTGTTTTCGGAAAGCTACTAGCATACATGAAAACATTGTATCTTTTAGCTATATTTGATAGATGTTTGTCAGATGTGTGGTTAAGGCATTGAAGTGACGTACATGCGATTATTTATAAAAAGTATTGTATTTGAATATATTTGATTATTTATTACTAATGTCATTATTTTTAAGATGTTACCAATAAATATGATTATGTTTCAAGCTCTACAAAACAGACAGTTACATTTACAATATCGTACTATGAGAGATACCGGTGATCCATTTTCACTTCCGTCTGTCAGATTTACAGAATTATTTCGTCTGCGAAAAGATATGGTCCAAAATTTGTTGCGGATATTAGTGCCGCATATGACAGTGTCGAGAAAAATTAATGCTATTGCACCTGAATTGAAAGTATTTGCTGCTCTTTCATTTTTTGCTACTGGAAATTATCAACGAGCTACCGGTCAAGCATATTTAATGTCAATGAGTCAACAATCAGTTGGAAGAGCAATTAAGGAAGTTAGTACTCTTCTATATGAACATATGACCGATGATTGGATAAAATTTCCACAAAATAATGAGGAAAAATTAGTTTTGAAGAGAACATTTATGGAAAAAACTGGATTTCCCGGTGTAATCGGGTGCGTTGATTGCACCCATGTAGCAATTTTAAAGCCAAGCTTAGAAGAACATAATTATTTAAACAGAAAAATGTATCATTCAAAAAACGTACAAATTGTAAGTATGATGGTATTATTTATTACTTTCGACTGTTTAGAATTCATTTTCCAGATATGTGATTATAATTTACGCATTTTATCTATAAATGCACGACATGCCGGGGCAACACATGATGCATTTATCTGGCGACATTCACGAGTGCGTAATGAATTAGAGAGGTGTTATCGTGAAGGTGACAAAAATACTTGGTTACTTGGAGACAGTGGTTATCCGCAACAACCATGGTTGATGACACCCATTTTATATGCCGAACCGAATTCTCCAGAAGAACACTACACTAGAGCACATTGCCGTGCACGGAATTGTATAGAAAGGTGCAACGGCGTATTTAAAACTAGATTTCGTTGTTTGCTTGGCGAAAGAAAACTAAGATATTCTCCTCAAGATGTAGGGACAATTATTGTTGCTTGTGCTGTTCTGCATAACATGCATACCCGGAAATCTCGATATTAATGTCGATCACATTCCAGTGCTAAACGATTTACATCCCCAAGATCAACCGCAAGTAGATATTCTTGATGAAGGTAGACGAGTGCGACAAATGATAGTACAAAATTACTTTAATAATTAAATAATATAATACATACGCTAAATATTTTTATAAATGTATATAATAAAAACAAATAATAATAAAAAAACAATAATATATCTTATATCTAGTCAGTAATTTTATTTAACAATTCAGAAATTTGCTTTAGCACTAAAACTTGCTCGCACAATGAATGACTAATAATACGCACTGTATTATTCATGTTGGTGAGATTTTCATTCATTTCCTTTAGCAGAAGCACAGTGTCATTATGCATACTTTGCATGTCACACCGTTTTTTCTTTTCAAATGTTGGCGTGTTCGATTTGTCTTGTATTTCCATTGGTACATATATGGAAGTTTCATTATTTAATTTGCATGTTGAATCCGTAGTTTTCGGTATATAAGCTTCTTCAGTAAACAAAATAGTTGTGCCAGTATTCTCGCGAACTTCGGCGGGTTCTTCGGCGATTTCTTTAGATAGCTAATAATGGATTATAAACAATATCAGTATATGACGAATATAATGTAGGTAATATATACTTACTTGCCCAAAACCAGCTTCGGCTGTGGAATTGTCACCAACAACACATGCCCAGCCTTTTAGGTTCATTAATCTTATTTCCATTTCTGATAAATCATTACCTGAACTAGGCCCTCCCCCCGTACTTTTCATATCCATATTTAAATTATTTAGCTTGGATTTCGATTTTGTAATCCAGTCATTTAACACCTAAAACCATGGAAAACAAATTGTAATTATAAATCATAGAAGGCAAAATATTTCACTTGAAATATTAACCCTTTGCCATTGTGTGGGAGTTTTCTCACCCATTCCCATTGCATTTAAGATGCATGTTAATTCCTTCCACAGATCTAAATATTTTTGTCGAGCTTGTGGCTGCGTGAAGGAAGTATTAACCATTTCGGGGTGAGCCTCCACGAAATCAAGCATAATACACTGATGCTTTTTATTGGTTCGACTTGCACGTTTCTTTATTTACATCCTATTAATAAGACAGTAATAGTATAAACAAATTATTTGTATATACATTATATTATATTTATATACATTAACCTCTTAACCCTTTGTGTCCGACGCATATAAAAATTATTAAAATTCATCTTTTTTTCACATATTACTTTATAAATTAGATTTAATTAAGTATATCCGACAATAAAAAAAAATTGTGACGTCCCATTTTGTAAATAGGGGCACATGGACTATGAAGTACCGTCAGGACTTGACATGCCAAGAATATTTTTTATTAAAATCGCATTATACTATATCAACCAATTTGTTTTATTATATATATATTTATTTATTTATAAACATATTTATTACATAACAATCATGAAATATCGTGGTATTCTGCAAAACAATTCTTTTTTTCATTACAGCATAAGAATATACCGCATGCGCTGCATTTTGAATGCGGCCGTGATTGGATAGCTTTAGAGCAGAGGTTCCCAAACTTTTTTGTGTCGTGGACCCCTTGCCATGTTTTTCGGTTTTGGGTAGACCCCCACTTACCTGATATTGATTTTTTATAAATTTCTAACTGGAGTGAAGTTTAGTGTTAAAAACTTAAAGTAAAAACACAGTTTTATAATTTATACATTTATTAATTGAATTTAAATTAAAATTACTCAAAATTAAATTTTGTATCTGTTATATAAAATAACATAAAATAAACTAAGCAATAAGTAAATGTTTTTAGTGTGAGGGATGAACCTGATGCTTCAATAATAAATTATCAACATTTGGCGTCAATTTTGTAAGGTTTAATCTTAAATCTCCTCGGCTAATGATGTCCAGTCTGTTTCTTTTTTTCGTTAGGAGATTGGTAACAGCGCTGAACCCCCTTTCCACTAGGTATGACGATGGAAAGGAAATTAAAAATTTCCTCGCTATATTCCATAATACGGGATAAGTAACGGGTATGTTGCTTTGCAGCCAGAATTGCTGATATCCGTTTCTAAACTGAACCTTAAGTTCTTCGTTTGTACTTAGTTCAGTCAGTTCCTCTTGTATTATGACATTCGTTTCTTCTATGTCACCATATGGGTTAATTATCCACGGTGGTATTACCATAGTCAAAACGTCCTCAAACCTAGTTTCAAAATCTGAATAGAGGGCATTTAAATGTTGAACGTAGGTTGAAACGTCGTCTTCCTGGCAGTTTGTCTGTGACAAATAAGGGAACTGGGAAAATTCGCCCCGTCCAATATTTTGCTTCATTAGTTTAACTTTGGCAAGAAACGCTGATAAGATGGACTTTGTTTTAATTAAATTTATACTGTCGCCTTGTAACTGCAAATTAACCATATTAAATTTTGTAAACAAATCTGTTAAATAGGCGATGTCTGTTTTCCACTTCAATAAATTTTCTTTTAAAATTTTATCTTTAGTATCCAGAAATTCTAAAATAGTCTCAAAAAGTGCAAAAAATCTTGTCAAACATAAGCCTTTCGACAGCCAGCGTACTTCAGTGTGAAGGAGTAATTGATGATAGTGTTCGTCATTTTCATCACACAACTGCGCAAATAACCGCGTATTCAACGCGTTGCTTCGGATTCGGTTTACTGCATTAATGACTAATTGAAGAGATTCATGCAATCTAACACTCAAATTTTTAGCAACTAAATGTTGCCGATGGATGACACAATGTATTGCTAACACCCCTGACACATTTTGTTTTAAATAGCTTATAAATCCACGATAACGTCCAACCATAGCAGGTGCTCCATCTGTAGCTACTGATATTATATTTGATAAAGGGATTGCTTTTTCACTGAAGTAATCCTTCAAAACATGAAATATTGATTCACCTTTAGTGTCGGTTGTTAAAGTTCTTGCGAAGAGCAGTTCTTCGCAGATTTCTTGATTCATAATAAAACGAACATATGCCAATAACAATGCTGCATTATCAGGCAAAGTTGACTCGTCCAGTTGTATAGAGAAGTGGGTCGTTTGCAAATAATTACACAAGGAGCTTTCAATATCAGAACTCATTTCATCAATACGTCTTTCAACAGTATTGTTGCTTAAGGGAATTCTTTTAATGATATCAGATGCAGGTTTGTGTAAAACAGTTTTTAAAACCTCTTCAACGGCTGGCAAAATTAACTTCTCTCCGATAGTATGCGGTTTTCCGGATTTTGCTATAAGTAGCGAGATATTGTAAGACGCCCGCAAACCATCATCGTTTCTTTGTGACGTCGAAGCGAACATTCTGTCCAGCGTGGGTCTCTTCTGAAGTTTATCTTTGAGTGTTTGAAAGTATTTCAAATCTTTATCTGTTTTATCAGGGTGACATCTTCTCAGATGATCCTGCAGCTTAGATGGTTTCATGGCGTCATTGCCCAAAACTTTGTTGCAAACAAGGCACATAGGCATTTGTTTGTCCGACAATGATGGAATGAAGCCAAACTTCAAATAATCAACACTGTACTGCCTACATTTCTTTTTAGATTCGGACATGGCATCAGTCATCTGTGGGCAAAATTAATCTATATAAATAAGACATAAAGTCCAGCAGCTGTATATTAAAAAATCAAAGTCAAATTTAAATCGTACGGTCTTAGATTTTATGGCAGGCATAGGCGTATAACTACGAGTACAAAACTAAAATTTAATAAAAAATAATGTACTTACTTTTCTCCGGCACTCTCAAACAAAATAACACTGATTCACTATAATTTGTGTGATAAACTACGAGTTTATATATTTTTAAATATTTTCTTAGCACTTTCCTTTTCAAGATTCAGGAAACGAATAAACGTATTTGTCTCACATTCGTATTTATAGAGTGACGAATTGAACAAGTCAGTGCAAGTTCGCGAAGCTCTGAGCAAAGACATTAATAATTACAAAGATGTTTCTCTGAGACTGCGCGTGCGCTTGTAACAAGATGACACTGGTATAGGGTAACTCCGGGAGAGATGGATGGCGGGATAGATGGCTCAGTGCAATTATTTCCGAACCTAGATAGTAGATGACGCCAATGGTACTGTCATAGTGCAGTATGTGTGCCTACAAGTGTATGAAACAAAATTCGTGTCTGTACCTGCATTATTCCGTAAGTTATTCAAAATAATTGTTTTCTATATGCCCAAAAGTTTTCGTACTTAATACTGTCGTAACATGTAGGAAAATTTGATTGCGACCACAAAGCGAATGCCTACCCCTACATCCTACAACTTACACAATTTTATAAACAAATATAATAAATTTTTTACTTCATAGGTACTTTTATAAATAATGTATATGTCTTTATATTATAAGATAGTATAATGTAAGTAAATAGGTACTATCAGTGTATGTTGAGATCCACTATCGTGGACCCCCATTTTCATTTCATGGACCCCCAATTTTATTTTTCGCTGGCGTAGACCCCTTGCAGGTTGTCATAGACCCCTGGGGGTCGATATAGACCACTTTGGGAATCACTGCTTTAGAGGAACAGTTCTCACATCTACCCCTTTCCACTACAAATTTTGGCCAATGACCCCTATTTCCAAGCCTAACATCTCTCGGTACACTATAGTTAAATTTTCTTCTTTTCGCTAGTTGTTTTGTTCCACTGGTACGTTTAGCTGTAAATGTATTCTTATTTATCAGTTCTTGTGCAATCGATCTACGAAAATCAAGTAGAGTTATTCTATCTTCTCCCTCCTGCATTTGCGTGTACAAAATATAACTATTTACAAAAGCAATGTCGAGAAAACCGAAGAAAAGGCGATGCCACCATTTTTTTGATTTTCTGTCAACACAATAAGTACTTCGTAATTGATCGGCGTGATCTACCCCACCCATATGTTTATTGTAATCTTTTACAATTGTAGGACAGGGTACTTGTATTATTTTACCGTCCTTTTTAGCTCATCGACCTCCTGTCGAAGAGCTATAGTGTTCGGTACGATGTCTGTAGCATCTTCCGATTTCAAAAATTTTTGCACAGAAATCCCGGACAGACCCCCTGGACCACGAAATGACTATTACAACATATGTCCGTATGTATGTCGCTCGTCCGCTCGCTCGTACGAGATTTTTTTGTTCCACCTAGATCTCCTAAACTACCCAACGGATTTTCACGAAATTTTTTTTGCAGATACGTGTTATGGTCTAGTTGTGCAAGAAACATTTTATTTTTCAAAATTTTCCCTCGTAGGGGAGAAGGGGGCAGTATTGAACAAAATTTAATCTTTTATTTATATTTTGTTTATTTTATTAGGTAACAAAATTACAAATTTACCATAAAATAGTATAACATCTAGCCTAATTTGTGACGAAAATATTAGTAAAAAAAATAACTTTAAACAGGAAAAAAAAAATCACAAAGAAACCTCTGATATTGTTCAAAACTGCCCCACCGGTGGGGCAGTTTTGAATTGGCCTGGGGCACTTGTGAACACATGAAAACTTGAAAAAACAAATAGAATAAACACTTTAGTATCGATTACAGACACTTAATTTACACTATAACTATCAAAATTGAAAGGAAAATTGAAAACTTGGGTTGTACGGGCAGTTGTTCCACTTGTAGTGGGAGTCGGTAATTTCATAACTATGTCTTCTGATCTAACGATCGATTTGTCCATAATTTGTGGAAAACAAAACTTCATTCCTTCAGCCTGTCTCTTCAAAAAGTTTACCTCATAATCATCATCATTTTTATCGTCTGTTATTTGACCTACGTAATATTTAATGGTCTTTTTTGTTCTGAATGCAACTAGGACATAATCTTGAACTTTCAATGATTCTACATTAGTAGTTTCATAAATCTCAACTAAACCTTGCTCATCAGAGAATTCCTCCTCATCTGTTGAATCGTCAAAAATAACGTCCTCTTCACTTTCTTCTGAGGATGTATCTGGTGTTAATCTAAATTTTGTAATTTTTGATAAATTCTTCTTTACTTTACTAGTTTTAATTCTCGCTTTTCTTTCTTCGATTTGTTTTTTTCTTTCCTCTCTTTCTAATGTTTCTTTCTCAATTTTGTTCTTTTCGGGTGTTTCTGTTAGAACTCTAGATTTTATTTTCTTTCTCGTATTTTTATTTTTTCGAGGAAGTGCCTTCGGATACGGCCGCACATGTTCTGGAGTTATAATTTCGATCGTCTTAGATTTTTTAGGTGTTGAACACAAAGTTGTAGGTTCTAACTTATTCGTATTATCTATTATTTCTAAATCAACCATATTACATGCGGAAGTAGAAGGTTCTTCATGTGTTATTTGAGAGGTTGTCGGTTCTGGTCTATCTGTCACAAATGCCGCATCAAAATCTTCATCAGAAAAAATTAAATTATTTATTGGCCAAAGACCTGTTCGCCTAAATCCCTCACTTATATTTTTTATCGTAAAAGATGCTTCATACGCAGTGTTAACTAAACCTGCGAGATCATGAATAGTAATTGTACGACCAGGATTACTAACCATCCAATTATTCATTGCCTGAGCTAGTTTTGTTTTAAAAGGCGAATAAACAGTAACATCAAGTGGTTGAAGACGATGGGATGTGTGAGGAGGAAATGTTACCAAGACAATGCCATGTTCTTTGGCATACACTACTGCATTTAAAGAACAGTGTGTTTCATGATTATCCATTACAACCAATATTGGATTTTGTTGTGAACATTTAGTAAAATCTACTATATGCTCTAGAACTTTTAAAAATAATTCTCTCGTCATCCATCCACTGCTTGGTGAGTTCGCTAGTCCTAAACTTCCAGTAGGTGCACCGTTTAACATATTGTCACGAAATCGAGCTCTTGGAAATATAAAAACTGGAGGAATTGTATTACCAATTGCGTTTATGATTCCACATATTGTTATTGAAGTGCCTCTTTCGGCAGAAACTATTTGTCCAACCTGTTTACTGCCCTTCTTAGCGACTACATTGGGAGATTGTAATACAGTACTAACACCAGTCTCGTCAAGATTATATATCCGATCGGGAGAAAACTCTTTTGACTGTAACGCCCGTTCATAATTTTGAAAAAACTCTTGAATATTATGCTTGGTGAAACTTGATGCCCGACTTAAACTAGTATTTTCTGGCTTTCTTAATGATAAAAGGGGATTTCTCTTCATAAAACCTTGTAACCAATCAATTCCTGCAGTCTTCGAATTACCCCATTTGGTAGCGCAAATACTTTTGCCCAATTTTTTGGCGTAATCATAGGCCAACACTCTAATTTGTTGATATGTCATTCCATAATGAATTTTCGAACATTTCAAAATATATTCAACTAGACGATTCTCTTCAGTTTTACTGAAAACTTGGGATGTAGATTGAAAAGAAGAATAATCTGTGTAGTCACGAACAGAGACCGAATTATCAGTTTGAGCTAAGTTTCTTAACTTCTTGCTCTGTACTCGATAATATAACGTTGTTACCTTCAGACCGTATTCACCTGCCGTTTCTCGTAAGCCTTTGCCATTTAATACTTCATTCACAGCTTTGTTCGCATCTTCTTCATTTATAGCAACCCGCTTTCTTACGTAATTCCGCACCATTTTAAACTAGAAAGAAATTAAATAAAAATATAAACTTGGGGCAGTTTTGAACTCCCCCATTGACAGCAATTCAAAAGTGCCCCACTAGACATATGTTTAAAAGTTAGGTTATAACTTCTACATGATAGTTCAATTTATTATGAGAGTGGAGTATACTTTCGCTCACTTATTTATATTCAATAGGTAATTCATCAATTTTTACTTATCAACCAAATTAATTTCTGTAAATTCTTATATGTAAAATCTAAAATACTTACAATTTAGGTACGCAGACAGATCAATGAGCATAACACATACACACTCTGTCGTAGAAGTTAAATTTTTACATTACTAGGATCGTCATTCCTAGTACAGTATATATAGGACAGATGGCGACATAATATTCAACAGCAAAATTTAAATATCAGATGTTCTATACTGCCCCTAGTTCAAAACTGCCCCCTTCTCCCCTACTCGAGAAAAAAAATATTTTCCAATTTTTTTTCAGTTTTTATTTTTTTTCTGCGTTATTTTTTATTCAATTGTATTCAAAATTTTCATGCATATGCAGGAAATGGAACAATATTTTTCCATATTTTTTATTTTGAAAAATTATGTAAGACCATTGGAGAAAAAAATATTTTTTAAATAAAAATTGAACAAAAGAAGATCAATGCATTTATAGTCGGCTTAGTTTGCTTTGCTTTTGTCAACACGAGAAAATGTATGAACACTTGTTTTAAATTTGTTGTTTTGTTTGCGACCTAGGCACCTAGGATTTTAAAAGTGAATCTAGATAAATGATAATTTGTGATATATTCAGACTTGCACATACGTCGATGAGCTGCAGGCATGTATGTCTGTATACATTCCTAGTCTTTGCGGTTTACGGTATCCATTTCCGTTCCGTGAAAATTAGATGCCAGATAGACAAATCTATTGTCCTTCCATTTATAGTAAGTGACACCCGTATTAGATCTTCTAATACCACATTCCCCTCGCTTCATAAATTTATCCTCTTTCAAATTTTTTGGGCCACCACGCCGGTTACTCCTTATAGTACCGCAAGCTAACGTTTTTTCTAATTGTAATTTTTCTAAAAGCAATAGACTAGTGAAATAATTGTCAAAATAAATTTTCCGGCCTTTTCCCCATTCATTTTCTGTCAGATATAGAACTATACGTTCACCAAGCCCAAATTCAGAAAATTTGCTTTCGAGTTCAGAGTTTTTTCCTTGGTAAACATCGTATTTCAGCACGTACCCGAGCTGATCCGCCAAACACCACAATTTATAGCCGCGTTTTATCGGCTTCATAGGGTTGTACTGTTTTATATTTGATCTACCTTTGAAAAGGATCATAGATTCGTCGACAGATAATTCCCTAGTTCCATTATAAGAACTCGAAAATTGTTCATTTAGTTGTGTTAGAAACGGCCGTAATTTATAGAGTTTATCGGTATTGTTTTTCGGAATTGCGGAGTTGTCATTCACATGCAAATATGACAAAATTAGTTGAAATCTATCACGCGACATTGCAGTACTTACTAATGGAACATTCAAATCCCCAGCAGTATTCCAATAACATTTATAGCTAGGCAAGACATGGTAGCCCATAAAAAAATTTATACCGATAAAACAATATAGTTCATCTTCAGTTAACCCTTTGAGGACGGAATTAAATTTTTCTTAAGCAAAAGATTTTTAGTATGAGAAACTATTTATTAGGGACTAAATAACATGTATTTTACAAAAATTAAAAATTAAACAATTATAATTAATGAGGGGTGACATGGTTACTTGGGCTAACCACTAGGACCATGACATTTCTTATTAAGCACATGTTTATAATATATTACAAAGTATGTAAATCTAACTTAGCTTCATTTATTTGGTGTGAAACGTAGAAAAACAGTTTCTTTTATCATTAATGCAGAGACCAACATTACATGTGGAACATTTCCACAAGGTTCTATGTGGTACTTCCTTAGTACTACATTGAGCACATCGTAGCGATGTTGATCGCATAGGCATATGCGCGTTTTTATCGTACCGTATTTCTAATGGAATAATAGTTTTAAATCTGTTTATTGGCTTTTCACCACTTTTTCTTCCCCGTTTTACATTTTCTTGACTAGCACCAATTAATCCTGAAGCAACAGCAAGTCGAAATTGTTTCAGATTGATTTTTGAAGCATGCCTGTTATCAAATAGAAGGTATGAATTTGTAACAGCTACGTCCAGAAAATGGAAAAATATACGATGCCACCATTTGTGTGACTTTCTATCGCATTCGTAAAGCGATTTTAACATGTCAAATTTATCTACATAGCCCATATGATTATTATAATCTTTGACCATTCCAAGACAAGAAATTTCTTCTTTGGAACCATCCTTTTTTCTTCTTCCTGCAGATTGTACATCTGATGGATTGTGAAAATTACTTAAAAATAATACTGCTCTTCTGTCCATCCACTTTAGGCAGCAAATTCCTTCTGTAGATATACGCCAATCTGACTCCCCTCTTAGCATTTGCTTGTCATCTTTCAAATCAGCAGGAATACCTTTCCTATGTTTTCTCGCTGTTCCACAAGCGTATATTTTATCAGCCAGCAAATCTTTCAGAAGTTCTATTGAATTGAAATAGTTGTCGAAATAGACTTTATGATATTTCCCAACGATATCTCTCGTTAGATCCTTTATGACACGATATCCCAAATTTTTCTCGCATGTGTTATTTATTTTCCCTGTATATATTTGAAATTGATGTACGTATCCAGTAGAATCAGACCGCATCCAAACTTTATATCCGCGCTTGATTGGTTTCATTGGCATATATTGACGGATGCTGCTTCTTCCCTTGAAACGAATCATGGATTCATCGATTGATTGATTTTCATTTGGATTCATTGACTTCAAAAACGTGTTTCCTAATGTATCTAACAGCGGTCTAAGTTTATACAGTTTATCATAATTATTGTCATTTCTTGCTGGCTGTCTCTCATTATCGTTCAAATGTAAATAGCTAAGAAGCCATGAAAATCGATCTCGTGACATTACTGAACTTATGTAACCATCTCTCAGCTCAGCTCTTGAAGACCAATAATCTTTGTAGCTTGGCAGTTTTTTTAGTCCCATCAGGAGATTTATGCCAAGAAATACTTTGATTTCATCTGCTGTTGTTTGAACGAATGCCTTAGGATCTCCTCCATGTTTTTGCAAAGCATATAAATTTACATGAAAAGCGACATGGTCTATAAATTCTAATGGAAATAATTGTAAAAATACATCTAAAGGGGTTTCAGCAGTGTCAGGTATATTTGGTCCTACGGGCTCCGAAAAATTGTTAAGTTTTGTGCAATTTGAAATATTTTTTGTCCAAATGATACCCCTTGGTTTCAAAGTTGATAATGGTACCTCATCTTCACTATCCCAATCGCTTTCAGTATTATTTGTAGCTAGATTTATTATATTCGCACCATCAAAAATTACCTGCATTTCTTCAATGTTGAATAATTCACTATTTTCATCCTCAGACGATGAAGATACAATTGATTCATTATCCGATGGAATCTGTTCTATCATATTATAAACATCATCCGAAGTCATTTTGTCAACATCGACAATCTTGAATTTTACATTTCCTGTAAAAAATATAAACAAGTGTTAGTATATTCCTAGTGGTTAGCGTATAAAACCACATGAATAAATTACGTATAATGAAATATTATGATTGAATATAATGAAATAATTATCGAATATTGCATATATATACTTATATGTAATAATATAAGCAACACTCACCTGCCATTGTGTGCAGAATTCGATAAAACACAATAAAATACAACCGGTGTAATCGTAACCTCAAAGACAGAAGACTGTATGCTTAGCCCACAGTGCAACAAGTGATGGAAGTGTACGCAACCGCGTATATGCATTGGTAACAATATAGGCAACCATGTGTACATAGTGGTTTTACTGCAGAACCGATAGGAAAATAAAGAAAAAATATTTTATATGTGGTCACATCAGGTGACCGGTAGTCCTCAAAGGGTTAACTTCAGCATTTTATTTCGTTGTGTTGCATATAAATTACTTTGATATGCAATGTCCTTCATTGAGTTACCCAATAATGCAATAAAAAAATCTGTAGGAGACTGACAAACAGTAAAATTGTCGGATTTAATTTTTTCAGAGTAACAGTAATCAGGTATTTCTGTATTTGAATCAATTTTCTTCCATTTTCTTTCCGGTTCAGTCTTCTTCGCATTCGTAATATTTACTTCCGGTGTATCTTCGATTTCTTGTGTAACTACCTTCATGTTGGGGAGATTAGGTTCGCAAACTTCTACTGTAAAATAATAAAATAAATTTTGTAGCCGCAAGATTTCTTATAGTTCTACTTTTACCATCCTCATTATATTCATCATCCGATTCTGAATCAGTAATTACTGCATTGTCTAGTGGTAATTCAGCTAATTCCGCTAAAGTATCATCAGCAAGCTGCAATAATTCCGCATCAGTTAGAGGATTCGACATATCAGAATATCTGACCTTGTTCATTTTCTATAACAAATTATATGTTCGTTAGGGCCTGACGGTACCTGAAAGTAAGAAAAATAAAATTCCAGTTTATTTATTCAAAATGAACAAAATATGTGGTAAAAGTTTATTATTTATTCAAAATGTACATAATTTAATACTTACATTAGTTCCCACTATTAAAAACGTCACAAAACCCAATGAAAACAATAATCTATTATTATGCGTAGAAAGCATCAACAGCTGTCTATGCAGCAAATAACCAAATAATGCATTATTCAGAAACTGCAACACCAATCTTAACAAAAAAAAATTCCCTGCTGTTGAATAGGTACTGCAGAGTACCGGCAGGACTCAACGTGCATAGAGTAGCCAGTGTAGTTAGAAATAAATTGAAAATATGGTGGTACTTTAAAGTACCGTTAGGACACAAAGGGTTAATGTCCCAATTTAGATAACGGGTTTAAAAAAATATTTTTATTGTATACATGTGTTGTAAATAATGCAAGAAGTATACTTGTGTAGTCAAAACCAAATTTATTCCAATTTTTCAAAAAAATATTGGTTTGTTCCTAAACAGGAACAGGGGGTCACAAGGGAAGGCAGTAGTAAGGTAAACAAAAGAAAATTATACATGAAAATCAATAAAACAGTTTCTCTCTTTTGTAATGCAAATATAAACATTGCACTTTCCACAAAAAAGGAATGTTTTCAAACCACATCCTGGTTTTTTGCATCGCTGTCTTGTTTCCTTGTGCACAGGAAAATGAGAAACTTGATCAGTTCTAACATCAAATTGTGGTATGGGTTTTGTGGGGCCCTTCTTCTTTTTAGCCGCATATTCTTTTTCTAAAGAAGCTGAGCTTGGCCTACCTCTTTTTTTAGAATAAGGATTTTTATCCAAGAGACATAGTGCTTCAGCTACCTCACATCGGAATTCGAGCGAATCCAAAATATCCTTCGTCGGCAGACCGGCTTCGCGCATATCCGTTCGATACCTGATCCAAGCTGCTACTAGGCACAAATCTATGAAATGAAAAAATATTTTGAAGTACCATCTTAGTAGTTTTATTAAAAAACGACGTTTCGCCACTAAATTTAGGGCATCATCAGGTAAAACTGGAAATTACAAAGTATCCTTAAATATATAACAATATGTTTAACAATGTAAAAGTACTTACTGTATAATTTTTTTTAAAAAAAGAAATAACAATTCTTATTTTTAACATGTTTCACAGAGGTTATATTTGATTACAAACATATGTTAAAGTATTAAATTTTATATTATAGTTACATTGTCACTGTTAAAATAGAAAAATGAAGTTAAGTTAACAATGTAAAAGGGTTAAAAGTTTTTCCACGTTGGGAAGCACATGTTGTAATGAAAGGTTGTAACTAGTTGCAAGATTATGAAAATCCAACGGAAGTACTACCACCTAATAAAGAAAGGTTGAACTACGGAAATTAAAGAGAAGGTAACTGTAACGACAACTAAGGTTTAGAAAGTGCACAAAAGATAGAGGCAAAGGCAGCAAGGTTGTTATGAAATTCTGTTTTATGATTCATAGTATTGTTTATCTCTAACTGTATGTAGCAACTCTCTAACATTAAGCGTTTGTATTTATTAGCTTCGAAATGTAAAATGTTATAATTATTATAATTAATGCTATGTTTTTCGTTGATGCTATGCTCTACTAAAGCACTGTGGCTAGTGTTAAAGATTCTAGAATTGTATTTGTGTTGTTTCAATCTTTTGTCTACATATTGTGTAGTTTCACCTATATATTTTAAATTGCAATCTGTACACTGTATTGTATAAATCAAATTACTTAGTTGTTCTTTTTTAGTTTTAGTTTTTAAAGTAGTGAAAAGCGACTTAGTGCTGCATAAGACTGTGTTGACTATTGTAATATTGTACTGTTTTAATAAATTAATGATCAAATTGTTTGTCTAAAAAAAAAAAAAATTTTATTCATCAACTTTGGCTTAATAACAACGCACAAAGTATCTTAGTTTTCTGTGTACTATCAAATCTCTGAACAGTATCTACTGGTTGAGCTCCACAAAATGTGCTAGCAACACGAACACATTTATTGGCGAACCATTGTACCACTCGAACTTCTATCCGATTTTCAACGGTTGTTCTGAATTCGTCGTATGCACCTCTACCACGTCTTTTGATTACTTTTTCTGTGGGAAGTTCCAGTCCAGGTATTCTATCTCTCCTTATTGTTCCCAATGCATATATTCCATCTTCATGAAGAACTGTCATGAGTTTGATTGAAGAAAACCAATTGTCAAAATATAGTAAATAATTTCGATGTGTTGGTACTACAGATGCCAGACGTAAAACAATGTTTCCACTTGCTCCAATGTCTTCTTTTCCTGAGGCTGGTAAAATTTTACCAGAGTAAATTTCAAAATTGTGTACCAAGCCTTTGTCGTCGCACAAGACAAAGATTTTGTAGCCCCACTTGTTTGGTTTATTGGGATTGTATTGTTTCAAGGATGATTTTCCTTTATATGGCACAATCTGCTCATCAACGCAAAGGTTCTGGGGTTTGTCTTGATTTTTAAATACTTCTAGCAATCGATCCACGACTGGTCTAATTTTGAACAGTTTATCGTAGTTGGGATCATTTCGATCTGTGGGAAGATTGTCATTATTATTGAAATGTAAATGTCTCTTTATAAGTTCCCATCTCTTTCTTGACATAGAATCCGCCACCCGTGGAACCCTACAAGAGGTTTTCCAGAAGAGCCTGCTACGGGGAAGACTAAATACTGACATGTAAATCACAGTACCTATAAAAATTTCAAGTTCTGAACGTGTTACTTGAAGAGGTTTTGTAACATCTATTTGAGTGGCATAGAGATTACTTTGTTCCGCAATCAGATCCAGTAACGTGTTATCCAGAAATAACTTGAAATAATGAATAGGTCTTCCAATTTCTGGCTCATCATCTTTGGGGGGAACAGCAAATTGAGGTGTACCCAATGGACTTTGGTCCATTTGTAAAACTTTTTCTTTTTATTTTGATTTGAAGACATGCAAGGTATAGGCGACGATGGGTTTGACTCTTTCTCTTCCTCACTTTCATCAGCTGATGAATCATCGCTAGTGTCGGATAGATCTGCAGCGGTGAATTCATCGTCAGAGTCATCCAGATTCTCGTCTTCACTATCAGTGGGGATTTCCCCCGGTTTTGGCCTCACCATGTCTTATCTGAAAAAAAAGGGAAAATACTGTTTTAACAAGTTAGTGACCATTGTTCCACTTTAGGAACAAAACAGATTTGCTTCAATGTCTAATGTTCCATATAAGGAACAAAACACTTTTCTGTATTTTGGAGTGCAAAATTTTCATCCAAACAAAGACTTTTGCTTTTACTCGCTAAGAGGAGACCTACTTCACATAACGTATTTTAATTTTTGTAATATACTTACCGCTAATATATAAAAATCACAACCAAAGTCCAGAAATCTGTTTGGTACTGTCACTCTGCAGAGGTTATCATTTGTAGTTGTATGTATTTTACACAGATGGCACTAACGATCAAATCCGTCGAATATTTGAATGTTCCCGAATGGGAACATCGGTCTATTAATTGCTATATGGAAAATTCGATGTTTACATGTCACTTTAAGGGCTAAATTCGGAACGGTGGGCATTAAGAGGTTAATACCAATACTTACTTATCAAACTATGAGATGACGTACGGCAAAATGTAGGTTAGGAGCAAGTTAAGACTAGCACGAATAATGTTTCTACGCTATGGTAACGTAGCGTTTAACGTTTTAGCGTATGCACAGGATACCGACATAGCGTAGCGTACAAACATTGGAGATGGGGGGGGGAGGAAAGCGTAGCGTAGACTAGCATAGCGTAAGTTCAGGATCCCACCACAGGTCGATTTGCAGCCCGGTTTATAACTATACTTTTAATTAATTAATATGCATTACAGCAATAAAAGGAAAATTTCAGAAGGTAATATATGCAGGAATATGAAATGTAAATTTTGAGAATGATTGTGAACCTAATCACGTATAAGTTACAGACACACAATACTATTAAAAGAAAAACGAAAATTCCGCGATGTATTCGACAATTCTACCTTATTGGTTTTTGCATACCTACACTTAATAAACCAGGAACCACAATATGTGTAGTAAAAGATTCTCTTTGAAAATTTTCATATATCCAATGGCATGCAATACTCATAAAATTTCTACGCTTGGCTGACCAAATATCGGCAGTAGTGCAAACATATTTTGGTTTTTTATAATATTTTTTATCATAAATAAATATCGTTAATTTTACGTACAGCTGTCCTTCTGCCTAGGACATTAAAGGGAAATCCATTAAACATGTCAATGAAACTTGGATTTTCAATAATGGATAGGGGACTGTATTGATTGCAAACTTTATAATACGATTATTTATTTCTCTTTAGGAAATATTTTTTGTTATTGTTAATACAGATTTTAAAATTTTTTTTTTTTTCTGGTTTGTATTAATATTTTGTGTTACCTGTCGCAGGCAGTTCTTTTCTTGTTCCTTTGTCACAGATATATTATTTTTAAGCATTGGCATGCACTCTTCTTAAAAGCTTTACAAAATTTGAAGTACCGTCCTTCGAGCATTTAATAACACTTTTGACAAATTGCTTCTACGCGATTATTGACAGAATCGAAATGTAATACTTCAAAGTATCGTCCATTCAAAATAGATAATTTTGAATCTGTTTTAAATCTTGAGAGGGACATATCAGATACATCACTGATGCTGTAGTAACCTGCATGTTTTTCCTCAGTTGAACAGGATAATGTGGATGTAGATGTACTGGCATAAAATTGACTTATTCTTGATTGTTTCTTTTTGTTCTATATTCTACTGACAAATTGGACGAAAGTAATTATTTGGGGGCCTTTCTTTTTTTGACATGCCAATGCATGAACGGTGATACCAGACTCTATACTGACCTTCAAAATAGATCATGTCTTCGCTAGGTTTTGTACACGCATGGAATTGCACAATGTGAATCGGATTCTGTAAACATTATTTTTAGGATTTGAGAACAGTATCTCACGTAGAACTGCATCCGCTCGGAGATCCATAACATATTATAGGTTTTGTTGAGATGAATATTTTATTCATATGTGCTACCGAATCGTCTTCTAAAATTGATTTTACTTCAGCGTTATTGTTGAAGAAACGATCTACTTTATTGTCCCATTTTATTATTGTTTTCAGCAACCACATACGTATTTTCCCATGTCTGCCTCACTAAGTATGTGGAATTCCGCTGAGCATAAAATATATGCCCAGAAACAGACATGTACTCCGCAATTACCTCCCGCTCCCAATTCATTCATCCGTGATGGAATATCCGTGCAAATATACATACTCCATGAATCAAATGCACAATAATTTCCGTGCTTCCTAAAATGATGTAAACTTATAAATATTTGCATTCTCTCAATCATATGGTCCGGGAGAGTACGATGCATGGAACCTAAATATATTTTTTCATCTTTAAAAATTACAGCGATTAAACCCCAATGATTCTCATTGACGTGAATTGGAATTAGCCAAATATCAGCAGACATAATATCTCTTTTTGCAGCCTATCTGTCTAGGGAGTACAATTTTTTCAAGAATATTTTTATTTTGTTGGTTGAAATAATTATTAGGTCTTGCATAATTTTGTTTTTGGTATGATTGTCGGGTTTGAATCGACATAGGCGTGGGTTTAATATTTTGTGCGTTTCTGATCATTTGTCTTGGAGCAAATTTTTGGTTACCAGGATTTTTATTTTGAAATTGAGTAGGCAATAACTGTACTGGACCGGTTGGAAAATTAGATTCTGGATTTTTTTGTGATTGAAAAGCTGGTGTTTGTTTTAAGATTGGTTTAGGAATATTATTTTGTTTTAAGTATTGGAAGTCGTTTTGTAATAAAACTTCAATATCAGTCAACGTTTGGGGATTTCGTGTAGCTAGATTATTTCGGTATGGGTCCGTGATGGTTGAAATAAAATTGTTAACAATTAATTTTTCAGTAAATCTGATAATTACGATTTTTGTTCCAGGGTCGTTCTCTTCAATGCTTAATCTTGATTTAAAACATAAAAATTTCTCTTTCGTAATTTCTAATAATTTATAAGGGTTCTTGATATGTTGAATTTTTAATAATTCGTTTACTATTGTTACTGAATTAGTTTTGTCTTTGAAAGTATTTATTAAATGTAGTTTTAAAACGTTCCAGTTATCTATTTCCAAATCTTTAATGCTATCTAATGCTCGTTCTATTACTTTATTTTTGATACTTATTGATTTGTCAAAATCATCCAATGGTGGATTAAGCGTTGTAAAGAGATTGTAAACTGTGTTTACAGCATTTATAAAATTACTTAGTTTGTTTGGATCGCCATTATACGTTGGTATCGAACAAAGAGCAAAGTTAATTTTTCTATATTATTTTCTTTTTCTAGTATAGCGTCTAATAATTCGGAATTATTTTCCAGATTGAATATTTACTGCTTATTATCAATACTTATAATTTTAATTATACAATGAATACAAAATTTTGTTTGTATTTTTATTAAGAATAAATTTGAAATTTACTCACAGCGTAAGTAATACAAAAGCTGCAATCTTCATTTGCGACATTTAACAATATCACTGGCACTCGATGTACGGGCTCTAGGTGATGATTCCTGGTGTTGGAATTGGGTTTGACGAGTCTAGTACTCGTACTGCGGATTCTGTGATCCGGAGTTCGATGTTGGCACGGTACCTGGGCTCTGCGTGTAGCGGCTCTGTAGGTTTTCTTCTTTGGGATCGTAATAAATCGTAGAGACGAATCAATGCCGATTTCAACGAATTAAACTCTTTTCATGAGTTTTCGACCGAAACACTGTTTACGAATCCTACCGACTGCGCCAAATATGTATTTCAAAACAAAAATTGATTTTTAAAAAGAAGACTTTATTAAAGTGTGTTGATTACAACTTGACGTGCTAACATCGACTACTTTATTACTCATGCTTACTTTTGTTTTATATCATCTAATATGTTCTCGTATTACTTCGAGAACATTCATTATGACTAAGGTGGATGGAATCGTCTGCTGATAATACATATCAGGTAGATATACATAACTTTCTCATATTGCTTCGAGAACATTCATTATGACTAATGTGGATGGAATCGAATACTACGACTTTCATAAAATTATCCGCTGCTTTTTTTTGCATAATTAACAAAATACTATTTATAATATTGTCATCTAACCAGCAGTCCGGATACAGAGTTATTATGCTCTCTTGATGTAGTTCTATGCCGGCAATATTGTAACTGCGTTTTTCTTATTCCGGATACGAATAAAAAGCTTCCCATGGTGGAAGCGTTCTTAATTCAATTGTCAATTGCGCAGCACATGATACCTGGTTTATAACTGGTGTAATATTTTTGTCGCATTCAAATATCGCGCGTTTTACTGTATTCAGTTCTATTGGCGATTGTACAGTGCTATATTGCTTTGTTATTGGTGTAATGTTCTCGTCACAATGAAATATTTCCGGATTTCCTGTTCTATTTGGTGTACTGTACAACAAAAGTTCTTTATGTTCTTTTCCTGACGAATTTTCTTTACACATTTTACTATAAATAGCAAAATAACTCCCCTGTACAGGTTAACTTTTTTTGGACCACATTTCTTCGCTCAGTGTTACATTTAAACTCTCATTAATTTTGGCACGCTTCGTTTTTTTTTTCGTTGTTTCTAAAGAAATTACACGTTCAAGAAGTATGGGATGTATTAAATCTTCCATTATTGTAATAAATCGCGGTAATTTATGCCTGAAAATATTATTTTTTTACTGCATTAAACCAACTCTCTACCGTGGCATTAGAATCCCCCCGAATACCAATTTTTTTTATTACTATATCGGAACACAATGGATATAATGCTAGCAAGTGCCGAAGTATTGTATGTAAAATAATTGGCGCATAAAAAAAATTATTTTCTCTTATTACACCGCTATATTCTTTTAGAGTCGTATTCATAATATCGGCGAAATATTCGTAGAATAGCGAATTAGTTCTTAATGGATAATAATCGCACGCAAACAAGCATTCCCCTGGTAATGAACCACTTTCTACACGTGATCCGCAATTTAGATATGCGATTGAATTATTTATCCCCTCAAACCCGGTTGCAATCTCGAAAATCTTGACAGCGTGTACCCTATATACCAATATTTTACTTTTCTTGATAAATTCCGTATTCATTTTTTCTTTATTAAACTATTAATTCTATGTCCTGTATTTTTCATGACATGGAATCCGCAAATATGTACAACAAACATATCTATTGAATATTTGTCGGGCCGAACTATATAATTAAATGTTAATATCAGATATTGCATGAGGTGCAGTTTGTAGAAAACAGTCAACACGGATTGAATTGAAACTAAGCTAAAATTCGTTTCAATTTCGAAAATTACTGGTCTGTTTGACGAATATATCGATTTCAATTCACGCACAAACGAAGAAAGGAATTATGTTATTGTGGGCGTGTCGTGCTACGAAGATATTAATTCTGCAACCGGAAGAGCAGATTTCTTATCACCGGGCAACACTAATGCCGATAATGCTACCAGTGGCATCGAAATAACAAAACACGTCGTTTTTTTTAAGCGAAACTAAATACCTAAGCTGTTTTTCTGAATAAAGTCGTACAATTAATGGCATATAGCTGATGCTCTGTATATATCCCCTAATCTTTTTACCGTGCCATCCGTCATTATTTCGAGATTATTTTTGTAACTCAACTAAAAATTACCATAGGTCTGTGTGCGAGTCCTCCGCTTTAATTGTTTTGCTTGATATTTTTTTAGATCGTTTGAGTTGGCGCGTTATTCAAATTCCCAGATTCTAAAATTGCCGTTGGAATTTCACGGAATGCACAGTTTCGTGACGTATGGCGATTTTAACTGCAATCCGCACACAAATTTTTTTTAATTTTCTCCTTTAACGAAACGCCTATGCTTTCCCCCTGTATGTTGTATTTCGCCGAATTTGGAAATAAAATTTTCGATGCCTTTTCCGGAAGATAGAAGTTCTCTAGACGTAAATTTGAAACTTGCGCATTTCGAATGTTTGCATACCGCTTATGACACGAAGAACATTGAATTTTTCTTTTTATTTTGTTTGCAACATTTGTGCCAAATAAATTTCAAAACGCATGTTGTACGTAGTAGCAAAATAATAGTTGAAGGGATCTGTCCAGTTTTTTATTTTTTCAAAATTACATTTCCATTATATAATTTTTCCAAAATTCAGCGGGCACTACGATTGATTTCTTATTCGAATATAATTGTATTAGAACTATAGAACTCTCATGCTTACCAGTTTCATCCTCTGGTGCTATGTCATTGTTCCTGCTGCGCTTTCTAGTACCGCGCTGTTTCCGCTGTCGACGATTTTGGCGCTGGTTTCGGACTCATCCTCCGATACTGTTGTCTTTTTGTCCTGCTACATTTTCTATTGTCGCGCTGTTTCCACTATCAACCTCAAGAACAAGTTTTTTATTCAACTTCCAGAACATTTCAATTCTCAGCCGGTGCTTATGAATATTCTTTCACTTGAGATAGGAATATAACTCGGAAAATACGGATGATTCACTACGGGAGGATTCTTTATCTAGGCGAGATATTGTATCATGCTTGTTAGTACTGCTTTGCAAAAATTGTTTTAAAAAGGCCATGCAGTTAGCAAATTTAGCAATTTTTTCATTTCTCTTACTAGCAATTTTGTTACGAAAATAATTATTAAAATATAATACACTATCACAATCACTTCTTTCGCATATAATAGCTATTCAATTAGTATTACTTTAATAGTAATGAAGCAAAGCTTACAATATTATATCTCACACCACGCTGTACATGCAAATTAATATGTTTATAATGATTTAGTGCTCAAATATACATTTAAAGATATTGGTGGTCAAAGTTTTTTGATAATAATTAATTATGAGTTAAAAAGTTTTAAAATCAATTATGTTGGTTTTGTAGAGGGCGCGCATATATTTTTTTCTGCATCTTAATAACTATTATTTATAACAGGCTTCCCATTTTTTTTTAAATAATTTCCACGTAGACTGTTGCTCCAAACATTTTTCTGTTTTCATGTATCATAAAATTTTTATAATAATTAAAATAAAAGTATAATTATTCCTGAAAATTTTATTTATGAAACAACAATAGCAATAAATGTTACTACTAATAATCAATACATTGTTATTTAGTCATCATAATCTGACTGTAAAACAAGGTCATCATCGAAAATGTTTATGTCTTCGTTTGGTTCATCACTAGCTTTTACAGATTTGTTATTTGCTTTTGCGTTTTACCTTTTGTATGTGGCAATTTCTCGTAGTAGCTGTGATGTACGAGAGGAATAAAAGGCAACAATTGAATCAGATATTCCCATTTTGCCCATGGAATTTGTATTGGTTCTTGGTCATTTTTTTCGTTTTCAAAAAATGCCTGTATTTTGGACGATCTACTAGTTGAACAGCATTTTTGAATGCCTGGCTTTTATATGGTGGCAGTGCCTCATTATGGGTATATTTAAATGGAAATGTAAAAGCCTGTTCTGGTCTAAAAATTAACCACATCATCTCTCTGAATTTGAGTGGCTTTCCTTTTTGGTCTTTTTTGGGGCCTTGCATGATACGATTAAAATATGAAAAAGAGTAGAATTCTTCTCTCTTCATTTCGTACACTAAAAATTTCTGAATGACTTCTGTATTATAGTTGTCCAATGTTTCGGTATGAACTCCTGCGATATTTATTTTTATTTGTTTCAATCAAATCGAAATCTATCGCACTCCATATACGTATGACCTAGTTCAAGAAATGTATGCATATTAGTTTTAATAGGAGTGCGTTGTACTAAGAACATAAACATTTTTGTTCTTGTTTTGGCCACTACACGAATCACTGTAGTTATGAGGTGCTCTGTTGTTGGCGATAACTCTTTTATAAACTTTACTAGACAAGATCCTATTTCTTGGGGGCCTCTTTTAGCAGAGTTTTCATTCCACAAGTACATGTATGATTTTCCTGTGATCAAATTGTAGCCACAAAAGTTATATGTCCACAACTGACGTAAATAGAATACTTTATTAGTAGTAAGCAATGGAGTAGTCAGTGCTTTTTGCAAGTCAAAACAAACTACTATTGTACTGCCATTAGCATTGCTATATTCAATATCCTTCTTTTTTGCTTTTATTGCATTTTCGGCTTTTATTTGATGAAGTTTTTCTTTACTTTAAGCCAGTGTCAGACGGTCAAATTTTCTTTCAAATTATTTGAACAAACTGGTAGCTCTGACGTCATTTTGACGTCACAATAGCGGATTTGAAATGAACTACGGTTGCTAGATGTCACACGTTCAAACTGACTGATCAAAGTATTTTTCATGACCTATAGTATAGGTTATATGCAGTTATATGTATGGGTGCTGTACAATGGATAACAAAAAAATATTGAATATATTATTATTAGCGGTTTACGCAATTAAATTAAAAAGAATTAGAGGTAGACGTAGGCGTATATGGCAACGTCAGTGGCTAGCAAGAAGAAACGATGGCAATGGCAGGGGAGTTTTAAATATGTTGCACGGCGAATTAAGGTTAGAAGATGAAGATAGTTTTAGAAATTACCTACGTATGGATGAACATTGTTTTAATACATTACTAACCATCGTACAACATAGAATTAGTCATGCAGATACTTGCATGCGACAGAGTATTCCGGCGCACAAAAGGTATTAAACTATATACGTAAAAAGTACTCCTATTTGCTATATTTCTATTATTTCAGGTTAAGTGTGACGTTACGATTTTTAGCTACAGGAGAAACATTCCAAAGCTTAAGTTATTCTACAAGAATTGCCCGAAATACTATAGGATTAATCGTTATGGAAGTATTAACAGCGATAGCAGAATGTTTAGAAAATGAATATTTAAAGGTATTTATTTTTTACTTCTAATATCTTTTATTTAAACAAAAATTTATATAATCTTAAATATTTTGAAGTTCTTCCTCCTGATGTTTTAAGATTACTTTTAAAACATCCATTCTTAACTTCTTCCTTCGTGCAGTGTCCATGGTTTTCATTTCGGAAGCAATGTACAGACCAAATTGAACGCATTCATCCTCGTTGGAACGAACATTAACTTTATTTAATGTTGATCTAATATCGCCCAACAACGAATCTTCTGCATTATTTAATTTCCTCTTATAACTTCTTTTCGTTCCGTTGCCGTCACTATTACCTGTCGGTGTCGGGCTCAGAAGTTCCTGAAAAATTGAATTAATAATTAGCCTGAACACAACATATTTTGCGATCTAATGATTGAAATATTAATTTTATAGATACCGCAAAGTGAGGAAGAATGGGTGGAAATTGCTGATCAATTTTATAACAAGTGGAATTTTCCAAACTGTTTAGGAGCTTTAGATGGAAAACATATTGTATTTAGACCTGTACGAAGCTCGGGCTCATTCTATAGAAATTATAAGGGGACAGACAGTATCGTGCTGTTAGCTCTAGTTTCAGCTGATTACAAATTTCTAGCTGTAGATATAGGAATCAATGGACGAATAAGTGATGGTGGTGTGTACAGTAGAAGTTTGTTGTCAAGTGCTTTCAATGATAATTTGCTTAATATTCCTCCCGCCAAACCATTACCGGGACGGCAAATGAATGTACCATATGTCATAATAGCAGACGACGCATTTCCATTAAAGGAGTACATCATGAAACCATACAGATGGAGGGGTTTGTCAGATGAACAGAGGATTTATAACTATCGATTAAGTCGTGCTCGAAGAACAGTCGAAAATGCATTTGGCATTTTGAGCAATAGATTCCGGATATTTTTACAACCAATAAATTTGGATGTTACAAAAGTTGAACTTATTACAAAAGTTTGTTGTATACTACATAATTTTCTACTGGTGAACAGTACAAATTATTTACCAATGGAAAATGAAAATATGAATTGTAATTTACGAAATATGAATCAGCAAGGTGGGAATCGAACTAGGAATGCAGCACTGGCAATCAGAAATGAATTTCAATCATATTTTAATACTTGCGGACAAGTTCCTTGGCAAAATAATTCAATTCAAAATTATGTTTCATAGAATTTGTGGGTATATTTGTCTGTTTTGCAAATAAAACATGAAATTGTAATTTTTCTCTTACCTCTTGTTTACCCATCGCACTCCTATCACATTCATTATCTATCTCTGCTCCTTCAAACACATCCACCCAACTTTGCACGTCTTGTGGTTCTTTTTCTTGCACTGCCGCTTGTGGTTCCTTCTCTTGCACTGCCGCTTGCGGTCCCATATTGCACCACGATTTTCTGGCAGTTACGTGGTCTTGCAAAAAAAGCATCCGTTCAAAACACCACAATGATGGAACGTAGCAACTGCTGGTTCCGGAACCACTTGGTTTGTTCTTTATTCCTGCCAATTCTTTATTAAATTGAGTCCTCAGTGAATTTAATTTTGACTTTACCATCTCTACTGCAATAGTTTGTATAAGTAATATAATGTTAACATATTATGTAAATAGACTCTACCTGTCATAGTTGGTCGCATTTTTATTAGTTCATCGACGATTTTCTTTAAAGCATCCACACGTGCCCCTTTGTTGTGATAAAGAGCATGTTTTGTGTTATATAATACAGGATGCATCTCATACGCATCCAGCAACACAGATATTTCTTCTCGTGTCCAAGACATACTGCTCTCTGTAGTGAAAATACATAAATAAATGAGATAGTATATAGTAAACATTGATCATGCAAGTAAGTCAGGTTAAGTTTTCTTATGTTTCATTTTCTTGCAATAAAACATATTACCTAATAAATTCATTAATAAAGATTCATGAACTTACCACATATCTAACATGTTAGGGATTAACAATATAAGTCAAAAAGTACCATTTTGCAGGAGCGACGTTTTAACATTTTAAAATAATATAATATCAAGCCGAAGAGTATATATTTATGTTTACAGTAACTCAAACTTTTCTAATAGCTTTAACTATCACTGAAATATTACCAATGTGCATAATCTGCTTTTTTTAAAAATTTAGTTGACTTGTACTATTTGAACTGTTATTATTTTAAACTTATACTATTAAGACCGGAACTTATACTATTAAATCCATCGTTGTGAATGCAACTATTTCTGCATAATTACACTTATACTGAGGCCTGATTTAAAGATAAAAAGCAAAGAACAGTAAAACAAATTAATAATGGTTAGTAAAATGGAAAACAATTGTTTTTTTTTTTAATTCTAATATAATTTGAAAGAAAAATACATTTAAATCAATTTCCACTGAAAATACATTTACATGTTAAGTTATTTAAGTATAGTTTTTTCTTAGTATTCATCAAACTCTTCAACATCGGGCAAAGTTGTTTTGGCAATGGAAGAAGTTTTCAAATTTTTGTAAAATTCATGAAACGATGGACTTATAAGAGGCAAAAGATCTAAGATATCTTTTTTCTTTTCCCGTGAAATAGGAAGTGATGTCTTGTAACAAGGCATAGGAACTAATTTATCTGTAACATTAGAATTTCTTCTTAATAGATTCAGACATCTGAAAGGAGCTTCATCATCTAGAGTACATTTAAAATAAATAGTTGCATATTTCCGTGTATAGCGTAACCATCGAATATCAGTCCATTTGAAGGGGTTTCCGTCTTCATCTTTCTTTCTTAAAAACAGAGTAGATCTAAATAAATCCGCAAAGTTGAGAAAATCTAAGTGATTTAATTCTATAACTTCAAATTTCCTTTTTTTTTCCAATAGAACGTACGAGCTGATACCAGTCATGTGGATGCGAAATGGGGATTTGTAACTTCTTTTTTTGCTTTTCGATTAGACCATGATCCACATCGCACTCCAAGTGACTATGTCCGCTGACCATAAATTTATGGTCTATTATGTCCAAATGGCTGTTTTGCATGTGCGTTAGAAACATTGCAGATACGTGGGAATTCCTGTTTTGCCCCCCACATGTATCAGAATAAAATATAACTTGTTTGACATCTTCAGGAAGTTGAGTAAGTTCTTTGTACACGCAAGTGGCGATCTGATTTGCACCTCGAGCACCCTCTGATTCGTGCCACATGTAACAACGTACTATACCGCTTGCAGTTTCGTGCATGGTAAGGTTATAGGTCCATAATTGTCTTTTGTAGAACGATACAGAAGAGTTTACAAATGGTGTTGGCAGGCACTGTTGCAAATCGAAAGTATAGCACTTAATACTTATGTTTTCTTTAGATTTAGTTTTATCATTGCTTTTTTTAATGTATGCTTCATCAGCTTCTTTGTGGTGCTTATCCATATCTTCTTTGATAGCATTTTTTTCTTCTTCAGTGGTAGCCACTTTCAGTTTCATTGCCATAGTATCACATTTGTGGCAAGTGTCTACTTTTGGGGACTTAAATGATATTTTCAAATTACGAACTTCTCTCTCATATATATTTCGGCAAACAGGTTTAGATACAGATTCTTTATAAAGAGAATACATTACTGTTAGATTCAAAAATGCTGGTAAATATTTCTTATCATTTATTCTTCTAGTATAATGAGATTCATAAGCAGGAAATGATTGAATGTGCTTACGAACCTCATTAAGTATTTTAGGAGTTTTCTTGTTAGCAGGTGGATCTTTTCCTCTCTTGTCTGTTTCAGTTATACCAGATGTGGAAGAATTTAAACTGTTTGTAATAGCCAATGTAACGAACATTTGTGTTTCATCTAGAGTTTTCATAAAACATCCTCTGCACACATTGATGAGAACACCATTTACTTTGAAATGATATTTGTGAGTAAGCATTCTAAATTTTTCTTTATCAGGATCATCTGTACGTTTTCTTTTGGATTTTGGCTCAATTGATTCTACTAGGCTAGCAACAAATGCCACTCTCTTGTCCCTACTTCCCAAAGCCCAGTACTCTTTGAAAATTGCTTTTCTAATATCCTCAGGCAATTTATCTTTGCATTTAGCACGACAGATACTGAGCGACTTCATTTCTCTGGCTCGGATTACTTTTCCTTTCAACGTAGTATAACTCTGTCCAGTATTGCGTTTATTATATTTTTCCGCTCTTCTTTTTCGAGAAAAGTTCCCAATATTTAAATTTTCATTTTCTGATAAATTTGAAGTACGCTTTTCCTTAGTCTTACGTTTCTTGTAACTGTTATCTACTATCTGGTGAAACACATCGACATCATCTTCGTCTTCACTCGAATCTTCACTTACAGTTGGAATATAATCCTTATCTTTCTCGTCAGATAAAATTTCTTCGTTGATCTCGTGACGTAAATCATTTTGTGTAACCATAGGTTGTGAACACGCAGAACTTTGATTTGCTCTTTCATCTGAAAAATATATTATTTCAAAACAGATAATAGTGAAGTAAACATTGTGAGAAAAATAGAAAATAGAATGGTTTGTTGAATTAGGCGTAAGCTCACTTTCTTGAATTGTTAATTCTATAATATCTACTATATCCTTTTCTTTTTGGATCGTTAAATGTTCACTTGTTTGCGTTATATCTTCTGAAATATTTTGAACTATTATGAATGTAATTAGAGCATCCTACTAGTTTTATCTTAATGCAAACTTACCCAATAGAATGTCCGTTGATTCCAGCATTTCGGGTAGTGTATTATATTGAATTTCAATCACTTCCTTTATTTCAGTAATTTGATTACTACTACTTTCTAGGTCAAACTCTATTTGCATATTACGCATATCAACATATGAGTTTAAATGCGTCTTTTCACTGTTATTTGCTGTTTCCTCATTACCTGACATTATAATAAATTTAATTAAGCGATATTTATGTGATACTTACATGAAATTTTATTTCTGGAAAAAGACTCAGAAGAGTTACCTTCTACCATAACATTGTCCTGTTTATTCTTGTAAACAAGCTGCAACATTTTACTTGATCTACTCTGTGGATTATAAAATCCAATAACCTTGTTATTATCTTCCATTTTAAATATTAATATTGTTTTCAGTTAGTGCTAAACAACTTCATAACAATTTAGGTTAAATCGCGTCATTAAAAGTGCGTAGAACATAACCTGATCTGTTCAACACGGTTTCAAGAGTACATGTCAATGCTGATCGAGAAGGTCGCGGTATTTATTTGTGGTACTAACAGTATAAGTTGACTTGTACTGTTAATCCCTATACTGGAACTATAATTTTGAATTAACATGTTAAGTTCAATGCAAGTTTACACTGGTAACACAAATAGCTATGACTTATACTCTTAGGACAAACGTAGAATAGCCAAAGAACAAATGAATAGTGGCTTATACTAAAAATGAACAGAACTTGACTTATACTCTTAATACCTAACATCATAGATATATCTTCGTAATATCGCACGTCACAATAATAAGTTTGCTTAATTTTACCTGACACAGCGGGGATCGTTTTCAAATAACTTGTAATATTTGGTTTCTTGTTGCTATTAGCTCGTTGACAGTTTATTTCCAATGCTCCGTCTCTTTTTAAAAGAGCGAGACGCGTCAGCCAATCACAGGCAAGTTGCATCAAAAAATTAGAAACCGCTCTAAATAGAGAAGTTTGTTCAAATACTGACCTTGACATCACGTTAGTCAGTTTGTCAATCTAGAAATCGACAATTTGAAAGAAAATTTGACCGTCTGACACTGGCTTTATGATTGCACGGGTTTGATGGTTTTTATATTACTTGTGGTGCTGGAACAGTGAATATGTATATAAATATTTACCCAACTTGAAATAGTTTAATATTGTACTTACTTTCTGCTTATGATATATTCATTTAAAAAGCTCAAATATGGTAAATAAGGCCACGAACTCTTAATTGAAGAATATCCTGAAGGCACTAATTTTTATTTTCTTTTACATATCAGTCCCTTAAACCTTCCAGCGAAATTCACCTGATAACATCGTTTATAGATTTCATATTGTGTAATTTAGTTCAATAATATTGAAATACCAGCGTAAGTAAATAAACTTACCATTTATCCCCAAGGAAGCATTTATGGTTTGCCACACATTTTTCTTCTTTATGGCGTCTTTGAAGTCTTTTCGACGTTTGTCGTACAATGTGGCACATTTTTCCACCAAACCAATTAATGAAAGATCTATATTGTCTGGATCCATATTTATCTGAAATATGGTATTAAATAATTAATATAATACATTTATACTAATACTTACATAATTATGGCATAAAAATTATTGCACAACTCTTAGTAAACGTCAAACAGATGTCGAAACCAAGACGGATATATTTATATTCTATCTCACACATCAAGCCATGCTATGTTCTGATTGGTTGGATGCAATGCCGCAACGCAGAAAGATGAATAAAGCCTAGTTTATAATCAGAAAACGCAACGCCGCAACGCGGTGAGGTAAACGCAATGCCGCAATGTAAGCACGCAAGAAAACTCCAACCGTTTATAATAAGAACGCAAGCCATTGCTCCCAACCAATCAGAGTAGGTATACGGTTTGACAGATGGCATTGGTATATCTGGCAAAACATTAATGTGACATTTACAATGAACGACGAAATTTTAGCTTCGATATGTTTAATATTATTGATAAAAAAGAAGGAAGAAGTTGCTAAAAAGAGGAAAAAGAGACGGTGGTCTGTACGACCGATAAATTTGAAACGAAATACTATTGGGCAGTTTGTGTTATTCAAACAAATGAAATTGATTGATTCCGATCAATTTTTTGTATATACACGAATGTCTGTGGAACATTTTGACTGCATATTAAACTTATTAAAACCGCACCTTACGAAACATAGTAATCGGGAATCTCTCACTCCCGAGTTACGATTAGCGTTGACTTTACAGTAAGTACAAATATGTTATGATTGTGATCAAATGTTGTAATAAGTAACAATGCATTTTTCAGTTATTTATCGCAAGGTGTATCAATGCAATCAGCTGCTTGGGCATACTGTGTCGGTAAAACTACAGTGCACTGCATTATAAAAGAAACTTGTAAAGTTTTATGGGAAGTATTATCTCCGATATATGCGAAATCTCCTGAAAATGAAGAAGATTGGTTAAATATTGCCAGAGGATTTGAAACACAATGGAACTTCCCGCACTGTATTGGTGCATTAGATGGCAAACATATACACATACAAGCTCCAAAAAAGTCTGGAAGTCAGTACTTCAATTATAAAAAATCATTCAGCATTGTGTTAATGGCAGCTTGTGATGCAAATTATTGCTTTACGATGTTGGATATTGGCGCTTATGGTTCAGCTAGCGATGGAGGAGTTTTTAAACAATCCATTTTTGGAAGCGCTCTGAATAGTAATGAAATGAATGTTCCGCAATCATCGCTCTTGCCTGGTACAAATTTACTTATTCCATATTGTTTAGTAGCTGATGAAGCATTTCCTTTAAAAGACTATATATTACGACCATATCCCGGTGCTAATTTAACGTATGAAAAAAAAGTTTTTAATTACCGACTATCCAGAGCAAGAAGAACAATAGAAAATGCATTCGGAATATTATCATCAAGGTGGCGTATTTTAAGAAATAATATTATTGCAGATGTAAATACTGTGGAAGAAATTGTTAAAGCCACTGTGTGTCTTCATAATTTTTTACGTAATGCTGAATCATCGCTTTCATCTACAAACAGAAAATATTGTCCACTTGGTTACGATGACAGTGACGATAACCGCACTGGCTTATGGCGGCAAGATGATACAGAACTGCAGTCAGTCGGTCGATTATCTGCTAATAATGCGAAACGTGACATGTATGATTTACGAAATAAAATGGCTGCATATTTTACTTCTCCAGCTGGTGAATTGCCCTGGCAAAATGAGTATGTAAACAGAGGAACTAATTTGGAAGTGCAATGAATGATTTTATTATATTAACCAACAAACAATTCTTATTTATAAATTTAGATACAAAAAACTAACATTCTGCCATAAAACATGTATTATGTAATAAAATAATATGTATATGTTTATATAGTGTATAAGTAACAAAAAATTTCTTAATTAAACATATATTTGTACTTAAAAAACAAAAAACTTATATTATTGTGAAAATAAAAAAAAATTGCATTCTGCCATAAAAACATGTATATAGAGTATATAAATATATGTAAGTAACAAAAAATTTTCTACATTATATAATATACATAAAAAACAAAAACTTATGGTATTTTCAAAATAACTAACTAATCCATATTTTCAACTTCCTCAATAACTTCTAATATTTTTTTCTTTAAAATAAATTTCTTTCTTTTGGGACATTCTTTTAACATGTTAGCCACGTATGTTCCAAATGAGCTATCTGCGTCATCAACTTGTCGGTGCTTAAAATAATTTGTGACCTCCATTAAAGCATCGTCTAAATCAGGTTTTGTTTTATTAACTCCTCTATATCTTGGTTTGTCTGCAGAGATTCTAGTACAAACCGGTGTTTCTGATCCCTGAACTACTGTTACTGTATCACTAACTGTTGCATGAGAAACATAGTTAGTTTCCAAGTCGACAGGTACTACTATAGTACTACAACTATCTTCTGCTGCTGTAGCAGGATCAGACACACACTGGTATTCTTCATTGGACGTAGATGGAGCCGGAGACTGAATTTGTTCGCAGAGCTCCTCCTGCTCATTCACAGCAATAATCTCTAATTTTTGTTTGTGATTTGAAATGGTTCTGGAATTAAGAAAATATAGTAAGAATGAATTTATAATAATTAATTAGTTTAATATTGCACTTACCTCCTGCCCTTTATATGATTCTCTAAAAAGCTCATATATTCTAAATACGGCCATGGATTTTTTGACGGAGCCGAACCAGAAGGCAAAGATTTTTCCTGTCGCCTTTCTTTAACGTATCGGTCTCGCAATACTTTCCAGCGACGTTCGACTGCTAACATCGTTTATACATTTCACTCATATTGTTACATTAAATAACATATAATTAATTTAATTTTGGACGATTTCTTCATTAATCACATATACAGTCATAACCTTACCTTCCATTCCTAATATGCCATTTATCTTTTGCCATACATTTTGTTTTTTGCCAACATCTTTGAAATCCATTCTGCCTCTATCATATAATAACGGATATTTCTCCACCAAGGCAATTATATTTAGATCAATATTGTTCATGGTCTTCTAATAAAAATGTGATTAGTTAATATACAATATATAAAAGATTCTTTCACATATATAAGAAAAACGTGTGTACATAATAAAAACATTTATACTTACGTAATTATTTTGTAGTAATAACTTTTTCACCAATATATAATGCAATATTATAATATAATGCTCTGATAATGTAAACGTCAAATACATGAACAAAGACGGCCATATATATGCTCTATCTCACACATCAAGCTACGCTCTCCCCTGATTGGTCAGATGCAAATGCCGCAACGCAGAAAGATGAATATAACCATCTTTTGCGTTCCGTCACTTGCGGCGTGGCGTTGCATCTGGCTGTTTAGAACGCGCTATAGCAAAACTTCACATTCATCTCTATTGCGTTGCGGCACCGCGTTACAGCGCCGCGTTGCGGCATTGCGTTTTCCTCATTATAAACCAGGCTTAAAACCATCTTTTGCGTTCCGTCCCTTGCGGCATAGCGTTGCATCTGTTGCGTTGCGGTACCGCGTTACGGCGTTGCGTTTTCTTCATTATAAACCAGGTTTTAAAGTATGTAACTCCAACGACACGTTAAATTATAACGTTATCCCCTGCACTATTCATCAGCTCCAAGCTAGCAATATCATTGGCGCATTGCTTTCGACCCCTTCCATAAAGATATAAACTAGGGCTTCTCAAACTTGTTCCACACATACTTCCAAATTACAGGGAACCCCCCCCCCCCCCCCCCGGCACGCATTATTCAACAGCGCCAATTGGCGTCTAACGTATTTCTTGGCGCCAAATTACGGTGAATTTTCCCGCATCAGCGCCAATCTGGCGACTTCATTGGCGCCTAGTTTACGATCCCTTCTATAATGATACATAACTAACGAATTTCTTAGTGCCCAATTAGCGTGTATCTCTTGTCAATAAACAGGGCTGGGTCTAGATCTTTTGATTAATTGTATTCCACTTCTGTAAAGAATGTAGAGGATAACATATTTTCCGACGAATATCCTGTCAAAGCATCTCCACCCCTTTCATAGGATGTAGATAGTCAACTATTCCATGAACAGTACATTATTATTATCATGAAAGACGCAATGCTCCGTAATTACGAACTATTCGGTGCATGCAACATGGTTCGCTTTTCAACCATGTATTACAGTGCCAACGAATAATTAATTAATTGTTTCAACTATTTACATTTATTTTTGAATAATATTGTAGATCAATATCAATAGGCTGTGCTCAAGTGGGGCTGTGTGTAAGCGGCCAAGGGATTAGGCAGCTAAGCCGCAGAATGTCCCGAAAGAAGGACATAATTGGGAAAAACGTAATTATATATATCGGGACGAACGATGTCAAAAGAGTAAGATACTTGATACATCAGTATTTGAATGATAGTTAACTATAATTTATAAATTACTAATATTCCGTTCCAGATGCTACATGTTAAACAATTTAAAATTGCATTGCGGGAGTTGCTGGCCACGCTTGGCAACAGGAATATTGTCTGGCTGACAATGCCGCCAATGCCAGCATTATCTGCAAACAACACCGTATATTCAATTTAATGAAGCCGTAAAGAAGTTAGCAGGTAAGATCGACCAAAATATTTATAATAAATACATATATAACTGTACGTAATTAAAATTTTCAGAAAAAAAAAACACCAGTACAAGTTTTAGATCTGCACAAATTATTTGTCTGCAGATGGGCATATAAGGGAGGAGTTTTTTGAAAAGTACGTACGAAATACACTACGTTAATACAATATATACTAAAATTAGGTTTACAGGTTTTACACACAACCCTTGGCGCGTCGGCATCTTCCGCCACGACGCGACGGAATTCATTTCAATTCAGAGGGATTCAATCTAATTAAAAGATTTCTAGTCGAAAATCTTTGCCCAGGTAAGTTTTTGTTTTATACGAAACTTCTATATTATATTTCATACATTGTTTCAGCTGTTCCCGAATGAAAAGCAAGTGCTACAATCGGCCCTTTTAAGGGCCAACAAATAATTTAAAAAGAATTTACTAGTATATTGTGCTTATTTGTATTTGCATGTATTTTTAATATTAATTATATTTAAACTGAAATAAAATTGTAATTATGGATACGTCAATAAAATAATTGGCTCCCGTTTAAATTAATAGTGCGGAGTGAGAGGAATATATGTGAGGATGTTGCAAAAAAAATTGGCAATGTAAAAAGGACTGGTTTCAAAGTTATCGGGGTACATACTATATGCCGTTATGGACTACGGCAATGAAATAATTTCTTCTCTTTCCCCTTCAACCCTGATTCGAAAATTAATAGCGGTAAGAGCAATGTAAGTATGTGTATAAAAATTTCGCAATGTAAAAAGGACTGGTATCTATATTATTATTGTTATTGCTCGTAAGGATCGTTTTAACCTTTGTATTTGGCGCCTTATTGGATTAGTTTTCAATTATTGTTAAATTGCATTTTGTTAGATGTTTTATTTTGTGATAATCTTTAATACGTCTTTACAATATTTTACAATCAATATTTTATATATTATACATTACTTTTGCTGGTAATACGTAAATATGTATCATTCCAGTATCCCATAGGTCGTGGTTACATCTACAGCATGATCTGTTCACAGGTTATCGGTTGCCAGAAATCGGCTGTCAACTTCACCAATATGAATGCTACATGTCTCACCGTCGTTGACAGTCTAAATAATCTAACTCCAATATTTTGACATTTAATAGTTTTTTCTTTTTAATTTATTCATTTGTTTCGGATAATTGCTGATAATCATGACCAGTTAGGTAGTAGATGCTTAGTACAAATAACAGATTTTACTAACCTTTTAATGGAAAATATCTATGCACAAAACAAAACACACACACAACAGAGGACTACTAGTAATTTGTAGTAATTTACAGTAATTTAGCATTAGGTATCAGTGTTGCCAGATGAAATTTTACTGCAGTGCCGGTCAGTGTTGCCAATAGTATAATATGTATTCCCGCCAAAACGGAGATTTTAAACCGTTAAACACTAAAAATGAATCAAACACATTAATTATCATTAAAAGTTTTATAAAAAAAACATGTATTAATTTTTTTAAATACAAAATACAGTGCACGCCGCTTATTGGAATCACGGATATTGTTATCACTTTCACGAAGAAAGGGCCGGAAGTATACAACTACATTAAAAAAATTTCGTTTATAGTAATCAAAATATCGGTTAATATTATCAATTTTTTCTTGAGATTGTTTTCGTTCTGAGCAATTTTGAGAACAACAGTACAATAAAGAAGTTTTTACAAAGAACTTTATAGAAATGTTATTGTCTAGTTCTAGTTTATTGAATTATGCCGGGCTGATTGTCAGTAAACACAGATAAATTCGGACAATACGTTTGTATAGTCTTAACTCAACTAAGTTTAGTGACAAGGTATCCAGCAAAGGTCATCTGATTTTCAGAAGCATTATGCGTATGAAATTTTTATTAATAATTTGCTCCGCGACCATCAGAGACAAAGAAAGCTGAATAATTTTTTAAAATTTGAATTGCTCTTTGCTAATAAACACATATACATATTATAAATATACACAATAATTACATATATGTATGTTCTACATACATATCCACACATTTTCAAATTTAAATGCAAAATGATTTGTTTATTTTTAATTTTTTAGTTAATTTCATACTTTATTTACTGTTACCTATGTATTTTAAATTAATTAATAATATTTTGTGTTTATGTTTTTTTCGGATATTGTTATCAATCGGTTATTGTTATCAAAAACCTCGAGTCCCGATGTGATCACATTAAGCGGCGTGCACTGTACATCATTTTTGAACCGAAATGAACCGTTATTTTTTTTTCGTTCTAACCGAAATTAACCTTTATTAAAATCCGTCCCGGTCTCGGTTTCGATTTTTAAATTGGGTATATTTACGTTACGGTTACAGTTACGGTTCTGTTAAAAATTCCGGTTAATTTTGGTTTACGGTTCGGTTCCGATTCGACTTGTATACATAAAATTTACATTTTAAGAAATATTTTTTTATATCATATTTGTGTTCTGTCTGTCGCATATTCTCCGATATTTTTTCGCGATTTTTGTTCACTAATGTTTGCAGTGCTTATCTAAAAATATAAGACGAAGAAGTATTAATTAATTTAATAGAAGGGTATTCTATACTATACGATAAAACTAGAAATGACTATAAAGATACAAATAAAAAAGAAAATGTCTGAATCGGAATCGTCCAACATTTAGGATAGCCTGGTAAGTTATTTAAATTCAGTACATTATTCATAGTATTCATAAAATTTGTGTTATACTTCAAGTTACAAACAGTATTGGAAAAGTATAAGAGAAAAATATTTATGAGAGAAATGGACAATGGTCGGTAGTCTGTGGTGTACCGTCAAGTTCCACTGCCATGGAAACGAAGTCGCTGTCATTCTTGGGGAAGCATGTTAAAAGAAGAAGGTAAGTAAATAATCATTTATAATAATATAGATCCATATTTAACTTTGCATTTTTATTATTTCTAGAACATTGTCCAATCTAATAATTTCAACGCCGGAATCTAGTGCAGAGACCAGCACTCATTTTGTATACAGTGAGCCTAAAGTCTTTTTTGACTTTTGTATGAAATTCAACTATAAATATTTTGTATAAGCTTAAAGAAAAGGTAGTATCCGTTAACAACACAAATTCAGTGAAATATGGTGGTGTGACACGGGCATGGGGCACGTACTCAACACATGAAAACTCATGACTTGAAAATTCAAATACGTAAAAATGCAACGCAGGGACGCACAAAACATGAATATTCAAATCTGGACAAAAAAAATTTTAACTTTTCATATGAATTTAATTTATTTGCTACTTCAATTAGCACCTGTTCTGAGCAGGTACTCGTTCTTGTCGTAACCTGCATTCGGAAGGAAAATATGTACATAATAACACGAAGTTTATTCATTAATATCTTGAACAAGAAAAGAAGTAAATCCAAATAACATTTATTTCTTCTCACAATGTTTGAAGTACAAGCTTCTGGAAATTATTGTACAAGAAAATGTTAAAAAAATTGGTAACTAGGCAGCTAAAATGAATTGGTGTAAAACATACTTGATCATGCACATACAACTTATTGAAAAGCCATAATATGCATACAACCATGACAATAATAAATAGTGCCTATATTTTTATCTATTCCATGAGTTTTAGCGTTTCAATTGCTTTCACTATTCGTTCCAGTTCTGTGACAGTTTGTTCCAATTTCTGGTCATTCGTTTCTCGAACTATTTCCGGTACCTTGACGCTATAATCATCCGCAGCCATGGCTTGTTCCAACTTTGTTTTCGTTTCATTCAATTGTTCCTGTTTTTTGAGTATTTTTTCCAATTCCTTCGACGGATCAATGAAACCTTTGAGTAATAAATGCACTTCGCATTTATCGGAAACAGTCAAAATAGCACAACCAACCGGTGGAGTGACGTTAAACTCTATCTTTGAACAGTACGCAAGGGTACAGAGGGCAGATTTGTATTTAACAAGCGTTTCATCTTTAGCGTACAGATAAGCTGAAATACAAATATGACAGATTATTATAACCTCCAATACCAGACAATTTATGGTCGTACCTTCAGTTTTAATCTTGTTAAGCAGATTGTAATCTGATCGAGCGGAACGGATAGCTTTAGCTATTTTCTGTACAAATGCAACTTCTTGATCAACAGTTTCATCTCTCCACGCACAACTGTCTGGTTCCGGGTACGGGGCAACACAGATGCTAGGACTGGTATCAGACTGCGGTAACCGCTGGTACAACTCTTCGGTTATAAATGGCATGAAAGGTGACAGACATTTTAGTCCGACATCCAGACATCTGAAGAGAGTAATTTGCGCGGTGGAAATGGCAGCGGTATCGTTGGATTGGAATACGGGTTTCAAGTATTCCTGATGGGATCCAAATCATTATTATACACAAATATATCATCTTAGAAAATGTATTGCAATTTTTTTTAGTAATTAATTTTTGTAAAACTTACCAAATAGACGTCGCACAGATCGTAAAGCCAGAAATTGTAACATGCCGCTGTGACTAACGGGAAATCATAATTCTCAAAGCCTTTATTACTCTCTTCCACCATCACGGCCAGTCGATTCAGAATCCACAAATCCATTGGACTTTCATTTCCAACGAACGAGCCATCGGTCAACGTCATCTTGAAGCCGTTGGCCAGGTATGTTAGCGCGAACTTGGTAGCGTTCCACAATTTGTTACAGAAATGTCGGTAGCCTTGCACACGCAGGATATCCAGGTTTAAGTCTCGACCTTGACACATGGCACACAACGCAAATCGTAACGCATCCGTGCCACACTCGGGGATACCCTTGGGATAATCCTGACGTTGACCTTCCTTGGCTTTGTCGATTTCCTTCGGGTCCAAGTTGCTGTCGTACAGCTGTAAATGCAGATCTTCCAGCGTAATACCATTGATAACGTCCATTGGATCGATTACGTTGCCGAGAGATTTGCTCATCTTTCTGCCGTGAGCATCACGGATGATTGGATGTAAGAATACTTCCCTATAAATGCATTAATACTTAAGTGTTTCACCAATGCATTACCGGTATTTATTCACAAAAACACACAACAATGTGATTGCTTACTTGAATGGAAGTTTTCCCAACAATGTCTGCCCAAAGAATACCATCCTAGCGACCCAGAAGAACAAAATATCGTGTCCCGTTTCCAGCAACGTTCCCGGATAGAACACCTGCAGATCTTCCGTCTCCTCGGGCCAACCGAACATAGAGAACGGAAACAGGCCCGATGAGAACCACGTGTCCAACACATCTTCGTCTTGTTTTAGAACGAGCTTCGAAGCGGGCACGTTAAATTTCTTCGATGCCTTCTCCAACGCATCGTCTTGTGTTCGTCCAGTGACCCAATATTCATTATCAGTTTCCTACGAATAATATAACAGATGTTTACTAAAAGCACAGATAAAAGCATGAAAGATTTTTTTTGAAACTTACCTTCTGAATATATTCACAGAAAGCAACAAACACAAGATATCGCTTAATATTAATAAAAACGGTTTAAAAATGCGACAAAACTTACATTTCCAGTTGGTAGCGAATTATCCGTGCACGACACAAAATAGGCAGGTATCCTGTGGCCCCACCAGAGTTGTCGTGACACACACCAATCCCGGATACCCTCCATCCAATGGAACCAGGTTTTGTTGTGTTGTTCGGGAATTATCTTCAGTTCACCGTTATTCACAGCGTCCGTTGCTCGTTTGGCCATATCGTCACACTTCACGTACCATTGCGGTTTAATCAGCGGTTCTACAACATCCTTAGATCGGCTACAGATTGGCACAACCATTGGATGGTTCTGCGTTTCAACGTACAGTCCTTTTGCTTTCAAAGCAGCGAGAATTTCTTTTCGACAGTGAAAACGTTTCATTCCCTAGAAGATTTGTGATGATTTAATTTGATTACATTACAAGTTCCGTGCACTGAACTCACTGTGAATTTCCCATAATCTCCAATAACATAACCATTGTCATCAAAGATTGTGATGAAGGGCAAGTCATGACGTTTTCCAACTTCATAATCGTTAGGATCATGTGCAGGTGTTATCTTCACAGCACCCGTGCCGAATTCTCGCTCCACGAAGTCATCGCACACGATCGGGATCTTTCGGTCACAGAACGGATGTACAACGAACTTGCCGTGCAAATGTTTGAAGCGATCATCGTCAGGATGAACAGCTACCGCTGTATCACCAAGCATCGTTTCCACTCGCGTTGTAGCCACAATAAGTCGCTCGTCGGAGTCTTGAACTTGGTAGGCGAACAGCACAAGCACACCAAACTCTACTTTCTCATCATAACCGGGAATCGACAAGAATGTACGACCGGGCAACTCGATTTTGTCCACTTCAATATCGGAGATGGCAGATTTCAAAGTACATGACCAGTTCACCAGACGATTGTTACGGTAGATGTAACCCATTTCGTGTAAACGTACAAACGCTTCAGTGACAGCACGGTACAATTTCGGATCCATTGTAAAAACGGCACGATCCCAATCGAAAGAAGATCCGAGTTTACGCATTTGCATATAGATTCTGTCACCTTTCCTACAAGTAAAAAGTAAATTGTAATATGTATATTAATCGATTGTATTTATTTTCAAGATTTAACTTACTCATTCTTCCAGTTCCATACTTTATCCATGAAAGCTTCTCTTCCAATATCATGTCTAGTTTTACCTTCTTCGCGCCACATTTTCTTCTCAACTACGACCTGCGTAGCGATACCGGCATGATCACAACCTGGATTCCATAAGGCAGTTCTTCCTTTCATACGGTGCCTGAAAACAGAATGTATTTAATAGTATTTTTAAATAATGGCACTATGAATTATTCGCATACCATCTCGTAATCGCATCTTCTATAGCATTTGTCAACGCGTGACCTAAATGAAGAGATCCAGTCACATTTGGAGGCGGAATTACCATCATGAAAGTGCCTTTCGGATTCGGTTCCGACACAGATTTCCTCTAAAAACAAATGACATAATTCACTGATTGTTTAAATATCAATGCTGTTTCAACTTACGCCATATTCAGGCTTAAAAAATCCTTGTTTCTCCCACCAACTGTACCAGGCCGCTTCAACATACTTGGGACTGTACGCATCGGGCATAGCACATGTTATGTCCTTCTTGTCACCCGGTTTCGTGTCACTGGTATAAACAGCACTCTCTTTTGGTTCTTTTTCCTTTTTCTTCTCTTTTTTCTGTCACATTATCGAACATAAAAATCGAAATGTCAAACACATATGGCAAATGTCATACCTCGGCATTCTCCTTCTTCGGTTGAGCAGTTTGTTTTTCTAATTTTTGTTTTAACTTGTCTAATTTGGCCTGTTTCTTGGCTTCCTTTTCTAGTTGTTTAGCGGTTTTCTGGGGCGGTGCATCACCCCCATTTTCCACAACTTGCGATTCTGTTGCATCAGCCATAGTTGTCGACATGTGAAAGACAGACAGCAGACGAATTGTTGGTTACGTTCACGTTTTATACGATGACGGATAGAAAGGTCATCACACCTACAAGAAGTTCTAATTTTTTATGTCAGCGATTGTAAACAAGTTTATGATTTTATTTATATATAAATGAAATACATGACGATATTTCTATTGCTGCTAAAAATATGATTAAATTAATTAATTAATATGTACTATAATAATTATAAATTCTTTAAAACATGAAATAAAAGTATGTCATTGGTGAAAAAGTTTGAGATTCATATTATAAATGTCAAAATTAATTCAACAATATAGATTTAGAGGGCGCCACTGAAAATTTCGCATGATTTTAAATATCAGAAAAAGCAATATTTAAAATTGTTTGTATAGTATATATTGTACTTAGAAAACATTTTATTCACACATTATGTTTGGACAAAATGAAAATCAGACAGTAATAATCTATTTCATAAAAAGCTTCGTTTACACTGTACAAATTTACAATGCGGCTCCCATTATGAAACAAAACAAATGATATAACTACAGTCTTGTAAATAATTTATTTCGATGAATTTCACTAACTACGTTTAAGACACTTGTAGTTCAATGAAAATGTACAATTGTTAGTATTGTTTTAAAATGGATAATAAATACTATAAGCGTTTCTCGCATATGGAAACGAAATACAAATACTTTATATATTTTTACCATAAAAATAAGATTGTCTAGTATTGGTAAAAATAACAATATGTGACAAGTGACTAAAAAAACGAACATATCACACTATCGAACACGTGCATCATACGTCATGTACTTTGTTTTTTGTTTTCACTTGACTCTGTACCGACGGCATGTTCAGTTCGGCAGCTGCCTGTTGTATTTTGCAGTTCTGTAAAAAGACACTGAGCGCGTGATAGTAGCCCTGTAATGTCCAGGTCTCGTTGTGCGTGCCGGCTGCTAGTTGTAATAATTGTTTACGTTCACTGCCGCATCGAGCGTGCAGTTCGGTCATCATTCGCGGCGGTACCAGTGTATCGGATAATCCCGAAATAAATAAAGTCGGCTTTCGGATTGAAGATATTTTGTACACCGATAGAAACTGAAATAATAATAAATACATGACTGTGAAATCGAATACCAAACAGCCAAATTCACTTACCTTGTTCTTGTAAAATATTAAAGGCAAATACTGTAACATTCTCCAACTAAGTAAGACTTTCGCCATTTCTGGAATGCTCGTAAATGTGTTTTCTACAATTAAGCACCAGATTTTGTTCGAATATTCGGGTCTACAAGCAAGATCAATGGCTACTGCACCTCCTGGTAATAATTTCAGAGCAATTAGGATGACATTAATGAATATAAGTTCTATTTGTATTTGCATACCCAATGAACGTCCAAAGATGATTATTTCTGAATGGTTTATATCACTTCTTGAGCTCAGATAGTCGAGGCATGTACACGCATCAACATAGAGACCATCTTCGGTGGGATTCCCTTCAGAGAGGCCGTATCCTCGATACTCGAGCATCAGTATGTTACAACACAGGTTATTATACAAACCGGCAACATTTTGTAAACGATGGCCCATGTTTCCAGCATTGCCATGTAGAAATACTATTGTAGGCGCCGTGGCCATCCGGTCAAGCGATTGTTTAATAAAGAACATGTGCAACATTGTCCCGTCAGCACTGCGGACATAGACATTTTCATATGGCAGCCCGTATATTGACGGAATAGGAACAAACACTCTGGAATGGCTTGGTAACTCTGGATGATACAATAATTTATCTTCAGCATTGTACAATATCCCTGTAATATATCAAATATGTACACACACACACTCATGTCAACCATATCAACTGATGGATGTTACCTGTCGCTGCGAATACAAGCAATAAAAATGCTAATAGTCCCCCGTACAAATAATAAAGTAGAAAACAAATCACAAATGTAATGCCTGAAAATGCCCACAGATGCATTGCGACCTCGAGAAATCTCAAAAGAATCCGCGTTGATCTTTTATAACCTCCCATTACTTGTGCATTTTCACTGTGCACGTTTCAATAAATACTTCAAAATATAAATAATAATAAGAATATCACAGAATTCATATTTATAATTTCCATGCACATAAATATTCTTGTGTGTTATTTATGGGCCGTCTAATCAACATTTGTTGATTAACAAGAAAATTGACGTAAAACAGCTGTTGTTAGTCAAAAAAAGAAACTGAAAACAATAGATGCGTTTTTTATTTACTTTGTCTGGCATACTAGGACAAGATAATGAAATTTGACAATTATGCAAATTTTTAAATGTATTTAAAATATAAATTTAATATACTAACAAAAATTCAGTGTTAAATTAGTAGAAATTCGTGAAAAAGTAGGGTGTAAATATAAATACTTTGTAAATAAAATTTGCCCTAGATTCCGCGAAACGTGTCCATAAAGAAACGCAGTCGTCAGCTGTTTCTCTCGCGACTTATTCTTTTTATTGAAGGTGTACAATCGTGATTGGTAGCGAACTCCACCTACAAAAATGGAATTTTGATACACACAGAAACAATAAATATTTAGTTTAAATTATTAGTTCATCTATTGTTCAATTAATTTCCTCGCCGATCATAATCAATAACATAAAAATCACGAGTGCTACATTACTTAAGTAACCTCTACTTAATACTGCTCTGTAAACCAGTTTCATGTAAATACAATTTTGACAGATAACGTTTGACACGCAATATGTTTTTATCGTTTCCTGCGTGTCTGCGGTTTTCTTGACAATAATTTCTTTCGCTTCCATCATATCATTAATACGGTCCATAAAATGGTTTGGTTTAGATTTTGTTTAGTTAATAGTGTTCTAGTCATCGCTGTGTTGATTTTACGGTTGGAATCATGCAGTTGTACGGAAAGTCAACCAATGTCTGTGGAGGAACGACAAGAGTTGAAGTAAGTGTTGAACAATACACGTACACGTAGTTGTTTTTACAGATTGTATGTTTTGTGATTCTATCTACGTGTTAATATTTTAGGGAAGAAGCACGTGATATGTTCTATCATGCTTATCGAGCATATATGGAGAATGCTTATCCAGCGGATGAATTGATGCCACTCAGTTGTGCTGGACGGTATCGTGGTCTTGGACCAAGCAGAGGCGATATCGACGATGCTATGGGAAAGTGTGTACACAAAGCAACCCTGTATTTTATTCTCCAAGTATCGTTACTATAATTGTCCAATTTGTTCCCAGTTTTTCGTTAACACTTGTTGACACACTGGACACGCTAGTTGTTCTCGGCGATTTTGAGGAATTCGAACATGCAGTGAAACTTGTAATTCGTGATGTGTCATTCGACAACGACATTGTAGTCTCCGTTTTTGAGACGAACATACGAATGCTTGGGTGAATATTATTCCAACCGATTCAATATTTGAATTCATGATGTTGCACATTTTATTGAACTAATTATATCGCAGTTGTTTCAGTCATTGTGGTGTATAAGTTTGCTGCCGTAAGGTTTGAAATGCGTTATTGTTTGTTAAATTAAATGCGCCTTATGAATTCTCCAGTTTTGTTTCACAGTGTAATTTGGTGTTTTTGTAGTGGGCTGTTGTCGGCACATATTTTAGCAGAATATTTGCAACAGCGCGCTGGCATTATGCCGTGGTACAAAGGAGAACTACTGAATATGGCTAAAGATTTAGGATATCGACTATTGCCTGCATTTAATACTACAACTGGTATACCTTATGCACGGGTAAGTTAAATATATGTAATATATATATATATACTTTAGTAAACGCATCATTTAGTTGTTATTACTTACGTAAAGAAAGTCAACTTTTTTGTCGAAAACACGTTATAAAATTGTGCCAAGGCCATTACAGTTATAACGAAATTTCATATTGAACAATTTAATATCAAACTTTATTTTTATCTAAATGACCATATTGCAAGGTCAAACCGCAAGTAAACAATAATTAATTACATTCGATAAATTTCAGTTACTGTGAAATTTGTGTTTAGATCAATTTGAAGCACGGTATCAAGAATGATAAGCTGGAGTCGTTTCGGGAAACGTGCACGGCATGCGCTGGAACGATTATTCTGGAAATGGCAGCACTGTCACGGCTTACGGGTGAACCTGTGTTCGAGGAGAAGGCACAGCGTGCTATGGACGAATTGTGGAAAATGCGACATCGAAGTTCTGATTTGATGGGTACAGTGTTGAATGTCCATTCGGGTGATTGGATACGACGGGATTCGGGTGTTGGCGCTGGGATAGATTCGTACTACGAGTACTGCTTGAAAGCGTACATTCTGTTGGGCGATGACAAGTATTTGACACGATTCAATCGGCATTATTCAGCTGTGATGAAGTATATCAGTCAAGGACCAATGTTGTTAGATGTACACATGCACCGGCCGCATACGAACTCGCGGAATTACATGGATGCTCTGTTGGCATTTTGGCCGGGATTGCAAGTTCTTAAAGGTATAAATGCATATGAAACTTCGTAATTCGTGTGTAATAATTATTTATCAATCCGTAGGAGACATCAAACCTGCCGTGGAAACACATGAAATGTTGTATCAAGTAATGCAACGACATAATTTCATTCCAGAAGCATTCACAACTGACTTCCAAGTACACTGGGGACAACACCCACTTCGGCCCGAATTCCTCGAATCCACATATTTCTTATACACCGCTACCAATGATCCGTATTACTTACAAGTTGGTAAGAATGTACTGAAGAGCTTGCAGAAATACGCCCGAGTATCGTGCGGTTACGCCGCAGTAAATGACGTACGCACCGGCAAACACGAAGATCGAATGGACTCGTTCGTACTGGCAGAAACTCTCAAGTATCTCTTCTTACTGTTCGCCGACCCCGAAGAACTTGTCCTGGATTTGGACGAGTTCATTTTCACCACTGAAGCCCACTTGCTGCCACTCAGTTTGGCTACACATTCCAATAGTTCGAAAAATTCACTGGACAACGAAGATTTGGACGATTCCGAGTTTTCGCGATCGTGTCCGAACAGTTTACATCTGTTCGCCGAATCGGTACGCAAACCGTTGAAGAACATGGTGGACGGTGTGTGTCCACGGCGCCTGGCAAAGCGACGACTTACAGCTGCCGAGTTCCAAGTGTCCAATGTGAATCATATGAAGATTATCAAAGATATGGGAATTAATATCATTGCACTGAACGATGGACGGATTCAGTTGTTGCATACGTTTTCTAGTGTAAGCGAATTAGTTGAGAAAATACGTGAAATGGAGGAATCTTAAATTATAATAATCGTAGATAAGATTTTGCTGTGATTTATATTCATATTAAATGGGTTATTTTATTATTTCTTTATTTTATTTATTTTTGCATGTGATTAGTTTGTTTCTTTTTTTATTATAGCGCTATCAAAACAGCTGCACTAATATACTAATCATATGCTTCTCATATCCATGCTTTTAACTTATTTGACAGGCTCGTTCACCGGCCGATGCCGAGGAAGGTTTGCTCTTCATGCAAGAGATGGTTGAACTGTCCAAGGTGCAGTCCCAACAACCGGATGCCCTGCCGCAGGCAGTATCCTTCATCATGCGCGATTCCAGCGGCATTGAGCGCAAGATGGTTGTGCGCGCCGGTCCCAGCCACTTCGGCCCGGAACTCCAGGGCGATCAGCGTGTCAGTGGCCCGGTAGTGTTTGCGTTACCGTTCCGTGTGTGCAGTGAATTGTTGAATAGTGATCGGGTGAAGGGACGCATTGTGATTATGGAACGCGGCGATTGTATGTTTGTGGAGAAGGCACGGAAAATACAAAAAGCGGGCGCCATAGCTGGCATTGTCATTGATAATACACCCGGCTCGTCGTCGAGTACATCGCCAATGTTCGCAATGTCCGGAGACGGTAACGATGATATTAAAATCCCCGTGGTATTTCTGTTTGCCCAGGACGCAAACAAACTAGTGCTTGCACTCATCTACAACCCGAAACTTGAGGTGACCATCGGAGAATACAAGCTGGACAAGGTTAGTGTCCAGACTAACAGTGAAGAATCAATGTTTCAAAAGTTAAAAGTGTCCGTCCAAGATTTCCTAACCAAACACACTGGTCATACGTTTACGAAAACCGTTACAGTGAAAGATTTAACCGCTACAATCAGTCAAGATCAAATTGAAATCACACAAACACCATCCGACGATAATATCGTAACGGAAACGTTGTACACTCAGTGGAAAATCATACGGATAGGATTGTTTACTTTGATGGGAAATAATAACAAGGAATTTGTAATACCGACATCGGTGTTACGAATCTATTATCGTACCTTAAGTGGTGCGGATGGAGATGACATTGTGGAGGATAACCTGGTAGCACAAACAAAATGGTTACTCACTGAACTGTCCATCGAGTTAAATAAAAACAAAATCACAACGGTATCGGAGAATTCCGATAAAGAAATTATAGATCTCGTACCGAACAAGGAAGTACTTCTGGAGTTGTTGAACTTTAAGGGTACGTCCTCGAAAATACGGTTAGAGAAAATACATTCACTATTGGAGTCGATAAATGAACTAGAAAAGACAATTATTAAAGAATTAGAGAGACGCGGTAACGATGACTTAATCGTAGGTGAAGAAAGCAAGAACATTGTGATTACAGAGGTGAACGATGAAAAGAGGACAGATAAAAAAGTTGATGAAATCATAACGAAACGAAGTTTCACGTCGAAAGATGAATTGTGATTGATAACTGCTGTGCTGAACTGTTACAATAAACACATCACACATTTTTATACAAACAATTATCGATATTATTTTGTCGTCTTTTAAATTTTCTTTTTTAAGAAAATAGATTTAATTAAATGAAAATTAAGAGATTAATAATTTTAAAATTATGAAATACAAATTATCAAATGATATAATCATTTGACTATAATTGCTTGTGAAAATTGTAACATCAAGATGAAAATTATGTTCAATTATTTAAAAACATTAAAAAAAAAAACTGTCCAAAAGATTAATTTCCGATCATACAATTGGTTAATTGTGCACCACATCGTTTAGGGAAAGGATTTAGATATAAAACAAATGCATAAAATAAGAATGTAATTTGGTGCGTTCCATTGTACAAAGCGGTATATTTTTTTATAGATTTAAATAATGTTCGTGATTTAAATCATCATTATGTATAATTACACATATTTGAGTTGAAATAATTTTAGAAATATTTAGTGAAATATATATATTTGTTTGTACATAATATAATGGAACGTACAGTTGGTGCTGTGATTGTATAAAAATATTTTTGCAATATGCAGTACTGTAAATACATAGTTGCCAACTTTAGGGTACATATCTAATGTAACAATTGTTGTAATAAAAAACATTGTAAATATGTATAATTTATTTTACAGATACACTTACACAAGTAATGTACAAATAGCTTCTTATTTTTCTTCTTCTTTATAATCATGTTAGACAGAAAATAAAAACAACCGTTGATTATTCGATACGAAAACACAGTTTCAGCGAAAAACCGAACAGACAAACAAATTAGTTTCATCAACAAATAACAAATGACGACCAACCACAACGAATAATAATAATATAATATATAAAACTAATAGTAAAATAACAAGGTCCATATAATACTATATAATCATAACGCGTACAGGGTTTTATCATGCGAAAATTAGCCAACTAGAATCATAACACGTGATGTATAGAAAAAAAATAATAACAAAAACACAATTCCGTAAATTGTAATGCTAAAACTGTGTTTCCGCATAAAATAACCTAGTACATATGTAGAATATACTGCATTCGAATGTGAAAATGTATAAAATACTGCCCTGTGCGAAACATGATAAGACAGAATGTGTCGTCACAATTTTGTAATTAAAGAACAAAAATCAATCTTACATTAATAATTAGAGATGTGTGATTCAAAAATGATGTTTTGAATTTACAAAAAAAAAACCTAAAATCCGTTTTACAACCAAACGTGTCAGTCAATCAATGAGTTCACGTTATTGAATATAAATGTCATTATTCTTTAGTCTAAAAATTTCGCAATGTAAAACGGGTCTCCGCATCTAAATTCATTTATATTATTATTTTTGTAAAAAATTGTACCAACCTTGATTGTCAAAAATGACGTTTCGTGATAGTAAAAAAGAACCATTTTGTATGAAATTTCTCGTTGACTTATGTGTGTCGCTAACAACTTTCTTTATCTATATAATTTCTGATATATAGTGCACAAGATAACAAAACATTTTTTACAAGTTTTATTTGCATTGATCATTGCATTTTAAATTAGCTAAGGTCCATTATTCAAAATAATAAAAAAGAACCCGACTACACTTAAAATGTCGTACATTTTGCAGAAAAAAATAGTGTATCAGTCATTCGAGTATTCGAATTAAAACAATTTATGTGTACTGTAGGCCGAGTTCGCCCAGGCATACCAACATATACAATACAAATATTGTACTGTCATGTAATATATTTGATATAAATAAAATCTCATTCTTTTTCGATGAAATTTTGATATTTCCAGTGTCTAAAAGTCTCTAAAATGTGATTATTTACATTCCCCTTACAAGTATAAACTATCGAATTATATAAGAAGTTAATAAAACAAAAATAATAATTGGAAGTTTCATGATAATGTGCCTGCCATTTTGTTTTGTAGAACTTACAAAAAAAAATAATAGATTTAATTTGATCTAAATTTAGAAATGCAGCCAATCAGAATTAAGGGGAGGTACATGATGTCGTTGTTGATTGGCTAGTTTCTTTCGGTTGCGATCAATTGTATTTGTTTAAAATTAAATCCAAGGCAAATGTTTCTTGTTCTCGAGGGTGGGTGTTAATGTCTCCTACTTAACTACGACATAAACAACAACCAACAAAGAGAGAAAATTAAGGCGAGGGGTTTAGGAGGAGGAGGAGGAGAGAATAACCAAATACCAAACGATGAATATACCTCACTATACTCGAATATGTTTTTCTGTTTTCGTATTATTGTTATTTAACACTTCTAACCCTGCACAGGCGGAGATTTGTGTAATACGTTACTAATTTTTCTTACCGTTCATACGTTTATAATCGGTGAATAGTTCTCGCATATCGGCCAGAGATTTCTCTATTTGTTTAGCAAACTTTCGACAGTTCTGGAATAGAATAAAATGCACAATGGCAATTACTCAATAATACTTATAGTTTTTTAAAAGTTTCAAGCTAATCTCAATAATATTCTTCGTAATTTAATTGATATTATCCAATTAAATTAATAACTGTTATGTAATTCATAAGATATAAAGTGATCTGTCACGTACCGTTTGTCTCGAACTGCGTTTATTTGAAACATGGAAGAAGATCATATCTTCTCCGGCTATGATATACGAAACGCCGTAACCGTCGTCCGCAACCGGACCAAAGCCACCACCGGCTGATATGCAGTTCGGATGCTCCTTCAGATTCATCTTACTAGTCTGACCATGTGGCGTTTGCGATGTGGACAGTCTCCAGGGTTCACTGAGCACTTCCTTCAGGAACGGTGAATCCACCTCCAGGTACTTGGACACAACGTATAAACAGAACAAGTGACGATCAATACCTTTACCGGACATGGCATCTTGGTAACCTATCTAAGAGAAGAAAATACTTGATATAATCTCGCGACAAATGCAGCAAATGTCACACTGATTCTACCTGATGTTGTTTACATGCTTTGTCCAACAAAGTAATTCGCTCTTCTGTGCTACTATTCTTGTCTTCCATTGCTCTAACCCAAGCGGCCGATTCAATTGTACACGGTCGCACTGTTTCTGTTCGACCTTCTCTAAACAAGCGCGTCATGGAAGCTTCATATGTCAAACTGAACTTGCCCGCATCACGATAGTACGCCAACTGCAGGGCCATCTGTATGTACGCATCGGGACTTACTCGACATACTTTCATGAAACCTGCATCAATCAATCTGTGTTTTAGCAATGGCGTCGTTTTGAATATTCTATTTCACTCGTTTACCTTTGCCATATGCATCGTGCAAATAGATTCTCAAATCAACATCTTCTATAATACCTTTCACGACCGACACGGATTTCTCGATGGCGTTTTGACAGTTTTCATCAAAGTCCCACTGCAGACGGACTGGTTTAGGTGGGGTTAATTCAGGGGTACCAATTGTGTTACCTTTGTCATCGTATCTAGGTATTATAATATTAAATTAAATACCCCAAATAATATTACAAGTACAATATTAGTAATAGTTAATAATACACTAAGCAGGCAAAATTACTAAATAAAATATTTAATTATCTACAATGAAATAAAAAAAAAGTATTTGTAAAAAGCAAAGACTCCAAGCAAATAAAGACACTACATTTAAAAAAAAAACTACATAGAAAAGTCATTTAAGCAAAATAAAACAATAAAATGTCAGATTCATTTTGGCACTATTTTGATTTCATTAGTTCAGTTTAATACATATTTCTGTTAGCAATTGAATTCAACCGACAAACATAACGTAAAAAATCTTGACAAACATTATTTACGATCTGGTTAAAGTGCTCATATTACATCAATAATTATTCACAGCTTTCAATTATTTTTTTTTAATAAGATATATTAGTAATAATAATTAATCCAAACAAGTATTAATCAGAAGTGTAAAAGTTAAAAAACACAAAAACAAATAAATATCAATTACCGATTCATTATATCATCACCCACACAGTGTTCCCACATATGTCCCATGACTGGTGCATCTGCCCTAAACAGTGCCAAAACCAAAAGTTAAATTATAAGAACACTGCTATAGATTATTTTACACATAGAACATAGACAGAGAGAATGAGAGAGAGAAGCAGAGCAATAGAGAGAAAGATAAGATAGAGGAAGACCACGGCTGCAACGTGCTGTATAAATTAAAGGGATAAATAAAATACAGTGTTCTATTTTACCGATGGCCGCTCTCCTCCGTAACGATAATTATTTCCCAGATGTGCGACATTATAGCTGCGTCCGCCCTATAAATTCATTCAGTGTATCATTTCCAACAACAGTAACAGACAACGTGAAGAGTAATGTATGTAGTGTGGTGGTGCTTGCTACAGGTGGAATAAAAAACAATATAGGCTAGGCAAAATATTGGTAGTGTGCTTTAACACTTGTGGCGCGAAAAGTATGGTTATAATCTTATCAGGTCAACTAAATTGTCAAGAGGACAAGATGAAAAGAAGTAAGTGTAGATTTAGAGAAACTAGTTTATGATTAATATTATAAGAAACTTACCACGAATGTTCTGCATTGAAGCCAGTCTGAAATAAATCGTTATTTATTAATTTACATATATCACGTTATAATAACAACTCAACTTACTCGTCCATTTGTTCCAATGCACAAAGTGAATGACTTGTCAAACCACCGATCGTAACCTTTCCCATGGAGCAAAATCTTTCCATAATTGTCTAACTTCTCTGGATGTTCCTACAAATACCAACTCACAATTTCAGGGCTGCTAACAAAAAATACAAACAAATATTACCTTATCAAATTCATATGGTACATCGTCTAAACACACGACGAACGCAGCTTTTTCAACAGCATCTAATGACGCACGGTTGGTACCCTTGATAAAGTGTGACATTCTAGTGTTAGCCCAGTGTGTTCTTTCGCCAGCCGTTAGTGCTGCCAACTTTTCTTCGCCAGGAACCGGTGCAGATGTATCGTTTAATATCATTTCCATTTGTCTAGAATAATAATAATAAGAGCGATTAGTTTCAAATATTATCCAGACCTGACATATCTTGAACAGGAATTGAATTAACTTACTGTTGAATTTCGCATGGTTTCAAAATTCTGCCTTTGTAAATAATAACCTTGAAGTATCGTCCTTTGTGGTACACAACAATATGATTCGAATCCTCGTAGTGTACAATCTTATCGGTTTCCACGCCCGGCACGCGAGTCGTGTTGAATTGTCGCTCATACTGCCAGGAGCACAGTGGCACGAATCCCTGAACCATAATCGGTTCAAGTTCTTGCCGTTCCAACAGCCGTCTATACAACAAACACGAATAGATAACAGAAGCGGCACGGGCTGCTTGTATTTTACTCGGATGCATCAAGATGGCGTCGATAGCGTAGAAATTCGAGTTGACCATTAATGGTGACCGGCCGCGCAGGTAGACATACTCTTCCCACCAATCAGACACGTAGTTGCTTGACCACCAAGACTTTAACAAGAGGTAGCGCTGTAGTTTTGTAGCGATGCCTTTTTCAAAATCTTCCGCTAGTTTCTGCATGCGATTGTAGTTGGCGTCGTCGAGTAGGGGGCGTGCACTGCGCAAGTACTGTGAATAGAGGAACGAATGAATCATTTGGTACATATTCAGAGGGTTAATTTAGCTGCATACTCTGGTCATTGTGTCATGTACACTCGGTAGTGGTAATCTTGGTAACGATCCTTGGAAACTGTACAGTTTAGGCGTATTCCAGCCGCTCAGTATTCGTACGAAGACTATCCACAACTTTGTCGACAAGGAGATTGAGCTTCCCCTGCCTCTCTGCTCATACATCCAGCCTTTGTACATGAGCAGCAGCTTTAACGAATACCGCAAGCTGAACACAACGGCTAGCCATAAGAATAACGTCACTATTGCACATCCGATAAGTTGCCACGTAAAGGTATCCCTGTCAATAATGATATTGTTTATTTTTTTTAAGGTTAGGTTAAATGTGGAACGTGTGTAAGAGATCTATACATACCCTGGTAGATATAGCATAATGTTATTAACTAGATCATAAGGCACTTTGAATCCTGAGAAATGTACCGCTGATGTGACACATATAAGCAACCAGAGGCTCCACAAATGACCCGGATACACGCCATTGTGAATACTGTTCTGCGAACCAGAGTTTATTAATTAATGAAACTGTTATACAATACTTCACAAGTTATGTACAATAGAAATAGAACGTAAAAGTATTAGCACAAAATGGCAATAAAAAGTGAAAACAGTAATAGACACTACAATGTGAAAGTAGGGAAAATCTAGTAAATACATTAAAAGAAAGTGCCTTTTTCTATTGAACATTGTAGAACACTTTTTTTTAAATAACTCATTATTAAACGTTATTAATCTACAGCATTCCTGAAGATAAAACTAGGAAAAAAATCGCGGGGATTATCAGAATAAAAAACCACATAAATACATTGTTTATCAAGTGCATTATGTAAGCATGCATGTACATTATATATATTCGCATTAGTAATTGTATCATAATTGTTGTAACACTCATGTTCTACGGGTGTTGTCAGCGGTGTAATATTGGGGACAAAGCAAGATTAGTGTCATAGGACGTATTCCGTAAGTTTAACTGGAATACATACTTGGAATCTGGCGAGTCGTTTCTTCCATGACCTAATGCCAGACTGCCAGACAAGATGGAGGACCTCGCGGTCAAAGTTAACGTCCCAACCTTCGTGGGTGATAGCGAATGAAAACGCAACGGCTGAATGGGCTTCTGCCATGGTTTCGTTAGTCTACAATCTGAAACATAAATAAATACACATAAGATGTATTGAAGATAATATTATTACGATCCGTAAAAGTGTTTAACACAGAGTTTCTATAACTATCTAAGTACGTTCCTGCCTAAGTACACATCACACACAGTCAGTTCTGACATTCCAGGAATGTAAATATAAATATGGCAGACATTTAGACAGCACTTAAATGTATTTACACTAGAATTAACCTGAGGCTAAATGTATTATGTTGTAATCTAATCAAATGTTTCGTTTTCCTTATAATTCCATCTTGAATATTATTCGATAAACAAAAAAGCATGTTCAATAACACCAAATCTAAAACGAAATTTCAGAAACAAAACCAACTTGCTTATTTTCCACATTCTCAAGATCGAAAAATAAAAGCTAAATTGTATGCAAAATATATTCGTGAATACTGATCGATACAAATTTACAAAACAAAATATATTGATTACGAATTGAATACATTTTACGATTCATTGGAACAATCAGAAATGCTATTATGTATTTGCATAACATGCCAAAGGTTGTTGAATTTATCAATTATGAAAACAGTAACACAGTAAACAAAACAGTAATAATCGTTTTTTAAATATTCTTTTATTTTAAAGTGTACACTGTTTTGCTAGTCAATACTAATCTATTATTAAGAGTGCATTGGAAGTTAATAATTTCCATTGTTTTCGAAACGCTTTGCGCAAGTCATTGCTTTTTATGATTTATAATTAAAAATTCTACGAATTGACGTACACGTTTTCTAGTAATAATTATTCAAGTTGATGTACAAAACGACAAGACGTTACTATAATTATACGTAATGACAGTACAAGGTTATGTTTATGTGTATTTGAACCATGCTGTACGAAATACACCCAACTGTCAAATTCTTACAAAGGATGCAACCCACATAACGGGAGTGCACAACACGTCACAGGACTTAGGGGCACAGAATAACTTTTTTACAATAGTAATATTAATAAAGTTAAGTGAAAATATGGCATGATGACTTGAAAATACATTATTAAACATGTGTTTTATTCTGCCAGAACAATAGAGATACAAGAGATTTGTAGGTTACAGTTTTACATGACAGATTTGTTTATATATTTATGCTGTACCGAGAGTAATTGATCCGATATTTATAATTAATTATACATGTATTACGCGTGGAATTTACGTTCTAGAAATGTAAAGTGTCAAGGACCTATTAATCAAGACTTATACTGTTGTCTACGATAAATGTCTATTGGTTTCACACATTTTGGACTATGAACTCACAATTTTACAACACTGGTATGTACATATATTTATACGATACACATGTGTGTGTGTGTTTGATACAAAGCCAATTATTATATAAATGTTAAACTCCTACACACCATTATACGGAAGATTATTATTAAAACCTATAATATCTATATCCAGAGTTTCATTATAACAATTGTAGATATTTTTAGATCAACATACGTCCCAGAGCTAATCATTAATTAACAATATTACCTAGCTATATCTACATAGGGGCATATTATTTCATCTTATAATATCGCGGTTAAAATTAATTTATTGTTGTGATACTGTGCTGGACGGATTTTTGTTATGCATTGTGAACAGCTGAGTATCGTGTTTCTAGGTTACGTAAGAAGTTAAGTCGTTGGCGCATTTTAACAAGTCTACTCCGTTAGGCCTCTGGCTTCCATTTGTAGAGGTCAACTAATCAACAACATACTACACAACACTACAGGTAGTATTGTACTGATTGGTTTGGGTAGGGTTTCATTAAATCTCAATCAGCACTTTTCAACTAGCATATTATTACGACTAATATTTTAGTCACAAAAAAAACTATAACCTTCAAATTCAACAAAGTTGTTGCACAATCAACTTTCGAGTTTTACTGGTAATGGCGCAATTTGTTCTGCACAACATTACTTGCTAATCAAATAGTAGAATTTTGATAAACATTCATTCAGTTACTAAGGGACAATTTAGTATATTACATTAGTAAAAGGAAGATAATTGTCAAGACAAAGTAAAATGTGTATAAAACATTAGGTGACCTCACAGGTTGAAGGTAAATATTTTATTACGCAACACTGTATTAAGAAAATAAAGGATACTTGTTTGTGTTTGTTTTGAATCAATATAAACGAGTTATAGACTCGTGAAACTGCAATTTCCAATATTAACTAGAATAGTTCACAGTGGCGGAGTGAGGAATATTTGACCCGTTATATATTTTATCCTTTGACGAGCAGATTAAGAATCATCAACATTTTAGATTTGCATTTTCACTATAAATAGATTCCACTGTAGTTATAATTTATATATTATTTATATACAGAGGAATCCAGTTATAGTGAACACGCATGTAGTGGAGGCTCGCTTATAATGAACGTATCTCTGAGTCCCGACTAAAAATGTAAGCCATCTAATGTTAATCAATTCGCATAAAGTGAACTCGCATATGGTGAATTTTCGGATGTAATGGACTAATTTTGCTCTTTAAGTTCACTATATGCGAACACGTGTAGGTGGTCTGTGCATGAATTTAATGTATGCTGGCAACTTTAGGCACAACACACGACAGACTTATTCATGATGTTAAACTTGAACATCGATACACATATTTTCAATGTTTCTGAGCAACAATATCATAATATAATAAATAAATAACATCATATTGGAATGAGCTAATCCATACAAAATTTTAACGATAGTGGGGAAGGCGCAATTTCTTTTAATAACGATTCCTTGTAATCTAATTCTTGAAAAATTCAAATTTTTAGGCCCATAAAAAATTCTGCAATAAAATACTAACGGCAACTACTACTAAATTGTTTTGGGGCCGATTTGGGGGTCAGCCCGAAAAAATTTCATTGAAAATCCCATATAGTACACATATATATTTATAAAAATTTAGATAAGTTTTAATTTTGAAAAATGAATAATTTTGCTTTGTTATTCATGAACATGCATATATGAGTAGAATATATGTTAACAAATACTAGTTTTAAAAAATGGTACCTTCGTTATAGTGAACACTCGGTTATAGTGAATCAAATTCCCTTCAGGTTCACTATAAGCGGATTCCACTGTATTCCAAAAAAAATAAAAAATAGTTGAAACTCTGAAAGTAGGTGAGCGATTTTTTTGCAGCAGTTTTTCCTATATTATACATATATTGCCAATATAATATCAATTAGGAAAATAACTCATTTAAGAAAAAAATAATAATCCGGGACTCAAAAGGTTAAATTAAATGTATATAACATATATAAATATACATAGGTACGTAAGAAGTTTCTAATAAACATTTTTTTTTTATACAGTGTGAGCAACAATTACTGAAGCGTGCCGCTCTATTGCTATTGTCAAGTTGCCGCTTCACTATAGTAGTAACCATAGTGACCATAGTAACGATTTGAAACAAACACAATACATAGGCGTGCCTACGACCTTGGTTTATACCGGCCTGTGACATATAATACTTTTATAATAAAAATAATTTAGATCAGTTAAAGTTGGAAATAATTTTATATTATGTATTTACGTTACATTATAACATTATCTATGAGATCAGTACATTTCCAAGTCACCCAAGAAGTAGTACTGTAGGGTAGTTCTGTATAAATTGTTCATGGCAACATTGAATAGAATACTTCCATTCGTTTTCATTTCGAACGCCAGAACGAAAATAAGCTTCTAAAATAAACTTATCGTGCTCTTCACCAAACATTGTAACCTAAAATATTCATAAAACTATTGTTTAGAAATACAAGAAAATATTACTTAATTATATAGGTACTTACGTTATTATTAAACACAGATAAAGATATTAGTCTTAAAAAAGACTGATTATACAAGAAAATATGAAAAAAGTAAAACACAATCACAAAGAAATAACGGCAAAATAGACACGGCGCTACTGAATGACAACTGAATGCTCGGTCGGTAAACGTCAAAAATTTCTAAATTTTGATCTTATTTTTATTCCGTGGAAGGTAGCTTTGATTACAATGCGAACTTTGTTTGGTCACGTGAGCTACAGTTAATTTTGATCGCTGTGTATTATGTAAGTACTTCACCTTTATGACAATTATGTGTTAGTTAATATATCTTAATTGTAGGTATTTGCGTTTTTACATTCCGAAAAAAAAAAACATCATTTAATTCTGACAAATTGCAGATAATATTGAATAATCAAATTAGTATTACCAATTAACTATGCACGAGTTTAATATAAAATACGTACAAATTTATTCTTTTTCAATTTTGATACCAAAGTACATGGTCATTGACGTATGGTCAAGGGTCAAGATCCATGTCTCAAGGATATATATATATACCGTGTGTCTCACGACGATCTACACCAGTGCTGAGACAGTCTTTTGGGAACGCCTGAGAATTAGATCGTCTACCACCAGCAGAACATTTAGTTCGCTGGACGTATCGTTGGAGGGCTCTGTCAGTACTGTTTACTTGGCATATTCTACGATATGCCCCGGTAATGGACGCATGTATCTGAGTAACGGATTAAACTACAATACCGACCAATAAGGAATGAGAATAATGACGTAGCTCATTAGTAACCGTAGCAACCCGGATGACCGTTACCCTCGGCTTAAGAATTTTGAATAAAACTCATCAACTATCACCAACGAAATGTATCTACCATTCGTTTCTGATTTATTTTTGTATATCGTTGTGGTTTTGTGCTCTTTTATTGTCGTTGTTGTTGTTGCTGGTGTTTCGTGAAAGAAGTAAATATCCAAAAAAGGTATAGATCTTTTATTTAAACATTCAATTATTCATGAGAAGTAATATTCTCCAATATTTTGCATGATATATTTTGTCTTGTTATTTTAAATAACATTTGTTAGTGTCACCTTCTGGATTAAAAGTGTAAAATGGAATAGAATAGAATAGAAAGAATAAAAGTCATAGTTAGTGTATATAAATTTGCACTGTTAGTGTATATACTCTTACACTGTATTATATTAATATATTGTTGACAGACAATGACTGCTGTGTACCGGGTAGTGAAAACCGAGACAAGACTCGAATGTCGAATGGAAGAATTACTGAATTTATGGTTGGAGAAGATAAACAATCCTGAACTCTTTGATAAACTTGTTACCATTACGGAATTTTCCTGGTATGTGTTTTATCATTTATGTAATATTGTTATCATGACTTTTTAGTATGTAATATTAAATGTAATAAAATTGTAATAGAATTAATAAAAAAACAAATGCAAAATAAATATATTGTACAATATGTATTATGTGTCTTCTTTTATTTTAGTTCAATTTCCTGCCATGTGCACCAAAAATATCTTGTGCAAATTCAAATTTCCCTCCACTAAAATTTTTCTCGGTTAATACATGTGGCGATATCTGTTGGTACGCCATCGAACTAACCCCCTCCCGCCCCGCTTTCCCCTTTCCCACGACAACATTTAACACGGCAGTGTCCCGGCGCTGATCTACACATAGGACGTTACATGCTCATTTGATTTTTGAATTCAAAATATTAATCTGATGGTTTTTGTTTTTTTTTTTTTACTATTTAGACAGTATAATTGTCAATTTGACGTTTAATTTCTTTAAAAATATACTATTACTGTAAAGACGAATGTGTTCAAATAATAAAATTTTATTATGGAGGATATTCAATTTACAATCTAACTGCGAATAGACCTCAAACGGTAGAAGAATTACAAAGGAAAATTGTTGAAGTGTCAAACACTATTACTCCAAATGTATTACAAAATGTTCGAAAAGCATTGAATATTTAATTTAAATAAAATTTTACATTTAATTATTATGTTCCAAACTTCTGTATTTTGTAAGGTTTATAATTTGTAATGCAGAATTTTAAATAAAAAGATATTTAACAGTGCACACGCTATTTTGATTGCATTTTCTTTAATTTAGATTTCACTTTCTGTTTGTTTTTCTTGATAATATTTGTTAGAATGTCACAAAAAAATAAAATTGTAAACGTCAAATTGACAATTATACTGTCTAAATAGTAAAAAAAAAAAACAAAAACAGTCTGATTAATATTTTGAATTAAAAAATCAAATGAGCGCGTAACGTCCTATGTGTAGATCGTCGTGAGACACACGGTATATATATATATATATATATATATATATATATATATATATATATATATATATATATATATATATATATATATACAGTGAATTTCGCTTATAACGAACCCGCTTACTGCGAACTTTCGCTTATAACGAACCAATCTGTAAAGTACGAACTAAAGTATCATTAAACGTGTGTTATTTTTTTCGCATATAACGAACCCGTTTATAAGGAACTTTCGGGTATAACGAACCTTAATTTTTGTAATAATCGCAAAAGTTTTCGGTTATAACGAACTTCAAACGGCATTTTACCAAATAATCAGGGGATTCCTCGAAATCTTTCAACTCCGCATATGTAGGGTCGCCGTAACAGTTTTTGGGGTTCTTGTGTATATGTGGTTAATTGTATGAAAAAAATTATCGGACCTTTCCGCGATTGGAACGGATCATGCGGAAATTTCAGCATGCTCCACATGTTCTGTCCGCCCCTGTTCACTGTATTTAATGTGTTAAAGAAGTACAATTATGAGTTACGCAATTTCGAAGAAAACATGTAAAGCTCTAACTTTAAATATATAAAAATAATATAAAATAATAATAAGTATAAACAAAAGTAAAATAAACGATTTTTTCAAATAAGCTTCATAAAAAGTATTGTTAGTGTACAATGTATATGTATTACAAAACATTATCTAACTCAATTTTGAACAAATCTGGATTTGTCTAGTTTTGCAAAACAGTTCTTCATATTATGTACCTACTTGAAACATGTACCTATGCATTCATAAAAAAAAATGAATTTCTGATGTTTATCGTTTATTACGAACTTCGCTTATAGCGAACTATTTTCGTCGGTCCCTTGAGGTTCGTTATAAGCGAAGTTCACTGTATATATATATATATATATATATATATATATATATATATATATATATATATAGTGGAATCCACTTATAATGAACACGCATATAGTGGAAACTCGCTTATAATAAGCGTATCTCTAAGTCGCGAGTAAATTTTTGGATATAATGGACTATGTGCGAACTCGAGTAGGTTATCAATGAATGAATTTAATGTATGTTAGCAACTTGAGGCACGACACACGAGATACTTCTTCATGATGTTAAACTTGAACATCGATAAACAAATTTTCAATGCTTTTCAGCAACAATATAATAAATAACATCTTATGCCAATATGATGATATTGGCATAAGATGATCCATACAAAATTTGAACGCTAGGAGGGCGACAATTTTTTTTTTTTTTCATAAAGTTTCCTTAGACTAATTCATAAAAAATTCAATTTTTTAGGCCCATAAATAATTGTGCAATAAAATACTAACAGCAAAGATCGCAAAACCCCATGTATTTTAAATGGAAAACTCTTGTGGTCAAGTGCTAAGTATACATATATATTTATAAAAATTTAAATATTATTTTATTATAAAAGTGAATAATTTTGGTTTGTTTATTCATAAACATGAATGTATGAGTAGAATATATGCCAATAAAAACTTTTAAAAAAGTGTACCTTCGTTATAGTGAACTCTCGCTTACAATGAACCAAATTCCTGATCCTTTCAGGTTCGCTATAAGCGGATTCCACTGTATTTAAAATACTGTATTTTACTTATGTACATATAACAATATGTATAACAATAATTTTGCTTTGATAAATTTTGTAATACATATTTTAATTTTCGAATTCAAGGAAAGAAATTTCTGTACTTGAAAAATAATCATTTAAAAACGAACTTTAGACTTTTAGATTAGATGATAAGGCTTATGCAGGATTGTAACAAGTAATATTTACTTCGATAATAAATATGTCATACTATATAATTTAAATATCTATATTTGTTTTTATATAGATAAATAATTAGATAAACTTGATGTAGGTACCTACATAAAAAGATCTTGAAGATTCTGAAAATCTATTTATTACATGACAGCAAATTGGAATGAATTACAAAATTACACTTACAGACTTTTATAAAAACATGTACTACAGACCTACTGACATGATAAAACATTTACACAGTTCAAAGGTTATATTTACGAATATTTTTATATTATGTATATCTTCAAAGTAATCTTATAAGAGCACGCGTTACTCTTATCTCTAAAGACCTTCACACGTGCAAAATTAAACGAACATTTTATAGAAATTACGCCTGCAATTCGGTCATATGTGCGACAAGAAATTCCCAATCGCTTATTATGTTATGGCTGATATACAATATTATTTTTTCACTTTAATAGTTGTAATTATAATAATAGCGTTCCAAGTTTCAGAAATTATTGTCTAAATGCATTTTCATTATAAAATTGATAGTACCGCCTACTGTTCCAAATAAACCAAGGCATGTTTACTCATCAATGAGATAAGATGTCTGTACCATTTGCGTCACAACAGGCAACCACTAGTCATAACACGATTTATTTGTCAAATCCTGTATCGGTTTTATTTTTTGCATTACATTAAAGTCTTGCATTTATTCGTTTATTTGATCAAATATCTATGAGATAAATGTGTGTATGCATGGTTCAAGGCAGTGATGCACAACCCGCGGCCTTTTTTCAATTTTTTGCGGTCCGCCAAAAACAAAGTTATATGCGGCCCTTTACGCATAAACGGTTGTACATCACTGGTTTAAGGCAAAGGTCGGTAATCTTTTGTAGATGACGTGCCAAATTGAACAATAATATTTTCAGGCCGCTGGAAAACTCTTCGATATATTCGACTAAAGTTTTTTTTTAGGTAATATTCATTCAGCTGAGATTTTTTGTTTCAGTTAATAATATTAACTGAAACAAAAATATTAACTTAATATTCATCATTGCTTGCCGGGCCGCAGGTTGTCGACCTCTGGTTTAAGGTACAATAATGGAAAAAAGTTAATTTTGTCTGGTGAATTCTAAGACCATCATTACTAAAAGATATATCTGTGTCCTCGTTTAACGGCGAAGCAGGTTTCTATAAATAATAACGATAGATTTGAGGTCATTGACGTTTACCAGCATCTATGTAGCTATGTTCGCACCATGTAGGTATCTTTATTTATATATAATTCCATATTGGAGCTTTTGCATTACAGAGTCACAACAGGTTATATATTTTTGAGCATATTATGTCCTTGCAAAAGTAAACATTATTTTATATTGTTATCGTGTTCAGAAAGCCAACTCATATTTAAATAAAACATATTGGTTTATTAAAACGTGCAAGTATGTAAATAAATAAGTTAAAAGAACACACACAAAAAATAGTAGATTAATTATCACACAAGGTTCAGTGACGTACGTATGTGCATACATGGATAATCTTAACCTTTTTTGTTTTCGTTTCATTCGTTATCATTGAAATATATTTTAAAAGTACAATGTTCTGGTATAAATGTCATGGCTCGATGGTACGTCACTGGCGTCCATTTAATTTATAGTTTTATGTTGTTATCATCGACTGTAAACATACTGCATGTCATGTCATAAAACTGGTATGTCATCCGTCCATAGGCCAATATAATAATTACAATTTTATAAAAAAACAAATAATAATTTTTGTAGAAATTTTATCAACTAGTGTGGATAATAAAACATAAATTATTACCGATTTATTACACCTTTTTTATTAAAAAATAAAAGAATATTAATTGGGATTTTTTTGTAATGAAACACATACATTGTTACCGATTAAATTTTTTTATTGAAAAATAAAGGCATATTAATTGAGATATTTTATTTAATTTTGTAAAGCCCGGTTTACATTTGAGCAATTCAATGCAATACACGGCGCAAGGCGTGAAATGGAAATGTGTATGTGCGCCACACAAATTGCATAATGTAAAACGGTCATGCAATGCAATGATGCATTGTCGAATAGGGAACTTGCACATTTTTTTTCTATTTTTTTTTCTAAATCTGTTTACGTTAAAACAAATTCCCAATTTTTTCGAAATTCGCTATACTTTTGGAGAAATAAATTATTGAAATTTTGATACAATATCTTCGCGCGAAAACGTGGTGTGACGTCAGCACTGCATATACACTGCCGGGCGCATACACACAACCAAAGGTCCTTGCACACGCATAGCCACGTAGCTCAGTAGTGTGCATCTGTCAGCCGTTCCTTTTCAGTCTGCGCATGACTGTGTAAGAATTATGACGTCACTTCGCTCGACTTCCCTTTTAGATGACGTCATTTTTCATTGAAAAATTGCTAAAATAATATTTTAAGAAAACGCGAGCATGCAATGATTTGTCCGATAGTCTTGATCATATCTTGGTACAGAAATTATTTGTCACTGAAAATGCTCTTTCCGTGCACCACTAAATCGTTATATATCAGGTGACGTAACGTCAGTGACGTTACGGCCTGTTAAATAAAGTTGGCCATGGTTCAAGTGTCCTACTACACTATTTTTTTCTATTATAAATAAAAACTAATGCTCCTAAGGTAAAAACCAACATTTTCCGAAGAAAAACTAAATTTAAACAACTTTCAAGGTTTGTATAATAAACAACCTATAAAACTTTTTTTGCAATTTATAACACTTAATACAAAACAGATTTTAAAAATGCATATTAAACAGAAATAAACTGATGTATTTAAATAATTTGATGAAAACATTAGGTAGATATTTTTCTTCAATTGTGACGACATAAAATTCTAAAAACAAGAATTTAAATGTAAAACGACAGCAAATATTTGGGTGTTTGAATCTCGCCGAATTTTGAATCGAGCTTTGAGCCCCCGAAAATGGCCCAAAACCATCGAGCTCGAGTCTAGGGTCGTCGCAAACCCTAAATGTACTTCGCAAGATCCTATGTAATTCATCGTTAATAATTGACCACACTTGCAGTATTAAATATAACTGTTATGTATCACAAAATCAGTTTGAAATAAATTAGAGACAGATGCATTTCATATTAGGAAGGATTAGATTTCTAATAATGAATATCCTCGTTATGCGTAAATATTTCTCACATTTAAAACTAATAAAGGCAGACATTATACTTGGAATTAATCAGTACAAATTACAACTAAAATTTAGTTATTATACGTATATACATACATATCTTCAAATTTCATCTAGAGACACTTACGCAGTTTGTGAAAGTGTACCTTTAATATCTTACTAAATTTTCTTATTTTCTAAATACAAGTTTCTATTTTGAAATTTGTGCCAACCGGTACATTTACGAAAATTCAGCCAGTTAAAAAAAAACACTATTTTACATCCAGTATACAAGAATTGTCACTTAAATTTTATATTAACTTATATTACCATATATAATTTATATTACACTGATACAAAAAAAAAAATTGCAGACAAGAACTATAAATATTGTTTATTTCAAACTTTTACTTATCTTATTTTTTTTTTGTTCAAAAGGTAAAAGTACTTAAAAAAATTGTTTATCAATACTTGAAAACATCAAGTGTATTTACAACAAAAAAATAATCACCTTTGGATTCTGTTTTTGATATGAAAATTTCGATTATTTTCAGAGACAAGAACTAGTTATGTTAGAAGAGTATTTTTAACAAAGACCAAACACGGATACCTGCGCGGGTTAACGATCGGTGAAGGTCACACACCTGGTGCCTCAAGTAACATCTCCGTGCTCTATGGTACGACCGTTTGAATACCGCTGATTATTAACCACTGTTTGCATATGTATATTCTTAACATACATGCGCGTGTGTGAGGGGCTCGTCTAGTCTCTCGCCTACGTCATAAATATACAGTATTGTACTTAGGGCCTGAGAAATTACGAAGGCCCTCTCGTGAAAGTTTTAGTTCAATAAGTATATTCAATATAAAAACTTCCATGAAACAATATGAAATATTTCCAGTGATAAATTTAATACTTGTTTACATACTATTCACTTTTGAATATATGACTAGCTAAATTATATTTATAAATTTGGTAATGATTAGCTAAATTATACTTACAAATTTGGTAATAACTAACCAAATTATATTTACAAATTCAATTATACATTATTTATAAGAGAATGTCACAATTAATGCATACGGGTCCTGATATAAATTTAACATTGATATTCTTTACTTCAAAGATTCTAGTAAAATACAATGCAACACTATGCGATTCATGTAAAACCTCCTCTTTATTCACTCTTGTTAATGGCATGAAAGGTTGCAAGTAATTGATCTTTTAATATAGAATCTAGGTCAAAGGGGTAAGATGCTTAAGATACAAAAGAAACAAAATGGCCACTCTCAACAGGTACAATGATCATCACCTGCTCAAGTAGTAGGTAACCTCAACACACTGCCACAAGCCATTTCAGAGCAGGCCAGACCAACCAACCAACCAAGCAAGCATGCACATGTTTGAACAGCAAGGAGCAAAGTCCAAACTCACATGCCATTTAGCACTAGCAATTTACGCTTAATTATAATGTACTCGAAAAACTGCTGTGTTTTCACAAACAATGACAACAATCGCCTTTTGTTAAAACAGTTGTCATGGAATTGTATAAACAAATGCAAATATCTCCCACGGAAACACATAAGTACGTATGTTTAACATAAACACAAAAACCAAAATAGTTCTGTTTTCCTTTCTTATCTGCTTATTGCTTGTTATCAATCTGGGCTACACAGGGTGTCCGGGCTCAATTGAAACGGTGTCAACATTATTACGTTTATAAAATGAAACTGTATTTGAAGAAAACAGTAACATGCGTACGCGGTAAGGTATGTATATATGAATTTATTAGTATTTATTTCTGGATCTTTACGCAAGAAAGCAGAGGGCAAAGTCTAAAACGAAAGCAGAATATCTTGTACAGTAGAATGCAGTTTTAAAAGTTCTTTTTTATTTTCGACTACCAGAACTTAAAATAAGTAGGCCACATAGCTAGTCTGCAAGCTTCTATCAATTCAAGTAGTTTACAGATGCGAATATTTGTGAACACACTGTTTAAAAATTAGAAATATATGATAGTCTGTGAATCATCATAATTATAAATCGATTTTTCTATCAGTAGAACATAAACACAAATAAGGTTAATATTAGTAAACCCAACTCAAACAACTTAACAACTCAAATACATGAAGTAGATTTGGAACGGTGTAAATTATGTCATTTACTTACTCGATAAAGATGAAAATTTCACGATGATGCACTTTATTTAATACAATTAATTAATTTAACACGTCTGCTTATAGTTAAATTAGTTAAACAAAACTTCCACTAAAAACTAAAAGTAGATTATGAAATTTATTCAACCTAATATAAAAATATAACGACTTACATAGCACAAATGATAATTATAATACACACTCAATACACTATTAACTACGATAAGTGAAATAAGTCAATAGATTAACAGCACCAACAACTACTTCGATGATCTAAACGGGACTAAAAATTATTTCGAACGCTGAAGGTCTTTACTCCCCCAGATCGGTGTGAAGTTGGTCAGAGTTAGTGGACGTTACCAAAATAAAAAGTAAGATTTGAGTAAATTTATATAAATATAAAGCTATTGTTGCTAAAAATCTGAAAATAAAAACTATTAGCTTCAATTTCAGGTATGTTTTCAATAAAAAAAAACTAGTTTTAATTGTGACTTATCATTGCTTGACAGTTCGGATATAACATATTACCAACCGAGGAATAAAAGTTATAAAAATAAATTTTCTTTTCAATTTTACTACATACACGTCGATATGAAATGAAAACATTGTAATAAATGTGCTTAATACGGAAAAATTAGTAAGTATATCTGTATATATTTACTTATAAATGAAAAGATAATTTGCGTCACAAAATATTTTCTTGCATACTGTTGGTATTACTGTTAATACGATGCAGAATGAATTTGCAGTGTTAAATTACAATTTTGACATTTCGTCTTTGTGTAATGCATTGAGTTGAGTATAGATTAAGTTTAGTCTTAGTTTAATTTGTAGTTAATTTATATGTACTGGTGCGGTTATAAACAAAAAAGGGGACTGTTTGACAAATGCGTTAATATTCCCGTTCTATTAAAGTGTTTCTTACCACAGTGGGCAATGTCACCTCCACCGATCCTTTACCCTGGGGCAAATGACAGTAGCAGCGACACGGAGGATTATCACGATACGGATGACAGACGTAGAAGAGTTTACAAGAATCGTATGAGGTATGCTCAGGCAGTGGGCGTAACACTACATACACACACATTGTTGCACTAGACTCTAGAATTAGAATTTCACAAAACACATGTCAGTCGTATTCATGAAAATCATTTCACATTGTCATTAGAACAAGTAGTAAAGTAACCAATGTATATACGAGTGACATTTCTTTTTCAAACAAAAGAGCTGCATATTTGTCAAGTGTAAAGTTACATGTTAACGGATATTATTGTTTAATGGACATGTCGTAACAGTGATCATTTGTTTCTATACCCGTGAACTATACCCGTCTGTAGTTATGGAGCGTGTTCGAAGCCGAAACCCTGCCTTGTACAACGAAATCTCACCGGATACATGGATCCCAGGACGCACAATGTACTGTCGGCAAAGCAAACTCACATCGTGTCACCCCGCAATAGGCAAGAGACGTTTTCTTGTAGTAAATACAGATTATAAATGTTTATGGGCAATATTATTCTTTACTCTTCTACATATTATGAATGTAGCACTTTTTTAAAGTTCTAAACCATACATTTTCATTTTATTTTCGACAAATTTTTGTTTGAAATAACTAATCACTTGGAGTGAAAACAATGTTGATATTATAGTTTGTAATGTGATCTCGAATAATATATATCTAGTTACCTAATATAAACTTACATAACAACATTGTACAATCTCGTTTTTGCAAATTGTTTGTTGTGAAATATATGCAAATGTAGTTCATTGTGTCATTTTGATTAGCGATTAGTCAAGCATTGTATCTCTTTCGGGTAAGCAAGTAAGTTACAGTGTATTCTTTATTCAAGTGTGTTATCTAGATCGTGTCAAACAAAGTAGTTTTTTCATGTTGGTAATATTAATAACTATATCATTTTATATGACTTTAAGAAAGTGTCGATTCGCAGCAGTTAGCAATTGATAAATGATTTGATAAAATCTGTATTTATCGCAAGGCCCTATTTCACCAGGTGACCAAAGACCACTTCGTTGTGTATTTGCAGATCACGCGCCATGTTGGTGGGGCACACAGGAATGAAGAACCCTACAGCGAGCCCGCACAGTCGGGAAAGTAACACGGCGTCCACGAGCAGTAACAGCACCAGCGTCGCCGTGCCACAAGTGAGCGATGATCGAATCACGTTGGTTGTGGACAATACACGATTCGTAGTGGATCCAGCGCTGTTCACTGCCCACCCGAATACCATGCTCGGCCGTATGTTCAGCTCGGGAATGGAGTTCACGCATCCGAATGAACGAGGCGAGTACGAGGTGGCCGAAGGCATCTCGGCAATGGTGTTCCGTGCGATCCTGGAGTACTACAAGGGAGGAATGATCCGGTGTCCGCCAACCGTCTCCGTGCAGGAACTACGAGAAGCTTGCGATTATTTACTTGTGCCTTTTGATGCTCATACAGTGCGCTGCCAAAATTTACGTACGTAATCAATGGAACGTTTATATTTTTAGTGTAACTTACACACATGTATGATAGTTGTTTCGTTAGTATAAGTAAAACAATATTGACACAATGTGACAGTGCTAGAACGCGTATCTTTAGTGGAACTTGATTCAGGTGGACTGTTGCACGAACTGTCAAACGAGGGTGCACGATGTCAGTTCGAGGTGTTCCTAGAAGAACTCATACTGCCACTGATGGTCAATTCAGCCCAGCGTGGCGATCGGGAGTGTCACGTCGTGGTACTGCTTGATGACGACGTGGTCGACTGGGACGAGGAGTATCCACCGCAGATGGGTGAAGAATACTCGCAAAGTAAGACAACAACAACAGTCGAACACAATAATAAATAATATTACTAATACCTTGTACTCATTGCAGCTGTAAATAGCACTGCCATGTATCGATTCTTCAAATATATAGAGAATCGTGACGTAGCCAAACAAGTAATGAAAGAACGAGGCTTGAAGAAGATCCGCCTCGGCATCGAGGGCTACCCCACGTACAAGGAGAAGGTGAAGAAACGTCCAGGTGGTCGCGCCGAGGTCATCTACAATTACGTTCAGCGACCGTTCATACACATGTCGTGGGAGAAAGAGGAAGCGAAGAGTCGACACGTTGACTTCCAGTGTGTGAAATCCAAGTCGGTAACGAACCTGGCCGAAGCCACAGCGGATCCAACGCTAGACGCAGGCGGTAATCCCATTGTACAACAAAATGCCGAACCACTGCCCGCTACAGAACAAGAAGATGGCGCCATCGGCGGGCTGGCACTAGATCTGGAACTGAATCCTGGTGAGGAGCAACAATAAATCAATTTTTTAAACTATCGCTTTTAAATGTGTTGTAAACAGTTCTGTGTCTCGTTCTGTTTGTATCGGTGTTTGGAATTAATACAATCATGACAACACGTTGATGCTCAAATGCCGATAGAAACGTAGGTCTTTTTTTTCAAAAAAAAAGCTATAATTAAGTATTTATTTACGTTTATTTTTCTCTATGTTTTCTTTTTTCTATTCCAGTTAGGTCCGGATTGAAATAATTCAAGGTGTTTTCAAAAAAATTAGCGTCCCGTTCGAATAACTTCCTTTTGCAAATGAATGAATTATGAAGTATATACTCGTTTTATTGTAATTTTAAGTACAATTTTTTTTTTTAGAACATGCTATACATATTATGATGTTTGATGGAATAAATAATTTATTTTTGAAAACACTTCGTTTTAACTATTAATATACACACTCGTACACTGCCTAGTTTACGTTTATTTATACTTATTTGTTATTATTTTTATCAAATGTACACGTAATAGAGAGAATAGTCTAGTACTTATTACTTTTAACGTTAAATGGTGACAGTGTGCCTAATGAATTGAATCTCAGCAATATTCATCAAACAGTAAATGTCACAGAATGTATCTGAATATGTATTTATAAACCACGACCTTCTAGATTCATAATAGTACACTTTTAATCGAGTAGGTCGTGTTATAATAAACAACATATCTTGAAAAACGTCGCCATCTAATCTTGAAACTCTATAAATCGCACAATTATGATAGATACTTTTTGTAATACTATACGAAACTGCTCAATATTATACGAATGTTAGAAATATGTACCCGTAGGTAGTTACCGGGTATCTCGCGGTATTAGTTTCATCATCAAGTTAGTAATATTCCGTTCTGATTGGAGGCAGTGTACAATTCACGCGGGACTTGTTAATTTATTTAATATATATATATATATTTTTTATATGTTCAAGATTTATTTATTTAAATATGTGGTGCTTCTGTCTATATAAATATATACAATAGTTTATAAGTGTGTTACTACTTACGTTGTTATATGTATTCATTGAGACAAAATGATTCTCCAAATTGTTCTGTAAGAAAACACGTATCGATATAAGAAATTTTAAAATTAACAATTGGCCATTTGATAAAAGAACTGACTTTAGTATTTATAAATTGTAACGGATTTGTAAGTTTTGTATTTTAATATTTTATTACCGTGTAGGCACATATCTTGTACAGCTGTTTTTACCAAAATTTCGAAACGAAATTCATCATTGTAAGAAAGAAAAAAATAATATAATAAACTCAAATTTTCTCAGTGTATTTTCGAAACGCTGAATAAACAATTGTCCGACTGAAATATATAGATAGCTCCTTAAGAATTTACTGTACACTTGAAAGCAAAAATGTTGTCGGCATACCATATTGCACAATGGACAACTTTTTTGCTATCGAAAATACGTTTTGATTGTTGTTTTTTTTTTTGTACTTTAAATATACTTGCTGTTTAATAACAATTACAATGCTATTGGAATTTGGAATATTACAATTGTTGCGTATTTTATTCACACTAATTATATACTTTTTAGCACAACCGTTCAATCAAATCAATATGTATATGAATCCACTTTTAATGTTTCAATATTCTCTCATAAACAATTGAAAAATTAACCGTATATAGTTTGAACTGATATGTAAAAATAAACTGGATGAAATGCATGTAAAATGAATTTTTATTGTACTTACAATGCCACGCAATTATATATATAAAAAACAAACAAAATAGTTTCATTGTTTTCATTCATAACTTATCCAAGTCATATGTCAAGGCAGCTCTGTTATACATATTTATTAGAAATGTCTGCATGAGTCAGTATAGAATTAACTTTTTCAAAAATAATGCCTATTTTCCCTGCGACTCCTGTATTGGTTCTTGTATTCTAACGCAATCGCTCACAATTTTCCATTTATCCCCTTGCGCAGTGATCATAAAGTTCTGCTGGAATGATTTCGGCGTTTTATTTTGGAACTTGACGGTGCCACTGACTTGAATTAAATATGTCAATTGACCTCCAACGGATGGATCTTAATAAAAAAACGTAATTGTTTTGTTATAAAGTATGAGTCATAATAAATAATTAGTACCGATAACAGGTTGAGAGTCTAAGGTCGTTAATGTATGATCAGATGGCGGCAGGTCCATGAAAAACTTTTGTATTCTTTCATTTCCTACAGTTCCATTTCCATTCCACACTAGAACTCCCGTTTCTAGATATAATCGCGACATGAGCTGGAAGTGAATAAATAACCTCATAAGATGTGAATTGCAAATATGTCAACAACTATCTTACATGTCTTCGTTTGTCCACACTTTCATAGTACAATTTCGTGAATTCTTCCGAAGTTCGGCATGCTTGATCTATTTTATGTCGCAAATTCTAGAATAAAAATATTCATGTAAAATATATAAACATAACCATATTTCTTAGTTATATTTTTGGTACCTGTTCCATTTTCAAAGTATTTTATAAATTGAAGTTGAGTTTTATTAACAACTTATGTTCAAACCAAAACAATAGTTTAGAAGATAAATAATTCCAAAAATTATTTGCTTAAATTCAACTTCCAACATATGACACTCTTCATCTCTTGATTGTTGGTAACTTTTCTTATTTCACTAGACCGACCACGCCGGTCGCTATTTTAAAAATGAGAATATGTAATTTGTAGATTTTTCATATCTACATTCATCATTTATTTATTACACATATAATTTATTGATTTTGGAGGTAAATATCTGATTGCTGTATGAATATTGCTATTTATAAATTCCCTATTTACTGCCAAACAATAATTTAACCTGTAAGATGAATAAAATGTATATTAATATTAGGCTAATTTTATACAATTTCATACACAAATAACTCCACAATGATAACTTAATAAAGTTTAATTAATGTATTCCCGGATTCTACGCGAATGCAACTTATTGCGACTCATTATTAATTACGAAGTGGGCGTATCTTTATTACGTCTTAATCATTTAACATTATTGATCATTTTTCTGCAGGAAATGTTCCAAATGTTGGATATATTGGAATATAAATGTGTACCGACATAGCTCTTTTTTTTGTAGAGGAATGTGTCATGGTTTTAATTGATCAAATGGAATTTTATTCCTATTTTTCCCCCGCCAAAAATATTTGACTTGGATCACGTGACTACTTAAAGCCAGTCATTTTTTAGGCATGATGGCGCCAAATGATTATATGAAGTTCTGTGATATTACATTTTTATATTCACGTGTTTTTCGGAAAACTGGGGTGCATAAACATATGAAATAAGTCAATTGATGTATCACAATAAACGTATGAAAACATACGGTGAGTGCATTCGCCGTACTATCATTGGAATGTTTGGCGACGACATATTGGTTAGAGAAAACAAGAGAGAGGCGAAACATAACACACACATTTGCAGACTTAATAATAGAAAATCCTTTTAATGTTTATGTAAAAATACTAACTTTAATTTCTCGCTAATAATATAAGTTTATTCATTAATAAAACTCACTTTATTTGTTAGCTGATTTTTATTATAATTCCTTCGAAAAGAGTGAGAAAGATATATTATGGCCGAAATTCTGTATATATCAAAAAATATGTGTATGACGTGAAGATAGCTAAGGATGCCATTTACACCTTTTCATAGGGTTATGTTGTAAATAGCCATTGTTCATTAATACATTTCAAAAATGAATTATAAACAAAATTAAACAATAGTGTAAAAATACGATGCAAAATTGAGTAAAGTGATTTAAAATTGTAAATTATGTAACTAATATCAGTGCATATGGAAGTTCTGTGTAATAACAAATCCCGCTGTGTAGCTACTGCATTTTGCTGCCATCTGGATTGTCAATGTTGTTAGGAGGTTTACCAAATGGAGTCTAATGGAGACTATATTGCACGGAAATATCGATAAATAGTCAAAAAGCATGAAAATTCTCGAAAAAAATGGTAATCATTGGATCTATTAGAACGTTTCATGTGTAGTTGAGTTTATAAATGTGCTTAAAACAGTGTGTATATGCGTGGGTGCCAGTGCAATGTTTACACTGATCAAGGGAGCCACCTCTACTGTTTGTTCATTTGTTTCGATGGTTTGGCACTCGTTTCTTATTTAGGATGCTCAGTAACGTGCTTACTGTCGTTACTGAGCCGTTTCCCATTGAATATAATATGTATTTCGTACAAGAAGCATGTCGGAGGTATTGCAGCATTGTATGTTGCCTGTGGCAGTAGATGTCACTTTTATTTTGACATTTTTGTTTATATCATTTAACTTTCGTGCCTAAAATTCTTAACCTTTCTATTTGAAACAGTGTTTTATGGGTTCCTACACTCCCTAATGTGTTTTATATCTGTCTATAATGCTTTCTGTATTTGTAATAGTTATTTTTTTAATTTTTAGACTTGACAACAGATCACTGCACTTCACGAGATTTATGAAATAGCTATGTAGTAAGTATGCATGCATACATACAGATGATTTTCCATAGTGTGCTACACGCAAATACATGCATGCTCAAGCTAAAAACTAAATGCATCCGTACTGAGAGGGAATATGGCTATATATGATTGTAACCCTAAGTGCATGTGTGCTATGTGCATTGTGCTATGTACATTCTGGAGGTATAGTACTAGAGATCACTGTAGTTTCATTTAAATCAAGCATTGTTCTATGCATGCCTGGCTAATATTGTATTTGTAGTTCTGTATGCTATACTAACGTCAATAAACTTAATGTTTACAGCATAATATAGTGGATATGTATTCTGTAATAGATATACATATAAGAAAGTGTTAGTGTAGTGCTAGTGTTTGTTTTGTAAACCTCATACATACACATACGCAGTTGTTTGTATATTTTCACAATGCACTTGTATGTGTTCTGTGTAGTATTTCTCCTCGTCTCACTCAACCTCCATCATGTATAACGAAATTCTGAATTTGTTTTATATTTACAGACTAATTTTCCAGTAATTTGGAATTATTTCGGACGCCGATGCTAACTGTGATTAAGCATTGCACTATACACGTGAATAATTTAATAATTGCTCATACATGGAGTTGAAATTGCCCTGAAAGTATTAAAAATACACATTGGCAATACACTGTTTTAACAAACGTATTCGTTAAGACACAATATAAGTTAGACAATAAGTTACACAGTATAAGATGTAACGAATATTCTGGAACGGTAACAATTGTTATAAGCAATTCTATACTCTGTGAATAGTTATGGAAAACGCTACTGACTAAATGTGGTGTTTATTCCAAGTGATTGTTTTATTATTAACACATTTATAGACATTGGTTCAAGTGCGACAATGCATGTGTTAATAGTGCATGTATTTTAGATCTAAGAGCAACAAGTACCTAGTGTAATGGATAATGAAACTAAATGTGTTTGTGTTTATTTATAGGTTGTGAGGTGAGGTTCAGCCTGCACCTGCACAACGCGACCAGCAACTGAGGTGCTGCGGTCCTCACCAGAATGTCCCAGAGAGCGAAGAGGCCCAACCGAACTGACGATGGCACGGTACCCACCAAGAGACGCAAGTGTCGCCCCAGCAGCACTGCGGAAGAAGAGGATGCGTCCTCCCTGGCTAACCAACAGGCCGGACCCTGGCAACCCAGACCTATCAATGACCTGAAAATATCCAGCATATACAACAGGCAAGATATTTCTACACACTCTAATCATTCTTATATTAATATCGTATTGCTAGTGGTTTGTCGTAGACACAGAGAGAGAGAGAGAATATAATGTTATTAATATAGTCGTATGTGTATTATATAAAGGAGTGCAACGGAAGCCCCGGCAGAATTGTTTCGGAAAGATCTGATAAGTGCTATGAAACTACCCGACTCGGAACCCCTAGCGGCAGACGAATACTGGGTGATCACAGACCAATGGAAACAGGAATGGGAACGGGGAGTCCAGGTTCCGGTGAACCCGGACTCCTTACCCGAACCATCCGTTACAGTTACCCAATGTGCCGGCGTCACCAGGGCACAGAACGAATTCAAACTGTGAGTACATATATGTATATCCATCTTACTAATATGTTGTTATAATCTACTTGTCAACTAGTGCAACAGTCATTGCTTATACAATAAATACTGACTAATTTATTATGACTCATTGCAGTTTTCAAGGAGTAATTACGTTTATTGAAGTTGTTGTATGTGTTTCACGTTAAAGTAATTTGATACATTGCTATTACGTTGCTTATCAATACATCGGCTATTAGGAATTTAATAAATATGATAAACAATCTATAAGCAGGTAGAATATACACAGTATCTACAGTAGTGTCTGTTTAGGTTAAAACAAATTTTCACGCCGTTTTGAACACTGCTTTTATTTTTAGATATGTAACTTTGTATTATTGTGCGTTAATGGGTATGATACAATTCTGATTATTACTGTTACTTTCACAGTCCGAAAAACAAGTACATCCGGATAACGAAGGACGATCAGTTCGTGCCGGATGATCATGTTCTGTCGAATACGCCCGCCAAGGCCGAGGCGGCGTGTTCGTACGACCTGGACGACGCTGACACCGCGTGGCTACAACTGTTGAACGGGGAACGAGCCCAAGCGGGGTTGGGGCTCGTCTCCGAGGATCAACTGGAACGTGTGATCGAACAACTGGAGGTGCACTGTTGGGACCGCATCCAGACGATCATGAAGAACGAGGAAGGACTTGGTATCGAGTACGATGAGAATGTCATCTGTGATGTGTGTCGGTCGCCGGACTCGGAGGAGGGCAATGAGATGGTGTTCTGTGACAGTTGTAACATCTGTGTGCATCAGGCGTGCTACGGCATTACAACGATACCGCCGGGTCAGTGGTTGTGTTGTACGTGTGCGCTGGGCCAACGGCCCGACTGTGTCTTGTGTCCCAACAAGGGTGGCGCTATGAAGTGTACGCGCAGTGGACAGAAATGGGCGCACGTGTCATGTGCACTATGGATCCCCGAGGTGAGCATCGGATGTGTGGAACGGATGGAACCAATCACCAAAATCTCCAGCATACCGCAAAGCCGGTGGGCATTGATCTGTGTACTGTGTCGGGAACGTGTCGGTGCGTGTATACAGTGTTCAGTGAAAACGTGCAAGACAGCGTACCACGTGACGTGTGCGTTTAAACACGGACTAGAGATGCGCGCGATCATCGAGGACGAGAACGCCGACGACGGTGTGAAATTACGGTCGTACTGTCAAAAGCACAGCGTCTCCAGTAAGAAGGAGAAAAGCGTGTGTTCCGGCTCGGAGGACGACGACAGCAAACGGAAAAAACGGAAAGACATGACGTCAGAGGAGAAGAATCAGGCGCGAGCCGCCCGACTCCAAGAGATCGAGGCGGAGTTTGACAAGCATGTCAGCGTGAAGGATGTGCTACAGTTGGAGGTGGATAGCGAAGGTTTACAGTACATCTACAGCTACTGGAAACTGAAACGACGAGCCGGCCACAACAAACCACTGTTGCCACCCAAGTCAGAGGACGTGGACATGTTGTCACACAAGCAAGAACAAGCCGACCTGGAGAAGATGAAGATGTTTGTACAATTGCGACAGGATCTCGAACGTGTACGGAACCTGTGCTACATGGTCAGTCGACGGGAGAAATTGTCGCGATCGTTTTTCCGTATGCGTGAACAGACTTTTCATAAACAGGCGTCAGTGTTACAAGCCGCCGGGCACAGTATGAATGCGACAGCGGTCGCAGCTGTGATCGAAGCCAACCATGGCCCGTCCATATACGACCGGCTGTACTCACATCCGAAAGCGGAGGATCACACGTCCGATTTCGAGACGGTCCTGGCACGGATAGCCGGTATCAAGTCACCGACGCACGAGTCTGGTGACGAAAAGAAACCAGACTTGAACGGTATCGTGAAAGACCGCAAGACATTCAATAATCCGTATAAAAAGTTCTACTTTAACGGTTCGACGAAGGGACGCAGTGGTAGTTTGTACGGGAGCAGTATGTCAAGTGCTGCGAGTAGCAGTGAAGCGGAACGGAAACCGGAAATCCACCGGTCCAGTACGGAGAACGAGAAGACATCACCGTCGACGAACAAGAAGAAGACACAACGTGTGCGTAAAACGAGTGACAATGCGAAGGCGGCAGAGAGGAGACGGAATCGTCTTAGTAGTCTGTCGTCACGTATTAAGATCGAGAGTTCCAGTGAGGATGATATCAAACCACCCAACAAGAAGGACTGGGCACACTGGTCGAAGAGTCGCACGTTACGGCAAATGGAACGCGAGATGGCCGATAAGAACGTGTCGTGTACGGACAGTGATGAACTGATGCCGGTGAAGTTATCAAAACCGGCAGACTCGCACAAACTGGCAACAACGATATACTCGGACAGTGACAGCAGCGAATCGTCCACCAAGAACGAAGACAAATCGTCAAATGCGGCGAGCGACTCGCAACAAAACCGATTACGAACCAAAGCAGCTGTAAAAGAATTCTCATTACAGACAAAACCATCGGCGGGTACGAGTCCAAAGGCGAAGAAGAAAGTGGAGGATGACGAGCCGACGCCGAAGAAAGATCCACAAACACCAAAGTCCAACAGGAAGAAGGACTATGTGCCCTCGGAACTCATTGTACCGCAGAGACAGGCAGCTAAGAAAGCATCTGAGAATCTGAAGAGCACAACGTCCAGGATCAAGGACGCTGCGAACAGTAACGCACCCAGTGAACAGGAGCAGAAACCGGCGCCGACGAACGAGGAGAAACCTAAAGTGAAGGTGAAACCAAAAGCAAACAAGGAAAACCGCGAGCTCAAGGACAAGGAGACGAGGAGAGAAATGAAAGAACCGAGACAGAATGATGTGTTTGATATTGATAAAGAGTTCGATAAAGATGAAAGCCAAGAGATCTTGGCTTATGTACCTCAACGGCAGGCTGCCAAGAAGGCAGCGGAACACATTAAAAGCGGTCTTGGTAAACCAACAGTACCTGAACCTTCGGACGCGGATTCCAGTAAACCGAAGAAAGATACCGAGCCACCGAAGCAACTCAAACAACAGCACAAAGAACCCGAACCAACAGCGAAAACAAAGAAAGAATCACCGACTACAATATCACCGCCGGCTGTCGAACAACATGACAAACCAAACAGGATATCAGAAAACAAGCGTAAATCGTCAACAAACAATTCATCGTCTTCCTCATCCAGTTCTTCCTCGTCATCCACTTCCTCGTCTAGTTCTGACAGCGAGGAAGAAGCACCTAGACCTCCCGCTAAGAAACCACAGGCAGAGAAGCAAACGCCGTTATCCGAGAGCCTGTTCTCGTCACCTCCCGTCGACACCAAAAGGAACAACACCAAAGACTGGCCCTTTCTTGACAAGGCAGCCAAGTCCGCGGCCATTGTCCCCACCTCCAGTAGTTCCTCAGATTCCAGTGACTCTCCTCAGCATCCAACACCACCACCACAACAACAACAACAACAGCAGCAGCATCAGCAGAAGAAACCCGTACAGAATCGCATCAAGAACAGCAACAGTGATATCGCTTCAAAACCAACATCAGCATCAAAAACTGCGCTCAAGGCGAAAACAAAACCAACCGTCGACACAACACCACCACCACCACCAGCAGCAGAGAAACAATCCCAACAACGTGACGATGCCAAACTGGGCGGAAAGAAATTCAGAAAGGTCGCAGACAAGAAGCTTAAAACTTCCGACATGCGAACCGAGTCCGAAATTCAACCGCCCGTTACTGAGAGAGAGGAACCACCACCATCCCGTAACAAACATTCGTCAGCAACAACAGTGTCATCCAAGTCGACATCAGCATCATCCAGTACAACAAGTCGAGCACGGGCCAAAAGGCAGAGCAGTGGGCATGCAAGTGATCGGCTCCGAGATGTTGATGTCGGGTCTGGAGATATCGTTAATAGCCAACGTGGCAGTATGGAACGGAAAGTCACAGACAGCCATACGACACCATCGAATTCATCTGCCAATGCAGCAACAGCAACTGCACCAACCACTACCACAACATCAACAGTTTCAACGCCGCCCGTCCGACCTGCTGGTCCGAAAGAACAATCGTCGAACCGGAAGAGAAAATCAGATGAAGTGGGACGAGATGCTGACAATATTAATGAACAGTCCCGAAGTGAAACCGGCACTGCTCGAGCCAAACCGTCCGAGAAAGAGAGCATCAAGTCCCGTCAACTTCCTTCTCCGGTCCGGAAAGCGGACAAGAAGTTAACGGACAGGTCGCCGGACAAGTTGGCCAGCCCGTCGCAACCGTGCAACCTGGAGAAAGAGATCATGGAACGGAAGGCGGGCAGGGAGTTGAATAGTAAGAAATCAATCAAGAGTACACTGGATAGATTGTTCGAGAAACGTGATAAGAAACTGGACAAACAAGCGACGACTGTTAAAGAGAACAAGGAACCTCTACTGTTACCGGAAACTAAATCTGAAATCCAGTCTCTAACTAAATCGCCAACGAAACACAGAACAGTGATGAACGATGATGTCATCAGTCACAGAGTAAATTCTAGTGACAGTGAACCAGTGCACAGTTCGCCGGACAAGTCACACAAGAAGAGACTGTCGTCACCGCGGTACAAGAAACCAGAACCGTACGTGGAACACAAGGTGAAGAACGTCGATATGCAGAAACCGATTGAAATCAAAGATTCACCACCACGCAAACATGGTAATGATATCAAACTAGATAAACATTATCACAGACACGAGGAACTAGAACTCGCCGAATCACTGGCTAAAACAATACCAATGGACGAATCAGTTGTGTGTGACAAGTACACATCAGATGCAATAATCAACAATGCTGTGGAATCGATAAAGAAGTCACCGGAGAAAACGACACCCGCTTATATCAATCGTTCCATCTTCTCACCGCAACCGCCCGCTGCCAAAGACAACGCGTGTTCAGAGATATTCGACTTTGACAATGACATGTTGAACGTGGATGATTCGGCGAACAACGATGGCTTCACAATACCACGTGATGCAGACGAGATGATGCGCGTACCGGCACTGTCGTTCCATTTCGCAAACAACGATTTCTTTATCAAGGAAGACTCGAAAGAGGATAGCGCCCGTGAAACACTGAACCTGGTGGAAAAGCTGCGTATGGGTATGAAAAAATCCACAACGGGACAACCAGACGGTGCAGATGAACCTGCAAGTACATCACCGACGCCCACGCCGAAAGAGGAAGTTGAGGATCGTGTAGAGTGTAAACAGATCGAGATGAAAGAAATACCTGAAGTACCAGTGGTCTCACCGTCACCGGAGAAGATTGAAGACGTGCCTGACGTACCACGAGAGCTGGACGTGCGAGTGGAAGCCATACACGAGCCTGAACAGCGTGTACCGGCCGCTTACGTTGAACCTGACATGAACTATCACTATCAGCCATGCGAGGCTGACGTGCACATGGAGATCAACAAGAACATAATGCCCATCCAGGAACAACATCATATGGATCACAGTTCCAGTACACAAGCGGACGAACGTTGGGTACCGCCGAGCGAGAACTTCTCCTTGGACATCCAGCAGCATATCGGCACTGATAAGATGTATCCCGATGCGCATATGCAGCTGGAGATGAGCAAACAAACATTCCTGCCACCGCCAGATCTGCAACACGATCAGCTGAACTCTGTCATGCCGAAACACGATCTAATGATGGTGGACGACATCCACAACAAGAGCCCGGTAATGCAAGAGCGCTTGTCTCAGCACACACCGTTCATGGAGCCCACATCCATGGACTGTATGCCATCACCGTCACCGTATGCCGATATGCACCAGCAGGCCAAGTGGGCTGATAGTGAAGTACTACCAGTACGCCGCTCGTCCTCTTCATCAGCTGCTTCGAGTACCAGTTCATGTGAACACCGCAACGATGACATGGAAATGCCTAAACGTGATGACATGATGATACCGAATCATCCGGGTCTGTTACCGGATCTAGCGTTCAGTATGTTACCGCAAGGTATGACTCCATTCCCACCTAACTCGCTCGCTGATACACTCCCGTTTCATCCGTATTCCGAAGCCTCACAATTTGTCACCGGCCCTGTCTCGTTATTCCCTCCGCCAAACATCAATACACAGTTACCGTTTCCGTCGCCCGGTGCCGCCATGTTCCCCCCACCCTACGGAGCCCAGTTTCCCGCTCCTCATTCTGTGATACCACCCATTCCAAAGCCCGCCGAGGAGTCGCTCCACTATCCGTCGTGCACGGCGGCATTCACCTCGTCATCGCACAACATGGCATTCACAGCGGCGATGGTCTCGTTACCACCACCCACGCCGAAAGCATCCGATACACCGACAGAGGACGAGGAGATATCTATGACACCGCAAGCTTCATTCCCCGTTCCGAACGAAGAAATTCCACCATCACCCGCCTCAATACCAATCAGCTCAACACCCGTTACAAATCACACGTCGCCCGCCTCAAACGCATCGGCCAAGTCTCTATCGAACTCGTCATCGGTTACACCGGCTGGCAAAAAGTCACCAAGCAAACCGACACGAACGTCTGCGCGGTTCGTCAGTCAACAGAGCAAGTCGCCGAGCAAAAGTCCAGGTAAATCTCCACGTCAAGACTTGGGCAAAGCGAGCTCAGGACGTGGCCGAGGCGAAGGTGGCAAACGAGGCGCCGGCAAAGTGGTATCTAGAGGTTCGTACAGTCAAACGAGAGGTCGTGGTCGAGGACGGGGTCGTGGCAGAGGTAATCACATTCAGCATGCTGACCTGGAGTACCTCGGAAGCAACACAATACATAGTAAGATTGTTGGTACCGTGTACGATCTTGATTTCGACGATGACATCGCCAGTGATAATATGGAGAATCTACGTGCCATGAGGGAACGACGGAGATCGACAGACGTGCACGATAGGAAGTCGGACGGATCGTATCTGTCGCGGGATTCTTCTCAGAGTCCGAAATTCACAAGTCCGCCGCATAGCAGCGGTAAAATTCGATCTTCATTCTCTGCCGATTTACGGGATCTCCGACCGCCAACGCCCATATCGGGTATGCAAGGTTTCTCTAAAAGTATATCTCCGTTATCATCCATGGCGCCCGTTGAAGAACCACGTACGTATCCTGACATTGCACAGCCTGTACTACCTGGACCGGTAGATATGCGAACGTACAATACCGCTTTCGATCCACAAATAAACGCAGAGACGTACAGCAATCAAATACTGGGCGCGTTTGCTAGCGGACAAGCCGAGCAACAGTTGCACGACATTGACGAGGACTTTGAAAAATCACTGCATGCAGCGTTAACGGCACGCAAGTCACCGGAACCCTGTGAATCGAAAGAAAACGATACTGTTAAAGTGTCATTGTCGGATTCACGGAACCAGCTGAAAGTTAAAATCAAAGGTCCATTCTTGGACGCAAACTATACGTCAACAATTACACCGTTACCGCCCCAGTCCAGTGTATCTATGGACCCCATGGATGGATCAGGCATGTCGGCAGCGACATCTGTGAATAGTGTTATATCAGCGTCAGTCACTGCATCATCGGGCACGTCAAACTTGCGACGCATGCGCAAGAAAGAATTGTTACGGCAATACTGGACGCAAGACATGAACATGGATGAACCGGCTAGCGGTGCCGTGTCTGGTCAGGCCACCGCACCCACTACAACACCCCAAGTCAGTAGAACCATCATAACAATACCGAAAGCGGTTGCTTCCATGACATCCATCCCGACGCGAGAAGATTACAAAGCTGTTGTTGACGCGAACATGGAGAAGAAACGGCGGAAAGAGAAACAATCGTCGACAGGAGCGTTGTCCAGAGAACTACGACACCTGGACCTGCCGTTGGAGGATGACAACGTGCCGGAGCGGCGACGGAGTATCGGTTCGACGGGCAGTAATGCATCTGCTGGTATACCGGGTGCGTACGAGGGTACGTACAAACGGAAAGGACGTCCACCTCGGCCGCCTGCTACGCAACCGACGGCGCCCAAGTTAAAAATCAAGATCGGTAACATGGGTATGGGCGACTCGACAATCACTACAATAGACGACAAGAAGTACAAAGGGCGACCGCCGAAGAAGCGGCTGGCCAGCATACCCATGCCCAGTGTGGAGGACTTGCGCCGTGAGAGCATGAAGTACCGTCGGATGGTGATGGCTGACTTCGACGAGGAGAAGAAGCGTAGCAAGGGCGAACGCAGTGGCAAACGGAAGAAGCGGAAATCGAAACACGAGGTACAGATCATCACGAACGACAACGCCAACACACCGAAGCTGATCATCCGGTTCGGCAAGAAGAAGGATGACAACAGTGGCAGTGGTAAAGACAAGTGTGGTAGTGGTGGTGCAAGTGTAGGTAGTGCAGTGTGTAGTGTTATCAGTGGTGTAGGTGGCAGTGACGAGTGTCCACCGGCAGCGGATCCCGGACCAAGGACGGAACAGGCTACCGACGGTCGGACGGCGGCGCCTCCATCCGCGTCCATGTGCGGTTCTGAACCGTCGGTACCCGCTGGTCCGGGCCCGCCCGCCGAACAATCAACTGGCGCGTCGGCATTACGGAAAGTGCGCTCTAACAAGCTAACACCGATACGGTTAAAAATAGCCAGGTGCCAGGAGGGCTCGGGGTACGTGATGCGAAGTAGTGAACCATCGACAGACAGTCCAACTGTTGCGCCACCATCAGCACCTGAAACTACATCATTCGACCATCATTCGACCAGTACAACGTGCACATCCATGTCAGCTGGCATGCCGGCATACACAACAGCCGGCCAGAACAAGGAGCTAGCGTCGGATGCGGTGACGTTAGCAGTGACACAACCAACAACAACGACGACGACACCCATGTCTGATGCGCCGTGCGCTCCGTTACCTCTAAACAAGGACTGCGAAGTTAGATGATGAAGACGAAACGTACCGTAATATTCTCTTAATTATTGTATAAATATTTATATATAAATAGAGATTTTAAATTGAGAATTTTAAGTGATATATACAGATATATTGACGTTGTGTGGTGCGTCCCCGGTCGCCGGTTTTCACAAAATGATGATGAGAAGAGGACGTGTGTTTGTTTGTTTTCTGTTTTAAGTTAGAGAAATTTGTTGTACAAAGTGCGGTTAGGGCGTCTATAGGAGTAGCTAGGCCAATTCTATACATACAATAGCATACACACATACAAGTGTTTTTAAATAATTAAACACATGACGCTACACATGTACACAAATAAACACACACATATACCTATACACACACACACGTTGTTTTTTAGATCACGTTGTTGAGAATGATTGTAAAGTGTGACTTGTGAGTGAATGTATGTATGAATGAATGCAAATGAATTATAAAACTATACATATTACTATAAATATATATATGAAGTATAATTCCCATAATTGTCCTAGTTTCTCCTCCCAACACACACACCGCTTCCTGTCCATTTCACCTACCCTAACCTAACTTAATCCTGACGTTTACATTCTTATAAGTATACATTTGTTGTTTGCACACAATGGTGACTTGCTGGACGCTGCCGATACGTAACGTTTTTATCTCGTTTATGTCTGTCTCTCTCACTCTATATATATATATATATATATATATATATATATATATATATATATAAAATTTCAGTATACTGATTTGTTTTTATATGTACAAACGTCAATTAAAGTGTCGTGCATGCAATGCGAGTCGCCAATTGTCAGTGCCAACGGCAAATGTGGAATAATATTTTTGTACATATTGTAAGTTATAATGAAAAAAAAAAACTTGTGAATATAGCAATTAATTTATATATATACCTACATATATAAATATTTCATTTTAAATGATTGAAAAAAAAACGTGTTGACATTTTATATATTAGCTAGATTCGTTATAGAGATCGAACAAATCATGTTGTCTAGAACAAATGGCTTGCCGTGCAATGAATTCTAAATACCTACTAAATGAAAGATATGATGATGATAATAATATGAAAAACTACTACTACTATTTACTAGTGTTGTTTTAATTATTTGTATAGAAGAGAACGCAAGGAACCTGCAACTTTTTTTTAGTAATACATACCGTGTATATGATGATTTTTAATAATGTGTACAGTTTTAATTTTTACAAAAAAAGGAAAACTCCATTGTCCAATTACAAAAAAATTTCTAAATGACAATGTAGTTATAAAACATACTTAAAAATATATTAGTTTTATTATTGTGTATTTTATTTTTTATATCATAATATATGTTTTTTATGAATCGAGTTTATTTGTAAATTATTATTATTTTTATTTAAACAATTTTACAGTACAACACATGTGTACAACTATGTCTCTTTCTCTCTCTCTTTCTCTCGTTTAACTTAACATAACTGCATACATTTCGTACGAGCCATTTGTTTCGATATAAAAGAATATTATAAAGATGAAATATATGCCGTATAAAAATTCAACTACTGGAGTCTCCTTTTATACATTTCACTCTCATTAATTTCACAATCATTACTAGATACCGGTGGGGCATTTCAGACAATTACACAATATGCATAGATGATCAGTCATACACCAAAAGAGAATCATATAACAGGGTGAACTTAATTTATCTCCTCATTATATTTTACAAAATGTCGGTTAAAAATCTTTTAAAAACAACCCCAACACATCTATTTATTACTCGGAATTTGTAACAAATAAATTGCGAAATTTTCTCTCAAATAATACCAATCATTTGACAAACATATACCTATAATAATTATAGTTTCATTATATTGTTATATTTGTACAAATCTCATTGCACATTATATATGTACAGCACACACATACACATACATGATATACAAACGTACAGGTTTATATATTGTATATAATATTCAGCCGGTCTGTAAGATACTAAAATGATGGTACGTGTATCACAATTGTACACATTATCGAACGTGAATTATATTATTACATAAGTTTTTTTTAAAATAATATTATTTCGTGTCATTTGTAAACCTATTTACCTTGTATTCCTATCAATCACTGATTACTCGCTCGATTAGATAAAATTATTTAGAATTTCCTATGTCATAAAACACAAACGCACTTCATTTGGTCATTAGTTAGGGATCAGATGTGATTTTGTTTTGTTATTAGTTGTCAAAGTATTTGTGTTTCGTTGTGAATACATTTTGTTTTCTTGGGTGAATTTAGTGAGTGTCAAATGTTTCATAATTATATTAATCAGCTGGATTAATATCGAAGATATCATGTTTATTTAAGAATTTAAAGATAAATAACCAATAGTTTATAGAGTGACGTTTGAAAGAGTATTGGAATAAATAATGGAGGTAGGTATACTATAGTCATTACATATTATTTAGGTCAATTTCATCTATATCGATTCTTGTATTATAGGCAATTAACATTACTTTCATGTATGTTAGTATGTTGCTTTATACGCGAGATATTTTTGTATTGTATTGTGTCAGGATAATGACTAACAATTTTAACCATTTATCAGGGTTTTTATGTCAATAATGCGAGCTTTGAGTTCCGTAACATGGAACATAAAAAGTATAATTGACTATTATCAAGTAATCAAAATCTCTGGAGAGATATTATGAAGTATATAATGAGTTAGATATTCCGTATCAACTGTGCTAATTTACTAGATCAAGTACGAAGAAACATTTCGTATAACTGTGCTCTCTTCATCAATGTCTCATTAGTTGGAAAAGTTTCGAGAATAATTTACTCGCAGATCTATCAGTTCAGAATCGGGTTGTATGGTGAAAAGCAAATATCAATAGATGAAGAGACGCACACACACACACACACACACGTGTGTGTGTGTGTGTGTGTGTGTGTGTGTGTGTGTGTGTGTGTGTGTGTGCGTATGTGACGAGGGTGTTTCAGTGATTCGTCGTAGAGTGGTGCTAGCTAGCTCTGTAGGTTATGTGTGGATGCGTGCGCATCACACCCTTGACTTGTACACCACCAGGGTGTGCGGGTGATTGAAGCGACGGTCGCTGTACCGCTTTTGCAATCAATATGAGGGCAGCGAACAGTTCAGCAGGACATCGGCACCGTAGTTAGAGGAGCACGGTGGCTAAGCAGGACACTGTGTTTTGTGTGTTGTCAGTGTGAAAAGTGGTGCATGTGATCTGATCGTGTTAGCGGTGACAAAAAAACATCGCAACAATGCAACCGCCACCCAGAAAGGTGAACCGATTTACTCTTTACTTCCCCATAATTATCCAAGTGACACATGAAACAATCTCAGTGACACACTCACACATTCGCGCACTTGTTTCGTTCTGACATTTCCGTACGCTCTCCGATGAAATTACCAATGAAATTTCGGAAGAAAACCGTTGATGAGGTTGTAGTATTATTGCGTTTCGTTCCGTTTTAACGTTTGTTTACAGGCCGGAAGTGTGTCTGAAGGATAATTTTATCAGTTTGATGGCAGTGGGTCAGTTGGACTATTGCAGTGTGTGACTCCTGAGAAAAGACGAAATGTCACCAGTCGCTCTTTAGAATATTCGGAACACTAATCAGGCCTCATTCATTAGCACATTATATACCAATTAATTCATTACGGAAACTAATGATCCATTTAATCACTTTTGAAGTTTATTAAATTTATTGCGATTTTTACAAATTTATTTTAACTAATCATAAAAACGTCTTCATTTAGGATGGTTTAAATACATTTCGAGAAAATATCTATATTCCGAAATGGAATTTGTAAATATTTTCTAGAATTTAACTAATTAACTAATATTTGACATTATTCGTATAAGCGAATCAAGTAACAATTTTAAACAATTTTATTCGTAATATTGAATTATTTTATTCTATAATGAAATCGAATCATATTTAACTGATTACGAAAGCCATTTATTTTTTATTACTAATCATTGAAACCCTGTACATTTCATACTATTTCTCTATACTGAGACGCAGTTTCAATACAATTTCCTTGAGTTGATTACCAGGAAACACATTATTTCCCCATCCCGCTTCATATAATCAATGCGAATCAAAAATTTATATCAACCATTAAAAATGGATAGCTAATGACCGGATTAACAATATTATTAACTCTCTAGCTCATCTTATACATTGTAAACATTAGTTCGGACTCCGGTAACCCAATTTTCTAATTCATGTCAACATTGTATGATGCAATACCTGTATTTATAAACACACACACACACACATATATCTTCTGATGATAATATCCATGAAGAATGTGAAAATACATTTGGAATAACCAATAATTCCGTTAATTGTTACAGGGAAATTATGCGAAATTCTTAAAAAACTTACACTCAGAACAAATAGCAAAATTACAATTGAAAAATCAACATGAATGCGATCTTTTGGAAGATATTCGAAGTTTTACAATAAAACGGTCAGCAATTGAAAAGTCATACTCGGAAGTAAGAAAAAATCTCAATTTCAATTTGAAATAAAATAATGTTGTGACGAATTTTAGGCATTATTAAAAATCTCGTCAGCTTATCTTAACAAGAAAATACCGAATATACCGGATATTAAATTAGATGGTGGTGATGAAAAATGGTAAGTGCGTCTTAACATTTATTTTATAAGCACGCCACTGTGATGATATGTATTGTTGGTTGCATTCTGGTTTTTATGATTTTGTAGTGTGAAATTATTTGGTTTTATTAATCATGTCATGTTCATATGATATTATTCAAACGGTATAGCATTTTTAAACAGGAATATGTGGAATGTGTGGCGGACGGTTCTGGAAGAAAATGAAAAATTAGCCAAAGCTCGTCTTGCCGCAGTGGAAGTGTTTCAGCAACAAATCGCGGATGAAGCCAAAGTTTTACGTTCACATAAAGTGCAGGCTTCGAAAAAGGTTATGACACTGACGGATTAAAATGAAATGGTCACCGATAGTTTACGTTAAAATGTTTGTTACAGTGTGTAGACCAGCTAGCGATGGTACACAAGGAACTCCAGGGATGCGTACAGGAATTAGATAAAACGAAGAAAATGTATTTCGACGAAGAACACAGTGCACACGATGTGAGAGATAAAGCAAAGGACATAGAAGAAAAGTATGTGATTTATGAAATATACAAATAATATACACAATAATTTTTAACCTTTTATAATCTTCTTTCTATTATAATTTTTTTTCTTGCAACCACAATCACATAAGAAACAAATCTAGGTGACGATAAAATGAACAATGTGATTTGGTTGAGCGTAAAATTTACAAAAATCTCACATTTCTGTTGATAGATTAAAGAAGAAAAAAGGTTCATTCTTCCAGTCGATAACGTCATTGCAGAAAAATAGCGCGAAATTCTCGTCGAAACGAGAACAACTGGAAGAAAAGTCGACTGGTGCTCGAAATGATTACCTGCTGTGTCTCGCTGCAGCAAATGCCCATCAGAACCGATATTTCGTCGTCGATCTACAGTTGGCCATGTCCACGATGGAGAGTAATGTGTTTGACAAGGTCGCCGAATATCTAACCTTAATGGGACGCACAGAATTGTTAACCTGTTCGGCGACACAACATTCGTTTGGTAAAATCCGTGATCAGGCACAACAACTCACGCGCGAATACAATCTACAGTGTTGTTATCTGTACTATCCGGTGTTAAAGCAACATATTCAGTATGATTACGAGTCGTGTGACAATGATCCAGTGGAAACAGTGACAGCTGATCATGAATCGTCGGCTGCAACGCTGAGCAAAGAGGCACGCCGATGGGCAACGCGGATCGCACGTGAGAATAACAGTATACGAGAGAACGTGCGGAAGGTGCAAGTGTACAATGCGTTACGGGAATCCGGACAGAGAGTCGATCCGAATGATCCGAACGGACCGGATTTAGAGGTTAAGATTGACGAACTGAAACAGGCGATTCGACGTTCAGAGACGGCAAAGATGAAAGCAGAGGCGAGGATAGAGTGTTTGAGAGCTGGCGGTGTTAATGTCGATGAATGGATGCAGGAAGCTGAAACGTTGAGTGTACAGGAATTACCAAGGTCAGCGAGTTCTCTATCAGTACGAACTGATGCTTCTGGTGTTGGGGTAAGTAATTTACGGAGTTTATTATTCAATGTACTATTAAATACTTGCTTTTGCTACTGCACGTGTGTGTGTGTGTGCGTGTGTAGGACGCTCCCAGTTCTGATTCGTTCTACGACAGTGACTTTGCCGATGGTGAACCAGCAGCTCCGGCCACGGAACGCGAGAGAACAATGTCCAAGCCGGACAGTGACGATGGACATGATGACAGCGCGGAGGTCGACGGTGAGTGGGGTACGCAACGACATAAACATCATAGCGCACACAATGTTCGCATGATATGTTCGTTGCACACACATACGATCATACATTTACAGAATTATTGTATAGAATATAATTAACAGATCTGTATTGGCACATTGTATACACGGATACTTAAACGTGACAAATATGGAGCTGTCATATTTGTATGAAGGGAATATGTGGTGCCTGTGATGTTCACGGAGCTGTGCATTAAGAGGTTAATAATATTTCGTTAAGTACGGTACTGAACATTTTATTAAAAGTGTGTAAATAAAATTAATTGTAGTAAATACATACTTCGGACCAGTGTAGATCTGTTGCAGTGTTTATCAGTATCCATTAAATATGTTCCACGTTACAAGGGACCTGCGTAGAGTAGTATTTTAATGTTAACGCCAAATTACCGTGTCGAAATCTGTTTCGGAAGTCACTTATACTATTCTTGGTTAAGTCAATTAACAGTGTGTTGATGTCGTTATTGACAGTAAACTACAAGTGCCACACGTTCATTAGAACCCGTATGATGAACAAATCTGTAACTAGTTGTCTCATTGTAACGACAGTGGTTAAATTGGGGCAAACTCAATTTAGCGAACACTAACAACGCCTTTTGCGCTACATCGATAATTCACACACACACACACACACACTTGCGACAAACGTAACCTCCTATGTTGCACCAATTTCATTGTACGACATAGAACCAAAAAGAAAACCAACAATAAATTCTGATAAAACGTATGTCATTAATAATATTGTGACACGTAAACCGGAACACGGGTCCGAAGTACACTCAGTGTTACAATTTTATTTTAAAATTTACTAGCATGTACAAATTGTACAATATTTGTTACCTTCCGGTGTATGAATACGCTTATCGCTTTGGATGTAGGCAATCTCAAAACACGAATGCTATGTAAGTTGTTGATATCGATCGAAATGTTATTATTAAAAACAAAAGATTACGCCCTTTCAAATGATTGCAAATTACAGTCGATTGATTTTCTTTTACTATAAACTAAACAAAGATTAAACGTCAGTGTTATTTTTTAGACTTAATCTATTTTTAACTAAATCGGACATGTTCTATTTCGAATATAATGGATTTTCATTTCAACTGAAGATTTTTTTTGTGTTTTTGTTTTACCTTTGTGTTTAGTGTTTGTTCATGAGCAATTAAATTAAGTCTGACTTAATACGGATGTTAATTCAGTGTAATTGTAATTTCAGTGTTACACGCGCCACTTTTTTGTAGGTTAAACTTGTTACCGATTTAATTAAAATGCACCCTGATGATTTACGGGCGTTGTGTTTAACGCATTTACATGATACTGGCTGGCTATGGAGAATTAAGTGTTGATAGATGTTTGATTATTATCCATGCAGATATATAAATTTCTTAAAGCACAAATAACAGTTCACAATGACCGTTTATCAATATATATATATATATATATATATATATATATATATATATATATATATATATATATATATATATATCATTTGAAATATCCATTACTATTTTTTTTTTTTTGTTAAAATTTTTGTCTCCAGCTTGTATTGAAAATTTACTGAAATCTTAAATTACGTTTTGTTTATCTACAATTCTTAGAAAAGCACTTCATATTAGGTTCTTCAGTACACACTGCTCGTATGTGTGCACAACTAAAAGTACAAACATCACAGAGACAGTTATCGCCGCTCCAACATTGAACCCTTTCAGTAATATCCCGTACGTGCCGCCTCTGTTTCCGTCTGTCACTTATTGTTCTCGTGTTTCCACGCCACCGTCTTGGCATTATCGCACGTCGCCAGGACGTGGAATTACACTTCAGCCGGATCTCAGCTTACATTTATTGGTACGAGCAGATGGCGTTGATAACTTGTGTGTCACTTTGCACAGCTTCGCGTCAAACAAAAGATGATATTAACGTCACCTTGGTAACATGCATCTCACTTGTCATATTCTATACTTGTTTACATATACATATACACAACAAAGAGGGGTTATGTCTTATAAATAATAATACAAACAAATGATGTTTTTTTGTTATAAGAAAAATTTTCATTAAGCTTCCAGCTTCTAAACTGAGCTTTACGAAATATTTCTAATGTTTGCTTAGTGTCTCATTTAGTACTGCCCATGCTCTCAATTCTCTGTGTGTTCGTTTGTACAGCCATGCTGGAACAAGAGAGACAACGAATAGAACAATTGACAGCCGGTTGGGATGATCCGACACAAGTGGACTGGGGCGCAGAAGATACTGAAGAAGTCCCCGTGCCCGCACAGCCTACAGGCCCCGTGTTGAAATGTACAGCTTTGTACTCATATACTGTATGTAAAATTATCTCCAACGCATTTGTGAATTAACAGAATAATAGCGAAATATTTCCGTACTGTCAGGCTCAAAACCCGGATGAACTGAGTATCGTGGAGAATGAACAGCTGGAGGTGGTCGGAGAAGGTGACGGAGATGGTTGGCTGAGGGCTCGGAATTACCGCGGTGAGGAAGGCTACGTGCCCCATAATTATCTGGACGTGGAACCCATGTCTGCAGATCAAGCAGATGATAATACTGGTAATTCAGGTGGACCTGGTGTATTGCAGACACAAATTAGTTTCTCATCGGTGGATTATACGGTTGACCATGAAGATGACACCCAGGTAAAACTTGTTTGTCACGTTATATGTTGTGTTCTACATGTAATATTTAATAATTCCTGTGTAGGTATCATCAGAACAAAATCAATCTCCTGAACAAATCTCAGTGATCTCAATCCCTCAACAACAGTCACCTCCCGCTTCGTACTGCATCGCTCTCTATGATTACGAAGGAGAAGAACAACAAGAACTGACATTCGAGGAAGGCCAGGTCATAAAGGTAATCAACAAATGCGCTCACGGCGTTGATGACGGTTGGTGGGAGGGAGAACTCGAAGGTCGAGTGGGAAATTTCCCGTCATTGGTCGTTGAGGAGTGCGACGAGAACGGTGAACCAATCACAAGCCAATGGGATGAAACTCCGCCCTGTTCTGCGCCACCAGTGTTCACGCCCCCCGACGTACCGAACTTCCTGTTGGCCACGGAAGTTATTGTAACGCAACCGACACCGTCGATGGAGAATCAGAACCAAGAAGAGGTGCCGGATGTCGTGAAACAGACGGAAAAGCCGTCGAAAAACGGGGGATTTGCAATGGAACTCACTCGAGGTCAACACCAACAGTACGGCTTGCAGTTTGACGGTGATGAACGTGAGTTTTTATTTACGTTTACGTTTAAACTGGAGCCGCCATGAAATTGTATCAAATTGTCGCTAGATTGAATAAACATGTTCTGTTATTGATCTATTTGTTAATATATGTTTGTGGCACTTTGTCTATGTTACACGCTTGCATTAGCTAATGATACTGGAATACCATGTGTCGTCATTGAGGATGAGGTATGTGACTGTATTCATGTTTTAATTCCTTCTCGTAAGTTTGTGCATATGTCTAAATGGATATTCGTTTCAAACCAGGGCGACGACGGAGACCAAGATGGCGAAAATAAAGGCGATGATTTCGGTTTGGGCGTAGCTCAAATAGTAATTACCGCCGCCACACCAATGATCGAGGAAGCTGAACATCCGTTCCCGGGATCTGATGAAGTGATTAACGAGACCGAAGAGGAACCGACGGAAAATCACGATCCGGACGCAGAGCTTCCAGCCGAGCCTGAGGAGGAGGAGGAGACCGCGGACCAGAGTAGAGCGGACGAGGAGAGGAAAGAGGCAGAGATGAACGGAGACGATATAGACGAGAAATCGGTGGCAGATGATCAACCCACAGATTCAGCGCCATTTCCGGTGAGTAGCAGCAGTGAAGGTGAAACTACAGGACCCAGTACAGCAGAGAATTCACAAAGTCACGCCCCGCCCATCGATGACATCATCATTAACGAACCGAAACAAGTGGTGGGAGGTCGTGCAAGTATACCCGATGAACTGGAACCGCACCAGTTGGCAAGGTTACAGGACCTGAAGGAGTCGAATGCGTAGACAATTCACAAAATACATATATACACTGGGAACGTAAGTCGTTTCGTTGCATTACGTTTATAATTGACAAATGAATTGAGATGCGACCCATGAGACGTGATTCGGAATGGATCATAAATTCTCAAGCGTCTAATTTCCACTAGTCATTGACTGTTTAATGTTTAGATACTTGTAGATGCGATACGTTACCAGGTTAGTAGCAGGTTTATTTAATTAATGTTAAATGTTTAAATATACAAAAGCCAATTGCACGAATCAGTACAATCAGTTATGTTATATAAGTGATACCGCGCGCACTCTGTTGGGAATCAAGTCTCGTGGGACGCATCGGTGATGGCATGTGTAGTATCGCGGGGATCGATTTGAGTTGTTTGGATGGAAATCCATTTACGATGATACCTTGTCCTGCAATAGAAAAATATTTAGAATGAATTTTTACTTTTTAATACAAATTATACCATATATACATGTCTAGCTTTTTGATAATTTGGTCGGGAGATTTAGAAAAATAGAGGATTTCTTAATTTTAAAACGCGTTTACGCCGTATAAAGTCAATCAATCAAGTACGAGTAGCATACGAGTTAGTTGGGTTGTCTAACTCACAGGCGCTTGCAGCAAAACATTCCCGCAAGGTATAATACTCAATAGATCGTACTATCGCGCGAATCATATGTTTTGGCTAAGCGACTTGTGAGTGGAGACAATTGTTTTGGTGGGCGGAGTTTTACGGTTAGCTCCGCCCAGAATGATATATCATTCTATATTCCTTACACAAGTATGTTGTAAAACTAGTTGCGAAAAAAAAAAAGAAAACGATTGTTCTAGAATGAAGAGTTGATATTAGATTTGCTGGGAGATTGGACGAATGCAATAAATATAATAAAAAGAATCAAGTTGCAGTAGCAGCAGCAGCAGTATCAGCAAAATATCATTTCAAAAAAATAACGCTGGATTTCTAGTGTCAAATCCCGTTTGGTTTCTTGTAGACAGCACAGGTCAATCATTGGACATACATCAACTGTCAGACTGTCACCGCTGTCTACGTATTTCCACTATGTTTACAAAGGCAATGTTAGGTTATGTTTAGCAATAAGTCGAATGATGAATATAAATTTAGACAGCAAATGACCCATTTATGTTCCTCTTTCTCATTGTCAGATATGATGATGATGATAATAATATTTCTATGTTTTGTTATATGTTGTACTCATCCATTACAAATATGACGGCATACTGTGTTTGTAAATATGTAATTCATGTTAGTTGTTTCATTGTTCAATAGTTTATCATTATGGATTTATCATTATTAGTTATATAATTCTCAATTGATTATTGATTGTACATGAATAATACAATATTATGATATTGTATTGTATTCCTTCTGTTGATTGCTCATATGATCGGTTCTAAAATCTATATAAAAAAGTGTATAAATATATATGCGAATGTTAGGTGAAAGCAAGATAATTTCTAATTAACGCACGTAGAAACAATTTGTGGCTGTATTTAATTAATTATTATAATTATTATGCGATGTTTATGTGTTCTGTTTCACGAAACTGCGGACGTACTCTCGCGGACATGACAGATGCCACTCAAACCCCACTATTTTGCACACATGCTAATATGCTTGTTCAAGGATAATTCATCAATGCTAGTTGATAGTGGCGTCACCAGATACAGTTATATACAGTTACTTTGTCCTTAGTTGCAAACTTCAAACATTCAGTTCCAACATTGTAGGTTAAGTTGTCACGGCCATCACTCAAGACAAGTCATTTTTATAGTGTTTGTTTTTATTTCTAAATGTATTATTATTACGACTTATGAATGTATACTTTGAAATATACTGGTTTGTTTATGATTTTGAAATTGATGAGTAACTGCTGACGTCACCCCTGCAAAATTTCCGGCTTTCGTGAGACAGACAATACACTCCCCGTCTTCTTTCAGCGGTGCCTTCTTGTAATAAAAAGAAAATCTTGACTCTTTCACTCACTAACTAACTAACTAACTGTAGAATATACATATAATAATAAACTCTATTGTATATGATATACAGAAAAAACAAAAAACATGAAAGAAAGACAAAAACAATTACAAAAAATATGGGCAAAAACATCACTTAATACCAACCGGATTTCTAAGCATTTTACATGTTTTTGTGTTTCTGAAAATATACTACTGTTCTACCTGGTTTCCATCATTTTTGCATAAAAGCAAACTTACAACAAATATATATATATATATATATATATATATATATATATATATATATATATATATATATATATATACAAAGTATATAAATAAAGAACCCGTCAAATACGACAGTGCTTTAAACATTTGTACTTGCTGTATACTCATGCGCAAACACACATGCATACATACGTACATACATGTGCCCTATTTTAATATTGCACGCGACTGTACATGACAATACGGGTAACGTGTTATTTTTATTTCTACCCTAAATTCCTTCATTAGTCACTGGGATAATTTATTGATTCAACACAACGATTGTTCAGTGATTCGAGAATGTTATCGCTGATCTAGTTAACACAGTTCCATGGCAACGGCGATCATCCAAGCGTTCATAATAATGGACGCTTAATTTCACACTGTCCTTTTCCTGAACACAAAGTTTCAGTTGATAAGCACCAGTGTTTGCATTCACGGCATCATCTTCATCTCGTCCAGTATGTCGTCACAGAACAATAACGGACAGTCAACAGCAAGCCAATTCTCCGCCGCTGGCAAACCAGAACTAGCTCTGTTCGGATCACCAGTTCAAATCAGAACAAATCGTGCGACGAAAAGAAGTAGTAATTTTGTTAAAACAACTTTGGACGAGCCGAACCAAGAGGAAAACCAACTGTCAACAAGGATGTCTAGGTCGGAAGGAAGACGGGGAAGCAGTTTCGTCAGAGCCATGTCTGAAGATGTTGGCGGTGAGACGACAAGATTGCTGGTGAGATCACCGAAACCTGATTACCGACGTGGTAGTAGTTTCATTCGAACCGTAGATGATAGTATTGTTGAACAACTGACCGTGGGTCGATCTGCTAAATTAGATATGCGTCGGTGCAGTAATTGTATAAAGACAACCGAAGATATAAATGAAGATAGCGGACAGTCCGGAAGAACAAACATACGTCGTTGTAACAGTTTTGTGAAGAATCCTGAAGATTCTACAGAGGATAGTCTGTCGACAGGTCGCTCAGAAAAACCGGATATCCGACGCGGTAGCAGTTTCATCCGGACGTCTGATGATATCAGTGAAGATAATGTATCTTGTGGAAGAACGCCCCGAACAGAGATACATCGCGGCAGTAGTTTCATCAGAATGATATCGGAGGAGATAAATAATGAAGAAATGCATTCTACAGGCAGGTTGTCCAGTAAACCAGACAGCCGAAGAGGAAGTGGTGTAACAAAGATGTTATCAGAAGACAGTAACGAAGACACGCAGTCTAGAAGATCGTCCAGAGCTGATATGCGAAGAGGTAGCAGTCTGGCAAAGATGATATCTGAAGAAGAAGATGTTGAACAGAATCAATATGCAGAACAAGTAAGCGATCGTTCGGAAAATTCCGATAAAGCTCGCAAGGCATTGGATACGGAAAACAGACAAAGTCTTCAATCAATTTCTGAGTATAAAACTCAGACATTCTCTTCTGTTTCGTTGTATCCAAACATTGAGTATAGTTCTGTGTGTGTTGAATCGCCCATTTCAGATTTATCTACAGATGTAGCAATGAGAAGCTGCAATGAAAGTAACAAAGACGGCAGCAATAATGACGGAACGTACTCCAATTCTAATTTGAGTTATTTAAGCTGGATCGAAAGTGTAAACAGCAGTTATTCGGCTGCAAATAATGCTTCAAAACATATGACAGATAATGATAATAAATCGGGCGAATGGAGTAATTTTTGGAGCAACTATAACAGTTCGAGCAATGAATACTTCTCGAGTCCGTATTTGTGTCCGTCAAATTCGGGTGAGGATTTATCGCTTGAAAGCAATGCCAGTACACAGCGAGGTTCTACAGATAAAATTATCAAAGAAAATGTTGTGCTGTCTATGGATGAAGTAAATGAAGCTGTAGAATGTGCTCAACGGTTGATGGATATACTTCGCGGTGCTATAAAAAGATCAGAAACGGAAGCAACTATTTCCAAAAATGATAGCGATGTGCCAAACGTAAGTTATACATATATTTTATTATAATTTATTTTCAAATATTACTTATATAGTTTGATGATCTTATACTGTTTACAGAGTTCAATAAAAGATGATAAAAAAATTAAGTCAAATAATAGTCAGAAAGAGAAATCAATCTTTAAATCTGCAAATAATAGTTGCATTGAGGTTTTGTTAAATCATACAGGAGTAGCAGATATTTTGAAAAGAGTAATTAATAAACGCAGAGAAGTAATAATGCCGCCTGATGAATCGTCCGGTTCCCGAAGCTCGGCTTCTGATTGGTCGAAAAAATAATTAATTATTGATAACTGGTATATTTTGTATTATACTGAAAATAAATATTTACTGTAGAAACTACGAATGATTTAATTGTTCAAATGCTCTGTTTTGGCGCGTAAATTTAGAAACGGAGCGTGAAGTTAGTTGTACTCCGATGGTTGTTTGTGTTATTAATTTCACGTCGAAAATGATATCTTTTAAGTGCTAATAGAGTAAATATAAGTGCGGAAATAACAACAATAAACCTTTTAATACCTGGTCCTTACATTTAGTGTTATTGTTTATAGAAGTTTTAATATCTGTACAATTCTGACATAAGAATTTGCAAGTGTTTGCCATGTGCAGTGATTAAGTTGTTTACTACAGTAATTTATCTCCGTTACAAGATAAGGAAAAGTAAGTTACATCCATTAATGGCGGCATTAAACCAAAGTAATGGTTATAAAATTATTATTTTCAGTATAAACTAATTATGGCTATGGGTACAACAGAGCAGTTCTCTTTGAGATGGAATAACTTTCATTCTAACCTTACGACAGGTTTCCACGATTTGTTGGAAGCTGAAGATTTGGTGGATGTGACTCTTGCAGCAGAGGGACATGTACTACATGCTCATAAAATTGTGTTATCAGTGTGTAGCCCGTATTTTAAACAACTGTTCAAAGTGAATCCGTGTAAGCATCCAATAGTCATATTGAAGGATGTAGGTCACAGTGATTTGAAAGACATTTTAGAATTTATGTATCTGGGGGAGGTGAATGTGTTACGGGAAAATTTGACTGCATTTCTAAAGACTGCTGAGTTATTACAAGTTAAAGGATTAACAGGAGATGATTCAGTAAGTAAAGCTTAACCTACATATATGTACAGTGGAATCCGCTTATAGTCAACTTGAAGAGACCAGGAATTTGGTTTACTGTACACTATAATGAAAGTATTAATATGTCATGTATTTAGTCAGAGATACGTGCATTATAAGCAAGTTTCCACTATATGTGAGTTCACTATAAGTGGATTCCACTGTATTTAGATACAAAGCTACAACTGCATTTCATTTTGATTTTAGAGTGAGACATCTTCGAAGAAAGACGAAGAATGTGTTAATAATTCAACATGCCAAAGTGAAGATATAGAAGAAATAAGTTACACACACCCTATAGATACAAAACCAATCATACAACAAGAGTCATACGAGCAACAAACAGATACACACTATCAATCAAATAGTAAACGATCAAAGTCACTGTTAAGTTCGAATAATTTCAAACGTCGAAAGTCAGAAAGCGCAACGTACTCCCAGAAGTTTGACGAGGAAGAAGAGGCCGAGGACTATATCGAAATCGAGGACCCGAAAATTGAGCCATTGGAATACATATCGGAAAATGAAAATGTCGGCATGAAGGATGACAATTTGGTGCATATGCTCGAGAATCCAAAGAACTCGTTTGGAAACATATCGGCTGTACTACCGGATGGAAACGTATCAGATCAAGGTAGGCTTCAAATTAATATACATTTTGTTATTTGTTCTTCTTTCTTTTTGCTTTGTTTTTAACGCTTGAAATTCACTAAATAAGTATTTGAACGAAAATTTAACAGATAGTATTAACTTTGTACACATAACCCAGTACTTCCAAGATGGCGATAAACTGCCGAAATTTAGTGAATTTAAGCACTTTATAATATTAACTCATTATTATGCATGTACCATTTTTAAATGCTTATTCATTAACAAGTATGAATATAATTCTGTAATGATTTAATTAACATTAACATCTTAAAGAAATTAATCTTGAAAAATAAAACAAATTATTGATATTAATGGGTTAATAAGTATGCAATATTGGTTTCGCATTTCATATTTTTTTTAAATCTATTTCGCTTAGAGTGTGGATATCATCTTCCGTCGATTTTACTTTTCTTACTATTTTATTAATTGCGTATTCGGCGTAATTAAATAATAATATTTAGGGAAAACATTTCGTGTCATCGTTGTTTTGTTAAAACTACTGGAATGAAGTATGACGAAGTTGTAGTTAGTTCTATTTATTTTTAGTCTAATTTTATTTATTTATTTTATACGGCTTAATATGAAAATAAAATTACGGTTAAAGTTGGTTAAAGTGAAAGAAATTTTGTGACGGTTAAAGCAAAAATCTAGTGTCCAAATAATTTGTTATTGTTATTTTCCATTTGTTACGCAGGAGCTTAACTTTGTTTCTGTGTGGTAAGTAGCGTTTTTCGTTAGTTCTTCATTTGATAAAATGACGTTGACTTTGAAATGGAATCGGTCACGTTTTTTTGTTTTGTTTTGCAGTAACCTGTGTAACATGTGGGAAGACGATGCGTAGTAGCAGTCTGCGCAGGCATATGATGGACGTGCATTTGCCCAATCAGAAACGACAGTGTCCCATGTGTCAGAAACTGTTTAAAACTGCAAACAGTCTCCAGACACATCTCATTATGATACACCGCTTGTATAAATCGAAACATAATAAAACTAACGAGTCAATAACAAACTCATCGTAACTCGAAATATTTAATCATTTAATAGACTTGATATTTTTTATATAGTAAATATTTATATATACATAATAGCTATCAATCAAATAATCATTGATCAACATATAAACAGACAAAAGTGATTAACATTTATTATATTATAATAAATTCAGTCATTGAATATTAGTTGATTTGAATGAAAAGAATAGTTCTATTTATTTTATTTGAAATTGTATCAACAAATTTTTGAATACCGAGATATTTTATATTAAAATGTAAACAAGAAATCTCAATTACTGTGATTTAAATAGCTTTTTTATTCACAAATATAGTTTAATTGTATATATGTTTCTTGTAATAATTGTAACCGAGTGATGATATCGATTCGTAATACAGTTCTTTTGTAATACATTATGCTACTGAACGTTTTAAAATAAAGGTATACATTAGATTATTTATACATTTTAATATGTTTTCCTTCAGTAAGTACAGTCACAACTAAATGAAATGTTCTACAAACAATCGTAGAATAATTCGATTCACATATCAGCAAGTGTTGACCAAACTAGTAGCGGTGTGTAAAACATTGGGTTTTTTGTGCGACATTTATTTATCGTATTGTAAATGTCGCAATTTTGATAGAAACTTGTGTGTGATTAAGCATTTGATGATGATGATGATGATGGTTAATCGTTGATTCGCGCTGTGTTTATATGCGTGTGATAAACATGTTTTGGTTTATGATATATATAATATTTAATGTTTCTCTTCCCCGCAAGCAGCGTTGATGAGGAATATAGTGATGATGATGATGATGATGGACAAATGTAAGGGAGTGCACGGAGCATGTGTATGTTGTTGTTGACAAGTACTTTTGAGTTAATGCTAACATCCGTTCTATTCAGGAAAATCGGAGGGCAGACAGAGCAAGCTATCGTACCAGTGCGAGAAATGTTTAAAATATTTTTCAAGGAGAGATCACCTGCGTACGCACTTTAAAAACATACACGGCGAGGACGCGGGCCCCTTCGCCTGTATTATATGCTCACAAATCTATAAGAACACTGAGAGTTTACGCAAACACATTGCCAAGTTTCATTACCAAAAAATGATGGATAGTTAGTTAGTTAAGTGTTCTATATAGCAACCATTCATCTAAGTGGTAGGTCCAGAACTACTACACACAATATGGCGGCGAATGTGTTACATTTCTTTAGCACAATGCATTATGACAATATGTAGTACAAAGCAATATTTACATTTCAATCAAATGAAGTGTAACAATAATGTTAATCAGAATGAAATCTAAATATCATTTGTACTATACAAAAAAAACTAACGAATTACTTATTTTTAAATTTCTTAAATAGTGTGATGTGGGATATGATTTATGATTGAGTGAATTTTTATGCATTTTTTGAGAAAGAATTCATGGTGTTTCTCTCGATTTCCATAATTGTGAAATGGTAATATTTGCTTCGTTTGATTATGATTAATGCATAGGTCATATTTAAAAATGTTTCGTATGAATTTGTATAAACATATTTGTTATAGAATTTTAACCAAAGTTGTAACAAGTAATTTTTACGTTTTATCTGAAACTAAAGTTAATGGAATTTTAAAACAATAATGAATAAGTGCTGTTAATTAAAAATATATAATGTAGGCTTTAGTGTTTTATATGGAAGTACAGTCGTTTTATTATACATTTAGTTCATGTGTTACCGTATATACATATTTTAATATTATAATAAATATAATTTTTTTTAGTTTATTTACTATGTTCTGTAGTGTTTATAACAAATCAGACTAAGAACACTGAGGTAATAATTGTAAAAATACAATGATATAGAATATTCTTGTTGTTATAACCTTACATTTCTGCGCCGCCATCTTGAGTCTTACGTGTTTACTATGACAGGGCAGTGCTGATTTTTGTTTGAACACTACATGAAACATATGTGTTTATGCTGTAAGAAACTGGTGTTATACGTAATATTTAACTACATACATATTATATATTATTTTAATTAATTATGGTACCAAAATACATTGCCCCAATTTGTTACCATTTTATTCATAGTCTTTAATACGTAATTTACGGTATTTTAAAGCAATGTATTTGAAGTTTGCTGAATTTGGAAATAATATTTATTGGTTGCAAATATTTTTGTTGTTGCAAAACACTTGTGTGCCTTACGACGTAAATATTGTACGAAAATATACATTTTGTAAACAAAAATAATAGTGTTTTTTGTTTTTTTTTGTAAAATAATAAAATTCACGCAAAGACTACAGTTTGTGATCGTCAGTTATTTCATTCTGTTTCAGTACATGTTATTGGCTGTTTTGTTAGTGTCGTCTGTCTGCTTTGTGGGGGGCGGGGGGTGCGGATGTTACAAGTGCGAGTTGGATGAAAATGTACTTCTGTACCGGAAGTGGTTTTGTTACAGATGTGTTGTACTGTCCGGATTGTGGCAGAATGTTCAGACGGGAGGACAGTTTACGTAAACACATAACTAATATACACGGCACGGACAGGGGCCCTTTTCATTGTAACGCGTGTGGCAAAGCCATGAAAAATAAAAACAGTTTGAATGTTCACACGTATCGTTTTCATAGGTACGTTTATATTTAAGATAAACTCGCACATATGACAATAATAATAACTTCAAACAAATTGAATAACAGATTATTTTCCTTCTAGGATGGTGCAAAGTAAATATTTAGGAGGCCAGTGCAATATGACACCAATACATATGTAAATATGTATAGAGTTTAAACATTCAATAAAGCGTTATGATATTTTACTTCTTTGCTAGTTTTAATTGTTTCACCTGCCGATATTATAATAAGATAAATGATATTTCTTCTGAAATGACAGTAGTATCCTTCAAATGACCTTCGCTCAGTGACCTTTGTTTAACCTTCAGCGGGATATATTTTTTATTTTCTATGTGGATTACTAACTAAACTACTTATTTCCTCTTTGTGCAAGTGAAGCGCTATGTGTATATTATTATGATGGCCTGGTATAGTTGAAACAAATGTACGAATGACAGTAATGTCCTTGGTGTGACCTTCAATTGTGAGTTTTCACTAGGAATCTGTTTCAGGGTTTATGTACACGTTAGACAGACACGTATACTGTCCCGTTTGTAGCAAGAAATTCGTTAATCGGTACAATTTAAAGGTGCACATACGAGACAAACACGAGTCCAATGATTCAATACAGTGCAGGATCTGCGGCAAGGGTATGAGGAACCAGAGCTGTTTACGGGTGCACATGTACAATCATCGTAAACAACTGTTGACCGAACAGAGTTGACAAGCTGCTCCAAGTCTGACGACACATTTACAAAATATATTTACACGCTGATGAACCGGAAATGAATGAATACAAACCATCATTTATAACGTAACTCATCAAGTACACTCAGCGGGTGAATATGTCTTTGAAATGTGGTTAATCTATTGACAAAAACCAACCACGATCAAATGTACTCGTATATTTATGATCTTATCTGTTCAGTATATTTATTTTAAGTTTAGCCCATGAAATCGTATTTTTTGTTTATAACTCTTACTTATTTATCAGTTCGATAGTGTTATTTTATATACATTTCATATTTGACTATTTGAATTCCAGTTTGCCAAATGTTCTAAAACTATGTATTTCTCTGTAATATAAATGTATACCTACTCTTTTTTTAGCATTCGTATATAAATAATATATATGTGTACAATCAAAAGTATTTTTATATTAAGTAAATTAATATGTTATACATTTGTACGTATAATGTAGTACGTTTGACATTTATTGTAATTATTAGTATACAGTACTCGTATTAATATATGGTTTGGGTGTTGCGTTCTTTGATAAAGTGTAATGTACTTCCCAGCTATATCCGCATTATCAAAACCACATAAATAAATATTGTCATTGTATGATGTTCTCCTACGGCGTGTCATGTGAATGTAATGTCGGATTTCACGACCGGGGATTCTTGTTATCAATATAATTGATAACATCTGAATCATGTCAAGTTGTATGATCATAAGTTACATACAATTAACAATATTTATACGTTATATCAGTCCTGTAACATTGTTAATTTTATTCTCATTATTTCTACACTTTATCCAAGAATGTACACTCAAAATCAGTAACGTAAAAAAAATAATTAACAATACTATTACCATATTAGAATTAAGTTTCTTTTTATATTCAGAAAAGATTTTTTTGTATATTTTTAATAAAACCAAAAAAACAAAACTGAAAACGTTTGTTTTATGGACAGGAAACTTATGAATTTAATTCCCTAATCTTATCGAGAAAGTGTGTGTAAACAACTTCCGTCTTCAGCTATGGAATGGTTGGGTTTGTCCGTCAGTTTAGCGATAAATGTGCAACGATGTGGTTCGATTTGGGGCGCGACGAAGGGTTCCCTACACAATATGCACCGAACAAAACCCCAGTCACAGTGGATGTTCTCGAAGCCGGGTTGATACTGTCATTTGTTATACTGGCTGTGTGTTTTTACATAATTTTGATTGGTGCACGCGGCAAATCGGTATGTATTAATAAAATATACCATATCCGGTCAGAAAAATGGTCGAAAATATTTACACTGAATAATATATTCTTTTTCAGTTGATAAACTTGGGAGTGAGAGTTACTGTTAGTTTAACGTTAGGTGCTATCATTATAGGTAACTAATGTGCTAATAAAACAGTGTACAATTTGTATTCCTGTTCCTGTTTGTAGTTGGAAATTTCGGTCAAGAATGGGAGGTAGGTCATATTAAAACACCAACGGCTTATAAAATTGGCACGGGCCAAGAAATCCTTGCGGATATCAGTGTGAAAATCGGATTTCGGTCCGTCAATGTTACGCTGAAAGCGGACTCACCAAAAGATACCGTCTTGGAGAATGAGAAGATTGATTATAATGAAAGGTTTGATTGGACTTGGGATCAAGGACGTTTTGGATTTGGTCCATATGGTAAATTATAGTTTATTTATTGGCAATGTATTTTGGTATTAAATATGCTTATGTGTAGCTGGACACTTACAACAGAGTTTCCGTGCGGCTCAGTATAAAGGATTGCCACTGCCTATTTTATGGGTGGTAGATTATTTTGTGTTCGATGGCGAGGGCCTAAGGTTTGGACGATTTTACCGTACGGCAGGCTGGTACGCACATATAATCATGTGGATTGCGTTTGCGTGTTGGATACTCACAAATATACTGTTCCGATCTGTCATACGCTACGGAGTAAATTTTCTAGCCGTGACTGGTCTGCTCCAGTTGTTTGCTTGTCTCATTTGGGGCGTGGTAAAAAATCCACAAGATCTGTCTATAACGTTTGAGAAGGGCGAACTGAAATTGAATTATGGAAGTAGTTTTTACATAACACTTATTGGAGGTAATGCATTATTTGTGCACTAAATGGTGTCTAATCTTATCATCTGTTTTTTTTCCCTTGTAGGAATTATATGCTGTGTGTTATCTATTTTAATATTTGTGTTCAATATTTATAAACCCGACGAAACAGCAGAATTTTTCGGAATCGATCCGTTGTCAGATTATGACGAATATCATTTGTGTACGTTGACCTGTATTAAAAAATAGTTGTATAGGAATTGTAAAGCAACCAGCAGGTTTAATTGATATATTAATAATTTAGCACTCAGCGAACTGGATGTAGTGAGACAAAAAACAGGACAAACTGACCAACTCCAGATGACTGAAATGGGACATCCAGAACAACCACCATTACAGGAAAAACAACGAGATATTGTACTGTTAAAGCGACGAAGTACCGTGCGATTTGGCAAGAAAAATTTGTACAGAAATGTGAATTACGAAGAAGACATTCCAATTTATTCCAACTTGGAATCGTAAGAACTATTGAGACGGTTGAGTGTAGAATTTAAGTATAATGTTTGTCATGTTTTAGGATTATGGAAACAGATTCTGTACCACTTCATCCTTCTACTTCTGGACAAAGAAGAGCACCAGTCTTACCACCCAAAAGAATGAGATAAAAATATAATCACAAATAATTTACTAAAATATTGATTCGGTTTTATATCATTTCGAAATTACATTTAATTAATAAAAGAATATCTACAGCACTTACAGATTTAGTTTATATTGTAGTTAAGAGTTTGAATGACATAATAAAAACATCACTTTATAGATGTAAGTATTTATTTTGTAATAAATTAATATTTCTAATAAGGTAACATAGTTAACGATTCCGCTGATGGACCAAGCTCCCTATTAAATACATTATCAGATAATTTAGGAGTTTCGTTGACACTATCTTTACTTTGTAAATTCAGTCTTGTATTTTTTATTTTCCAATTATTATCAGAGAATGGATCACGTGCCAACGCGAATATCTGTTCGAAAACACCAACACAACATTCACTTGTATGCAGCGTTCCACAAACAAACACCATCACTAAACCATGCACGTCCATTTTACCAAAGACACCGTCGTTTGTTAAATTAGGATTGAAAAACAAACGGTGATCACGTTTTGTTTCATACAAAAGTTTAACAACGTCCGACCGGTTATTGTCAACCTGATTTTCAACAGTCGCTGACGATGACATCAAGTTAAGCTTCAAACTGCAATCCTGCCAAAAGTGTTCTTCACCCATACACTGATCTTCATTCATCATCGTATAAAACCATTCGGCAAACTTCGTTGCCATTTGTTTCACTTCATCATCGGTTTGCTGGATGTTTGTGGTTTCAGACAGTGAAGAACCATTTGCATTTTCCGACTGTGTGGAACTAACTTGATTATCATTTCTAGTGTTGCCCCAATATTCGAGGATCTTTTGTATCAGTGCTAGTTTAGTCATCGGTGATGTAAGTGACACATTGTTGTCGTGAAGGTACTGAAACAGTACATCTCGTTTGACTGATTTTCTGTTCAGAATCGTCTGGTAATCGGGTGAATATCGAATAATGATACAAATGGCATCTGAAAGAGTTAACTACAATGTATTTTTTCTTCTGCGTTAAGATATATTATGACTTGCCTTCTTTGTTTTTAATTATATCCGATTTTAGACGGTGCTGCGTTGTTGTAGAAGCAAGTTGAAATAATTCGTCTTCGGGAAGAAGGTTAAGTATATTTCTAATACCCTCATGTGCTAAATCATTTGCCATATTTATGATAATAGAGTATGAAGTACATATTCAATTTTAAAATCTGCTATAATATATTTGGTTTTAGTTGTTATTTTATAGAAAATTTGTTATGGCGAACTGTCATCGCACATTTGAAGTTTGACACATATAAAACCGGTTGCACTGGTTCAAATGTAGCAATAAGTTGAATAATAAACAAAGAATTATTGAAATTAAAATATCAAACTGATCTTACATATTTACAGGCAGTAGATAAATATTCTATGACGTATTAATTGGATAGGGAAAGTAAGAATTGAGGAAAGAAATTACAAAATTAGTTTGTATCACGTAATACGGGTTTCTGTGTAACAAATTTCACACCGTATTGGCAGAAGGTTCATCCTAAAAATTGTAAATTGTTTGGTTATAAAATAATTTAAATGTTAAGTAATGTAATAAAATCGATATATAATTTATATTAGTATACATTTGTCATGGCACATAGGTTATTAAGTTCACGGATAAATTTAGACAAAATTTTGAAGCGAAGTCTGAACTTATCTAATATAAACTCATTCAAGGTATGTGATGAAATAGTACTTTAACAAATGAAATATATTTTTAATCATTTTTATTGTGTATAGAATGCGTCAACATTTAATTTATTAAGAAACGAATGGAGGTTATTTTGTGAGAAACCACCTAAAGGTTTCGAAAAATATTTCAAACCTGAATCAAAACAGTCCCCGTCGAAAAATGCTAAGCCTGAACCACCCAAGGAAGCTAAAGATGCGAAGCCGAAAGAACAAACTGCTAGTGGCAAACCAAAGACGGAGCTACCACCACCATCTTCGCGTGGGCCCAGTAGTTCGGGCCCTACAAAACCGTATGATCAGTGGTCGTTCGGTTTATTTGGGGGCACAGGCTCCAGAGGTAGTGGCGGTAAACCGTTCGGGGAAAGTGAGAAAGACAAGTGGTATATTATCGGAGCTCTCGGTACGGTAGCATTTTTAGGAGCTTTAGCCTACTTCGAAATGGGATATAAAGAGATCGGATGGAAAGAATTTGTGCATACGTAAGTAATATACGTATATGTAGATAATACGTAAAATGGTTAATACTTTACTTTATATTTGACAGATATTTAGCTCGTGGTATTGTAGAAAAATTAGAAGTTGTCAATAAAAAGTGGGTACGAGTTCGCTTGTTGCCTGGCAACACTGTTGATGGAGCGGTAATTCTTGTTCTTGAATGTATCTGACGTGTTTTAATGAACATGCATTATTTTCAGAGTGTTTTGTGGTTTAATATCGGCAGTGTAGATTCATTTGAACGTAATTTGGAAAACGCACAGATAGAAATGAGCGTGGAACCGCCTAATTTTATTCCCGTCATTTACAAAACGGAAATAGAAGCGTCCAGTTTGACAGGCATACTTCCTACGCTTCTTATCATTGGCTTCCTTATCTATATGATGCGTAGATCCGCCGAGATGATGGGAGGAAGGAAAGGTCGCAAAGGTGGTGGATTGTTTGGAGGTGTTATGGAGTCCACGGCGAAGTTGATTAACTCTAATGAAATTGGTGTTAGATTTAGGTATGTTCTCGCAGTATGTCTCATTGTTTGTAGGTTATTTATACGTTTGTTTATTTATTTAGGGACGTAGCTGGTTGTGAAGAAGCAAAGATTGAAATTATGGAGTTTGTTAATTTCTTGAAGAATCCTCAGCAATACATAGATTTAGGTGCAAAAATACCAAAGGGCGCGATGCTTACAGGTATGATCCACCGGTATATACCATTGTATGTTCAGTTTCTTTTTAACTTTAAATTATATTCAGGTCCCCCTGGTACCGGTAAAACACTTCTCGCTAAAGCAACAGCCGGCGAAGCAAATGTTCCTTTCATTACCGTCTCCGGTTCGGAGTTCTTGGAAATGTTCGTCGGCGTTGGTCCGTCACGTGTCCGTGATCTTTTCTCCATGGCTAGGAAACATGCACCGTGTATCTTGTTCATTGATGAAATCGACGCTGTCGGTCGAAAACGTGGCGGTCGCAGTTTCGGTGGTCACTCGGAACAGGAGAACACGTTAAATCAACTGCTAGTCGAGATGGACGGTTTCAATACAACGACAAACGTAGTTGTCTTAGCGGCTACGAATCGTCTGGACATCTTGGACAAGGCACTGTTACGTCCTGGACGTTTTGATCGGCAGATTTATGTTCCCGCACCGGATATCAAGGGCAGAGCTAGTATATTCAAAGTGCATCTGGCACCATTGAAAACCGATGTGGACAAGAACGATTTAGCTCGTAAAATGGCCGCTTTGACACCCGGTTTTACTGGCGCTGATATCGCGAACGTGTGCAATGAAGCCGCTCTGATTGCGGCGCGAGATTTGAATGTTAAAATCGTCATGAAACACTTTGAGCAAGCGATTGAGCGTGTCGTGGCCGGTATGGAGAAGAAAACAAACGTGTTACAACCGGAAGAGAAGAAAACAGTGGCGTATCACGAGGCGGGACATGCTGTAGCGGGTTGGTTCTTGGAACATGCGGATCCATTGTTGAAAGTGTCGATTATTCCACGTGGAAAGGGACTGGGGTATGCACAGTATTTGCCCAAGGACCAATACTTGTACACCAAGGAACAGCTGTTCGATAGAATGTGTATGACGTTAGGTGGTCGTGTCTCGGAGGAGTTATTCTTCGGCAGAATTACAACTGGTGCACAGGATGATTTGAAGAAGATAACACAGAGTGCATATGCCCAGGTTGTACATTACGGTATGAACGATAAAGTGGGCAATGTTAGTTTCGATATGCCTCGGGACGGTGAGATGCAACTGGAGAAACCGTACTCGGAAAACACCGCACAACTGATCGACGCGGAGGTACGCGTTCTGATTCAAGCGGCGCATAAACGAACTACTGAATTACTCGGGGAACACAAAGAGAACGTACGTAAAGTGGCTGAACGTCTGTTAAAACAGGAGGTACTCAGCAGAGACGATATGATTGAACTGTTAGGACAACGCCCATTCCCGGAAAAATCAACATACGAACAATTTGTTGAGGGTACTGGTTCATTTGAAGAAGATACGGATTTGCCGGAAGGTCTGAAAGAATGGAACAAAGAACGAACTAGTGAAGAGAAAGTTGAATCACCGAAAACGACGTAATTTTTTCTATATACCTTGTAGTATTTCGTTTGTCAGTTGTACGTTTATAATGCTGTTTTTTTTTTTTAATAATAATAATAATATTGTGAATATTTCATTACGTTATTTAATTGAAAAGTTATACTGTAGGTAATTAAATAAATACACAACAATAAATAAATGAATTGTAACATTATTTTGAAATGAATGATTAGGTTATGTGCGTATGCCTTGATTAAGCATAACAACTGTCCTATTCAATACGCAATACGAATATTAAATTAAATTTTTAAAATAATTGCCATAATAAACTAGCCCCGGTTCCATTAAAACCGAATGTAATTAATGTTTAGTAGCAATAAATATTGATTGTCATTCGCAGGTATTTAATAATTTAAAACTGTTTACAATATGAAATGAAAACGACCGATTTTTATGCACACTCGTATATATTTAATTAATGGCTTTTGGATATCAAAGAGTTATAATTGAATAATTAATATTTTACCATTAAAAACGTGCCGGTTTGTTGATCAAATTAATAAAAGATAATTCTATCAATTTTGTAATGCATAATACATAACCAGAGTTTATTACAGAATATTTGCGAAACAGGTTTTTAAATCGTTGATGTAATAGAAATCTCGTCGTTTAAATCTGTTTAAGTTCGATTTTAATTACGAGAGAATTATAATATACGTGAGAATAAACGTACATACATAATTTTCATTGCTTTTTGAAGTGTAAATTCTCGTGAAAATTTCGATGGAAATGTTGAGTGTCAGTTTGGTGAAAGTGTCGGTGAGTGTAAAATATCTCGTTCGCGTTTTTGACATTTTCATTGACGAACACCACTCGCATGTGATAATAACAGTGTGACATTTTATTAAGTGAACTTTGTGCAAATATGTCAGTAGAAACAAAATGGCGCTGGTGCGGGCGGAGAGTACGGGTATACTATCTTCAAAGGTTTTGTGCTGTTTTGTTTTGCCGTTACACTCGGAGCTGGGGAGGTAGGGTGGAGTAGTTGAATTTACTTGCGTAATAACACCTCTTATTACCTGTTGAATATCATGTCTCGGTTTTAAATCAACAGGTGCAAAGCTACATCAAAGCTTTTGTCGGGAATGTCGAGAGAAAGAATTATCGTAAACTGGACGCGCTCGTTAACCCGTTAACACTTGCTGGTACGCGAATATCTATGGTTATTTGTTATTTCACTTTTATTTTCCTATGCTGTTTTTCAACGTTTCTTGCTGTTGAAACTATTACATTGTTTTATTCCTATCGGCATTCTAAACAAAGCAAAAATATGTTACAAACTTACCTGTCTAATCACTAACATACGAAAATAGATTATTATTATTATTCACAACGAAGCTTGCGTATAAACTTGTACAACGATGGATGTCATGAGTATTGCATAGTAAATATTAAACTATACATGGTAGAGCGCTATAATAGGTGTATTCTTTTTACCTAAGCTGGCTTAATTACTTGGTTATTTCACAGTGGCTTAGTTATTTGTGTGTTCTTTTTACAAGTCGTAGCTCACTTTATCTACGTTTTTCAACCTCCCCCTTACCGATGACGCACTACCCGCAACACGGGCTTAGATGAGCTATGCGGCATTTGTACGCGCGAAAGTTTGATATAAAGAGTAATAGTGAGGTTATTTTCAAGTTATTTTGTTGTTTTTTGTTTAAAAATTGATAATTTCGAATATGTAAACGATGCCACTATTATAATTATGAACAAAAACGTAGCAAACGCATTAGTTTTGTAAAAAATACTTTTTATAAATAAATACTTAGAATAAATAGTTGACCATTTAATGATACGATGGTATTAATTAATATGCAATATAACCACAGTGCAAAATTGCTACTCTGCTAATTTATATTTATTGCATGCCAGTGAACTATCTGAGAAAAATAAAAAATCTTGTTCTTTTTACATACCGTCAAGTGAGCTTAGCCTGGCTTAGCTTAGTTCTTAACTCAGTCAGCCAAATTGTAAAAAGAATACACCTAATATTTTTGTTATCCCTGTGAATGAAAATATAAGATGCAGAATAGTTAATATTTAAAATTATGTGAGAGAGGGCGGGTAGGTAATCTCGATTCTATGAATTTTATAATACTCTCCTGTGACATTTAGTGTCCTCGTAAACTTTCCTTACGTGAAATTTGTGGTTATGGAAAAGTGTGCCCGCTGTCTGTCTCTCTCTCACTCACTCGCTGCCGAAATAAGAAATTCCTATCTTGCAGGCTCAGAATTGCAGCCGCGTTGAAATTGTTTTGTCGTATTTTTATTATACGCGACATTTTCTATACTACCAAACTTATGGGGTTGTTGTCATGGTGACTATACGAAGTAGCATTTGTTTTTGCATCTGTGTAGTCCGATTCACGATGAAATGTTGGAAATGATTTGATGTAGTTTTTAATATAGTTATGTTAAAGTGTTTCACTTCAATAAAATTTGACATTAATAATTGTTTTCTTCAGATATTCTAGTATTTTATTCATTAAAGCCCATGTGAAGTTCTGTGGTGAAACCTTTTTAATATATGTACATTCGTATATCGGAGAAATGAAATTCGATTTGGAAATATTCTATCTGACAGTAAACAGATTTCCAGTGTGACACGTTGCATATTGTATAAGGTGTTCAAAATGATAGCGACCATCGGGCAGTGGTCAGTCACAAAAAGGAAAAAAAAACGATCAGAGTTTACTACCTACGGAGTACGCAAGGGCTACTTTGGACAACCCTTCACACTGTTGCTGTCACTCCGGGTGATGTGGGTATAACTTGCGGAATAGATTCCTACCTCCTGATACATAACCTCACTGAATTATATCGGACGTGGAATTCCATGTGACAGCATTACAGCTTTGATTTTTGTTTTGTGTGTAACAGGTTTATTGTGTGCTTTGATGTAAAAGGTATATACTAAAAGTGTAGTTTGAATAAAGACAATAGAAACATGTACGCTGTGACAGAAAAGCAGAAATAATATTTTAATTACGAGACGCAAATATGGTAACGATTCAATTTGGGGCATTAAATTTTGCATAAAAGCGGATCAGATATTAAAGTAACAGTCGTTTGGAAGATGGTTTCGTAGAAATTATTCTTATGAACGCACAGATGGCCAGGCAAGTGCGAAAACAAAAAAGCCTGAATCGATTGAATAATTTAAAAGTCGTCGATGTCAGCAAAATAATATTTTCGAATTGCAGATATCCCAGTTTTTACGATTCTTTCCCGTTGGTTTGAACTAATTTGATTTTAATTGTTGATTTTGACAATAAAATATTTTTTTTTCGATAGCGTTTTTTTATTTACCAATATTTGTGAAACATTTTAAAAATCAGAGCACGCAAAAAATTGAAAAATTTAATATGCGATGATATTGTTTGAGGATGAGTGGAATAGAAGAACAGGAATGAATGGTAAAGTTCTGTATGAATATAGCACCAGGGGGATTGTTCAAAAGAACAATATAATTCACCTCTCGCCTCTAACACCCCTTGATCATGAGTTATTATCAAGTGGCCAGGGTTGTACTTGCTCATTCAGTACATAACATACTATATTTCTTAGTCTTCATATTCATTATTAGTTTTAACATTGAAATATGTATAATTATTTTTTGTTCAATATACGAAATTGAAATGTAAAATACATACATACATACATACATAACATCACGCCTTTCCCATTACTGGGGTAGCAGCCCTTTATTTCCTACAATCACTAAAAAAAATAATATATATATATATATATATATATATATATATATATATATATATATATATATATATGGAAAACTGCCTTTCATTCCTTATTTTCTAACAATAGCTCGCCAAATACTCCTATCCATACATAACTGTCTCGCCTCGTTAATATCCATACACCTTGTCATACATGCTCTCCTATTATTTCTACTTATAATTTTACGTTCACTCAAAACATTTTCTATCATATTCATCCATTTACTCCTCGGTCTTCCTCGCAATCGTGTTCCTTCAATTTCACCCAAATAAATCTTCTTAGTCAATCTATCATTTGACATTCTTTCCACATGTCCAAACCAACGCAGCTGACTTGAAGCCACTCTTTTCACAACATTTTTACTAATTTCACAGTCATCATACACTACTTTATTCCTAATACGGTCTCTTCTAGTCACTCCGCACACTCCTCTCAAAAATCTCATTTCAACCGCAGTTACCCTTTTTTTATTCCGGTTATCCCATACCCAACATTCACATCCATACATCAACGATGGCACAAGTACACCATTATACACACATAACCTAGCTTCTCTTGATACATTCACATTTCTAGCAAACATTCCCAAAGCGCCCAAAACTTTTCTACCTGCAACCACTCTTCTTTCAATTTCAGCATTCATCCGTCCATCTTTCGAAAACATGCATCCCAGATACATAAATTCATTAACTTGTTCTATTTGCTCACCATCTATGCTAATCTTGCATTCCGTAACTTCATCCTTCTCAAAAACTAAAATCTTACATTTTAAAAAATGTTGTTTTTATATGAAAATACTCTGAAGTACGACCCTGGCAGTGAGCCCTACGCTGACATGGGCGCACAAAGACTAAACCCGGTCGTAAATATTTGGATTTTTAGCTATTTACGCAATGTATCGGAATAAAATGGACAATGTGATCCAGGCTGGTCGACTGGTCAGCTGCCGTACCGTGCCCAGTCGCTCGATTATATTGTTGACTGAGCCCACCCCAAGTCCGTGTACCGTGCTGGGGCGAATTGTGCGATAAATTATAACTGGTCGTATTTACTTTTCAATGAGGGGGCACCTCAGAACAGTAACGAGGCGATAATTTATGCTCACAAAACAACATGTACCAGCGGACAGAAATGTAATGATCCAGATCTGTCTGATTGACTACCGAAATAACAAATACATACTGCTGTAGTTACACGATCGAAGTGTTCACCGACATATGTTTTTATTTATTATCCTCTCGCCTAATTACCTCACACTGTTATCTTTCACTAATAATCATTAAAGGGCAATTATGACATAATTAAATAGCAAAATGACGTTTGTAGAGAAATCAAAACTTACACACCGAACAAAACATATATTTGTCAACAAGACTATACCTTCGGACGCCGGGTTATCCGGATATCGTTGGCACAAGCACAATAGCCCAGTAAAGGAGACTATTGTTCACTGGAAATACATTGACAGTAACAAGAAAAAAACGCACCCGGCAGCCGAGTGTTTCGAATGACAAAAAGTGTCTCACTCTACAGGAAAAAACACAGTCACTAGTATGGATTCAGCGGGCAAGGCAAGCGCCAGGTTCTCCGAAAAAAAGTTGGATTTTTCGAGAAAAAAGTCGGACCGTACCAGCGATATATGAAACCTGACGTTTCGGATTAATTTGTGATTTATGTGTTTGACTGCCAAATGAAAACTCGTGCGTGTTTTTATCAGTCCAGTTATATCGGTCAGTTGCTTAATTACACCCCGTGATTTATTTATCTGTTTTAATTCAGTCCCAGCTAATTCATTGAGGATGCATCTTAATGAGCTTTTTATTATCAGTTGTTCAAATGTGATTCACATGTACACCTAAATATATGGAAAACATGTTCTGATGTGAAAACTATTTACAATTTCTAGACAATACAGTAAAACATTCAAGTGCAATCTTGCCAAGTAGATGATATATAATGGTGTAGAATATAGTATTTAAGCATGCTACGCGAGGTAAAGAAAACAACAGTTTTTGCTCGCAATACTCTGTAGGATTTCAGCTGAATTCCGCATAACGTAATATATACATAATTATACTTCTAGCTTACATACCTAACCTAATTTCTTCGGCAGTATAAATCTCTCGCTGCGGGTTTTAACATATTTGGGCTCTGGTTGCGTGAAACTATTTTTAAAAGTAAATTACGTTTTAATTGATATATTAATTCCGTCTAAACAGGCGCTCCCTGGCGTGTGTGTGTGTGTGTCCCAGTGCGGCTCAAATATACAAGCGATGTACACATGACTAGTTCTGTATCTAGAGGTACGACTATATGCATGATAAAACAATGAAACAACGCACACATGCAGCCAATACATTTTCAATGAATGGGATTATAGCGATTACATGTCTGGCTGACGTACAGGCTTACAGCCACTATTTCAATATGCAAATTTGACTAGACCAAATCCAATTATATAACGCTAAACATTTGTACAACGGGCTGTATTGATTTAAAAATTATTACCAACTACGAACAATGAGATTATAAAATGATTTACCGTACTTCTGCCTCGCGATAAACAATCATTTCACTCTGATTATCGTTCATTTTGTTTTAGCGAATTGCCATACACCACCACATCTCTCTCTTTCTACTCCTCCCAATAATTACACGAATGAGTGAAATGAAATTATATGTTACGCCGCAAATATACGAGTATTAGTGTCGTTTGATGAATGTTCTGATTTTAATGGAAAGTAATTGAATGTTGTCTGCCATAATTGTTGGTAGATTTTAAAACGTGTGTACAAATTAAATCTTAAGAAATAATTACAATTTCCACTGTTTCCATTGTAGACCTTTCTTGAAAATATAAACGTTCGAAATTTCAGACTGGAATTTTAAATTTTTAAACAGTTGTCTGTATTATTCAACAGCTACAAACCAGTCTGTGGTCATAAATAATGAAAGAAATCATTCGCCTATGGTCTGTGCACACTGCATTTGTTTACAGGACCGTAACAGTTTGATAGTGCTCATAATTCAGCTGAACTATAATAGATGTTATACTTCGAATATGTTATCATATAAAGTATACACAAGTACATACTTCGGCAATCACGTAATATTAACGGTTATAAAACTAAACGCCGACTTACATCTAAACGTGCAAATATTCTATGCATACATTCATTTCTCCTGTCTTACCTCGATATTAAAATTATCTATGGAAAATATAATGTAATAGATAGGAATTTTCGCGCTGAATACGGCTAATTAATAAAAACAAAAATTATTTAGCGAATTATTGTTCATATTTTCTATCAGCTCCGCCTGTTTTTATTATTGTAAAATCCCCCTGACTCGGTCCTGACACATTGGTCGTCATGAAAAATTACATCGCTACTGAAAATGTCGCAATGGAAACGTACGCACAATTTCTAGTCGGCTTGAAATAAAGTGGCGCTATTGTCAAACTCCCCTTGGGGGATTCCCCCGTCGAAACCCGCGCGTATACGTAGGCGGAGCAGTTGTTATTGGTGGTGGACCGATGTCCGTCCCGGTTCAGGTACGCAGTGTAACAAAGCGGAACGTGAACAGGCAACTGAACGCAGCCTGTTTATATACATTTGTTTGAACATGTTCAATTTTGATGACAACATATATTTTTGCTCATTCTACTGTTCGGGAGTTGAATTGATGGCATTTGTTTTGCCAATGGTAATTGTATTGAGGTATATATAAAAAGTTAATAGGAATTTTGTTGATTTGTTTATTTATATTACATGTTGAAATAATAGTGAATGTAGTAGATCAGTGTTTACTGTATGTATGACCAACATAACACCTCTGTATTGCGGGTTGCTGCACTTAGCACACTCCATTTCACACAGAGCCTGTTGCTAGTGATTCCGAATGAAGTCTCTATTTCAACATACACTGTTGCCTGTTGCATACGCGCTCATCTCTTGCTATACCGATCGTCGGTGTTGTTTATTTTTTCCCACCCTGTTTTGTTTTTTGTTTTGCCGTGGCGTAATTCATATTTTTTTTTTCTATATTCTTCGTGTATCGTATAATTTCCGAGTTGGCAAAACGGGTCCTCGGATGATTGATTACGCTTTTCCGCACTTGGAAAACTTGAAAAGCGGAGAGTAACAGTCTGCCCCCCTCCCCCTACAGACTATTCGCCACGTTGCTTTTGTACGTGTGTGTGTGTGTGTGCGTCTAGTCCAGCTTTATCGATATTTTAATTAAGGGGAACGCGACTGGAAAAAAGTGTCAAATTAACTGCAATTAACAAAATTAATTTCTCCGTCATAAATTAGAATGATTGATGATTATTTGTCCGGTGTGGTCATTAATTAAAAAACTCACCGCTTGGCGCTGCTAGTGCTGCTGTTGTGTTCGCGCGCTATTGTTTTGTTTCGTCATAACGGCGGCCTCCAGTTCACAGCACACTCGACACAGGAAGACGATTTGAAAGTATAAACAATGAATAATTTTAGCTTTTCATAATTGATCGTCACTTTTTGTTTCTTTTGCAGGGCGGTAATCTTAATAAAAAAAATATGTTTTTGTATTTATGATTAATGGAACACGTAGGAGGACTTCGAACAATGCACGTATTAGAAAATATTTGGTCTTATCAGATATACAGTTCGAAACCCGTATTTTTATTTGTGAATGCTAATTACATACAAAGACATGTATGTCTTTCATTATATTATGATGAATCCAATATTCTATGCTAAATTCGACGAGATAATCTCAGCAAGCCTGGTATTGAATCCATCTCGAGTGATTCGTTTCAAGTACCTAATTAAAAACTTGTATTTCTCTATAGCCGAGTAAAAATATAACTTTCGTATTCGTAAGTCCATTACGAATTATACAATTTTAATAAACCCGTAAATTCTTTTCGAACTGGAACATTCCGGGCGAGATGGTCCTTGAGTATCTTTCGCCCGAATTCGTAATACATCTTCTTTGGCGATGGTAGCGGATTGGGGAGGTGAGGTGAAACTTTGCCGGGGATCTCTTGATCTTAAGTCTGCCTGAAGGAGCACTCATTATCCGATAATTTAATACGTTCTGTAGCAGTGTTCAGTGGCGTGCGGCCGTCGGTAAAGGCGCGCTAACTCGGGGAGGTAATCGCTTTATATAGGAAATTAAAATGTAATTATAAAATATGATACGTCCGCTAACGTTGCTCTGTACTCTAGTGACCAGTGACGTTCAACAACGTTCGACAAGGATCAGATCATGCGTTGTCCATCGTGCAAGAGATGTAATAGTTGGGTGGTCACTGGTAAATGTGAACGAGGTATTAATCCAACGGTCGGTACGGACTCTGGATGCAGCTTCCTCAATTGTGGCGTTGCGCTATATGCGCCATATGCCCTCCTGATCTGGATATATACGAGGACTGCTGACTTGTGGGCAATGCGGTACTGCTGGTGGTGGTGTGGCTTTGGTGTAACGGTTACCAACACCAGCGTGGGTATGGTGTTCGATCGTTAAACTGTTATTAAACAGAACCCTTCAGGCATCATATTTTAATATGGGCGTAATTGATTGGGGAATAATTACTCCTTGTGTTACGAAACAAAAGTGTTAATTCGATGAACACGTATATATCTGCGTGAGTAACAATAATGTAAGGCAATATTTATATGAAAATTATCGAGAATATAGAAAACATACAGTGATGTAATTGTCTTCAAGGCTCCAATTCAGCATCTCTCTTCCAATTTATTCTTATAAAGACTCTCTCTATCTTCATCTGTTCTTTTTTTAACTGCATCTAAAACTTTGTTCTTTAATCCAATGTAAATGGTGGCGCCGTGTAGCATAAACAATTCATTGTCACTCACGGAAGAGAGACCAAGAAAACACCCTAGGAATAATTGTGTACGTAGAGTGCAGTAGTGAATCTCCCAGAGTTGCTGGCCCAGTTTCTCAAAGTTCAAAGGGTGAAAGAGTACTGTGAAGAGAGTACAAGACACTGCTGATGTCCGTGCCTGTTTGCAGGTACGTAAATCTTTGCAGCAGAGGGTAGTATCATCGTAAACCCCGGGCGAGAGCAAATACCGCGATACAACTTTCTCCAGCGCGCACGCGGTTATAGAACTAAACCAGCCGTACGAAATGGTACAAGTCTAATCACTGTTTATTAGATTATAATTTATCGTCGGTTGTAAAACGGTTTCTAGTTCTTAGCGCGCCCGCTCAAACGGTAATCTGTTTTACCGGTTACTGCTTCCTTTCGTGTGGTCTTCATTGCGTGTGATTCCTGTGAGCTTTCTCGTGGAGTTTCTTCGTACAAGTTCTTGATAGGTATGATGACAAGTAGCAACTTGCAAAGAGGTTTAATATGCGAAAGAAAGTGTACGTTTCCAGTGAATTATTCTGACATGTTAAAGAATTATATCTGCTACTGTTTAACACATTATGACTATGGATATTTAGTGCGGGTGGCTAGTATCACATTGGCAATGCACTGTGTTCAGTAGTAAAACCCCCTTTTACGACCATTTAGGCTTGCAGCAGTTGTTACGGATGCTAATAACAACGAACTTTAACACCGTTTAATGGTAACCTGGTCGGTAACTGTAGGTAGATTCTGCTCGAGGATTTAGCCACCCTATTCTGGCCCCATCTCTGGCGCACACCACTTTACACCACCAATTCTACGTTTAATTGTTGCGGTAATGAAAACATATGGACGGTGGTTGCGGTCTCAACTCTGCACCTACTACCATTGCTGTTTCTCATCCACCTAGGGCGTTCAACGTATCCTAGGGATTTACCCGAAATACACCCTGGAAGATAACGGGAATATTTTCGAAGGGATAATGTTTATTACGGAATTATTGCGTAATTAACGATTTAATTGAACAGTGATTAATACGAGTATTGGTGATTGTTTGTTATACCGAGGAATCTACTTATAGTGAACGCGCATATAGTGGAAACTTGCTTATAATGAACGTATCACTGAGTCCCAACTAATTACATAACATACTAAATACTGTTCGTTTCGTTATAGTGTGTACTAGTTTATAGTGGACCAATTTCTTGGTCCCTTCAAGTTCACTACAAGCGGATTCCACTGTACTTATAATGATATGTACATTCATTCCTGGTTTTATTACATTTATTGAACAATACACGTGCGAAAATGTGTGTACTGAAATATTTATTATTATGTTGATATTCTAGGGCACAATTGCATGCAATAAACATTCATTGTAACGTTTCGTGAATCATCAAATTCAGATTGTTTTATAACTATTTGTACTCATAAATGTCCGTCTTGTTGTTAAACCATAATTCTAACGATTCAATGACTACATTGTCACAAAAATCTTCCAACATATCAACAGAGAAAGATTGGCTTCTCACTTTGAGGCATTCATTTAAATGTTTTGTGTTAAATTTATCGTATAAATTAGTTTTCAAGTATGGTTATAAAGTGCTACACTGTGAAACTGTTTGGCGCGCACAAAACAGTCCGCGGTTTGCGTCCTTGATTTAAGTGCGTTCCTCAACGACATCTATAATCGAACGTCGGTTTCAGTGAGTTATAGTGTGCGCGGCCTTAACTTTGTTGTAATAAGACAATGTGTAACAAACAATGGATGCTTTCACTGGGAAGGAACGCGCGGGTGGCGGTGGATGAGGTTTTCGTTGTGGAACTTGTAGAACTTTATCAATTGGTGTCAGATTAGCAGCTAGAGGCAGCACGTGTACCACGTTAATTGAATTTACTCACGTGGAATGCACGCACGTACGAACGCACATGTACCTTGTGTTGAAGAGTGTATGAGTTTTCATTTGTGGAATGTTAGGTAAAATAATAAATTACCTGGTATCGCTATTCATACATATTACATTCTGTAATAGATTGGTGTGAACTTGCAAGATTAATATTTGATTAGAATGTAACCATGTTGACATTGTATTAACTGATGTTGCTGGTTGTTTGTGCATATATTATTTACCAAGAGACACGGAGCTTATAAAACAAATTTATATTATGCATTTTATAAGATTGTAACTATTCCAATGTGCATTGTTTGTGTAAAACTGTGTTCTAGCGGGGTGTACGAGTGTGTGTGTGTGTTACAGTACACTGGTGCAGCACATCTTCCGGGACTAATATAACTTTACAGTCGCCTCTTCTCTCGAGGTGGCTGACGTGTGAACTTTATCTGAATTTTATTTCCTCGTGCACGGAGTGAACATTGGAGATTCTTACAGTAGCTCCCGTGTGTGCGCGTGCGTGTGTATGTGTGTGATGTCATATTTCCACATTAGTCATAAACTTGTAACTGCACAGTGTGGAGTTTTGTTTATTTTTGTAATTCCCGCATTTTATATAGCCTAGTTATGTGTCACAGCCGCGTGCGATGATTCTGATTTACAGTGTTGTAATAGACAATTTCTTATGCATTCGTAATTAGATGTATACATGGAAAAATTTAAGGTTAGCTGTATTTAAACCCTATTTGACAGATCCTATAATATTTTGTTCTGTATTCGATGTGTATAAGCACGACCTTCTAGATTCATACCGGCCTGCGACATTAGCGATAGAACAATAGATTTTTTGTGTTGACAGCTCGGCCAAATGTTGAAGTATTAGCGCTAGTTACAGTAGCTACTTGTCACTGTCAAACAATGTCACCTAATGTTGTAAAAGGTTGTTGCCTAAGAATTATTAATTATAAATGCAAAATTAATTGTGAAACATATTAATATTGACAATAATTATTAAAGAAAATTGATTTTATAAAATTTCATCATAAAATAAAATATATAACATAGGTATACATTTACTGCAAAAGCTAAAAAAATATCTTTTATTATCTGATCCGCGATTTAACATTGTAGAAAAACTAACATTTAATAATTTGCTAGTACCAGTATGTAATTTTATACCCTCAAGTCATTTATGTGTCATATTCATGTCTGATGGGAATTCTTGTAGTACATTTGTACCTTGTCGATTGTAGCTTGGTATAGTTCATCCATAGATATAAGAATTTGACTAAACGCAGCATGCTATTAACAGAGGATTATCCCAGATTATACGACATAGTAAATGCATAAAAAGCAGAGATGTATTCAGAAATTTATAAATACATTTTGAAAAATAAAAACAACAAAAATATGAATATGATATACATCTTAACAATAACAATACAATTTAACATACATAAATGTAATATTCAATAAATTATTATTACGTCTTAATTATAAACAAAATGGGCCGAATTCCGCTCTCGTCCCTAACTTTAGGATCGACCCTAATTTTCATGGTAACGTGTAGGATCCTTGTTCATCTAATATAAAGGCATATAAGTTCATCCTTTTTCTTGTTATTATTTAGGATCGAACTTAGCTAAGTTCGAGAGCTGAATTCGGCCCAATGTCTCTTGTCTTTCCCTCTAAGAGCATTACAAATTTACCTGAATACCGCCACTACTAGTAGTTTATGGCCTCTCCTGCTGTGAGGGGTACCCCCCTACCTATTAAGGAATCATGTCAAATTCTTATATCTATGGACAGAGTATATATATCACTTCTTATAATGAACCAAATTACAATTATTCGTTATTAATTATATCACATGAAACTGTGTACGCTGCAGTTGAAAATCTTCCTGTAAAAACAACTAATAATTTTTACTAAAATTAATAATAACATCTATGAATAATAACACCGCAAATATTACACAAATAATTAATATGCATTTGCACCAAATGTATAGTTTATAAATCAATTTTACACAAAATATTCATGTATTAAACTGAATCAGAACTGAATACTGTAGTTTGTTGATTAACAACTGTCAAAATCGTATTTTGTTCAAATGTTTTCCTACTGTTACTAGCGCCAGCGGCGGCACGCCGAAACTGGGCCTAGTCGCGGGCCGGAATAGTACACTTTTAATCGAGAAGGTCGTGTGTATAAGTTTGCTGTTGATACCAGGTCACGTCATCGACTGTCACTTGGATGTTTTGTCTGTTGATCTGTTGTTATGGCAACGAACAAGCGCAGCGAGAGAACCGGTGCAGTGTTTTGTCAACGTGCCATAAACTGTAATCTGCGGCACATAAAACTGGGCGACATTTTGTGTCGTCGGTCGTAACTTGTTTCGTGCTGAACGCGTAATAAAAACACACTTTGACTTCTCAATATGTATGTACTGGGAAGGATTCTCTATCAGTATAATAGAGATACTGCTTATAGTTTACTGTTTATATCAACTGATTCAAATTCTTTAGCAAATATTCGCATAGCACAATACACAGAGGTTAAATAATTGTCGAACTCAGTGTTTTAAAATGAGCCCTTCACTGCTACGGAACATATGCATACCTGGTTTATCACGTTCAGGTACATTCTAAAATGAAGCATTATCCATCTCTTAGCGCCCTAATCACCAGTGTCCTACTGCACGCCACGAAAAGAAAAAGAAAAAACTGTTTTGAATAACAATATCGTACGGAACTCTTGCCATTGAATATGCATAACTTCCTTTTTTCGTCGGCCGGACATCATTAAGAATCCAGTCATCCACGTGGAAAAAAGTGGAAGGAAAACAACAAATAAAAAAGAATGGGAAAACAAAGTCACCGCGGAAATTGTTTTAATTTCAAACTCGCTGGACGCTGTTGCGTTTGCGAGCGAACGAATTATTCGACGAATAATTCGTCTATACCTTCGGTATGACCACCTGTATATGGGAGCATTTGGGAAAGAAGTCCCCGTGCCCCCTCCTGAAGAGGACACACACACACACACACACAAACACACACGAGGTGCTGTGAGTGTCAGTTCGATTTGTTTGCTGTGAAAAGGAAATGGACTTCTGGCTGGCTTGATTTGCTCCGATGTATGCGGGCGGGCACTGTCGCTTCCGGGGATGTTCCACTCGACGAAAGTTGATTGAATTTAAAGTAAATTGCCCGGATCACTGTAACAGCAGGGATATATACCTTTTCACTACTCTACCATGAACTCTGCGCCAGTCGAACGTCAATTGTTTCCTAGCTATTTGTTTGTCAGTTTTAACACGCAAATGCTTGATGGTAGTGCACAGCACATATTGTCCAGTTGGTTTTGCAAACATAACACAGGATTATTTCAGTTCGGTGTAATAACATTTATGCAAGGGCGTGCTGTGAACATTTGTCGATATATTTATATTACATATGTGCAATATTCATTCTGCGTATAAAAGCATTATCTGCGGTAGTGTTATGTAAACGAATTTGGCGCACGTTACTAATGATAACCGCATTGGGATTACGCTGGAGATATTTGTGATTTTATCGTAAAGGAAAACAATTTTCATATGTTGCATGTCTAGCAACCGTATTTGCATACCGGGGCATGGCGCCAAAAACACTGAAAAAGAATGTAGTACTTCTTGCATATGTTTATTTTTCTAACCTAACTTTGTTATGTCAATTTAATATACAACAGTAATAATAATATTTGTAGAATAACTTTTGTAAATTATTAATTTAAAAGTACGTAGTCTTAGATTACTAGAATCTATATTAAACTCTAAATTATATACTGTACCAGATGAAACCGTTATCTGAATGTTTACAGTGTGCTCTTTGCATTGTGCCTGCGCGCAATATGTAATATACATATTTGATGATAATTTGACATGAACCCGGGCTGGTTTCGGACTGTACGAGTTTTCACTTGCGCGAACAGATCAACAGGTCAATTAGACCCTTTCATATCGTTCACAATTAACTGTCTATTTCAACTTCATGTAACATATTTAGCTCTGGAACCTCTGATATTGGTATTCACTATTTTTATTCAAAGACTTGATAAGACATATTTCAAATATATATACTATTTAAAAATAAATTAGTATAGTTCATACAATAACTAGTTTGCACTTAATTATCGCTAAATACAATGCAAATCTGATTGCAGCGACATTTAGAAATAGCGGACATTTGACCTATATTCTTATACATAAATACGTAATACGCTTATTGAGAAAATTATTCGTTATATTCATGTTTTAAAGTTGATATGACATATTGAACTAGTTAATTGTTTAATCAATAGATGTCACATCGATTTATTGATATGTACAAATAATACGTACATATGTACATGCAAATATATTTCATCATTTTTAGTTTAGTGAAGAATTAAATAAATTATGTTTTGTGTACAATCTGTTCAATACGGATCTGTCATGTGATGGGACAAATCAACCCTTCCAAAACGTTGATCTGTATTCGTGCATTGTACCGTAAAAATAAACCGAATTACTGTACACTGGAGTGACATCCGCCGCCCGCTATTTGTCCAGCCGTCTGATCACTGGATGCTACCAAATGACGCGTGTGGTGTTTTGATCACCACGATTCCACATCCGCTTGCTCCAAATGATCATTACACAGTCAGTTTCACAAGACTAGCGTAATTATAACCACTAGTATTTACCTAGTCTTGCCGTAAATCAACTAATTAAACATCCTTCTGCACTGGATCATGGAAAACTACAAGCTAATATGCAAAAATCTCATAACATTTTTAATTCTCGAATGGGAATTCGTGCCGATGTGATGTCACTCACGATTCTCAAAAGCGATTGGCTAATTTTTAATTGGATCGGATCCTGGACATCCATGTCGAAAAAAAAAAAACAAATAAAAAGAAAAAAAATCGCATCAATGTTCCGATACCAGTGGTACGTGATGTTACGAGATCTTTTCGCGTTAAAACACAGGATCAAGTGAATTAATGGTTTAAGCGACGAGTGCGATGTGATTGGACGGTTGCTCGACGGTAGTGGGGGTACTGGAGATATAGAGAGAGAGCGCGCGATAAAGAGAGATGCTGAGAGAGAGAGAGAGAGCGATTATTTTGTAGGGAAAGTTACTTTACCCATAGAACTCGTTTCTATTATGTTAAATTTTTCGAATAGAATTCTATTTGAAAGGTTCGTGAACGTGTTTAGAAAGTGGGATTTTATTTGTTTACTTGAATTTTCGAGCGAAAGCAGTTTTCGATTAGCTTTGATTGTGCGGCCATATTTACATTCTAAACAAATGCCAGTGGACTGTAATCACCTCTGAGATAACAAACATATTATGTTTCAGTGAGCTCTTCATATTTATTTAAGATACCATATTCTTATAGAGGTTTTGCAAAATCAAAATAGTTTAAAAGTATCCACTAAATTAATAATAATATGTTTCAGATTCAGTAGTTCAGTTTCACAAGATTAAATGTTCATTATTCTTTCTCCACTTTTGTTTTATCTCACCCGCATGCTAGCAATCAACAGTTACGTGCAATTTCAGTTTAGGGGCTGGGCCAATGTTTTAGTGAAACCCCAGTGTAGCTGTCACTGGACAGTATCACGAACTTGTCCCAAACGCCGTGTGATATACTACGATTCGTGATTTACGCGATACGACTGGCACATCAACCCCTTCACGTCTCTCGCCCCGTCCGTCCTCTAGCACGTGACAGTTTGGAGTTGATCTCGTGTCCGGGTTCCCGCCGAACCCAATTTCCGGTAGTCACACTGTCAGCGTACAACCTCCCCCCACCACCACACCTCTGCATAACGTTTGGAGTGGGAAGAGGTCAGTAACGATGTTTCATGTATATGTACTGCAATAATATGTTTCCATGTCGTGTCGGGTGTTATGATGGTTGCTGTCGACACTTCAGCCATAGAAATTCGATTGATTTTCATCGTTTTGAGTTCAGTGTCTATTATTACATTAGATTCCTGTTAAATTAAAGTTAGTTAGGTTACCAAATATGTATACCGGGTGATCCAAGTTATAATGCTCACCATCGGGATCTCCGAAACTATAAGAGATACATATTCGGTTAAATTACACAACAAAAGTTGCGTATTTATGATGTTGATGGTGATTTCGTTTTTTGAAAATATTGCATTGCTCACTAGATAATGACAAAAGTGTGATTTTCTCGTACTCGAAGTCATAATTCAACCGACTTTGTATCTCTTATAGTTTCAGAGATCCCAATAGTGGGCATTCAAACTTGGGTCACTACATACTATATATTTTTGTAGAAACAAAAGAATTTTCTCACAAATGTTATTGGATGACGTAATACGATTTACCGAAAGAATAACACTCAAATTCAATATATGAGACTATAAAATAATGGAACACAAAACTCAAATAGAAGTAAAACTCGGGGAATACGGGGGTGGGAGGGGAGCTTGACAGTACTGGCACAAGCAGTGTTAAACGTGTCACGAAACACACTTGACAAAAACACACGCGCGCTAAATTTGGAAAATCATCCCAGTGTTGCCCCGGGGGCCGACACAGACAAGTCTAATCCTGCCACCGATGCTCACCCACACACGTATACAGGTATACGTACGGAGCATAAAGATAGAAAGAGTGTTCAGACATTTGGTGGCGTGTTCACAACAGGTATACCCTCAGGGACAAACGTCACTTGGGACAGCAACGCCACCACCGTTGCCGCCGAGACGGCACGACACCAAACAAACTTCATTTCGGTTCTACCATCGGCGAAAAACTGAAATTTTTAAAACAAATAAAAATATAAAAGGAACTTGAATCGAATTCCGCAGTGAGTTTTATGAGTTTTTGCGCGGTTATTCCTTTACGAATATATGTGTGTGTGTGTGAAAAGAGAAATGTATTTTTGTAGCAATTGTAGCTTACTAAAAGTGTTTTTTTTATAGAATTTCACGGGCACGAATGACAGAACAATGGTGTGTTCTATGCTCGAAGGTTAGTTTAAAATCTATTACATTTCTATTGAATGCTTCACATCTAAAGTGGATCAATTTGATTCCTTTTTGTTAGGTTAAAACCTTCACAAAATGTAGCAAAAGTGATTGACTTTTGAATGTAATGCTGTGATTTATTTGTCCCTTTGTAAATATGTAAACCTAAGAGATTTGTTTGATGTGTAAGAATGTTTATTTGTGACGATGCATTACTTACATTACATAAGTAGTTGTGTTTAGATTAATGAAGCTCGTTATTGACACACACAGTTGCCCTCTCGGCGACATATCCGTGTAAGCTGTTGGACTAAATCTCGTTGTCTTGGTGCACGAGTCGCGATTGTTTGCGCTGGTAATCCGACCTGTCCACACGATGTAAACATCCCCGTGAATTATGACAGCTCAGCTGGTTGTGTACACCGATCATAGAGCTAAACTGTTGCTGTACTGCTAACACTACCATTAAAATGTGTAACCAACATTCCTGTACTTGACAACTAAAATACGTCTATGCTCATTTGTTCACTTAAAATATAACCCAACTTATTTTACAGCTGCTGCCATCTGACCGCCGTATAGTTAAACATTTCATCGCTTGTCGTTTGTGGTTGGAGTTGTACTTTTAAACGGACAGGACGTTGAGTTATGACCAACAGTGTCATGTTTCCACGGCCTGCTGGATGCTATATTCTCTGACAGTGCCCGCTACAATTTTTTGATACAAAAATTTAATTAAAATTATGCTGTTGTCATTCCAAGGGACAGTCCCGTGGTGTACGTTTGCTGGGTGCAGATAATTTTTGAATTTATGTGCTTATTTTTGTTGGTGTGTGTGTGTGTGTGTGTGTGTGTGTGTGTGTGTGTGTGTGTGTGTGTGTGTGTGTGTGTGTGTGTTCTACAGCGTTTTGTTTTGTGCGTCTCCAGGGAAACACGACGTGTTGTTGTTTTTTATTAGAAAACAACACTCCTGGGGTGTTCACGTTTCTATTTCTCAAGTTAAAAAGCACATGCGTATGAATTTCTGTTATTGTGTTTTGTTGAAAGAATCAACGATTCCTTGCTATTGCAATGGGGAATTGGGAAAAAAACTACAGGCACTAGATACTTGTATGTTCTACTGCTCTACTCAACTATTTATAACAGTGAAGCATATTTTTTTCTTATTCTTTAGAATATTGCATAAATAGAAGGCACACATATAGTTTATACATACATACATAACTTCACGCCTTTCCCATTACTGGTGTAGCAGTTTATCCTAATTCAATATGATTAATTAAATCATGCTTCTTAGCGAAATATAAAGTAATATGATAATTAAATGTAAAAATAGTAACAAACTTGATTAACTTTAAACTTCAGTTTTTGATTGGAGTTAGGGCTTAACAGAATCGCTGTTGGTGATTCAGGATATGTATAATAATTTTATTATGACGTTTCGCCTCTGTTTAGAAGCATCTTCAGATACTAAAAATTTTTTTATGCAATTACAATAAGTTCAATAAACAACAATAAATCAATATACAGTAAAAATACTTACTATTGTAAGCACCTGTACAACATGTTAGAATTAGACAAAAAATTTTTTTAAATTGACAATAGAAAAATTAACAATAACATTGTTAAGGTATAAAAATATGAAATTGAACATAAAAATGTCAAACTGTAAAAATTGTACGCTAACAAAAAAACATGTCACATGTTGAATTAACAAAGAAAAGTATTTTAATTGAAACGACTAGTTGGAACAATATCAAAAAATTCAAAACGAAACCAAACAGTAACGACATCTAAGATCTAGAGTTAAAAACAAATCAAAACAACAGGAACCTGTAACCTCAACTGTATTTAGATAAAGCATGAAATAATGCAGCGAAAGAAGTAAAACTATTTTGGAAATCTGTCTTATGATTCATAGCAGCTGCTCCTTCTAATTGAATGTAACAACTTTCTAGCATCAACCGTCTGGATTTATAGGATTCAAAATGTAAAATTTTATAATTAGTATAATTAAAGCTGTGTTTTTCAGAGATGCTATGCTCGACTAAAGCACTATGGTTGTTATTAAACGTTTTAGCATTATTTATATGTTGTTTAATCCTTTTATGAATGTATTGTGATGTTTCACCAATATAAGTTAAACTGCAATCGGGGCACTGTATTTTATAAACCAAACCACTTAACAGTTCACTACTAGTTTCAGATTTAAGTTTAGTGAAAAGAATTTTAGTGCTGGTAGTAACTGTAGCAACAATTTTAATTTGCAAAGGGAGTAATAAATTGACGAGAGACTTATGAAATTTTTTGAAATAGGGGATTGCAACATAAGACGTATTTTGAGTAGTAGTATTCATGTTATTGAGATTGAAATTATTGTTGGTATTGATTTGTTGATAGGAAGCTAATCTGTGTTTAATTACTTTCTGAATAAGTTTTAGTGGATAACAATTCTGTCTTAAAGTAGAAGCTATTAATTTAAAATTTTTTCGGTGGAACTGCGGGTGAGAAAGTTTGACAGCTCTGTCTATAAGTCCAATAATAACCGAGATTTTATACATAGTAGGGCAATGTTCTAAAAAATTTAAATATCTACCTGACCAAGTAGGTTTATGGTACCAATTCGTTTCAAAATGATCAGTTTTCCTAATAATAGTTACATCTAAAAAATTTATTGTGCAATTGGACTCAATTTCTAGAGTAAATTGTATGTTAGGGTCATAATCATTAAATTTGTCAAGTATTGTATTAATCTGTGAGCATGGTAAACAAATAAGGATATCATCGACATATCTAAAATAGAATAAAACTTGAAAATTGTGTAGCGCAAGGACTGAGGACTCTAATTCATGCATTACAATTTCAGCTAAAATCGGACTGACTGAATTGCCCATGGGGCTACCTTTAATTTGTAAATAAAACTTATTATCAAAATTGAAATAAGCTGATGTTAGACAAAATTTGATACATTCGAGAAAGTTTACTTTAGAAAGTTCAGTGTGCGTAGCTATGTCAGACCATCTCTTATCAATGGCTTTAAATATAAGTTGGTGTGGTATGCATGTGAAAAGAGATTTCACATCTAACGAAATCAATTTATAATTTGCAGGGCAATGTAAATTTTTAAGTTTTTCCGCAAGTATAAACGAGTTTTCTATATAATAGGGAGAGTTATATTTGATTGGCGCCATAATGTTCGACAAAAATTTAGAAATTTTGGAATTAGGTGAGTTTAAATTACTAACTATAGGTCTAAGTGGCATGTCAGGTTTATGAACCTTAGGCAAACAATAAAGTTTTGGTGAGACTGCATTATGAATTTTAAGGTTAGTACCGACTATATTGTTAAAACTCTTATCTTTAATCAATTTATTTATCAAATTATTGTTATTATTTTGGAAAATAGCAGTAGGATCTTTACGTATTAATTTGTAAGTGGTACTATCATTCAATAAATCATTAGTTTTCTGTAAGTAGTCAGACTTATCTAATACAGTGGTAATATTACCTTTATCAGCTTTAATTATGTAAATTTGTGGATTATTCCTAATGAATAGCTTAGTTTGTTTAATATATTTAAGAAGTAGTATTTCAGAGCAATGTAAATCCTTTTTGTTCATAATTTGTAATTGTTGGTTTAAAATTCTACTTAATTTGTTTCTAATTTCAGACAAATTATTGACTTTACATGTATATAATCTTGATTCGATTGAAGCTAATGCATTAATAATATCATTCTTATTATCACGTTTATTACTGTTATCTAAATAATGAAATTTATTACCTAGGGCCAAAATGCAACTTTCAATAAGAGGGATGTTTTCTTTGTTAATTCAACATGTGACATGTTTTTTTGTTAGCGTACAATTTTTACAGTTTGACATTTTTATGTTCAATTTCATATTTTTATACCTTAACAATGTTATTGTTAATTTTTCTATTGTCAATTTAAAAAAATTTTTTGTCTAATTCTAACATGTTGTACAGGTGCTTACAATAGTAAGTATTTTTACTGTATATTGATTTATTGTTGTTTATTGAACTTATTGTAATTGCATAAAAAAATTTTTAGTATCTGAAGATGCTTCTAAACAGAGGCGAAACGTCATAATAAAATTATTATACATATCCTGAATCACCAACAGCGATTCTGTTAAGCCCTAACTCCAATCAAAAACTGAAGTTCAACTATCATTGACTGGCTTAATAATTTGAAAATGAATTGATTAACTTTAGTTTACGAATACATTAATACTATAACTCACAATTAAATACACACACACACACATACATAATTTATTTTCAGTGGATATACAAGTAGTGTTGCATATATATATAGTGTAATTCAGGATTTATCCTGCACGAGAGGGTAAATATAAGAAAACTCGTTTAGTACGATTAATTTCCGTTCTGTGCACGAGATAGCGCCCGCGTGTGGGGTGTGTGCGCAAATGAGACTAGCAATATTCAACGGCCGGGAACAATTTAAAGATACTATATGTAATATCGCTGATAAAGTAGGTGTACCAAAACAGCAGTTCGCTTGTATTTCAATATACAGGGTGTACACACTCACAAAAACAACATGTGTTGATCTAGGGCCTGAATATTAAACACATTGTTTGTGTATTTTCAGACAATACGACCTGTGGGGCAAACCGTTAATATTTTAGGGAAATATGTGCATAATGTAAAGAAATTTAGTAACATTTCACATCTTCCTTGAGACGATAAAGGTGCCTGAAAGAAACACTGCATTATTCTGGTGTCAGTACAGTATAGAAAATTTCTTCAGAGTGTTCTTTGTGAACTGTCGTTGATAAAATCAACAGTGTGTCAATAATTAATGCCTGTGCTGTTTTACTAAATAAGAAACACTTATAATTCACATCTATACAGAATTTCAAACAGGCCACTACTGAGATATAACAAACTATACAAAATTTGTTAAATTAGACAAAAGTTGTGTATTTATGGACTGATGTTGACGGCGATTTCGTTTTTTAAAATATTGCATGGCTCACTAGATAATGACAAACGTGTGATTTTCTTGAAATTTAATTTTCCTTTATAACTCGGAAGAAATACAAAATACTGAAAATTGCTTCAAATAAATATTAGAAATGAAGCTTACCCTGAATCCTGCATATTTCTCTCTCTCTCTCTCTCTCTCTCTCTCTCTATATATATATATATATATATATATATATATATATATATATATATATATATATATAAATATATTTATACAAAATGGTCTTTCGGTATGTTTGTGTATTCGTGTAGAACTCCAATACTAAAAATCGAACTTCACGTAAATAAGTGGTGGTTGGAATACAGGCAGGGCGAGGGGCGTGGGACGAGTACGACCGTTATGTCGATAGGAAAGGGGATTCAGAGAGGAAGGGTAGTGTGGCACGGAGTATATCGAGCAGAGGGTTGAAACGACGCAATCCAACGCGACCTGTTACATTTTGACATCGGGCGTTTGGTTTTGATATGGGTTTTGGGATATGGAGTTCAGGCACGGACTGTACGAGAAACCTAGTTTTGTTTACAAGCAGCTCGGTCAATTCTATTCAGTTTTTCTGCATATAGTACTAGTGTACTGAATATGTTTTGAATATACGCTAATTTTGAGAGACGCTAATGAAAAAGAACTTGTAGTTGATTGCGTGCAAGTTATTGGATCTGAAAGATTATTAAACATTGGTTTAGTTACCTACAATTTCATATCTGAAATTAATTTTTATGTAGAATCTTGGAAAAGAACAGACCATGTAGTGATAAGGTTATAAATATTTAGTGAGTACGGGCCTGTTTCGTGCGATTTACGGACACGTGACGTGAAAGAAAACAACGGGCCCATCCCCGCAGAGAAATCATATCGGTGATGGACTCGGGGATACTACGTACCACGCACCAGTGATTCCAAAACATTTGTTACATATATACACCGGTAGTGCAGTCAACGATATTTACCTATAAAAACAACTGATGAAATATGATTACATCTGACATCGATTGATACATCGTATGTAACGAAAATATAGAACTGTTGTTTTATTGAGACTGTATTTTTGGATGATGCAATATCATTTAATATTCGGTTATGATAAATGACAAGCTACACGGTTCTTATTGTAATAAACGTAACATGTTCAGTTTGTTTTATTATCCATTTATTAAAAATATCGTCTAAAAAAAGACAAGAAAATATCAATTTTTCGTAACTGCTTCATAAAACAAAAAAAAAAAAACCGAATCGCCATTATTCACCAATGGTGAATTACATCAGCCAACATACGATAAACGCGCAGGCAATCTCAATTCGCCATTCGCTAACATAAAATGCCTCATCAAATTCTTAGAGCTACCGTAAGCAGGTACATAATATTCCTCTTACTACGTCATCAGTGCACGCACGCACGCACGTACATTATTCTGTAGAATCGCACCATTTCCCGGTCCGTTTCCGGCAAATCGCGTCACGGAAGTGTCTGCTCCACGTGATTGACGCGCAAGAACAAAGACCATCATCCCCCGCCAGCACAGGGGTGGAGGGTGATGATGAAGGGAAGGTTATTACAGACCGTGAAGGGCAATTAACAACGCCTTAGGTCTTGTAGACGGAAGGGAATCGAACGAACAAGCAAGGTGTCTTCGAAACTCCACTAAAGGGTTCTGTTACAAAACTTGGCACCAAGTTTCCAAAAGGGATGTTTTCTCGAGTTTGTGCACGGAATACTTCTTGGTTTCTAAAGTTGGCAATGGTTCGTATGCAACAATCGTAAGAGGGAAGAAATAAATGTAACTAGTATTTTAATGGAAATAGTGATTGTATTTGGAATACATTTTTGTTTCTTTCATCATTCCTTCGCGCTCCGTTTTTATATTCTGTGTATCTATAGTTTACTCAATAGATTCTCATGTGAAATGAAAGAGTCAAGTTTGCTCGGTGAACATTTGACATTTGTTGGAAAATTTAAGTAGATGTATATCACCATGGTCCTGGCGCGCCACAGGTTGAGATCGATGTTTGTGTGTGACGCAGAGTGAAGCTGTGTGTGTGTGTGAGTTGTTGCAACAGTTACCGAACCAGCACTATGTGTGGCATATCACGCGAAACATGCTCGCTCTTCAAGCTTACTGGGTCGAAAGCTCTCACCACTGCTGTCACTAATTATATACCTACTTGTGTGGGTGTGCTGCTGCTATACAATACATATAAACCCAGGCCACTGCTGCCCTCTATGTTCATGATGTTACACCTACCCACACGCGTCTTTCATACGTGCACACGTTTTCATATTCTGATTGTATGCAAAATTTCATCTATTAGCGTACTTATGTGCAATGAACTGGTCTCTTGTAGTTTGTCGGCGAGAGATATGAATATTTATGAACTGGATTGTAATATAGAAAGATGTAGGCGGCATGTAATTTACTAATAATACTGTAATGCCCTTTAAGCAAAAGCAAAATGTGGGTTCACTGTTTATTCTCATCAAAAAACCTACGCTAATTCTTTTCATCTTTAAAAATAATTCTTTCCCGATAAATCATTGGCAATAGGACCTGTGTAATCATGAAATATATTAATTTATATAATGGTTTCCTATGTATATAGAGTATTCTTCGTTCCGTGCATAAACAAACATAAAACTAATTGAATGGTAATACGAGGACATAAGCGAATGTCTTAATGTTTATCAATTCGTTGGCAAGGAGGACAGTGCAAGAAGAAAAACTAATCCTCCGTATATCGTTCGGCTCTCTTTCATTTAATCCGCTCCTATTTATTATTTTCTTTCTTCATTACGTGCACATCCGTGCAGTCCTTGTGGAGAAAGCGAAAAAAGCTTATTGATGAACCTGGATTAAGCATCCAATTAAATAAAGTGCCGCCCGTTGGATTCGGCTTATTATTTTAGCAACTTTTATTCTTTTGCCTAATGAATGTTTTATTTCCTCGGTCCACTTGGATATCAATATCAATTAGTACATACAATTATACCTAGCAGCATGCTAGCGGTAGCTACATGTTAAAAACGAACTCATCAGTTTCTATGGACTGTATAAGTAAGGTAGTTTCACTAACTCTCTACCATACTCATTTTTATTCATTAATATTTCCATTAGGTTCGAATCATATGGCGTGAGAGGTAATCAAGTTAATTTTTAATATCAATTGTTTGTTGAGTCATTTATTATTCATTCTTCAGAGGGGGTAATTATTCAGGGTTTTCAAAAATCCAGTGATAGCAAACAGAGCATGGAATGGAGTGACCTAGAAAATTAAACTACTCTTGTATCGCCATTCGTTTCAATTGTAACGAAAAATAAAAACCGAAAAACCCGCGAGGATGGTGACGAGGGGAGAAATGAAGAGTGTGAGGAAATAGTCGAAATCTCATCATCCATTTTACTTCTCATAAAGCACGATAATTCTCTCGCAAAACGGATGCAAATATTTCGATTCTGTCGAGGCGAGGCCGATTTCCCTTAATCTGCGGCAACTGGCGAATGGTTGGTTGGTTGGGCGGAGGTGGGGTGGTAGCTCGCGAGATGTGCCCCATTTCCTGGATTTATTGTGATAGCGTGCCCGACTAAAGCCGCAATCGGATTTGGCCCCACTGGGGCGGCGAGCGCGAGCGGCGACCAGGCAGAGAATCCTCGTCCTTCGCTCCATGTAGCCTCGGAACACACTGGATAGCCTATCGATATAAATTGTGGTCGACTAAACGCCACGTGATCACATGTAGCATGTAGAGAGACGCGTTGGTACCACAGCCTGGCCCATTTATGCTATAGCACTGCGATTTAACTTTAAGTACTACTGGTGCCGGTACAATGAGGCGAAAAGCGTACCTTCGAGCACGGTGAATTGTTTCTGAGTGAAATAAATAAATTGGACAATGTTTTCAAAAACAATACTAGGCTTGATATCCACTTTTTTGAGTTGGAAGTTCTAGATTTGGCTACGCACAACTACATCTCTATTTGGTGAACATTAATACCTGCACAGTACAAAGCAAAGTGTCATGTCCTCTCGTCAAGTATGTATTGCCGATTCACTACCGGTTCATAGCATAGAATCGGTACAACTTGGAACAGTACTAAGTACCAGTCGAAGTACCCAAATGCGGTACGGTTTCCTTGCAAGCACTACTCATTACTTTCGTAATTAAAGTTATATGGCGGTGTTAATTTTTGCATTGTTCCGGCTGTTATCGGCGACTGCTACATTTTATGGGCATCGCTCGTGTACAAATGAGACGATGGGGTGCGCTTATCTGTCGCTTTCTCCTACACTACCCTCCCGTCCCTCACATCCCTCTACCTACTGTGTGGCGCATTGCTGTTGCATTGTCGGCAGGTCTGTATACGGAGTCCAAGTTGTGGGATAAGTTGCCATTGTTTGTTAACTGATGTGCTTATATTGTATCTTCTCATTCATGCATGAATATGTCTGTGTGTGTGTGAGTGGAGTTAAATTGAACTTTGGAAACGTCTGTGGCCAGTCTCTATCGGAATTTCGGTACGTCAAACATTTGCTGAAATATTTTCTAGGTCCTAGTAATTTCGCTTGTCAGTTATAGCAACAAGTATTAGACATTTACAGGTTGTTTACAATATTTTGCATCTTTTGTAGCCTAAATCCTTTTACAAATAAAGGCTTAAAATAAACCATTTGAAGCTAAATAATTTATAAAAAATAATTAAAACAGCTTTTGAATGGAATGGTTCTAGTATTTGATTTGCCTACTGTCTAAAAATGATAAACGCTGTTCTGTCTGTAGTGGGCTGTTGTTGCCGCAGTACAAGTTGCTGGTTGAAGCGTTGAGGAGACTTGTAGAGAACATTGTGTTTGTTGATCCACCCGAACTTTACACCACGAACGCAAGTGTTGTTCTGTGGTTTTGCTTGTTGATGCACATTTATAGCGTTTTGCAGTGTGTGTATAATTCTAATTCCCGTCCGTACATCAGTTCGGTTGTACATGTTGTCGGAAGTTGGCTAAATTCCTTGGACAGTTGTGGGAGTGTGTTCAGAAATGCATTAGAGTCTGAAATGTTTCACATTCCAACACTGACCGACTGACTTTTGTGTTGAAATGTGGCATGGTAGTATAAAATATATTTACCAACTACCAAGTACGTTCTTCTCTATAGAAGTAGATGGCAGCTCTGTCGTTTGTTTTAAAAACAATTGTATCATCCATTTGTTTTCATTAATTTCTCAGTTGTGAATGTAAAGTTTCTTCAAATCCATGTAGGAGTGACGTCATAAATAAACAAATGTATTATTGATAAACCCATTCCTTATGCCAATACGATGTGCGTATAGATTAATACGAGTCAATTGTGTAAGAAAGAGAAAGCTTGTTTTGTTTATGTCGTGAATAAAATTTATCTGATGTGACGTCACTCCTATATGGATTTGAATCGACCATAGTTAGCAATGTATGATCTGGTTCTCGCCTGGTCTAAGCCAGTTTACATACAGTCCTGTTAGGTTTATGCCTGGAATTTCACCAACTCTACCATGTTTGTGTATGTGTATGTAAGCTGTGTTTATGTACGTGTTCATCTGTGTCCTGACTATGTGCACATATTGTGACTAATATACCAGCATTATGGCTAATATGGCCCAGCATTGTTGTATGTTTGGCTAATATGCTCTTGCATATGTACGTGCACAATATGCTTGTGGTTGTGTGTGGCTAATATTCGTCACCAAACCGTATTACAATCACATATATAATCCCTCTTCGTTCATTGAAAATTGGATTATTTTACCGTGTTTGCAGTTGCGACCAACGGGATTTGTCCTGGTCATTGTTCGGTAGCATGTTAATTACTGAACGATCCATGTTCCAATTGGTATAAGTTACTACATGTGTCGAGCGAACTATGTAGTACTATAAATATACCAACGCACAATATAAGTGTACACATCAACACTGTGCAATGTACACAAGTCAAGATCACATGTACAGTGAGAAGTAATAACATTCGTGCACCTACCTTTATTCCTGCCATGTTCATCTAATTGCTGTTCCTATAACTGTCACATTCCTTCGACCTTGGACAATCAAACATTTATGCATATCTACTAGGATATAGGTTATGTTGACAACACGAAAGAAAAGTATATATAGATCAGATTAAAAATATGTTTTTATTGCTTTCCTGGTCTAATTGTGAATATAATAATAATTAGGTAATGAACGAATTAATGATAATAATAATAATACTTAAGCCCGAGTAAAGTGTCTTTAAGTACAAGGTATGTTTACAACAGGTTTTTGTCAGACTGTGACAGGAGTCGCCGCCATGCGGCACAGTTTCTAAACACATGCATACGCTAAATCACAATCTCAACGCGCGCTCTACTCTCTCTCCTCCCCCCTATCCCTAACTACTCCGCAGATTGAAGGTGATTCTTCTTTAACATTGCTTTTAACCACGCGCTACTTTTGCTCGAACGCTTTTTGGTTCAGAGTTTCTTTTGTAAAGAAATTGCTATTTAATGAAAATATACAGATAGTGTGGGAAATGCAGATCAGAGTTTTGAGATAATCACAGAATCTGACACGACTCAGAAGAGGACTGTATGTTAAATTGTAGTGCTCGGTGTGAAGATTGTTCTGTACAACCAACTATAATGGTTGCTCTCCGAGTCATGCCCAAGTTCGCGTGAAGCATTAAGAAGCATATACTCGCGCATCAGTTAAGTCGCATATGAAGCAATAATAATTGAAATGTATTTAATATTTGTATTTTCAACCGTTAAGATTCCTTTCAACCTGAAAACCTGTAGTGTTTTCAGCACACTTCTCGTCCGTCCGTCCGTCCACTCTCTCTCTTTCACTCGCTTGCTTGCTAATCAGCTACTTATTTTTAAATTTTCTTGTTTAATAATTAATTAATTTACGTGGATTACCTACTTATCTGAAACTTTTAATCGTTATAAATATATTTGGTGTATTTTATTAAGGCTGCGACTATCTTCTTAAAATATTTTTTCTATATTTTTTTTTGTTATAAACTTCCGTTTCCCAAAATTCTGTGTTTTCTTTTTTTTTGGCTCCGTGTCTATGGTGTTTAAGCGTTCTGACCGACTCCCTTCCTACCGTCTCTGCTACATGCAAAATACATTGTATGTATTTCGGTTATTTTTATTAACTTTTTATCACTGGGTTTAATTACGAATTAAAATCTAAATTCATTAGTTTCTTTTTAATGAAATATAATTAATAAATATATTAAAAACATATGTCTCTTTTCACGGGTATCTCTTAAACTAGTTTTACATGCAATATTGCTTACGATTTTTTTAAGTATTTGCGGACTTCACAACTGATTTCTGAAACGGCAAATGACTCGTGCAATGTGATTGACTGAATGTATTATTAATGATTTAGTGTGAGAATGAGTCACACACACAAGTCACAGCCGATTTCAGATGTCTGTTGGGATTCCATCCATTGACATATCACTCATACACTGTTTATAATTGAACTTGTCCTGGATTATACATATCACTTTGTCTTCGGATGTGTTTACGTTATGGTTATTACAATATCTGTGGAGAATTTTAAGTATAAATCTTGTGTTGTCCCCTAACACAACTTGCAAATCAACTGGTTAATCAAAATAACATTATTGTTATTATTGCAAACTATAATGAATGATAGGTCACGTATTTGAAAGATTCATTATTTTTTCTCCATTACTACCAAAAATAATCATTTAGATTGCATCTTGAAAATATATTCTTATACCATTTTTATGATGAAAATTTCAAATACAGTCCTATTTTACAAAAAAATTTCTAAATTGCTGATGTTTAACAGTACTGTTACTAAATTAAAAATAAATATGTTATGACGTCATGGAACATTGAAAAATACAAATGTTTGCTTATAAATATATCGGAGAATATAAATAAGAAGATATCAATACGTAAAGTGCATGTTTATTGCAAAAATGTAATATCAATTTGTTTCAAATAATCCATCTTCCCATATATATTCTCAAACAGAACAATGATTGTAACAAATTGAATATGGTAGTTCATTGGATATTTTCACATGGATAACATTGACATTCAAGTGTCTGTACGTACAGTGGCGTTCGTCGGAGGTGATTTCAGTGCTTGACCTTCACCATTCCACCAGTGACAAAACCAACCACAATATCATGTATACATGTATGGATCGCAGGCGGCGGCGGTCGTTCTTATTGAATTACATTCAAATGTTTCATGTTATTGCTGCGGATGTCAGTATTCTGTTTCGATGTGAACCAAACTTCACCCTCTCATACTAGTTCTGGATTTGACCGTGACTCGCAAGTTTATCCATTCTCATACGCGTATATTACTCATATATCCGTTTCTTGAGTTAAGTTATTGTGATTGATTCTGCACTTGCATTCCGCCTCATGCATTTGTTTATTTTTAATTAATTTATGATGTTACTAATGTATAGATTTATCAAAACACTGAACATACGGTAACAAAGTTTTAAATATACAAATAACACATATCCATTTAATTGTGACCACAAAGTTTTTTTTTCACAATACGCCATTTTAATTCGACTGTTTCGTAACCCGTTGATGACGGGAGGAAAGGAACAGTATTGCAGTGAATAATCCAGATACACTCTGGTAGTAGCCTATCTGCTTTAAGTGGAAAATCAGCAAAAGTAACGTGAAATCGTTTTAAATAGTAATATATCTTTCGTAAGCGATGTCGAGGATTCGTGGTCCCTTTTAGCTGACAATAACTCTTTCTTTGCTGCGAGTGAGATAGGAACAACTACAAGGACAGACAATATGTTACAACAAAACAAACACTAACCGAATCGATTGGCGACAGCGTCTCAGTTTCGCAACGTTTATATGCTAACATCTTTATACAAGATTTATGGTGCTTCTTCCAAGTGTTCTGCGTTTATTCGAGTAGCACACAAGTGGGTCGGTGGAGGGTGGCGAGTGATATGTGTGAATCTAGGAGCAAAGGTAAAGAGGCTGGTTGACTTTATTTTGGTTTTACTTCAATGACTCGTAAATAGTTTATTCGCGACGCGAAATTAGTTTTGTCATTTTGTTTGCGACCCAAAGATATAGAAATAAAATGGCGCATTGTTTTTATACAAATAATGTATGTACACAACATCCTTCGTCTCGTGCGTGTCTTCTTCCATTATCAAGTAAACATTTCTAAACATGCACTTTGAAGGTGTATTTCGTTGTATTAACTTGGCCGCATCGTTTTTTTTTTTTCAAATAGAACATACTTCTATATATTTATATACGTATGTCTCTCTGTGTGTGTGTATGTGTGGGTGTATGTGATTTGCGTGCATGTGTATTCGTGTTAATTCTTATAATTTATTCTTGTATATCTCGAATAGCATATTGAATGTGTATAATTTTGTTGTAAATTTGTGTTTGCATGGATTTGTATGTCTGTGTGGGTGTGAGTTAGTGCCCCTTTACCGTGGGACTAAACAGTACTAAAGAGTAAATACTAAAAACTTCTCTTTTGCAAAAATATTCCACATTCCCTCTGTTACATGCTCGTCTTGCATAGACTATTATCTAAAATCAGTAATTGTAAGTGTCAACGCTAACTCTAAAAATGGGTCCAAAAAATTATCTATAATATAGGTATATAATATGAGAATGTATATGTGTGTATGTATCTATGAGTGGTTCAATGTTTCAATTAATAACCAGTGAGGACGACATATAAACATAAGAGGTCTCTGTGTCTATCTCTCCCTCTCTCTGTCGCTTACTTGGCTACTTTGTTTTAACGTGACTATTATTATTATTACTATTATTATACTTAAGTTATCTGTTTAAATCGATCTACACTGAGGATTCGTTGCTTTGGTAATTCTGATTTGTGTTGTATGTGTGTGGTGTATGTTTGTGATTGGTTGGTTCACGAAAATAATGATACGTCATCATGGTTCAACGCATGCGTGGTTAGACTAATAATAATTATCTTTGTATTGCTTATTATTGCCGCTAGAGAATACTTGCGCTGTATCCTTGAATCAAGCATCTGCCGGACTAGTAATCAGTGTAGTAGGATGATTTGCCGTCTCAAGGATCAATGCGTTCAGTATCTCTTGCTCGAGTACATCGCGATATGCTACTGGTGACGTTTAGCAGACGTTCCTGCAACATCATTACTTATCTAATTCATCCGAGTGCGTCATCTCGTCGGGCTCATCTTCGTCGTCTTTCTGACACGCCGACTCCAGGTGTTTGTTGAGGTAGCTCTTGAGCGCGAACGACTTATGACACCTGGGGCATTCGAAGTTCTTGTCGGCGGAATGGGTTTGCATGTGTGCCCGCAAGTTTGACCTATCAGCGAACGCTTTACCACAGTGCGCACACCCATAGGGTTTCTCGCCCGTGTGGGAGCGTAGATGACCTTGCAGGAGCCATGGACGTGAGAACAGTTTCCCGCAGACGCCACAACTGTGGGACAGTTTATGTGTGAGTACGTGCATTGCCAGGGCGGGCATCGACACGTAAGCTTTGCCACAGGTCATGCACTTTTTCGCCGATACGCTGTCCAAACTACGATGAGTCTGCTTATGTCGCGATAGATTCGACGAGGTTGCATACTGCTTGCCACATTCACTGCAAACATATCTATTGGCCTTTGGTTGTTGTTTTCCATTTGAATTTGTCGGTGACTTTGATTGTGGCGGTAGTTCTGGTTCTTCCTCTGGTAATGGTTCCGTCGACGATACATCAGGTGATGCTTCTTCTGGTTCCGGTTGCACTGGGTTATGTTTTTTCGTGTTCTTTTTCGATCGCCCGTCCGTCACCAGTAATGCATCGTACGTGTACGCTGTTGAGGAAGACACCTTGTCGGTATCTGTTTGGCGTTCTGGCGAGGAGATGGCTGGTTGTAGATTTGGATTGTTGTTCTCGGCGTCTGACGAACATTCGGACGTTGGTGGTGTGGGCATTGTTGCCTGTTGGGTTTGTACGAGGTATGTGATGGCTGGTTGGTAACATGGTATCGTTACCGGTAACGGTGAGGAAGTCCTATAAGTTGGAATATCGCTCTCCCGCGGACTTACCGGCCTGTACAACGTTGTCGAGTACGATGGTTCGATCTCTTGAACTGTGGTCGATGTCGGTGGATACAGAGGCATTGGCTGGTGGATGGTAACCACCCCTGGTGCCGGTAGAGGAGGAAGCGACTGTGATAAGGAAAGGAGGTCGTGTGCTGCTTCCGTTTCCTCGACACTTCGAATTCGGAATATTGGAATGTCGCCATCGCTACTGGAAACAACATGTTCTGTTCGCGGTGGCGAGCAAGGAGCAGACTCTTCTTGCTGTGGACTTACTGGTATGAACTCTTGCAGATAACCTGGAAGCACACGAGAAATGGGACATTGTTAGTTAGTTATGATGACAAATACATATGTTTTTCAGGTAATATCTTTTTAGGTCACGGTTCTAGAATAAATATATGAAATGAGTTTGAATACAAAACAAGATATCGCAGTTTAGCAATGCCATAATAAGTAAATAAAGGTCCTGTGTATTTATTTTGTTTTTCATGTTGATAAATGGGTAAACTTGTTTCAGCGTTTGTAAAACAATAACTATGGCAACCGACCATATCTAAAAAACAATCAAAAGTTTGATACTTTTTTCAATTTATAATTTTACAAATAGCCGTCCGATGCTATCTGATTTCCCGGACTCTTATTCAGTTATAAACAGTACTACGTCGCCTCTAGTGGAGACAAGATGGCTGCTGCGTGACAACTATTAGTATTGCTAGTTAATGGTTGTTATTATTAGGGTATTTCTAATTAGGTTATTATTAATTATGTATTTTTTAGGTTATTACTAGGGTATTTTTAGTTTATTACTAATTATATATTTTTTTAGGATATTGGATCTGTTACTAATTATGTGTTTTGTCCAGGTTATTGACAATCATTATATGTATTTTTCAAGTTGCTAGTACCGGTACGATATTTGTCTAATGTATTTGTTGTTATTTGGCCAATGATTTAATTTCCTTTGATCTGAATCTAGTGCCACTGATATTTATTGTGAAATTATACAATATACAATAAATAATAGTACATTATACACCAAGGGAGAGAAACCACTTATTTTTCCTGAGGTGTAGTTTGAAGCCCGAGGGCGAAGCCAGAGGGCTACAAATACATCGAGGGAAAAATTGTGGTCTCTCCCGAGGTGTATATACTATTTTTTCCACGTTCGGGAGTAGAAACACTTAATTTCATAAATAATGAATTATAATAAATCGGAACGAAATTGCAATATTTAGAAGCCTTTGGAAATGTTTCCATGCAACGCGTACCATGACAACACACATTTATTTACAAAAACCTTTGTTATAATAAAAACTCCTTTATGAAAAGTGTTTTCGTCCCTAGGGAGTAAATGCTTCATTTCTGTCCCGCGTTTGACGCCATAGAAACCGACTTCTACTCCCGGACGTGTAAAAATACAATTTAATATTACGATTTTAACAGTTGTGAAAGAAATACTAATTTTACCAAAAAAAATTTAGTATTATTATATATTTTCCACTTTTCCTTTTGATAGAAAGTGGGCACATATTCTAGTTTTCCGCTAAAAACTTTGTGTACTTCAGTTTGTTTATAATCCAAACTTGATAATAATTTCCCGACTTAAATATTTGTACGCATGTTATAGCGAGGATTTCCTGTAGGAGATTTTCAATTATAAACCACCGTCATGTTTGATTTCGTTTGTGTGAGCAATATGGAAACTGTGTGTTGACAGTTCGAATTAAATTTCGCCAACAAAAATCCCCGTGATGGAGATATGCAAAGTGAGCACATATTGATTCTGTATTTTACAATTGATAAATATCACACCTTCACGAAAAATACTGTCAAACGAAATACTGTTTCGCTGGATAATATAAAATTTCTATTTTATGATGCATACGATACTTTTCTAACAGACCTCGTGCGTTCGCTTAAAAAAAAAATCAATTTAAGAATACGTTTATGAATCCATTTTTCGTAAGGTTGGCACAATTTTTTTTCTTTTCTTACAACCTGTTTGCTCAGGCTTAGTGTAATTTTATCTGTGTCACAATTTAATTTTACAACCCTTTTTATACGTAACAATGTGTCAGAAAACTTGAATGTTTTTTTAATATAAATTTGGAAATTGTACTAGATGATGGAACGTATTTTTCATTAGAGTTCTCTCACAATATTTTGCAGAAAAACGACATACAGCCCTTCACAATTCATTTTGGTGATTTTCGTCAGTTGTGTGTTTGTGCGTGGGTGACATGATTGGACCGGAGGGTTAAGGAGTCTCTCTGCTCGAGGAAGGAGAGGTGCGAAGCGATGATGTAGACAGGGATGCGAGGTAATAGAGTTAGCGTGCCTCGTGTTAATGTTGTTACGTTAAGGTTTTCTTAGGAGAAATGGATCAATTAGGACAGGACGCATTAAATGTTTTGTTCGTCACCATACTGTTGCGCCGTTCTGCTCGGGAAAAGGTTTCTACCAACAGATGAAACTTTATAATACTTGCGATACATAGTTCAACACAAGCAATACTCTATAATGTTAACCGAGTATTTATTGTATTGAAAAATATTCACTTGTCCAGTCGTACAATTAAATTCCACACCCAGGGGTCATGTTTGTTGTCAATTCGGCTGATAAATTGAGATCGGCCATTGTTTTCACCCCGTTTACATAAATTTAATGTTGTTTTTTTAAACTCTCTATCCAGTTGCCATGATTTAACGAAACCAAATTTAATTAGTTTTAATTGATGATTCGCCAATAATGTAACAACAAAATACGTGGCGCATGTGGATTTGCAGTGGCCAATATAATCAATTTAATTCGCTGATTTTCTGTTTTGTTTTGTTATTTTTTTTGTGTGGATATTTCCATTTGTTAATTAATTTTTAAAAAATAAATTGCAATTTAAATTAATTGCACAATTGGGATTAACATATATTTAATACAGATATATTTTCACACAATGTGGCAGGCTAATTGGCTAGAGTATTAATTAGTTTTATAGATTAATAAATTGTATATTCCCTCAGTAAATTTGACTGTGATCTAGTTTCGAAGTGCTGATACATGTATGAATTGTCAGATACTTTGAATTAAAGAGTGATACAAATAAAAAATTGCTAAACTCTCTGAACACAGATGGCATTAGATATATAGAGCAAGTGTGTGTGAGAGAGAGAGAGAGACTGATGTTTTGTATTTATAGGAAAATTGACAACTTTTTAATGGTGCATCATAAATGGAACGCCGTGTACCTGTCTGAATACAGTTCTAAAAGAGACATGAGAGGCAACGGAATAATTAAAAACCATGTAGATACTACATACGTATCCATTAACACAGTAGCGTACGAGTACATGGGGGCAGGCGAGATGTCTTTTCATTAAAAATGGTTGTACTTACAAATAGGTTTTTAGCCTCTCGTATTTGGTACGTTGCACCGTTTTAATGAACACGTATGTGGACAATTACAAGTTTGTATGTTGGTATACCTGGATGTTGATTAAGTTTCGTCAGACTTGTGGGGTTTCAAGGAAATCTATCTATGCTGTCATGCAGGACATTGCTCCACATTTGTGAAATATAATCACTAGTTATATTTAAATTCATCCATATTCTTTAAACAAACAAACACGAATACGAGGAAGACCGAGGAATAAATGGATGAATATGATAGAAAATGTTTTGAGTGAACGTAAAATTATAAGCAGATATAATAGGAGAGCATGTATGACAAGGTGTATGGATATTAACGAGGCGAGCCAGTTATGTATGGATAGGAGTATTTGGCGAGCAATTGTTAGAAAATAAGGAATGAAAGGTAGTTTTCTATATAATATATAATATTAAATTTTTTGAGTGATTGTAGGGAATAAAGGGCTTGCTACCGCAGTAATGGGAAAGGCGTGATTTTATGTATGTATGTATATTCTTTATAATTTGCACGCGGATGGTATGTGAAGTGACAGTAGTTTTTGATTTTTGTTTCTCTAACTTTGTTTTGATCTGGTTGCTAGGATACATGCACTAGCGTTTGATTCGTTTTGAAATTTGTTTTTACTTGATCTAAGCAAGTCCGCACGTAGTGTTACTTATGTTATGAATACTAGTTGTTGAACATTTTTATTACAATTTGCTTTAGAGATACATGCAAATATGTACACATGTAATATGCATGCACACTTTATATAACCTTTCACGAGTTCTAATTGCCCTCCGTTTACGGTGCCGGTTCCATATACATGTATAAAGCCATTTCATTAAACATTTTAATTCAAATATTCTCCACACCGACAGCACAAACTGTACTTTGATCTATATATATATATTTTGCGTGGCTTTTACACTTACATATGTGAATTACGTAATTTTTAATAGCCTCCAAACGAAAAAGTTGCCAAACAGATCAAAGACTAAATAATAATTTGACAGACTAAGATTCATATTAAACAAGAATTTGACTTTTTAAACATAGTAGACTATTGATAGTTATTACATCTGTTTCTCAGCCTTAAAACTAGTTAACCAATATCAAACAAGTTTTCGAACACAATTAACTAAATGAAAATGAACAGATTTTGTATACTCTTTTCACTAAATCCACACCTGCATTGAGCAAGCAATGAAAGCACTGCAGTGTTGTTTTATTTCCCCTTTTTTCTCCGTCAGTTCGTCCGTACGGACGGACGGACGCAAACGTGTCGAAAATTACCAGGCCGTGTTTAGCCCACGGGAACAAATCGACCAATCAAAGGGCTTGTTGCTTCAACCAATTACGGGGCTTGTAATGAAAACAGCTCACCGACGTCGTCACTGAATTTTGTGCATTTTCGTCTCTACTTTGAGAGAGAGAGAGAGATGAATGTGTTTCATCATTTTGCTCAATCAGTAACGGTCTTTATATTCCGTTAACGGTAATTCATGTTGCCACCTAAGTATTCAGATGTATTCAGTGTTTATTTTTTTTTAGTTAAACTTCGAACAGAAAATAGAGGAAGAAGAAAAAAAAAAAGATGTGGATTTGTAAAGTGCGAGTTTGCGGATGTGTCAGTTATGAGACTGGTAAAGTGTTTCGATACGGCGATTAGTAAAACGAAATTGTCCATTTGTGTCTGAAGCTGATACCGGATCTGGAGTTATTGTAATACTTGCAGGCAACGTTTAACTTCGCCAGCAGCAGCGGAGAACTCTCATAATTTTATACTTAACGCCATCGTAATCGCTGTAACTCGTAGCGCAAGTAGTCGCAATTCTTTGTTTTTCACTTCACTTCACGGGGGCCGCCCATATTCGGCCCGTGCTCTTACATTGCGGAAGTCGCATCGGAGGAAGACACTGCAATAAATATCTCACACACACGCTCACTGGTGACCTTGACGATTGCACGAACTTTGAAAATCGTCGATCGATGTTATGGGCGTTTGCAGAAATGCGGACACAAGGAAAAAGTGTTCAGCAGCGCACATGAAGATTTGTAGCCTGTTGGAAAATCTTCCAGGTCAAGAGAAACTTTGCCAGTGTAAAAAGAATTAACCACAATGTCTTATGTCAAGAATATCAGAGTAAATTAAATAAATTCTTGCGTGGAAAAATGTTGAACAACGTCAACATTATTACTGAACATTTATATCGTTCTCAAGACCGTCTAACTCAGGCATGGCCAATATACGGCTCGCGATTTATTTTTCAATATTAGCTATTTAACTTCCGATATAATTGGTGGAATGGATTCGTGATAATTCTTTATCTTTTCAAAAGATACCGGCAGAGAGATTTACAACTTTTGTACTCGTCTGTACTCAATATGAACTGTTACATTAGTTTTTCAATTTGTTGTACTAAATTTCTTACAATTTATTCATAAACAAATTCCATAATAAAATTTTGTTTTCGTCCGGTTCTTGAAAAAAGTTTTCTTTCCAATCCAGTCCGGAGGCAAAAACGTTGGCCACGCTTGGTCTAACCAATGAGAAACAAGTAAACTGATTATACTTAAATTGATGTGTGCTCGTCGTTGAAATGAGGTTCTTTTGTTCATGTCTTTTGGAGATAGTTTTGCTTAGATATTGTTAACCAAAGTTTGATAACTAAAAAGGAAGTAAAACAGGCCTCACTGCTGTCGGTAGTAGTGCTGTTGTTGTTTGCTATGTTGGCAACGGTTAGGAATTGGCAGTTTAAACGAGAAGGAACTTTTTCATTTTGTTTTATAACTTTTAACGGTTGTGATTTATTTCAGAAATAAAATGTGTAGAGTGCAAATGTTTGATAAACGAATGTCTTGTTAATTTTATAAGTTACTGACATATCGGTCAAGCTTAATACATTGTATCATTTATATTGCATTTGCTGTCACTGAGCATAACATTGAATGCACTTCGAGTCTATAAATAAACATTTTTTTTCTTCAGTTTGTTTCGAAATGCGAACAAATGCCACAGTATCAAATGCGGACACATAACGGTCTGAGATCACATTGTAAAATCACGTTTTAGTTCGTAGTTTACGCTTCTATGGAACATAAAAATATAACGACAATTTTCATTACAGCGACCGGTAATGTTAGCAGTACATATTCACTCTGACTGTAACTGTTTATAATTCTGACGAAAGTGTTGCTGTCGTAATTTTATGGCCAGTAAACAGTTACACGAAATGATGAAATTAAACAGACGCAAATATAGTTAGAAACATGGTTGTCAGTTATGAGAGTACTGAAGATATATTTCATTGTGTAATCGCTTGACGTATGTGTGTAGTTTGCTTTGCGTGGGCAGTGTCAGCTACAGGTGATCAGGTTAAGCCTCCTTTACGCACTTGTGCCCCATGTTCTCCGTTGTGCAAATAAACTCTTCCTCTTCTCATCCCCATCCACCCGCTGTGTGTGATACGCGACCTGAAGCCTCTCTCTCCCTCTCTCACTCTGTGTCTGTGTGAGGTTCACTCATAAATATTTATGCTATTTGATAACGTAAGGAGGGCTCATAACTATAGCATGTAAATCCAGTGTGTTGATTTACATTCGACAATCACATTGCGTACAACGTTAGTCAAGAGAAGATGTTAGGAAAATTACCAACGAAATATGACACTTAGAATTACACGTGTACTACAATTATCTTTTTATCGATATAAATATTATTTTTAAGATTCTAGATAAGCATTACTAAATCTTTACACTGTATAAGAAAATTCTGTGTTCTATTAGCAAAAATGAATTACACGTGTATACTTTTTCAAGTATACTGATAAATATTTAGATAGATTCAATCTTTCTTATTGACAATATTACTAACATTAGCTTTTTATCGATATAAATATTATTTTTAGATTCTAGATAAGCATCGTTAAATCTTTTCACATAAGAAAATTATGTTCCATTAGGAAAAATGTACAAACTGGTATAAAACAATAGTCGAAGGGGTAATTTCAACAAGGAGAGTGTGAAACTGTTGACAAAGAGAGGAGAGAGAGAGAACTGGCTAGTTGATGATACGTTGAGCAGGAGCGGGGGTAGCTTCAGCCACGACGCAGCGGTGGCAGCCATGTTGACTGACGCCGGAACCGCAAAGCAACAAGTGCTGGAGTTCACTGAATTTCTACACCTTCAACCTGACAGATTCGTCGATATTAGATTTTCCTTTCACAATAGCATATACACAGTTTAACTCATGCAGATTTGCAAACAGCATTTTGTAAATATTAATAACATTGAACGCGTATCAGTACATTCGATTAATTTAGTTTGGCGTTTAACAATAATTAGGCGTAAATTATAACTTGGCTGGAATCCATGTTACGACATTGTCAAATTTAAAATGTTAGGTACTTTTTTCTACCAACGAAATACAATGAGATAACTAATAGGATACCTGCCAAATAATAAATACGTCAATATTATTCATTCGTTATGATATATGTCTGTGTGTGCATTTGTGTGTACCTATAATATCTGTATTGATTTAACATTCAAACCGGAAGTAATACCTCCGTAAATATTTACAAAGTATTACGAAAAATAAATAAGTACTATCAATATGTAACTGGTATTAAATTATAGTATTTCCTTGTCGTTGAAGAATACATGAAATTTTTATAGTTCTATCGATGTAGTAAAATCCACATGATGAAATATGCAGGCGCAATCAATTATTCAAACACTGTTATTACAGTGGAAAAATTGTGTCACACCACGCATGGCAATCAACTTAGATATTTTAGAACAGACATGTATTTTATTTAGAAAATTATAAAATCTAAACTTTATGTTTCAATGTTCCTGTCATTATAATAGTCGGTGTGGCGGATGAATAAGCATTTTCAATTAACAAATAACCCTGTTGTGTTTTTCAAGTCGTGCTATATGCATGACTGGTCAGAATGGCACGTGTCAGGCACCCGATTGTACCAGTGTGTGAACCCAGCTGAACAGTACCATCGGCTGTGTAACTGAATAATCAGTTACTATATTCTACATACACACATATATATGTGCGTGTGTATGTTTGTTTGTAAGCCTGAGAATATATACGTATGCTTACAAAATGACGACAGTCAATTAGCCTGTCGTTGAACTTATAAATTCAATATACGAGGTCTGTCCTAACTAGGAATGTATACAGACATACATGCCTGCAGCTCATCGACGTATGTGCAAGTCTGAATATATCACAAATTATTATTTATCAAGATTCACTTTTAAAATCCTAGGTGCCTAGGTCGCAAACAAAACAACAAATTTAAAACAAGTGTAAATACATTTTCTTCTGTTGACAAAAGCAAAGCAAACTAAGCCGACTATAAATGCATTGATCTTCTTTTGTTCAATTTTTAATTAAAAAATATTTTTTTCTCCAATGGTCTTACATAATTTTTCAAAATAAAAAATATGGAAAAATATTGTTCCATTTCCTGCATATGCATGAAAATTTTGAATACAATTGAATAAAAAATAACGCAGAAAAAAAAATAAAAACTGAAAAAAATATTGGAAAATATTTTTTTTCTCAAGTACGAAGGAAAATTTTGAAAAATAAAATGTACCTTGCACAACTAGACCATAACACGTATCTGCAGAAAAAATTTCATAAAAATCCGTTGGGTAGTTTAGGAGATCTGGGTGGAACAAAAAATCTCGTACGAGAGAGCGAGCGGACGAGCGACATACATACGGACATATGTTGTAATAGTCATTTCGTGATCCAGGGGGTCTGTCCGGGATTTCTGTGCAAAAATTTTTGAAATCGGAAGATGCTACAGACATCGTACCGAACACTATAGCTCTTCGACAGGAGGTCGATGAGCTAAAAAGATGCGTTATTATGACCTATTTTACGTTTTATGTATATGTATTGTCGTATTAGGAAGTACTCCAAATTATTATTTAAAATAAAACAACTCTTGCATATTTATATTTTTGTTTATTAGCATAAAAATCAGAAACAAAAATTACTATTTTTTTGGGTTCAGATATAAAACAGCATATATTCAAAATTAAATCTTGTAGATCTAACAAAAAATACACATTCACCTACTTTATATTACTAGTATTCAAAGAATGGGTTAGTCACCCATGCCTGCAGCTCATCGACGTATGTGCAAGTCTGAATATATCACAAATTATTATTTATCTAGATTCACTTTTAAAATCCTAGGTGCCTAGGTCGCAAACAAAACAACAAATTTAAAACAAGTGTGCATACATTTTCTTCTCTTGACAAAAGCAAAGCAAACTAAGCCGACTATAAATGCATTGATCTTCTTTTGTTCAATTTTTATTTAAAAAATATTTTTTTCTCCAATGGTCTTACATAATTTTTCAAAATAAAAAATATGGAAAAATATTGTTCCATTTCCTGCATATGCTTGAAAATTTTGAATACAATTGAATAAAAAATAACGCCGAAAAAAAATAAAAACTGAAAAAAAATTGGAAAATATTTTTTTTCTCGAGTACGAGGGAAAATTTTCAAAAATAAAATGTTTCTTGCACAACTAGACCATAACACGTATCTGCAAAAAAAATTTCGTGAAAATCCGTTAGGTAGTTTAGGAGATCTAGGTGGAACAAAAAAATCTCGTACGAGCGGACGAGCGACATACATACGGACATATGTTGTAATAGTCATTTCGTGGTCCAGGGGGTCTGTCCGGGATTTCTGTGCAAAAATTTTTGAAATCGGAAGATGCTACAGACATCGTACCGAACACTATAGCTCTTCGACAGGAGGTCGATGAGCTAAAAATGCTTGATTCATTAATCAGTAAAATCTTTTGACTTCTGATGTTCCAGGCAAAAAAATACAAATTCTACAAGCTTCTCCATATTTACCAAACGTGTCGATTGTTCACGACAGTGGGCATTTCCAAATTTCTTTGATTGTCAGTTCATCAACAGTCCAAGATGACAGTTTCTCCTTTGCGAATGACCTCATAAGAATGTATTTATGTATTAAATTTTTGAAAGCAGTTTCTAAATTTGCCGACTTTCAGATATTACTGGACGGACTATATTTTAATTATTCGTAAATTTCAAAAATCGGCACAAATACTGTACTGATCGGGACACGGCACATTTTGTGAAAAATCCCGGCGAAAACCCTACCTTGGGAAATGACACCGTGATTTTGGCGATTTTTCGAATTATCGTATCAAAACTGCAAGTCATTTTTCGTGGGGGTGTTTGGGACATTGGTTGCATTTCCTTTAATGTTGTCCACAGTTCCATCATCATAACCCTGTTACACTTTTTTGTGCATAAATGTATGATATGAAAAAATAGCTGTTTGATCGCAACACTCACTCACACAAAATCACGCCCTTACCACAAACTGCGGTTTTTCGTATTGAGTTTCTAACTGTTCAGGAGAAGTCCCTATTGGTAAAACGAATACATACATTTATTCATTATAAGTTTGCTGTTTCGTGTTAAGCACGAACGGGAACGATGCAAATCATTGAATATTTTAACCGAAATTAGTATAGGTATACTGCTAGTACACGATTTAGATTTAATAAAAACGTGAGTAATTAAACCACTGTCTTTAAACAGTTTGGTGAACATTTCTATAACTCGAAGTCGATTTTTTTTGTGGATAATGATGATTCGAGTTATGGAAGTTCGAATGTATTTCTGAACAATTGTGTCGTTTGTTGACACGTGGTTGATCTTACAGAACGGGGTTCGTTTTCAACGTTTTCCTGACCCTCTGGGAAGGCTTTGTGCCATCTAAAAACCATATTCCTCGATAGAGTAACATTACCTTAAGCTTCGACTAAACTTTGAAACAATTCAGTAGGAGACTTATTCAGTTTAACGCAAATCTTAATTGTGGAACGTTGTTCAATATTTTATTTCAAAAAAGTGTAACCGATGTCTTAAACACTCTTACGGAAAATTACTTCCAGTACTGTTACGATCACTTCCCGTTGAAGGGGATAATTTGTAATGTTAGGTCACTCGCACAGAAAGATTTAAAAAACCACTCAGTAAATTTAGGACAGATCACGTATAAAATTAATTTAAACTGTTTTTAAAAAGATTATGAGGAAATAATTATTTTCTACGACTTAAAAGGCCTCTGAAATTGTGCTGTAAAATATAAATTCTTTGTAAAATACATACATCCATGTAGTCACCACACGACTTTTATATACATATATATACAGGGTGTCCTATTTAAACGGGCCACTACAGGGATCTCGGAAACTGTAAGAGATACAAGGTCGGTTAAATTAGACAAAAGTTGCGCACTTAGGGGCCGATGATAATGGCGATTTAGTTTTTTCAAAATATTGCATGGCTCACTAGATAATGACAAAAGTGTGATTTTCTCGAAATTTAATTTTCTGTTATAACTCACAAAGTATAAAAAATATTGAAAAAAGTTTCAAATAAATAGTTTAGCATACATAACAAAGTTCCTGATGAATTTGATGAAAATTTTTTTTAATACATATTTCTGGAGATACAGCATGCAAGTTGAATTTTTTAAATGGAAACCATAGTTAAATTTCCTGTAGTTATAAAGCTCTATTTTTTATGTTTACAATAATGTATTCGTTTATATAAATATCTTTTTTAGTTTTTAAGAAAAATTAAAAAGTATAGCAAACAGAATGATCTTCGTAGTGTGCCATGAAAATTTGATATAAAACAATTGCATCTAAATGTGTTATGTACATGCAAAACAATTGAAATTCAATAATATTTGGTAAACAAAAGATTATAGACAAAAAATAATTTATGTAGATATGGCTTCATACGAAAATCTGTGTAATAGTTTTCAGTTTACACAACGAATTTTGTTTCGTTTATCAAATGTTATTGAATTTCGTTTGTTTTGTATGTACTAAACATGTTTAGATGCAATTGTTTTATATCAAATTTTCATGGCATACTACGAAAATCATTCTTTTTTATCATACTTTTCAGTTTTTCTTCGAAACTAAAAAAGATATTTATATAAACAAATACATCATTGTATAGAGGAAAAATAGCTCTTTTTAACTAAGCTAAAATTAAATATGGTTCCTATTTAAAAAATTGAACTTGCATGCTGTATCTCCAAAATAAAAAGGTAAAAAACAATTTCATCAAATTCTTCAAAAAGCCTGTTGTCTATGCTAAAATATTTATTTGAAATATTTTTCAATATTTTCAGTACCTTCCGAGTTATAATGGAAAATTAAAATTCGAAAAAATCACTATTTTGTCATTATCTAGTGAGCTATGCAGAATTTTCAAAATATGAAATCGCCATTAACATTGGCCCATAAATGCGCAACTTTTGTCTAATTTAACCGACCTTGTAACTCTTATAGTTTCCGAGATCCCTGTAGTGGCCCGTTTAAATAGGACACCCTGTATATATACATATATATATATATATATATATATATATATATATATATATATATACATATATATATATATATATATATATATATATATATATATATATATATATATATATATATATATATATATCAAAACTGCAAATTTTAATTGACCCATCAAATATGACATTTCAAGTAAGTATTTTGTTATTACAACTTTGATGAAAATTTTCAATTCTTTCTATGAACATACAAATATCTCAAAATTTGAAATGTAATAAAAATGTATAGGACTTTTTTATTCCTACATTTTTTCCCTACTACATCTGTTTGGAAATATGGCCATATTTATTTTTTCATTTTTGAAAGAAATTCACAGTTTTGATTTATATGTTATTCATGGAGATAAAACGTATTCGGTGGACATCACAATAAATTTTTCATATTCCCCATATATTTGTACTGCATACTTTAATTAACAATAATAATAAAAAACGTATATAAGCTAAATTTGACCTTTGCTCCGGTAGGTATGAAGTTGTTAAATTGTACTATTTAGCTCAAAAACATTGGTTTCGTTTTTACGATGAAAATTAAACGTCAAACACGACGACTTGAGTTACAGAATACAGATTCGCACCATAGTCGTTGTAAATGTCGTTATGGAAAGACATGTTATGAATTTATTTTACAGAATAGGTCTGTAAGAATGAATACATCTCTCACCCTCGCTACGATGCAGTTGATGGGGCTTCTGAAACCATATTGATTCCATGTTCACGTCACTCGCCAGTTTTTAACGTTACACGCAATATATGTCGAATATTATACCTATCTGAGAGTAGCTATAGGTTCTCAACAGAAGACAAAGGGCCGTAACAGTCGTGTGCCTGAATTATGTATGGTTATGTACTAGCAGTGTGACATTGCACCGTCGGTACACGCTGTGCTGCTGTGTCGGTAAAACAGATGCATATCCGTTGTTTGTACAGGCACACGGTGTAATACCTGTATGATCCGGACTAGAGCTTCAGGCGTCACTTGAAACGTGTTAGTATATTGATAACCTGTTGGTCTTGTTCTCTACCCTCGTCCATCTCCCTCTTGCCCCCCGCCGTCTAACCACTAACCGGTGCTCTCTTCTTCTTCCTACGTTCTCTCGTTCACTGCTTTGACGTTGCCGCTGTTGCTGCTGTTGTATGACAGAGGGACAGGAAAGGGAAGTGAAAGTGTGTTTACACTGTTGAAATGTTGGTTGACACAACGCCCGATTCGCGCTTGTTTTACACTGTTTATATACAGTGTACACACATACATATACATAAAAAATGTCATCCGATTTATGTAAATGATAATTATTGTTAACAAATGACCGTTAGTCTAGTCTCAAAACTTACTGTAACGAGTAATGTATGGTCATTCTTATAGCTATTAAAATACCATGAATAATATCATTTAATTTATTAGAAATATTTATATCAATTTTATAAATATAATTGAATGAAAACAATGTCATGAAATGTACTTTTTATAAAACAATATTTGAACTGAAATAACGAACACAGCTATTTTTGTAAAAAGTGTCGATTAATATTTATAATCGCTATAATTTTCCATGTTTAACAAATACTGTATTGCAGATATGACAGCTGATGAAATTGGATATTTTATTGAAAATATTTTGGTAATTATTTCTGTGAAATATAAAACTTCATTTTAACACAATGTGATATACTTTACATAACTATACATTTTTATAATGTTAGGTACGATGTCTGCAGCATCTTCCGATTTCAAATTTTTTTGCCTAGAAATCCCGGACAGACCCCGTAGATTACGAAATGACTATTACAATATATGTCCGTATGTATGTCGCTCGTCCGCTCGCTCGCTTGCTTGCTCGTACGAGATTTTTGTTCCACTCAGATCTCCTAAACTATCCAACCGATTTTTATGAATTTTTTCTGCAAATACGTGTTATGGTCTAGTTGTGCAAAGTACATTTTATTTTCATCAATACGCAGGAAATGGAACAATATTTTTCCATATTTTTTATTTTGAAAAATTATGAAGGTTACTGGAAAAAAATATTTTTTAATTGAAATCTGAACTAAAGAAGATCAATGCATTTATAGTCGGTTTAGTCTGCTTTGCTTTTGTCAAGAGAAGAAAATGTTTTCATACTTGTTTTAAATTTGTTGTTTTATTTGCGACCTAGGCACCTAGGATTTTACAAGTGTGTTTAGATAAATAATAATTTGTAATATATTCAGAATTGGACATACGTCGATGAGCTGCAGACATGGATGTCTGTATCCAATCCTAGTTTTTTTTTAGAATTTATCGGTATTTGCTTAAAGTGGAATATATGTTTTTAAATTATCAATCGTAAATCATATTGATCTCTGCACTATCAAGCGTTCATTCTTATGAAATGTTTATAAATATTTAATCAATAATTATCATTATAATTATCACTTAATCTTTCCTAGACAATTAAAATGTTCTACATTTTTATTAACATATTATGTATATATAGGTGACTCGATCATAAATTTATTCATTAATACAATAGTAATTTGTCATACTTTAATAGACTACTTTTCGTTGAATTCATTCTTTGGTAAGTTGCACGATAATATTACTTTTAGTTAAATCGATATAGTACATTCATACTGCATAATTGTCACCTAAATACATGTTTTCTATTTTATCTGAAATTCTTTCTACATGTTTAGACTTATGCATGATGAAGTCACTTTTATTATAAATTTTAAAAATTTATTGTAGTTGTGTAATTTATGTAATTTAAACCTTGGTATATTGTAGTGTTGGTGGATTTTATCATGGATTTCAACAAGCTGAACAAAATTGGCCTCTTTGAAAATAAGCCTACTAAACGGTTTGATGAATTAGTTCCGGGCGTGCAGTATAGAGTACTGAAAATGAAGACTGCTGAAACAAAGTTTGGTCCTCAAATTATCGCCGTTACTGCAGATTTCGACATATTCCTTCCAGAGAGGTTTCGTAAGGATATGACCGATGACGACATTGAACTATTCAATGCAGACTGCGCTAAGTTTACAGTATTCCTGATCTATCGTGGCAAGAAAGATTTCAGCAATGATAAACTTGCCAATTTAGTTGAATTTAAAAAAGAATAATTACCTTTGTATAGAAAAATATTTTAAATAAAATAAAATAAAATATAACCTGGTGTTGTAATTAGAAACAATTTATTCCTTATAATACTGCATCGCGCTATTCTATTGAATATAATAATATCCAAATCTGTTTGTACAATTGAACGTTACATCACTTGAGGAAGCTAACAAACCTTTGCTGTTTGAAAGCCATGTCGTCTCTCAAATGTATTTTCACGAAAACAATTTAATTGCGATTCGATGTAGAATGTCAGCACGGTGCGTTCGCTTGTCTTTTCTTAGACACAGCCAACTACCCGCCCTCTCCTCTCGTGCCATTGGTAGGGGGAGCGGTTGGTGATGGAGCATGGAATGGGGTAGTTGGTTTATGACACTTCGGTGCCTGGTACGGGGTACAGAGCACGGAAGCAAGTTAAATTGAACAATTTATTCTTCTGAAAACAAGCCATAAGTCAAGCCGTTCTCAATATTCAGCTCTCGCAGACGACAGCTCACTCATTCAACGTTATTCCGTCGGGCTTCCTCACTCACTCACTCACTCTCCACTCGTATATTGCGGGATGAACATGGCTGACATGTAATTTGAACTATGGCTTGCATAATATTACACACACCGGCGTTGTTTCCTCAAAATACATTTGCCGTCAGTTTGGCATACGGCCAGACCCGCGTGTGTGTTTGTATGGCCCTTAGAATGGCATCGTTATTATATCTTATTCACTAACAGGCTGAAACTAAAGATTAACTGACGATATTTGCAGAAAAGTCTATCTACAATGATTCTAATTTTAGCTCCATGTACAATTGTAACAGTCCCTTTATAACTTTCCATCAATAAGAACAGTTTCTAACTTTTGTATTTCATATCAGTGAATGTCATACATAAATAATAACATACACAAACACGCGCTAGTGTAACAATGTGTGCGTGATTCGTGATCTCGGCAACGAGTAGCTAGGAAACGTTTGTGCGCGCATGCGCCAATACATCGGTAGAGCTCGTGGTGTCACTGATGTAGATTAGCTGTGTACACACAATGGCGCATTATGATTTTGTGCTCGCTAATCACGTTAATTGATATATTATCCGTGCCTGAAACATGATAACTCGACGTCAAACCTACCGCACCCCTTACACCTACTGGACGAGGCAAGTAGACAACCGCCAGTGGCTTTAGTTCAGAGTGAAGGGGCAGGAGATGGTTTGTATTGTGACTCACAAGGTGAATTTTTCTTTACACGTCAACTAATTGTCAATTGATTAAAAGTTTCGTTATTTGAATATGAATCATTTCATTGAGGCTTAAGGTTGCTTGCATGGTACGTTATTTTTTATGGCATATAAAACTGAAACAGGTTTTAACATATTTATTAAACCTTTCTGTCCAAGTACATACGTCCTTTCATATATAAGACCATTCCGCTAACCATTTACATAAAGTAGTAACCTCGTCGTTTCTGTGAAACCACGTTCATAACCTACGTATAAACCTTCCGAAATCTCATATCATATATTTGCAAATAGCGCGTTACCATCTCCCCACCCTGAACGTAGTATAAAACCGACCCAATAATGCAACCTTTAAGTATTTAATTCACTGCTGCAGTAAAATTGAAAATGCAAGCGGATTTAATAAAATAGCTCTGTGTGTCCCTCTAGCATTGCGCAATGGAAACGTATAAATTTTTTACGTTTAATTTTTGCGTTACGAATGTTCGTAAACATGAAATATATTCATGAGGGGATATCCGCGAAGCACTAATAAAAGCTGCGGCAACTTGTGCGCATGCGTTCAAAATAGAGTGAATTTATACACCAAAAACATTGATGACCAATCAACCATTTCCCTGAATGTTTGATACCTGAATATTTCAGGAAGTTTTGTTGTTATGAAAAGTAGTGTTGTTCATGGTTGTTTCCCTTCCATGTACTATGTAAAAATCAAGTGTGATTTGCACACTGCGAGCGTGAGTCACGCACATCGTGCACGTTTCCACTTGAACGGGGGAATTTATTTATCGGTCGAACTTGGTTCATTAAATGGTTGAAGTGTATTTGGTCATACGGAGGAAATTTTATCGATAATTTGTTAAGCTAAAGGTTGTTTGAATACTGAGTCATACCGCTTGGCAAACCATCGCGTAGGTAGATACGAAAACAAGTGGTTTCATAAACTGAATTAGTTGTACCAGTCAGAAATGTCAAATTTCAACAAACCTCTTTTTTATTTTAGCGGAGAACACAATACGCACCAATACTAGGCGTGTAACATTCGGTTAATAATTTTGACTTTTGGTTAATCACCACAAATCTTTCTATTACTACTCACGGATTTCAGAACAAAACGCATATTCCAACGAATAACAGTATTCTACAAGAATAATTATAAGAGGGGACGAGTTTATTTTGGGAATATTAATAAATAAATTTAATTAAAGCACCGGTGCGCTTGGTATTGATTCAATACCGTATAGCAACGGTTATACAACGCGGCTTAGAAGCAAATTTGTAAACATACAGCGATCACCAGGCTGGTGCGGCGTGGGGTAGGGAGAAATGAAAGCATTTGAAGTCTTACTTGGTCGGCTTCCGTGTGGACTGTAGTAGGGTGGTGCCACACAGGCTTCCGTAGGACTCACAGGACCCGGTGGATCCTCTGCTCCGGCCGCTGACTCACTCCAGCAGTCCCTAACCGATGGTTGATACTTGTTGCACTGTTTCTTCACCATATAACACCTCGGCATTTTGCTTCGTTGCTGTTCCTCTTCAGGACAATGTGATCAAGTACTCGTAATATCCGTGTAAACGTTTACTCCTTTGGTTTCCACCAATAGTATTTAAAGCAATACCAAATTCATTTAATTATCATCGAAGTTCACTTCGATAGAATCAACACTATTTATTAGGTATTTGTATATTCGTTTTTTGATAGAACGCTGTCACTTGTGTGTATATTTATGAATGATTTGGACTATATCCCTTTTGTTATGGCGTCAATGATGGTTTCGGCGATGAATCATCAGCTTCCTCGACTGGAATCTCCAGCGCTCCTTACGGTAACTGCCTCCCGCCCTTACGGGTGTGTATATATAGGTGTAGGTAGGTGGTACGGCTCGCGCAACAAGTTGTGTCCTCTCTCTCCCTACGTCTCTGCTGTAGCACGGGGTTATCCAACAGGTAAACAATGGCTGTTTGCATTCAACTTTCAACTGTACACCACCACTCCGACGCACTATACCACACTCCCGAACACCTCTCAACAGCAGCAATGCATGACGTCTGAGTTCGACTTCCTGCACAAGTCCACCCTGCTCCCGTCAAAGGCGTAATGTAACGATGCAATTACGAAAGGTTTCTGCAGGGACTAATGGGTCAGGGTTGGTGTGTATGTGTAAGGCCCTAGGAAGCACTGTTTCGATCGGAATACTCCTTTTTTTCTAAATGATAGATTTGGTCGTGTTTTTGTTGTTGTTGGTTAATTATGGACGGTGGGTTTGGTGTAAATGCCGGCCATGCCTCTACGGAATCCGAAACATGGGCCTCCACGGCTGTTCACATTGTGTCACACTGTTGCCCAAATACGGTTATGCACTAGATATACGATTCACCACCTCTGGGGACACACACACCGTAATATCGTGGAAGTAAACACTTGTCGTCCAGGTTCTCTGTCTGCCAATCTCTCAGGCATGCGAATGAGACACAACTGGTAACAAACTGTACGATTGCTGTTGACGATGTTGTTTTCCTGGGCTGTATTTTGTTGTTTATACACGCACACACACACGCGTACACACTGAGCACTATTACTACTACTGTTGTCGATGTTGGTGTTGAGATCACTTTCTGCTAACTTCAATTGATGATGATGATGATGATGTCTATGTTGTATATATTTATATATGGTGGTGTGTGATGATTGTGTATGTGATGTGTGTTTTGTTAGTGGTCCGTTTGCACTGGCGCTGGTCGTCCCGGTGTGCGGCGTCGTTCTCTCCTGCGGTGGTGACGGCCAAGCAGCGATGCTCTCTCGCCCACGGGCGGGGTGCCTTGCCGCGTTGCTCCGGCCGACGTCGACCGGACTTAGGGCGCATGCGTCGTCCCCGTTCTCTCCTGGATACACTCTCTCGCGGCGTTGTGCTGGCGCTCCGACGCCGCGATCGATTTGCGAGCCAGCAAGTGTGTTCCACCGACACCTGTTACCACCGCGCCTCTCTCTTCGTTCCTTCCACCATCGATCCAAGCGCCTCCGCCACATTGCTCACTCGTTTACCCCTGCTACCACCGTTCCACACCGCTCTCTCACTCACCACTCCCCTCGTGGCATCGTGTGTACTCGTACACGGTTAGGGGTTGCTTGTCTCTCCGTCTCTCTCTATCTATCTCTCTCTCTTTCTCACGAAGCGCGTGGGACGCGCGTGCATTGCCGGTATGCACGCACCATGGTAGCGTTAGATGCTACCTCCCTTCCTTCTACCTCACCACCCCATCGGAAATCATAGGCTTAACAATCTGTGCTAGCATATCTAGTTTAGATTCTTTCCGAATGCAGTCTAGTTTATGTATAATTTCACACGCACATCTAACTCGCTGGCTCCAAGGATATTTTTCTCTGTTTTCATTTACTAAGGGATCTTCTATGATTCTTTATTTGTACAGCCTGCATTCATATCTGTACTCGTCCATGGAAGTGAGACATTACTTTCCAGTCTACTGCATGTCCATTCGTTCAGCCGGGGGAGGAGGTAGAACTTCTCTAGTCTGACGCTTTCACTTGCTTCATACGGAAGGAATTGATGACCGTTGGTCGCATACACATTTATTTGCTCGCGGCCAGTACATTGGATGTTTTTATTGGAAATCAGTTCGGCGTGATGGGAAATGTCTTGGAAAAACATGAAAATCAATATATGAGTAAAGTGCCTCTGTCGGTCATCGGATTCCGCCGCACACAGACATACACACATCGCTATAATTTAACATTTTCCCTTCAAGCGCAGCAAGCTTAGAAACAAGCAATAAAAATAAAATCCCACAAGACACTTATTTCCTTTTGACAAAACAACAGCAACAGTAACGGGCAGTGTTTCATATAAAGATACAACTACAATCGTAGTAACTGTTAGAGAAACGGGTGTACTGGTGTCAGGACTTGGATATGAATCGGAGAACGATTACTCCTACCGAGCTGAACCGGTAATGACAGATGTATGGACAGGAGATGATGAAATCATATTATATTTATTTCATTTATATTTCGCAGGATTTAATTATTATTACTTACACTTGGCCCCGAAACAAATGTGTCATTTGCCCTCTCTGGGTTATTAGTTACCAACAATGGTTTTCATTTTTTAACTTTACGAGACACTGTTTTTATGAGGTTATTATTTAATTTTATTTCCATGTTGTAAATGTACAAGTGAAATATTATACGCTTAGGGCTTTTAGCATTAAAAGTGGGAAGTTTTTATTGCCTTAATGACGCTAGTTGTTGGTACTATCAGTTTACTACAACGTTACTCTCTTCGGCATGGTTAGTTAGTTTTTCATTACAGAAATACAAACCTACTCACAACAAAACAACGTATAATCGATATACTTTTATCTAATAGTTGTATGATATAAAACTTCAGTGACATTCTAATGGAAACATTACATCGAATAATCGAGTATAAATCATAACGGAAGCTCATCAATGTCAAAATAAAACACTCTGAACATATACTTCATATATGCATACATACAATACAAATTATTATTCAGTATTCATTCAGATTTTACTTCAGTTAGTTCGTGATGAAAAACAACACGGAAATTGAGAGAAACATTTTGTGGAATTTGATGTTAGGAAATCTACGAAAATAATTGGAGCAAGGCTACTGTGACGCCTGTATTGTTATATCTGACGTAGGGTTGTTGTTTTTAGTTGGAAAGTGGCCAAGTGTTTCTTTTATTTACAAGTTCTTTACACTTGTGCTGGGTGCTGTGGTTGTATCTTTCTTGTAACAGAAACAGCAGGCTTCAAAATCTTGACAGCACTATCAATATAGCTCAGGTCTGTTTTGAATGCGCCTTTATTTTCATGCTTTGCATATCAATTAGTTTTGCTGAAGAGAGTTTCTGCAACAATATATAGTTTGATGATGCTTCCAAGTTTGGTTAAAGTTCAAATGTCGCTTTCGTTACGATTTCACCCAATCCTTTCATTTTCTGCTCAACGTTTCCCATCCATTTATTTTCGCACAAACCGTAGTTCCCAAACCGCTCGTTACTCCTGGACACTTTACCCGTTCGATCAAACTTAATCCAGCGTCTGGGCCCATTGGCGTTTGTTAATACGGAGGGGGTGGAGGAGTGGTTCGATCCGCTGTCGTAGTACGTCGCTTCGCGTCCATTGAGCAACTGTGTCGATCCAATCGCTCTAACGTTTGACCTTTTCTTCATTATGCTGTATGCTCCCTACTCTCCAAAGTCGTGGCCGACGCCAGTCGAATACAACCACTTGCTATCGATTCGCTTTCATCCATCCATTCCCCCTTGCTGCTGCTCACCAATTCAACCACCAATCCATTCTGCACCAACGTTACACACGTTTGTAATTCAATATTGATACTGCTTGGCTGGTGAAATTATTTTCCCCGTAATGGTCGACATTAATTTTGTCAAGTATTTTAATGCGATAGCTTGCAAATGAGTAAATTTGTCAAATTACAATTTATCCTCTCTGATGCCGAAGTCTGCGTTGAGGAGGCAAATCAGGAACAGCGCACATTCTGCAGAAAAAAATAGGTTAACTGGATAATATCCAGATTAGTTGATGGGGAGGAGAGACTTTATCCAATTTTCTTCCAGGTAGCCAGAAAAAATACTTTCCAATTGAATGAAATTAAATATGAATGAAGAGATAATGGATTAATGATTAACTATTTCATTTGCGATTCATATCTCGCCAAGGACTTTGCATTATTGAAATGTATGAAATAAATAAATACTTTCATCTAGATTTCAGGTTAATACGTTGCAGACAAATTGGTATGAAAGTAGCAGCGGAGAATGTACGTACCTATTGGAGTATGAAGCTAGACACAATTCATCTCCAACAGCGCCAGTACAAACAAATCATTTAAGCGAACAATAACCGGTAGCACGGCGGCTCCGGCAACGGTAGGGGAGGCTACCTTTGCTCCGGGCTTCTGGCAGCCACGCGCCCTTGCTCTCATGTAAAGATCCCCCGGAGACTCCGGCTAGCTGTGAAGCTAATCATGCTTGCTACACGTTACCCTGTCAGTATCTTACAACAGACAACTTCCACTATCCAATCCCCTCGTCACACTTCTGTCTCCGTTGCACAGAAACTGGAAAATATTCGAATATACGACGGAGAATATTACATTCTATCAAGGATAACTTTGTGGAGTGCATTTACAATACGCAAATCAGTGTATTATAAACCAGAATCAATTTAAATCAGACCACGTTCAATCTTTAATTTCGTCGTTTATTTCATGACAAACTTATTCAGCAGAGGGGACGAAATTTAACGAGTCGAGAACACCGTCCGTACAGGGTTGTTGCATGGCCGACGCTATGGTGAATGTGGGACCCGGGGGGGTGGGGTGGGGGGATGGAGAGTTGGTTGTCGCCGGTGACGTGTCCTGAATAATTTCTCTTCCTGTGTAGTTTGTTTCGGACGCTTTAACAAGCAAATTTAAATAATACCACGAATACGTCTGAATATTACAGCTTGCATACGTAAAATCTCGTTGTCCCCCCGGTCGTGTACTCCGTCTGTTGAATAATAACCTTCTCGCTTCCTCGCCGCGCCGTCCTTAATTCTAGTGGACATCCACATGCTTCTAAACTGTATTTAACGACGATGTATTTGAAATTTAACCCTGTAGAAAATAATGATTGAATCAAAATTATGATTTCTAATTATAAATTGAAAGTAGATTGGTCTTAAACGTGTATCAAAGTATATTCAAAAGAAAATATATATATATATATATATATATATAGCAAACGTATAATTAGTAAAATCGTCGTTGTTGTGTTTTGTCTTGGCTAAAAAAGTAAAATAAGCTATGGCATTGATAATTTTGTTTTCCCAAAATTATACCTTGAATATATACATTGTACAAATAAACATCAATTTTCTGCTATAGAAATGTCAGTCATATTATCATTCCGCTGTCCCTAACGGGAGAGATATATATCTCAACTTTACCCTACACATAACCTATATGTAAATAGATATATATTGATCATATACAATCGAAATGATACTTGTATAATGTCATAATTGGCCTACCTAGAATTGTAACATTTAATTGCTATGTTCTGGGTAGGAATAATGACATACACTGGAAAAATCATTACGGAATACTGTGCTTTGAACGGGTTTTAAAACATATCATCCATGTCATTAGTTTTATTGCCTACATGACTCTATATATACATTCATATATCAGTGCGTGTTAGTATATGTGTGTGCGCGTGTGTGTGTCTGATAAATACGTGTGATTTACCATGCACTATAATTTACATGTTAATCTGACTTTGGGTCGCTTCGTGTATGTATGACTGGTGCGGAGTGTGGGTGTGGACTGGTTCCTGCCGACTTTGGCCGTTACCAGCCCCATGCCACCACCTCACACACTGTGTTTCGTTCGTCTCCAAGGGGTTAGAGAGTCGCGCGCGCTACTAGGTACGCCAAAAATGGTAATTTCGTTTTTATTGTGTGCGCATACACAACACGAACTTCGTGTGTAACAAGCTGGTGTCACGTGACCAGACGGCCACGAGCAACAGTCGAAATAAACTCGGTCGGGCATAACGGGCGAAAAAAAGAGTGGAATGTACAGTTTCAGCTCAAGTACGTACGTGCACGGTGTGAGAGATCGACGATACTAGCAGCCAGGCACTTGTAATAGATCTATCCAGTATGTTTACACATGCCACCTGCGCAAACGAATCTCAATCCAGTTCTTACAAGAATGTCTTAAAAATATACAAACTGCAGTATTGTTTTCTTAACGATTTCAAAATATGAATTGAATTGAACTTGAGATGACCATCTATGGAATAGACAAATTAAGATTCGAATTTTCGTGCAAGATTCAGCCGTTCCAATCGGAGATGGAAGCGCACGTGTAAACGTCGTATACGTTTGTTATTTTGCGGACTGGATAAAAGTATGAATTTTCATGATGCGATGTGGCAAAGGTACGATCTGTAAGAATGGTGTGATGGCACACGATCATCACCGCGCCGGAACTACACTTCTGGGATTTGTACAACCTGGATTGGATTCATTTTTAACTCTTGTACCACGGCGGCGAGTTTATATGGACAGACGAATGGTTTAAAATTTCACACGAGTTGTTCCAGGCGCTGCCAACACTCTTTCAACCTGAGCAACGAACGTACGTGTGAAAGACTCTCAACGAATATGATGAAATGTGATCTCCAACGAAGATGGTCGCTACACATTAGTACTTACAGATGTTAGTAATGTTTTATAAAAGTTGTATTTGAATTAAGTACACATATTTATTTTTGTAATACGTGCAATCTACTAGATGTAGTTAGTTAGAAATTATATGAATGAAAGTTTTATCGTGTTGGCCGTGAACTTTTGAAAAATCAGCACCAAGCTGTTTGCATATTCAAACATGTGAATTATGACAGTTTCACACATAACATGTGTAAATAATTAGTTCTGTCACCTGGAAGGCAATTAACATAATCCATAAAAATATGTTTTTATGAGACGTTGTTTCCATTACGCCACTTATTATATCATGGAAAATAGAATAATTGTTCGCTATTGGGGATAGTAAGATAAAAGAAATTCGATATTGAATAATAAAAGAAAATTTATTTTATATTTATAGCATCTTGATATACAAAGATTCAGATGATGTATGATTTTGTTTAATGAATTTTATAAATAGCAATGTACAATTCTTTTGCGCAACAGTGTCCACTCTGGCTTGGCTCTGGTAGCATTATCGTAATCAAGGAACTGTTCGTACATTTAGAAATAATAATGGTGATAATTTATTTTTCACACGACTGCGAACGCTTTTGCATGTTATCTTAATCTTAATTAAATGAATCTAATTAACTGCTGGTTTAATTTTATGAATACGTGCAGTCCTGCAGAGTTACACTTTCGTAATCTACAAGATAACACCACCCAAAATTCGGACACAGAAGTCTCCACGACATTTGAATTATGAATACTGCTTTCAAGTACACAATTATTTTCGCCTGTTTTCGCCGAGAGAAAAATAAACACCATCCAGTTTTCTATATAATTACGTTTTGTTGTAATGCAAAATAAATTACCTTTATTTGCTTCTTAAAAACAAACAGGAAGCTGTACCGAATGAAATTCAATTACAAAAATAACACTTTACTTATCTGTCTGTTTTCAACGAAATTGTTTCAAAGGTATTATTTAAAATATGCCAATGTGTATCTAATTTATTTATGTAACCTAAAATTGTGACGTTTCCACTGTTACCAACATTGTAGCGATGTATTTCCTGTTGCGTCATACATAGGTAAGGCACACACGCACGTACGTACATACAGACAGACTTACCATCGAGACAAGTCCATCTAGAGACTAGGTGAGTCTCTGATACGTACGTATGGTCTTCGAGACGACATTCCGTCTGTTGGGAAATTAATATGAGATATGAGTTCAGAGAGATCTGTGTGTTGGGATTCAGCAGGGCGCTGTCACGTGGGACAAGACACCACCGGCTAGCCTCTGGGACATCACCACCACGTGTACTGCGCATGCACCAGCTCCGTATCAAACGAGACGGCAACAAATAGAAATGGACAACAGTGATGCATTATTAATTCAAGTGAATTCTTCTGCACCTTCTGTTTCGGTTTGTGTCTTTCGACTAGGAAATTGTTTTCACATAAATCACAAGTGCGTGTGTGAAAATGTAAGTTATCCGTGCCTAGAACATTTTCGTAATGGGTGAAAATGAAAAATCATTTCGACAGTGCCACAGGATGTTTTGCAAATAAACATTAAGCTTCTGAAGGATCCGTCAATTTGGCAGACGATTTAAAACACCGGCCGTATCCTCAACTGGTGTCAGAGGGAGCGCCTGCAAAATTTTCACTGGCAAAGGTGCGTGGCTCAAGTAATGTACCTGACAGTGCCGGATTAACTAATATTCGTCATTTAATCCCAAGTAGATCTGGCTGCCGTAAAAGAAAATTTGTTAAAATGGAAAGCACCTTACAAAGAGAATATAATATTCTGTCATTTCTGAGTTTTTATATTTTACTTTCAATTAAGAATTTTTTCCTTATGCTCGGGCTGTCCTTTATTAAATTTACTAATTATTTTCGTCGTAATATACACTGTTTTTACTAATTATTTTTCTCTTATATATAAATTGTAATATTTTTTGTCTACAGTAATTTTAATTGTACCAAAATATTAATTATATTTAAGGGCGAGTGAATGACAAAATTTCCTTTTTGTAAGTGTATTTTTTGCAAGTATATTTTATCAATACTTCATGCATACATCTCTTAAGCAATTTCTGTTAAATTAATGGACGCTACTGACAATAATGCCGGTACATTTTAGTAGTAATAAAGCATACGTATATAATGGAACTTTCTGAAAGCCTAGAACGCTGAAACTTTCTCATACGCATGTAAATATTTGTATCGTATATGAGTTTCGGAAACATCTTCCGGCTACAAATTCCACTGTGCGAAATTAATCGTTAATACGGTCCTGAATGATGGTGGCGGTAGTGGTGGCGGTGGTGGTACCCGTCTCTCCCTACCCACTTGTTAACCCAACCCGCCGCTGGTTCTTGTACACGAGAGAGAAAATTTGTCTTATTAAGAAAATGAGCGAGTACTGGGTTCGGTTCCCGGCTCATATATTACCCCGGCCCGTCCGTGTGCTATTAGCGGCCACCACAGCAAAAAGCGATCAATACACATTCGATGTTTTTTGATGGATGATGATGTGTATAATGATATAGATCAGGGACGCCCGTCACGAGGGGGTTTGTGAGGCATCACGGCATGGCGGAGAGGGTATGAAGAGTGAGCGGGCGGATAGTGTAGGTTAACCTGGGTGGTGCAGGAATCTGCTAGCTCTTACATAGACAAACAGTGATTGTGAAACAGTATTGATCATGAAATGAACATGAAACACAAATAATACGAAATTATGATATTTCACTGGAACAAAAATGCATATAAAACATTTATTAATTTCGTAAATGATACGCCTGTAATGGCATTTGGAAATACGTACACAATATTTTGCGTGATAAAGTTAATTTAAATTATAATCCGAAACATGTCAACGCATTTGTATTAATTACTGTCATCATCAACGTACACCCACACACGGATATTATTATTGAATATGTTTTATACATAATTTGAAGTGGAAACTGTATGTACATTATGAATTTCCGCTTGCAAGCGGACCATCACCTAGGTGATGTTATCAACATAATATTCTGGAATGTTTGCTAAACAAAAACAATCTTCTCGCGTTTTCTTTCTTTTTAAATGTGTTCGGGTTATTATACAGCGGCACAATTCAACACCTTATTTACGGTATTATAGTTCTGTGTATGTGTGTTCCGTAAACTCAATTTAAAGTCTATTTTCATTTTGAATAGAACGTGACATTCATTTAATACACAATTCTCTATGTATAATCGTTCGTTTGTTCGCTTCTACGTACTTGTTTTCTCATTTCCCACGATTCTCAGTTTTCTAAAGCTACGACGGAAATAATGAATTTGCTTTTTAGAGAGGCGCTGCGACGTTTTAACAAATTTGTGAATAACGATCAATAAAAGTGTTACGACTTGTCAAAAGTTATCTTGATGCAGTGATAAATTGCAGTAAATGCATATATATATATATATATATATATATATATATATATATATATATATATATATATATATATATATATACCGTGTGTTTTTTTTTAACCTGATACATTCAAATATTTCGAAAAATAGGTACCTTACGAAAAAAATGTCTATCATCAAAATTTAATCCTTCTGCGGGGGAAATACATTAGTGCAAAAAAAAATCCCCCGCCCCTCCCACAAAGAGGGGGTGGGGAATATTTTTTTTGCACTAATGTATTTCCCCAGGGAATGATTAAATTTTGATAATTGACATTTTTTCGTACAGTGCCTATTTTTCGAGATATTTGAAAGTTTCAGGTTAAAAAAAACACACGGTATATAACGGACCAGCTTATAACAAACTTTCGTTTATAACGAAATAACCTATAAGGTACGAACTAAAGTATTATTAAACGTGTATTATTTTTTTCGTAAATAACGAACCCGTTTATAACGCACTTTCGGGTATAACGAACCTTCATTTTTGTTATAATCGCAAAAGCTTTCGGTTGTAACGAACTTAAAACGCTATTTTACCAAATAATTCCTGAAATCTTTCAAGTGCGCATATGCAGGGTCGCCGCAACAGTCGAATCTGCTGAATACAGTCAGTTATTCACTGTATTCAATGTGTTAAAGAAGTATAATGATGAGTTACGCAATTTCGAAGAAAACACGTAAAGCTCTTACTTTAAACAAATAAAAATAATAATAATATAAAATAATAATAAACGTAAACAAAAGTAAAATAAACGATTTTTTCAAATAATATTACATATTGTTAATGTATTTGTATTACAAAACATAATATGTAACTGAATTTTGAACAAATCTGGATTTGCCTAATTTTGCAAAACAGTTTTTCATATTATGTACCAACATGTACCTGTGCATTAATAAAAATAATGAATTTCTGATGTTTATTACGAACTTCGCTTATAGCAAACTGTTTTCGTCGGTCCCTTGAGGTTCGTTATAGACGAACTTTTCTGTATATATATATATATATATATATATATATATATATATATATATATATATAATATATATATATATATATATATATATATATATATATATATATATATATATATGTATATATATATATATATATATATATATATATATATATATATATATATATAACGTATCTCTGAGTCCCGACTAAAAATACATGTCACCTAATGTTAATCAATTTGTTTGAACTCGCATATAGTGAATTTTCGGATATAATGGACTAAATTTACTCTTTAAGTTCACTATATGCGAACGTGGGTAGGTTATTAATAAACGAATTTGATGTATGTTTGCAATTTTAGGCACGATGCACGAGATGCTTCCCAATGATATTAAACTTTAACATCGATAAACATATTTTCAATGTTTCTGACCATCAATATCTAATATAATAAATAATTAAAATCATATTGGTATGAGATAATCCATGCAAAATTTTATCTGTAGGGGCGGGATTTTTTTCCTTCAATCAGCTTCCTTACAAACTAATTTCTGAAAAATTCTAACATAAATAATCTTGCAATAAAATACTAATTGCAAAGATCGCAAAACCCCACGTATTTTGAATGGAAAACTAAAAATGGCTAAAAAAATGAAATAATTATTTTTTTTTATTTGGAGCTGATTTGGAGGCCGACCTAATAAAAAACCATTTAACGACCACCTAGTTTACATATATGTTTATAAAAATTTAGATAATCCTGATTAATTTTTGATTTGTTTATTAATAAATATGCATGTATAAGTAGAATATATGCCAATAAAAATTAAAAATTAAAAAAAAAGTGTAAATGTGTACTTTCGCTTAGTGAATCAAATTTCTAGTCCCTTCAAGTTCACTATAGTGGGATTCCAGTATGTATATATATATATATATATATATATATATATATATATATATATATATATATATATATATACTGTATATAAATTTTAATAACAAAATTCAAGTAGCAATAACAGTACAGTTTCACTTCTAAAAGAGTTTCTGTGTTATAAAAAGATATTCAACAGACAGCAATAATAATATGAATGCGTATTTCTAGAATAAAGAAGTACATACATATATACATGGATGAGTATAATACGCACTGTGAGATACACGAATGTGTAGGTGTATAAATAAAGTTTCTTTGTAGAAAAAAAAAACACCAACCATTGGAATTTCATGAGCACAACTTCAACTCGTTTAAAAGGGGAGAGATGCTTTTCATAAATATGACGCGGTCTGCGACACATCATCCGCCTTAGAACACGCATTCATACATTCACAAATACAACACCTACATGTATACATCCATACAGTCAAAGATGTGCTGAACGAAAAAAATAACGTGGTGTCTGTGAATTCTACAATTACGGCTATTCATATAGAGTGTTGGAGGCTTCACTTTATATAGTAGAAGTTTTTACCACCACGCAGTACAATTTTCTTCACTTCTCGTTACCAGTGGCGTGCGTCATTTCAAGGGAAGAGGAGGGCTACATTGTTGCTTTATATATTGTCTGTATAACTGTGGTACAATTTCGTTCATTTAATATTGAATATCTATATTTCGATGTCAATGAGTTGCATCGATGTAAATATAAGTTTATTTAGATTCAGGGCTAAAGGCCTACCCAACTTGTACGACTATGGACTAGTGGGGGGCACTCTCCACCGACTGGTTCCGTTTCCTGAATACATATATACGTGAGTCGAATAAATGTTTTCAGTCCCACTACCGAGGCAACGCGCTTTTATATTTTGTATCTTTTGGAAAACGTCGCCGACCGGTAATGTATTCACTGCACATGCGCAACTCTCGATAGCTGTTGCGTTTGTTTGATTGACCTCTCCCCCGCCGCCCCTACCTGAGCACTGGGACTTAATTAGAAGTTTTTTGCTATACGGGAAAGGTTCTTTTTTAGTTTAGTTTTGTTTCAAGTTTGTTGCGAATGCAACGAAGATGCGAATAGTCGTATTTACTTTGAACTTGATTCTTTGTAATTTCCGTGAGATAACTGTTGTCCGTGCTTGTTTGAAAGTTGTAGAGAATTATTCAGATGCTTTTTTTCTTTTTTTTTTAAATCTCATTTACTGGTAATAAACCAGCGAAATATCTGTTTTATGTTCTTTTAATAAAAACAAATATGAAAAGTATTAAAGATTTTAGTTTTATATTATTTATTATTCAGAAGAAGAAACTTCCCCGGTATGGTTGAACTAATTGTTTCTAATGAATTACAAAATAACTGATTCAGTTCCATGCAACACAGGATATATGTAGAGCTGGTAAACGAACCAAAGACACGAGAAGGGTCATGATGTACTAATAAATCATTTGCCATCGATGACGTGTGAGCAGTGTCATTAGACCGGATGTAAAACAAAGTGGATTTTCATAAGCTGTGAAAAAGTAATGACTCTTTGATGGGAGTTATACAATATGAAGTACGAGCCACGGCTGTCGATGTCAGATTCGCCAGAATTCACTCTCGCATTCATTAAAAACTAATGGAATTTTTTGTTTGTGATGAAGATAATCTTTGCCCAAGTGAAAAAATTGATCACCCAGGACTCTGTCCCTTGGAAAAGTCAACTCTTTCGATCGACTGACCCCTGAAAATTCTTGCGTACACCGCCGTCACTGTTTGTTCCCGTTGCCGAAAACAAAAGTCAAACGAACAAATCGTCGAGAGGAGTGCGTGTTCCATTCTCAACTCGCCACAAATCATCATAATTGTTATTCTCGTACCGTACAAAATATCGAGAACTCTACCATTTAGCTCTGCCAGGGTAGCAGGGTGTGTGCGTGTGTGTATGTATGTGTTGGTTCGCCAATGTGATGGTGGTTACCGACCGAGGGATTTTCTTTATCGGTACGACTTCGATCAGGGGATGAGACCTTCTACATTGGGGTGTAGATAAACCTTATCTCGGTTGCCCGTTCTCCCAGGCGTTTCAATGCGTACGGGTGTTGGCTAATGCTTGGCTTCTTTTCGAACCAAAACCCAGCTCAGCCTAAAGAAACTTATCTGGCCTGCACTCACACACACACACAAACACATATATGGCTGTATGAAATGGTGGTTAGAGTTGGGATGTGATGTGGTCAAAACTTTTGCCTAGTTCTGATGCTGCTGTTTTGTACACATTTACAATAGATTCCAAATGGATGACAAACCGGTTTTGATTTTGTAACTCTCTGCAATGAGGAAATGCATTGTAAGATATTACATGTTCCCAGCAGTAGTTTGCGAATGAAGACCCGGGCTCCCCAGGAGACAAACCACCAGTACAGACTGGGCGTGTTTGGGTCTGTATTGTGGCATTAGCGGGATTGCATTCCGTCAGTGATGGTCGCTCGGCCCTCCTATCTCTGGCAACGCCACGTTACCATTATTTCACGGTTTTTATTACTTCTTCTGTGCATCAGTCGCTCTCGCTGCGTATGTGCTTTCTGTTCAGATTTCTATCGACATTATTCTTGCCAAGCGTTGCAGTGCAATTTTGCATTTTAGTTTCCTTGGAATAAATCTAAATTTTCTTTAATTTAGCCGTACGATTACTTGGGTAGCAGTACCTAATACAAGTGTTGTTACATCGGGTGACTTGGTTGTAAGCTTCTTAGCAGCTCGCTCGTTGCTCTGTCATTTTTCATCGGACCAGCTGACAGCCTGTCGGACACTGGTTGATGGATTTCCAATCACCTAGATTCTCGGCTCGTCACTGCGACGAAGACGACTCACGCTTGCTAATGACAGTATTATAGGTGGGAAAACTGGTGCACAACTGAACGTTCGTGGAACGTGGAATCTAGTTAGTTCTTCTTTTCGCCATCGTTCTTTTCGATATTAGCTTCTCCGTGCACGAAGTATACACATTCTCATTCATTGTTGATGCACGCACAACAATGTGATGTTAGCGGAAGTGTGATAGGCGTCATATGAAAATATAATAAATACATCGCCGCTAATTACCATGCTAATTACACGTAATTAGCTGACACATCAATCACAATTCTCACGGGGTGGTGGTAGACGGCACGCGGTCGACTTATCTGCACAATTTATCTAAAATGCACGTCAAATACATGTTTAACCTGAGCTGATCGTTGCACATGAATAATAACTCCATCCAACCATAGAACACTAAGCAATAAGAAATACTCACATAGCAACCACTTTTGTTATGCTATAATTATTAACAAACTTGATGCATTTGTACAAATATCTTTTGGAATAGTATTACGTTACAGTTTATTACTAATATACAGCATTAATATGAGTTAAAGTTGTAGGAAATGTTAGTGTTATTACCCGGAGTGGAGTGTTGTTTTCGTGTTCACCAGTACGAACTATTGTCGTAACATACAGTGCAGTAATCGTGTTTGATCCAGTGTGTTGCAGGTGAATAAAAAGGCTTCATTACACCACTCGGGTATTAGTGTAAATGACGGTGTTACATTTACATACTCTGGAATAAAGTCAGTGTGTGTGTGCATGCGCGCAGAAAATGTAACTCACATTTAAATTATGATTGTTTGAAAGTTTGTACGAGCCATAATGGCGTACACAGTGCTGTCAAACATCGATTCGTTACTCTGAGTATGTGTGTGTGTGTAGTTTACATGTTGCAATTATTCAACGTGTTTACACTGACAATGAAGTGAATAAAGTGTAGAACACATTGTACATTATGCATTGTATTGTATGAAAAAGCATTTTCTAATAATGAATCTATAATTAATACAAACAATACAATACCAACACAGCCGTAGGTTTCAAGGTTATATTTGCACGGTAATAAATAGTAAATATTAAAATCGTTACAAGTTGTGAATCATGCTTGTTAATAAAAACAACAGTATAAGCACTTGAAAGTTAATAGTATTACATATAAAGTAGCCAGGGAACTTGTTCAACCTTCAGGAAGCCACAAAACTCTCGTCGAGCAACTTCCCTCGCGAAAAAGGAGTTTTAAACTCATAGATCTAAATCTTTTACCGTCACAAAATGAGTTTAAAATAACAAAAAAATAACACGAGCGCGTTGCTAAGCGAGGACGAACATGTTACGACATTCGGTTATACAACATGAAGTGTTATTAACGGCTTTCATTAACCGGGCACTGTTGCTCCGTGATTGGTAAGTTAGCGGGAGGCTCGGGCAGGGTGCGACGATGAGATGACGCATGCGCATACACTTTAACACAACCACAAAGACACACACATACGGCGAGAGTTCAAAGTTAAATATTTTGTAAGAGTTATGTATGTGTGGCAAGTATAAAAGTATTTAAAAACTTTGAAAGTTTAATGCAAAAAGTTACGTGGCCTCTTGGCCAGAGGAAATTTTTAAATTAAAACATGAACATGCCTTACGTACATCGTACCGTCTCGGCGGTAAATGTGACAACCGCGCACAGGGACAATCACGACAGAATTATTGGCGCTTTAACGTCTGACAGATCCAAGTCATCTAGCTCGGTCCTTCGTCCTATCATCTTTCCATATTTTCACGCGGTACGGTGCTGCACGAATTTGTCATTGTCGAATGAACGGTTATGGAGTGCGAAATTTTTTCAAATAAAATATTAAAATATATTGCGGAAATAAATTTGGCGCGTATATTTCAGATTTAAACATATTATCCATTGATAAATGCTTTTGGTATGTAAATATCGAGGAAACATACCGACCGCGGGCCGGGCCCGTATAAATAACGAAATTATTCTACTGATATATTACTATCTTACGCGTTTATATTCAATCTATGTTACATGTGACACAATTTGTTTTAGTGATATACTAAAAATACTACTATTTAATTATTGTATCGTAAATGACATCTCCAGTAGAAATTTGAATAAATACCATGGAAACATGTCTGCATTAGTTTTCCATTGAACTCCTAATGTTATGTATGTGTTCTGTAGGAGGCATTAGTATTTTAATTCGTATTTGACAAGGTCGCGGAGCCGCCCCGTTTCGCACAAGAGAGGAAACACTCGTAAATCTTGTGGAATCAGGCGACCGCGCCTATCCCTACGCCGCATGCAGATAACGGCCACCCAGGACGTCGCACGTGGGTTGGTACGCGGGGCACATACCAAAAACGTGAGATACGCACTGTATTTTTTTCCGAATTTGTAACGCGAACAAATCGAAAAATCAGTGCACAGCGGCAAGAGATCAAGTTCACTATATTGGAAAAGATTTTTAATCTTTTGTCTCATCTTTTTGTCGGTCACAAGTTTTTTTTTTGCGCAGTATATTTTTTCAATTTGATTTCTACGTCATCGTACATGTTTCTGGCATATCTTTATTGATTGACATAATATCACGAAATTAGGGAAAAACACATTAGCGTTTTACCGAGAATATGACGTGATTTTTCATACGAGGAAACTTCTGTTATTGATTAAACCTCATACAAGTGATTATTAATAGTCTTGTTTATTACCCCACCGAATCACGGATCAGAAATTATGTTCACCATTAGCACTGAAATGAATAACAATAATAAGTGACAAACATAGCAACAAAACAAAACAAAAAACACCACAAAAACCGATGTCAACTGATTTATAAACGCGAAAATTTACGATGTCACCCGAGTCGACCAAATTGTACATGACACCACGGCGAGTTATGACTTGTTGAAGAGCCATCGTCGTGGTGGGGGTAAAGCTTGTGCAGCGGCGGAGGGGATAGCAGTACTGTTTGGGAGTGGGTGGGGGGGAGAGCTTTGCGTACCTGTTACAGATAACGGTGGTTACGCGTGTGTATAATTGATAGTCCTGGACTACTGCGATGTTTATCGGGATAATGTACGTTAACCGAGCTCTGTGTGTTGGGACGAACGGGATTCAAAGTCCGGCCCGTTTCATGTAATCCGTCCTCGCCTCTGCACCACTCCGCGCGTCGCTTATAGCTTGGTGTGTCCGATACCAGGTACCGAGTACATCCCCCTCCGCCCTGCAGTCCTCCAGAACGGCAGCAGCAGCAGCAAATATATCCTGCACTGGATTTGTGTATGTTTGAATTATGAAGTTGCCGGTGAATTATGAGACGAACATTGTACGTATGAATATGTTCCCGGGATGGGTGGAATTAAATAGAAGTATGATTATTTCAACAAAACCAAGGCACTTTGAACTCGCTGAACATTATGAAATAAAATACGCCTAATAAATACGCACAAACGCTTTTATTTTCTAAGGAAAAAGCCTCTACGTACACGATTATTATGACTATTTCTGTTTGTAAAACAATATTTTCTACATGTGATCTCATACTAAAATATTGCTTTACGTATTATTGTAAATTCACATCAGTTATATTCGAGATATCAAGATTTACAGTTTGACATGACTGATGCATGTTAGAATATATCAGATATTTGCGACATATATAAAACTATCTCTAGATATACATGTTTGTATATGTGTGTTTCACAAATATGTTAGGTTAAGTGCAAATAATACACACACTACTGTATGCATATGTAAACTTACTGCGCGTTACTTGTATGCATATGTGTGTGGGTGTTTAAGTGCAATATGTACATTTTATCAATACATGTGTGTATAGTGTACTATTTGTAAACAAGTATGTATGTGTGTATGGTCTGTGCAACTTGTTTGAGTGCCCCGTGGCACCGCTTTTCACTGCTATAGCGCTGCGATACGGACTTCACAATACACACAACGCGCGCGCGCACATGTTGAATAGGTTGCCTAACGTTTCAGGGGCGTTTGTTGCCGAAAAAGAAAAACATTTTCTGCAAGTTGACGCGCGATATCGCACGACAGAAAGGTTTGATAATCCACACCATTTAAATACTAACTTGTTGATGTATGCACGCGCAATGGATAACAGTTCCATATCCGCTTTTAGTTCACTCGTGAAAATGGAACATTTTCTTCGTTTCAGTTTAAAACTTGCCCGGAATGTTTCAATAAAATATTATATAGTTTTAGCAAAGAATTGGACGTTTTAAAATAAAGCCATGTTCTGTGCCTGACCAGCAATATTTTCATCCATAATTTATTACCATTTAAGTTCATCATTTAGGCGATTCTGAAATTGAAACCATTTCAACAGGAAAAAAAACTTTTGAAACCTTAATTGAATTACGATTCGTAATTAGTACGACGTTGCATGCCGCCGCTGCCGCAGAAATAAAAAAAATGTACAAAAATTTTATTCACTTTATATTGCTAGCATAAAATGTCGCAGTGGTACATGGTTCCATAAATTCATTTTGTCAAATAGCGCGCACGTATATTAACAGTTTAACATGGTGATGTGTGTGTGAAACTGGATACGAGGCGAAAATATAAAAACGTAAAACACGGAATATGGAAAAAAGCACGTCATAATAAAACAGCAAATGGAAAGTAGAGACGGCAAAAAGTACAGAAAATAAATACGGGATAATTACTGACATGTTATAAAAGGATATTTGAACATGTAGAATAAATAAAGTATATTCAAGAACAGATAAACAATGGATATTGGTAAATTTTCTCTGTTAGAAGTCAATATAAATAATCGTATTTAGAGACAGGTAACAACTGAAGAACAGGAATGTGAAATTGGTGAGAACAGAAAGGGAACGAGGGAGACGTGGAGAACTGTTGATGAGCGGACAAGCCGTGTATAATGGTGTGTTGTAGTGGGGTTCCTTTTAATTATGAGCACCGGTAACCATGCTTGTGTTTTTTTCCTCATTCCGTATCTCAATTAAGCCACGCTGGTCGAACGTATACGAAAAAAAAAAGCCAGCAACGAGCGCCAGCGACATTTGCATAACATGTAAATGATACAGAGTCCTCGGTTACTTCACGTGAAAAATAGACGTAATTATTCACGACAATATGCGCTAATATACACTAGAGGGAGAGGAAAAAATGTGCAGATAGTCTAGTACCTAACTACGGATTAATAAGTTGTTTTTATCAAGAAACTCCCGTGGCATTTTCATCCATATTGGTGTTGCGGTTGCTGCGGCGAATGCCTTGAACAAGTGACGACTTGTTGTTGTAATCAACAAACATTGCCGCCATTACCGGAGACAAGATCGTTACACAATGGGGAAACATCTGAACATCGACGCGGACGTAAGCTCGATGTTTTCTATAAATATTTACGACGGTATTTTTACCCGAAACAACTGCAAAATAGTCGCGTTGAATCTCGATTAGGACGGCGGAGCAGGGAAATAAATTGCTAAGAATTGGCGAAATCGTTTTCTATTTTCTCCGGACGAAACACGACTCGTGTCTCCCACCATCAACGTACACGAATATAGCATATAGACTATTATTTGTCTGTAGAATTTCTCCATCCGTTTGCACGTCAACAAGAAGATACTAGATGATTTAAAATATTTAGGTTTCAACACGCATCATATCAAAACACACACAAACATATACGGAGTTGGAAATAAAACAACGAAAGATTAAAAACTTCATCACCTACTTTTCGAATTTGTTGCCGAACAACAAAATGGAAAGAAAAACGGCATACAGCTTACTAAAGTTGATCTCTGCAGCTTTTTGGAGAGAAAAACACATCGTTCTAGCAGGCTGGCGAACTGCCATATATACATATATACACAGACAAAATGGAGGTTGACGGCGGGTGAAATAAAAATACCACCGTAGAATATCAAACTTAAATGCGCAAAAACTTTTGGAAAACTATCTTCAAAAATAACAATAGATAATAGTGGACAGTTGAGTTTTATATACGAAAAAATACATAGCAAACGAACATGCCATTTCGACGTCTGCGATCTTTAGAAATGAACGTATATAGTGACTATTATGATGTTTTTAAACTGATACATTGGAAGAGATATAGTTGATGTGTTTTTTAGTTACCAATTGATTCCAATAAAATCCGTATGTTTGTGTATATATATTTTACCCGACGACTGTACTCTGGTTCACACAAAATGTCGTTACTGTCCACTAAAGTGATTGAAATTAAAATTACACCCGAGCCCAATTATAAACAAACAAGCTCTGGTAAACGTTTAATGAAAACAATCACACGTACACACACACACACACATACACACACACACGCCCTGTACGAGCTAGTCTCTCATAGTTCATCACACACCACCCTACCCTTCCCCTTGTAACATCCCCTAGTATAAACATATACTGACACAACACACACGCACACATGCAAACAAAACAGTGATTGGCACGGGTAATTATTGTTTGTGAATTGAATACACACAAATATACATCAACATCTGTATACATACATACATATTAAATGACAGGTACCAAATTTGCAGGATGAAAACTTGTCGAATTGTCAGCAAATAACGTACAAAGCATTGTTGTACTGAAGATCCGTTGTTTTAATAAGAAGCTTTGCTGAAATATTGCTCAATAGCTATTACACACTTTAAATTTCAGCCTAAAATAAAATATATACAGTCGATTCCGCTTAATCGGGACATCGGTTTATCGGGACAGCCGCTTATTAGGGACAAATCTTAAAGAACGAAAACAAAACCGAGGACAGTAATCGTGTGTAAATTCCCGTGAACTCGGGGCTTCACACGTGAATATTTAGAGTGACATGGGCAAATTGATTAAATTGAATAAAGTCGCCAATGTATAGTCTTACGTTATTCGCACGGTATAAGCGTATGGTGGAGTTAACGTAAATTCAGTCACAAAAGTCTAAATTGAATTAAACTAAGTAAACTAAAGATGAAAAAAAGGATTTGACACTTAAAAATAAAACTGCTATCCTAAATGAAATTAAAAGTCAGCCAAGTAACACTAGCTTTCGTCAGTTTGCTGAGATAGTGTCAAAATCTACAATGACAACAAAATGACGGGATTCCTATGTCAGCAATAAATATCTGTGCTGATTTTGTACTGCAATCTCGTTAAAACAAAATACAAACCACTTTGCACAAATTCTTCCAGAATATATAATTTAATTTAATTTAAGTTTGTAAAACATAATTTTTCTTTAAGAATTTATTATACATACATATACAAACGTACAAATGTACATACATATTTATTGTTTCAGAATTTATATTTTATATTATGTAGTACGTATATAATTTTTGAATATGAATGCATATGTAAAAAAAAAAAAACAATAATCCTGTAATTTTTGTGGAACTTCGGATAATTGGGCCAGCCGCTTAATCGGGACAAAATGCACTAGTCCCGATGTGTCCCGATTAAGCGGAATCGACTGTACAAATATTATGGTCCTGGTTTTGATAAGAAGGATAAAATAGGTTTATATAAATATGTTTGACCTTTAATATAACGAGGCTAGGGTTACTATACATACATACGTGTTAATATGTTGGTCAAACACCCAGGTTCCACATACACAAATATTCACACAATTATAATGGTAACGGACACGCGAATGTACGTTCTTACAATTCAACAAATTTGATTGCACACTTCTAATCATTTATATTATACAGTTCACATATTTGCATACACAAACGTGCCGAAGTACACTACAATTTCAGCGGCGTAGAATTAGGGGTGGGCGATGTGTGAGTTCAAGTTTTCTCCACGGTGCTGGCAGCACGTTCACGAATTATACTGGCTGATTGTATCGTCCATCCACTCTGAATATATGTCCCAACGGACCTGGTCCTTTTAAATCCACGCACTCGAGTTGTACACAAGCTTAGTGAGGACTAACCAGCACAAATGTGTCCTTGTAGAATATACTATCAACATATGTACATATATAAGTTATTATTTACACTGAATATGATCGTTACCCATCGGTAGTGTACATATACAACTTGTATGCCAACAGTAATACGTCTCGCTTGCACATTCCTCATGAAATATGTAGTTTTATATGATTAATTACGAATGTATGTTAATAGAACGTGCAACCTCACCCTGCATGTTAATTAATATGTGAAACATAAATCACACCAACCGAAAACAGTAATGATATGTTGGCTTTCTTGCCAGACACACGGCTGTCTCGCTCTCTCACTCTCGCTCTACGTGCTTGGATAATCCACCGCTCGAGGTCTCTGTCAGTCGCGAAGAGCGATGTGAAAATGAATCGTGCTCCAAAATAGGATCGTGATTTTCACTGTTATTTATGAGTGTTTCCATCGGAGGCGGCCGTGGATGGGTTTATTTGTGAAAATGTTTATTCCGTATGTGCCGTGGTTAAGAACAAGTTCATTATTGTTTCACGGTAGTTAGTTTTTACCAGTGAAATGCTTCAATCATTTCTAGTTTTGTAAATGTGTGTGTGGAGAATAAATCTTGAAACCGCGCTCTATAGAAATGACATTTTAATACTCTTGTAAGCTGGGTGTAACATATTTTTCTACATAAATGTATCGCCCAGTGATTCAAAGAGATAGCCAAGCCCCATTGAGGGCAACACACACAAAAAACGCGAGAATGAAACGCGAGAAAAAAACAGTATCGGGTGTCCATTCAGGTTTGCCGAAGCCACGTGCTCAACACCGCCGCCCTCACACTCTCTCACTGGTATTCACAAGAGGGAAGTGTGTTCCTGTAGCACGCGCGTCACCACCACTTGCTTCCGGTTCCCATACGCCAGTATCGTATTCAGTTGGAATGTAGGTTAATTAAAAGCAAAACTTGCAAAAATATCCAGTCAAACTTTTTGTACAATACCACTATTAATTTTTTCTATCTAAGAAAGAGGAGGAATATGCTGATCCATGATCTAAATACGGTTCTGGATGTTTTGGCTCGGTATGTACATACAGCGGGTACTGGTCAGGGGTGGGGTGCCCGCAACATGTAACACAAACCTCCGTCACTGGCAGGCCGTGCTGTTGTTGATCGAGGAAGGCGGCGGTCGTGGTAGTAGTGTTCGTCCGGCAGTGTTGCGTGGTCTGTACAGGAAACTGAAACCCGAGTCCGGGCACCGGTACAGCACGGGAAGTCACCGCACTAACCCCCCCAACCCTACCCCTTATTCGCCGCACATGCACATGTAGACATAACACGCACTTGCATGTCCGCGCGAGTGCATATGCATAATACCAGGAGCCTGGCGTGCTTCATTTGAGGATGTGGTTGCCGGCCAGTGGTGTACCGTTAACGGAGGGAGTGTATGTAACCCCTATAGTTCAGTGACTTGGGCCCGTAAGTTAGTTAGAAATTAATATCGTGAATTATATCTTCTTTACATTTCATTGATGATATTTATTTCTAACTAACTTTTGAAACAATACAGATTTTTGTAGTTTTGTTTAATTTTGTAAATATATTTTGTACAAATAGAATAACCTTGTTAAATATGTTTTACAAAAAGTCGATGATATGTAAAATACAAATGTTGTTATAATCTGTGTTGTCCCGGCTGTTAAATACACACATAACGAGATAGAAATTAGGTACAAAATTGCTAACATTAGTTGACTGTCCATTAAATATACTCGGTTTTTAATGTTTTATGAATCGCTACCTCCTAATAATGGTGCTGGCTGATATATATGTATGTATTTGTTACATGTATTGAGTAATGATCCAACATCGGGCCATCAGGCAACGGAACGGAAGTCGATATTAATAATGAACGATGGAAAATGGTGTTTCGTGGCTTGCGTGAATATGCAAATGCCCATTATTGTATTATAATATCACAAAAGGTTGGTTATCAAAAATACCCTCAAAAAATGTTGCCCCCCATAATTCTACCGTTTATTATTCAAATCAGATGCATCACTCTCACAAAATCTACACTACGTTCGCGAGGTACGATTTAGGAAAAATCCTAGTTGTGAACGCCATTAGCTAGTACGTCACACTCACACACAGACGGTATCAGGTCACGCGCCAACCAAAACAGCTGCAACACACATACCTAACCTGACCATACATATAGTCTATCCATAGATATAAGAACTTGACTAAACGCAGCATGCTATTAACAGAGGATTATCCCAAATTATACGACATAGTAAAAGAATAAAAAGCAGAGATGTATTCAGAAATTTATAAATACATTGTATTTAATACTGTATTTATAGTAATCAAAGGTACCGAAATATTACCTGAATCGATTGTTGTTATAACGGTAAATATTAATATCATAAGTAAAACAAATATATCTGTTGTCTTTCCCGCTAAGAGCATTACAAATGTACCTGAATACCGCCACTACTAGTAGTTTATGGCCTCTCCTGCTGTGAAGGGTACCACCCTACCTATTAAGGAATCATGTCAAGTTCTTATATCTATGGACAGAGTATATAGTGTATCCATAGATATAAGAACTTGACTAAACGCAGCATGCTATTAACAGAGGATTATCCCAAATTATACGACACAGTAAATGAATAAAAAGCAGAGCTGTATTCAGAAATTTATAAATACATTTTGAAAAATAACAACAAAAATATGATATACATCTTAACAATAATAATACAAATTAACATAAATAAATGTAATATTCAATAAATTATTATTACGTCTTAATTATAGACAAAATGTCTCTTGTCTTTCCCGCTAAGAGCATTACAAATGTACCTGAATACCGCCACTACTAGTAGTTTATGGCCTCTCCTGCTGTGAAGGGTACCACCCTACCTATTAAGGAATCATGTCAAGTTCTTATATCTATGGATAGACTATACATACATACATTTACAATATTGTATATTCCAACTAGAAACCTACAAAGTTTGAATAATGATACTTATATTACCGTTTCGATCGAATGATATAATACTTGGCTTAATTATAGATTCGTATCTATATGCTGGTAATTTCGATATAGATATTAAGCAGTAATTTACCACGGTTTGTATGTGAAAATTCTTGTGTTTGAAACTTTAAAATCTAAATGAATATCAATATACATTGAATTAAGATTATTGTTTGTTTTTATGTACATGTTGTAGATTTAATTATAAATATACATACGTGTGTGAGCTGTCAGGTGTCCATATTCAGAGGTAGGCCTCTGTGTGCCACGTGGCTACCCGTGCACCAGGTGTTCACACAGCGAGGCGACCGGGTAGGATTCTAACGGGACGTGACGCAGGGGAGGGTGATAGTAGAGTATACGTTCAACAAGGGGACTACACACACATGCACCTAATATAGGTATATACATATGTAAGGAATCTTATATAGAAATAGAATAGTGTTTGTGTATCCAGTGCAAATCGCGAATGCAACATATAGCGGCTGACGAAGGCTAGTGAAATTTAAACTAGCACAGCCACGTGCTACTGCCGAAAAAGCGGTGCGGACCAAAACGGTCCTGCGACACACGATGCAGCATCATACAATCGATGTGTTTTCAACACACACACACACACACACACACATAGATAGAGTATTGCCGTGGTTGCGCGTGTGCATGTGTACGTGTGTACCGGTATCCTTCTCGTCTGGTAGTATTGGTAGTTGTAAACTGATCCTAACGGTGGGGGTAACTGTCACTGTTGCATGCGCATGCGTGCGCAAGCTTTACCACCCCGCCGGCGTCACTGATGGTGGGGCACAATGGAAAGCTCTACTTGTATCCCCACCACACATGTGCAGTGTACACTTCCCCTTCGTCCAACAGGCGGGTATAAAACCGCTGGCGCGAGCGTCGTTTCACTCAAAAGCCACTGAGGGGTTGGTTTAGTTTAGGTTGTTTCGTTCCGTTTCGTTCTGAGGGGTCCTTCCCCCACCCTCCTGTCTGTCACATCTGTTACTCGTCTGTCGCTCGCTCGCTCGCTGTTGCTCTCCTATATACAAACATATACGCGGCCACGTTACGCGCTACTACTGGTACTGTACTGACTATTTATTGTACAACAACTAAAAACTAATACTTAAATATACTAAACTTTTACGTACATCTACTTGTCGCGTTTCGCCAAAGAAAGAAGAAAAAACAAACAAGTGTTTTAGTGTTTCTCTCGCTCTGAACTCAACTGAACTTTTCATCATCCAAATTCCAAGTCTTCTCGTACGCGGTTCTTCTTAAACGCGCGCGATTCTTCAAGTTACACGCGGGAGAACAACCAAGGCAAAGAAGAGGACACACGTACGACGCTGAGCGAAAAGAGGGAAAAAAAGTGATTAACATTTCCATTAAACAGAAACATAAAGTACGAACAGCTCATTGCTAAGAAGAAACTAATAAATAATTAAATAACGCGGTGTGCAACGAAAGAGAGAGAAAGAAAGAGTAGCATTGTCGCATCCGCTGCACGTGGTGGCATGATTGCATTCCATGAGAGGATCGTGTGCGACCAGAGTCTGTTGTGATCTGGATCCGTTCTGGATCGTCTCCGGATGACTCTGACGCTCGACGGTGCCGTGTGCAGTGCCCGTGATCATCACGCGCTGGACAAGCTGAAGACTTCAAGGACACGTCGAAGAAAACGCCGGACGTGATGCCGCGTTGCCTGATGGCGAAAAAATGGAAAGCGTACCCGTGGCCGGAACGACCGGACGATCCGCCGACCGTGCCGGAACACGGCGACGATCCCGGTGTCAGTGCGCCGGTGGTAGAGGAAGACGAGGAGATTGACGTGGTGGGCGATTCACCGGTGGTGGCACAACCACCGCAATGCTGGGGTCCATCCAGTCCAACAGCGGGAGCCACGGCTCCCAGTCCACCGCCTCATTCACCGGCAGGCTCCACCATACTCTATAATGGTAAGTCTTTCAAAATCCATACTTGTTGCCTACCATACATGTCCTGTACCGAATGGTATAAAATAGATTTGAAAGAAACATTTATGTACCCATTTCATTTTATGAATTTTCAACGAATGCTTTCTCATCTCTCAAAGGTAAAATGACATGAATATTTTATATTTATTCTTGACCATTTTCGTTTTCCAGTTTCTTATCAAATAAAAAAAAAACGACAGCAGTATTTATCAATTACTTAAGCTTTTATATTTGAAATGTCGTATCTTTAGTTTTATTCATGCATATTTGTAGCCCGACACACAAACAGAAATATAAAGTTTAATATTTATAGAATCCATAACATGAATCATATAATATTAAGGCAGTATTTACAGAAAGATATACGGAGACTTTCATTACATATCTTTGATTATTTATAAACAAACGACATGCACTTGTTTTAGGATTCATCGAATGGAATATTGAATATTCGTATTGTAGAATATTGAACAAGTCACTGGTTATGTGTTAATGCAGAGAGACCATTATTTTTATTGTTTGTCACAAATGTGAGAGTTACAGTTGGTATATTTTCATCTTGTGGCGCGCTTGTCTTATATGTTGGCGCATTCTTGTACCTTATATTAGAACATTCCACTTCCAGTTGGAGCCGGGCGAGGTAAACAGAACGTTTTCAAAATGTTCGCTGCGCTAACTGTTGCATATTACATGTCTACAGTGGCGTTTGAACACATTCTTTTACAGATGCTAAACTCAAATGACGTTATATAAAATATGTACGCACACAGCATACTATGTTACCTTCATCAAACAAATACAAAATATCTTCACCACAGCGTAAATTAACTAAAAAGTAATGAGAGAGCAAATAAAAATTACCAAAATTAAATAATGCATTTGTTGTTTTCTTTTCAAGAAACACACCGTCTAATTTTAACAATATTCCTCGTATTTTAACATACCCTCAATCTAACGAATTTATCTGCTCAAAAGCATCAAAAAAACTTTGACAAACAATTTCGTTAGTCTGTATTTATGGCAACGACATTCACTTTCGGTGGAAGTCCAGAACGAACTGAGCTGTCATCTGCTTTGGCAACACTTTGCTAAACTTTTAATACAAGTAATTAACAAGGGGGATATATTAGTAATAGCCTCTGCACACACTCGAACACACACACTGTCTCTCTTTCTGGAACTGTCGGACACACTCGTCGTGTTAGAACTTGTTGAGAAATAGAATCACTCAGAACTGATTGAAAAACTGTGATGTTTCCGTCGTAGATGTGCACACACGTCGTATGTATGTATGTTTATACATAACGACAAAGTATGTCACAGACAACAACGATGAAAGAATCACTTCCATAAATTGTCTGTCTGTATGCATGTTGAAGAAACAGCGATACCACTCCATTCTTCTCTGCAAGGGCTTCGTTCTTCATGTCTGCCTTTGATGTGTCACATAGCGAGGCGAGTTTGCATTCCGTTGAGACAGGATAACTGGTGTTCTGTTTGAAGTTTACCCGTGCATAGATGAAGTTGACACATGTGATTACTGTGAACAGTAAAAGTTAGATACAGAAGGATTAAAATTCATCAATACTTCTAATACATCACCAGTATTTAAGCCCTGCCATTGCACTACTGAATTCTCCAATAATTACTTTTCGCTTTAAAAGTTAATTGAAAGATTCATTTCTTGTTTGAAATTGCTTTCAGCGCTTCTTCCTTCGTTGATGGTTTATTTGCGTTTTTTTTAAATATAAAACAAAAACTAAATAAAAAAAACCCCGACATATGAAACCAAAGAAGGTAAAAATTTATTCTACATTATCGGCAATTCAATTTACCATAAACGTCAACCGAAATCGCGTGATCGTGTAAAAGCGACAGGTCGCCGTTGGCTATGGAAAAATAATAAAAAAATGTACAAAATAATAATACGACGACTGAAACTTTTGCTTACATTATGAAGGATTCAAGGGTCAGTGGAGATGAGCGGGGGAGGTAGTTACGTTGTTTATAAAGCAATTATTCCATCGAAAAAGGAAACAGGTCGTAAATATGGCGGTCTCTGTCGCAACCGGGCCAATTGAAATCATAAACTATTGCCCATAAATCAGCGCTCCCTGAATACTGCGCCACTGGAACATTGCGGAATATTCATTCACACGCGCCACGATTTATTGTCCAAAGTATATGCGGTGGCCGCGCGCGCGTGTGTGTGTTGCCTATACTGCGTCCGTCGGACGGAGGCACGCGAATTTCTATTTCGCCTTATCACTGCTGTGCAGATTGAATATGTATTATTGACCGACAAATGATGTTTCATGCCGTTATCGTATAATTTAGTTGTTACATATCGGTTGTAATTTACTGCGAGCGATTTCCTGATTTATAAATCTTTAATGTTTATTACAATGCAATTACTGATTTGTGTCTAATTATTGTGCCATTACGATTCAAGTTTAAAAATAATACAACTCTATTTTAGGTCGTGGAATATTTTATTAATATTCCTTACATATTTCTACGGAAAAGAACTTGCCTTGACGCTATACTAGACAATCGCATGAAGAAATAACTGTTTTATTATTGATATATTGCTTATTTGTACCAGGAAATAGTATTTTATTCTTCAAATCAATAACGTGGCCCTCGACAAATCGAATATTTGATTTAAATGCTGTACAAAATATCGCGCACACACACACACACACACACACATATACAAAGGATATATGCCTGCTGTAGTCACGTACACACAGACACACGTACACACAGACACACGTACACATAGATATTAAACCTACTTACATACATACATACATCCAATGTAGAGACAATCGCGTATTAAAGTTTTATCCGTTTCGATTCGAATTTTCCACGAATTATACTTTACTAGTGATGTATCGGCAGCGGCGGGGCACGGGAATAATACACTCAAAAACGGGGGGCCGCCACTCACGAGACCGTACGGCGACTGGGGCCGATCAAATATTGAAACGATAATCAATTCGTAGGACGACGGTCGACCTCAATAATAATCGTTCCAATACAGTAAGCTCTACTGTCTGTACGTATGTATTTGTAGTACAGCATTGTAACGTTACGAATGTAACTATGTATCGAGTGTGTTTAATAGTTAATTGCCTAGTAAATATTTGCTGCTGTTTTCCACAATGATGGATGTGGCAAATAATTGTACCGATGAAAGAACACACACACAAGGTGATTCTGGAAAAGATGTTAAATAATAAATTAATAGCTATCGTTATCGTGAAAATTGGGTGTTGAAAACAACGCGTTAATTTTTACATAACACGCTTGATTAATATTTGCTCTTGTGTACATTGTAATTACTTCAACCGGCTGTTAATTACCGGCTCGAACTTGTTTATATTCTTTCATTCAACATACATATTCCTCGGAAGTTTTAACTTAATGTTATGCAATGTAGCATGAGCTTCAAAACTCAAGGCTTTTGAAGATTTGGTACAGATGTATGTACATGTGCATAACATGACAGGAGCGTAAAGGAAAGAAGAGAACAACGACACGCACATACACAGGCTGGATTATTATCCTGCATTGTTTATATTATATACCTTTGCTGTAATTAAACGTTGGGGATTTTCATTATAAGCCACACGAAACTAGGTTGAATTACAACACACCCGCAGGACCGGCTCGGCCCTATTAACACACACACACACGCACACCACTAATTATATCTGAGTATCATATTGCTTACATTTTCTCTGATACCAGATTCATCTACTTTAACTTCTAATGTATTTGTTCGTTTTATACCAGAAGGAAATTAACTCTATTCCAGCCCTGTACATATTCGCTGGGCGATTGAGGGGGTGAGTGGGGGGTGTAGAAAGTACGGCGGTTCATTGTTGGTACCGTGTGCACAAAGGACTTTGGTAGGAACGGCGGCAGTGGAATATCATTGCCTTCCGCGACAATAACACCCGTTTGTTAATCTATGATTCAGTGTTTGTACTGCGCGGCCGATTCGCGTACATAGCGTTGGATAAAAGATGGCAGCACCGCTGTGCGCGGTTGTATATTCCCCGCTCGAGTTGCCGCACGCTCGGCTCTCTCAAATTAAAACGATTTAAATGATAATTGAATGTAATTAAAGCACAACGTGTTCACCGTACACACATACACAAGGCGATGGTGCTGCTGTTCCTGCACTAGTGTTGTTCATATACAAATTTAACGGGAGATGTTTAACGAATGATGTCTGTTTTGTTTGCGAGAGCAACCTTCCACGCGTGTATGTTACACTGGTTGCTGGCTGGTGTCGAGGCTACACGCTCTGGTTTCCGTTTAAACTCTCGGTTTAATCGTGGAATTATATATGCTGCACGTCTGCTAGCAACTCTTTCGCATTCTTCTACTTTCTGAAACACATGTTTATAAGTTTAATGCTACCTAGCAACAACAGTAACAGTTGTTTTTCTAAATAATGCAGTGTATTTATAACGCAGTGTTACACAAATGGAACAGTCCAATGTTCCTACATTACGCTTTGCAATAACACGAATTCAGTTCGTGGTAAAAGTTCAAGCAAAACGTAGTTTTTATTGCTTGCACCGACAAAAACTCATTTGAAAATAGTTTTAACTGGATATAATAACTGCGCAAAAGTGTTTTAAAGGTTTCTTAGAGCTGGAATATGAACAGTGAATAGTATATAACCTAATTTATATGTCAATGCAGCAGTGCATAGGACATCTTGTTTAAAAACGTGGTTAGAATGTATTACTTATTATTGACACATCTAAAAGTTTTTATGTAGCTGACCAGTAAATACAACAGTTCAATTTATGGTCTTTGTTCTACCAAGTACCCCGGTGGCAAATAGTCCATAAACCCTGCCTTCATGTAGCCGGTGCCGCCGTGACCGTTACGTTACGTTTACGTTACTAACATGGGCGCGCAACGTTGCAGTTGTAAATTTTTAACTCGCATCATCAGGTTGGTTTACGATTGCCGATGTCATACTCAATATACGTGGAGACATCATCTATGGGTTTATGAGGAGGCCACGGTCACATAACTAAAAATAGACTAGTCTGTGAGCAGACATATATCGTGATTTATTTAAAATTTTCGTAGCCAAGATCACATAAAAGTGCAAATCAATGCAAGTGATTTGAATTGCTAAGCGTCGTTGTTTATTTGAGATTTTTCCAATATAATAATTTACCTGGATATGGTATTTAAATAAACTAGCACATACACAAAGATTAAGCGTATTTGTATCGTTCATATTCGTTACAATTTGCTTATACTAATTTTCCACTGACAGTTATCTCTAACGAATTCCATCCCGTTGGAACACCATGCAACACAACCACAACTCACCACTAACGCCGCCCTAGCGGGCATCAGCAACATTCACTGGAACACAAAACGAACAGACCGATTGCAATTATTCATCCATATATGCAAACGTACGCCGCGCAAACGATAACTCCATACGTGTTAATCCATAAACCACAACCATCATTACGTATGCAACGGACGGTCTCGTGAGGCCCCCGTCGCAAACGAACCCAATTACGGCCTGCAAATGTATCATTCAGTGTGCACACGAGCACGCGCGCCCGTGCGCTTACAAGTTTTGCATTCACGACATGTTTAATGCAGGTAATAAAACAGAAATGTTACACATGTCGAACAATAAACATTCACGTTGTGTCTGTGTGTGTGTGTGTGTGTGTGTGTGTGTGTGTGTGTGTGTGTGTGTGTGTGTGTGTGTGTGTATGTTGTGTAGCTCACTGTATTGCTACTAGTCAGTACTAGTGGCCTGTTGGCGTAGAACGTAGTAAATATAACATAAATGTAACATAAACATAACGTAAACACATCGTTTCACATCTATTATTCATACGGAATTAAGCAGAACGATCCACTTTGAATTTGTTCACCTCTCCGTCGGTAAACAGATTACGCACGCGTACTGTCACGACCAAAGAAGCTGCTACTGATGCTGAAAAATATGAAACGTCACCATGATATTTATATTAAATTAATAGGAATATTAGATTCGTACATTTGATGAGAAAAAATACACAAACTGTTGCATGTGATCATAATGAAATGTGTCATACAGTTTATGAAATAGAATTTATTACTAATATTTCATTAGCCATTTTTTTGGGAAGAATAATATGTTTCATAAAAGAAATGCAAGATCAATAAGCGAATCATAACGTAGAAGTAAAGTTTATGTTCTGAAAATAATGATATATTCCTAAATGCTTCCTTTAATATTTCAGCTAGACTTTGAAAATAAACATTTAATACCATAGTAAACATCAGTAATACTGTGATTATTTCTTGACAAACATACACACGTTTATCTTCAAACAGGTGCATCATATTTCAACCCCCGTTTTGTCCAAACACAATATTACATACAGGCGAACTGTACAACCCTGTCACTACATTTTACGGACCTTATAGTATGTACACAATAGTAACTCACCCCTACTTACTTTCGCTTCTGCCTCCTCCCTCTCTGCCCCTCACCGCCGTCACTGCAGGCTACCAATGACGTAGTAGCACAAGGGCGCTACTTTTAATTAAATCGACGGCAACAGCTGACGCACAGAAGTTGCAACTCTGCCAGAGAGTCATCTCCATAAACTGGAACGTCGTATATTAGCGGAGAACCAAGAGTCGAATAAAAAGTTAAAGGTGGCCTGAAGCTTTCACGACCGTTGCAAAGTTTGGAGAACAGAACTAAATGCACTCTGGCCACCAGACCACTACTGTCAACGTGGCAAAGTTGAAAGAAACTGTTAATTTTGTCAACGATAACGACTGGTGTGGAAGCTTTTTTCGTATTTAATTCTGTGAGCTTTGTCCAGGCGGGCTTCACTGTGTTTAGCAGCGTAAAGTTCTGCTTTTATACTTCATGAATAGTTCAGTTTGTAGTTACAAATCTTTTCCCAGAATTCTCGTACGTTTTACTTGATCGTATTATAAAACGATGACATTCAACTGTGTGTTATTATCGAGCATTTTGTGAGAAATAGGTTATGAATGAAAAAGAATAATTTATAAGTTTGTGTGTGAGGAGAACGAACGAAACCGAGGTCCATTTATACCGATTTTCGCTGCATAAATAAAGCGGGATGAATGTATGAATCAAAAACAGAGTATCACTTGGAAACGAGCGAATATATTTTATCGGCGTAGAAACAATAAAACGAGAATATAATTTTACGAGCCGATTTTTCACAAGACGTCTGCACATTAAAATCACAATAACGCAAATTTATATACGTTCGTATGTGTGCGCGTGGAGAGAGCTATGTGAAATAAAATACGACAAACAAGAAAAATACACAGTCATATGATAGATACCGCTCTCTATATTGTTAACACAGGGTTGGAATAGCACGGAAATAAATTCTCCACTTGAATATTTCATAAATCAGTTCTTGTTGTACTACTAAATATGTATTTTGAATATGTTACGACTAAGAGATAAAAAGTACTTGTGTACTACAATAATATTTACCAATATATACCTGGTTCGGTCCTGTTTGGTCTCATAATGCAAGGAAATATATTTAGGTGATGTGGGATATCGTGCCATTTTATGACGACAGCGCCAACTTGCGGTATGTTTTTTTTTCTATTCATAAAACCCGCAGTAAAAATACACCATGCGCGAATTTTTGTGATTTACGCCAAGCGACAAGCAAAGCGTTATGTTATGAAAATGAACAGAGAGCTGGCGAAGTTCACAGTAGCTCGACCACAGGACGCTACCGACGGCTTGTGCAGATCTGATGTGCAGTTAACCGACGACCTTTGAATTCATTCACTGGCCAAACGGAACAGACGAACGGGGCAGGGCTATTGAAAACCACCAGCACCCACCGCCTGCTCGGCGGTGTGCACGAATTTACGTGACATACTTTTCGACGTCGGCTTGTACATTCGATAACAGCTTTTTATGCTGACACGAGTAAATTTGAGGAGATGTTTGTCGTAAATTGATGTCATATCTGGCGCGAATGGTCTGTGAGAATACACTCGACAAGTCCTCGGTCCTCTTGACAACCTCTCTAGGCCCCGCAGTTGACTGGTGGTATTAATATTTGCTTGAATTAAATCGCATTTTACAGTACAGGCTCATTATTTTCATAATACATGCACACAAGGTTTGAGTATATTTTATCATTTAATACATTACTATATCGTCATGCAATTTTTCATTCCATTAACAGTATATTTCCATCTAGATGTACTGCGGACTAATCATATCGATAACTTTGCTTTTGTTATTCCACCACAATAATTTTATATATTCTGCACAGAAACTAATAATACATCTTTGTTTGTTTTTAATTAGAAAACAAATTAGACAAAACCAAACAAAAATCCATCGCTCACTTCTTTTCTTTGAATAACTTTGTCTGCACATACAATTGGAGTATGCCACGTCAGCCGGTTTTGTGAGACAACATTCACGCGGGAATCTCACCAACTGTCTCTCCCCCTCTCTCACTTTCCCACCCCTCGGGCGGTCTGGTATCGGTAGTGTAGTTGTACAGTATATTCACCATGAGGTAGTCTTCTTTACGACCGGAACTTGCATGGGAATGTAACAGTGTGAGCTCCCGTACCTAATGCCAATTATTTTCAATTGCACGCCCCATTGTAATGCAAGAGTCCCCGACGGCGGTGGCTTGTGCCCCCAAATCATGACGGAAACGTTCGCGGAAGCTTTGTGCAACATCTCCGCGTTGCTGAATGTATATATTCAACAGTTCTTCTCGGAGTTCATCAAGTGTGTGCGGTTACACAAGGGCATATTAAATTGGTACATCGTTTCTTGCTTTCATTTCTCTCCCGTCTTGTCCGTGTTTGCTTTGTGTTTGCTAGTTCATCTTGGTGTGATTTACTTTCCTTCTTTGTAGATTTATTAACATTTTTTGTTGCTCCTGAATTGTATTTTCTAAGACATCCTGACACATTAAACCGTGTTTTTGTACTGGCCTTATATTCACTGTTGTCCATTTTCTCTTTTTCTACATTTTCCATGACAATTCTTACTAGAATTTCATCTCTGCTGGAATCTCTTTCTTCCAGTGTGTCACGCACTTTCTTCGTTCTCATTCCTGTGCTCTATTTCGCTGCGTTGTTGTACGAAATTTATTTTATTACTCACTGGTACTGCGTTCTACTTCAAACCAAAGTTTATATTATTCCAGGAGGATTTATTCGAGTTTGTGTGTGTCCCATGAATGGAATTCGTCGGGTAGCTGGGAGGTGGGCACACGGGCGTTACAACGAAGACATCTATCTACGTGATGTGTACTCTGTTCTGTTAACCCTTTCAAACATGATGTACCGCGTTGCAAACTTACTTGGTGTATCAGCATATTTTAACATCTTGTGGCGTAACCAAACTTCAGTGTTGTGTTAACCTAATGAAGCATAGCTAGGTTGAGACGTGAAGAGACGAAAATGTTGTTCAAGTGTATTGATCTGCTTCATAAGATTATGTTAACTGGTATAAAATTATCTAGTTATTATATCAATTTTTCCTTGCCAGTACATAAATATTAATTAAGGACTCTTGTTAATTAAGCGTTAATAGCCAACCCCCCCCCCCCCCTTGAAAATGGGTACCATAAAAATAATTACGCACGACAAACGGGCTTACTTTTCAAAATAAACTGTATTAATTTCGACGCATAAAAATTAAAAATGTACCAAACGATCGTAATAAATGTTTCATGGCCGGAATATCACATGGTACTTGGGTGATAATTTCGGTGATAAATCAAATTAATGACTAAATTATAAGTGTCATATACCGGCCATTCGCTTGATAAACCATATCAACATTTTAATTACGAACAAGAACAAGCGTGCAATTGAGAGAAAACAACGAGAAGTATCGTAGTATTTGCGATTAATAACACGTGCAATTTATATGTTAAACAATATTCAGCTCTTATACTAACCCTCTATTTTCGGCTATTACCATTTCGGAAAACATATTGACATGTTTGTGAATAATAAATAAAGATGAATTATATGCCTGCAAGTGAAATACTGAGGTTTATTATTAGTATTTATTATTCAAAATGCCAGTACCCAGTACTTAATATCTGAAAAACATCCAAATTCAAAGAGCTTTAATGACGGACATTAAATTTTGTAACTGTATTTTTTATGCGATACATTAAAGCATAATGAAGTACACGGAAGAATGGTGTGTGTATGGAGGAAAAGAAATTAGAAAATAGGAGAGAAAATGTGCTGACATCACACAAATATACGAAGCAGTTGATGGCATTTGCTACCAAATGTGCAATGATGGGAGCAGCGACTCGAGATTTTAAAAATGAACTCACTTCAACGAACCACATAAAGATGGTATTAGATTAAGTGATTGTTTTCATCTGCACAGGACCGCATTAACTTGTTTTCTGTTATTTCCCGCTTTTATTTACAAGTATATAAATAAAACTCTGTCACAATTTGTCTTATGGATCATTAAAAAATAACAACTCCTATTTAAGAATGCTAAAACTAGTTACAATTTTGCTGATGGACGATGAAATACTCTTGACAGTGTGTAGTTTTCCAATGGCGTTACAGTGTTGCAATGTGTCGGCGTATATCATGTACTTCGTCCCGCGTAATAACACCGTTCACGAGGTCACTGGCACACTCCATCTTGGAGAAATGTTTTTACAGCAATAATCTGTTTTTATAGCGTTTGCAAGCAGTAACATTTGATGTCTTTCTTTCCTTGGGGGTAATTATTGTGTCCGTTACAAACATACACACACACTTACAGATAGATATTTATATTATTTGTTCATACTAGCGCTAATAAACTTCTGCGTAGTTTTTTCTCACTCTACTGTCATAAACGTAAGAAACATTGACATTTATAAATCTCGTCACGATATGGTCATGAACACATCATTTGTTTGCTGTTCGACGCCACTGTTATAGTTTGTATTTTTCCCGCCAGGGAGAACATAATCATTTAGATACCCACGCACGCATTTCGAGATACCTAAAAAAAATTCACAGACGGACTGAATTGTTATACCAAATTACATGTTTTGCTGAAACTGCTTCAGCAATGCCTACCTACCCCTCCCATGGCCACCATGGGCGGAGCATATAAAGAGAGGGGGGGTGGGGGTGTTTCTTCACGTCAAGTGAAGATTGATGCTTAATACTGACGCCTACAGATTGTCCGTTATATAAATAATTGCGAAAGTGGAAATAACGCGGCCACGGCATCTAGGAAATGGCCAGGAAATTTGTTTTCTTGCGTGTGCCGAACATCTGCAAAAATGTGCTTGCAATGAGCTTTTTACTTTCACCGTGCCACCGTTAAATGGCGCTGGCGTCAGAATAGATTGAGACGAATGTAATGCGCACACGTTTTGCAATTGGCTGACGCGAAATGCTGCGTGTGCTAGTACCACAGCTCGAACTGCCGTTTGCGGTGAAATGTAATGACAGTTTTTATGTGACGAGCACGAATAATTCCCCCGGCACGCACACTCGATTTTTTAGTTCATCTAATTTCGTGCACAACGTTAATTTAATTTTAATGAGAAAAAAACTTGCAACAAAATGTAACAGTTTTCATTATTGAACATTTCAATCTAATGCGTTTTGATTCAAGAACATTAACTCCAAGCAAAGTTAGTACATGCTATTCTAGAAGAAACACTAAGAGTTATATGCCAATTTAGCATTTGAGAAAAAGTAAAATGTGAAAGCCATTGGAAATGTAGAAAGAATTTATGTTGGTCATAAATATTCTTGAATTGATGTTGATGCCCATTAAGCGTTATAATAACACAACTAGTTTAATGTATGGACTGGAAATGAAGAATTCGTTACACTGTATTGTTCCCGTACAGCTTGCGTGGTGTGACAGGTCGCGGCCTCACCTGAGAGCCGTGCTCACAGGATTTACCGCGTAATGACTCCACGCCACGGAATTAGATTCAAACTCTTTACATACCTGGCACACTTCTGTTTCCCTCTCACGTTGGTTGACCTACATTCACTGCAAACATGCACGTGTATGAACGAATAAGTATCTTCACTGTATGCGAAAATTATCGTCACCATTATTTCCGCTTTCAAAAGTACAAGCTCATAATAATATACAGGTTTTACTTCTGTGAAAGTGTCTGTTATTAATTCCCTTTTTGGTTTCTTCTTTTCTAGGTTACATCCAAGAGCTGACACCTACCACCTATACGTCGTTAGTTCCTCGTAGCGAACATCAAGCATCGTACACGGGTCAAACGCAACCATCCTATACCACTTTACAAACCGTAGAAGCACAAGAACTCCAACACCAGAATGAATACGTCGTATCGTCGCAACACTCCCAGCAACAGATCGCCACACATCGGGGCAGAAAATCACTGGCGATGTGTTTCACAAGTACGGGTGCAGCACTATCGTTGCCACCGAAGAAAAAGGACATCTACAGACCGTGGTCCTCGGACGATAGGCCTGCAGAAAGACCCGTGCATCGTGTACCCGCCGAGGAAGATTTGCATGCAGCTCATGCGATACTTGACCTGAGCGCATCGACCATCAACCTGCCACCAAGTTTACCAGTTCCCCTTCAACCGGTAGTGCAGGAAATAGTGGAAAGAAGAGAACAAGATACACAGCCGTCAGTGGTTGTACAACAACCGCAAACACCAACAATACCAACCGGACCTGAATCACCGGCAGTTACGTCGAAATCGAACAAAACAGTCGCATACACCTACGAGGCATTCTTCGTCAGTGATGGTCGATCGAAAAGGAAACTGGCGTCCGAAGAACCAGGAATTGTAGTGGTGAAACCAACGCCTCCAGACACTAAACCCAAGTACACCTGCAGTGAATGTGGCAAGCAGTATGCAACCTCGTCGAATCTATCGCGACATAAGCAGACCCATCGTAGTTTGGACAGCGTATCGGCGAAAAAGTGCATGACCTGTGGCAAAGCTTACGTGTCGATGCCCGCCCTGGCAATGCACGTACTCACACATAAACTGTCCCACAGTTGTGGCGTCTGCGGGAAACTGTTCTCACGTCCATGGCTCCTGCAAGGTCATCTACGCTCCCACACGGGCGAGAAACCCTACGGGTGTGCGCACTGTGGTAAAGCGTTCGCTGATAGGTCAAACTTGCGGGCACACATGCAAACCCATTCCGCCGACAAGAACTTCGAATGCTCCAGGTGTCATAAGTCGTTCGCGCTCAAGAGCTACCTCAACAAGCACCTGGAGTCGGCGTGTTTCAAAGAAGATGGATCCGGTGGTGATGGGGCTTCTTTGACGGACACTGACGAACCGTCTGGAAGGAACACGCCGAATGTACATGTTAGTTACACGTCAGCGTGAACGTGTTTAACTCTGTGTGACCCGTGTTGAGAACTATTCTAGTCTATTTGCTGTATAAATCTAGTCGCTAACTATTTATTATTAATTTATTAACTAAACAAGTTACCTGACGTTGGCTCTTGTTCACGATGTGCACGACGGTCATTAATCTTAACTTTATCAACTTCAATTATTCTGATTGAGACGTTTTCATTATGAAGAATTTCTAGTAAAATTTGTACAAGAATGTGATACAAGAACATCCGCTCATGAATTAATACGTAGTTGAATCACGACTGTATTCATTTTTTCTCTACATACTTGTGGATATAAATCGTGTAGTCTCGTTCTACGGATCATAAAAATCCGACAACTCGACGCTCGGCGGTGGTTGATTCTGTGAACGACTCGTGTATCTTGAGGGAAATCATTTGTAAAAGTGGCAACATCGCCGCGCCATCACCGCGGCAAACAAAGCAATAAAGAAATCTAAGCGTCGAGTTGGTTCTTTCGCGTGAGCTCATTCTTCAGATTTTAACTTAATTATTCTTCGTACAAATCTCGCGGAACAGCAGCGACGGCAGCAGCAGCAGCAGCAGTGCTGGTTCGTAGTGGCCGTGTCTAGTGCTGCCGCCATGCCGTGAACAAGAAGCGTCGACGATCGTGCGCCAGGCTACTACATTGCCAGGCAGCGCACGTATCACAGATTAGTTATGATTTACGCCGGGTGCGACAACAACGTTCCCACTCGGTGCTTCCTTCACTTGTAAATAGCTATTTCTATCTCTCTCTCTCTCTCCCTCTCTCTTACATTTACACACGTAGACACACACATACACACCGTCACTTATTTCCTCTTTTGCTCCAGTTACAGCTCAATCACATTGAGTCTATCTCGACAAAGCTCTCCGTGTGCTGCTGAAATGAACCAACACGTGGAATATCAAAATTAGTTTCTACGTCGATCGGTGCAAGGTTATTACCTGACAATGTATGTACTACTATATTGAAAGTGAATGGATTATACAATGATATCTTTAAAGTTTACTCGGCACTGAATCGAAGACAATTATGAAGTGTAATAGCTAACAACATTAAATGAAGCATTTGTTCTTAACGTTTGAAATTGATTTTGACGTTTCTCGGTGGTACGTTACTCTTGAGTGGCACACGGAGCTCTGTAGCTTGTTTTGATTAGGTTATGTGAATTTAGTTATCTGTCCTTGTCAAATAAAGAGAGCAGGTCTATATTATGTAGTTAGAAAAGATCGCAAACACGTCCACTACATTTAGTAACACCCATATTCTGGGTATGTAATATTTTAGAGAATTATAAGTAACCAAATCCCTCAGTTCAAGAATATATAGCAACGCGAAACACCATTCTGTGAATATTTATGTTACGGTCCTGTACATATATTTAACAGATAATGCAAAAAAGTGTTTTGAAAGCACGATTTTAGAAGACTTTATATAAATTTGAAAAAAAAAACATAATATATAATATACATAAAAATTCTTAAGATTAATATTTAATATATATATATAAAAAAAACTTCTTATATAAGTCACCGTTTCTTGCAAATGTAGTGTCGTTTCTTTTCGCTACATTTTACAAAAATGTTCGAGGTACACTCGAACGTAAAAGCAACGTTTCACAAACAACGAAGTTTCAACTCTTAGCATTTTAAAAATCTATAATAATATATATACATACATTCACACTTATTATATTACGATAACTCTATTCATAGAAATTCTTATTCATAGAAATTTATTGAAAATATTTGTATTTTTAGCGTTTAAGGTGAGGCGGAACGATCGTGAAAAGTCGTGAGAACTCGTGTTAATCTAGTCAGAAATATCTCACTGATGCACTTGCCCATAAAATATCTCTCGTTAAAAGCGTTTATTCTGAAATATAATATTTAAAAACAATTTCCTTCATGAAAGGTCCACTATATTCAATATCATTCAATAAATTATAAAGTAAATTAGAGTATATTATTTGAGTTCCATTCTATGTCAAGTGAAGCTATTGGTAAGTGCACACAGTGGGACGCACCCTGCAGTCATATGTCTATCAAACGATTGGTTCCCTGTTATCAGTTGTTCAAAAAGTAGGTCGATCATACGCTCTACCCGTCAGCCATCAGAGATACAACGAAATATAAACTCTCTTCTACAATGTCGCCAAGCTGCTGCATACGTGTGCATTCTCGCTGCAAACACGTGATGACCTGTGCACATTATAAATTTAGAATTACGATCCGTGAGCCGTTTTACTACCTAGATAATTTGAATATCGCTCACAGTGGAAAAAATTTTACGAGCAAGAAAAAAAATCTCAATTTAAATATTACAAAAATAACTTTACCAACAGCACAGCGGTGAATTTATTATTATTCTAGAAAAGGTTACAATTGAAAATATGAAAACGCAATTATTTAATATTTATTTTTAGCAAAAACAGATTATCTTAACTGAGCTAGGACATTACGTGTTATGTTAAATGCGCATGCGTGCAGCGGTACATTGGTGACGTTTTCGGTCATACAACAACGAAGTTTTACGCGTGTAGTTGAGCGTGTAAATCGAACTTTAGCGTCAGACCTTGTCGTCCATGAGACCGGCGTGTTTAAACCCAGAAATTCCGCGTCGGTACTCACACTTTCCACTAGAAACATAAGTAGAATGATATTGTATTATGAATAATATTAATCGAAGATTAGCAGTCTATTTAGACAGTGAACAAATTGCGGATTACTACTAACAGAAAAATAATACATTATTTTCACTCTTTTAACTAAATGTAAGTCAATATTTTCGAAAATCGCAGTCACGTCTGAAATAAATAGTTCACTGATTTTGAAATCTATCTTTCAGTTCACTGTCAAACAGACCGTATATTGTAGTGTCGTTTCCATCCTAGTCCCATAAATATAGTCAATTATATTTTATTTCAATCGTTGGATATATAAAGAATATATCTAAAAAAAAAAATACTAGATATATATATTTATAGATAATACTAAATACATTCCAAAGTTGTATAAAAATTTAATATCTAAGAAGAAAAAATGATTTTTGGGCAGTATTTTTGCAAAAAAAGCAACCAACATAATATATATTATATGAGAATATTACACGTTATTTATAAGTGTATTTTTGCGTACGATCGTATGAATGTGTGCTTGCCATGTAAAAATATATTACGGGAATGTGCAATTTTTCGTGAAGAATTTTTTGAGAGTTAATGCATTTTCAACACTCCGGCCCTGTCCTATAATGAAACGAGTTTAATCGAGTGTGAATCTAGTCACTTGTATATGGAAAATATGTAACTTAAATACATAATTATGAATATATACACTTACGCACCAGTATTAGTTGCGGGCTCTGTAGATTGTTGTCAATGTCACGAAACGTCAATGGTCTCTCCTCGTCACAGTGTATACTTCGTCCAACGGAAGACGTACCTCTCCTTCCGTTTGACGAACACACATACAATGGTGACGATATCAGCACGCCACCGCATCATGTAGACACTTTGTTTTACAGGAAACAGTTGCTAGTTTTAATCGCACTTTTTAACAAATATTGAACAAGAGTTTCTCCATCTGTCTCCATGATAGATACACACGTGAAGAACACTTTAGAAGGACTAGCAGAGTCCTTCAAATATTTGATCCACAGATTGATCAACAAAATTAAGCAATAATACTCTATACAATTCCCAATAAGTGGAATATTTGTTCGTTAAAAGCAATAAAACTTTTTGAACTGAATATTCAAAAGCAATATAGAAATAATCTATAAAGAAAAAAAGCAATAATATTACTTCGATATTTGTCAATGTTAACCGATAGATAAGTCTTCAAAAAATTAAGCAACGAACATTTATGATTCATGAAAGCAATACAAGTTTATGTGTATTTCAGTTCAATTTCTATACAATTAAAATCTTAATATTTATTCTCTTTCATTCTTAAATATTAAAAATATAATTACAAGTAAATGTTACAGTAAGCAATAAAAACATTCTATTGAAAAACAATTATCCAAAAGCAATATTTTGTAGATAATAAAACAACGAATATGATGTTCTTTAGGGTAAGACAAAAATAACGACACAAAACAACGAAAATTATAAGAAGTGCAAAATAAAAAAGGGGCATAAATATTTTCAAAATCTAATAAAGATCATATTTAGTATCACACAACAAAGTCATAAAATGTATGATTCTGATGAAAATAATTATAATTGTAAAGTTTATTATATAATTTAATTATTTAATATAAATATTCGATAAAAAAAAATATTAGGTACGATTAAAGGCTTCATATGAATATGGGAAAATCGATCTAATAATCATCGCCCTTTCTACGCCGTTGTAAACGATACATGTGCCCCTTGCACATTAAAATGCCGATTGTGATGACTAACGTTGAATAAATATTTACGAGAGTGCATTGAAATACATATATATTCATTTGTTACGATGGTTATTTAATAATGACGAATGTTACTCCAACCAGTCCATTTCAATTAATGTATAAACTGGTATAAACTAAAATTTATATTTTATTCGACCGTTAACAGTTATTAACAATCTCTGATGCGTTAATCTACGTTGACATTAAACATACATACAGACACGAACAGACACGTTTGCATACATGTAAAATAGTGTATCTGAATTTATAAATGTACAGGGACGGTCTCAGTACATATTAGTATTTAAAACAACTATACTGTTTCATTAATGGTTTGTTTAAAAGTAAAAAGGTAAAAACAGAAATTGATTTCGAACATGTTTAATATAGGAAAATTTATTTATTAATGATGATATGATATTAATATTGTTTAAGCCGTTTCTGTACGATGATAGTATGCTAGCATTCGTGCCTTAGCAAGTCACACCACATCCAAACAACGATCCCAATTGTAATGCAAACGGAGGTTACAGTTGATTAAAAAGTAAGAAAAATATAAAACTGTACCTCTAAGCATACTTCGATCACAACGAATGTTAAAGAACACACCCATGAAACATCGACGATTTAATTTGTTGAAAACTCTTGTTGAATGTAGTTGAAATTATGTACGGACCTCGCTGGTTTAGAAAACTATAAACGTTAGAAGCTGCACGCATGTTTATATAAATGGATGGTATAGCGAGTCTCAGACGTGAGCCGTACAAGAACCCTATGCCCCTATCAAAACGAACTAAAATAAAGGATAAATCCGAAAATAAAATGATATAACTAGTAATGACTAATGAGAAAAATTAATAAAATAATATTATGTAATATAGAAAAATAATGTTCGTTTCGAAAATTCATTGCTAGATGGCGCAGGTATATGACACTTGTATGGTTTGTTTCTGAGATAAGATGTAGTGATAGCGAATCGTTTAATTTCGTTATATAAATATAGTTTAAAAAAAAATATGATATTTGCTGGCAGTATCCTCGGGATAGGATCAGGTAGCTCACAGGACTGATGCTCCGGTGTCCTGTTACATACAACACACACACACACTCACACCACAAACATATATACATAGTTACATACACCATTATATAACCTAGTTCAAAGCAAACACACACATAAACACATATAGATACATACATTGAAACCACAGCTGCATGAAAAGTGCATGAATAAAAATGAATAATTCATATTCGGAAAATCAAGCGATGACCTAGAATGAACAGAGATAGCAATAAACCTGTGCACTAGAGAGAGAGTGTGTGTGTGACGGAACAAGGATGGAACCAGGACGTCGGCTGGTCTGAGGGCCCGGGTTCGAATCCCGTGGAGTGCCGGGTATTCAAAAGCAATAAAGTGCAGTAAGTAGTCGGGCATATCGAACAGAAACATGTTCGTGGCCCGAGGAAATATAGCAATATAGATATATACATACATACATAACATACATATATACAATTAAAGTAATAATTAATTCATAATAATACTAATATTCTAGGTCACTAATGTTAACTATATATACATGCATATGGTCACAATGTTCCAGCCATCAGACAAGATGATCAAACCATAAATATATTAGGCAAATTATTTTTAACTCGATAAAGGAATTTAGCGAATGAATATTAATGTCAAACAGTACACTGCAACGATTGGTAGAACAGCGTTCAAGGTTAACCAATCACATGCTCACATATAACAAATACGGCATTGTGATTGGTTAACGTTACGCTGTAGGGCACCAATCAGAGAATACTTGTTTGACAAATATAAGAGTGACGAGCAATGCATTTAGGGAAATAAATTCGTCTTTTTGTCGTTCGAACGTTGTGATTATTTCAATATAAGTATATAAATTTATATAGGCTAGTCTTGTATAGCCTGCCTGTTAAGTAAATACATATAGCAATATATATAGAACAGCAATATAGTGTTATACTATATATAAATACACTTACCTATATTTACAAACAATAAGCAATACATATATAAATATACTCTATTGCTACATAGCGTTTACCATATTGTAACTAATAATAAATATTATTGTCTCATTATTATTATTAAGTATAATAAAGATTATATTATATATAATATATTGAATATATTATTAGTAAAGAGATCCGAATGATATAATATGAATTATTCTACATACATACATACATGATATATTCCAGCCAAAGCGAACGTAGAGATGCTTGCATTGCGCGGACACGAATTGAACATGACACTTAGCTGTACTCGACGACATAACCTAAGTTTGTAAATTTGTTGTAGATGACAGAACATATATATATCTATACCTACTTAGGCAGTCCAACTACTTATAAACATTAATTCATTCATGCAGACAGTACAGTACATAACATATTTTAGTAGAACGATGGCCGTTTGTATTTTTAGGCGTTGCAAATGCGCAGTGCTTTATTGAAATATAATAAAAAAATAAATAAAAATAAATATCCTGTACACTATTATATATTTGCAGTCCATTTGACCACAATATTTATTGTAACACTAAATAGTAAGTTTTGTAATATATTTTCATAATAAATAGTACTTAGAAAATCTCTGTTGATATTACTAAATGTGTATTTCGTACCATACCATGTCATACAAAATCCTTTCCCATATACATCAATATATAAACATATCGTTAATATATTATGATTCATACGTATCTATTTTGTAATAATGCGAGTAGCTACATTTTAAATGACCAAGTATCATAAAAAATAGATTATATTCATAGATACCTATGTTTCGAAATAATTTACCTCAGTAGTGATTGATTCTACTTGTTGTCCTTGAACTACTTACGGTATGTATACCGATGGTCTAGTTTAATATATCGACCTTTCCATTCGCTAAATGGAAGTGAAATCTGATCCTGAATCAACTCGTTATCCATTTTGTAACTGTTGATAAACAGATGTTGCGTCTTCTTAATTATTAGAGCTACTTGAAATTTTGTTACGAAGGAAAGCATTTGCAACTTGGATAAATTCCCCTAGAAGTTGAATGAAATATTTGTATGTACATGCTGTAAGCAGAGCATGCTGGATTTGCTCAACAAATTTCCAATATTACCTTCATACATAATTCCACGTAGTATAAATCCCGGTAAGTATACTGTGTTCAATAAAATCAATCAAGTGGCTCTTCTAGTGTCACCTGCGGAATCCTTTCTCACCGCCAAGCCGCCGTAATTAATTAACTCCAAGTTAATCTCTTAATTTCCGTATAACACCAATAAAAATTCTCAACACTTTTTGTCACTAGAATTTCGTGCGGGTGATTCTGAACGCTGATTAATTACATCTGGCATCGGTGATTGATTTATTAATTAGTAATTAGGCATAGATTAATGGAGGAGGATAGACTGAAGCAACCGGGGAGGGGGACTAGAGGAACAAAGGGCTTTAAATTCAAGGGTGCCAAGTGATGGATACCGTGTTGGCTGTAGATGAAGGGATGAAACTGTCTGATTGTGTTTGAGAGCGTACCCTTCTTAAATGTCAAGGTACTGGTGTGTGTCTCCTGAACAACAGGGATGCTTTTGTATTTTTTAAGGGTTTGCGTTAAGTGGAAAATTTGATTTTGCAGAAAGTGCATTTATTAAGAAGCTTAAGTGCATAGGGTTGTAAATTTTTTGTTTGACTGAATTAAGTTTCAGGAAGGGTTAGAGTAAGAAACTGTTGGCTCACAAGATCAAAGTATTACGGAGAAGTAGATAACTGTACAATAAACAACGCTGCTTCTCACTATAAATCAAAAAGTATCTTACGAAAATTTGTAACTGAGAAAATGTACTAATCTATGTTATTTTAAATTTGGCAAAAGTATATTGACGTTATACAGTAATGATATTTAAATACGGGAATACTTTCTAAACATACATCTAGCTAATTGAATGCCGTTGAATAGCCAACGAGATTATCAGTGCAGATCCAGGTCGTGATGAATGAATGCATCGTAATGAAATGTAAATAAAAGACAGCTGAGGCCTGGTGGGGCGCCTGACGTGTCAGCTGAACACCGTTAGCATAGCTCGCCAAGGTGGTGGTGCAGTACTCTACCGAAAATCGAAAGTAGGAGTGTCACACCAGCTGTGTGCCACAGCAGATGGCAAATGAAATAATCCATCGCAGCCCTCCTCACCTCTAGCGTGCGCACGCGACACGGGGAGAGGTCAGGCACGGGCCAGCGCACGTTCTCCCTATTAATAAATCACATTATGCAAGTATTAGATACGGGCTACTGTCCGGAGAGACAGAAGCAGCAAAACAGATTGTGCAATGTTGAATGCACTATATGTGGAATGGAACGGATTCAAAACTATTGTATGGTCTTCCCGGTTGGGGATTAAACAAAAAGTCAGTGCTTAAATTATTGGGTTTAAAGTCTGGTTTATATTTTTAATATATTTCTGTGTAATGTTTGTAGTTTCTTTTACCTCATGTGGTTAACGGTCACAAGGACAATATTAGCTTGGTAGTGTTTCATCATTAAATATTCTAGCACGTGCCACTCTCCGTAATAAACACATAAAAGTAACAATTCCCAAGCCGCTGTCGTCAGAGTGTGCGTCATAATTTACATATGTACATTTTACCTCGAGGAATTACTCAAATTAACACACATAAACACGAGCACGAGCATGTCTGTTGAAAATGACGTCGTTTAAAATTAACATCATTGTAGGACATTTAAACAGAACTACTTCATACACCCAACACATTATATAAGACTTACTCTACGATTTTTAAATACATATATCTTTAAATTTCCATATATAAACATGCATCTTTCAGACTTCTACGAATGAAAGAAACTCCTCTCGCTGTTTAGAAAATAAATGACTTGAAAAAAGAATCTGCTACATAATTATCTATAATTAAGCAGAGTGTTATCATCGGTGATCCTTCACGAAACCCTTCGACTGATAAAAGTAATGATAACGAGCCATCTAAACGGGGCGGGCGCTCACTGACGGCACTAGTCGGCGGCCTGATAACGCCGGCCGATAAACATGTGATGTATAACGTTTAATGTGAGCATTGACATGTGAAAATATAGTTTAATGTTGCTTTTATCAACTACTAACGCCCTCTACGCATACATAGTTACACCTACACACATATACATACCTAGGTAGCATTGAGGTTAGGTTACGTGCGTGTAACCGCCTATGTTTATTTGCGGTTGGAAGAAATTAGTCATTATCATGTATACATGTTGGACACAGAGGCGTATTGCAGCCCCATTGTGTTCTGAGAAGTCTATTGATACAATTCAATACTGGTGAGCAGTAATATTTAACATTGAATGGAATCATATTGAAAAGGAACAACAGTTTGATATTTTTATTATACATAGCGATCACATTAACTTGTTTGATAATGATTACCATCTAGATAGATCACTTCTTGTAATAATACAATATTTCATCATTTATTTCTGAGAATGTTGCTGAAATATTATAATGATTATTAATATACATATTTCATTACGGCAAATAGATTTTATGTAACAATAAAATTTAGAATCCATGCTCCACAAATCACAGACTAAAACAAACATTGAATTTTTGTTGAATAAACTTCAACAAAACGAATATAAAATTCACAAAAAAAAAACTATGAAAAGAGAGTTATTATAGAAACTTTATTTTCACTCTGTATGTATGTGTATCCAAAATTAATTACCAGCTAGTTAATTTTCACAAATTTTCGCGTGATTACCAATTTTAATTAAATTTAGTTTTTAGATTTATACAAACAAATAATTAATGGCGTAATTTGATTGGGACCTGTACAGCGTATGTGTGTGTTTACCGAGCTGAACAATGAAATTTCAGTGGGCGGTGTTGGCGGGAGGGGGAGGGTTATCTGTACCCCTGGCTCTATGAAAGAGGAAGTTTTTAATAATTCACCGGAGCCCCATATGGTGTCCATTTCTAAATTACATTAATTATGACAGAACTATCTGTATTATTCAAGGGTATTTGTCCGCGAAATAACCGCTCTAATAACAGGGTATTTTGTTTGTTTGAAACTGTTGTCAGTGTATCAGCTGTTTTTCATTTATTTATTTGTGTATTTTAGGAAAAAATATTTGACAAACTCATGGTGATAAACGTATTATACCGTTTCATAAACTAGATTCATACATACGTATATCTGTTCGGAGTTATTACAATCTCTTTCCATTCCATTATTATACAGTTTCTTTGATTTTTAGTTGTGACTGACATCAGTTGCTGGCAAATTAATCTTTTATGCTGATTACTGGATTCAACAGCAGTAGCAGCCGTAGTCGTAGGTCTCATGAATAGAACATGATTCTGGTTCTTTGGCAATGATAAAAGAGCACACAATGTAACATTTCCATCGCAACAGACAAATTATAACAAAAGCGAGCAGTCTGTAGCGGTGCATTGACGATATAGGGGGGGAGCAACCACTCACCCCATCACGTACAGCACATGCACGTCTGTCAGCGCCACTGTCAGCTGGCACGGGGCGAGTTATTAACACCAGTGGCGTCGCATCAGCAAGGGGCACGTACTCTTTCAAACACACACATAAACAACGACATACTTCTGCTAGTAAGTATATGATGATCTTGATATCGTCGACTAAAACATAATTTATATCTAAATTATCCTGCTGTTATTTATTATTGCCATTCAAATTTTTCATCTTTAAGTGACAATTGGAAGATAAAATATACAGTGTTTAGATAGGGAGTAATAAGTAGTAAGTATAATAGAAAATCTTGACAGAATAATCCCTTGTTTAGGTACGGTCATGTACTTTCATTACGCATACGGTTCAAACCAGGTGCATTTGGGATAATAGTAACAGCGATAGCAACAGCTGATACACAGACACATACATACATACATGCATACATGAGCATGTGCAGATACACATATGTTGTACAAGTAGAGTACAAACAGCCGCACACACATACACACACACAGAGAGACTGAGGCTTCAACGTCGTGTCAAACCCCCTAGCTAGCTCTGGGTAGCTGTTGATCATGTACTGTGTGCAACAAGTCCACGTCTGTCTGTCAGACTCCACCACCCCACACCATACCTCTCAGCAATCACGCGTCCAAATTCCAACCAACACACATTCAAGCTTAATGTAACTGTGAATTTGTATGATCATACATATACTAGCGACTGTATGTGTGAGCGTTTACAAATGGATACGTACATGATTCGAGAGTGCATATGTATAGCCCCAAGCGAGACATGTAAAATGTACATAATTGACATACATCAGAGGTTCTGATTGAAAATCCCACATATAGATGGTGTTGCTTTCAGCTCGTTTTCTACATTTGCCCGCGAGCCGAAGTTTTTTTATTGCCACCCAGGTGCGAGCGGTTTTTTTATATGGTTTCCGTAAACGCTAATAGCATATAGAAATTCAGAGGTGGACGGTATTTTTATTATATCAAAACTGATTGAAAAAAAATACCGTGTTTTTCGACAGCAAATCCATTGGTAAATTGTATATGAATTTAATTACAAAACTGTAATTAAATACATCAAAGAACTATCTAATATCCGTAGTGACTGATTGAAACTTTAACACATCACCGGCAAGCAGTACAGAAGTAAAACTAAGTTGCATGCACATAACCACACAAAACACTATCAATGGCCGAAATCAGACTACTGTTAAAGTTGGCCAAGTTGAGGGCAAGTTTTCGTCAATATCTTGTCAAACATCCGCCGTATCAGGCGGTGTTGTGTGGTGCGGCATCTGATCTAAGGTATCCGATTACTCTAAGCATTAACTAACTTCTCTCTCTTTGCCTCCCCATGCTGCATCGGCACGGGCGTCGCTTTCTGCTGCTGTTTGTAAGGCGAGAGGATCAGTAGCGTCGGTGTGAAATATTGATGAAGGGATTTATAAAAGGTCGTTAAATATTTACGCATCTCGAGCGAATCGTTTCTTTCGAAGAAAAGTAAATTGTTTCAAGAACTGTAGAAAAGGAAAAGGAAGTGCAACAGTAGTTACATTATCTAATTCTTGAACTAATCTAATATCTTTATAAATTCAGTCAGTATAATGCATTTCATCACGAATTGAATTTTATAATCAATACCGTTTCAATGAGCGATAAAAGAGACCAATATGAGGGTGTTCAGCAGAGTAATGTGGCACATTAACTAAATTATGTTTGGGTGAAATTTTTCATTTACCGAATAGCATTGTACTATTATTAGCTTGGACTTAGAGTATTGGTCGTAACAACAGATTTGCCATTTCATTAAGTTCGAAGACACGCGTAGCGTATTTATCATCACTAGAGTTTATTGTATTTCAACGCACATACATATTTGTTACGCCGGAGGAATCATATTTACCTCCTGTTGACCAAGAAGTCCGCCACTGGTTTCAATTCGATACCTCTACTTCCTCATGCCCGGCCCGCGAAGGAGATACACTTTGAATTAACATTCAGGAAGCCATTAACTAAATGACATGCTCCCCGTTACATTTGCACCCTTTTCCCTCCATCACCCTTCGTCCGTCCGTCGATCCACGGCTTGTTCCGTTTGCGGATGTGTGTGTGTGTTAGTTTGCGCTAGTAGCATTGCGGATGTATCGGGTCTGGTCAAAAGATATGACGCGTACACCAGTCTGTGACTCACAAGGGCAAATGCGAGATTGAAGATAGCTGATGTTGGTTTTTTGTTCAAAGTTGGTGGAATATACGGAGATCGGGTATGTGTGCGTGTGCAACAACAAAAAATGCGTGAAGTAAGGTGTGGTAATTAGATTTCGCAGCCTAATTATCAAAGCATTGCGCATGCATTTGATAACACCCTTTTGAATAAATACTTGTTGGATTTAAGCAACATGGAAAACTGTAGTGCGTGTCTATACATTGAAGATACTGGTAGTAAAGAGTATGACCTATATAATGCAATATACGGGTGTATTGTGTGATTGACCAGTTGTTTTCTTGTAGAGAATGTTCTCACACGAGTATCGTAACACCATTAATTCCTTCGTGTGCATTGAATTCACAATAACTGGCGGACACTCATCACGGTAATACAGACGGACAGATGCATCTGTCTGAATATCCGATCACGAGGAAACGGAAACCACAGAAAATCCATTTAACGGAGCCATTTCCTGGTGCGTGTTGTAGACTTTGCTGCCTGCGGGTCATCAAACTCGACGGAAGGGTGGCGCCCCGGGGACAATGCAGCTCAAAGAAACGCTACGAATGAGAGAGAATACAAAAGGAGTTTCCTCACTGGAAACACCCTACATCCGTATATTGGCGAAGAATGGTCGAAAATTGATGTATTTATGCAAAGAACTCCGGTTGTTAGTTTAAGGAGATATTGCCGCTGGAATTATTGAATATTCTTCTACTGGAAGTGGAAGAGATATTCGTAAAAGAATAACAGTATCTTCGAGGAATATTTCAAAGGGATATTATAGTATTGCCTCTTTTAAGAAATTCGAAATTAGATATGCATAGTTATTAAATTTAGTGTCGATTCGTTTAGTACTATTAGTTTATTACACATTTCTTCGTCCAGTGACATTTCAAATTCGTCGTCATTTCAATTGCCATTGGTGGTGGTATCAGTATCCTTGTATTTAATTGAATTTAACTCTGATGAACGTCAGGCTTGTTGACTGCGGCCTCAGCAACGGCAGTAGTTCGGTGCCAGCGGGGACAGGGAAGGGCTGTGTGCAACCCCTAATGAAGGGTGGTGAGCCCTATGGAGGCCGCTACACACAGCTACAAGTGGCCATTGAACAGAATGCAAGCTAAGCAGTGTACGGGAGCGACAGGCTGGATGCTGTATTCTCTGCCCGAGAGGGATGGCGACTCGAAGAGCTACTGCTGCTGTTACAGCCACCGCTGTACTCTGCATACGTGCGTACAATAGGAAACAGAGGGGCCGTAATCAGGGCTAGTTTATGCGTGCAGTGACACGGAACGACAATTCAGCCGGTTGAAATTCTAAACGATCGTCAGCTGTATGTACATAGTTTTATTTGATTCGATTTCTGTGAGCCTTGATTAGTGGGCGATACATTTTTATTTAGTTCTTTTACATTTACACCGAATCCTGTCCTGATATGGATGTGGTTGTTGCATCAGCAGCAGTGCGCGGGAGAGGGGTACGTCGGCGGTGGGACTCTGATTAGAAGGCTGCATGTACGTGACCGAGAGTGTGAACTCGCTGATGCCGAGTACCACTAAAAGACCACTACACACTCTGTTCGCTGCCTGGCCAACGGTACAAGCGACATTGTCAGCCGCACGCGCTCGCCAACCGGCCCTCCTCCAACCCTACGGGGGTTTCCAGTCTAGAAAACTGTTTACATGGCGTAAAAAAGCATACGCCAGCCATTTCGGAGTCCAACCAATCATACACTTGCTCACGATGTGCTCTCATAGCACAACAATTAAGTTTATGAAAAGAAAATATTGCATTAAAGTTAAAAAAATATTTTTTTCTTCTTCTTTGCTAGTTAGATTAAATATTTTTTTTTAGATAGTTACCATGAGTTGATATTTGTCTTGTTTTAATCGTTTATTTTGCTAATTATAATGCAATTCATTCACTTATCATTCGTTAAATATCAGCTTTGAGCGTCATTGTTTAAGAATGCGTTGCACAATAATAAATGACCTCATTTCTCGCGGGAAGATAATATGTTCTTGATGTGTACATAGTAAACATGCACATGTTATTCATTTGATGCCATTCATGTAGATAAATTGTTCATTTTCGATCATAAATCTTGATCATCCAGCACAGGCAATGTCGAACGATTATTTACAGCATGTTTGAAAAACATTTATTATAAATTAGCCATGCACTGGATATATATATGCTTCTCTCGCAATTCTTATAAATTCCCCATTATATATTCCAGGAATTTGTCGCATATATTACCTAGGAGTTGTGACATTTCCATAAACCATGAAATGTTCTTTTCCAGTTCATATTTAGTTGATAGATAATGGAGTTTATCGATTTATTTTTACCATTAAGAAGGTTACAATTGAATATTAATAATGATAAATATAACATAGAAATATACATTATAAATTGCATGGTTCATGCTTCAAATCATTAGTTACATGTTAAATTGACAATAAACATAAAAGAACAATAAACTTAGCACCTAATTATATTAAATAATTGTGAAATATATCTATCAAATAACTTTCTACAAGTAGCATCCATAACATCTCTGATAGGCCTCATTAGTTTCATAAAATTTCTCATCACATAAATTACATTCATGTCTGACCAGTTTACACCGTTGTCCTGATTTGGTTTCGCAGATCTTCCTGTTGAAATATTCCCTCGTTGGTTGGCACTGCACTCCGTAACACGGATGCGTGTTTATCGGTTGTGGAATTGGAACCGGTGTGGGCAGAGAGTAAATGGGTCTTATTGGTGGATAGACGTACTGCTGTGGTACGTACTGCTGTGGTATTGGTACTGGTACTTGATGGTGTATGGGCACTGGTACTTGATGGTGTATGGGTATTGGTACCGGTACTTGGTGATGAATGGGTACAGGCACAGGTACATTGTGCTGAATGGGTATGTGAATTGGAACACGAATCGGATACGGGACGTGAACTGGAACTCTGTAAGGAATGTGTACCGGATATGGTACAGGATACGGTCGATATATTTCTCTATCTTTTCCTTCAATGATCTGCTGGGAATGTGAGCCATTCTGAAATTAAAATATACAATGTATGTCATGAAGGTTGAGCAAATGTTTAAAATACTTACCCAGCTAGTAGACTCAGACTGTTCATCCAGATCAGCTGTTACAAGATTGTGGTTTGTAATAGAAATGGGAACACTGACATTATTTCTATTAAACACAATATTAGTAATGTTAATTCTTCCAGTGATATCTGCATTTGTCTTAGTTGAAATTGTCGATGATTGGTTAGATGTTTGAGGTTGAGGATACGGTTGAGGATACGGTTGAGGATACGGTTGTGGCTGTGGTTGAGGTTGGGGATGAGGTTGAACGCAATGTTGACTACAACACTGATTGCACTGGACGTTAGATTGACAGGTCTGTGTGTGACAAACATTACACTGGTTTACACAGCAGTTTGAGCAGCAATTCTGTGATATGCACGACTGACAGGAACCTGAACATGATCCCTGGTTGCACGAGTTGCACGTTTGCCCGCAGCTCTGCGCGCAACCATAGTGACGTTTCTTTCTCAAACTCCTGGACGAATGTTGCGCCGACCAAGCTATGCTTAGAAACAATAATAACAGAAGTATTGGCCTCTGAAATATAAATTCGTACGTGTCAAAGTAGATATTATATTGAGCAAGAAAATATTGTAATATTTAACAGTAATACTAACCATTGTATATGTTCTTATCACTTGCACTTCATTACTCTGCGAAACTGATAATTCACAGGCTTATAAATAAATTATAGGAATTATTTTTCCAGCGAAATTTAGGATATTAGGCTATCATTTAGCACAAATGTAACTAGTGCGTTGCAAACAGTACCAAGGCTAATAACATAAGTCTTGTTATTTCGTCTTTTTTTAGCGGTTCAGATTAATGTGAATTTATTTGATAACATTACAACATTTCTACGTACTGTTATCTCAAACTGCAGCAACAGCAGACTGCATATTTTAAAAATGTGTAGATCATTCTATAACTATATACATTTTGTTTATATAATGCAAAATAAAATAAAAAATCATTTATATATAAAAAAAATATACTAAAATGTTACTCAATCGTTACTAAAATAAGCAACCGTAACAAGAACCATATCTTAATGAATTTGGATTATATATTCTATAGAAATTGCTACGACAATGCGTACAATCTTGATGTACCTGTCTACATCCATAAAAATTATTCAAATTAATTCCACTACCATAACTGGGCCAAGCATTGCCCAAATAATTAATTCCCGCATAACCAGGTACATATCCAGTCTGTCCGATATAAGGAAATTGTCCGGTATATCCCGGATATCCAATATCACCTGAATATCCACCATGCCAACCGTCACAGATTCGCCCAGTCCAATATGGTCTTCGAATTGGACAACTCGTGTCGAAGCAGGGTAGTCGTACCACTGGATAAATGTGTGGTAATTGCACACCATTAATGATGATAAGTTTACTACTATTCGTCTCACTTTCGCTAGTGGTAGTTGGAATTCTTTCGGTTGTAGTCACATTCAAATCTATAATTTTTTCTGAATCACGTACAATTTTGCCGGTTTTAATTGAAATCTTCACTATATTGATATTCCGTATGTCAATTGGAACATGTACATTATTTTCCACATTCATTGCGTTCTTTACGTCACTGCGGAAATCGTTTTTTACGATGTTGGTAGTATTGTGAGTGATTATTCTAACTGGAGTTACAGTTGGAGGTGGTGCAACTGTAGTTGGTATAGCATCCGTAGTTGTTGGTGCTTCTGTAGTCGATGTTGGTAATTCAGTACTCGATGTTGGCGATGGTGTTGTTGGTTTACAGTGAACTTGACAACACTTCACGCAAACGACGTTGGTTTGACAACTTTGCACAGTACAAATATCACATTTGTTCTGACAACAACCTTGGCAACAGTTGTTAGATATGCAATTGTTACAAGTATTTGTACAAGATGAATAACTGCAACTGTTGCATGATGAGACACAACCACCGTAGCAACCGAAACTGCGTTTGTTTAATACTTTTAACAAAGCATTGTTGTTTTCCGATGATGAAGACCGAGGCATCGCATTGGTCAACGCAATAATAGAAAACAAAAGAAAAGTCGTGGTATTCTAAACAAAATAATAAGTACATTATATAGCAATCATTTTCTATTAAGTTTATTTGAACACTTACCATATTTGTCTACGAATGAGATATGTGTAGGCACTTGATAAAGTTCAAGATTGATCGAGTGCACTTGCTAGTGATATTGAAAATGAGAAACAAATTATCCGGAATGTCTTTTAATATTTACAATTCGCATAAATATTTTTAATTTTCTAGCAAATGTTGCAATATTTTAAGAGATACACATTTGCAAAGTTCAATCATCATTGGCCCTGAATATTGATAATATAACATTTCCTGTAATGATAAATTATTTAATACATATATGTAATATGAATATAGTAACATTTAGTTTTAATTTTCTGTTGTATACTCACAATACTGATTATTTTCCTGCTATATCAGTTCTCATAATTCTTCTTCATCTTCTACAAGCCTTATTTAAACCGCACTAAAGCCCCGGAAATGTACTCAGATCAACGCTAAAATCGCAATGTGTCCCGGATGTACATTGGGAAACGTTCTGACAAATATTTTATGAAACATGACAATGAGAGTAGCAACTCATGTCACTATAATTGTCAGGGTGAGGCGTTTCACCCTACCCTGCCCGCCGTCGTGAACTTCCGCGTGCGATAACCGTGTTATGAGGAGTTTAGGAAGAAGTTCAAACATGGCGTAAAAGGAACAGAGAATGGTTAAAGGGAGTGAGCGAGTATTACTTGTAATACGTACCTATTTAGAAGCAAACTTATTAAATCTGAAATACGTGTCAAGTCGAGAGTGCAAAGTGATGGATTAATATTGAGAGCTTTGTTTGTTAAGAGGTACCAGAGATTCGTGATACAAAGTGCCTTATACAAAAAAGGCACATGTAGTTAAACATTACATGAAGAATGAATTAGTAACAAAATAAAAACATACCAAATCCGATTTTACTAAGTTTAAATATTATTCATTTTCCATTACAATTCATTGGAATATTTGTGAAGTGAAATGCCATCAAAACAAGTAAGTACACATTTTGTGACGATGGTACATTATGAAAATCATATTTCAGTATTTTCCGGTGTCCGTTCCGTTTCGCGCTCCCGTTTTCCATCATGACAGATTGAAAATAGAACGTGGAGAGAACGACGCAAGCAGGATGAGGCAGAGAGTGGGCGAAGGAGAGAAGAACAGGACGATGTCAGATAAGGAACCGACCGTGAACGTCACTTGTAGAGAAACACTTATCGATATTACTGTCACTTCTAGTCTTCTTCACCAAACAACCCCTTCTCTCCGTTTATCTCGTTTCATTTCCGTCGGAATATTTTCATCACGGGAAATTTAACCCTTGAACGAATTGTTTTTCAAATATTTAACCGTCTTCTTGTCGTTTCTCTTCTTCTTGTTTAGCACCAGACATCGGCAGATGTTTAATGTCCCATCAGTAACGGAAATGACGTTGCTGTTTTCAAATATACAATATGATTTCCTCAATAACTGCCTTGAAGCATATTTCATGTGTAGTTACATTTTGCAAAACGTTAAATTTAAAGAATTTAGTAACTTGAATCTAAAATTAAAATTGGCGGAGATTAGCGAGATTTAGTTGAGCAATGGCTTGCAAATTTATACGAGAATTGCTTTAATCTGCATGTGCTGTGGCGGGTTGGTTTGTAACTTACGTACGTTGTAGTTTCGGAAGCAACAGGGAATTACTGCGCGGTAGTTTTTATTTATCTAATTCCTGAATCCATATTCCACCGTTGTTTGCATCTAGTTGTGATTCAGTTTAACGGGTACCAGCTAGTCGTCGAGTGGAAAGTTATATGTACCAGCAGTTACATGGCATCAACTCTGAATACACTCGTTTTGCAATAACTACAAAATTTAATTGATTTGTTACAAAAGCAGTAACTATTTATGTTATGATTATATCAAACAACGCAGATTATTTTGTAAACCTTGAAATCTCTTTTACTTTCTGTGTGTATGTAAGATTGTGGCTGGCCACGTGACAACACTGTACACAGAATCTGTGACTAGCGTGCGCGTGCGTGTGTGTGTGTGTCGCGTTGCACAGCTGTAACAGGCACATCGCAATAGAGTTACGAAATGAATTCTCCGATATCAGCCTGTCAAACTCCTCGCGGGTACACGTACACATACGGGGCGTGGGCAGGGGCAAGAACCTGGTACCGGAAAAAGACGACCGGATGGGCTTCGACAGACGGACAGAATTTTATCTTCGCTGTTGCAAGCGCAGTTTCCGCTATGTACTGGTAGGAAATAGATTCGTATTGTTCATATTTTCTTGCAACCAATGACAGTTTTGTTTGTTTGTATGTTGTTTCATGTTTGTTCCAAGAAGAGGTGTGGGGGGAGAGTAAATGTGGGCGGAGTTTTAGGACGAATATTAATGACACGAATATTACAGTTATATTCAGTTTGTTCGGGAAAACTAAGTAATTACAAAGCGCATTATAACATTCTCATATCAACGGATGTTATTGAGAAAGTTTTCCGCTTACATGTAACTACAAAGTGACTAATGTCCATCTACAACGGCGTTCCCAATTAAACTCAGTCACCGTAATGCATGACAAATATTTTCACGAAAATAAACAGCACTCTATCAAGCGTGTGTAAACACTTATCAATATTCGGAACAAAAACTAGATTATCCCTGAAAATTCAAATCAGTTACTCGCAAATAAAAGGAACTTCGGCAGCAAATCAAACGAAAAATCAGCGAGTAGCGTCGGAAAAAATACATTCAATGTCTAGACATAACTCAGCACAAGAGCGAGCGCGGGGGTGCGACGTGCGGCCAACAGTATTAAAACAAGAAGCATAGCGGAAAACTGGCGACAAAAAGAAGAGAGAAACTTCAAACGAGGTGAAGTGAGCGATTAGAAGAGAGGAAATAGCCACCTAACTGCTTCGTGCTCTTTTAAAAATCCAGAGACGAACCAGGACTGGGGCGATTGAATTATGCAATCACCAACGACCTAACCTTACTTTAGACTCTTCACTACCGGCAAATGAAGTTCGGTTCTGGATAAATCGTGTCAGTGGAAGAGAAAGCCGTGTGTATACCAGCAGTAGTAGCAAATGCAGGTTTATTTAAAGGTGATGCTTTGTAATAGTGTATGTGGTGACTGACTCGTTCCGTGCATTGATGGGTAAGTGCACGAACGGTCGGATTTTGCGCATATAAAGTAATTTGAACTTTTCAACGAGCCGTTCGGAAATTACATGGGAGTACATAATTACGCCAGTCGCAATTAAACCAAGAAAGGCGCGTCATTAGAGCGTCCGTGAACGTTGGGAGAGTATTAGGGGGCGAGACAACATGGACAGTGTCGTAGAATATTTATATTAAAATATATATATTTCTGTTCATTTATTCCGATAAATAAATAAATAAATAGTATTGCTAAACTAAATAGTGATGATATATTGTTTATTAATTGCCCTGCATTAATGACTAGCATACCCTACTGATTGCGAATGGTCTCGCGACGCCAGCGCCTCTCTCGGACAAAGTTAGCGGGTGCAGGCTGGACCGATGTCAGTAACTCATCGAACTTTTGACAGATTCCCATTTTGCTCACGAGTGCCTTTAATGTTAAGTGTTCTTTTGAGAATTTTTCTTTCTTGTGGATAATTATTTTTTTGGCAATTAAAATAAAATCGAGTGGCTGTCGAGCAGAAGGCAATGTGATTAAAAGAAATGAATAAAAAACCAAGAGAGAGGGAAAGAGAACGAGCACTCTTGATTCGGATGGAAATTGGCGATTCGATTTTTTTTGTTGAATTTTACTCCTCGTTCTCTTATTTTAATTACATTTTTACTATAATTGATGCATGCAGTGTGATGAAACATTTAGCACTTTGTGTTCATGACATAACGTCTAGTCGGCGCGTACACCGACTAACTGTGATCCAACTAAAACATATTACCGCCGCAAACTAAACTATCAAAAACCCTTGAATTACTCATTAACACAGTTACCGCACTGGTTCGAGTGTCAGCCAATGGCCAACAGAGAATGCAAAACAAGCGAGACGTGTGTTTTTGTATTCAAAATGTAAATTACGATGAATATTTTAAGTGCAAATCGTTCGTGGACGCGAGTTGACATGAACGAGTAGCAGTAATGCTTTGTCCCCCCACACCCCCGCGGACTGAATGTGTCCGAGGGGGTGAGGTAGGAGCGGGGGGGGGGGGGGATAACGGTAGCATGTGGCCCCTCGGGTAATTGGATACAGAATTAAGATTGTTCTTATTATTTATGATCACCGGTTCGCCTGGAAATAAAATTGCTACAGCGTCGTTTTCGGGGTACGATGGTAGAAAGAAATGCATTATTTTTATTCCCCATTTTGCCAGGTTCACATGTATGTAATTCGTTTTAAAATGTCCACGGGGTTATGAAATGATTCGAAATGTGCATTTCATCGTACAGTATGTTTCAGCGAGAAGGGATAATAATTGAATATATAAGCATATGTTGACAGTTATTGCTGGTAATATGAATTTATTCAACACCAGTAATTCATAGTAGCTTTAGGAGGCCGATAGATATGGTTTCCACAAAATAATTCAACACGTATTTGTGGATATATACGTATATAATAAATACAGTGGTAAAATATCGACTAGCAGATTGTAAACGTTGTTTTTGTTGTGATCAGCTCTCGCTCTCGCTGGCATGAGGGATTAAAAGTTTTCAAAACAAGTTTTAAACTTATTGCTAGAGAGATAAAAATGAGAATACATTTGGTATTGTGCAGCATGCTCTGAAGTGCATGCACCGGACGAATCCATCACTTGTGTGTTTATCAAAATTTCAACTAGTCTGTCTAATTGTAAACGGAGAGCATTTATTTCACCGACGGTATCGGCCCCGAGTCGCCGAAGTTTTACTACCCTTCCAAGCCACATTGATTTATTCTACTGGCCGTGGCAAAAACATCGTTGTACCGGCGACCACGAAAAACATTAATTTCAATCAAGATACTGTCCATCAAAGCTTGAATAAATAGCATCGTGCTTTTTGCCTATTTACTTATTGCCTAGATGTGCGCGACTCAAAAGGAATTTCCAATCCAATCCAATAGCCAATACCATAAATAACTAGCACAAATATGTATGTAGTCATTCCAAAGATATACGTATATGAAAAAAAGGAACTGATAGAAATCACAGAGAAAAAAACAAAAACCAATCCTACATATATTTGTTGCCGATTTTCTATCCACAGCAAAAAGATGTCATTTACTGATCTCTAGTTTCATTCTAATATGTTCTGTTAATTAAATTATCCTTTTCCTGTATATTCTGCAAAACACACACACACACACAAACATCAACTAGAGTCGACATTGTTTTGAAAATTACATTTGCGTTATAGTTACAGAAGTAGACGATAACCTGATTTCCCCTCGAGAGCACCCCGAATGGACTGTCCCATCCTCATTTACACTGAATATAGTACAATAATGTTGTGCCTATATGGTGTTAAGCAAGACTATATAATACAGGGGATGTCGACATGGCAGGGGTGTAACGAGAAGAGGGAAGGTACGAGACCTTCCATATTATCTCCCTTCAATATCCGTTGCGCGCCAGTTCCTGTGCTTCCTAATTGATAAGAATATCTAATGTCAGCACAGCTCATTAGTGGTCTACTTCCCGCCCCTTACTCTGGCCCATGTAACGCCACCCATTCCCCGAAGAGAGACCACAGAAACGCCGTCGTCATCGTCTCTTGTTGTATCGTCGGGACGCCCACGCGACGGACGACCTTTAAAGCAGGTGAAATGTCGCCGGTGCTGCAGAAAAACACACTGAAGCCGTACCTGTCCACCCGTGACGAAGAGTTACTGAAATAACAATGACAGAGTTAATTTTTATTCCAATTTACTTTACCGACGGTGACTTTTATTGTTTGGCTGCAAATTCGTTTTCTTTCTCCACGAGGAGGAGCTCAATTGCCGTCGCTTCATTTGCGAGTAATGTTTAAATGAAATGTTCTATTTTTAACGGACGCTACAACTATACTAGTTGTTGACTAGAAACTTGCACGCTATAAAACGTAAATGTGAGAGGATTATACTCTTCGTTCAACACTGCCTTGAAGTTCGTGCAGAGTTCGTACGCTAGACTGATTCTATTAACCAAAAGGTCTGTTTAAAAAAAGAGCACATTTAGTTCAGCTTTTATAAATTTTATTCCAATTAGAATATAAATAGAAACTGTCATTTTCTTATACATATATTAATATAATGAAATGAACTCGTCCAGGTAACGATTCAATTTGCTCCTGTGCAATATATATTTCTCTTTTTCTTTCTCTCTCTTTAGAGACTAAGAAGAAGAAATCCCAGTCACAGTGGAGCAAATGGCGAGAATCGGCCAATTTCAACGTGTACGCTTACGTTAATTCCGTCTCGTTTGAAAATCTGTTGAAATTCTCATTTAGTGCTTAAAATTAACAGATCTTCTGATACGGATGAGCCGAGTGTCGAGAGTACAAGTGAGGGGCGGGGGTTTGCAACATTACACAACTGTTGGTATGAAATGTAGGTATTTTATTTCACGGGGCACTATCTGCCGCGCTTTCCCGTAACCAAGCAGCGTAATAATACGAATGAGGAAGATGTACAATTCTCTTTTTGCTGTTGCCTGGCTTGCTACAGTGCATACTGTCATGCGGTAGTATTATATACACCGGTATGTCTCTGTGTGTGTGTGTGTGTGTGTGTGTGACGTTACTGTGTAACGTTCTAGTACTTGAATGTTATCCACGTCGGCTGTTGCTTCGCGTAGTCGATTGTCTGCCTTGAAATTGCTTCAAATTGCGCTTTCTTGCAATCGTTTCCATAATGAAGCCGAGTCCGTACACCGTTGCCGACATACGCTTTGGGTTCTAGCACTTGTCTACTCGCCTGTGTATGTATGCTTTACTAACGTGTATAGACACATACAGCGTGTGTGTATGTATGTATGTGTGTGTTTTCTTTAACAATTTGAGGTTTTGTTTTAAACAATTTACTCGTAATTTATCTACAACAGTGTTTCAAATATTTTACGTATTTTAGAATGAGCGGATTATAAAAATAAATAAATAAGATATTAAAAATATACCAGTGATTTCATATATAGACAGACATGTATAAATAGAAGCGTGCAATTAAAATTTCCATTTAATATCGGTAATATTATTTTATAAACATTGCAAATGACAGTTTTGTTCACATATAGAAATTATCGCTCACGCATCCATTCAAACAAGGTACAATTGTTTTATTGTCACGTTTATCCTCCTGTATATATATATATATATATATATATATATATATATATATATATATATATATATATATATATATATATATACATATACAAATATATATATACATATGTATATATACATGTATATGTAATATGCATGTGTGGGCGGTATTGGCGTAATTATTATTTCAAAATTACGCTTGGAAAAACACAAAAACCAGTGCGATATAGAGCGACCGCGAGTGGCGCCGTTAGTCGGCCACAAACAAAACCATATTTTAATTTCGTGTGGTTGGTAGTGGTGGTGGTGGTGCATCGGTTTATGCGAATTAACAGCATCGCGCATTGATTGTTTTTTACAAAAGCCGACTGCTTTTATTATTTTAATCGGTCGCTTCGTTCGTTCAGTTCGTTCGTTCGTTTGTTACAGGCTCATTGCCGCTCCATTTCATGCGAAAACAAGCTTTGAATCATTCGTTTTGTGATACCCGTTAAATCGTAATTCGACGGCACATATAAACACACACACACATATATATATATACGCGCGCGTGCTTCCAAAATGTATTGATATTATATTAACAACGGATTTAAAATTATTCTGCATTGTTTGTTTGTTTTTTTTTGTTATAATGGTCACACGTTGATTTGATTGTGAGTAAACCATGAATTGAATCGATTCATATTTGATATTTGTTAGATTAAAATTTCATTTTTCCGGTGTACAATTTTTAATTATTTTTATCTTATATTTTGACATGATAGCGTGCTTTTGTATTTATTCTAGAAATGTTATTTATTTATATACGTTCTGTGTATAATAAAACAGAATAGCTTACACCGAGGTAGCTATTTTCATGAATATATTTTGTCGGAACAATATCACAATTCCAGTAACGCAATCCAGATACTTTTTATCAGTGGTACAACTATTGTACAGTCCGCGTATCTCCAAGCGCTATTAAAATACAGAACGGAAAACATAAAAGGTAAATTTGGCGTAACCATCTGCCTCGGTATCCTGGTTGGCTATGGAGCGAATCCACCGATAAACAGTAACAAAAGACGCAACATGTAGCGGATCACGTTCCGGCCATTGTTTGACGTGAGCTTTTCCTCATCCGCCTGGTCCGGTTAGAACTAGTAGCAGTAGCAGCAACAGCAGTAGCAACGATGATCCTACTTGTGTCCGGTAAAGTCCAACAGAGAGAGAGAGAGAGCACGCGAGTGAGAGAGAGTTAGAACGAGACACGAGACGACCATCTCCGGAGACGCTGGCCACTGCTTGATCCTGTTTAAACGGAGCAGAGATTGAAATCATTCGCTTCGCTGCCGATGTTATATTGCCACTACTATGGTACTCGTCTCTTTTATTTTCTCTTTCCATCCTTATCGCACGCCCAAGAGCAGGCTGTCCGAAGGGGCATTAACTATCCGGCTCTTACGGAGCTAGAATTTAGTAGAAAGCTGAGAAATTTATTACAGATTGATTTGGACAAACTAATTCAATTGCATTTCCAGAGACAAGTGGATCGAGTTTAAACTTGTCATAGAAGATCTCTCGTCTGCATGTTAAGAAGATATTTCACATAAGGAGAACGAGAGAGACGGAAACAAAACCACTAGCAGTCGCAGTAGTAGTTGTAGTTTATACTTTACCCGCAGAAAACCAAGAAGGCAACTCACTGGTACTTAAGACATGAAATACACAGCTTGTAGGAAATTTTAAAAAGTGCAATTTAAAAATTTGAGAAATAAAGTTTCACGTTTTGTACAACGGACCACCTGAAGCGTGACTCATAAAAAACTAAAGTTCGTAACTTTTCCTTCCGCCAGAGGCGGGGGTGTTACGTCGACGGGGAAGAGAGGCCCAGCAGAGGGGGCGACTGAAACACCGGCTGCTACGCCAAGTGATATACTGTATCAAATTTTAGCGTCGTCGTTCGATCAAGAGGGGAGAGCCCGTTGGCATAAAATATTGAAATGTACGGACATTAATATCTGGGGCCTGTTGAATGTAGGAGCACTACTGCTACTGCTGGTAGCCAGTCTAATACAACCAACCTCTACACCCCGTTGCCCCAATTCTACCGCTGTTCTAACTCTTCAAGTCACTGCATCGCTAACCCTCTCTTTGCTTATAGTTTTCAAAGCGACCAGGCTCCCACGAGACTGTCAAAAGCCACTCGCGGATCTCTGCCATTAGATCCATTTGTGATTGAAATTCAACTGACCTCGGTTATAGGTTTTGATATAAGTCAGAATCTATTGGAACTTTCAAAATGAAATGAATTATTTGTTTCAAACTATTCAGGTGATATCATATCGTATTTTTTGCAGTTTGTTCTACAGGAATGCAATGCCCTATTTATATCAGTTTCTTCCCATCCCTTTTAGTCTAGATCTAAGTGTATGTGTGTTAGTCTGGTTTGCCAGTTTTCCGGTTCGACTATTTCCCAATAAGTAAAACGAAAAAGAAACTTAATGAAAAAGTGTTTGCCGATACGACAGCCGGAATCAGGTGGCTGAACAAAATGCATTTGTAGAGGCCGTTATCGAAACGCGACGGGAGGTTTGTCCTGTTACACTGGCGTACCACAGATCCACCAATATCCCCTTCCAACTCCCTATCGACGGTGTTTGCTCCGTTTCTCTTGGTCTTACACAGCAAATGATACTGCTCGCCTTGATGGTTAGTCTTTTGCCTATTACTTCTGCCACATCTAAAATCCAATAGAATGAATGCATTTAGGTTTTTGTGTTCTTCGCATATTTGTTTTATACGAATACGATTGCAATTTAAATTGACAAAGTCGAGATGACAAAACGAGAATGTAAACCAATTCTCATTCGCTATGGGAAGCGATACAATTGACTGACCCATTGTTCATTTCATTTCCAGTTTCACTCACAATGGTCTGGGAACGTTTAAGTGTCTTCTATCGGCTCGCAGAAAAGTCACACCGAAGACCTTTCTTTTAATTCATCAAGCGACACACATGCTCGCAGCAAAGCAGGCAGCACAAAAGTGTCTGGGTGAAAAACTACTCGTATATCGATTGCGTATTGGTCGTACAATTACCTGAGCAGCCAGAGAAAAAGACGACAACGAATAAAAGAAACGATGAAAACTGCGGATTGAACGAAGAATGGTAACGGGGGAACACTTCGGGGAGTATGAGTATATAAAAGATTCGATCATCCATTTCTAGTAAACAGTGTTGTATTAAGGAAAAATTCCATTGATCCTAGCATGAGAGCAAATAGTAGAAGACCAACTGTATTCCAATTTTCATTTAACCAACAATATTCAACATGAAATAATATATTTTAATAGATTCTGTAAATTGTATGGAAGGAATTATGCTAGTATTTGGTGATGGTAGTAACGTTGCGCCTCTCTAATAAAATAATAAATTAATAACATAAAGCTATAACGTTTTACGAGCCAGATAAAAGATTATCTTCTGGCTCACCCCTCTATAAAAGTAGAAGAAATTTAGTAGTACTTCCGGCGTCAGTGGCTATGCTGTGCAATGCGTTTTGCTTCTGTCCAAAACATTTTTTCATCTGACGATGCGCAAAGAGCAAATACTGAGGGGTGGCCATGACGAATGAGAACAATTGGCTGTTAAGTTGACTATGGCCGCGGGATATAATATCGCTAAGACATCACCTAGTCGCCTCAGTGGCAACCAGGGACGGACACACAACGTATTTCATCAGCAGTCGTATTTGCTTTTTATTTGCAAATAAATGCTCTATTCAGTGGGGCCGCTTAATTGTAGCAGCTTTATTACTTGTTATGATTTTATTGACGTAATAAATTATTTGTCTCTGTGAAAATTGGTACAGATTACAACGATACTGGAATGTCACAATGGAGCCGATTCATTTCAAGGAAGGAAATAACAAATTTAATTATTTGTTTTATTTCCGCCAGCCTTTTGTAATATATATTCTATGAACTCTACAATCACGCGCCGATCTTGAACGTTGGGAAGACGAAGTTTTTCCAGCAGAATGTTTAAAAGATTTAGAACTTTTTGAAGTGTTTGCACACCCTCATATACATTTCGTTAACGCCACCCCTGCCTCTGGTTGACCACCACCTACACACACACCCCCCTCAGCTAGGTTTTACGAGCAACACGGCGACGATGACGACGTCGGGCTTGTCGACAACGACGCACCCCTGAACATACAACGTCAGCGAAACGCACCCTGCACGGGTCGGGTCGCTGGTTGGTCCTCATGTGTAATATAAACTAGGTAACACGTTGTTGGACGTTATATGTTACACTCAGACACATACGCACACCCTTCACATCACTTGGCATTGTCTCGGTGCCAAACAGCCCTTGGCCACATGCCACTTACTCATAGGTGTCCGTCGGGACAGCCAGTGGAGGGCAGACCCAGGAATTGACAGAAGTTTTTTTTTTTTTTTGAAATTGACTGATGTAGTTTCATCGTTACAATGTTGGGTAGGTCTATTTCAAAGCTGGTTATTACATATTTTATGATTTGTTTCATTGTGGATGAGTTGAATATATGTTTGCTAACTTATATAAAAAGAATCTTAAAGAAATTGAACATGTTTTGTAATGAAGTATGAATTTAAACTCATAATACACGTTGGCTTACTGTGAGCTTGATAGACTTATGTTAGCATAACGCTCACATCAGCTAATGTTGCACTTGAGCAAGATAAATCCAAGAGAAAGGACTACCCCCCGCTCCCCACAAACATTCTCAAGCGATGTAATGCTATGTATTTTGTGTGCTTCGTTGGCGTTATTGGAAGCTAGCCTTCGGACACTGTTGAATGTCCCTTTTATTTTTTATCTTGATGGATCTATGGGGGATTTCGAGGGAAGTCCGCGAGTTACGAAATTTATATGTGGCCGTTTATTGCCGATGGAATGTTACGTTTTTTTTACAGGGCGGAACGGGCCGTAACCGGACACACGCGTAAAAATGAAATGAATATTTGATTTTTTTTTACTTTTACTTTCACAACAGTAAATCTTATACGGGTTACTGTGGCTCAGGAGAGAAATATATTTTACTTTTTTTATTTATTTTTTGTACCGCTGCATTGGTTGAGAGATGCGAAAGGTATATTTTTATAACGTTAGTCGTTTTATTACGGCAAATCTAATATAGAAATACAATAATGTTCGCTTATAATGGACCCGCTTATTGCAAACTTTCGTTTATAAGGAACCAATCTATAAGGTACGAACTAAAGTATCATTAAACGTGTGTTATTTTTTTCGCAAATATCGAACCCGTTCATAACGAACTGTAATTTTTGTTATAATCGCAAAAGATTTCGGTTATAACGAACTTAAAACGCATCTTACCAAATAATCAGGGGATTCCTCGAAATCTTTCAACTGTGCATATGTAGAGTCGCCGCAACAGCTGAGTCTACTGAACGCAGTCAATTATTCACTGTATTTCCATGTGTTAAAGAAGTTCAATGATGTATAACGCAATTTCGAAGAAAATAATAATAAATATAAACAAAAGTAAAATAAACAATTTTTCAAATACGATTCTAGACTATTGTTAATGTACATATGTATATGTATTACAAAACATAATATGTAACTGAATTTTGAACAACTCTGGACTTCACTAGTTTTGCGAAACAGTTCCTCATATTATGTACCTACTCGAAACATGTACCTATGCATTAATAAAAATAATAAATATCTTATATTTATCGTTTACTACGAACTTCGCTTATAGCGAACTGTTTTCGTTAGTTCCTTCAGGTTCGTTGTAAACGAACCTTACTGTATATAATATATAGTTCTGGTTGAAATTTATATTATGTTAAAATTAATGCAATTGTTTATTAAATATTATCTTAGATATTCATCAGATTTTCACATTTGCATAATATTATCCAATTATATTACTTATTAGCTGCTAACTGTACTGTAATCTAACAGCAACGTATGAATGTATGTTGGCAACCAACTTGACGCACATGTAGTGAATGAGGTGTCACGCACGCAGGAATCTGTCTAGAGCTGTGCGTAAATCAGTTCCACGTAAGCATGTGCATGCGTGTATGTGTGTTTGCTGAACGCCTGATGGCGGTGAGATGACGAGTGTCGTCATGTGTCGGTGTCACGCAGGAATTCACCACGCACGGCGCTACTAACGCTTCTGGAGAATTATAACCTATATCAAGTGATTGGAATTCGTTACAAAATGAAGTCTATTTTTTAAACTCTAAAGCTACTTCAAGTAAACAGAAATAGATATTTTATATTATTTTCAAATTATTTCTCATAATGTTCATTACTTTTTTTTTGGAGAGAACATTTTAATCAAAAACACTCACACTACTTCATTCGCGCGTAGAAAACGTTCATCAGTTTGGCACAAGCAGACTTCATGCTTTGCTTGATCGTTAGCGCGAGCGTCTTCAGCGTCCCTGATGGCGTCCGTGGACGTCACTCGAGTGTCCTATAAATCACCGGCACGTCCTTCAGTGCTGTCCCGCTTCATCAGTCTAGGACACACGTATTCCCGTCACCGCGCTCCTTCCTGCCCCACGATGGTAATCATTGCTATTCCACGCGTAGTGTCCTGCAATGTGCGACGGTAATTATTACAATGTCTGCCCGTGACAGATGTAGATACGTGATTGATAACTCCCAGCAAGCAACGGCAGTTGCAACAGAATACCTCTAAGATTATTATTTATTTCTTTGTCTTTCAACATCAAATACGCACATCACGTTAATGAGTAGATTTTTCAGCAAACACATTAGTGATTTAATCAAAGCAATAGATACGTGTGCGTTCCTTGTATAAAGTTAAATTTCTTTGATCAATGTGATCCTTACACAGATTCCCTCAGCCATGAAGACTTTGGGTACGTGTTACATCAGTGTGCGAATTCCATGGAGGAAGAGATAAGCAGCTGTTTATTCACCGTCAGTGATCACTTCACATACATACACACGCGCTTACGTGCATGGGCTATCATTTCTGTTCATTCAGGTGTCGGATTACGGTTGACGCTTAGATACAGGAAACATCATTAGCGTTCAGGGGGGCCGTTTGTACGGCTGCCTGCGGGCACTCCACCTCCCACCAACACCACGTTAACTAGAGGTGTGAGCTGCAGGCAAGCCTGTGTGTGTGTGTGTGTGTCGATAGTACAACATCCTCATTAGCATCGGCAATCGCTTGAAACCAGATACGTAGACTATCCGGTGGAAATGTTACAGATACATTACAAACGTTACGTATGCGAGCAGGCAGCAATGAGAGGCCCGCGCAGGGGTATTCTAATATGTACTACTTAATATACAGTAAGGAAAATGCACACACAAAAACGCAGGAATATAATCAGTGATCAGATTAAGGCTCAATAGATTATACATTAGCTGATAGCATTGATAATTTAAAATATAATTTACACGCAGAATATGCAATGATGCAATACAGAGTACGGTTAGAAATATTAGATAAGATTTATTGAAACATGTTCTCGATTTTTACCAATCGACAGCTCAGCGCCTGCACGAGACTTTCGTATACTTTTCACATAAATTCAGTTTATATTTCTTTGGACTTGTGGAAGAAATATATATGTACATTCGTATCGAGAATAAATATAAATATTATTGGCAAAATACCGCACGTATTTATATCGTACATTTTACATTGATTTCACCCAAAGGAGCCCCGCCACTAGGAATCTAATTTATCTAAAATTGGAACATTTGAATTGTTATTCTCACGACAGGAATACGATGGTACATATGTAGAATTTATTTGTATCTAGCATTATAATATTACTATTTTATATTTAGACATCTGGAGGAAGCAACAGCTGGTGTTTGCATGTCACCTAATCCGGCTCGTAGCATCAGGATAGTAGTATTCCTTTGGTTTCCTTGTAATGCAAGTAGATGATACTTAGCGCACGTGATCACGAGGTTAATACTCTACCAAATTGAACTACATGATCTAATGGGAATACACATTCTACGTGCTATTTTAGAAACGCATCTGTTTAAAGAGTGCAAAAACGTTATAAGAAAAGCATTTCGCACTTTAATCGGGCAACGAATATCCCAGGCGATATCTGCGTCGATATTTTAAATCCATCTTTTAGCGGGCGGGTACAGCAGATCCAGCAGCAGTAGCGGCAGTAACACCAGAAGCAGTAGTGGCAAAAGAATCGTTTCCCGCATAATATATCATCGTGCACCTTTCTTTAGTCTTTATCCTCGGGTGGCGCAGCAATGGAACGGGGGGAGGCACCCGGCTCCGACACAAAAGTGCCGACCGGCTGGAACTGAAGAAGAAAGAATACAAAAAGATGAAAAAAAGGTACACTTTTCAACGGATCTGAAAGGGAAAAACGAACGGAACGAGATTCAAATCGAAACCGGATAACTCTGAATAAGGACTATCTCACACTCTGTGCCCTCGTGTATGTGTGTGTGTGTGTGGGTGTGAGTCGGCAGCCAGTGTCGACCCAGGGATCTATTCATCTTGAAATAATCTAAATTTATTCAAATATCCGGAGCGGCTCGCTTCGACACGGAAACGGACGGGCCGTCGTCTCACACACGCGTTACCCACATACACACAGCCAGAGATACGTACACGCACGTACATACCGCAGTGTCCCGGAGTGATGTATGATCAGAAATAGAGATACCACCAACCAGCCAACTGGGTCCGGACGCCTGCCTGCGGACGGATCCACAGATTAGAACAAAAAAAAATACTCTAAAAGGGTGCGTTTTAAATCGTGTAAAATATAATACGGAGATTCAGTCATTCAATTAATCACAACGCATACATCTTTCCTTTTGTTACATTATATTGTTTGTTACTCATACAGTTAGTAATGTCATTTTACAATAAACACGTAATTCATTTTAGAACTCACTATGTACATGTAGAAAACACTGTTCGAATATGAATATTTTACAAAGCACGCAGCTCGAAAGAAAAAAACATCTTTGCAGCGCAATTTCCACTTGCAATCTTTAAGAGCAATGCATGCCACTTTAGTTCTTGCGTCACACCGCATGCTATGGTGTGGCGTTGCGGTCGCGTGTGTATGTGAGAGGGCGAAGAGGAGCGTACACTGGTGGCCCATGTTCCTAAGTGCTTGTCAATCAGCTTGCGCGCGTATGAATCCCCACCGTTATTGATGGCACTTTCCGTCCGGGATTCATGCTCTTTCCGCACTTCTTTGCACGCCGACACAACCGAGATATCGTCACCATCTTGTCCTCTACCACTTCTTTCGGCAACTGCAAACATGTGACGAGTAGGTGAGCAGATCTGCTAGATTCTTTGCTGACCTAACTAACAGTTATCAGCTGTAATACTGTACATTACTGGTCACAGAATATTCAGCAAAATATTAAATTCCTGCTGAAAATTTTAAATTATAATGTAGTACACATTGTCGCTTATTTATTCACAAAATACAAACGCAAACATATTACAGTTTCATGTTTAAATAATATGATTTTACTTGACGATGGATAAGTAATTAAATATGTATTACAAAGTACAAGTACTTGCTTGTTAAGGTCCATTATTTATTGCTAATTATATGTTTTGTAAAAGTTTTGATCAATAAGTTATTTCCAGGAATTGTTTATAGTGCAGTCAGGTAGTAATTTCTAATGAATTAAACTTAGATTGTACAAGCTTCACGCCTACCTGTATGCTAATCAATAACTCTTGTACAAACTAATCAAACAATGGTTGAATTAAATTAACATAACAAGAACATATAACTAATATATAAAAAATACCTCCATTCCAAATTAGTTATCACATTTGTATAACTTTGTGCTGATTATTGTTACGGTTGATTTAATAATAGCGATTTAATTTGTTGAAAAGCAATCTGACAAATATAGTCGGGACAAGCAATCACATCATCGTTTAGGGAAAATCTGACAAGCATAAATATTACTACGTATTTGTAAATATAAATATAATATATTAAATAATATAATAATAATAACATCTATTATAAAAATAATTACCCCACACATTTCGAACTTGTTGACAGTACATACTACGGTCAGTAACCATGCATATTTTGTAGTTAATTATAAAGTGTTCGCCTAAGATTCTTTTTAAATATTTTGCTATTACTTGCATTTTTTATTTCTTCATCCAGATCATTGAACATTACCATAGCTTTATCAATTATCGTGTTTTTAGCAAAATTCTGAATGTTTCCTGTGTATGGGTATATCATTTATATTTCCAGTAAAACGTGAATGTACATTAATATTCTTAACAATTTTAGCCCTGAAGTATTCCGGTGTAAATTATTCAAAATTTTGAATTTAAACGTCATCGTATTGAGGATAATAAAATCCCGAATACAAAGCCAATTCAAATAATTCAACATGTTCTCAATCTTACTATATCTATTCGCTTTTAAGATTACACGCATTGCTCTATTTTGCATTTTTTTGTTATTTGTCCATACATTCATTATTCACCAAATGTGACAGCTAATTTGAAACGGAGGAAGTATAACATATGTTATCATTATTGTTGTTTATACTGTAAAATGAGTGAACGAATTACATAAATCTAAAATCGAATGTCTTTAGATTTCCATATAAACGCATATAAACATTTCTGTATGTCGATTTGAGATTGCAACTTCAATTTACTACCCGACGATGGCATTATACGTTTGGGCCGCTTAAAGCCAATTGCATCGACAATAAAAAACCAGTTCTACACAGTGTGTGTGTGTGTGAGGGGCGGAGTAAAGGGGGTGCTTTAAGTACAGGTGAAACGGGCGAGAAAAAGTTTAGTAACCACTGCGCGCTCGTCTCGGCAACTGATAGGGATGAGGAATTGAGTGGCTGATTTATGGGTTTCGTGCTAATCTAGTTGTCCGTGACAGGGTGGCGGATGCCACTGACATCCCCCTCCCCTCCTGTACACCATAGGGCAAGCCCCTATTCCCACCAGGGCTGTGTATGTTTGAGGTTAGCTATAGATTGGTATGTATCGTGCGTACAGGAATGCTGAATCAGAATGCAAGAGAATCTATTACGTTTATGATAATAATTACTAGCCAGTAAATCTTTCCAAAGAAAGACTAGAAACCTCTGTTTATAAGTATGCCAAATGACATGTGTATTTATATGTGTTAATCTCCCATGTTGATAGACACAAGTGTTTGGTTGTGTGTGGAGGACGTCTCGTAGTGGACCAATCACGTGGACAGTGACTGATGTCGTCATCAAACAACGCCACAGTCATGCTAGATTAAAACACCTACCATTATATGGGATACTGGCAAAAGCCCACGCTACTCTCCTGGCCATTTATTAACTGCTTTCCACTGATCCAGTGTCCAGTGGAAAACGTTGTTTTTTGTTTCGCTAGTTATCAGAGAACACAAAAATGCTTCATGGTTCTTACAGCCTAGTATATTTCATATCATAATTGTATACTAAGTTTCTTTTCATCAAGCTGCGGATCAATTGTGAAACAACTGATAGTGCAAGCACAAAGTATTGATGTTGCACTTTTAGTCTGACGAATAGTTACCAGCTAACATTGGTGATGTGTTCGTAACCAGTTTTCCTGGGGGGCCATTACAGGATCCGTCTCAATTCTGGATGTAATGAGTTCGCTTTGGCGTTCCGAGAGAACCGCCTCCGTATCTAGTGAGCCCCGGGTCCGCAGTCTACTTGATGGATGTGCGCCGGTTTAACGCGTACTTCATTTAAATTGGACCCCTCTTCGGGTTCTTCTCTCAGATGAGAAATGTCGTGTGTCAGGGTGTTGGACGCACTCTCTCGCGTGCGCTAAGACTTTTTTTATTTTCCCATTTCATGTTACACAGGACTATTTTCGTGACAGGCTACATGGGACGAAGTTAAAAAAAATAAATGTTTTATGCAAAATGAACATACTGGTAGTTACGTTTTCAAGTTTTTCAACTTACGATCAATATCTTAATGTAGATAGTTTCATTATGTGTGTATAATTAAGTTTACTCTTCAAAACGGGGATTTTCAATCACACTTTGTCACTGGTTCGAAACGTATCTTTCAAGGGTATAGGCCAATGGAAAGGAACTGATAAAGTCTTGCTGTAAAATCCCTCAGGTCGATGGGTGCGTCATTCATCGACGTGTCACTAGTGTTGCTGAGTGTGTATTGATGTTCATATTATTGAAATATCGTGCCTCTTTTATGCCTCATATATAATAAAATATTAGATGACGCAAACCCTAACACTTCCATCGGTATTCTCAAACCTATAAATTTTTCTCAGCAACTTTATGGCGATAAGGACTAAGGAATATGATGTGTGAGTATACGTCGTACACGGGAGGTGAGCTCTACCGAGCAAAATCTGATTTACAAGTAATATTTCACAACTTGGAAGAAAAAAAAAAACTAAAACACATTTTAATAGAAATCATATTTTGGTTCTCCATTTTTTTGTGGAATATATTTTTCGACAAATATGAAACATTTTACGTTCTAGAAACAAACGAGTTTTACTGTTTTGAACATCGCAGAACGAATACAAGAATGCAATGCATGTGGTTTATACCGGGAGCGCGTACATTGCTGGAGACTTGAAAATAACACTTTTATGGTGTTATTAATTATTAAGCGCGACACATTTCATTCCGACGCTCCACGGATGACACTTCCCTTCGCTGTATAATTAATGGCGAAGGCGTCGGGATGCCTAGGACACTTTGTGCCTCGTACCAGCTATCACGTTTGTTGTACTAACTTCATACACTGAAGAAATTGTATGAGTATCTCTTCATTGCATTTGGGTTTGCAGTAACTTTGCACGAAAATATATATTTTTATATACTTGCTTTCTTCAAGAAATTCGACTACACTATACCATAGTTCTTGATGCAATATTCTCATTGAAACAACTCAGCAAAGTGTGACCAATTCATTCACTTGATTTTCTTCCGAAAAATTTCATCGACACAAACGTTCCGCTAAATCGCTGACAAAACGGAAAACACAATCTGACGACAGTACGGACTTGCCAATCAGCAAAATATTGTTACGTTGTAGGTACCTGGTGAGGTATTTTTTTTGGACCAAGGTGCCGGCGTCGTGTTGCACGTTTCCTATTCTGGTTGCTACACGAAACGGGAGGTTGCTGATGGCGGGGATGTGAGACGTAGAGAGGGTAGGTGGTTGGCTCTACCGGTTGCGCTTCATTGCGCCGCGTCCCGGCACCGAGATGGTCCTAATAAAAGCAAGACGTGCCCAACATGAGCATTAGCTTCAGTAGCGTCACCTTTCGGACGGGAGAATCGGGTTTTTTATTATCCAAACCAAACAATAACTAATTCAGTTTGATGACAAAACATTGTACCGAAAGTACAAAGAGATATGAGTGACAGAATTTGAGTTTACGTAATAAAAAAATTATGGAATCATATCGACAGTAATTCTACATTTCATATTTCAATATAAACAAATGTTTCACCTGGACTATTTCAATATTTTTCGTACACTTAGTACTAATTTGAATGTTGTTAGTTGTTAACAACGTATAAATCAATTATTCCCTATATATAAATAAACATAAGATTTGATGTTAATAATTCATTACGGTGCGCCACTGGCGAGCGACGCCTTTGGCTAGGTGGTGGTAGTGGCGACGCGCGGCATGTCGTGACGGAGGGTGGCTTGTACAAACGTGCGCAAAGCACGGGGCGGTAACGCCGGTGGTAGAGGAGGCTCCCCCGGCCCCCGATCTACAGGCGGAATTTTAAAAGGCAACAGGTTCAAAAGCTCGAACATATTTACAAAGCAACAATATTGAAAAACTTACAACGCCAGCGAGCTTTCGGAATTCGGGAACGCGATCATTTTGAACGGCCCGTTAACTTCGGTAATAGAAACTCATTTCGTACACCTACATCGACTACATGTACCTTCGTAAGTCCTGGAATTGCTAGGAGTTAGAGCTGGGAAGCCAAGAGCGTATTCGGGAATGAATGGTTGATGTTCTTTCTACGATGCAACCGTGACGTTTGATGTTCTACGTGCTTGAGTTTGGATTTTATGTGTATACCAAGATTTACTTTCAAGTACATTTAGCAAAAGGACCAACTGATTTCCTGGCAATTCAAAATACGTGAACTTCTCAGTTATCTGCAAAGAATTAAGTATTATTAATCCGTGACGATTACACAAAAACAAATAAAACGAAAGTCTACAGATTAACTCGGTAAGAGTGAACAATGATAGCTGCGTAATACAGATGTCATGTTTGTCGATCTCTCGCTGTTGGTTTCCTCCGTGACGGACACTCTCCTCTCCAAAGGGGACAACTTCGTTTGCCGCGATGGCTATCTGTTGAGTGGTCGAAGATGCTTGGTTCGTTCCTTTCACTTGCCTTCCTCCTCCTTCGTCTCCATCTCCTCTGTGTGAATCCTCCGTCTTAATCATGAACCGCAAGGATTCAATCTGGCCAGGATTAACTGAATCACCGCTCTATTCTGTGGCGTCCGTGAATGGGACACCATTGAAAATTGGAGTGGCTACTACTGGGCTAGAACTTCCTACCGTAACGTACAAGTACCAGAGTAACTGGTCCTGTGGTTGATGATATCTTGTTTAGTTGTGTAAATGGGGGCACAGCAGCAGTGTTACCCAAAAGTTTCGTACGACTTTCCGTTTCCATTTGCGTAATTGTCGCCGATAGAAACTTAGAACGACGTATTAGGTTATATGTCAATGTTATTCGTGAATTGTTATATATTTCTTAGTAAAATACAATAAGATCCTATGAGATATCACTGTTAGAAATATTGTTATTTAAATATAAAATCCGATAGGTTATATTCTTTTAACGAATTCGTAAATACAGTATCACATCAATATAATTCATATATTTTATTTAACGTGTTTAAACTAATGAGATATTGATTTAATTATATAGTAGTACTTTTACATAGAATACTTATCTCATTATAATTGCACCTGCACTAACAAGCTGGTATACAGTTCTTAATATACTTACGGAAAGGTAATTTAATTACAATTTCAGTGTTGTTTCAACGAAAGAATATATAATTTTTGTAAGGTGTAAGTATCTGTGTGTAGTGTGCTTGTGTGAACATTATGGAATCAAAATGAAACTAAGACAATCAAGTTTAATTATTTACTATGTCATAAACAAATGTACATAATTATATCATTATCATTAAGCACACAATATACACGCAAATATAATGAAGGTTATTACTAATTTGTTTCTCCAATAACTTTCCAAAAAAAAAAACACATGTAAATTATACAACACATACATCTTTTGAAACGGCCTCTTTAATAATTATTATGCTACTGATGTATACGATAAGTTAAAAATAAAATGAACAAGCAACACACACACATATAATATGCGCAACAAGTAACGTAATTTACATGCAAATCTTGCAATTCTTCTTAACCTAATCCGTCGTGCAATCTCAGACGGCCATGACCAGAAAACAAAACTTTTAAAAACAAAACCCTTCTGCGTCAGTTAATTATCGCATATAATGAAATACACACAAACACACGTACACATCCTTCTGTATGGCAAAAAGATCCGATCTATTTGTATGCTTGTTGTTGTTCGGCGCGGTTCGTACGGAATCGATTATCTTCGGAAGAGCTATCGCATATAGCAGGACGCCATTTCCATGTAAATGAAAGATACATAAAGTTCGTCGATGAATGGCCTAGACACAAAAGCGCACACTGATAAACATGACTATTTGTAAGCAGGTTAATTTCATCGTTCCATCTCATTTTCACCCGCGCCATTGCTGTATGCCATTGTCTTTGTCCTGCACGCTGTTGATGTCTATGGGGGCTGGTGATACCACAGATAATGCTAATGTTGGTTTTGTACATACCCCACGCACCCCTCCGTCGATAACTCGCAGGAAGTTTACAGTTGTTACACTGAAAACATAAAATGTTGTATAAGAGCATTTCTTGTTTTTAATAATGAGCCTCATTTCGTTGTTTGCAGATCTGTGTCAGTGCAGTAAACTTTCGAGATGATGATTGCTTATCTTTGGCTTCTAGATGTGTTCAGTTTCTTTTGTTTTACATATTGTGCTTTAGTGTTTTCATATTTTGACAATTTCTTTTGCACAGAGAACCTTTAGTAAATGCTTTAGTTTTCACTGGATTCAGTAGATGTTTATTTGGATAACTACGTATCTCGTTCTGTTCTTCAGTAGAGCTTGAATTTATCGTAGAAAATCTTGGAACTAAACTGACTGTACCTTAATTTCAATCATGTGCACATGAGGACGCGGATGGTGGTATTAGGATCCTTAAATGTATCCTTTAAGAGAGCGACGATAAATTTGATCCGTCCTCGTCACTAATCCCGAACACTCGTTCACGTTAATCCCTACCGCTTTTCTCATAGAACACACATCCACACACACACACACACACACACACACGTGTTCAAATACACACACAGTAATACGTGTATGTTCACAAAGTATCACACATATGTAGTAAATAATTGAAGTAAAAAGTCTTCAAGTTATATAAATTAGATCTTCTAAATATACACGGGACAGATTTGTTTAAACACTGATTAATTAACAAACATTGTTTAATGACAAGTGTATTAAACGTGGTAGTAGACACGGACAGATACAGAAGTGGAGTGTACTCAGAAACTCATGTTACTCGGCTGGCCACAGATTAAAACCCATCAAGTGCACAAATCCCAGCCAAGTTGAACCAACAGAGATGAGCGGCTCCCAGAGTGGACATTGGCGATTGCCAGTGTACAAATAACATCTGTCTGATTGTCTGTCTGTCTTCTACTTAGTTCTACATCTCTATCTCACATCATTGCAACCGCACGATCATTATTGCACTATTCCAAAAACTCATAGAACTTTTAATATGTACTTTACATGGTCACAGGATTACCGAGTGCCCGAAACAAAATGCAACACACTAATGAAATATCAATAATAATGTTTATACCAATTACTAGAAATTAATAAACCAACTAGCAAATATTTTAAATTAGCTGACAATTAGCACACTCGGGCCAGTGGAGTTTCACGCGAATTAAACTAATTAGAATGAATTGGAAAATGGTCGAACATATTTCATTAGCGAGAAAACAGACATGTACTACCGTTCGCAATGGACGACAGAAAAAAAAAACACACACACACAAATAACACTGAAAAAAAAACAAAATCCGATGAAATCAAATGACCATCGGCCAGGGGTATACTTTCAATCGAGTGGCGGGTGCGAGCGAGTTTTTTCATCTGTTTTGTTTGAATCGCGCTTGTTTTGTCGGCCGCTGGACAAAACATTCCTCTCAAACTAAACCTCTTATTGACGAATCAAACAGATGCAAACCGGTGGGCACTAGCACGGATTACTGACAGTAATAAAGATTACTGTTTGAATCCGTGTGTTCCATTCGTAAACCGGGCATCGATGTATGTGTGTTCTACATTCGACATTCGTACATTGCATGCATCAGTGTCGGACTTTTAATTATTTTCTAAGCCCCCCGCCTCCTTTGCTGAGTATCGAACCATTATAATGATTTAGTTTTAAGTTAAACAAAGTAGTGATTTATTTCGTATTTAAAATCAGCAAGAAATATGCTTGTTTTGCGGATATATTGTAGATTTATTTGGACATTTCAGTACAAAATACTACATAGATATTTTAGATGACCCGTCGTTTGATCCCGCTACTAGACTTCTATATGTGTTGTCATTTGTTCTGGAATTACTGTAAAGCCGGACCTGCACATGTAGGACGTTGTATACGGCGGGCGGGGGTGTGGGAGGTGGGCGGCGGCGTTTGTTAGTAACGCGAGAATCCTGAACCAACAAGGCTTGAGTGCTCTGGGATGACGAGGGAGCCATCATCACACACATACACACACACTCACGCACATGAATATATAGAACACATATGTTGGCCACTGGTACACATCCGTATGTATGTATGTTTGTGTGTTGTGTGTGGATTTTGCTGTGACATGAGACGCTATGAGATGTCGTTTGTAAGACGCGCGTTGCGTGTGTGCTTTGCCTTGATGAGGATTTGCAGAATTTTGAACATATTGTCTCTCTCTCGCTCGTTCACTCACTCACCCGTCTCTGTTCCCTATAGCCTAGCTATTTATTTTATCCTTCTTATTTTTGTAAAACAAACCAGAAAAAAATTCAAACAACAATGTATATCTTATCCAAGTAATAACACGATGTATCAAATGAGATTTGGATTGAACCGGATAACACCCAAATTTCTTTATGCAAATCAGCTTATAATAAATGTCATCTAACTGAAGGACATTCTTCCATGTATGCTCATATGAAATTAAATTTTAAATCCATGCTCTCTAGTGATAAGAGATGCGAGAGGCAATATTCCTTTCGATGATAATATATCCACAAATGTGTACATATAGGAGACTCACCTGAATCGACAATACTCTATCTATCAATCACTCAACACACATACATTTCTTCATCAATCTCGGTGAATTTATCACCTGTCCTCGACTGTGGTAGGGCACAGTGTGAACTATGAAAAACGATCCCACAACTGTCCGATGATAGAAATGCGCGCCCCACTCACTCTAACTCAATATTCACACTCGAAAGTCGATGATAAGTCCGCAAATGCTCGATGCATTTGTACGACTGCCCATTCGCAAACGAGATGGATTTTTGTATGATTTTACTTGCCCGTCTGGTCGCCGAAAGATATGTGTTACATGTTTTTAAATATCAAATTTTAGTGTGACCTAGCACTGAACGTAAATCATTTACAAAAAAGTTAACTCCAAGACCTTCCGACGTACGTATGAAACTATTTGTTATATTTTGCTAGGAAATTTCACCATTTTTTGCACAGACTGCTGTGAAATGTACATGTAATAAATATAAAGACGTTTGTGTATGCCATGATTTAAACTAATTTGCCAAACAAGCTTAAACGTTGGCCTGTAGAATCAGAATGCGATGCTTTGCAAATGCTAGAAACCCCACTCCCCAAAGTCAGGAGTTAAACAAGTTTTTTAGCCCAACGGAGCAAAATTCCTCGCCATCATTTACAAAAAACCTTTAAAATATATCGCCGCTCGCTTAACAAAACAAACGGAAAACGCTCGTCGCGTTTCCGCGCAACCAGCAAACAAACAAACAACCAAACAAATGGTTCACCACAAGAATAGCGGGCAAAGCTTGGCGCGGAGTCGTTTTAACAGTAGTACGTAGTGGGCTGTGTTCATTTGCTGGCGCAATATCAGAAAGATGCGAGACAGGAACGAGTAAATGTGTGCAACCCCCCCACCGCCACTCTCTTGCTCTCTCTTTTGTTCTGGAACCTTGTAGCCTGCCGAGAGAGTATCAGTGCCAACCAAGTTTCAACTTGTTGAAAACAAATAGTTTCGCATTCGGTCCGTGGCGCGGCCAGACTGCAGAATTGGTGGAACTGGATCTGGAACGCGGCTACCGAGCACGTAACGGCATTTTATCTTGAGGCACCGTCGACCGACGCTTCGACTGTTGCACTCCAACGGTGTCTGGAGACCACGCCACTTCCATTCCCAAGTTGTTCCAAGACGCTCACTCGCCGTTCGCCTTCGGACACTGCAGATGTTTCCCGACTCTGTAAACTGAATTCCAGATTTCCATCCAGTGACGGAGACATTCGGGAGCTTACTTTTAAATAACTTTACAGGTATATATGGTGACCGATTAGAACAGACGAGTCTCGAATCTAGTATGTAGGTACAAGGTTATAGAATGACATTTCATTTAGTAATTCATTTCTAAAAGTTGTTTACAAATTTTTCTTGAATAATTCATGCACTGTTGCATTCATTTGACGTTTCTTTTGCACAATATAATTAATTAAAATATGTATATAGTTGTATCTTTTTGTTGTATCCTTCCCGGAAAATACTGACTACCTACGCCAATGTGTTTGGCCATCGGCTGCTGCAAGAGTTCCACTAGCGTCAACTTGCTAAGAATTTGCATCTTACGTGAAAACAATCCTAATGCGATGCATGCATATCTGAATGCTATTAAAATGCACTTTAATTATTAAATCCTATTTAGATTCCGGCAAGTTCGCGGGACAACTTTCCACCTCAGTTTAAACTCCTCCTCCTCCTCCTTCTGCTCGTCCTCCTACTCTCTGATTGCCGCATAACCGCCATTCTCTGTATACATTCACCTTTAGTTGCTCTACGGCTGTCTGTGTGTGTACGACTACCCTACCTTACCCGGACCCCACACCTCTGTACAATGCCTTGATATCAGTTATAATACCTTTTGTGTTGGAATTCCAACAACTCTGCGGGCGAGAGAGTTGAAAATAGAATTGGTATGTAAATGAGGCTGGATACATGCGCAATTAGCGGGGCTGACTACTGATTTCACAAGCACTGTTTTGTCATCGAAATAACCTGGAAATTACTTGTGAACAATGGTTTTAGTATTTTTGTAATCTGTACTAAATATAATGGTAGATGTTAAACTGAATTGGTTCTTCTAAACATGTCAGTCTGGATATTTTTAAATTGTACTATATACGTACATAGGGATAATAATATTTGAAAGTGCATTCATGAAAGCACATTCGTATAGAAAATAACTAATGCTTATTGAACTGCACTATTATAACCAGCAAATATCCTGCCGAAATTCTCAAACATAAAAATGTAAAATTGTATTCAGCATGCTCGCGCCAAATCGCCACTGACAACAATTTTCGAATTCATAAACAAAATTCCACCCGAAACAGGACCATTTTTCTTTATTACTGCGTCAAAATGCCTCGCGGTCCCACTCCAGGCAAAACGCAAAAATGGATGAAAAAATTCAAAACAGCGAATAAAAATACACTCATTTCCATGTAAAGTATTAATTTGTATGTACATACGATATTTGCGCGTTCGTAACAATAAAACTGATAATAAAATGGAGTGTATGGTAAAATTAAAGAGCTCAACAATACAGGAAACAACGCGCGCGGCCAATTTTTAAAACGATCATCTGCATTTCAAATTTTATAGTTTAATTGTGTTCAGAAGGCGCGCGCCCGCATCCGTATGGTATACAGCGCCCAGCTGAATGTGTGCGACGAATATGCGAATTAGACTTTTAAATAAGACACACGACGAGGTATGGTACCATACCTCTCATAATCTACCACAACATTCGCCAAGCAGTAGACGTTATTCAACCAATATGGTCAGACAAAGTACGCATAATATTACACGTAGGATATCAACAGTCCTTGAAAGTCTTCCTTCACAACATCGTATCTCCTGAACAATCCCTGAATGTCGTAAGATAGTTTCCGATGAATTCTTTTTTCCTTCCTTCCTTATTTAAGACCACCTCTACCACTGGGATAGACCAACAGCACAATACACTACTCGCTACTCTCTGTTGATTGGTCGGCCGTAGATCTGGCAACAGTGTGCATACATTTTCCATCCGCAGTCTCCCACCTAAACGTATCCATTGTGATAGTTAAATTAGTATTTAGTGTACAAAGACGTATGCGCGCCCGACGTCTCAGGGGAAGACACGTCGCTTTGTGCATCTTGATGTGCACTGCTGCACTGCGGGGAAGTGTACGGGGGACAGGGGAATGTTATATTGTCTACGTGCATGCGTGCATGTGACTGTATGGGTGTGTGTTAGTAAGTTTGATCATGTGCTGCAATCGGTTCGTGTTGATTCAGCGATACGTATTTGCACACCCGACACTCCATTGCATTAGCAACGTTTGGAAGCGTACCGCAACGCCAGTGGCGGCTCGTCAACTAATTTTGTAAATGGGACGAATGCGTTTTCGACCAGTGTGCTTATTAACGCAATGAAGATTGTCTCTGTTTAGCAAAGAACTTACAAGTTATATAACTTACGAAAAGTGTATGTGAATGTTTGATTTGCTTGGTATTATTTTTTATCGCCGCTACTGAACCATCATCAGCAGCACTTTGCTTCGTTAGCAACAAGAAGAAAATACACTGCCAGAGATCATCCCCATGTAGCTACACCCTCGTTCCCCTCACGTCCTCCACCGACTTCAGGGAGAAGATAAGATAAGCAACAGTGCGCGTCTGAATGGTCGTCTCTCCCGCTGAAGCCAATGACTCGCACGGAGATAGCGGTGTCACGCGCGTTATCCGTGTCTCTCCCGTGCGCGTGATTAGTAGCGTGACGCGTGATCAAGCCAATGTTAACCACCCCACTAGTATCTATCATTGTATTTGTAGCAGGGATGAACAAATTCTAACATAAACGTATATTATGATTAAATTGTTCACCAAAGTTCTATGGAATGACAACACATCAAACTAGCTTCAACTCAAATCAGATTTAATGTTTTAAATTATTTGCTTGCAGTTACAAAAGAATTATGACTACAAATATAAAAATACCCACAATGTATCAGGCACAACTTCAGAGTGATAATTCACAAGGTTGGTGACCAAAGTGTACCAACTTTGTACAATCCTGGTGCAGCAGATTGGCAGTTAATACCAACTGTGGCATAAAAATACATGGACGCGAATTTGAACGGGTCGTTAGCCAAATATCCTACGTAATTTAATGGCTTGCACTAGATAAACTCGGGTATTGAAAGTTTTTTAATCGGCGCATTAGTATGACGGCTTCAGTCCGATGGGATCATCTAGATAAATGAACTGATCTAGATATAATGTAGAGAGGAATCCTGCCTTCTCTTCTACCCCGTTCCGTATCATTCGAGCCAACGTCGCTCCAACACGCCGAGCACGTGACAGACTAATTTTTCACTGTTGATTCTTGCATCGAAGATATTATCGCCCGGTACCCGATGTACCAGACTAAGTTATGACGTTGCATCCTGTAACATTAACTTGTCGTGTTATTATTACTGATATTTAACGATGATCTTCTAATAGATTTAAAACCAATTTACACGTCCGGACGATACTATAATATTGGTAAACATCAAACTAAGGTCTTCAGTCGTAGCTTCAGCAAAATTGAACTTTTTGATGGAGAGGGCTAAGGAAAAAGAATAAAAACTGGTTACATATTGGTCATAGAAGGTTGAAATTATGGCTTTAGGGATTTTCTTTGTTGTACATTAAGAATATAGCATTCCTTTAGTGATCCGAATTTTACTTGTTGCAAAAGTGGCGATCTTACCAACGGTTGCAACCTCAATGTTCCTCGGTGAAGAACTTGCGTCGTTCCAAACAAATTTTCTCTAAAACTGGACACTGTTTTGCTGAATTAATGAACATACATACGTATCTCCATACTCTAGCCCTGCTTTACTGCACAAATTTGCAATATTTCGCTCGTCTAAACGTCAATTAACTAAACGTATAAGGCGAAAAATAAACAGAACCCTTCAGCAAGAAAATTGCAAGTTGGCAAGTGTTTCGCGGGTGGCGTAAGTGGTTTCATCCTTACGTTATGTTTTCGCTATGCCACGTTACGCTTAGCGAATATGCAAACTCAGTTGGTTAACTGACAAAATAATATAACGTAGCATGGAGCAGTAGATGTAATGAAATATATTTATATTTCATTAATTCGTTACGAGTACCCTGCACGATTATGAATGCAACATTTAAGTTCTGTTATTTTGCTTATGTGAATTATAACAAGTAATTTATGATTCGTCTATGGGTGGCTGGCTTCATTCAGATCCCTATGCGCTACGCCCTTGGGCACTTGACGTTGCAATGTGTATATGTGTGTGAGGATGGTGAGGAGAGTCTTCGTATAGTAATGCAAGCAGGAAGTTTTATGTTTAATAAAATAGCATAGTTGAGTATAAATCATTATGAGTGTATACAGTGTTATTCACTGGCGTCTCGTAATGTGTAATGCTTGTGCTATTTGTGTGAACGCATGCGGTTCCTCCTTTATTATGTTACTCTCTGTGCGAGTTTATTTGTGCAGGAAGAATGGAAATGAGCGCCCAGCACGGCTGAAGATGATACTGAATGGTGCACTGTGTGGAATACATAAGGAATGAATTATGATTGAGTTATTTTTCCTGCACCAACAGCAATAGCAGCTGCACTCTGATGTTTGCAATGATGATATATCACTGCGAATATATATATTTTATTGTTAGAATTTACATAATGAAACCATATCATCTTATACGTATTTGACATTAGTCGCCAGCAATATAATTCCAAGGTTGTTCACATGTTGATAGAATGTCATTAAATTATGTTTCAGCTTCGTAGCAAATTCACAATTCAGCTCATCCAGACCGGCCGAAGAAAGTGAGGTTATAATACTGTGTTAATATAACCAAGGGCTGAGTGAACCTTGAAAATAGTTTGGGGTAAAACTAGCGTCATAAATCTGTGTGATGAACATTTGATCAATAAAACCAGTTTATCCGAACGGCCGGTAACATTTATGGATATAAAATATAGACATTAAACAGTTGTGTCGTTGTTTTCGCTTTTATGCCATTTTTATCTGGTGTTTATATGACGGTTAAAGCTCGTACAGCTAAAACAATATATACGTATGTATGTATGTATTATACAGATAGCGCAGCAGCGCCACTGCCGCCGCGGTGATGGTGGTGGTTTGAACACGATGCACATGAATCTATCGAATAGCTTCGCTTTGATGTAGAAAGCGTTTACGAGGAATCAGCCATAAATAAGATTTTATGTTATATTTCGTAAGTCGTATAAAAGAACTTTATTATCAATTTAATTTGCTGTTTATCAATAAGCTCGATCGTAAAGATGTTTGTGCATTGACAATATCGCAATTCAAATTACACATACACACAATTACATAGTGTCTATATGTGTGTGTGTATTATATTCTGATAAAACTAAACATCATGTATATTGAAATATTTAACGACATACATAAAGATTAACATAATATGAACTTGTATGTTTCAGGTATCAGAAAGTATGCTATAAATTTGGTACATTTATCAAATGTTTCACCAATCTAGCGAGAGTAGCAGGACTAGTAGTTCAGTTAAACACAGTCCTTCATCATTAATCCATATCGTAGCCAGTACATCCTGTCGGTCTGTCTGTCTGTCTGCTGGTTGTCCTGAACGCACATATACACACATACAGTCGCATTATTCGAGCTATTCATCATTACACGGCAATTAAAACTGAACCGGAGCTGTTTCCTTCATCAAGCTATTATAAACAATATTCATGGCAGCACTGTCCGTCGGTCATTGTAGCTCGTTGTCCAGTCTAACAGAGACAGCACAGGGACAGCCAACCAACAGCAGCAGCACTAGCAGCAACAGCAGCAGTCCCTTGTCGCATGAAACATAAATTCATTTCAGACTGCGAATTAGACAAGTGTCAGTAGCGTCGCATGCCGCGGGACGTTGGTGGGGCGAGGGTGATGCGTCAAATGTAAATTATACAACATTTCGCACAGGCCAATGTTTTGCGGATGGCCGACCGCTGCATCGGACACCAGAGTAGTTAGTTCGCCAGTTGGCCGCAGTGGCGCTTCTTGCCCCTGACAGCAGTCTGACAGGATAACCACACCAGTGTACCTCTGCATACATACATACTGTTGTCCTTCTTCTAACTGTTCTCCTTGACCCCCGCCACCAGCAGCATGCCAGATCACAACGAGGAACCGGGGTGGAGAAAGTTTTGTCCCTTCGTATTCATGAATCACTAACTGGGAATAATTGTGTACCGGCCAGTGCGACTCTTCGTTGACTTAATCACCCAACCTCTTACTAGACAATGGCTACACGGCCATACGGAATTGCTGAATACATTTATTACATATAATGTCATCCGGAAGCTCGCAGGTTTCTGTTTGCCGTAATACTTCATTAAAAGTAATCTGTTGCACAGGCTTTGTGTTTAAATGAAACATTTTTAAAATTACAATCTTATTCGCTGTAAATTAGATTATAAAAATAATGTGCTTCGTATTTTTTGACATTCTCGTTCGTACAGAAACGCAATGCCAACAGATAATTGTCAAACGACGTAGCGCGCATGCCCAGAGCGGGGTGCTCCAACTCATATGCAGACCAGAATGTAATGTAATAATTCAGTTATGAGATATGCAAGCGGAGGTATATATTCTCACTATTGTACTGCTCATATACGTACGTAACACCAAACGATTTGCCTGGAAAACAAAATTGTATAATTATTATTACCCCAAAGGTATTTCTTTTCAAATACATAACATCGATGTTACTCACATCTGTGCTACTATTATTTTGAAACATACGTCCAACGTAGGTACGCCGTTTATCATAAAAAAAAAGAATCACATAATCGTATCAAATACCCTCCAATAACAGAGAAATATTTTCGCATTTCGCCATTGTAACTCCTGGTGGCAAGACAGTCAAAGTCAATTTGAAACCGGGTGCTGGTTCGCAATTTTCACGGAAATCTCTTTCATCGGGCTTGGCCTGTCGACAGTGAACTATATGGAACGACGTGCTACGTCCTCAGTCTATCCCTTCACACTCCCCAATGGGCAGGCGGACGGAGTGAGTACGGGGTATTCTGGCCGTACTCTGCCAGGGTTGAACACCACCTGTCGCCCGGAGGGATAGGCCCGCCATTAGCTATCGGCCTGATGAATGACCGGGAAACGAAGCCAATTTCATTGCACTGTTGCGTTTCAATCCTCCACGTGTATGTGTGTGTGTGTGTGTTTACGAATCTGCTGTGAATGTTGGATAGAATGTGTATGTGTGTATTCTTCACAAGACTTGACCTGCAGGCAAGACAGAGCCGGTTGTTGATATGATTTAAACAAACATGGTTTAATTTTGTTTATCATCATATGTAAGTATTACGAAACCTGAAGTGATATAGAATAAACACCTTCATGTACAAAGCTTAGTTTTTTTTTAAGTAAGATATATTATAATTATAGAATATCCACCAATATATTTCACGAATTCATACATCATATTTTCTTGTTTTATAGAAATACCACTCATTATACAATATACAATTAATAGAAATGCCTCGGGATAAAAAACTAATTCTACAATATACAAACTGCACTTTTTACAACAAATCCCAACAAGTAAAATTATACATGTACAGGCGGAGGTTCCTATCAAGTCCGGTCCTGTTCTCGCTACAGTCCATTCCACTCGGTACTCATTTGTCTCTGGACAAACGTTCCGCAAGTAATCACGATGCGAAACACGATTTTTTACACGGAAAATAAAAAAAAAACAACAAAAGCGAATCGAGAACCAGCCGCGGCATAATCCCACCAATCACCGCATCGTATTCCTCACACTCCAGCCCCTCACTCACCATCACACTGACTGACTATGTATGTGTGTGTGTGTGAAAAACGCGCAATCGAATTTCAACTGTTTGAAAAGTTAAATGTCAGCTATGACTGTGATTCGTTCCGGTATTATTCTCAAAAAACAAACGGGGAGAGATTCTTTTGTTTGCCCAGATTTGCGATCAAAATGACTCGGGTTTTCCATTTGGCTGTGGGGGGTGGCGGGTGATTGTTATTCTACGTTTTTGTGATTTCCCGTAACGCGAATGAAATTACGAATAATCCAATGCGTAATTAATAAGCAGATACGCACCGATCGTTAGTGATACGAAAACAATTGGTACACATTGATACTGCTGTAAAGATTACAAAATAGTTTGAGTTTAGGGTTATATATATTTAAAAAAAAAAAACAGCAAAATCCTACACCGCGTTCAATAACCATCGTATCATTCTTTGGCTTGCCACCATAATCCACCTGATGATAATCCAATATTTTCCCCTTATGCTCACCTCCGGCTCTCCTCATCATCATGGAATCTATGCCATCGTTTCCGTTAAATCGAAGGCTGTATTAATATATTTTTCTCTAGATCCTGTTACGCCGTAGATTTAACAGGTTTGCAGATGGATGGACCTGTAGCAGCAGCAGCAGCAGCAAGCGGCGTTGTATCCCCCACTCTGGAACGTGTGTTGCGGTGCTGCATTCTCCTCTCACTCCTCCGCCGGGGGGCATCCTCCGGCCTTCTGTATGCTCTGGTAACCACAGGCCTGATCTAGAGCCAGCATCGGAGTTGTGCAATCAGCAGTTTGTGCTGATCCCCCTAGTATCCACTATGGATTGCCATTGATCTGCGGGGTTTATGTCTCCCTCTCCAATTTCCTCTAGGTATTGCTCCCCTCCAGCCCACCCATATAAAGTCTTTTTCCAAACACACCATGTAGGAGAAACTCTATATAGTGAATGTATGAATGTGTTTGATTATTATGTTATATTGTAAAACATTATTGACAGACATTCGCCAGTAGGATTTCGCTGCAATGATTTATTGTATTGTCATATTGTACATATTTACCCCGTGAATATTGACACACCCTGTGTAGTCCCTGGCTGGTGTTTCCACGGTTTATGTAATTGTCAGCGTCCAGTTTTACGTTTTTGATAGAACTATACTTGTCTCTCGGTTTCTTTTTCATCCCAATCCGATGAGATATACGATAGCCAATGCTGCTGCTGCTGTCCGCCCGTTTTAAGAAATGTCGTAAAATGTTGCCATTTTTGAACGGACAGTTTCGATTGGACATTGGGAGTTTTATGTCGGGAATGTTTTTACCGATAGAAGTATCTGAGATCTAATCAGTTAAACTAAAGTTAACTAATCAAGGAATTGCGTCCTTCCTCGACGAGTGTTTCGAACAAATTAAATGGCAATCTAGTAGTCGTTTCATTTTTAATTTGTGACTAATTTGTTTCCGTCTAATTCTGGGTCACGGGTGACCTTGTTTTTCAATCTGTGTGTTCAATTTAATTTATATGAGATATTATTGACGAGGAAACATCGTTTCCGAGTTTGATTAGCTAGAAATGGTAAATATTGCAAGGTATAATAGTATGTAATTTGACAATTTACTTCAGTTACAACGTTAAATCGGTTTTGAAGAGATAGCAGATCGTTCGAGTAGAATCTAATAATTTATGGTACATATCATTTAGAAACACACTCTGCATTGAAAGATTAAAGATCGGAAGGCATGGAAGAAAAATGGCACATCAATTTAAAAAAACCCGTTCTGGATTGACATCCTTTTAAGATACTGAACACGCAATTGTAAAAACTGCCACAAAAACCACTCCTAGTTAAAAGCAGCACTTTCCGTCTACCTACATACGTACGTACATGGAGCGATGTGAGGGCAGGCGTTTCTCTTGCTCCCCCGTCCTTCCTCACTCACTCATTCCATCGTCTTTCTCTGACTAATTGCTCTTTATCACGTGTTCGTTTCGCCAGGCGGCAGCAGCTAATGCAGAAAACTTTGAAATTTCCCAATAATTACTCGCGCAAAAAACTGTTTAAACGTTTTGACGGACAGAACACCGTGCGCTTCCGAACTTCCCACCGGAAGGGCATAATTATCAAAGTTACCGGGTCTCGTCGACGTCGACTGGCGGACGATCGGTGTGTGAAGTTCCATCAGGAAGTTCGAACGGCTATGCAGGTACCTGGCCGATTTCCAGACGCTATGAATGTTCAAGTTGAGCATTTAGAAAATTACATTCTGAAATCACATACATACAGTAATGATGAATGCCTTGGTCATGAACTAGATGCATTGAAATTAACTTTAATCTGAATATTTAATAGAATTTTTCAGCGAGACGTCTATTTCTAGAACTGTTGATATTACTAAAATTGTAAATAGTAAATATATTTTAAAAGTAAACTGATTTAGAAGCACTGCAGGTAAACAGTGCAATAATTAGATCCTAAGGAAAATCCACAACCCCAAACCTCTAAGACCAATTCTAGCAACACCCACCTGAATCCACTAGCACAGTGAATTCTCTCAAACATTGATTAGTTCATAAAAAAGTTCCGAGTGACTCTCGAACTTCAGAAATTTCCTTAAATTGGTTTCAATGCAATTTTAACTTTTTCATTGCGTCCCCATTTTTTATTTTATCCATTCTAATTATTTCAATGGAAATATCATTCCCTTCTGGTTTTCTTCAGCAGCGATGCGTTTTACCGAATGATGAAGATGATTCGGGATTGATGTTTGCCAAACGGAAAGGTTACCGGTTCAAAAAAATATATATTACCGTGTTTTGATATTTACTTTGACTGTTCTTTTTCATCAATTTTGTTTTAAAAAAAGTTTCAATTCAGTGAAATGAAATTTCATTTACTTGTCAATATTTTCCTTTTAAAGTATAATTTTTTGGTTTATTACGAAACATTTATTAAAAGGTTTTAATTACATAGAGAAAAGCTGTATCTATCAACGTCCAAGTTCTACATGCACATTTCTGATCGTGAATAAAAATAATCTCCGTAGATGCGAGAAGTAAAAATATTCATCACAAACCTAATTAAAGAAAACGATGGAGGAAAAACAATTCAATTTTCCGTTCGTCTGGCCCGAATTCCCCAACATCCATCAACCCAGAATCTAATGCATTAATCCGCTATCGGGATTCGCTTGCTTCATACCACCACGCCCACCTCTTCCTCCTTCTCGTCTACCCCACCCAAAGTTTCTGATTTTGCTTGTTACACTACCAACCAGCACTCTTATACAACGTTATGCACAAGGTTGTTTATGATTCTGCAGTAGGTACTGCCTTAGCATCTGCCGAGGATTCTGTTTCAGAATTGAATTAAAACTTGGCCATATCTGCATCCGGCGTATCGGTAATGGAAACGTATCGTGACGTCACATCCGTTCAAAGTTACATCCTGTTATTCATTCTCTTACAGTTTTGTTTCTTCAGCTTGCTATTGCTGCACAGCACACACATATTGGACAAAAATCCCTTAAAAGCGTTCATATTTTCGTATAAACTTTTTCCGTCATGTAATGCGATTTCAGAAATCGCAAAAGTTTATTTCATACACAGCAAGGCAATGTTTTTGTATTGATAGTCAATACAGGTTGGTCACAAACTAAATATCAAAATTATCTTTCACTAAAGCAATATATTGATCATTAACTGTCTCTTCTATTTGTCTATTTTGATCAACAATAAAATAAGCATTGTCATTTGTTAAACAGTATTGCTACATAAACTATGTTTTTAACCATCCCTTATATAATACTCGGAATATATTTACTACTATCTATGTATGTGTGTGTATGTCTGTATTTGTGAGTGTATATAGCTTTTTTCTGGTTGTCGTTGTCGAGTTGTCGATTTAACCGATAAGTCGAAACAACTTTTGCAAAGTTTTCCCAGCTTTTGTTCGCAAACACTGGCCAATCACAAAAACTTGAAGTGCGCACACGGACGTATCTTTATACACTGTTTTGATTGTGACGGGGTTAAGTCAGCGTCGCTTTTATACATTTGTTAATTGAACAAAAGAACCGTCGGACACGATATGCCATGATTCTTTTATTGTTACAATTCGGTATTACCGAACAATACCACCGTCAATGTCAATACAAGAATTTTATTTCTCTATTAACTTAATGTAACCTGGGATTCGATGGTTCTTATACACGAATGAGATGTTATAATTAATTAATTGTCTAATACTTATGAAGCACAGTGTAATAATTTGAAATAAACTCTGTCTATGAATGAGCGAAGTTTCATAGCAATTTGCATATTCGATAAACTAAACGTAAGCAGCTGCACTCTCTGTCAGATCTCTTTCACTTAATCTCGTTCAGTTTTCAATTGTTCGTTAAGTTGAACCGTTGATACGGCTAATGCACGCCGAGATTTATACAGAGACGCTGCCGTGTACACAGATAAACCCCCCTGGATCGTCTTAATTTCGATAATCCCACACCGTCGCGTTACTCCGCAGCAGCAGCAGCAGCAGCCGTAGCAGGCAATAAGCGGAGTTAGACACAGGAGCCAAGTCAAGTTTGCCGCCCAAGTGTCTCGGCAACAATGGCAAAACCTGTATTACCTACTTGGAATACTGATGCCTAGTTTCAGACTCTAACAGTACATGGTTTAACCTCACTTTGTGTAACTACGACCGGGAATTTAAGTAAGTTGGCTTACAAATAAGAGCTCTTCAAACTGATTTCTAACAAGAGATTTGACAATTAAAGAGAACGAATTATATAAAATTAATTATTATATAAATACATCAAGGTAGGAAAAACGAATTGTCATTGCAGTAGATGTTTAATTTTAGTACATTGCTTGTTCAAGTAATTGACGGTATGTTTCAGCTGTCAATGATGTAACACACTGTCTCGTACGTCGTGTGTACACGCATGTACGTACTTGTACTGCATGTGTGAAGGATATATAACCCTTCACCGTAACCTCTGCTCACCCCTGCGCGGGATTTACCCCTCTCCACCCCGCAAGGCATGCGGTGGTGGTTGTACCGAGTCTCTGGCACTGTTTCACCCTCTTATTCCATAACTCTGGCGGCGTTTTCAACTCTCGCGGGAGAATTTATACTGCCGTTACTGTCAGCCCGTGTTCAGCAGGAGGTTCTTACACTGCTAGCGACCCTCTTCACCCCCACCCTGCCGCTGTTCATGTCCGCACCACTATTACTAGTCTAGCAGAACATGTACTGGCACGTAATGCTCCAATGTACGACGCGTTCAAGTGCTTTTACGGTTACCACGTGCTACTTCCGGTACGGAATACTTGCTTGCATTCTCTCTGTACTCACTGGGGTGGGAGGTACGGTACTTACCTCTTACACTGACGCAAGAGTAGGCGGAGAGATGGCGCGAAAGATTAGCGGAAGGCATATACGCGGATTGTGATTGTGTGATAGCGGGTTAAATATACGTTCAGCGTAAGATATACGATGCACTAGGTGTTAATAGGGCGGTGTAGCTAAATCTTTATTAGGTTGAAAAATACAATCGTTTTTATATGCACACCTGTGATTCACACCGATTCCACATGCAGATTACATATGTTGTATATGTAAATTCTATACAAAAGCGTGTACATTCAACCTTCCCTGTGGATGGGGATCTTTTGAGAGCCACTGCTACAAGTGCTCCATTAAAAAAAAACACACACACTACGATCCGCCGTGCCCTCATCAACGTGCATAGTTAATTCGGATGGCACGAGAGGCCGGCTCCCGTTCTTGTTTCGCTCATTATTCTTTTAATACCACAAAATAAAGCACCTTTAAAACAACGCAAATTTACATGAAGCCTTAATTTTCCGGCAGCAGTGCGATTATACGGACGAATGCAGGGCACCTTCCCCCAATCTCTCTTTTCACATTGTATACTTCATCACCCGAATTCCTTTTCACCAAACAGCATACCGTTTGTCCAAGCACCTTGCATGAACGTACAAATATTTTGCATCGAATAAAACTGACAACAACATATAGCCTGGCATTATGTACTTGTTTTAAAATTCTTCATTGTTAAATATAATTATTTAACTTAAATTTTTATACTACATTCTAACAACAAGTTTATAAATTACAATGCACTACAATATTGTATTCTTAGTAGGAAATAAAATCACCCAATTTCACGCACGCCTCTGGCTACCGGAAGTGTTTACCTACATTCCCCCACATCCCGCGCGATGCTAGCATTCGCTAGTACTGCCACCTAGCATCTCGTCTCCGTAACGTTTCTCGCACTTGTTTCCTTATTTACACAAGTTCCAATACAACTCACGCTCCTGTTTTATCTGACTTGGCAGAGTTCATTTGACGAGCGGCAACGTGGGGAGGGATGTGGGGCATTCTCGTGGTGCCCAGCCGTTGTGCTCGTGTCTGACGAGGACTTTCTTAAATTTCATTTATTATTCAACCAATCTCCATTTGTATTATTTTCACCTCTCGTTTGTGTGCTCATCATGCAAATATCGTTGAACGCGCCCAGCTATCTCTTCTTACTCTTATCCTACACCAACTATTTTGTCTCCTGTACACACACACATACACATACACATACCTGCTCTACGTGGCACATTGTTCTCTGATCGAGAAATAAAATAAATTTAAATGTAAATTACAACTCATAACTCCAAAGTTTATAATATGCGTGTACATTCCGACAGATATATATATTTTCTCACTCTTTACTATAAATAAAACAAATGCTAGGTACGCAGATCAGATAGATATTCCACTAAGAGTCAGCCTTTATTTATTGATCTGTTTTCCCTACGAAAATAAGCGTCAACCAACCCTTGTAAATATCTAAAATTAGTTCCTCGAAATCCGCCAGCTACACAAACATATTAACTCAATTAGTCTAACTACTTCCAGAAGAAAATCAAATCACGTTAAATATATCCTCAAATACTTACCTAGCCCTCGCCCCCCCAAACTGGTAACGAAACATGCAACAATCACCGTAACGAACGCCAGGGAACCAGTGGGAATAAATGATGAATAGAATATTCCTCCACTGGTTTACAGATAATAAAAGCGCCATTGATTATTCGTATGTTTGATCAGTAATACTCCGTGCGCCGAGGAGTTCTATAACCAGTGGCACGCAATACTCCGTCTTAGATCTGATTCCTGAGCTTGTCGTATATTTGTCCACACCCTCTTCACTGCCCGCGCCCGTGTGTGTGCTTCCATCTGGCGGATATTGCGTGTACTTAGACAATACATTACGTAGATCGAGTGGTCGAACACAGTGTGTGTTTGTCTGTCGGTGAGTGCAGCGGGCAGGGCAGGAGGAGTGCGGGCAGAGTGTGTTGGTTGACTCGAGAGAGTTATGTACACACCGATCTAATCTTGTTCTATTAATAATCAGCGAGCATTGCGATACCAATTGCAAACCGCACAGATCTCTCACCATTGCATTGTGCAATTTATATGTCGTTATTTGGGTCGCTTAATGATTGCGATTTGCGATTGTACACACACACTAACATTGCTTTACGTGATATGTTGTTTATTAGCCAACGTTTCCGACTATGAATGTTACACATACCGACCGAGCGAGCGAACGAGAATGCTCCTGTTGTTATCTTTACTCTATATACATACGTAGTACGATATGTGCGTTTGTACAAAATATACGTAGAAAGTATTATTGCTCTACACATCCGTGTAATAATCAAACACGATATTTATATTTACTTTTACAATACTGGTTTAATCTTGATTTGAATGCTTCATAAATTGCTATTCTCTCACTCCACTCTAAAAACCAATTTATTTGTTTAAAGTAACAGCTGAAGCCTTGAATCGAAACTGTATGCAATTGTGCAATCACAATCAAAAGCATCCATCGGTCTCATTTCCAATACAATCGGGTGTTACAAATGGCATCACAGTCGTTACAGAAGCGAAATCGTCGGCAAGAGACGACGAGCGTCGTGCTCGGCATCCGGGGAGCGATAATAAGCTCAATTAGTTCATTAAGAGTTGATGTTTCGGCACAGGATAATTTGAATATCGAACATTAACCGCACGTACACGTCACAGCAGTACAAGCAAAGCACGTACACTGAGCGCTCGTTAGCCGTTGAGCTGTTGATTGCGCGACACACTGAACACACCCATCTCCTCTTCCTCATCCTACTCCTCCTCCTCCCGTACGCTAATTACTAATCGCTGAACAGGGAACGCGCGGGAAGTACAGCTTGAGTATTCGGGACTCGTGCTGACTGTTACAATGTCCCACTTTGTCTGTCTGTCTGCCTAACTGTGTATGTTTCTGTATTATGTGACGACGTTGCTGCACAACAACCAGCCTCGTTGCGAATTTGTTTTGCTTTGTTTGTTTGTTACTATGGGTTGTTACTCTATGCGCTAAATACAAAACAATGATGATCTAACGAAAGAGCTCATAATGCGAAGTGAAAAAAATCACTGAAAATGTTATTCAGTTTATCAAATCTAAATGTATATTAATTCGTTGACGGATATTCGTATATGCTTAGATAATAACTTGAGTTTGGTATTCTTTAAGTCGTGTACGTAATCAGCTTCGTACTTGCCTGACGGTTCCGACCGAGGTTTAGATATCGCCGCATCTTCACGCGACCTCGTACGATCTCCTCTCGCTCGGAAAGAATCTCGACAAAAAGTGATAGATGATCCCTCTGGAACACGAGAGAGATTTCCACCCCGCCCCTCGGTCGTTCTACCGTTACTCTCCCTTCCGCCTGCACCAGCCCCGCTACACTCCTGATCCTTGGTATCGCCACCGCCGTGGACGCCGCCTCTCCTTAAACGAGACGCATTTTTCTCTTGTGAAATTATTCCCGTCCTAAGCACACATTTCTTCTTCTCGTTCGTCCACACCGACACACTCGTGCACTCCCCCTCTCTGTCACACATACACCGCACCTCCCTATCCGGCTGCTGCGTCTTCTGGTTTTAGTATTCTGCACTGGTACGGGGTCCGCGTTCGTGTTAAAATCCGCATTTCTATTCTTCTTGCATTTCTACGGGCATTTGTTTCTGACGTGATTTGTGCCACTTCACTCAGATTTTCAAACTCTCGCGCGCCTCTCACACCCCTTCACTCCTCCACTACCCGTTCTCCACCGTCATCGAATCGCGTGCGCCTCCAACACTAAGATCTGTATAAATTCCCCCACTAACTTCTTCATCTGTCCTGCGTCGCACTTTTCTAAGTATCACTGATGGCCTATCCGTTGTCACTTAGTATTTGTTGTAGGTCCACCAGGATCGGACTTGATCCAACATTTCTCCTTATTTTATCTGAAGAAATCTATCGAATTGAAGCATGTATTATTTTAGGACCTTCATCATATTACAGTAGTGTAATTCTAATCGATTTCCGTAAATTTTCAAATCATATCAAACACCTCTAGATTAATCCTGTAATGGTTTGACGGATGCCGATTCCAATTCTCTCATTAATATCCCCCACCTGACATCTGCAGATAATATGTAAATACTGCTCTGTTCTCTCTAAAAACTCTTATCACCATCCGTTACTTCCTCTGGTGATTCTTCTTCTCCCGTTTGGCTGCCATTCTCGCATCTTTCCATTTCGCATTCCGTCTTACGCTGATTGGACTTTGATTACTTGGCCACGGGAAGTTTTCGTAATTATGACATTCGCACCAGCAGCAGCAGACGCGCGCACGTGTACCCTATATACCTATGTACGTTCGACTTTTCCATTTTCCGATGGCCCCCTCGATGGTGATTTGTTGGTTCCTTTGTTTTTGGCGCGCACTGCTCCTCGAGTTATCGATGTTCTTTGCTCCGTGTCGACAATCCGTCACGTAATTCAAAAACAATTACCAGCTGCGCGTGTGAATTCATTAATGTATTGGCAACCGTTCGAACGTCCAAGAAGGATGATTGTTAGTCGTAATGTCTTCTCTTAATATTCCTCACGTCCACATTACTTTACTACCTATTCACATCTTCATCAAACTGCCACCTTTCGGAATGTACCATAACTGGTTGACAATCACTGACTACATTCCATCGCCATTTCCTTACAAATTCTATTCTGATTTCTCGGGCAATAAACGTGAAGCGAGTGTATTTAACGTGACGCCACCATTCGCATTTGACGGCGGTGTTATTAAGGTTTATGAATTTCAAAATGCAACAGTGTATCTGTTACTCGTGGGTACCAGTCACCCTCCTCCCCACCACATCCGCTGTTGCGAGTACGTTCTGACGGTCGGCCTGTGAACGTTGTTCATTCCGAGCAGTTTATGTTTTTAATTAGCAAACTTGTTAAGGTGTTTTTTACAACTCTCTCGGGACGCGAATGTTCAGAAATTAAATTCGAACTGTTGCCCTCTACCCTCAGCCTCCTACCACTCCGTTTACCGACCTCCTGCGTGTACCGACACTGGAGTTTTCTGTTATTTCATTTCTATCATGGTGAAACGGTTTGTTAAACCTAAATGAAATGACAAATTAGACGAAAGGATTCGTAAAATTACGTAATGGAAAATCTCGTTTCAGTAAATAAAATAACATTAGTCACCATTGAAATACTTGTTGGAATTTAAAGAAACTTTAGATCATCTAGTTATCTATGTCAAAGAGTTGGTACAATATTGAAATGTCACCCTAATCTTACAACATCAAACTATACAATTTTCTTTGGCTTCTTCTCGTCGCTGGAATCCGCAAGATATTCGCGTACAAAAAACGTACACACAATACAGCTCCATGTAAATACACTACTGACAACAAAAGAAAATCGGCGGCCATTTTTTAAAACGCAGCACAACCACGTCACGGACCGAACTTCACTCTGTGAAAAAGTGACATCAGAAGGGGTGTGCATCAAGTCTGCCTTGGATGTCATTTCACAAAGGCGAGCTTTGCAAAACATACGCAAAAAATATGATGAATGATCTGGGCACGCAACTTGTGCACACATCCTGTGAATATGTTTCAGATATACAAGTCTGCGCGGCCGATAATAGTATTTTGCATCTTGGGAGAAATATCAGCATCAGTAGCAGCAGCAGTAGTTCTTCTTTAGATGATAATAATAGTGATACAGGATTCAGGATCAAAATAAATAGCCGTTGGTTCTTCTACCAACGAGTTGATGATGGATCGTCTACTTATCACTCTACTGCTTGCGTTTTGAATCATATTTCAGTAATTCTTCACCCGTACCATCATATACTTCCTTCTAACGCCTTTCCATCTACTCATGCATAGGCGCCATTTAACTTTTATATTTTACACGGATATTTCACGTAACAATCGTGAAATTAAGCGACAAAATAATTTTTTACATAAATTACATTTACTGTAGTTAACAGTTTTTAGTTATAGCATTGAACATAGAATAATTCTCTATGATTTGCATTATTTGATAATGACAGATGTTCAACTTTATCATACCATGTTATTTTCGCAACAATATTAAACAATTTCAACACAAATTTCATTTGCATCGATTTTTATGTGGCAAATGGTGATATATCAATATATACATAATTCGTGATTGGTAAACAAAAGAAAAAGCTATTGGAAAGATAAAATTGTTTATCAGCACGGATTTAGTTGTAAATCTCGCCTGAGAATCTCTACATATCCATTGAAATCCATTCTACTCGTTCTATCAGTCCGTCCTATCACATAACATTCGTACACGTAAACAGAACAGTTAAAAAAAATTTTCCCGCCGATTCAGCACCACTCATTTCCGGTTCTTTACGTAAACAGCCGAAGTTGTACGATCCCTCGGTCCACCGGCTCGTAATCTTCCGTTTACAAGAATTTATTTGTTTAAAAGTGCGTAGAACGACGCAGGGCTCTAACGCGTACGACTGCCGTTCAGGCCGTTTCGTATTCTCGGCAAATCGCAAGCGGCAATTTGAAAACTCGTAGAAAACGGGACTCGCCATTATAGCCCTGTTGAGTCGGTGTTCAGAGAACACACTACCACCACCACACCATTGCCCTCCTTCACTCACTCACTCCTCCTACGCCTTTTCCAATTACTCTGGTTAATGTCCATGTCGACTGGTGGGACCCATGTACGTGTTTGGAATGACCTTTCCACGTTGTTTGTTTCCGTGTAGAAATCCTGCGTCTCCTGTCCTCTTCCTCCTCTCCCATCCTACTTAGTTTCTTTCTTTCGCTGGTCTGTCCCTCCTCTCGCGCGCGCACTGAACCTTTATTCTTTCCTCGTTTTATTTCTTCTTACACACTTGTGTTACTTCTACTTCTACTTCTGCCGCTCGTGTGCGTTAGTTCTTTTTGTTCGCACCACTTTTCGTGTGGCTGGCTGCAGTTAAAATGGACTGCTGGTTGAAAGTTTGTTAGAGATGTATGGACCAGCTCCCTGCATGGCCGGTTGCGTTCACTCGCCAACCTTACTTGCCTTTTTCGACCAGTTTTAAAGTTGTTGACTTTGTTAAAAACTTACGGAACCATCGTAGACCTACTTGCGGACCATCATTAGTGCAGTTCATTGCTGAACACCAAAACAACCATCCAAACATTGGCAAATACACTCGCCTTGTTTTACTTGCGTTCCTAACCACAGAACAAAACATGAATCCACGGAATATTTTTGTTTCTGCACCGAACAAACTCGCGACAATAACACTTCACCCTTGGCATCTTAATGCCATTTAACCTAACATGTCTGTCCATTTCCGTGTCTCTTCTCGCAATGGAAACATCCATAACTGTCCCGCCAATTAGCACACAGGGACACATTACAGTTGACAGTGGCCGATGCTAGCGACACCGCAGTATATAGCGGACGCCCCTTACATCTATGAGCGCGCGCGCGCAATTGTATTCCCCGAATTGTGCTTAACATAATTACGGGACACACCGAGATGTGTATCGTTGTGCATGAATTAAACGTGTAATGAATATTAAGTTGGCTGTGGCCTGGGCTCGGCTACCCTTGGGTTATACCGCGGCCATATCTAACACGTACTAGGTGTGAATGTAAATGTGTGTGTGTATATAAACGTTTATATGACTCCTGTGTACTTGGCTATATGTGTATGGGTACGTTGCAATAGTCATTCCATGTTACTGCGTAGAATTTAACTATAGATGTCCCTGCAAATTGCTTCCTACCTACAAAAGTTTTTCAAAGCAATTTAAATGGAACTGTTAGTTACTTGTTAAAACCAGTGAACGATTTGTTGATTGCACAATAAAAATGTACAATTGTACAACGTACAATTGTAAAGCAAGAGAACTTTCACTATACAATAGTTTGGGTAGTTCCGGGTAGTGTGTCAGATCCTGTGATACTGACAGTGTATACTTACCTGTGAAGATTGTCGATTCGCCCTGAGGCTATTACGTTAAGTTACACACACCGGGGTTCGGGGATTTCTGTAGGCTTGCGTCGTCTGTGTTGTACCGCTCGATCCAACAACACAGTTTCCTGCCAACAGTACTAGTAGCAGTACTCGCTAGGCAGTAGCTTCGAATGTTGCTCCCAAATCTCCGCCCCAAAACTCCCGAGGGAGAATCTACCTGACGTGTCACTTTAGCAGATCCAAAAGGATTTTCTTGTCAACTGAAAAGTTTGAGTGGATTTTAACAGTACACGTGTATCCGGCGGGTACGGCACTGTTGCATCTCTCCATATGTCGCAGTGTGCTGTGGAAACGACGACGACGACGACGACAACGCTCTGTTGCTTGCTCTAACCTCACTTTCTCCCTCCACCCGCACCACACATGGCCTACCGAGACGTTTACACGAAGAAGAAGAACAAGACAGTGATGGTGTGTAGACGTTCCCAGTAGGCTGCGCAAAGTTGCGTGTGAAATTCACTTGTCTCCCTCACTCCCATTCCCGCTGAATATTGCATTTTACGCTTTAATAAATAATATATAACTGTAAAATTTCTGGGTTTCACGTCGTTAGAGAAATAAAGCGAAGTGAAACGGAAGTTTTGTTGACTGCCATGAACATTTTATCCTGTTGTACACTCCCATGCAAAAGAGAAAAGTTTTTAAACGTCAATGTTTTACTGTGTAGCGCAAGTCTCTGCGTAAGTGTGTGTTTGTGTTGACGGATAATTTATAAGAACATTTCTATATTAAGTTTCTTATTTATGGGGCAGTTTAAGTTTGTTTAATAGCGTCTGTAATAGCGTGTAATGGGGGTTTTTGCTAAAAGAAACTACTATGTAAGTTTTCAATTTTTGCAACTGATAAGAATTTTGCAGGATATTGTTACGTTGATTTATAGCGGAGGACGATGGAGAGCATTTACCCGAAATGGACTTGTTGTTTGCAACAAGAATATTCAAGTTGCGAACAATAGACTAGATATATTAATACTGTTTTTAACCATGTTGTAGAGTGTATAGCATGCTTGAAAAACAGTACAATGTAGACTAATACAAATATTTGAAATATTCCTGATACACCACATATTCGCATAGAAAGAGCGGGCACGCAAGCGAGCACTTCAAAGACCCAAGTCTGTACATCATTCCAATCACTTCTTTTTGTTGAAATCACCACCGTTCAGTCGCAGGCACATGGGAGGAGAAAAAGGCACATTCCATTCCGCATTTATATCTTTGAGAAATCCCCCTTTTATTTGTCCACGTTATTCACACACATGCACGGCAGAGACAGGATGGCTACGATGCAATTCCGTCAGCACAACCAATACTCACGTGCATCTTGCTATATGTAGCCACGAATATATACATTCGCAACACGTGTGCGTGTGTGTATTGATTGACTATTGTTAAAGCTTCCCCTCTCCCCGATACACTAGCCAGTCTACTCCATCTGTATATACGTTTATAGATGTGCGTGAACCAGGACTACCTGACTTGGACTACCAAGGTTGAAAGGATGAAGCCAGCGGTATGCGCAAATGCTTTGTTGATACCATCCCACCCGAAGTGTGTGTATAAACATGGATCTATCTGTTGCTGCCCCGTTTCAAACGAGTGTTTGGCCTCAAGATTTTTGAGAGTTCCTACTGCTTTCAAATTGACAAACTGAACGCGAAGAATTTGTGATATTTCTTGTCATACATACTGGTTACAAACGAATGAATCGTCACCAACAATAACTGTTTGTTTTCATCGCTATGATGTTATTTTCGCCACTGACCAAACAGTTCTCACTCTCCTCTTCGCTCTGCTCTTCTCTCTCGTAGATGTGTAGAACACAAACGCGTCCGATACTGAAACAATTAACAGAAACAAAAGAGCTTTTGATCGTGCACGCCGACGCCTACTGAAACGTCCTGTATTTGGCAGTTATGCCGCAACAAAAGCGGTTAACTTTTGTTCGATTGCCATTGTTTTTGTCTCACTCTTGCCCACAGAAATTTCCACCCTTCGTTGCCTACCGTCCCTCCCAGGGGTCCTTTGTTTATGAGTGCAATTGTGTCTGCTCGCGTCTGTGAATCCTCGATTCATGAGATACGATTCTCTTTAGCTTATAATTGTACATTGTATATGAATAATAATCCCAAGATTCCTAAGAAACTTGTAGGGAGTTGTTGTGGTGCAGAGCAAAATATTGGTGGGCTAAACAAATTACGATATTTACAAGTGTGTGCAGGGTGTAATTCGACGCGGTGTGTTGCATCCCGGCACTGTAGAATCTGTTGCATGCGACGACTGTGTGCTCGGTGACGTCACGAGTTATCGGTTTACTAGGCACTCAACCGGTACCGCTGCATCTGACAGTGAGCACCGAGTCACGGGAACAGCAGATAATCGCATTATACATCGGCTGGCAGATAGACAGCAAGCGCAATACACCAGCAAGCTTCGGCACTAGTACAACACAACGCATCAGTCGTGTTTGTACAGTTGTCGTTGTTCATAATCAACAACGGAAGGACCAGTTGTTACCGCTGTTGTTGTGGTGGTGGTATGCACTAATGCGCCAACGTAGACAGGTTGAACGTAGGTTTATACAGGATCCTGTGAAATGAAATAGCTTTTTTTAACATCTGTATAGATAGTTCCGAATGTTGATGGGTTTGTTTAGAGGATAAGCGAGATTGTATTTCATTTATCTTTCATGAAATTGTTTGAACAGAGTACGATATGTATAGCAGTTTTTAATTCAGTCTGTCAGTTACAATATAAATTGATAGGTTATGTTACATTTGAATTTAATTGTACCAGTTTTAATCCATTGTTAGACTACAAGTTTTACTTTATTAATAATTCCATTGTTACTCACCCGTCGTCCTATTCAGTAATCACAGTAATAATTACTTTGGTAATCTACCAAAAATCTGCTCATCAAGGAATATCTGCAGAAGACAGTAACTGTCAAAGCTTCGTCAGATCTGAAATCTATCTCCTGCAAAGCTACCACATCCGGAATTATATTAACCTTTGCTCGTACCCCCTTCACCCAGCCTACCCTGTGTGATAAACTACCTGACTCCTCCCCCACTGAACAATCCCCGCACTTCTCAGCTTCCACATGTGAAGTAGGGAGTTGTGTATGCATTGTCGAATTGTGTTTGAATGTTTGCAAAGACGATTACTCTAGCGTTGATCGTATGCAGGACGATCACATGTAATAGTTTTAATTCAGTCTTAGTAACTTTGTATATAGTACTGTCTAGGCTAGGTTGTGTTCTATGCTAGGGGAATATGTTGCATCAGCAATTTAAGTTGTGTCTTGCAAGGAGAAATGCTAGGGAATTGTTTTGATACAAATGTGGTATCTTACTATGTTTCATTTAGGTACAAATGTTTGAATTTTAAATAAATTTAAGAATTATACTATTGATGTCCGTAGGTCCGGGAGATTCAGTTGTCCTTTTCAGATATTTTGTAATTCTACTCATCCAATTTCATTTCACCCACAACATATAAAACAAGAAATATTGCGTTTCAATTACACAAAATAGAAAATATTGCCTCTCGTCAAATTAATAGCATTTTTCTGTGGTTTAATTTTTATTTGTTCATAACCGCACAACTGAATGTATATATGCCCCCGGAAAATTCGTATTTTCTGTGTGGTTAGTTATTTATTATTTTGCAGATAAAGCTTTAAAAAAATTATGCCATTTGGTGATTTATTTAATTTTTTAACTGGAAACAATTTACTCGTTGAATACCCACATTCGCGATGGGATGCTCTGGAGAGACGACAGGAGATCTTTAAAATTTCTCGTAACTCGCTTTTATTATAACATTTCGAAATATTAAGTATCCAAAGTATGAGCTGTCATCGGCGTGATGACAGCACACTGAGAGAAGTTCCACTATAACCGTTTAAGTCGAGCAATTCAAAAACTTGAGAACTAGTTGAACTTATGAACAATATCGTAAAAAGCAAGTGCATTTTCTCTACTAACGCAGACGTACACAGACACACACCTCTGCCGACGGACGAGTCTATTGTAATACCAAGTACACGGCGAACAACGATGCCAGAGGAAAAATAAAACGCGAATAACGAATTATTGCATATCTTTTATTTGATGTTCGGCGCTCGGCCGGAGAACACAGTCGAGATTTGAACGGTTAAAGAGGAAGGAATTAAATTTGATCGCAAGTTAACTTTGTTAATAGCTTTATTAAAAGGTTTCAAATGGATTGCCAGTGAGTTATCAGCGAAGCACATCAAAATGTGTTCTAGTTTCAGGAGACTGAATTTGAAAATTAATATCTTGAAAAATTGTTACCTGAATACACTAAAAATATATATTCTAGAATTTATTTTACATGTGATTTATTTTAGCCGTGGAACAAATACATCTTTGGAATGCACCCAGCAATATTTGAACGTACGCCAATGCCTAGATTGCAGATTCACACCCGCATTGGAAAAAGAAAGGAACGTAAGACTTTTCCAAACAACGAATGGTGGTGAATTCTTATTTTATTAGAAGAAGCTTGCCTTGCAAAAATCTTCAATCCATCAATTTAAAGTAGTTTTATAAAAGAAAATAGTTTAATATTATTTATTCTTGTTATACAAGTTCTTATTCATAATTTCTAGAATCTACGTCACTGGACCTGGCTATTACCTTAAGTATCATCTTTTCTCATATCTTTCTACCAAGCCTGAAAGAACGTCCCGTCGTTCAAACGAGCTTGGCGTCTCTCAATCTTATTCCAGAAACTTAATTTACATATCTGTCCGTTAACACAGCAACAACTTCCACCGTGGATTTCTTTGTTTTCATCTGTGTTCTTCGCTCCGGTCCCTGCATGAATTTCCGCATCCTGGCAACTGCTCAACAATCTATCATTGTAAGCAGAAACTGTTTAGCTTGAATGTAAGCATCACGTTATTTAGAGTAGAATAATATTATGTATTTTCAGTGATCTTGCAGTAGTTCATCTCTAGTCGTTGGTCAATGATCACTACTTTACTGCAAGTATAATCACAAGAAGCCCTATCAGAAGGAAGAATAGTAGTAGTAGTTGGCTGACTTGTTAAAAACAAAACGACGATAGTAAAGTGGCGATTTAGACCAGATCCATGCGAGTAAAATATACGGTCGCGCGTTATTTTTATAGCCGATTAAAGTAATAGATGACAGGACAAATACGTACGTACCATATTTATTGGGCACTCTGGACGGCGGGTGGCACTCGCCCCCTCCAGAATACAGTGTCGTCGACATTGTACGGACATGTACGATTGTACGAACATCGACGGGAACATGCAACTTGTACATATAGGCAACAGTGCGATAGATATAAACTTTAATGGTATAACCTCAAATGTATGTGTAGTGATGTATCCCAACATCATGAGTCTTCAGCGAGATGTGATAAAGTTAGTTACAAGTTAGTATGATTAGTTAATGCAACTGTAATGGTTTACTCGTATTAATAAAATCTTTCCACAGCACATCTATATCTCCTGTCAAAAAAAACCGACGCAGTATTTTTAAAAATACACACAAAGTACATAACACTGACAAGCACATCTACCGCACATCGTATTTCTTTGTCTTCGCTTTAAGAAGTTGAATTTCTTCCACAGTCCACAGAGATTTGCAGCGCAATATACCGTTGTGTATGTATGTGCACGTGTGTTTGATGTGATGAAGTCTACGTGTGTATGTGTTCAGAGAAGAAAGAATAATATCTCATAGCCAGTGGGGAGTCCGTGTGGATTTTCTACTTTCAGTCTTCAGAGAAAACCACGCTCGCTCGTGTCCTGGTCTCACTTGGCCCCCGAACGTTTAACACTGTAAAGAATACGATTCGTTTTTATCTTTCTACACGGCGTAGGCCTGCGAGCGATGCACCAACCTACTTACTCTACTCTTCACACATATACACAACACTCAGTCTTCCCGTTTTTGGTAGGAGGAGGACGCTTGATACACACGCCGATACAGGAGCGACTAGTATTTAATGGGATCATTAGTAAAAGTTGCTCCTTTATTTACCTATCAAACATCGTTCTCTTTGCAAATTCTTTTCTTATTTACATCACCAAAGAATTCTTGAAACAATCATTGCAATTGTATTCTAAAGTCAAGTGAAAGGTTCTACATCTTTGCTTCTAACATCCTTGAAACTTCCACCAAACTTTAATAACAACCCAATAAAGCACTAGTTGAAGCATCGATTGCTGTTTGGACTAGTTTGAAACATATAACCGATTTCCGTAAACGTTCGGCACGTATCTGTGTGTGTGTGTTGCCGCCACTGGTGTGTTCCAGGGTGAAAATCCCTGGAGCATTGTCATTCTCCCAACGATTCCGTGTGTAATCCTCGCCTGTGCTCCCTAACGAACCGAAGGCGCACACTCCTACCACCACCGCCGCCGGGATTCGAACTCCGCTCGCTCGCGCGTCACAATCAGTACTCGAGAGAGTGAACCCAAACCGACGGCTCCATTGCCGCTCACACGTTCTAACCTGAATCACAATAACCGGCGTCGAATGAGAAATATAAATGTAGAAATATACAAGTTATGCTGTCGACAAATACAACTACATTCAGTTGAGAAACATTACTGGTCTTCTTACAACGTATAAATTCTACATTGCAGGTTAGGTTACAACCTGAAAACTAATGATTCACCACCTACTACTATCAACGACTCTGTCTACCAACGTTCTGGCGTGACTTAGGTTACGTGCGCCCGTGACTACCGTGTGTGCGTGTGTACGCAACACACTCACGCACAATCACAGTAACTCGCGTCAGCGATAATTGATTCACAGTGTGGCCAACTTTAGAAAAACACACCGCTCGCGCGCACACAACGGTTATCTGTTGATCTCCATAAGTTTCCACTCAGGGGGAGGGCTTGGCGAACGCAGTCCCGCTTTGAAGATTATCTTGTACACTACTCACTACTGTGTACGTTTGCGTGTGTGTATGCACGTCTGCAGTTTCTTTGAAATTGTTAAGAATGTTTAACTTTGAATAGAAAGACCTGTTTAACACTTGTATGCTTTAGAAAGTAACTAATTGGTGTTGGAATTGTTTGTTTTTCATTAAGATGTGATTTAGCCAGCACATAGTAGTGCACGCGGTTTGCAAATAATATATCTATCTACAAAGACTTGTGTTTGTGTCTGAATATAACCATGGCAAGTAACACATTTGCTTAATAAAAGTTTATACCAGTAACTAGATAAATTCTTTCATCGACAACTGCGCCGGACAATTCTACACTTCAACCCCAACTACTAACGTACGAATATATCTGCAAACCCCTTGCATCACACTAAAACTAATTAAAATGCAGCCACGTGACTGGCACCAACACGCACTATATTAAACGACAATATTCTCATGTGTCCTTTGTTTTCTACCGCCAACTCCGATCCGTTTATCAATAGAGCCGACTATACGCCGTTATGAACGGATGTATAAATCCCGATTGTGTGCGCTAGTTATCATTCGCTAGCCGCTCGCTGTGTCTTTTCCATCTCTAACAGGCGGCCGTGGTACAAATGAGTAATGATATCGACTGAGATAACAGAAGAGGGTCGACTCAACACCAGCACCAGTAGTATGTCGACTGGTAGTGAGTGTGTCGCCGACAGCCGTTCAGTTGGTACGACTGTCAATGATGGATAGTGAGTGTTGCGTCGCTAACAATCGTTACTGGTACTTACACTGCAACCGTCGGACAGTTTAAGTAGGCCGTTATTAATTGTGAACATAGCCACTCATCCCATAACTGTACCAGACACCCCTCATACATGTAGGAATCAGTGGTAGTGGAAGTAGACCAATGTTTCCTACAGGCGACGGAGTACAGCACACGTATATAATAATAGACCACTGATTGTAAACCGCACACTACTGCTTATTCTACTGGAATAAGCACCACATCCCCACGCTGTTTCTCGCACATCCATTCTGCATCGATGGCTTGTTTACTGTGACCGCGAATTTTAATTGCATAAATGGTGCGTACCAGACCCGGCTAATGCGATTAATACGCTAGCGATGATGTTTCACCGCTGCCATCTCTCGTCATGCAATTGAAACTTCTGAAAACGTGTTGCTCTAGTTGACATCTTACAATTAGAAGAAAATGTGCCTAAGAACAGTACATAATAAAATACCAGTTAGTCATTAAAACAAATGATAAGATTCGTCGTAGCAAGATATGTTTTCAAAGCATCCAGGTGAACATTAAATGTTTGCTCCAAATTAAACGCCGCAGATACCTAAGCTTACACTAACCAACTAACACAGTAACGCCACTTCTTGCTACCAAAATCAGAGCATATTCACAAAATATGCTAATGAAGTTTTCTTTTGAATACTAATCCTTTTATAATTAACCACTTCAAAAAAGGAAAACTACCCTTTCTTTTCGGAAACAAAACCTCTCCGCTCTCTTGAAGTGACTGTAATCTGCAGTAAGGCACAAGGCTTAAACGCAGCTGTCCCCCACAATTCCTCCCAACCTCCTCCGCTCCACCTCACTTGGCCCACAGCTCTTAATTCCAGGCCGCCGTTCCCGATCTCAACAAGTAGCCGAATGCAAAGTTTCCCCATGCACGACCAAACAAAAACAAGATGGCGAAAAGTTTTTGACAGTGTGAAGAGACAAAAGCCGCTCGTGTCGGTTGGATATTGTTCCTGTCATGGTGTCACGTGACCACCACCACACTGGTACTGGTCTGGTATGATAATGGGGCGTCGGGCGCTGATTAATTGTTCTGGTGTCTCGACCTTTGGCCCGTTACCGAACTTTGGTTATACGTTATTGTGGTTTACTATGACTACATGACTCACTCGCACATACATAGCGAGCGAGGCGTCGTTTCTTACTGCTACTTGGCCTACGACGACGAATAACGTACGACGTACATGGGTTAGTAACGATCCGTTATCGAGTGCTCTAAGCTTTGGGTGTGTGGTGGGTGAAGTAGGCTTAGAATAGACACTCAGGGTCAGATATCAATACAAACTGGTGGGCGAATATCTCACCAATCAGTTCGCCACATTTACATTTATATAAACCGAAATCCATACAAACGATTGTTAGCCATTTTACAAGAAAAAGTAAAAGAATTAATATTATTTCTTCATACATATGAAAACGTAATCTCCAGTTGAAAAGAAAGTCTTTCAACAACTTTCAACGCTTTACAATATAACAAGAAAACCCGAAGTATATATCTTGATTTTTGCCCACGCAACAACGACGGCGAAAAAAAATATGTGTTTATTTGTATAAGTTTCGTCTAATACATCACATGTCAATTCACATATAAATCTGCTGGGTGACGTTTGTTTTGTTATTCCGATTCGCACACACACACACACACGTGTTGCAAAGATGTCACACTGGTGTCTGACGGTACGAGAGAATGTATAAGATGATTTGATAAAATATTTGAGAGAACACAGCAACAACGAATAATACAAACTTCTTCTACCGTCACCAAAGATGTTTTTTCATCATGAGAGCAGATTCTAGATAAATACGAAGAGCAAACGAAGGCGGAGAAAGATGTATAACAGAATGAGACAAAGATAGAGAGACACTAGTCAGTACTCTATGTTGACAACAGGCTGAGAGGAAGACGAGGATGAATGCGAGAGCAAATAACCAAATGAAAACATCAAAGAATCGGACATGACAGTAGAAGATCGACGCGATCAGCTACGGAGATTACAAACGTTGCCAACTTTCAAAAACTGAAACTTTTCCCTAAACGTAAACTTTCATGAGTGGCGAATAAATCAGAATGGGTTTTTTTTTCGTAAATATTTTTGAAATATAGACGCTTTTTTAAAACTCACGGTGGGGTCAGGAGGGGAGAACAATGTATTATCCAAGCCCGCAAACCGGGGCATCAACGAATGGAGAGAGTGGCGTCCTGGTTTTAACCTTTTAAATGTGGTACCGCGCACGGGGGGGGGGGGTGCTGCGATGTGACCTGTGCCCTTGTTTCGAACAGGTCCTCTGGCACGCGTTCAACTGGCAACAGACTCAGCCCTCTCCTCCCGCCAGCTTATAGCTGGAGGGGAGTGATTGTCGGAGAAGCTAGAGGAGGCAGGACGCCGAATGAGGGGGTGTTTGAGAAGGGTCAAAAGGGAAATTTCAATCAACTGGAATTCACATTTTACGATTCTGTTCGTGATTTTTATGGCGTTATGCGTCGGTTAATAATTATGTTTCAATCATTCAAGACATTTATGTACGTTTTACAAATGGCTTTTCCAGAAAATTATTTTTTTTTTCAATGATACTGAATGTTACAATGTTGCATTAATTTTATCCTGTCAATATATGATGACTGAATAAAAAAAATCTGTTTAAATTATATTTTCAATTTATCATTTAATGGAATTTATTCAATAAACACATTTTTGTAAAAACAATAACCTCACACATTTTCCACATTTTATTACAAATAATTTCCATAAAACATGCAAAAATAAATTTCAAGAAACTTCACGGTTATGCCGTTAGTGGAGCATATATTTTTATTACATTTCCACCATCAACTTAAATCTACGGAAGAAGAAAAAAGAAAAAACATTCCGTGTTTCACTCGCGAAGGAAATAATAAAATAAAAAATGGCGCGTGAATGTTTCTCATCAGTTTTCCGGTATCGGTTCCGTGCGCTTTCCGCCGTAAATCCACGGCAGCCTTTATAAAATTTGACTTAACGCCTGCTGGATTCCGTCGTCGAATTAGGAACATAAAGAGCTGGGGAACAGACAGAGACAGTAGCAGTAGCAGCAGCAGCAACAGCAGCAGCAGCAGTAACGGGCAAGAACTTACTCCAAAGTGGAGTACCAGAGTGTGTGTGTGTGTGTGTGAGAATGTTTTACGAAATGGAACGAGTAGTAGCCTGGAAAGGAGCGAGCCTCCCGCGAAGAGACACGAGACTTAAGGCTCTGGACTTATGCTAATGACACACTGCACAAACTTCACAGTATTACCATGGACGTCGGCATGAGAAAATTCTAGGCGCGCTTCCATTTTCCAAATACATCATCACGTGTACAATCAATTTCTCTAGTATTCAATGTAGAATATTATATCATGATGATAAAACATAATTCTAAACTAATCTTGTAATCTAAATTAGTACACTTTATTAGTTTTAGCTACATGGAATATGGCTATGTATATATGCATATAATTTCTGATTTCACAACGCTTACGGTATGATTAGTTAATTACAGCGTGAATGAAAAATAATGCAGGCAGTGCACGCCACTGCAGGTTCGTCTCAACAAGAAGATTACCGTTGCATTCAGTCGTTGGGAAGTGGTGCTATAAGGAAGTGAGATTGCCGGAGGTCGCTGTGTGTGTGTGTGTGTGTGTGCGCGCACAAGGATGCCGGACAGTTTTCCGTATATTTTATCGCCGTTCTTTTCGGCGACGTAACCATTTCTGCCACAGCCTCTGCCGTTGCCCCTCTCACGCTGATAAAGCCACCGCTGCCGACTATGCAATCGGTGACGGCTTCATCGCTAAAAAGGTCCCCAGAAAAGGAAAAATGCGCCTGCGCCCATGCCAAGGCTTACGCGACGAGCTTTAGACGAAACGGAAGTGATTTTTTACGGCGGATCTTAATGTAATTAAATATAAATTGTTGGATTCTTTTTCAAGGTCTGTGCCAGAATTGAAGTCGTAAGGAGAAAACGGAGCTAAAAGGAAAAAAGGGGGTTTTATAGTGCTCAAAGATAGCTGCAAATCACATTTCTAAACGCGCGCAACTCTTCAATGAAACCTACTTGTTTTCCTTCCCTGGCTGTCACAGTAAGATTCCAGAGAAAATCTAAACATATCTCGGGATAATTTAAAACTGCTGTGCTTGTCCTCTACAAGATTGCAACTTATATTTATTGTTTAAATAATTTGCGTAGAAGAAAACAAGAGATTTCTTGTAGCAACCAGTGGAGCAGAGAGGAAGCAGCGACCCTCCTCCGTCACGCATTGAATACATCAGTGGCGCCAACGCAACGGCGAACTTTTCAACAAAACAACCAGAAGAGGAAAAAAACAGAGCTGGAAGATGCGTATGAGCAACGGGAGCGAGCGAGCTGCGTCGAGATGACGACCAAAGGAGGCTTTGAATGTGAGATTCGGGAGTAATTCCGTTGAGTTATGTCCAATGCTAACTAACTTTCCTGTTATAACTGAGAAGTTTAGTCCAAATAGCGCGGGAGGGACCACGAACGAGGAGGTTCTCTCATCTTGTTTTGGCCACCAGAAGTTTGTCGTGCCATCGAGGCTAATATGAGTTAGCGGTTAAATTTTTTACGCTATTAATATTTTCAAATGTTGTCAACAAGTCTTCAAGCCATGAGGGAAAATTTAAAGATTTAGACATTTGCATCACATTAGCCGTAATGTTTTTAGTTATATAGATGAGTATGTCGTCATATATTCTATAACCCAAGTAGCTGAGACCATTCTGTCCTGTTGTATCTCTTGTTAATGCAAGGAAGGCGCGCCTCCACGATTCGTTTAACAAATGTTTTTGTGCAATTAGCTCGTCGTCGTCTTCGTCTACTAGCTGTGCCGTGTTGCGCTCCCCGATTGCAACGGACGCTGGAATTATTTCGTCTGTTTGTTTTATAAATTTGTTTCTTCGTTCTCGTTGTGATCTCCGAGGCTGAACGCCCGCGGAGACAAGACTCGATTTGTATAGTCGACGACGACAAGTGCGACGCCAGGATTGAATGCGGAAGTTTCGCAATTAGGAGTTGACAAGCGAAGCCTTAAATTTGTTTCTTCTTCGGCGACGAAATACATTATGGATGATGGGCTTGAAGAGATTTTCGGTAAATTATTTCATGTCCAACGACAAGAGTCGATTACCAAAATTAAGATAAATTTCCGCCTCACAACAACAACAACAGTTTCAGAACTTTCAATTTAATTTCAGAGAAGCATAACTGAAGATTTTGTTGGATAATTTCAGTAACACACACACACTTGCAAAAATCAATCAGATATTTCTATTGACAAATTCTATGTATTGATAAATTTCTGAAAATAGGATTACTTCTTCTGTATTTGAATTTCTCATTGAAAAATCTTCGTGCAAAAGCGAAAAGGAAAGAAAGTGAAATATGAAGGCAAGCATTTTAACGAATGAAAAATATTTGATTATAATCTGTTGTGTAGACACGCGTAATCTTCACAAGGATAAAAGTACACAAATACTTCTGCTGCTGTAGAGCAGTCGTGTGACGTTACGCTCAAGAGGACATAACTCGCGACAGACAGAGATAGACAGCTCGTTAAACGAGCCAATATGTCACGCTTCCTCCACCGACAGAGACAACAAACACACATATACACACACACATTCACGTATAAACAACAGAGTTAGCAAAAGAAAACGAAAAACACACCTACTTCTCGGCACAAGACTGAGAAAGACGGAACGTACACACGCACTTGTAGATAGACAATGACAGAATGTACAGATAATCTAGAAAGCAAGCTGGAGAGAGAAGGAGAGAGCAGTGTGCGAGAAGGATACAAGTAGAGGCAGAGGAAAGTCATACGAAAGAAAATAAAATGTTTGACAAATAGCCGAGTTGCTGTAGGCAAACAGAGTGAGTTAGCTTGTTTACTTTACAGATGACAAGTGGCGCGCTGGGAGACTGACGCTTGTACTTGTGACGGTGGGCGTCGCCACCGGCGTCGGACTATTAGCATCAGCGCCGGAAGTACGTGGCGGCTTAGGCCTTGTGCAGGATCAACACGTGCCAACTTCAAACGGCAATCCATGTATATGGACCCGAAAATACAATAAACCTAAGCATATACCAGATTGTTGAAAGAAACAACATATTCTTTGAATTATAATAATCCATAAATCTACAATGAAAATAAAAATAAAACAGGCTCATATATTTAAAAACCGTCATTACGATCATAAGTTCAAATCCACAACATCGTCGTCCATAACCAACGTTATGTAACGGGCTCATAAATCGGTCGTTTCGTTTTCATTTCCGACATAAAATAAACAATAAACACAATTCTCCTTGAACGAATGTCCATCGTTGCATTCCGACAGGATAGAGCAAGATGCAGATAAACGTTTCTAAACGAGAGACAAAGACGGACGAAGATGGAACTAGCCAGCGTGTATCTTCTAGAGCGTTGGTCCGATCAAAATTCTATGGTTATGCGTTAATATTTCGACGGCCGTAAATAAAAAAAATGTCAGCCATAAATATGCAAAGAAGGATGTGTTTGGTTGCTCTGGCTGGCCTCGTTCCCAGTGTCCTTGATAAATTCGCATGCATGTGTAAACTTGGCAGCCGTCACGGGAACAGGAAACATGAACGTGCTTTCCACCAAGTCGCCAACCTTCTACTCGGCTTCAGCAGCAACATCTCAAAACCCTAGCACCTAGATTCCATACATGCTTTGTTATCAGAACTGAGCAAATTGTTGTGGAATATAATGAAATTGTTTCGATACATATTTAAAAAGATCCACCTCATTAATTAAATATATTTCTTCCCGTCCAGTTCTCTGTTCCACATCTCTGAGTCTCATTCTTGGATCCAGTTCTGGAGCCAACTCTCTCCACCCCGTCTCTTAGGCGCTGTGAGGCATTTATCTCTTGAATATTTTCTTATACACATCAGTTCGGCAGTAAAAACGAAATTGTTGTTTTAATACGAGAACTATATATCTCCGTTCGCGTATTCGCAACGGAAGAGAGATATTTGTATTTGTTTTTGATGTTTTCCGATTCCGAAGTGAAATAAAAGAATGTTTATTGAATATCTCTTCGCGGCTCTGTTTGTGTCTGCTGCTGCTGCTGCTGCTCGCATCCACTGCCATCTCCTTCAACGTGGCGCATCTCTGTTTCGAATAACTTGACAGCCAATGGAAGGAGCCGTTTGTTTATTGTGGATCGCGTTTTCTTATCTGACGGATTCGAATTTTGAATTCTGAAACGCGCATTACCGATTATTGCAACACAGCGACCGTATAAAATATATTTTATATGTATAACAGCCGGGCTGGATACCATATGTATCTCTTATAAACTTCTTCAGATGGGAAAAACAAATTTATTTATCGTGGACACGTAATTCTTCGTGGCTGTTGAATATCAGTGAAGCATAATTATTTAACCTAGTATTATAACGATAATTCTATCATAGCGTTAACAATTTCTTTATAGCAAGAATATTAAGATAACAAAAGAAATATCGTAGACTCGAGAGCTATATATCATTACATAGAAAAGTACGTAATTTAATATTTTGTTCACATTTTCCAAACTCCATTCACAGTAATTTGATTTGCCGTAGTTAAAATACTATTTCGCAACTGGTATAAATATCAATGTACAACATCCGTTAAAGCATTAAAAACTATATTTCCTCTTTAAAATTAAATTACCACCGAGGACAATATCTTTCCTCCCTTCCCGAGTCGGCAGTGAGGAACAGAAACGGCATAAACGCATTCAAGTAAATTGAATCAGAAGCCAAAACCATAAAAAAAATCCTCGAGCAGAACGAAAACAACATCATCTCCGCCCCAGCCCGAGCCTCTTGTTCATTCATTCATCCATTTTTATCATATTCCTCCTGTGAGCCGCGCGGAGAACAATCAGAGGCAACCGGGATAAGTATATATAGTATAAGAGAACGTGGTCGGTGGTAGTCAGGGCAACAAGTAAACAATGAAACTGTTTGGTTTATATTCGCGACAGGAAATGCCAACTGCACAGCGACAAAAACTCTAGGACAGTGTTCGGTCCGGGAGCCCCTGGGGAGTTTGGGAGATCTCTCAGTCGTTCATTCCTTCGCCCCGCCGCTCACCCCCCGCCTTCGCTGCTATGGTTGTAAACCGGGTGCTTGAATCAAGCACCAACACTATACCAAACACCAAAGCACGGGCTACAGCAGCGCCCCAACGGTAACTTGGCCAAGCTTCCACCATGTGCGTTGCTCGCGTGAGAAGTGCTATGGATTCAATCTGCAGTAAAATTTTAACGCTACTATTTATTTGCATATACAGCCTGTGACGTAGTTCTTTCCTAGTTTAGACCTTGCTTGGCGACACACACACACACTCGCGCTTGTTTTTGTTTTGTTGTCAAGTTTCACCCGAGTTTTGTGTTATGCAGCCAGGAAATGGCAACCAGAGTACGGTACGTTTTATACATTCTTTCAATATGGAATTTTGCTGTTAACTGATGTTGTCTACGATAATACGATAATAGTATGTGACGTTAGAAAGTAAAAAGAGCTATTTCCTGTAAGTGTTTTGTTACATTATATAGTTTGAAAATGGAACAAACAGATGTTGCATTAAATTGTATGGCGAACTGATCAGATAATGCAGGGGTAATTGGAAGTGTTACTGATTCATAACAATCATAAAGTATTGAACAAACGTCAACACATACGACAAGCACTTTGCTCCTGACGTTTCCCACTTACGAATAATACAAAACAAAAACAAGACAAATAAAATAAAACACACAGGGAGAGTTAGTGAGAAGAGAAACGAAACAGACAACACAGAATAACAAGTTTGTTTCAGCAAACGCAACAGGGTATTAGCGTAATTACAGTTCTTAACTACAATTCTTGTTAAATATCAGTGAAGTTAGCACCGCGTGTGTCAGCCGGTATGGGCCGGGCCCTCCTCCTAAACAACGAAGTGAAGTTGGCCAAGTGGGCGTGGCCACACGGTGAGTGAGTGAGCGAGAAGAAGAACATTCGCCGTAGAGTGGGGGAAGTTAAATTCTCGCACAAACAATAACAACAACGACCATAACGAAAACAAGATTAAAAACTTCTTCTTCACACCGTGCCGTGGACCAAACCAACCAGGAGGGAATCCAGGGTACTCATCTCGATATAATAAACCCCCCGCTCAACCCCACGCTGGCTTTAACTGTTCGTTATCTTCGAGTTAATTTAACCACACTATGTAAATTAGCGGTTTAAAATGGTATTTTGCATATTATTTATTATTCAGTGATATTATAATATATAATCACGACGGGGGCTGCTCTCTGGTAGCGGGATACTTAACTTCTATCAGAGTGGATTATTAGTTAAAGCCCCCCTGGATTTACAGGTAACAGAGACCCGTAATGCTGCTTCTACTGTGTGTTACTGGTATGAATTTTATTGTGCGTAGTGGCGCTATCTTTTGTAATTGTCAAACAAGATTACTATGTCACTGTTGAGCAGATACCATTCCTGGAAATCTTAGAACATCAATTTAAATTAGTGTTCTCCGATATGAGAATAACAATATCTATAACACTATTTGTCCTTACCTGATACAAATTGTTCTTGACTCATATTCTTTTTATAAAAACATACATTCGGGAGTATCTTAATGCACTGACACATTATGTACTAGATAATGTGTAGTCTCGCGAATGACATATTTCATACGTACATACATCTTGTCTGTGACCCACTTACAAGAGCTGTGTACACGGTCGCCTGAGTGTTAGGCGCACAACTGTTTAGACCTGTACAATCACCTGAGAACGTGTCGGGCAAATTTATTTGGTAAACAAACACACACGCGCAGACACAGGAAGACCGGGCTGTACACGTCTTCTTCCTTCTCCGCTCACCTCGTCCTCCTTGAAGCTCTCTCTTGACACTTTTCCCTTCTTTCCACGCATGAATTCCTGTCGTACACGGTTGACAGGCGTGTTAACTAAATCTTCGTTAGAGTTTAACGCTTTTGCGAAATATAAAGTACTTCTTTCTACTACCACCGCCGGTGCTGCTGCGAAGTAAGATTACATACGCGAATATTTATTTTATACATTTCGTTTATATTTGTACGTATGATATTTTTATTAAATCCGTGAAATATCTCAACGGTGCAAATAATATTTTTCCTAGAATATATTTCAACCTTTCCATCTAATGCAACAATTTATTTTTACTTTCATATACACAAGTATGGGAGATCATGAAAAAAATCTAGCGCAAGACTTGGATGAAAATAAACGGATGCTCTTTTTAAATGGAAAACTTTCAAATTTCCTTAACTGTATAACAGCATATGATCCACCCTTTCGTGTATTAGCTAATGGACTAACGAAATTACCTTCTGTACAATCTGAATTTAATTCCATACCGTCTAACTGTACGCATTCCCGCCCCAAAATTCAATCTTTCTAATTGCACACATAACCCCCAACAATGTAGAATTATACGAATTTCGAAACAGCGCAGATTCATTTTCACATCAGCTAAATAAGATAGAGAAGACTTGTGTTTGATTCATCGTTCCTACCGCTTCTCTCGTACGCATTTGGCCTACATGTGATCGATCGCAAAAATGAAACATTCATCTTGATTTGCCGCACGGATCCTTGGCGGCAAAAACAGGCTCTTCTCCGTACAAGTCGCGGTCACGACCCGTACATTGTTATGCGTCAACTTTCTCACTCTCTCCCGCATATTCCTGCTGCTGTTTGCAGGATGCTTACAAGCCAGTTGGGCTGTCCCTCTCTCCTTGGCTATTTAGCCATCCCATGATTCCGTGACCTACGAAGGATTCTGTTCCTGTCCACAGGAGTGGACTACAAGAGATTTGCACAAATCTAAAGTTAAAATCATTTGATACTAGTATTTAAGTAGAAATATATTTATTCTGTATTTTCTAACTCGGATATTTTTATTTATTTTAGAATCCACCACCTTTTTGCATCATTTTAAATTTAACCAGCAAATGTCACATTTTAAGGAGTACACCTCTGAGCATTGTTTTCGTTGTACAGCCGCTAGAGGGTGTTCATGCCGTTAGGCTGTCGGTAAATTATGAAATTCTTCCCCTGTGTTCTAATTAGGTAATTGCTGTATTTATAGTTAGGCCGCGTGGACCGGCATCTGTGTGTTACATCCGCTTGTAAAGCTTCTTGTATAACGGGCCCGTTGTCTCGTTATGTTGCTGTTGCCTTTCTCTAAGAAGGGTGCTGAGACAGCACTCCGCGAGATATGAATGATCAGTGACGGCCGCGTTGCTCAAGAATTAAACAAACGAAAATCCATGTCCCACTTTCACATGAAAATTAAAACAAAACATTATGAAAACATAATCGGCAAATGCAAATAGTGGAGAGAAATATTATTCTATCTATTAGTCCATTTAAAATGAATATTTAAACAGTTAATTCCCGTTTCACGTTTCGCAATGATGCGCATATGAGCAACGAGCATACTGAGCATTGTTCCTCAGTTGGCAAAGCGCGTGCATTATTCATATGTTCTAGAATTAGTGAAACCGGTGTTCATAATCGTGTAATAAGCACCCAAGCGACATCTCTCCTGTCAGATAAGTCATTTAAATGCACATACACACACGCGCGCGCGCTGTGCTGCTAACGTAACAGAGCAGCAATGCGGTAGCAGCACTGTAGCAAATGCACTGGCATTGCTAGACGAACAAGATGTCTGTCTCGTGTCGGAGTGCGAAGCGCTGTATGCTTGGTGCACGTCATATAGCGGGGCCCCGCGGGTGACATGACACTAGACGTACGTACATACAGTCAGACATTACACGGAATACCTGCAAGAACGAGCACGTTCGTCTGTACGGTTGAAATGAGCTTATGTTTGTTACATTTCCCAGAATAATATACAAGTAGAAACAGGTAGTGTATAAGTATTATTAATACCACGCTTTTATTATCTACATGCACAAAAAAAACACACAGATTTTTGACATTAATATTTCAATGATAATCATTTTAGGTTAAGAATGTAACATATTATTATTAGATAAGCAAAGGATACATGTAGAAACATACAGACAGACAGCAGACTCCATGTAGAATGTAATGTGATTCTGTTTAGGAAATGTTATAGCGGCTATCTGTGTCCGAGTAAACACAGAGTATCACAACTATAATTACCAATGTCCGTACTAACCCCAGGCTTAAATGATAATGACCACGGTACAGATTTCACAAGCTCATACGAACAGTATGAGTGAATGTGTACGTACATGTGTATGTGAATGTAGGTGAACGCAACACTGTGATGATATTAATGGTAGTGTGTTCTCCAGACGCTAATTATAGTGATCGCGCAGCAGCAGCAGCACCAGCCGCCGACGTTATCCAGCGCCGGGGCTGTCTCCAGCAGATGTCGGTCTCAAGTATCTTGGTAACATTGACTCGCCTCCTAGTTCATTTCAAGGATTACTAAAACGTACACCGTCGCTCTCTCACACAGTTATTAAGCTCGCGCTGTGAACATTTTAAACCGACACTCTCATTGTTCTACATTGATTGATTGCAACAAGAAACTGTTGTTATATATTTTCATCTTAATGTCAAATCCACGTAGACGTATTTGTATTGTAAAATACGTACATCATTAACTGGATATACACTATAAAAACACACAGATACAAAACATCTTATCGCCAATCAAAATACTTTAGTAATACGCATGATTGCAAAATAGTTTGAAAGCTTTAAAAAAACCATTAAAATGTTAATTTTCTTTATCTAAAGTATGCGGATAACCTCTTTCACAGTTGCATTTATCTTGGCAATAAAACAAAAACTGTTAATTTCGTATTAAACTCAGTCAACAAATCCGTATAATTCTATACACGCAAGTTACATTGCCCCCACCACTATCTACAATATATTATCTCCTGTCCCCCCCCGCGACAGTGGGGGGGGGTGGTGGTGGGGCAGAGCGCTACAACAACGTGCAAGCACACCAGCAGCAATGTCAGAAGAAGAACTTGGAACAATTTCAAAGAGGAAAGATGGGCGGCTGGCTACGTACGACGTACAATAATGTACGAAGCTTATACAAGCATGTACTTGTGCATCGTCGTTTTGAAAAACTTCCAAAAGATTTATTGCAATGTAAAATATACACTCACGACTTGTATACCACCTCCAACCGAACGGATTTAATCCCTCGTGCACTTGTGAACATTCCTGCAGTGATGCAGAAATTTGTGACCCGGATAATGTATTCACATTAATTTCATCCACAAATGAAACGGTATTATTTTACTCACTATGAGACAACAGAACCATTGGTTTATTAATTTTCTCGTGTTGTGGTTTACGTAAATAGAATTTTCTACTAGTATAGAATTTTCCGCTCGATATAACTGACGTATGACACATTTTACGAGCTTGTTACACATGTAAATTAGTTTCTAATACGTTCATAATTAATGTTTATAGTGAAATAACATTTTAACCGTTTTTAAATATGAATTTTTATGATATTTTACGTTCCAACTAAAAAACATTACCGTCCAGATCTTTATTGCCATCTGATTCCATTACATGAAAAAATAATTTGTTTTCCTTGTTCGGTGGATGATTGAAATCGTGCTAGACCAGTGGAATCTAAACTGTTAATACAATGAAAATGATGAGACATTCATTACGTAATTTGCAATAGTCTCAGATTACAAAGATTAGATTATTTCAAGTAACAACTTTCAAGTAAAATCAAATAAGGTTCTATAGCATTTATATCTGTTTACTAGCGCAGAACCAGAGTTGTAATTGTTTGGGTACTGTTGGTGGTCGATATGATAATCAGAGCCTAGTTGCGTACTGTATTTTGATTATAATTTATGAGCTGAGCGTGCAACGTACATACACGTATACGCTTCCGAGATATCCACGACTGATAGTCCATTATCATTCGGCAGTAAACGTATACGATTGTTATACGATTGTTTTATGCACTTGGTGGTGTATCCACAACGTTAAACGCTATTAATTATATTGCCTCACACAAACACACATATCGTGATTGCATACTAATGTAATTTCTTTGTGAAATCATTAGCAAAAACACAGAGTGGTGTTATGGTAATTTTACCTTAGATTTACAACTGATTACTGTTTAATATTTCGTGATGAATTTACAATGATTTGCCCTGCATACACTGAACCAGTATGAATGGATTTTTCGTTCGGTGGTTCATTTAATTAGATTCTCATTTTAATTCCAACATCATAATAATTTAGGAATATATGGAGTGGAAGAGATATGGTAGGTTCTTTGGTTAGAATATCCAGTCTTCCGACTTGAATTTCAAACATTAATTCTAGATTATTATTTCACATGTTATAAAAGCTCAAATGTATTTATTACGAATTCACGGAAATGAAATTAAAAACATCATACACACGTCATCCTTTCTTCGTTCTTCTCTATGTGCTAGGTTTTTCTTTCCTTATTTCATATCACCTACTTTTTGCGACTATCTGTGGATTTAGAAAAAGAATTTTACGCGGATCAATGTGGCAGAATAAAAACGTCCAATATCACTTTTTATAATATATAGCGCAAAATATAACTGATGGATTACGTGCGGATATTGAGGTTATATAAAAACTGTACTAAGAATCGCGTACTTCGTAAAAATCGCTGCAATAATACACTTAAAAATAAATTGCGTTAAAACAAAATTATATATATAAAACAATACAATTGAATCAATAGTATCGCTACAATAGTATCTTTGAGAATGAACTGCTATAATAAAAAATATTTTAAGACAAAAGCAATGCTGATGTATTATATAAAATTCAATTCATTGAAGAATTACTCAAGTATTTCAGCAACGTTTTGGAAATTATTACAATCACGGACATACGTACTTAAACATGAACAGTATTGTTCTTAGTAATCAAGATTGTGATTATAAAATTGAATATTCATTTTATTTAAATGAAAGTTCACGGTATTTCATATTTATAAGTGACAATACTCACAAGTTCGATATGTTGAACTCTCCCGAGGCAATATTTAAATAATGAAATAACAGACTACATTTCTCCCTCTTCTCATGCTCTGCCGAAGCATACTAATTCAGAATACCCATTATGCATTTATTGCAATCTCTTGTCAAACTATTCTACATCAAAAATGATTTTCTTCCATCGCGGCATCCTCCCCAAAATGCGCCTGACTCCCTGAGGAACCCCTGTGGTAAGAAGTGGTAAATATTTCACGTTCCTCGAATATTTTTTTATGGTCGTTACTTTCCAAAGTAATTAATTACTTTTATTTTCGCCCGGAGAACACGAGGAAGGCAGTATCAGCCATCAATATAAAAAAAAAGATGTATGTCGGTGGTATAATGAACGTTACAGTAAGACGCTTTGTATATTGGTTGGCACGCTGTAGTTTTTTCACCCCCATGCCTTTAAAGAATAACACACAATAGCTGCGGTAAAACTAATTAGACAATATATTGATTACACCAGCGACGAACCAACACCTTACCATAGACTTCAAGGATGTCCAAACCGTTGTACCGAATTTATTACTCCAACAGAATCATGACGGATTCAGTGAAACATTTTAATACTTGATATTTTTACGAATGACATAGAAATTTAAATTTAAATTAACATGTAAAATGGACAGTAGATAAGTAAAGTCTATTTACTTGATAATACGTATCACTTTACTTTGATTTGGAAAATAATTCCACGTAATTGGATAGTTTCCATCCCTCAATTTGTCTTTTTCCATGGACATCCTTGATGTAGGGTAGCGGAACAATGGGTAGGTTGGCAACAGTGTGCACGGTTGCCAGGGGGGAGTTACTTGTACGTACGACTATTGTTGCATTTCCTTTCACTTGTCTTATTGTTTATTCAGCGCACCCTAGAAAAGATTATTTCAAACGGTGTACAATCAGAACACTAACGATATATCGCACGTATACATGCGAATTTTAAATGACTTTTAATTGTTATTGCATGGTAGAGTCTATCAATTGAATATGAAGGGTAGGGGAAGTAGGTATAGAAAAATACTGCAAACAATTTAAAGCTTGTTTTTTATACTTTTAATAACACACCATTTGCAGTTTTATATATTGATTTCAATATTTTTTGTGTGTGTGTCAGCAGACCATTCAAAGCACTGCTTAAAAACAAATGATAATGGCCCTATTTTTCGTATGTATCGCAACGCCTTCCATTACCCATAATTCCCGGCACGACCGCGTCCGATGCTTCTTTGGGTGATAAAGAACGCGTAGAAAAAGATACACATTTAAATAATACTCAAGTTTAAACGATAGTGCACGTCCTTAAATCACCCACATTCTCGGAACGAGATGAGGCGCACGAGAAGTGGAACGAAGCGACGAGGACTGCTGATAAACAACCGTTAAAAACAACTCGAAATCCGGCATTAACGATCATATAAACTTGACATTATGATAATCGTCCGTCTCTTCCATTCCCACTGCACCGTTCCTCTCTTGCGATGTTTGTGTGTGAGTGTAAGCCAGTGACGGTTACAAGGAGGGTAGAGGGTTAGATTAGTGTAAGGAATGTCTGTCGTTCTGTAACCCGGAGTAAGACTACATCTTGTGCGAGCTGAACTCTTGCTAGAAGACGTTTGATATACGGTGCCCGCGTCATCCATTCTCATATCCTGGTTCCGGCGTCTTCGTTCTTCGTTTCTTCCTACTGCACCACATTTTACATGCATTTCAATTCAGCGCCGTCGGCAAAGTTTGAAAGAAAACAGTAACTGTTATTGGTAATTTGAACAAGAATGAATGGTACAGATTTGTGCTAAGATAATTAGCAAATAACATGATGAAATAATTATATGAGTTCTCTGTCTTGACAGACGATACTTCCAACAAATCTATGCTAGTGTTTTCAATTGTCCAGTGTAACACAAGTTGCTTGTTTTCATAGATCTCTTGCAGCCCAATCTACATAGTCATAATGACAGACGCTACTGCATATTGTTGGCTACTACTAGTACTGCGACTTCTGCTAGTGGAACTGGTACATTTTTTTTCCTCCAATACCATCCGGACAACCATGCGCTCAACATTTTTAATGACATTGCAGAATACATTATGTGGGGAGGTGGTTGATGTACCGTCTCTCCACCGAAGCGAATAAACAGCTTCACAATTATGCTACGTTTTCACATAAATTTACGTAGATAAAACCCAACATTTATCTTCTTTTAAAACCGGCTGCAGGCACCCACGGTTTGGTTGAAGGGACGGACAGAACTCTACCGAATTATCCTTCTTCTCCCACCATCACCACCACCATCACTGCCACCCCACTCCCGTGGCAAGCTTCACACCAGTCCAGGACATACGTATATATGAATCCATCCACTCGCTCAGCCGGTGTGCGCCGCTGTTAATCCTGTTTCAGGAGACGCGAGTGTTACAAGTGTGCAAATCCTTCATGAGAACAGGCACACTGATGTACGTTAGTAAATACATTGGATACTCGTTCAGTTTAGATAAAAGTACCCCATACTCTCTATCTGTCTCTCTCTCACTGTTAAATACACCATTCGAAATGAGCTGTTCCAATATATTATGTATGCACATAGATTGAACAAACTGTACAATCGGATAGCTGCCAATGTCATGTATTTCCAGGATTGACATCCAGTGTCAATATGGAGTTAATAGCAATGGAAATATGAGTATAATTTCCTGGTCCTGGAGAATCACCAGAAACTTCAGATTAAAGAGGAATGCGAAACATTCCAACCTAGTCTAGTCCGCTATTACAATACCTAGAATTCTATACTAGATACTGGAGGATTCAGATAGAAATTCTTAAATACCTACCTGGAACATGTAACCGAAATTGACCAAGATTAACCATGCACGTAGGCCGTTAGAACATTGTCCTTAAGGATCAATAATATCAGTATAAACAAGTATGTACACTGCAGATATGCAATGTGATTATGAACGACCTATATTTATGTTCGCATTCGTTCGTCTGAGTTTACAAAATAAGACTTCTAAAAGTTCACTGTATGCTTTCGTGCAAATACACATACATACACAAATACTGTTTCTTGGTAGTTCCACCAAGTGACACCAGGTTTTTTCCTCTAGCCCGGCGACCGTTTGATATATGACACTTAATGAGCAACTTTCGTTAAACTGCCTAAATTTACGATTTTATTTTCTTTTCACAATGCGACATCGTGCGCTAGATTTATGCCGGCATTTCAGACTAGCACTTTCTGGTCCCCGGACTTGATGGATGACGACATAGCATAAACAACGATATAATTTATATATCACTGCACCACTGTCGACACACTCCATTGTATTTTTGGGAAATTAATTTTATTTATTTATTCATTTATTTATTTATATGCTACGCGTAGTATGTGTCTGCGTGGACCTTTCATACGTATAGTCACATTGATTTATGACGGCGTACTTTGCTGAAGAGTGGAATTTTGATTCGAATAATTTATTTATTACAAACAGTAAATTTCAGGAAATGATACATTTCGTCGGTGTAGTTAATCTAGTGGACGTAATAATTCAAGAATGCCTCGTCCTTGATCCGGGCAACACGTAAGCTGCCGCAATGATAAAAAGTGCCGGAGTAAGGAAGAATGTCGAGTCATGCGTGCAGCAACGTGGGGAAGGGTGGTTAGAGGACACGTGCTGGTGCAGGAGATGGTGGCGGGGAGTGGAGTACAACGACGGTGTGGTACACACATCGTAGTACCCCGATGCTCAGCTCAGCACTTTCGATGATTTAAAGATGAGAACGGGGACGACGACACGAACGCCGCATGGTGACAGTCGCATTGAATTAAAACTCTCACCGTCAGCAGGATACGGGATTTGTCGGTCGCGAACACTAGATCATCCCACTGGACATAATTCACAAGAAGCGGTTGTAATAATTCCCATAATCTCTGTAATAAACATAAGAGTAAAAATATTTATTAATTCTTCTGATTTTCAATACTATACTTTTAACTAGCAAAATGATATTCTTTGTATATTGAGAATTCAGAGCTGTGGGTTTTTAACCTAGTGATAATCGAACCCAGTGACACAGATGCTTCGCCACACATACCTACTATGTATCCAGTTCCCTGTGTGTGTGTGTATGTATCTGCAACAGACGTGTATGTGTGAGGGCGCGCTACACCGTGAAATCGTATTCTTTTTCGACGATTTATTACACCCGGTGAAAACGGACGACGTCGTAATGAACGGAACCCTACGCATCAGGGGCGTACGACAGGGTGAAGGGGCGCTTCTACCAAAAAGTGCTTTGTGTTCGTTTGCGCGTGTGTGCCTGCTTTGTAGGTTGTAATTTTTTTAAACATAATTCGCTGCGCCAGACTTGCAAGCAAGCAGGTTTCTTTTTCCGGCCATAGTCTCGAAATAAACATAGGAATTTTCCCTTCAAAGAAAAAACCCAGTAGTGTAGGTATGATTAACAATTATTCGTACCCTCACAAGCAGCTTCTCATCATTGTGCTCGCCGGATTTAATTTTGCTCCGTCTCATTGCAAAAACTTCCGCGAATTAAACTACACCGGCGGCCCCGACTTCTGTTTGCCTTACCGCGAACATTAATTGTATGTACATATTTTGCAGGTTATGTTTGGTTTTAACAAGCAGCGTCCGCGACCTCTCTTCCCACCTGGCGAGCGACGTTGGCACTGCGGTTACAAATCCTCGTGACGCGCGCGCGACCTAGAGATAATGATTTGTTAACAAACCTCGACAGACAGTACCAACTTATCGTGTTTGTAACCTAAGTAATTGGTGGATAATTGGAGCGACGGTGGAGCACTCTCTCTTACGTTCAACGCTATGCTTCTTCTTTTTCATTCCGCGCGCGGTTTTTGTTTCGTGTTACTGATATTTAATCACTGTGTTTCACTTTTTAAGTGGGCGTTGAAAGAGAAAAAAGAGGAATTCGCTGTCAAGATTCAAATGTTTTGAGGTTAAATGTATTTGCGTTTTATATTTAGAGATAGAGTGGAGTTTAATTTGGTTATTCAGTTATCTGTTATACATTTTCATTAAACATGAATGTTGAGACAAATTACTAGAGCAACTTATAAGTCAATTTTTTACATTAAACGTGCCTATCTAATAACTAGTGTTAGTATAAATGTTCAGTGCGTTTTACAATGGACATATAGAAGTTGACAGTGGTGGAGTGAGAAATGAGGACACACTCTGCATAAGATACTTATCTGTAATTAAGAGAACCTGTTGAGAGCGAGAGAGTAAATAACAAAACATTGCGATCGCAGCGCCTGGCTTTTATTGAGCCCAGGAGACGTGATTAAGAGGAAAAATTGCCCGAGACGAATGAAAATGTCGGGGCCCCGATTCTCATTTGTAACGACGACCGACGCGGGATAATAAAATTCTGGGCGCAAGGAAATGTGTTTTCTTTAATGTGGTTGTACGCCGTGCACCAGCTATAGTCTTCGTTTTATTGTGTACATTGAGAAACAACGATGCGCCTCACTCTTCTTTTCTTTTCTTGCATTCAAACAGTAGAAAAAGAAGTTTTGATTATTTCAAACAAGAAATATAAGCGAAGCTTCCATAAATACCTTCAGTAGAAACATCTGCAATGCATTTAATATAAGGTTAGGTTATCTAAAATTCTAACCTAAAGTGGCAAACTGATATTACAAGCTGTAACTCTACAAGTAAACTAAACCAGCAACAATAACTTTTCCATTAACATGAAATAATTAAATATTATATCCATTACACATCATGCTATGATGCGTGTTATCCCGTCCCTTGTCTAAATCTCCACCCCCTTCTGCTATCAACACTGTACATCCTGTATTGTTGTTATCAGAGCGATCGTTATCAGCAAGTAGCAGTGGCACGGAACTTTTCGCAAGAGAACCATTTAGATAAAATCGGGTAGACAACAGCAAATTTTATTTCCGAGCCCGAGAGAGACGCGAATTAAAAATATCATAAGCCGGGACTTTAATTTAAATCGAGTTTAATTCTGGGTCTGTGGGTACACGCGCGCGCGCTTACACTCGCTCATTGCACGCGCTCATTAAACGTGTCGTGCGCGTGAATTATGCCCGCTGAATAAAGGGGGATTCATATGGACTTTTTGTTTTCTTAAAAACGAGTAAATTCAGCAACACGTTCAAATATAACATAAACTCCGTATGAAAATCATTTCATCAAATACATTTGTTACAATACATTTAAACAATAAATAGATTCCGTTACACTTAATATTGTTTATAAATATTACTTACGCAATTACTGCAGGACGAATAACGTTTTATAACTTGAGTTAACAGACTACTAACATAATGACTTTCTCGTTTTTCTTCTTTCTTCCCTTATAAATTATCACATCTTTTTCGTGTTCCTCGCGCTCGCTTATATTCCAGATCTGATTGTTTTTATTTTAAACCATTTTATTCAGAATTTATATCCGTTTCCTCTATTTCCGCAACAGTCCGTATATAAATTTCCTGTACCCTAATCTTCTTTTGATTACTTTTGTCCATGTACCAAGGCAAAAGAAAAAAATACGAAATACATTCAACAGCAAAAAAACGATAACTTCAGGCAAAACCTGTAGATTTTAATTCAGCCAAAAAATAAATCGTGTAATGATTTTAGAATTAAATGAGACAAAAAATGTTCTCTGCAACAAACACTGATCGGGAGTGGTATTTATTTTTTGTTGTCCTAAATGAGATATAAAAAAATATACCACGTCAACAGTTTGCCAAGCCCCAGGTCCACAACGCACTAGTTACAAACACTAAGCCATAAAGCTGGTGTAGGTGTCCAGGAATGTGCAGTTGACCACCACAAATCCAGGACGCCGCCACACACGCCATCATTCACCAGCCACAAACTGCAGTAGACGCTAAACAAGAAGCGTCTACTTAAGATTTTACGAGTCCGCTAACTCCTTAAAGGACAATAATCGTACGTCCTGCTTGGCATTAAGTCGCCAGGGTCCGAAACTCGAGACGTTATCTCCTCTCCTCCTCTTCGTCTTCTTCTTCTTCGTCCTCAACATATGTGTTTATCTCTGTAGGGCCTAGTGTGTTTTCGCCCGCGAAACAAGAAACTGTTTGACATCGCCTCTAAGTACCCCTGTTTTTCAACGTCGCCCGAAAAAGTGGACAGTGTTTTGTCGACTCTGACTGTAACATAAATATGGTCGGTCGCAGAAGTTGTTCCGTGGATGGAGGCAGCTTGCGTGTCTACATATACTGAGTGAAACACCCAAAATTGTTACTATGCCTTCGTAAGTCAAGCAGATCTGTTGAATTAAAGAATAGATATAAATAAAGCTATTATTATTACTGAACTAAATAGCATTGATTGACAATCTAAAACTACAACAGTTTGACATCTGCTGATCGAAGACTACAGCAACAGTCCGGCTTGTTCAAATATGAGTTTGTGTGTGTATATGTGGGACAGTGTGCCTTTTGTACTTGATGGAAGCAGGGAACGAAAAAGGACCTATAACAAACATGGTAAATGCGTATCCAAATAAAAGCATCGGTTGCCGACGGCGACACGGAGACGCTACCCCCTCGCATCTCCACCGTCGTATTGTCCACCCGCTCAGCACCGTCGCGATTTATGATTCATGGTCCGGCCCAAAAGACGCCAGGACCGGCGCAACGATATTTCCTCATTAGCGCCCCAAAAACTGGCTCGATACGCTCAAAACGTAATTTAAATCACTTTACGAATTTGGCTTACGATTCTCGTTATGTGCTTGTGTACTGGCGTAAAGCTTGTACGAAATTTAGATGCGTGCCAGTAATGGAAAATATGACTTTTAAGTTTCCATATAAATATCGCATAATCCAGAAATAGGATCTGTATTCACATTAATCAAACTTGAACATGCAAGATTTAAGAGTTTATTAACAATTTCTCTCATATGTATACTTGAAACTGTTTATTGTAATTTTTTATAGAAATTATTGGATATTTATGACTATGACGATAAAACTGGGTAATCCTACTCTGCAAAGTGCAATTTCATTCGGACGCGTGGTCCGTCGACACGACTCTTTGAAAACACAATACAGTTTAATCTGAAAACGAATATTATCTTTCAGTATTGACCTCCGTTCTTCCGGATAGTTTATGTACCAACTTTCCTGAACCCGCGCACATTTTAACTTCCCGAATCCTCCGTCCCTCCATCACCATCCTACTAGTGGTAGTATAGTCACAGGAAGACGGTTTCCATAAGGAACTTGTCTATGGAATATCGGAGTCCAGAGAAAACTACTATGGATCATAAAAACAGCAACTCTGTTTTCATTTTTGTTTCCTCGTCGCCAATCGACCAGAAAAATAATAAATACACATTTTATTACTTTTTGCTGTTAGGATTATTTTCCTTCGTCGCAGGAAATGTGGAAACATAAAAACACTGTTTTGGTTATGTGCTCGTTTTTACGCTTTGTTTAAAGTTTATTTCATGATCTGTTTGATATTTTTCACATAATCTTTTTGATCTTGTATGCTGGACGTTAAACTGGATAGTTTTATATTTAGGATTATTTGAAATTCACACTTTGATTATTTATTTAGTTGGATTTCATTCGTCTGTTTTGATTCAAAGTTGTGCGCTACCGTTTACCCAATAAAATGTTCGAAATATTTACACTTTTCAAAGATACATTAGAAGAATGTTACTTCAATATTTGTATTCCCCTTCCTCACGCTCTCCATTGCACTACTGATGACTAACATGCACTGTTGATATCCCCCCCCCCCCCCCAAATAATTCATAATATAAAATTCATTCCACATGTCCCCCATTGTTAACCCCATTGCGCACGCCACTGGTTGCCAATAGACAACGGCCGATATCTATGCTCCGGCGATGTCCGTGCACCCGTAATTCCGGTTTGTCTCCAGCGCTGCCGTTTCGGCTCCGGCTGTAATCGCCACCAGCGTCCATAAATCTAGTCGGCTCCCCCTGACTGAAAAATTCTCACAATCGACATTGCACGGACATTAGTATTGTGCACGTTGTTTGGGCCCAGGCACACAGCCCATTCCATTCCAATCCAGCAGCAACTAACAGGAACAAGCCACGCATCGACATCCCATCCATGCCAAGGGTAGATTTCTCTCATTCATTCTATCTGTCTGTCTATCTGTGTGTATGTGTGTGTGTCCCTCGACGACAATTTCAAATTAGAATGTCGTATTAGGGCGTGTTTACTGAAGATTAAGCTTCCTCTCTCTCTCTCTCTCTCTCTCTCTCTCTCTCTCTCTCTCTCTCTCTCTCGTTCAACGCGCGAAATGGCTTGTCAATGCTTAGTGAATTATGTATATGTTGTTCTCGCGCTGTACGGGAGAAAAATAATTCAATATTGAAATTTGTGACCACGCGTGAACCACACGCTGTGATGATTTTAATTCTACCCAAGCAATCTATATTTTCGGCAATGAAAATTTAATTTTCTATCCATATTCACGTCAATATTTCCTAATTCACTAGTCCTCCAGCATGATCAAGACAACTAGCCTCAGATATTGGTGGTGGTAACTCCCGGTAAGTCCAACCACTTTTACCCGATAACGAAACACATTAATGATAGCCAATTATTTTTATCCGCACGTTTCGGATTAACGAGAGTGTCGTGTCTTATCACGTTCCTTATCAGTAGAACGCAATCACACTTTTAATTTCCGGTCTGCCGGAAGGTTTTTTTTTCGCTCTGCACTGGTAACGCGGGACCATGCGGCGATCGCTCCGGGCCTTCGAAATAATGAGTTAATTTGTCGGTGCCTCGGTAATTTACGTTTGATTTCGAGTACGATACGTGTGCATCTATCGTTCGCTGCTCGAAATTAAGAAAGCTGAACCAGTACCCGAGATCAGACATCCTTGATTTACGTACGAATCCCTTGATTTATATCTATACATCGTCCTACCACTCTTAGTTTCATTTTAAAACACACACACTCACACTGAATATAGAAACATGTACAATTAATGGAACTAGTTAGAGAGATTCTAACGTAAGATGTCAAAAACATAGTTGCAATTCAGTGGAGTTACACAACAATGTAACTTTAATCCAGGTCTTATCTAAATGCGCCAGTAGATCAAAAGAAATTAAAACATTCGATAAAATTTGCCTGTTCATCACCGCCACCGAATTAAACTTTGCGCGAGACTAATTTAGTTGAAATTTCCTTCGCTACGCTACGCTGCGTTCCTTGTAGCAAATTCATTAAACATTGGGTATATAGTTAACAGTAACAGAGTGTGGGTATACGAGTCTATCAGTAAATTTATATGTACCTGTGTGTGTGTGTGTGTGTTAATTAAGTATGCGATTTCGACAGTCCAAAAAGCATGGACAAGCAACCTCTAAGGTAATGGATATTTAAAAGTAAATTAAGCTTATCGCGAGGTCACGTGTTCGGAACCGCCGATTCACACGAAAGCCGGTTTTCTGTTTGCCGGGGGTTTTATATTATTGATCAAATAATTTAATTGCCCTCACTTGCCGGAAATAGTACATTTGCGGGCCCGCCAGATCATTTGTTTTTTTTTTAGGCCTAATGAGCTTTTTAACATGGCCGCAGTACATTTATCGTACAGCCACAGCTGATGCCCGTCTATTACTTTTACGGTGTATACGCGCACCACACTACCTCCGCCCACGCCCCCCCCCCCCCGCCTAGAAAGTATACCACTGATTAATGTGCACGTGTACATGTGATGATGTCGTGATATTAAAATGATGAAACGTGCCTAGTCGACTAGATAATGTTGCTGGTAATTTGGTATATGGTACTAGACGTTTTATTTCATAGCTTGGCGTGTTGCAACTAGATGGTTTCACATGAAAAATGGACGAGCAGTAATGTAATACATACATACATACGTACGTCCGCACGTTGGTGTATCAATCAGAAGTTAACAGCAAGAAGCGCTAGCGGTGAGGTAACAGTGTTTATACATTATATAAACGAAAAGTTCCAGAGTTGATGCAGCATGTATTGTGCATAAACTAGAATCTTCATTTCGTTAGAGAAACCAAACATAGCACTACTTTCATCACACACTAACCAATCAGATTGAAAACTTTGTGATATTGTTCCACATAAATAGCATCCGTTATTCCATATGTTCGACCAACTGTAGTTCCAACATAATACAATCGAAACTTTTCTGTTGTGCGAACGTTTCGTCCGAGGCCTTGTCCCACTTGTCCATCCGCGTATATAACGGAGCTTAGTATACGTTCCTAACATATATAGATCGGCGTGAAGAAAGACAGGGGAATGTGCGTAAGACATGATGACAGTCAAGAAATGAGGGCGGAAACCTGTACTTCGTGGTGACGTTATCTCTAGAATGGAAACCCTATTCCTCCACCTCCTGCGGAGCGGGTAATTACAGTTGATTTCTATACGGAACCGTTGTCAAAACAATACATGCAACACCAGTGTTGCCAACTGACTGTTACGCAGGGAATTTCCCCATTCATTTTCATACAGTTGGTGTAGTCGCAACAATGTGTATTATAGAAGACAATATTAATTAACACTAATCGTTATGGCATACGTGCACTGTACATAACCTAACTAATTTAGTTTTAACATCTAGTTTACGAGCAATGGACTCAATCTTTACTCAGTCATAACACAAGACAATCACTTATGCAAGTAATAAGACGCTGGATTTAATCAATGTAGCCAGGACAGAATGAATCAGGTTCAAATGAGACTGGAATGTACGTAAAATCTAACATAAACTTCTCGACGAGACGGTACCAGGTATGGTCCTTAATTTATGGCGAATAATTTCGGTGAAAATTTCGTGCACGTACGCTCGACCCGTCTCCCCCACACCGCACTACTACTACTACCAACGTTACTGCACGTGTCACCAAGAGTGACTTATTCAGCAGTAGACCTGTTTCCTTTTTGTAACACGATGATATTTTAATGCGTAAAAACTCCCGAGTGTAATTAATGTGTCGTCCGCTGGCGGCGTGCAACTTAATTTTTTCCGGAAGACCGAAATCGTTTCACCCTGCCCGGCAGCCATTCCGTGTCTGGACAACGCCAGGCGAAGAATATGCAGTCGACGGCTAATTTAACGCTCGGCGACTGCTCACTTGCAACGAGCACTATTACCACGCCAACCTGCTTTTCTACATTTAATAATAATAATTTACATTCATAATTCCGCAGCGTGATTTAGATGCTGCGGATCAAATAAGTGCTTAACAAGAAGGTTTTCTACTAGGTCACTTACCATAGCACGTAAATCTTAATCACACGGCATGTCAGGATGAATTATTGAGCTCCAACATTGCATTCGAATCAGCCAGCAGTAAGTCTATAACTTTCAAATATTAATTACAAACAGTATTTATAACGTCCGTATCTATTAAATTGTATACATATTTCAGATCAAATATATTAATCATGGGAATAATACACTAAACATTAATTAGCCCAGTATTCACTGTCATAATTAATGCAAATAAATACAATCCTCCTCTCGCGGCTAAACCCCCTGCGATCCAGTTTTCAAATCGTTACGATAAAATTTCATTCGCTCCTCAAAGTTATCCACTGCTCCATCGCCATTATCCTTTGTAACACCCTGCTTAATACACTCAAGTAAATCTCTCCCTCTCTCGGTGCCTCTCTTTGTGAACAAACGATGATTGTCCTTGAAACTCTCATTGCCAACTAAATCCCTCGAAATGCCCCGGCCCATAAAATGGAAACGCATGCAATAACGCTCCAAGTAACTCGTCACAGAATCATCCTCATCATCACTATTAACCGTCACTAATTTCCCATTGTGTGTATGGTGTTTTCCGAGAGGACTCGTGTTGCGGCTCGGCCGTGTTCGGCTATGCCATCGTCCTGACATATTTCGTTGTCCCTGTGATGACTTTTCCCTTGCACTCCAGAATGCTGCAGAGTGTGCGACGTCAGGCTGCCTGTAGCATGAGTGTTTAACAAGCGGAAACAGATGTTAAACATTACGTATAATACGATAATTCGCTCGGCTCACCCGCTTCCTTGCTTGTTCCTCATCATCCTTACCTTTGCTTCATTTTCAGAAATGTAACACTGTTTACATTGCAAGCATATCATTTCATCCTTCCATGCCTGTCCATGATAAATCTGAGAAACATTCACAGTTTGTTGAAATGACTTTTGAAATGTACACGAGCCAACAACAATTGTAATTTCTCCAACGTTTGTCATACGAAACAAAAAAGTAACAGAACATAAACCACGGCCATTTATAAAGCAAACATACACAATACAAAAACCCGTTTAATTCTTTCGCCGAAGCAGCAGTGAGACTCCACACGTACGATTTGCCGTGGCCTGTAAATAGAGCGAGGGGCACTATTTCTTTTCGCGCGCATTAATCAAATTCCGTATCACTCCGCGATGACAAATTCAATAGCCTCTTCCATCTCTTATCTGGCGCCCTTTGTGATAACCCAATTCTTGGTTATTTCCGGAAATTCGATATTTATACGACCGGATATTAGTGTCATTGCAGTACAAGTTCCGTTGCCGTTTTCACAACCGGAAGGAAGCGTTCTGTTTCCATCTCTCTCCCACTCCTACTCCTACTCCTTTTCCTTACTAGACCACTCGCCTCTTCTTCTTTGCGGCCACAAATACGACACAAAGTTTTTCCACAAAGATTCTTTTCAACTCTTTGCTACACGTCGGACGTAAATGAACAGTCATTGTTACTATTTGTACCTACGTCGAAGGAGATTGTCATTTCGCCTTTGACAAGGTATCTGTTTTGATTAGGAATTTTTGCGTTTGAAGATTCATCAGCGGGCAACAATGAATTCCGTATTTTTAATCTACAAACATTTATATTTTGACTATTGGACTTGGTAGAAAATTGCTTGGATATTACGCATTTTGCAAACCAATCATTTTGCTTACTAATCTTAAAAAATAAACATCCTCATAGAGTCTCAATTTCAGTTCCATTTTAGCTTTCTGTTTATTTGTTTTAAATCATGTATTAAAAAGATTTCGTTGGAGATTAATTTTCCTACTGACAATGGTCGCTAAACATTATAGTTTCTTCGTGCATATTCGTGAATGGAGACGAATCAGGCCGAAGGAACGAGCGCAGATTACTGAAGGCTGGCACAGGGCCATCAGGACGACGGGGAGAGATGCATCTCGGCAAGTAGTTTTTATCTTTTTCTCGAAGCCCGGTTCCGCTGAAGACAGCTTTTAAGAAGCCTTGCGTCGTTTGAGGGATTAAGGCCTTTTTTACCGTACCCGAGTCTCCGTCGTGGCGAATTGAAAATATTAACGAAATATCCCGACTCATGGAGCACCATCACCAGCAGCAGCAACAGCAGCAGCAGTAGCTGTAATTTTAAACGGACCGAAAAATAGACGAAATCACTTAAGATGATTAAAATCATTTTTGCTTTGTTTCGTAGTGGACGTTCCAACTTGCTGACTGCAGTCTTAGACCAATCTTATTCTCGACAGTAACGTCACCGAGTAATGGATCATTTTTAATTAACAGGTAAATAAAAACTGAGCAAGTTTAGATTGACATTTAGAATAATCGTTTCATAGTTTTCTACATTTTTACGATACACTTCTAAACATTTTAATGTTAAAAAAAATTATCTAAATTAACTCATTTCATTATGAATTAAAAAGTAATCAACAGAAATGAAACCATTACAAATTTTACATCGAAGAAAAACAAACAATTCGTCGACCTCTTTCTTAATTATTTTCAATCCAATTAACTTTTGTAATCAAATCCGTAAATGAATTTCCATCTGTGGCACATTTTTTCCCTTTCGTTTTCTTTTTCCAGATCTTAATTTTCAAACATTTCTCACCTGACATCCGTCGTGTTATCCCGTCGCCTTTCCTTTTTGCTATTTTCCTTACTTTTATCGCGAAATCCCCTTTCCGCTTTGCTTCACAACCCCCGTCCCCCATGTCCCGGACCCAGGGCACGGGCGACGCTACAATAGCTTTTGCAAAACAACCAATGTTTTATTACACAATGTTTTGTACTTGTCTTTTGTTGTTATGCCGTTTTCTTTTTCTGTTTTAGTAATTCATAGTCGGCGGCCCGCTTATTCGTTTGCATGTCACAAAGAGGGACCTTATGCGCCACCCTCCAACCCCGCCTCATGCCATAGCCGATATACAACAACAGTTGTGTTGTGTGATATATATTCTTTATTTCGTTGCCGTCTCCGTCTTATACGTTGTGCCAGTTATCGTTATTTGTCTTTTTTCTTGCTTTCTCTAATGTTTATTTGTCGTTTGTTTCCCGCAGCTTGGCAATTTCTTTTATTTGTTCCTTGTTTTTCCTCGTTGTTGTTCCACAGTCAGAGAATTCCGACCAAGATTTTATACAAAACACAAGCTGTGCATTATTACTTTAATTAGATTAATGTCATAATCAACATTGTATGTAAAACCTTTGTCAGTACAATTCGTATAATATATGCGCACACACACACATACACTGATATCGATGCAACGAATTTACAATTTAATTTGCTCGGCGAAAAAAAAAACTACAGTTTCATGAATACGTTCCAACCAGATATACGATCGTATCGGTGATTTATGAGGAGTGCTGGAATTAAGAGATAAACCAGGACTACAACCAGTTACATCTCTCTCTCCTGTTGAATAAAAACCATTCCAAGCCCCTCTTCACCGTGCGATAATCAAGGCGCCTGCGAGGACCCCCCACTCAGGACTTCCATTAACCCTATTCCTCCATACAACGCAACAGACGACATCATTCGTCGGAACGGGAAGCAAGCCGTTATTAATATATTTACACTTTTTTAATTAAAAATTATTAAACACGAATATTTGACATATCCCTTTCTTGTTTTTAATTATCGAAAAATTTTAAAAATTCATTGACAATTTCTATCAAGGTGACAAAGAAAATATTAATAGATTTTTTAAATATCGTCAATATTTATTTATTTTTAATTTACTAAATAAATAACATTCAAGTATAGAATTCTTTGCTCTTATTGCACAGGTACTGAGAAGATGACAGTAACATACTGCTGCATTTGTAAAGTAGACTTAAATACTGTTTTAGTTAAAAGTTGTTTTATAAAACTACTTGAAAAGTTAAAAGTCGTTTCACGAAGTGACTTATGAATATGAATGTCGTAAAAGTTATAAAGTTGCTGTAACTTTCGAGATATTTCAAATTCTTCCTTTATATATAAGTATAGAGAAAAGTTTATCTTTATTGATGGTTGGTTATTCTTGTTATTATAATCTGATTCAAATACTAAATAGTCATCTTTTCAATATTGCACTCACTTTGCACAAAGTTTAAATTAAATGAAAGACTAAATTATATATGCAGGAACACATTGAAATTATTGCATATTTGTGAAACAAACACTACAATCAACAAATTGAGAGAGAAACAAAAAACTTTTGCTCGCTGCAATGGGTGTTGTGTAGGGATATGCTTGACAACTTCGCAACGAACAGATTAAACAACGATATATGGACCGTACAATTCGTTCTCGTGCTCATATGCGTCTCGGATTAATAGTGGGGCCCCTACAAGGTTCGTCAGTGCACAACCGGGGCGCGCCTCGTATCAGCCAGCAGTGCGTAGACGCGACAACCGAAATTGATGAAACCGAAACTGGCGCAAAAAATTAATCTCCAGCTCTCGGAATGCCCAGAATGAAGTTTTTTTTCACTCAGAGCGCGCGTGTGCGGTTTTTCCTGCGGTAACTTCGATCAAAAAAACGCGAGGGTGACAATTGTGGTACAATATTTTTTTGATTTCCTGTAGATATTGAAATATATTGTTTTTCCTCTTTTATACAACTAGACATTTTCTCTTTCTTTTATATTTTGTATTCTCTGAACGATTCGTTTGCAACCACCCATTCGTTTGCACCATATCTTCAAAGGGAAATAAAAAGAGATAGTAAAAATCTTCATTATGGTCCTGCACACCGTCGGACTACAGTACAATTTTTTTTTTTATTCTTATTTTACAGTGCTTGCCCGCGAAAGTATAACGAGTAAGTGAGATAGCAATAGTTGGGCAAAACGTTAAGCTTTAAAGACGATTAGACCGTCGACCTCACCGCTAGTGTACCAGGGGATATCAAAAATGTTGCCGCGAAAAAACCAGGCCCGTTACTGACGAGTGGGCAACACTTTTCTAGTTCACGTGTACACTGTGATACGTTCCGTCCACATGAAATATAAAAATAAAATTTATAGTAGAGAAAATTAGCACGAGTCCTTTTGTTTTTACTACTGTGTGCACTCCGCATTTAATTGGATAGATTTCCGCCTGTTCACGCGACAGTCATGCCCTCTCTTAATAAGATTTCCGAACGAAGCTGCGCTCTTAAACTGTGTGAATTATTTAACGGCAATAATCCATCGAAGTCGTATGATTTTCGAAAATGTCTTCTAAATCTCCCGAACGACTCTTACAATTGCGTAAGTAACTGAAATGTAATTAAATGTAATTGATGAAGTTTCAAAGCAATTCATTGCATAATAGACTATGAAAAGTTAGAATTCTTACGATTATGTAACCTATTTATATGTATTCAAACAAGTTAACTTAACTGACAATATAAATAGAATGAAATCTAAATAAATTCCACAATTTAAGATTATCTTCGCCTCGGCTCGGCTCTGTTCAACAGCAGATCCTGCTGTGTGTCCACTGCAATGGACTCTGCACGAGCTTGAAGCGCACGGTCCATATCCGTTTCCGGTCACGTGGTACAGTGCATGGCCACCCTAGACGTCTCATCCTGCTGGTCGCTCGCTCGCTTGCTCGTATGTGCTGTGTGCACGGCGGTGTAAACGTGGCAGTTTGCGTTTATTGTAACAGCCGACCGGATCGTGTGCGCTGGCCAATTGTTTAATGGTCCGGAACATGCGGATTACGCTTATATCGTGCGCCCTGGGACCTAGTCACCGTCATCCCAGTAGACACTGTGTCAGGAATGACTTCATATTCAGGTCCGTTCGAATTTTCAGCATCATAAGTTGAAATGGAACGTTGCAACATTCATGGCCACAATTTAATTATTTAGCTGTCATTCATTACCAGATAGATTACGTACCATTGCCTTTTTCACTTGGCATACGTAAACGAACAAGTATATACTTCCAGGGTCCTAGTGACTGACTAAATATTTTCATTTACGTCACTAATTTCAAGGGGGAAAACAAAACATATCCCACCAGTCTCATTTCCAGGTCAAAAAACGTAGCACCCCTAGCGGCAACAATAAAAACTAAGTATAACTGGTCGCGGCAGGCACTTGTAGCTCGTGTGTGTAATATGAACCGGTAAATCATAACGGGTCAGGTGGGAGTTAGCGAGAAGGAAGAGGGACGGCAGGTAGCCTGTACCCCTGGAACGTAATAAGGATGTGATGTGGAGCTGCCCTTAACATGGTCACCAATTTGTACGGCCGTTGGACTCGCGATCTTGACAAGGGACGTTGGCGGGCAGCGGACGAGGGTCACGGTTACAACCTGATTGTGGTCACACATGGGCGTCGAGTATGGGCAGGAAACATTATACGCTAAAACATCAACATTTGTTTACAAAATGTTCCTCTTTCTAACATATGCAATACGGAACATCGTCAATGTTTATTGAAATATTAACACGAATTATTACATTACTAAACACCGGTTCTGCTCATCAAATTAATGTTTTAAATAACTGGACTGCCGTAGTATCGTTCAACGTTAAATGCTCTTGTTGTTTAACGCAAAACATTGTAACAAAATACAGAAGAGTGGTGCGACACCGCCGCCTCTGATGTCCGTGAAGGATAATGGCCAGTGGTCGTCGTGTCGGTGCAGCAGTTACCGTGCACCAGTAATTCCACTATGATGGCTTTATTAACGTGACGTGGGGGCAGCAGCAGCGTCCAGTGTGGGATAACGGCCCCGGGCACCCGTAAATAACGCAACCAACTGTGCGATCGTAGTGTCCACCGTCACCGCTACCGTCAGCAGCGCCAACAAACACCGCCGGACAAAACGCCTAACGACAGATTAGCGTTTCAAAACTCTCCTCGCTAGAACGAATGTGTCATTTATATTTTTCAATAACATCTCGCTTTTAAATTAAGCTCTTGTCGTACATTATATAGGTGTAAATTCAATTATAATTATACACTTTTGTAAATAATAAAGCAATGGAATTCATGGTTTATTTTCACCCACACGTATTGCGAGACTGACAGCCTACTTCACTTAAAACTTTAATACGTAATTAATCGTTTACCAGTTACCCGGTAATGAGCCATTAACAGCCCTCCCCCTCCTTGCACCCGCGCACACCCCGGCACAAGTAACGAATACCTCGGAACTGTTGACATGCGATTAAATAGCTAACGCGATATTAAAACTGTTAAAACTTGTGTGTCGTGTGTTTTTCCGTACCATTCGGAGCCGCCTACGATACATCTGTACGTGTGTGTGTGTGTGTGTGTGTCCCGTAATTAGCTACTTCGGTGTTCGTCTCACGAACGAACTCGCCCGAAGGCGGCAATTGCACGAACTTCGCGTGGCAACAACTTCACAGCTAGCTTTGATACGCACATGAAGAATATTTTCCTTTTTTTTTGCTAAAAATCGATGTGGTTATTTCTCAGTGTTCAAAGGAGTTACTAAATTAATGATACTAACTTATTGTATACTAGAGAAAGAGTCTAGTTCTAGACGAGCAACCCAGTAGAAACACTTAATTATTAACAAGTATTCCTTCACACATCGTTTGCTTCATACATCTTCCCTTGTCTGCTCTTTTATTCATCACATTTTCAGAATTTTGTAAACTGCCGTAACACAATTTCCCATCTACATATTAATATTGAAAATTGCATTTTACCGTCTTGTAAGTTTTCTTTTTTTTTTACTCTTCATATGCAAAGTAATACACGTGGAGCGCAAATATCTCTGTATATTACCTGTTATGAATAATAATTCCGAGCATGAAACGTATTTGGGGGAAAAAAACTGTTATAATGTCTGTGACAGCAACAGTTCAAAACGATGATTTCATTCCTCTGCCCTCGCTCGCTCTTGTGTCAGAACGTTGACGGTTTCGGCGGTAGTACGTACTAGTCACGGCCCGTTCAAAACGGGACCGGTCCCGATTATTTGTAAAATATGCGATACACTGACACTTGTAACATGGGACATGCTCATAGACATGGTTCACATAGAACACACACCCATAAAGATTCATATTCTATATTCATAATTCTCTATGATCCCCAAAATATACTACATTTACTTCACTGCATTCCTTAAATAAATAGTAACTAATTTTTGACAGTACAAATATAGAAATTAATATTTAAATACTTGATAATACAAACCCGGAATATTAAATTTATAAATTATAGCCACTAGGCTTGTTAATCTACGATCCCATTTGGCATTAGTTCTATGGACAGTGGTTAGTGGAAAACGTCTGCATGCGATGCGACCATAATGTTTTATAGTACGTCCGACGTCCGCATAGTGGCAGCACTTTACACGCCACGCTACGTAGCGTGTCCGTACGAAACGTACGGAACCGGTAAAATGCGCAAAACTGTAAAATATACATCCGAAATCAGCGCTTTTTCAAAGTTCTTACATGACTAGAGACACACATACTTACACATATGTGCTGTGTATATATTAGACCTATATATGTATATGTACTAGTATTACAACTAGTTACAACACGCTCGAGACTTGTAACATATGATAATTACCAGGTTTGTCTCTATACATATATTCGTCTGCATACATTTTAATATCATCCGCCAGCGGAAAAAATAATTTATTCCTGAAATTGATTATTACGCTGTGTGGCCTAATTCATGCACATATATTCACCTTACTTTTATTTTGGGAAAGAATTTACTGTTTTAAATTATACGCTGTAGCTTGTGTCAGACAGCAACACTGTATGCTATAATTATTACGAATTTATTTGTTTCAATTATCTTCCACTGCAGTGTATATTTCACACTCTGCTACACGATGTGCTGTGCATATATGAATTGTAAAAAGAATATACGACTATCGCGTAATGAATAGTTCGTTAAGAAAACGGAGGACAGATAAAGCGGGTAAATTAATTCGGAAAGCTAATAAAGTCGTATCAACGACATCTTGACATCAGATGAATGTATGTGTAGTGAAATTACTCGCTTATTAGTATTTCAAACATCGTAAAATTTTAATCCTCGCCCGAGGAAAGGGTGCGGGATAGATGTCACGTTTTTGCTGTTAATCTAAATGTAAGTAACCAACTACTACCACTACCGCCACCAACGCCGGCTGCCTCAACTTCCATACACTAATTAAGATGCATTTTTTATGGAGCACGATAACGCAAGTGTCACGGTCCGATTTTTAACAAGATACACCGTCACGTTCAAAATGAAACACTCTCTTCACGTCACTACCCCACTCCTGTCCACGGCGGTTATGTCACGATAATTATTGTTCACTGTGCACGAAAGAATTATAATAAAGTTATTAAGAGTATTATTATACGTTGCTGGTTTTTCCATAAACAAATTAATACAAGACTCAAAACTCTAATTCACAAGTCTCTCCGCTGTGTAATGACAAGAGCACCTAACCTAACTTCCGCGCACTCGTGTGTTGTTATTCTGCAATAAAGTGACAGCCGGACGGACGGATGCGTGGCAGATGGACCGTTGACTAATTGCACGGCCTTACGTAATTAAATGCACCGACCCCTAAACGTCACCAGTGTAAATTACAAAGAGTAGTGGCCTGCGGCCCGGCTGACACACGTTATACATAACGCACCGCACCGCTCTGCTCTGCTCCGCTCCAGGGCGAGCGCTCGCGTCGCGTACATATCTCGGCGGTAGCCCGCACACCAGACGTGACGGGCTGGTTGCACATACCGCACGTTGAAATTAAATCGCCTATTTGAATTAAACAGCGTGTAAACAATAGTTTTACACGTCTGCCTTACTGAATTTAGTCTCGGACACAACTTAAATCCACCGACATTATTACCAAACCATAACCATTAACGCAGGTTCAAACTATGTGTGTATTCGTACCGTGAAATAAATTGCTTGCGACAATAAATTCAATCTAACCTTAAAAATTGACACATACGAATTGACGTTACAAATCAGACACTAACATTTAATGTGATATTTTCGCGTCAACGTGTGTAACCTTTTTAAAGGTTTCATTTTTGTCACACGCGTCATAAAAATAATAAAAAAGGAAGGAGTTTAGCGCGTCACTTGATACTCGTGCGGAACGAGACGCTAAATTATTAATAAACATGTAACTAGGTAGCAAACGTATACGTTTGAACCTAGATTCTAGTTCAAATAAATATAAAAATATACATCAATAAGGAAATATCTCAGAAACTTTAACATTTCCAACAGATTTTGTATCAAACTTTAACGGGAAGATATTTTAACAAGTAGAAACTGTTCGTGGAAATAGTGCAGTAATCTGCAAAATTAAAATGCAGAATTATGCAAGTACAACTGGCATTTGTCACCCGAGATTAATCCGCTTAATCGTGCAGCTTGTTTAGCTCAGACAAACAGCGTCGACATGACACAGATTTCAGCAATTTCAGCACATTGCTGTAGCCAATGTTGACGTCTAACATTTAGTACATTACGCTGCAATTCCTGAACACTATTATATACTTTAAATCATTTCAGTGTAGAAAATAAAACTAAAACAAACATGTTGTAAACGTGTTTGTGCATGAATGAACGGTTGACTTCATGTGAAACTGATTTCATTGTATATTACATACATTGTACACAATACAACTGAAGTTAAAGAAACTCGTACATGAATGAAAATCTCAGTTTCCTGTCACTATTTATTCGCCTGGGTATAGTGTATGAATTACTCAGCGATGATCAGCGATAAAGCCAATGGGCAGTTACGATAGCTTGGCCAACAGTTGGCCGAGCCGACGGCCGAGGTGACGTATGCCGTCGCAACACGCTACGCGACGCTAGTGCTCTCCCAACTAAACCGACATTTTATTACACAAAGCACGCACATACGAAAACGTATTTATTCAAATTCAACGCCAGCACACTGAATTTACTAGACACTCACTCGCTTCATACATAAAAATGCTCCAATCATTACACATAATTCTCAGGCTCATCGGGGGAAAATTTCAATATAATGAAAATCCTCGACACTGTATATTTGCTACTTTATTATGATAAATGTCCCGATGGCATGGAATTATAAGTAAGTAAACAGAAATATAATACGCTGTTGTTTGTCCTGCATAGATTCAATACCATCATAATTTAGAACCTCAAAAAAGGTATCTAACGCAAGGTAAGGTACTCAGCCATTGCCAAGTATAATAATCCATGTTCATGGAAAAAATTCCCGACAACAAGGGACCGTAACAAAATCTCATCTTGTTCCTCTCAGCCCGCTGTTTCGCCCACCCAAAACATCTTTTATCGTTGAATGAGCCCCGAACATCTTTGTATTAGGTCGTAAACTGTGGTGCAGCTAAAATTTTTTTGGGGTGGCTGCTTACGCATACTCGCACAACACACATACGCAAGACTCCGTGCTACACACAATAGACAATCCCATTTTCACTCACTCTTCCACACTGCCAAGCAACCATCCTCTTCTGGCACATGGCACCTGGTGATCGGTACATCCTTGTCTTGCTCATTTACCGCAACAGAAGACACGCGAGAGGAAATATAAGGGTTGGAGGAGGACCGAAGGAAGAGGTGGAAGTGGTGGATTGTGTATGGCGTTTGGAGAGTGGCAGCTACTGCTGCTGGTTACAAGGAACTGATCTCATTATAATTTTCCACATTCAGCACTTCGGTAACCATCAGTCCACAGTGAACAACTTCAGGAGCCGGTGTGTATATATACCCACCTATCTGCTACGAGACCACTGAAAGCCCCACTTATCCGACCACTGGCGTGCAAATATATATTCTCGAGCAGCAGTGTTCCCCAAATAGCTCTTCTAATATTCTACTTATCCAGTTTTGCAAGATCCATAGTAAAACATGTGACTTATTCGAAATGTGTTTCTCATTTCTAAAATGCAAGATTACTGTTAATTACTCTTTACTCCATCCCCCAAATGCTGCGCTACTGTTGTTAACTGCCAGTCCGCCCTTTGTGACTACGCTGCCATATATCTGCGGCCACGTTTCAAGACGGTCCTCGATATTAAACCAATCTTAATTATAATTATCAATATAGATTTCGGCCATGTGCTGAGTCCTACACATTTTCATATTGCGCACACACACACACACACACACACACACACACACACACACACACACACACACACACACACACACACACACACACATACATACACACACAAAGACTACAGACACCCTTTCTGCACCATATTTAATGGATTACTTTATTAGTCCGCGGATAATGGATTAATATTCACAAATTGGCGGGTAACGTTGCCGATCGGCAATGAAGGAGGAGAGACTCACAACGGCTAGAGGTTGGGTGGTTGCTTCTTTATTGGATTAATGTAAAGTCCGAGATACTGACGCTATGAGCGAAGGTAATAACATCAATAGCTACTAACCAGTAACGTACTTTCATTTAATCCACTATTATAATACTTGGCAGCATCAACAACTAATGTAACCTTCGAGAAAAAAATGCTTAACGTTATATTTATTTTACCTGAATATATCTTTAACTGCAAATCTCTGAATTTAAATAAAGCGTACCTATATTTAATGTTGACAGTACTGTTTTGTAGAAAATAGTTTGCAAAAGTTTTGACAATGTATGAAAACATCATATATCATGTTCAATTAAATATAAGTCTCTCTCTTTCTCTCTGTGAATTCATCACTTTTCATTCCTTCATGCTTCGTATACGAGAGCATACATTGTACTATACTGTCAAGCATAAGGCTGATAGTGTAGCTCTACTGGCAGTATGCACCCTGTCAACCATGGCGTATGACGTTACCAGCTAGTTCATAAGCGCCGCTGTCATTTCAGAGACTGGCATTAAATTACACATTTCATGAAATTTAAATATTTTTCATCATCTTCAAACAAGGCGTCGGGCAAATAAAATAAAACTGGCATTTTCATAGGTCTAGTACCAGCCCTCTCACTGTCGCAATTTCACAAAACAGCCCCGCCAGGTCCGTACTCGACACTGTTATGAACATAGCAGTTGTTGTAATTCGAAAATCATTAAAGTTAACAAGGACTCACATGGAGTCCATGGAAAGATTATGTAAAATTACCCTAAATTAGTCGAATAATTTTCACGTAATATTGCCCGGCTTAGTTCTAATTTATATATGCTCTCCACGACCAGCCAGGCCAATTTTGTTTCACACAATATTCGAAGGCCACAAAGGCGGAGGGTCATTTTAACATACAGCATACATAAATACATGGTCAGTCGAGAGTGTCCTTTTAACTTCCGCCCTTATGCTAAACCGGTCCTAAAATTAAATCATTGACCCCATCCTTGACTCCGGCCGCGAAGGACTCCGACAGGACGAGTTTTTAATGTATGCTTCAGTGGTTACCGGGTTGCAACATGTGTCAGCGGTTATATGTAGAATAAGTACCGAAAGTTAAACAAAATAATACACAACGATACATTGAGGAAAACGTAGAATATATAAAATACTATTCACCTGTGCGTGTTTATATACTTATGTATATTTGTGAGAAGGAAAATATATATACATTTCTGTTGAATATACTGCAACAGTTGCTGCGTCCGTGCTTGGTACAACAAGGGTTCAAAGCCCTACATTAGAGGGGTTTGAAAACATAGAAAAACTATCAATACCAGTTCCACCTTGCGCCTTGTGAACGTGTAGTAATTACAGTATTTCTGGTAATGCGTCGTTAATTATACGCTGAGAATTTAATGACAAATTATGCGGTGAAATGAAAAGTTGTAGATAATTTATACATGGACTAATAGTGGAACACAAATTATATAGAATTTCCTACATGTTATTAATTACATTACATTTTTTACTAAAAGCTGTAATTATAATTTCATATTAATCTTTATATAACACGATATTTCACGCAAAAATTGTGAATTTACTTGTATAATAAATTAAAGCAATGACATCTCGTGCAGGAAATAATACACGTGGTGCCATCCCTCATGTTTTAAACGAACTAGGGTGCAAACACGTTTTTATTGATTCTACCTAGCAAAGGGTTTGAGTCTATGCTATATGCAAATAAAGCAAAGAAATATTGCTTAATTTATAATATATTTTATTTCTCTTTTGATCACAATTACATACCTTAACAATCATAATACATCGTACAAAAAATACGTTCGTATACTAAACTATTATTTATATTATATTTGGCCATATTCTTTAGTCGCACGCACTTATAAAAATAACTTTCAATTCATCTCTGTACACAAGTGATTATTTATTAACTGTAGTGTCTTTATCACTTTTGTCCGTTTTAATTAAGTTTTCTATCGTAAAGAAATCCGAGTTTTTAACTTTAGGCTGTGACGAACTACTGCTTGACGTGCAAGGTACGGGTGGTGTTGAAATGGGCCTCAAATTTGTACTAATCCGGCACTGTTCTTCGAACAAGGTTAAAGTATTATCCTGAATGAAGATAATATTGTATTCTAACATTAAAATCCACGTTTGCAAATGTAAACTTACGTGTAAATCAAAGGAGGTTGTTGGTCGTTCTTCTGTTGTCCGTTGCCGGCGGGTCTTTCGACGGCGATAGTTGCCCTTCTCAAACATGTTGAAAGCTTTAGGATCTAGTGTCCAGTAACTGCCTTTTCCGCCTGCTTGTTCCGGTCCACCAGGTGTAGATTTGTCACGAGGTACCTGGCAATATTGCAGAAAGTGCAATTGTATTAAATAGTAATAACGAATAACATACAGGTTATAACTTGTTACAAATATGTTACTTATTCGCACTCACCTTTACAAAACAATCATTCAGACTCAAGTTGTGTCTTATAGAGTTTTGCCATCCTTGTTTGTTCTCCCGGTAGTACGGAAATCGTTCCATAATGAACCTGTAGATTCCGCTCAGCGTCAACCGCTTTCTCGGCGATGAGCTGATGGCCATCGCAATGAGAGCAATGTACGAGTAGGGCGGTTTCTCCGGTCGGGGCTCCGGCGGCACCTTGACCGGTACCGGAAGCCACAGCTGAGGTGTGTACCCAGTTCCCAGCAGACAGCGCCGCTGTAGTACCGATGCCGGAAAGTACCTTTGATAGTGAAGGTACTCCAGTTGAAGTTGTGACAGGCACGGATATGTTTCGAAATTTGACAACGATGGAAACATACTTCAACGAATTACTACTAATTTTTTTCTCCCGTTATCGTTTACTTTTAAATATTTGATTTCACTTTATTTTAAATATATTTATCCATAGCATGTATAGATCACTCAACAAATTTAAATCACAAATTACACACCGAACTCTTTTACACTTGATCAATGCATGCAACAGTTCGCTACTCATTAGCTGAAAATCCTTCAAAGTAGCAGATTTTAAGTCGTCCACTCATATCACACACTCCCACCACCTCACCATGCGTGTTAGCCCCGCCCCGTTTGAGTAAAATCTCCGTCGGCTTCAATGGATGCCGAGCACGTCTTGTGTTTTTCTTTGTAACACCCTGTACAAACACCCGTTGCACCTATATAATAAAAGTGACAATATGTAAACAAGTTTTAACGTGCAAATGGTTTGAAACACCGCTATAAATATGGGCGTCTGTCATCGTTAAAGGGATTACGGTAGTGTTTTGTTTCAAGTGAACGAGAATTATGATATCTGGTACGGAAATATTCTGTTTTTCCAATGCGGCTATGGATTTATTTTTGGGTGCGACCATGTTTTGACTGTGCTATGAAAATTAATAAAATTACTGTAAGGATGTTGTTCTTCATGAGGGGCTCTAATCTTACTCTCACGGTCGTATACCAGGGACGGACTAAATGCATTATTATATGTAAGAATTACAGGATGCATTAACTAATAATATCACAATTTTATTGTACGATTTTCTGTCTTAAACATTCTCAACATTGAACCATTAAACAAACAACGATATTCATTTGTCATAAAATTAAACAAACAACAGTTCTACACTGTAAAAAAAAACGAACATATATACAGTCATCAAAATTTCAACCACAGTTTACGAAACTACCATAATACGCCATCAGTGTCCCAGTACCAGGAACGCCGTTAAAATCAACGTCATTTGCGTTTTATGGGCACAAATAAAACCAAACACAGTAGCGTCCGTCCACCACAGGGGCACAGCTTGCCCAGCGGCAGCGACGTCTTGTGTGGTCCGGTATTAATTTGTCATCTCTAACGTAGTGAATTTTCCGCGTCAACGGATACGTATAATGGACGTCGTGTTCATCGTGAATTATTAAACGATATTCATTTGTTGACACCTACAGTCTAGGTGGTCACTTGGGTTAGTTAAAATTATTTATTTATTTGACATCTTGTGCCTTTCATGTTTTGCTTGTTAGTATTTTGTTTTTAAGAATTCGAATCCATTTCATATTATTAATGTGACGACGAATTAAGCATTTCACGTTGTATTTTATAGATATTAATAACTATCATATTTTCGCGTTTATCTTTTTTGAAAATTTGTACAGGACAGGAGTCAGGACTAGAATATGTGATATATTTTGTAACTTTTAGCTTTTCTATCTCAAGACATTCGAGAATGTTTTAAATCCAATTAAAACACTTATTATTTTCATTTTTGAAAAAGAGTAATTTAATTTCTCCGCTACGGTCCTGTACAGTTCATACAATACATAATAACTTGTTACATTCAGTGCAGGTTGCGCTGATTAGATGTAAAACAATAAATAAGTGTAAATATGACAGGTATATGTGCAGAACGTTCTAATAAAGTATCATTTATGATGACATCGAGTCAGCCTCTAGAGAAATCATAATAATCGCAGTTCATTATGTCAACGTAAAGGCACTCAGAATTTATTTAATATAAACAAGCATAATAAATTCTCCGAAATTAAAACTAACCACATAAATTCAATGTTTAAAATAAAACAAAAAACCAAGCCTCGTCCCCAAAAACAAATGGTCGCGATTTTTAGTTCTGTGTCGGACCACCCGCACGCTGTAGGCGTTCCATCAGCCAATCAGCGTGCCGTATTTTCTGACATTAACAGAAATAGATAACACACAAGTTTGGGTAATAAAGATCTACATAAATAAGTAAATAGTAATGTTCTAGAAATTCGAGTGTTTATTTGTGATTTTGTGGCAACATTAAAACGCTATGAAAACAGACAGACAGCCGTGGAAGTTGTGTGCGTGTCTGTTGCGCATGCGTACAGTACAAGCAGTTCAGAGGTTTGACCGATAGATGGTGTGTGTACATCACGCAGTGTACGTATGTGTATTCATTACCACATATTTGTCGATCTGTGTCATTTCCGTTTAAACGTTAGATGCTGGTAGTTTTATTATCGTTCCGTGTTTTAGAAACGTTACTGGTACATTTCATACACAAACACCGTCGATTCCCCAACTAACGCGTCTCTCTGAAATGATGTTTGCGATCACAGACCTTGCCGCGAAAAGAAATTTGTTTTCTCATGCACATTTTAAGTAGAACCGGAAGTGTATTTAAAACCGTTGGAAGTTATTTTTGTTTCATCAAACGTTGGGCAACATTTTAAGTTATATTTTCATATTTGTTACTAGTTACTCAGTGAGTATTATAAATTGTGAACATCTCTTTATCTGAAAATCTATGAAATTGTTTTCCTATTTTCACATTTTACAAAAATGATGCATTGTCAAAGATCATTTTAATTACAATCTATTCTGAAAATTTTATTAATTTAAGTTTATATTTTCGCACCTTGATCTAGCTAAGGTCTATGGCCGCACAGGTTCACACTCGTACCCCTGATATTTATGTTTACACATGCACACACGTAACGGGACATTCGTCAAACGGGCCAGTATTGAAGTGACACCCAATATGTTATTGCAGGCGGCCCAGCATTTGATGTGCATGGAGAATTATTGCGGTTCTACGAAAAGTAAATCTGTTTTTGTTTTGTTTTTTAGCGTTTCTATGTTGGCACGCCTAGTCACCGTTACATTTCAAATGTGCTGTGAACAACAACAAACATTGCTTTAGTAATAATTACCTTCTAGACTCTGGCCACATGGTGACTTTAACTGCTCGCCTTACGACTGTGTCGTTATCGTATGATTCTTTTCATGTTTCTGTGGGTGTGTGTGTGTGAAAAACATCAACAAGAGACAACGTAAATCATACATGTGTGCCCCAGTGTTCCTTGGTGATTGATTGTTTTATTTGTTGTATAATTGTCAGATGTTCTCATCGTTCTTGTAAATGAAGCGTTTGTTCTGACACAAGTTTATTTTTTGTTCACTAACTTATAAGCAAAAATTCAACAGAGAACCCATTCGAAAAATGAATGACACGACATTGTACTTTATTTTAATAATATTTATATATAAAATATCCCGTTATATGTATATTATGACAGTATTACATTTAGGCATAATGTCCTTTTTTTGGTTAAATTATAATCCTCCATTTTATAATATACAAGGAATGTGTTACAGTGTATGATATAAAATATGATAGAACATACACTCTAAACAAAATTACAAATTGAAATTTGTGCATAAATAAAAATATTTCTTGACCTGAAAATCAGGCTGATGGATTTCTCTTCATTAATTCAATGTCAGCATCCATCATGTCCTTGACAAGCTCCGGGAAGGTCACTTTCGGTGACCAACCAAACTTTTCCTTAGCTTTGGTAGCATCGCCCAACAACAAATCCTTTAAATCAGAAATTATTCATAAATATAGAATAATACAAATTTAAAATAATGTACTTACAACTTCTGTAGGTCGGAAATATTTCGAATTCACACGTATTCTTATTATACCAGTTCCCTTTTCCTTGCCCACTTCGTTCACGCCACTTCCTTCCCATTCAATCTCTTTGCCAATATGGCGGAACGAAGATATGATAAATTCACGAACACTGTGAGTCTCCCCGGTTGCTATGACGAAATCTTCAGGTGTTTCTTGTTGTAACATAAGCCACATTGCCTGTCAGATATGAGGAACATTTAACTTAAATAACATTAATATGTATCGTTGATTACCTCGACATAATCTTTTGCATGACCCCAATCACGTTTGCTGTCCAAGTTACCTAACTCGAAGCACTCTAGCTGACCCAAATGAATCTTGGCAACTGACCTGGTGATCTTTCGTGTTACGAAGTTCTCACCACGGCGCGGTGACTCGTGGTTGAAGAGAATTCCGTTACAAGCGAACATGTCGTACGCTTCACGATAGTTTACAACGATCCAGAAACCATACATTTTCGCACAAGCTGTAACATATTTAATAATAAAATAATTACATTTATTCACTGTGTTAGCACGTACCATACGGAGATCTAGGATAGAAAGGAGTCTTTTCATTCTGTGGCGTTTCGGCAACCTTTCCATAGAGCTCTGACGTGGAAGCCTGATAGAAGCGTACGTCTTTCTCAAGACCGCACGTTCGTATTGCGTCCAGCAATCGCAATGTTCCGACAGCATCCACCTCTGCTGTGTATTCGCTGAGATCGAATGACACTTTAACGTGACTCTGAGCAGCCAAATTGTAGATTTCATATGGTTTCACGGTTGATATAATTTTCACAAGACAACTGCTATCGGTCATGTCACCATAATGTAACTTCATTTTCCCTTGTTTATGAGACTTGGGATCAGCGTACAGATGTTGAATCCTGACAGTGTTAAATGTACTCGCACGTCGAATTATACCATGGACTACGTAACCTTTGCTGAGCAAAAATTCAGCAAGATAGGACCCATCCTGATAAAAATATTTATTAAATATTGTTCTGTTTCAAACATACATAAATGCAAATTTATCTTCAGATGTTAATCTTGTGCTAATGATTAGTGTAATTACATATAAGTAACGTTGGTTGCATTTCGATAATCTTTCATAATTCCCGGTATAACAAAGAAGTCATAAGATTGGTTCACATGTAGTGCAAACAACAATGGCGTCAATGCTTTGCCACGGTGCAATTCAACACTGATAAGAAAACCAAATAGCTACAACTTGTATAAATAGTTTAGAGATATTAAAACAAACAATTCTTACTCAATGGAACTTAAGTAGGTTCGTAATTATTGATATTACTTAAATAAAAGTTGTATAACTTACCTGCCCAGTAATACCAGTGATTAAAGCAATCTTTTTTGCGTCTTCCATTGTTGAAGTGTGTAAATTAAATGCACCGTTCAAAAATAACGTGAAACAAGTATTTTATCGTTTGTTAACGAGTAAATATATTTATCGTTTTTGCCCCTGGCTGCCACATATAAAGCAGTTTTGACAGCCGGCGCAGATTACTGCACTAGCAACGACATACGTTATTTTGTGACAGCTAGAAAAAGAGCTGTGTTGTGATAATGGTATTTTTTAGGTGAATATTTATCATCGAAGATGTTACCATACGTTGTGCTACTCTTTACTCTCTTTTTTATACCATCGCTTTCTAATGTAAGTATTAGAATTATCACAGTTTCAATAAAAGATTACAGTTCTTGAAGTAGACTAGTTAACCTAATAATGGTTACGACATAATTTTTTTAGCGATAACTTTATTACGAATAATTTAATCATTTTAGGGACAGTCATACGAGAATAACCGTTGCAAATGTGTTTGTCCAAGTATAGCCTCTGTAATAAACAACACTCAGACACTGCACTCGAATCGTATGTTGTATATTGCAAATGTTCCTCCAAATAAATGGTAAGTTACTGAATTGACCTGTCAAAATGTCAATTTGTCATCTGTGTTATTCCGTAGTAATTGTGAGGGTGTTATTTTACCGAAAGTAGAAAAGGAAATCAAAGGAAAAGAACAAGAGTTTTGTGCAAAATGTGCTTGCAAATATGAAAATCGTAACATTACTATTATCAAGGTAGAATAACAAATACACTGTTCTATATTCTGGTTGTATTTATGAGAGTTCTGTTAATATATTACAGGTTGTCGTTATAATTTGTATTTGGGTGATTTCATTACTAGTAGTCTATATGCTGTTTCTCATCTGTCTGGATCCTCTACTTAACAAGAGATCGAAAGGAAATTACCAGGAGCACACTAACGAAGAGGTAGAATACTTGTTACCAAATAATAATGTTTTGGTATATATTTTATATTTTTTTGTTTGTCAGTTATACTAATCACACTTGCAGTAAAATTTTATTTTATTTCAACTAACCATTCGTTTGATTTGTTGTTGATTTCATTATTTTATTGTAAGCAAGTGTTGAGTATGTGGTGGCCAATCAGAAATCGCTATAACAAAATTATTATCTACATAGGATGAAACAACATCTGGGGCTGGTGGAAGTTCGTCCCATCAAATGGGTGTACGTGGTAATGTTTTAAACCGCGTTGGACACCAGCAAGACAAGTGGAAACGTCAAGTTAAGGAACAGCGAAGGAACATATATGATAGACACACTATGCTTAACTGATTATATCAATACGTATTTTGTACTATCGTATAATTTCTATTTCATAAGTCCACCTCAGTTACGTATATAATATCAACTGTAATTCTTTCTTAAAATGTTATAGTTATAAAAGTATTAAAATTTAAACGATTTATTGTATTTTATTATGTAATAAATATCTTCTAAATATAAATTGTACAGTGTTTGACATACATTCATATACAGTAAAATATATAATAAAATAGAGTTTCTATAGAAACGAATATAAATATGTTATTGAAATCATTTGTTTTTGTATTTGACTCAATTATTGACAGTTCACAAGTGAAAATATCTTAAATAACTAGTTACTTGACATTTAAAACAAATTTTTTAACCAATTTAAGTAAGAAGAAGAATAAGCAGGCTTTGTTTACTTATCGTACGCCTAGATGTCGGCGCTTGTGTCAAACGTTACGAACGGACGACATACTATTGGTTGAAAGTGCTTGTGACGTCACGTTTTGATTTATTTCATCAAAATTCACAGACATAACGTTTGCACTTCCTCTTTCTCTTGCGACCGCTGCAGTGTAAAGAACGTTTGTGGTTCAAGATGTCTCTCGCCGATCCAGTTTCGTTTGCCAAAGATTTTATTGCTGGCGGTGTATCCGCTGCAGTGTCCAAAACCGCCGTAGCTCCAATTGAACGTGTGAAGTTGCTCCTCCAGGTTCAACATGCGTCGAAACAGATCTCTGTTGACAAGCAATATAAAGGTAAGGCCACCATTACATTGTAACCTACCATGCTTAAAATACACGTTGCCGGTTATGACACAATAAAAAATATTTTTGTGCTACATGAAAACAAACCTTACTTTTCGTCGCTTATATCAATATTCTCGTGTTATTTTCCTAATATTAGTTGTAAATTGTCTAGCAATTACATGCATTATGTTAAATAATACGACCTTGCAATGAACTAGTAAATATGCCGCGTTGCTAATTATATTTTCATACAATTTTATTCAATTTCATTTTGAATTGTAGTATTTCGTTTCTTAATAACGATCAAAGGTCACATGTTTAACTAGTATGCACTTCGAAACGTCACAAATACGTTATGTAACTTTGTTCGTATTGTATCGTTTATAATGCCATGTGACTGCCCATGACCGAATTTATGCTATCATGTTATAATTTACTAGCTAGTTTGATTTCGGGAAAAACCGCTTGAAACATAATCATATTTCTTGGAATGGCATATTCTATGTAAATTATATTCTAAACTGCGTATGCTGCATAAATTATCTCATCGCATCATAATTGGTAACGGATGGTTGTAAATGACACTGCTGAAGTGACAACAACAGTCTGAATGATGTATGACATAACTGAGCCTGTTGTGATGCCTACAGTTTCCACCACCCTTATATCTGACAGACTGGTTTTGCTAGAATTGAATTAGAAGTTTCATAGAAATACATACATGTAATGAAAGTATTGTTAATTTAAGTGCACAATAGTGTGTGCATTCTTCCGTCACGGGCAGTTTACTCTCATGAAAATAACTGTACATTTCAAATCACAATGAACTCTATGTTCACTGAATACATTGAACTATTCTGCATGTACGAACTAATGCATTTGTATTATTTCAATAGGTATGGTTGATTGCTTCATCCGTATCCCAAAGGAACAAGGTTTCGTGAGCTTCTGGAGAGGAAATTTAGCCAATGTGATCAGGTACTTCCCCACACAGGCACTGAACTTCGCGTTCAAGGACAAGTACAAGCAAGTGTTCTTGGGTGGTGTTGACAAGAAGACCCAGTTCTGGAGATATTTCCTAGGAAACTTGGCCTCTGGTGGTGCTGCCGGAGCCACTTCCCTCTGCTTCGTGTACCCCCTTGATTTCGCCCGTACCAGGTAAACTTTAACGCCCGTTGCAAAACAAACATTTAACAATTGTAAAAATACAAACAACATACACCTCCATATATTTCACGAGTTGAATATTTCGTAATTCATTTAACATAAAAAAAAAATATGTTGATATCAGTTAAAAATTGCACAATCTAGATTACCTAGGGATTCCATAGTACAACGGAAATGTTAATCTTTCTAAAACGATTTAAATCGTAATTTTTTAATAGATAATTTACAAATACTATCATATTGCTATATCCATTTTCAAGAATGTGTACACATTAGATTACAAAATGTGTTTGCAAAGTGTCATATCAGAGATGTAGATAATTGTATACAAATTACAATAACGTGACTAATAAGTGATATTACGAGGTGTTTACTGCCTAAATAATTGATCACATTTTTTCTCAATGAATATTACATAAATGTAAAACATATTTGACATATACATACTGCGCGCGCCTCAGCATGTTATTTATTTGTTTGTTTGTCACTGTGTAGATTAGCCGCTGATATCGGTAAGACCGGCGGTGAACGTGAATTCAACGGCCTGCTCGACTGCTTGAAGAAAACTGTCAAATCAGATGGCGCTAGCGGACTGTACAGAGGTTTCCTTGTATCCGTCCAGGGTATCATCATCTACCGTGCCGCATACTTCGGCTTCTTCGATACCGCCAAGGGAATGTTGCCCGATCCCAAGAACACTCCATTCCTCATCTCATGGGCCATTGCACAGGTGTGTATGCGTAGCAGTACGATGTTCAAGTGATCATTTGATCTTATCGTCAAGTAGTAATATTATAAAGTAAATACTACGTGCCATTTAGAGATAATGAGAAAAGTCTGAATGATGTACGACTGAACTGAGTCTCTTGTGATGACTACAATTTCTAAAATCCTGCGAACAGATTCATTCTTGTTTTATATGACATTCAAGTTGTATCTGTACATGTGATTATGTGTATTTATTTGTCCCGTTATATTTCTGTAGACTGTGACAACTGTTGCTGGTATCGTATCCTATCCATTCGACACGGTCAGAAGGCGTATGATGATGCAGTCGGGACGTGCCAAGTCCGAGATCATGTACAAGAACACCATGCACTGCTGGGGCAAGATCTACAAGGTGGAGGGTGGCAGCGCCTTCTTCAAGGGAGCCTTCTCCAATGTACTGCGTGGTACCGGTGGTGCCCTTGTACTCGTCCTGTACGATGAACTCAAGGCTCTCATGGGTTAAGATGCGATTTAGTTCAATTTTATTTACTGTATTTCCCTGTACACACACATTTCCATGTTTTATTTCGTCATTCCAAGAGAACATCGATCTATTCCGAAGTGCGATTCGGCGAGACATTTGCCTGTAGCTCAACACAAAAATAATAAAATCGTAAGCAATACTTGGCAACATCGCAAAAACAATCAGAGCATTCCAGTTAATAAAAGCATTTATATAATATGTTTAGTGTTGAATCGTGAATTTTTGTTAATTATAAGAATTATAATTAACAACACACATGTGAGAAAAGTATTTAATTAAAATTATTTTAATGCTAAAAAATCTGTGTTTTGTCTACTATTTGATAATATATATATATATTTAAAAAAAAACATTGATGTGCACTATGAATAAATGAACAACAATCGTTATGCACCCATGTATCTTTTTCTCTTTGTTTAGTATAGAATAAATATTTTCAGTAAAAGTGTCACGAAGCTTCGGAATATTGCAACAGGTAAAACTGGATGTAAGTATTACATATAGTATTCTAATGATAAATCATAAAGAAGGTAACAATAGAACATGATATAATAGCTCTGATGATACTTATTCCGATTCAAATTGGCGCTACGTAGTATCATGCCAATCCTTGCGGAACAGACTATAGTTATATGAGGATATGAAGAATGTTTCAAGAATATTACTGTTTTAATAATATAAATGCATGGAATGCAATGAAAATATGATTAGAACTTTGTAATGAATGAGATATATAGAATTAACATAATAATACACATGATAATTATTTTTTTAGCTATGGATTTGCTACTGTATACTTTTACATTTATTTTTTTTTTCTTACTAGCTATCTTAAGTCTAAATGTAATATACATTGATATTATTTTATTCTTCAACTTATGACATGGTGCAATGTGGTCGATTGATATTTCTTTAATTTGTTCTATAAAAAAGTTTTAAATTTCCTTTTTCCAAATGTATCATTTAATTATAGGTTTGCAGATTTCTGTTTAGATCCCACTGAATTTAAGTATTGCATATTTTACAATTTTTATTAATTCTAGGTATTATATATCCTGCTACATTATATAATTAATTTACTTCATTGTGATTTAACATTATTCCTTCAAGCTCTATATCTTGAGGTATTACTACTTTATCTTCAACAGGTTGTGATATTTTTACACTTTCTAAAAAGTCTCCAAGAAATTCTCTATCGTCTTTATCATAACTTCCTTTTGACACATCTTTTAAATATTGTGAAACAAATTAATTTAAGATTATTTTTAAATTGTACCGCTGTTGGTGTAATTTGCTTTGCTCTTACAACGCTGAACAAATTTTCTAAGCAATCCTGTGTGAACCTCGACGTTAGTAAAAATACAAAGTTAAATAACAAATTACACACAAAACACTACTAACACACGAAAATAACCAATAAAACCCAAGAAACAACGAAACCAAGCATAACCACATGTAAATACAAGCACTAGTTGGCCTGAAAATGGCGCCGACCAATCAAAATCGACACCACCATTGTCCACACTGTCTTTAATATAGTCACTGTAGAAATCCGACAACTTTCCTGCCATCTAGCGACAGTTCACAATCGCGCAACTGTCATTGATTTGGTAGGTGTGCCTGGAAATAAACAATCGGGTTTCTCGGTATTAAAACAATAGTATTAATAGAAATTAAGTTTTTATTTCAACCATGGCAACTATAGGCGAACCTCTAACTCTGTCACGAGGTAACAAGTGTCTTATTGAAAGTGCTGAACATTTAAACTAACCTATAATTACTGTTTCAGACATTAAAAGATCAATTGAATTACTTGAAAAACTACAAAAGACTGGTGAAGTACCAGCTACAAAACTCGCAGCATTGCAAAAAGTGTTGCAAAGTGATTTCTTCAATGCTGTGAAAGAAGTTTATGAACATGTTTATGAGACGGTTGACATTCAGGGTTCGCAAGATATACGAGCTTCTGCAACAGCTAAAGCTACTGTCGCTGCGTTTGCTGCTAGCGAAGGGCATGCTCATCCCCGGGTGGTTGAACTACCGAAGACGGAAGAAGGATTAGGTTTTAATGTAATGGGCGGTAAGGAGCAAAATTCTCCCATTTATATTTCTCGTATCATTCCTGGTGGTGTGGCTGACAGACATGGTGGTTTGAAGCGTGGAGATCAACTTCTGTCAGTGAATGGTGTGGTTAGTAATACATATTATACATATCTCGTTTCATCTATCACGCATCATACTTGTCAACTAATAATTTTATTATAGTCTGTTGAAGGAGAAAATCACGAGAAAGCTGTAGAACTTTTGAAACAAGCTCATGGCTCTGTTAAACTAGTTGTACGTTATACGCCGAAAGTTCTAGAAGAAATGGAAATGCGATTTGACAAGCAACGGGCCCGTAGACGTCAACAGTATCCTTAAGTATTTAAATAAATGAATCACGCGCCTCAGTTCTCATGCACGTAATGTGTTTTAATCACGGTATTCCATTGTACTTAATTAGAATCTTATTATTTTCCATATGAACACAAGCGGATCTGGTAGAAAAAAAGAATAAAAAAAAATATTGGATATTGTATTCTTATAAATCTTAACGTGTGTATTTATTTTTATTAATGTTAGTTTTTGATTGAAACAGTATGAATTAATAATTTACTTTGTATGAGTGGTATTCTCTTTATATATGTGTGCATTTATTACTAATATCTAATCATTACTTTAAGTATTATACAATCGTTATTTGTTGCTCTTAATTCTGATGAATAAATAATTATCCAAGGTTTTTCGGATTATCGTATTACTAATTATTATTGAATTACGGATTCGGCAAACAGTTATAATAGTATTGTAATCACTGCAGAGTATATAGTTAATCGTTTCTAATTGGTTACCCTTTTTAGCCAATCAAAAAAGAGCGGATAACGGTTTATATGTGTTTTGCAAAGGTACAGAAATAATAATAATACAACGGTATGTAAACTTAAACATGCTAGATATATTTATATTAAAATATATTTACTTTATACATCTCTGGTAATATATTATGTACAACAACCATATAAAAAATACTTAAAATGTACAACATATCTAATTCGAACAGTTCGTACAACTGAGCATCGCATCCAAATTGTAAACACAAGCGTTTACAGACAAATGACGACTCGATGCTCACTTAACATTGCATTACGTGTCCCTTTAGCCTCATTCGATTACAAATACCTTACAGCTTTAAGCACACAAAGCACATTTCTAGATGAAAATGCAAATAATGTGATTACAGTCTTAATTTTGTCCATATCCTAACGTTAAGAATTAGTTTCTCAGTAGTAGAGCAAGATTCTTCTACGACCTAAACTTATGCGCCTACATTCACATGCGACGCCATCTTGTCCGAACTGTCATTCACGAATAGCTGAACATGATGGTGCCAGGTGTGAATCGTGACTGATGATGTGGGGGTAGTTGATCATTATTAGAGAAATGGTTGTTGTAAAATGATGGCGTACGTAATTATTATTATTATAATGAAATGTGATTTAAATTAAAAACGAAATTATTTTAATGTGTATGTAAATGGTAACGCGTTACTATTTTAAGTTAAGGCTGAATGTTAGTATCTACGGAAGCACCATTGTGAACAAGTTGTACGCGAATGGAGCAAACATAACATCAATGTTGACATTCGCATAGAACATGTGCGTGTGTAGGGTGTTTATAACTGTGGTGGGAAATATAGCGATATAAATCTCTCTTTCGTGCGATGAATAGTGAAGTGGAGGTACACTGTAGCGTTCTACCAGAACGTGCACTAGTATATTCTATAATCTACGCTAAAACAAAGTAACGAATTAGATGAGAATGAATGTGGTGGTGTTAGTTATGTCTACAATAAAATATGCTGCTGCTTGTGCGTAAGTTTTTTTTTTTGTTGTTCTATCAATTTTTTGTTAATCATGGAATGTTTGATTATGTGAGATGATGCAATCTTGCTGTGCCACTGAAGATAATTCGATTGGTTCGCGATACTGAATTTAAATAAATTTTATTTCGTTTCTATACTTTTCTCTCTTGATGTGATTCTATGTTCCTGTTAATGGACCTTTTGGTTTGATCATCATCGTTGCCTTCTTCAGCGTGTAGTCCCATCCTCTCCAGCGGAACCATACAATACCTAAGAAACAGCAGATCAATTAATTAGTACAGCGTAAAGAATGGGTATATCTTATTGTGAACCTACCTTGACGTGCTGTCAAATCTTGTGGATCGTTCAAGTACAAACCGTTGAGTCCTCTGCCACAGGACTTCCACCACCATCCACCTTTGAGCATGGATGCGCAGTTCAAACTAGATCTATCGTTATCTCTGTTGAAAGAAATTAGTTTATTGTACTTTCTATTCTATCAATGTCTATGGTGGAAATGAAAATGCTATAAAAGTTAACTGTTTGAATATGCCTTTACCTGTTGTACGTTGAGAATGGACTGTTGTTGCTTCCATACCATGGATCGTTCAGGGAATCCCCTGCATTACCCTCGTATCCATCGATTTCCAGTTTATAATATTCGGCTTCCGAGTAGATTTTGAAATGTGAGTATTGGGCGTATCTAAATAAACAATCTGTACAGGCAACCAATCTTACACGAGTGTGTCGCGCGTTGCATCGAATTGTATTTCAAGGCGAAGTTATAATTAGTATTGGCTAATTATTTGCAAGCAAATATCCTTAATTACTATATGAGTATTTGCGACTATTATATTTGAACTTTTGATGATAATTGTGCTTCAACAATCAGTGCTTCTACTGAAGAAATGTTAATTCATTATTAATGAATATCGAATATGACATTTGACATGTGATATGTCGAAATGTCTATTGCTTAAACTTTGGCCGGCTTCAAAATGTGAATATAATGTTTTAGAAAAAAATACAACATTTGGTTTGTTTCATTTTTAAAATATGGGTCATTATCATCTATGGCCTTCGGGAGCTTAAGAATACAAATGTGATTTTTAATTATTTCAGTCAGTAGATAATGACTCTTTTGTTTCGAGTACGGGTGGTCCAGTAATTTTGAAAAGTACAGTGATGGTATAATGAATAATTGCATTGATCTTACGAAGATTTTAAAAGATTTACACAAGAACTGTAATTAAAATCTAATAAATCTTCGTGAAATTTCCGCGATCTGTTTTAAAAAATTATCTGATTATTCTCATAGCGTTTATAATTGGGAAAAAATTGTGCCAGGTAATTTATTCAGGATCATTGGGGCCCCGTATTTCCCAACTGCAAGTCACGCCGCTGTATTCAGATTTATCATCATCGATGTAATTGTTTTCATGTTTCCTCTGATGGACGCTTGTAATTTCTAAAGCTCGTCTCTGTCTCCCTCTCATTGCCTAACAACGGTGCATTACCAAATCGCTTTACATGTTTCATGTAAACGGACATCGTGATTGGTAAATGCATTTTGCAAAACATTGACACACACACACACACACAAGCAGGTCTTGTGATCAAACATTCCATGCATCTCTTCCTGATTTGGATAGGGAATTATAAAGATTTCTATTAATCGTGAGAAATGACAGTCTTTGCGAGTATGAATTTCGTCATACATAATAGTAGGATGAATATAGATACAGATCCAATGAAGATCTAGAATTGTGTGACAATCACTTATAGGTACAAGAAATGACGGGAAAATACATTTTCCGTTTAAAATTTTTCAGAGAGAATGGGAAAACCTGGTGAAATGCAGAATACAATTAAATGTTCATATTCTTAACGTTTACTTGATCTGGAATTATTTCGTGTATCACCAGTGACGGCGTTAGATATAATTTCACTTCGGAGATCTTATGCGATACGGTGAAGTACTTAACAATTACTGACCAAACTACATGTATATTAAACATGTTTTAGTAAATAAGATATTTTGTTATCTTATAATAGAACTTTATATACGAAGGAAGAGAAACACCTTATTTTACCTGAGGTGTAATTTGAAGCCAGAGGGCTATAAATATATCGAGGGAAAATGGTGGTCTCTCCGGAAGTGTATATATTATTTTTTCCACGATCGAGAGTAGAAACGCTTAATTTCAAAAATAAAGAATTATAATAAATCGGAGCGAAGTTACAATATTTAAAAGCCTTTGGAATGTTTCCATGAAACCGACTATGCAACATACTATGACAATAGACATTTATTTACAAAAACCTTTGCTATAATAAAAACTCTCCTAGGGAAATTGTTGCCTTTTTTCGTCCTTAGGGAGTCAATGCTTTACTTCTGTCGCAATTATGCGGCCATAGAAACCGACTTCTACTCCCGGCCGTGATGTCTCTCATGTACAGATCTAATCATGCATGTATGCATGGCGTGCGAGTATGATTAAACGTTTCGCAGGCAGAACAAGGTTGACAATTGGTATCATCTTCACTTTCACAAGTCACCAGTGCAGAAACAAGATACACTCGAAGATGTATTCAATACGATTATGTAATAACCGTTGATTAGTAGTGGCGAATTCAAATTACAGTCCACTAACGGCCGATCAACGAACGCCCTCGTTGTCAAAACAAGCCTACGGGCGAAAATCTCGACATTTCATGTGCCGGGAAAAAAGTGAAACTTCGGAAGAAGAAAAAAAAGAAGTTTGACAAGCGCACGCGCGCGTGTCATATTAAACTAATGTCCTCTCAATGAGTCCAATTCGATTGAAATGTTTTTTTTTTTAATAATGAAATACTGATGAGATTATGAGACATTATTCATTACCTCTTGTTTCCTTCAAAGTCCTCCAACTCAACACGTAACACATAGTCCTCGTTATTGGTGAGCATGTAGATGTTCTCATTGCCAAGCCAGAACTCCTTACTGGGATCTCCGAAACCGTTCTTGTAGTCATTCCAATCCCTGTTGAAGTTCTCCCGAGGATCACCAACGTCATCACGTCTTTGAATAACCTAGAATTTAAAGAAATAAAGAAGAGACATGTTAGCAAAAGTAAAACAATAGCTGTCTTGTTAATTTGTTCGGGGGTTTTATCAGCACTCACTGTCCATCCACCTTCAGCAAGTTCTTGTTCGCAGAACACCTTTAAGAACCAGTAAGTGGTACCCCTGATCTGTAGGTAGTAGACTCCAGATTCTCGCATACCTGCATTGAGGAGATCTACACAAGAATATCCCTGAAACATACAGAGGAAGATAATCAGTAAACTAATGGAAACTACATCGCCTTGAAGTGAACAACATACAAAAATATACCGGAACAAATTATTCGTCTTGTCATCAAGTTTGATGAAGCTTTTATCCTTTTCAACGCATTGTATGATCCATTGGTTGTTATTGAAACCACATCGCTTGTTCATACAGGAGTATCAGTGTACAACCAATCTACTGGGCGAATTTATCTGTTGACCACTGTAGTTGATAAGATCGCGACGTTTTTTTTTTTTCTTTCACCGCTCTGGTTCTTTTGTATTCGCTTTTCATTTCACACATATATTCATATATACATATATACGTTACATGTGTGTCTGTGCGTGTGTGTGTTTGGCTACTCTGTCGCTGTATGCATGTGTGTGACTTATGTATGCCAATGTTGTACTGCATGTGTGTTTGTGTGAGTGTACATGAGAAGGACCGCCAAGGCCCCAATGTGTATATATAACCGCCATGGGAACAAGATACGATCGTATGTCCGATTAAGGACATCATTTTTAATTGTTACTTTCTTCCGACCGCTCTTTGCGAGAACAGATTTTGAGCGCCTTTTGTGTTCGACCAGTGGCGTACCAGCTGTATTATATATCAATGTCACAAATACAACAAACCTTAATCATATATGTATTAAGGTTGAACACAGTTAGGTTATGTTTTCTTAATAGAATAATTATTAAAAATGTAGAATATATGTAATTACAAAGAAATGCACCGTATGTAATGTTCTCCATTATGTATAATTGATTGGCTTATTTAGAAATGCTCGAGCAAATGTCTAATTACATAATTCATTTATACTTTAATGTAACAAAATTATAATCATAATTATTGTGCACAACAAAATAATTTCGCAGAAAGTATCCACGCAGTTTTCCGTCTTTCCAAGTATTCAAATTATCCATCATTAATTTAACTCTCGTTAGAAACAACTAATTTAATAATCGCGCAATATCACTGTATGTTTCACTTCCGGCCGCCACGTGACGCCACTGGCCAGTATGGAGTCAATTACCCAAGTACATACATACGTACAGTGTACCTGGATATCGGTGTGTTTCTACATAACAGTGTATGTGTGCCTTGTAATTCCATTGAGAATTAATTTCGGGAAAGTGAGGCCGGGTCCAATTCAGTGTACCGAGTCATACTCTCATATGTATTATGTACACTGGAGTGTAAAAAAGTTGTTGATAAAATTCTCGGAAATTCTGTTTACAGAAGAATATTTTTCTCTCAATAATTATACATATAATTCTTGATAGTTTCTTCGTGCGATATAATAAAACCGAACATCAAATTTAATAGATACTAAGCTTCTAAACTGCTTTTCATGTTGACCATATGTACGAAAATAAATTTCAATAAAATGTGACAACACACTTGTGAAATTCGCACAAATATTCTAGACATCTCAAACACGTTTAAACTAATTAATTACTATAAAATCCAAACATAATTGGATTATAGAATTGTGATAATTGCTCGATAAAATTAGGAAAGTATTACGTGAATTTACGTTCTTAAAATGTCATGTCCATTTATGTTTCAGCTATTGTAGATTATTATAATATCTAATATGTAATAGTGTATAAGTTAAGCATCAATGCTCGTTCTTACTAAAAAGTATCTGGAAATAAACTTAATATTTTGCAGTTATAAGCGTAATTATTACTAATTTATAAATCGAATAAATCATATAAAATATATTATGAAAGAAATCTGTTATATACATATAATATCGCTTGCTGATAATTCTTTAGGTGGTTTAATTAAACCACAATTTTATTTTACATGTCAGTAGGTACACTGCGTTGACGTAAATCAAGATTTATTCAATTCGCATTTGTTCCTAGCCGTTTTACGATTGCCGCGCCGAACCTTGTGTGACCAATTAGAGCCGCGACAAAAATGTACATATATGTCAATTAAAACAAATTAATTATACTGCGAAACAATTTATTAATCTGATTTTAGGTGAAAATTGAAATAGAGAAACGCAAGCGCATGCGCAGATATGCACACTGTGTGTATGCAACAGTTGGTAGCAGTGTGTCACGTGATTTGAACGTTTAGTTGTGCAGCGAACTGTCATTCAGACATAACGATGTAATCATTTGTGTAGGTGATATTTCCACAATATTTATATTCTACTTTTTACTTATACAAATGTCTGTACTCTTTATCTACCTCTCTGTCAGAATCACTTGTATATCTGTGTCTCACCTTCGTTTTACAAACGTCAAAATGTAAATCCCAACCAATAAATTCATTAATTCTACTAGATCACAAATAATTCACAACGTATTTGGTTATGTTCCATATATATATATAAACTGTTGCTCTTTATTTTTTCATTCGATTGCGACATATTTATTTTATTGCGGATTAAGACCAATTCCTTTTGAAGAATATGCTTGTAATTTATGCGAAGAAAGTTAATTTTTTATACAGCTCCGTATCAGATCTTACATGAAGATAAAAATTATGTTAAATATAGTTATTTTATATTGCTGAACAATTGACACAATATATTTAATGTGAATATAAAAAAACTAATAACTAATTCACGTGTTGTTATGAACGGTGTCACGCGACAACGATAATTTATGCGTGCTTCCGACATTTTGTTTCGTGTTTTAATTATGTTCCCGCCGTAATTAAGAGCACTGGTACGAATCAGAGGCGGCTTTGGTTCCGTGTATACGACTATCGCTACTGACACATGATTTATGAAATTTTTTATTTATTGAAGAGTTTTCCCACTCGATTTAATTAAATTTGTAGAAATCTTGATTCTCCGATTGTACACGCCGATAGCGAGATTTGGCAATTTCTACTTGAAGATTTATTGGAGTGTATAAATAGACCTGAACTATATTTGATAACCAGCGAACCAATGTTTACTTAATAATAAAATATACCAACTGATACCGGTGATATTCTAAATCAAGGGGAATCTTATTTCGAACGAATTCAATGTTCTATAAAATGATTCATTTGGAATGACTATATAATTATAAGAGTATGTGGTTATATCTTTTTTGTTGCTATCTAACGATGCTCATTTATTCTTCTAATTATCCCGATTGGCAGACACGGCTTCGTTATAAATACAGTGATTAAATTTCATTAGTACTTGTTAATGATAACTCTTATATATGTTTTGTACACCCTTTACCATTATAGCTAATTTAAAATGACACTCGACAAATATGCTCCAATTAGACAGGTACATGAAGAAACTAATGATAGTTTTAATAACGGTATTTGGAAAAATATTTACGAAGCAGAAAACAGAAATTGCAGTTGACATAACTAATTTCTTACCTTAATATCTTTAAAGTTTACGGCAAGATCCGTTGTGAATGTTGTATTTGCCGGTGATGGTTTGTTCTTCACACTTGGGAATATGATTCCTCCCTTTCGTTTCTCCCCGCGGCTGCTGGAGTTGGTGCTGGTAGCTGCCATTGGTGTTGTGGTCTGGTTCTGAGTTGTGGAACTTTGTGTGATTGTCGTCGGCGGCGGTAGTGTCGTATACGTCACAGGTAATGTTGTATCCCGCTCCGTATTTGGTGGATAATCGTCTACGGAATATCTATTAGAATCGTACTCCACCAGTCGATCGATCGTTGGATCCAGCAGTAGTTCTGGTGGTACAGGACGTTGAGCAAGTGTAGCTACATCGTCTTCCTGTTTCTTCAATCGTTTCTCAACAATATCCAAATTCTCAATGATCTTGATGGTGTTTGCCCGTAAATCTTGATGGATTTCGCCGATAGCTCGCTCCTGCCGTTGCGTGTGTGTTAGTAATTCATCGGACTTTGGAACCAGATCATCAACCGAACTCTTCGTACCAACGACAACATCCCAAACTTCATCCATTTTCTCCGACACTGAGATTATGGGACGCATATGTTTCACCAAAGCATCCAGTTTGTTGGTTCGTATAACGATCGGAGCAGGCGTAGTGGTTGACCGGTTACGGTAACTGTGGATGTCTATAACCGATGCAACTTCCGGTTCAACTATTGCTTCATGGACGTCGTTCATCATATGTAACACTGTACCCAATTTCTCTGATACCAGGTTAATGTGAAACTGAAGTTTTCGATCGACGTTACTGGTTGCCGTGCGTAACTGTTCGAGTTCCTTGGTCATGTGGTTCATAACTTCTGTGCTCATTGCTTTCGTGATCTCCACCATGTTCATGCTGATTGGTTTCTTCTCACTCGCTTCGGCGTTGATGTCATCGGTTGGCAATAGATTGCTGTCCAGTTGGTTCTTCAAAACAGACAGTTTACTATCGATGTCACTGACCTTCTGATCCAAGGACACCAATCTCATATCTAGAGTGTCATCCTCATCGGACCGGGCAGTGGCGTCCGTCGTCGCTCCCGCAAGGCCACTTGCCGGTGGTGGTTGATGGAATAGTTTCAGATCTAGACGTCGGAGTTTCGCTATTACTGAATCTGTTTTATCAATGTTATCATTGACGCGAGAATCGAGTGCTTCCACACGACGCATTAAGTGTTCAACAGCCTTGTCTAGATTTTCTATCCGTTGAAGTTTGGATTCCAACGTCGAGATGATTACTTCGAATACGTTGAAGAGATACTGCTCCCTAGAACATGACAAGAATAGATTGTTAATGTTTCATATCATTTCTACAAGCACAGTTATACACAAGCTAACACAATATTTATTTAAGAGAGTACTGAATATAAACACTTAAAGATGACATTTTAATTATATATATTCAGTGTTTGGTATCTAAATAACACACATATACTTTCTGATTATGTTTGTATACATATGTCTGTGCGTGTGTGTGTGTGTTACGTGCGTTACATAATGTTTTTCGTGTAGCCGTGTGTTCTTATCGGAGATGAACAACCGACACGTGACGCGGTCTCGAACACCTTTCTCATTGCCAAACTACAGCGAGCCATACGTTACACGATTGGTCAATGACACTCGATGGTCATCGATTGACATCAATGTACTCTTATCCACCGCTATTTGCCATTCCGTGACTTCTTCGGATTACTATTTTCAAATTCATAGTTTATTAACACAGTGTAATATTCCGGCAAAGCTAGTAAAAACAAGATGTACGCTATGCAATGTACTCAACAAAATACAAAATTTGTACTTAGGTTCGTGTGTTGATCTGTTATTAAAGTCTCTAGTATTTCAACTATTTAAACAGCTTGTAATTTTTTTATAATGTATATGAAGTGTGGACATTTAAATTTATGTTCTTGTATATATATATATATATATATATATATATATATATATATATATATATAATATATATATATATATATATATATATATATATATATATATATATATATATATAGGTACTTGTGTAGGTGTGTATGTATGATCAAAATTTGTACATAACGAAACAGCTTACGGTTCGCGGACTGGGCAGGTGAAAGTGTAACATGAGGGGACATCTGACTCAATCAGTGTGTATATATATATATATATATATATATATATATATATATATATATATATATATATGTGTGTGTGTGTGTGTGTGTGTGTGTGTGTGTATCACTTGTACATACATGTGTCCGTGTGTATGTGTGTGTTGGCTTTGTCGGTGCCCACTATAACAGTACACGCACGCACCATACAGCGTCTCACGTCATTTTACATTTAGGTTGAATATTATATTTCAAGGTTACAATTTGTATATCGTCTGCCAATGATTATATTTTAATACAGACCTACGCATTAATACAAAAAATTCCTAACACTGATATTTGAAAACCTTTTCAGACGCCTCCTCTTGATTTGTTTTGCATTTAGTGAAATATTAAACACACTTTTATTATACATATTCATCTATAATTTAAAAAAATTAATTTTATAATTTTCAAGATAATACTTATAACAGTTAACACTAAAGCAATAACAGTTTTCTTTACAAATAATAATTAAATGAAAACGCAGTAGATTTATTTACAATCCAATCTGTTATTGTATCTGTGACCTGGTATATTTCCGCCTTTTGTAACATTACCCATACAGTTTCAGGATTAGCATAGGAAACATTTGAACGGTCAGAAACACACTGACTGTTATGTCACCGAATCGGCCAGTGTGTCAGTTTGTCTGGGACCCGTAGCTCGTATCGAATCGATGTTTACAGTCACAACAGTATCTATCACAGTATATGTGTATTATATAACCACGGGAAACGTAAGAACATATACATTTCCGGATCGTGCGTTACGCAAAAAAAAAAACCAAAACACAGAAACACTGTTATCCGTTGCTGTGGCAACCACGCGCTCTTGTTTATGGTGTCGAAATCAATCGACGTACATATACGGGCAGTTGTCTGTAACTCTCGAAAACTATTAGATTTGCAGATTTTCTTGTGTGTTTCTGATATGTTTTGTTGACATCTTGTTACATTACCTAACATACACGGACGCAGGGCGGGTGGAGGGAAGGGGCACCATACGTAACTTGATAAGTAGAACAGGAAATATACCGTGGACAGACATTGGATTTTGTCTTGTTTCCTGTAGCAACGGGTTTTGTGCACGTGGATTTTTGTCAAATGTCAATTAATGAATGACTTATTCGACAGTCGTTTGTTTTTGTTTACAAACTGGGTTTTAAAGTACGTATATTTTATGTCCAATGGCTAAGACGTAGTTCTATATATGTTTTGATTCTAGTATTATACCGAGATTTATATCTAATTGTAAGACACGAATCAGAAGATTCTCTCTGATAGTTGAAGTAAATAACAAATAAAATGTTTGTTTCATCCTAACAACGGATTATTTGTGCTATCATTGAATTTTGTGTGAAGATATTAACGACAGAGCAGACTGTGAACCCTGAAACAACCTTTAATTTAATTATACTTTCGTGAGAATATTGTAATTTTATTTCACACTTTGATACATGTGATGATTTGTCATAAAGACAGGAAACGACAAATTGCGAAAAGACGCGATATATGAATTGCCATAATGCTTGTGAAAATTTCACCACTTTTCCTAAATTTCCAACACAATAACCCTCCCACAAAAACGTCATTTTGCAACCTAGTAATTGTTATTGCACCGGTGTTCTTTTGTCGAGATTTTTCAACAAAACAAATAAACTGCTTGGTATAATATGTGCGTTCATTTGTATTCATCTAGAGTGCCTGTTACTAGACCACATTCCGCCATTTTATTGCCACCACATTAACTGTTAATTAAACGAGTATTTCAACAGTATATAATCGGAAGTGTTTATAGGCCTTAAATTCTTGAACAAAAGTTGAAATAACAACATTATGTGATGTTCATTATGACATAACTAACAAATCTCTAGTGATTTACTCCTTACCCGACGTAACAAACTGCGCATGCGCGATTTATGTAACGTCTGCGCAGGCATAGATACCGGTGACATATGAAGTATAGTATCACGTGATTACCCGTTTTGTTCCATGCGTTTCTATGGTGATAAGCTGTGGGCGGACTAACAGTTATTTATTTGTTTTCCCAACGCAGAAGTGTAGAATTGTGGGTTTCTGATTTGTCTGGCGATTATTGACGTTATTTAATAAAAAATACACTGTTGCTAATAGTTACGTTTTGTTGTTTATCGCATGCGATATTTGTTTATTTTCTAATCTAAATGAGTAATAAGATTGTCACAGGGTTGATATGATATATGACAGTTGTTGCACAATATAGAGCAAGTTATATAATTGTAATAAACGTACGTCGCTACTCATACTAGTTCGATAAATATGCAATGTGAGATATGGCTTGTTACAGACAGCTCCAGTAGTGTTTGACAATTATCGACAAGCATACAGCAGTACTCGAACTGTGACATACTAATGCACAAGGTTTAATATTTCTTTAGATATATTTCAACAGTTATGTGTTGTCATTAAATGCGCCCTAATTTTGATACCTGACTTAATAGTCAATGAGGAAAACGAAATTATATTGCAATACACAGAAAAACTATAATTAATATTTCACAAACTGTAACGAATTTTTGAAAATGGTATATAATTATGTCCAAGGCGAACTGAACTGACTCCAGTGAACCCGGATCAATATACGTGATATGATTGAAATTCTAAGAAATATGAAAATATCATTAATTGATTTAATCTAAAAATTGTAGATGAATAATTTGTGCCTTTTTAAAATCTCGTTTTTCATCTTAAATTATTACTGTTGCATATTTTCTGTAAAATTTGATTTTTTTAAAAAATCGTTTGATTTAATATCACTTTTACTTTTGAATTGCAATACACAGTGTAAATAATCAAGTTGTCCTTGGAAACAGTTGCAACCGACATTAAAAACACCGTAAGATATCAGTTCGAATGTATATCATAATAGCAACATAATTATAAAATAGTTCAATTAATTCTATTGTTTAATAACTCCAGTTTATAAAATGTACTGATTGTATTGTTTATGATATACAGCACGTTCATTAGTGCAATATTTTAGTAATTTATTGCGGTACAGTTGGTAGTTGTACTAGTAACATTTGATCGTATTTTTTCTCCCAGTGCTGGTCTGTGGTAACTAGATTTATAATCTTGTATGAACGATTCTTTATCTGTATAGTAAATTGGCTGTAGGATTTTAACAGATTATTGATCATTTATTCGCCGTGATTGACTGAATGGGATTAACACTGTGATAGTTAGTTAATCTCATTAAAACTATACATATAAGTCGTGATCTATGACAATCACAGTGTCATGTTTCATGTGATCTTAAAATACGATTGAAAGTTTGTGTTACACTAATGCGCAGGTGTACAACTAGCTTTAGATACGCGTGCAACAGATGCCTGTGAGAGCGAGTAAAATTGTGTTAATTACACGTTGATTGGTACATAATTATACGCTTAATAACATGGTTTTGTTTCTTCAAATAGATCTATTTGCATTACCATTAATATCATATGCATTGCATACATACTTAACAATCTCTATTTAGAATTATCAACTGTTGTATTATTTTGTGTCCTGATTTTCGTATTAAAAATGCATGTGATACTAACCTGAATAATCAGTGTTCATGTTGTTAACCAATCATGATAGATTTGCTCTAGGAATTCAATACATTTTCATCAATATTACAAGTGTCACCTTGATAGACAATTTACCCGATAAATTCATACAAGATTAATTAAGAAAGTTAATGCTTCGTAAATTAAAAAAAAAAAAAACTTTTAGGACAGCACTCACCATACATTATAATTGATAGGTGAAAACTAATTGATTAGTACAGATAATCAAACGTTTATACCTTTTATAAAAAAAAACCTAGACAATAATCTCTCTACACTGATTTAAATTTCTGTTTTTCCTTTATAAATGAATTTGGTAATTGTCAAATAAACGACTTTAATAGTGAGTAGAGCAGTTCAATTAAATACTCTACACGCTATTACGAGTTAATGTGTATATAATGAAATCTCAATGAGATTAAAATGTCACTGTTCACACTGTCAGATTCCAAATTTGAATCTATTAATCACAAGTTGGAACGTGTGTGTCCGTCAAAGCAATTCTCATTCATAAATTTCTACCTGCAGTAAAAAGAAAGTTTTTAATCTTGTATTTGTTATGAATGATTCGTTGTCCAGTTCCGAAAGCTGCCGATGTACTTCCGAATTGTATCATTCAGTTATAGACTAAATGTCTCGCTATAAACCCGTCTTGTCAAACAAATATCTGGAACTAGAATACAAATATAACAACAATTCTCTAAACATCTGCGTATTAAATTCATAAATGTATTTGGAGTTAATATATCCTACACCAATACATATTCAATAGATTATTATTATTATATCATACTGTTTAGAAATTGATAATAAATTAATAGATAATCATAGTAATGAACAGTATGTTTGTATTGCACGTCAAATGCACGGTCAGTATTGTGACTTCCGCTTGCAACAAAAGGCAGGTATCCGGTCTAAAAACGAGATGAAATAAGCACGAGGGGGCAGCAGCATCCTTGGACGTATTTTCACGGCACTGGTCTCGATATAATTACGGCTAGTTGAGAGTTTGACGCGCATAGAACAATGGCCAACTTGTATTAGACGTTTACACCCGAGTGGTGACCTCGTGCCCGCTTTTTATCTTGAAATAAATTAGTACAAAATTAAAAAAAAAAACTATAAAATTCCACAAAACATCCCTCTAATTCTACACATCTAGATCTCTAACACTTCAAACACCAAGTGCTTCTTTACAAGTTCTCGACAAGGCACCATTCGATGTTTTTTCCCAATTAAACGTTGCAAATGATAGCAGACCTACAGAACGTGTGTGTGTGTGTGTGTGCGTGTGCTTGTTTCCTCATCATTTCCTGTTTGACCAATCCCCCCTCCCGGCGCACTCTTCTTCTGGGTGGCTACTCTCTCATCGTGGTGGTCCACTACGACCACGCCCTCGGCGATATCAGGATGTCGAGTGCGAAATGTTGAACGCATGAGTTTCATCGTACGTAACACACGCGTTGCACGTGTACCAAGAAACGACATTAGATATAAATGTACATATATTTTGTATTTATTTGTATCCGGCCTGTTGCCAAGTTGTAGCAAATGTTTAAACTATTTTTTCTACTTTATAAACAAGATTGTGATATGAAATATGTACCAGCTGGCTCCGTGTACAGCAACATTGTAAACTAACGCTCATTAGCGTATGATACAACTCCCTCTCGCCCTTCCCGATTCGACTGCACTGCTCTGCAGCACATCACATACAACCAGCAGCCTCATTACAGACATAAGATTTACGAGAGACGTGTAAAAACTATATATGAAAACATAAACAGTCGTAAATTTGTTGCACATATTCACAGATACGCATGCGCGAACGTGTTTTACAGAAAGAGAAATATGAAAATGTTCCTCTCTATGCAGAGCAGGAATCAGTGAATTCCAGAGCTAAGTAAATCAGTGTCTTGTTCTGTAGTGAAATTACTATAAATACAGTCCTGCCAAGGGAATTAGCATGAGAACGGTAACGAATGGCAACAGCGGGACCGTAAAAGAAACGTCTAAGTGCTGTCAGACTACCATGAATATTACTAGTTTATTTCAAACATACATAGATGTCAAGTTTCTCTGTACTAACCGACCTGGGATATCTCTCCGGTTTCTGATGCTGGCTAATTTGCTTTATAAACTCGAATCAATTCAATTTATTTAATCGGTTCTTTTCCTCTCTGTAATATTTTCTAAAATTATTGGAAATAAACTGTTAATTGACAAAATATCTTATAACATTCATTGCATATAGTTTCACTTTAAATTAATACTGTTAGATATACATTTGACGCGGTTGTCATCTCGTAAATTGAAGTAAATTTGAAGGTTATGATTATAGAGACAATATGAACAAGTATGTCATGACAGATTGCAAATTATAGATCTGACATGTTGAACTAGAAGTACCTGCATATTAAACATTCCAGTTTGTAGAAAATACACTATGAATCCTTTTTCCTGAACCATACTGTAGCATATGTTACGAAGTTCCTTTTTTTTTCTTCTTGTTCTGGATAATAAAAATGAACAACATATTTAAAATAACCGGCGAACGTTACCAAGGCTGCCAACAACTTACTTTTAAATGTTTTAAAACCGTTTTTATTACCAACTTAAAAAAGCTGACACGTTATTGATCGTAAAATACAATAAGTATAATTATAAAGCCGTATGAAACAGCTGTGTTTCTTTTTAATATGCATTTTAAACACGAATTATACACGGTAGTGATCGATAATTCGTTTTGTAGATCCGTGTCGTTCTTTTAATACATTCCCGATCGTATTCTGTCAATTTACACTTATTGACAACAGTATTTCAAGGTTAGGTCATAGAACTTTCGATTTAATTGGTTTGTTTTTTAATTCAGTGATATACAAAAATAGTCTTGTGCAAAGTAAACGTTACTTTCCGCTAAACAAACACGAATAACTTTTTGTTATTCATAATTGCTGTTAATCGATTCATGGGAATTAATTTGCATAATTTATTTTAATTGTAGAAAACAATGAAATTAGTAATATTTATTCATGAACGCTTACAGAGTGTATGTCTATCTGTTTAGATTTTTCTAAAATCAAGAACAAAATGAATTTAAATACAGTGTTTTACGAATGGTAGGCGAGTTGAAATGATGTCAGATTATGACGGAATCTCATCAACTATGGAGGGACAATTAACGTACAGATTATGAATTTCATTTTCTGTAACGCACAATTGGCACAAGTAGGGAACTGTGTCAGAAAATAGACATTAAGTAGCGCAAGGTTATGAATATGCAAATGACTATGCAAAAGAGTTCCTGCATTTGACATGGTTGCCAAGCATTCATCACGTCACGTCTAACATTATAATAGCATTTGATAGACTTAAAATCCTCCTTCTCTCAAAATCTAGATGAAGCGAAAAAATTGTTAATACGATATGTACCAAGTAATATTTTAGTATTGAATATAGTTTCTTACAGAATGATTTCAACACTTATTTCGACAATAAGCAGTAAGTAGAATCTAGAGCAGTGATGCACAACCCGCGGCCCTTTTTCAATTTTTTGCAGCATATTCACAATATAATAAGCTAAAAAAACCAAAACCTCAGCCAAAAACGAAAAAATAAAATAGGATAAAAAAATCGTTTACGGCCCCGACCCCAAAACCAAGTTATATGAGGCCCCCGATTTAAAAACGAAGTTATATGCCGCCCTTTATACATAAAAGGTTGTGCACCGCTGGTATAGAACAATCTATAATAATTATTACATAATTGTAAAACGTGCAGAAACGAGAAATACCATTAGATTAATCGCCACAGGTGTTAAAAAATAAAAATCCATTCCATTGTAACACATGTCGTGGGATAATAAAAGTAGTACTTTATCTAGTTATTTATCTATATTGACGCGTGTTGATCTGCCTTTGCTTTGCGGATACGTAAAAGCTGTTGTGAATGCTCCATGCTGTACAATGTCACGTGACCTTCGTAAAATATCGTACACAGAAAAAAAAACAATAACAATCTTATATATTCTCAGTATATTTCGCAGTATCTACACTAATCCTATTCTTCATCAATTTGTCCTTATTTGTTGTTGCAAATTGATAAAATCTTTCTGCACATGAGCTATGGTTAGTGTTGCTGATGTAGAAATAAGAACATTATACTGTCTTGAACTCTGGTGGTCCTGTCCTCCGATACAACTTCACAGGACAGCAGCAGCTCACGGTGTTGCATCAAGGCCACAATTTAATTGCAACTGGTCCTCATGCCGAAAGTAGCTACCACACACTCACACACCTGATGTCATGTGGACAAATTACTACACGCTCGACTTATATCTGTGATATAAATCATTCACCAAATACTAGAGATATTACATATTCATTATAGTATTCCGCAATATTCGACTAGGCATAACGAAATCATTTACATCATTCATGAGATTTAAATTGTATACGTTAATACTTGCACTAGTTATACATGTGGAATAACTAAATTTTCTTGCAAATTGCAAACGTGCAAGATGAATACAACGGTTTTTATATAATTATAAGAAGCAAGATCACAGATGACCGTGATATTTGCTTTTAAGTAAAGTGATTTATTGTTTCTATACCGGTTTTTGTATATTTAACCGGATTCATTGCAAAGTTCACTTAAAGTAATTATTATTTGCAGTAGAAGTTCTCCATTGAAAATATTAATTTTAAAAGAAATATTATTTTTATAAAATATATTCTAAAAATCGTATTGCCAATTAATATTTTCTAATGCCTACGCAAAATATTAAAATGTATATTTTGTCTACTTTTTAACCCAGCGTGTGATTTTTTTATCTTTATTTTCATCAATGAAACGTTTGACAAATGTTGACAAGACATTTTCATTTCTTTACTAAACAAAATAATCATTGTTTTTAATGACTAATTTCACTAATTTCAGTTTTAAATAATGCTAAAATATTCTCGTCCGTAAATTAATAACGATAAGGAACTTTGTTGGAAATGAGAAATTTTTGTTAAAACTAGTTAATATCGTATGGGCGTTAGTGTTCATTAGTAATAAACTTGCGAGAATATCGTTGTTTCCCAACTCGGAAGAGTATATACAAATTATATATTTTTAACTTATGATAAAAAAAATTTACACGTCCGGGAGTAGAAGTCGGCTTCTATGGCGTATAAATCCTGACAGAACTGAAGCATTTACTCTTTAGGGACGAAGTTATAACAAAGGATTTCGTAGATAAATGTCTGTTGTCATGGTACGCGTTGCATGGAAACATTTCCAAAGGCTTCTATATATCGAAATTTCGCTCCGATTTATTATAATTCATTATTTATGTAATTAACTGTTTCTACTCTCGAACGTGGAAAAAATAGTATACGCACCTCGGGAGAGACCACCATTTTCCCCTCGATGTATTTGTAGCCCTCTGGCTTCAAATTACGCCTCAGGAAAAATAAGAATTTTCTCTCCCTTGGTGTATAATGTACTATTTTCTATGATTTACAATATTTATGCTTCGGTTTTATATTTTACAATTATTTATACTTTCCACCATGAAACTCTCGATGCGACATTCTTATTGTACATTTTAATTGAGAAGAGAAAATATGTAACTTTAATAATTTCTTCACACGCACATACACACACGTATTTACAGTTACAAATCATAACAGTTAATTATATTGTAAAACGATTAAAAAAAAATTTATTCACACATATAAACGACTCAATCAATGGGTAAAAATCCTACAAGAATCACAGTTGGCCGGTACTTTCTTCTTTATGTTATAAATGTTAATGATTCTTTTATTCACACCTTGATTTGTGAATATAAACACATACATACATATATGTGGTATTATTGTTGTGTTATTTAAATTTGCATTATCAAGATGCTATAAATAATTAATGAAGAACCAACATTTTTGTTAATAAAAATATGATTTTCTCCCTGACAGATGTTAACCGCTACTGCCATCTGTTTGTACATTTTGGCAATAACTGAAACTATTGATTAATTGGCCGTGATATTAGCAATTATGTAGATATGTAGACAGTAACGTTTATCTTCTGGGCTGATCTAAGTCGCTGTTGACTTTTACCTCGTTATAACACTTGTACTCGGCGTGAACAACAACGAAACTTCCTATTTAAAACGCGATTTACAATAAAATATTTGCATATGGACTTTCTTATTTCCCATTATCTACGAGTCTCGTGTGATGTGTGCTGAGACGGAAGGTGTTACTGGTTTTTAATGATGTTTATTAGAATAAAAGGTGTAGCAACGGCAAAAGAAAGTAAAAAATGATATATTTGGTAGCGTTGTTGACAAATTTTATCGTTTTTCTAACATCCTAATAAGAGTTTAGTATAAAATGAATTATTTATTTTACATGTTCAGAATTAATTTAATATTTTATTTAATAAAATCTATTACAATTCAAAATTAAAAACGTACCTTGATAAAGATAGTTGATTATGGAAAAATTGCATAAGAAATGAATGGTATAAAAAATATCAAGGTTGTCACTTCTGAAAATTAAAAATATATTTCATTATCAGTACAAAAAATAAAATTAATATACTTGATCTCATTTCTATCAGATGCAATTCGAGTTATCTCAAATTCAAATTCGATACCACACCTTAAAAACTTGGCGAACATATAAAAAAGTCAAGGCTCCTCAAAAAGCGTCTACGCATAAAAATTAGATCAAATTCCACACGGCCCGCGAACAATACTATAAATAATGCATTTATCCTAATTTTGCTGGAAAAAAGAAAGGCGAGACATTTGCAAAGTAGGTTAATTTAAATCTTTAATTAAATAACACGCTTTTTCATATGTAGAATAAGTTACAGATTAATAATTTAGAAAACGAATAAAAAAAATGTGTTCAGAATTATGATATAGAATTATGAAATAGAAAGAGTTATGCTTCCGTTTCACACGATTATAACATATCATATATGTAACATTTAATAAAATTTGCATCAATACATCGTTAGAACCATGAGATTAAATATGATATATGGTCTCAAAAAATCCACTGGTAATTTGCATCGGTCTATCGATAATTTATTACTCTATTAACTAATGCCGTAATAGCGTGCATCCGAAATTATACTCTGTACATGAGCAGTATCGTTGCGTTCGTGTCGTGACGTGTCATCGACGTCTCTTCCTCAAACGGGCGTTTATCAGCAAGATGTAACGATTAATTTATGTGTAGACGCGACCTCTAGAGTACCGAGAAAGCTCTGAAGAAGTCTCTCCGATCATCGTGAATTGATGATGTCGATTCGGTACGATCGAATCACTTTCTAGACGTTTGTTAAAAATCACAATCGTGAGGAAGAATATAAAACCGTGGCATTTCACATGTTACCTCTGGATGTACCAAGAGGATATTTACTCTAAATTACACCCTTACTAACACTCCATTACACTACTAAAACTAATCATTATTAAATAAAAACCGTTTCTTAAAAGTTTGCAGTTAGTTTACCGGCGTTTAGTATATAAACAATTGCATCAGGGTTTCGTCTGCTGTACACTCATTGGCATCACGCCATCGTCCTTGCAAGTACATACACTTGCCGCCAGTCGTTTTATAATATCCGTTCACCTTACTGCGTCATCATAAACACACACACGCATACATACACACGTACTATTATTGAACGTTTATCATGAATTATACACAATACAGTATATTTTTACTTCACCGTTAATCTCTTACATAAGCGTACACCAGTTCCTATGACAGATCGTATATTTATTATTCGATCAAGGTTACAAGATATACTAATTAATCTTTAGGAATTATCCGCGCGACCACCTTTAATATAGACCAGATCCTAGATGGCGCTGGCAGCTTGTATACGACCTTGGACACGCCCAAAGTATAAACACACTGTAATTTTTGCAAGTGATTTATGGTTGGTTTCTTGTAAAAAGCTGATTTTCCAGTAGGAAGAATTTGATTATTATGGTGTTTGGCTGTAGGTGCCAAGGCTGGATGGTTGTGTTCCAATAAATCTTCAGGTTTGTTAGGCACCTGCAGTTAGTGGTGAATTATGAGCTGTTTTATAATTATATGTTTTCATACTAATACTACCCTATGATTTATGCCATCCTGATAATGTGTAACTGGTTTTTAGCACGGACTCTTCCATATTGAAATAATGATCGCTATATTCACAGCCCTACTATGGACTTCTAAATTTTTCATATACATTTAACACTGTTACTATGGATAATTGTGTATTTTATAGCATTACTATAGCAAGAGTGTCAAATTTAGTAGCTCTCGGTAGAACATTTAGTATCGAGCTGTGGATAGCAGTCACTATTTTTACATTACTAATACATCAATTTATATAACTGTGCAATCTAGGTATACTACGTAAAAGATTTGGAATAAGTGATATGAATACGGCAATATGGCATAACTATACAGTGGAATACTGCAAGCTCGGTTCATTCTTGAGATCAGTAGTGAACAGGGTTACAATTTTGTTTGGGTCTTATTACCTTATCGAAATATTTCACGTAATTTGTATTGTTAGCATATAGCACCCCCAATAAACTAATTATTACAAGTCAAAAAGTCAGGAATATTATAGTGGAACAGGGTATATGTATATCGATCTCAATTCTAGTTTTATTCCACAGTTTTTACTGGCAATAACGATAAAAGTTTTCTTCTATTGTTTATTGGCAGTTAAAGGGTTAGTATACACAAACTCGTAAGCTACAGAATCATGTTACAAATGTAAGTAACTACAAATCTACTTATCGTTCTGTATAACAACAGCCAAAGCCAGGCTTAACTTCCATCTCTTGTACACTGATTAAACCTGTGCAGTGTCGCCACACGGTACACAAGTAATCCGGGACAAACCACCGTGCGGTGCTTATCTAGCTGGTAGATCTTTCTAAATACAATACTCTAATCACGAACCTCTAAATCCATGTTTGTATCAAATCACCCCGTGATTTACCACCATTGTTATTTGACGTTTCTAAGTTGTCTTAGAAAGCACGCTACGTGTATATAGATAGTAGTTGTTTATTTAGTAAATAAAAGAAACTAATAACAAGTGTTGCTACTGGCAACCGCATATTGCAGTTGTCATATCACGCGGAAACTTGTACAACTGTCATGTATGTATTGTCAGTCATTGCGCGTGCATACTATACATTCAGTGTTGCCAATGTTATCAACTGTTCTTTGAACTTCTTCTTCTTATTCGTGCATCAAGTGCGCTGACATTTGACGGTGGCACACCTCCTGGACAAGGCGTGGTCTCAGCCTTGGCCTTTCCGCATCTTCGAAGAAGTGTATCAACAATACTAGTTTTAAATCATGACATATATGTATCTAGTTTTTGTGTTGTTTGATATATTCGACAATTTAAAACGAACATTTATAAATAGTTATACCAAAAAACAATAAACAAAAACATTTAAAATATGTATCTAATAAGGAATAGAATTTAAATATGTTATAACCTTAAAATTAGAAACAGAAAAACAAACATTTAATTTACATTTATAATTAATTTAACTGAATCTAGTTTATGAATTCACGTGTACAAGAACATAACTTGTACTGTTAGTGGTACAATATTGTGCAGATCTATAACCTTGTATTATTCTAATTAATTTGTAACTTTTTATACTACCAGCTAATACATAAATCTCGTATTGTTTTTTTTGCATTAATAGATCTAAATATGTAATTGGAAAAAGTAGCTTTTATTTTATTAACATGTGATTACAGAAAAAACAAGGAACGTGATTCAATTTTTACTTAAATGTAAGAAAACGTACCAGTTCACATCACCTACATAATATCACGCCTTACCCATTACTGGGGTAGCAGAGCCTTTATTTCCCCACAATCACATCATATAACCTACAAATATTATTTATTTACTAATGCATTAATAGAAATATCGAACTAGAAGACAGCGAATTTTTTTTAGATAAAATGTTCAACGATTGCAAATCATATTGGACTAGATAGCCGCCTTATAATTACACGTCGAATTAATTAGAATTTGCACCCATGAAAAAAATTAATACCATTTTTCATTTGTATGTAAATTAATGATTCAGCTATTAATTAAAACAAATATCGAAAATAAACCACACTTATTGCTGTAAATCTGTCAATTGCAATAAAGTTACCATTGCAACAGTGTAGCGCGTTATTCATTTACTGATTGCAACATCAGGTCCGTACTCAGAGCGATTTGTGCTGATTTCCCTCACTCAAACTAAGAATTCATCGTTAGGTTAATTGAAATATATAGTTTAACTAATAAATTTAACATTAGTATATACGGATCAATCTTGGGGCGAATTGATCCTGATCACTTTCCTTTTGGATAATTCACTTTAGGTACGGTTCTGTGTGCGAAATAAAACAAAAGTTTCACTTTAATTATATCTGCTTTAAATCCTACGTTTAATTGAAGCTGAATAACATCTCAATAAATCGATGTCACACGTCACATTTGCCTGCAACCTTACGACCACCTGAGAACCACAATGTGAACCATTATATGTGCGTTTCTAACAGGTGATCGGTTCTTTCATTCCACACACACACTGTGTCTTTGTCACACTCCGCTGCAACACGTTACAGCTGTCCTTTACTTGACTTGTCAAACAATTTATGTACATATAGATTAACTATTGCTCGACTATTTCGCTCTCGATGTATGTTGTTTAGAACTTCTGGTCTAACAATGATTAGCATACAATACGACCTTCACAAGTATGCTCTCTCTACTGTCTATACTGTGCCACGCCCCAATACTGGGATATATTCATGTGTGTGTGTGTGTGATACTGAGTATAGGTTAGGTCCGGTCTGAATTATCAACGAATTGTTTTGCAAAGGCAAATAATAATAGTAATAAATGAAGAATAGCCTGCCATTAGCAAACTGTTCGAATGGAAAATGAATGCATGGGATATTTGTATTGAATCATTGCGTATATTCATACGTAGGATGTTTTAAAACGAGACGATCCGCTCTCGCCAAATCTATTTACTTGCGTTTTAGGCATGGCATTTCAGAATCTAAATTGGCAAGCAAAGGGAATTAGAACTAACGGAGAACAATTAACAAACTTAAGATTTGCAAACACACCAGAAGAATTAAAAGAAATGATAAGCGAACTTAATATACAATGTCGCAAAGTCGGATTAGCCCTGAACTATACAGAAACAAAACGAATGATTTAAAAGGTAAAAAAGGGGATCATAATAGAACGAAATTATATGGAGTCCTTGGGTCAAATGATATATTTCAAGAATAGACAAGATAAGCGAATCTAGCGAAGAATAGCAGCGGCCTGGAGTAAATACTAGGAGCTTAAAGATATCATAAAGAGTAAAATGTATATTAAAAGTAAAACATTTAACTCATGTATCCTACCAATCATAACATATAGATGTCAAACATGGTCGCTGTCTCAAAAACACATTAGCAAATTAAGAACATGGCAACATAAAGTCGAGCGAAGTATGCTGGGTATCACAATAAGGCACAAATACGTAACTGTACTATTAGAAGAAGAAATCGCGTAACTCATATAATGGAGGCAATAAAGAAAAATGGTGTAAAAAGATCACCAAATGGATACCGAGAGACTATAAAAGAAAAATATGTTGGTAAAAGAAACGCTGGAGCGACGAAATCACAGAGGCAGCATAAGATAGAGATGATTGGAAAGCCTTGGGGGAGGCCTTTGCCCAAAATTGGACCCAACCATGAAAATGGTAATAGGTAAAGTGATTGTAAAATAGTACATTATACACCAAGGGAGAGAAACCACTTATTTTTCCTGAGGTGTAGTTTGAAGCCCGAGGGCGAAGCCAGAGGGCTACAAATACATCGAGGGAAAAATGGTGGTCTCTCCCGAGGTGTATATACTATTTTTTCCACGTTCGGGAGTAGAAACACTTCATTTCATAAATAATGAATTATAATAAATCGGAACGAAATTGCAATATTTAGAAGCCTTTGAAAATGTTTCCATGCAACGCGTACCATGACAACATACATTTATTTACAAAAACCTTTGTTATAATAAAAACTCCCTTATGAAAAGTGTTTTCGTCCCTAGGGAGTAAATGCTTCATTTCTGTTCCGCGTTTGACGCCATAAAAACCGACTTCTACTCCCGGACGTGTACAAAAATATTTATGTGCATATGTACGTGCATGTACATATGTATATACATTATTGTATATTATTACTGTATTTTGTAATGAATACAAAATTATATAGTATAGGTAATTTTTTCCTGGAAATAAAGGGCTACTTAATAATAATATTTCTCGCACAGATCAGCGTTGTTTACCAAAGTGTAAACACACAGGAAATAATTAAGCGTGATGATGTCACATGTACATATGTAACAGTACAAACCACACTTTCAGTATTGCCAACGTCAAGGAGCTTCACTGGTCGAAGGTCATCATTGCTAAAAGACCGCAAACCGATGTCTCATATTACCGCCGGTATCAGAGCACTGTGTGGTTGTTACCGATACGAACATGGTCAATCTCCAATTACATACCGACGCAATTTTAATTGACCAGTCGCTTACATCGATAACCGATCGTGTTTGAATTCTTGCGGCTGTAAAAACTAGTAACTCGCAGATATGACTACCTGTAACAAGTTGCAAAGAGTGTAACTGCTTGAAAGGGACGAACACGCTTGAACTAATTCATATTGTTGAAATTTTACCCGCGGGATTCCTTTGATATTTAAATAGAGGAAGTGATTGTGCCAAATGCGATCTGGAACATTTTGATTAAATTTTAATCTTTAAGAATATCAGCAGTTATATAACATTACAATAAACCTTTCTCTGAATTTAATATTTGATTGTGGTTTTACTGAATGATGAAATAAAATTTTTTATTTTATTAAACTTCCTCGTTCAACATACAAGTCCCATAGAATGTATACATTATTAATTGCAAAGATAGAAGAAAATTACATCATTTTGTGAACAAAATATACTAAACGTGGAATTAAAAAAAAAGTTGTCACCGCAAATTTAAATGCAACATTGCCTGAAATTACATACATTTTTCTACACAAAATTGGGTCAGATATCCGTTGTGATTTTTCAAATAACTAGGTATCGCTACATTATTAAATAATCATATGACTTTCTATAATTATTTCCAACCGCATTTGTACGTAGGTATATTGTTCCTTATATACCGGGTGTCCCAACAAATCTGGGACATAGGGAAAATTTGTGAAACTTCTACATTTCAGAGCAGAAGCGTAAATAAAAAAGTTGTTCCAAATTAAGAAGTGCATAATATATTGCCATATGCAGTGCTCATATATGTTTGCATATCGAGTATATCAATTTTGAAATATTGAATTTTGATGACAGATCAGGAATCCATGAAACAAAATTTGCATGTGGTTTTGTTAATTACAACAACAAATAATCAAAACCTAGCGTTTTTGTTTCTTTAAAATGCAGTATTTCAAGATTGATTTACTACAGAAACATATTTAAACGCTGAATATGGCATCATATTATACAGTTTTTAGTTTTGAACTTTTCTATTTACATATTTTCTCTAAAATGTAGTGTCACACATAAACTAGTTTAGTTTATCTGTGGTAGTGTTCAGAAGTAATCACAAATTTTCTAGATTTTCATGTTAATTTGCTACGTTAAAAATAGAAATTGCAAGCTGTATCTTCAGAAATATGTAGAAAAAAAATTCGTCAAATCCATCGAAAAGCCTATTCCCTGTGCTAAAATATTTATTTCAAGCCTTTTTCAATATTTTAAGTACCTTCTAAGTTATAAAGGAAAATTAAAATTCGAAAAAAATCACACTTTTATCACTATCCATGGAATATTTTCAAAATACGAAATCGAAATCAACGTCGGCCCATAAATGTGCAATTTTGCAATTGCACATTTATTAATATATAATATCCACAGTATTAAAAATTCTAATAGACAATTTTTAAATACCACAAAAAAGTAATAAAATTATTGCTTTACAGAAAAATCAGAATTTAAAAAATTCACTTAAATCATTACATATAATTACCACTGGTTTATGGCAATATCGATTGAATTATTAATTTAAGATCAAAGCAAGCGTAACGTGACATGGTGTGTACCTAGTACCTACATAATATAGTTACGTAACACCGCTACATATTATCAGTGTAAAAAGTCACCATTTGTCGCTAAGTTTATTCAGAGCAGCTTACAGGCAAGTTACGTAACATCGAGGTACTTAATTTTTTCACAAAATTGTTCTTTAATCTAAAATAATTATATGCATTTCCATGTTTGCGGATAAATTAGCAACATTACTGATTACAGGTTAGAAAACACCAATGGTCATACTCTGTAGGAGAAACTGTGTATTACTTTTTAATATGAAAATTATACATTTTACAAGAAGTGTTATATTATATTGTAACATTCACAGGATTATTGAAATTGCTGTGAATTTTATTTTCACTTTTCTTGCTTAATGTAGCGTTAAAGTCGCTGACATACGATTCTAATCATTTGCTTAAATACAGAGCTATAATTTCAGTATTAACTTTTAATTTCTTCATTAAGAACAGTGGTAAATATTGCTTGCTTTAATAATATAATTTCCATAGTCTAAATGTTAATTATTCTAGATATTAGTAATGAACAATATTGCACATTTAGTATTAGTATTAGACTTTTCAAATAAAATTAATCGTTTCAGTAGAGATCGTTTCACGAGTCACAGAGGTGATCTGCTCATTTCTTATGCACTGTTAGGTAACACTTTACTCATTCCAATTAACTAAAGGTGATAGTGTTAATACTTACTTGTATCATATGCACGGATTGAATTCACAGTTTTGTAAACTACCAGATCCTTATTTATGTGTTATTTACTCAAATAACTCACCTGAAAAAAAGAAACAGAATTAGTTTACGATATTTTAACTATTTACATTTTTAATAAAATTAACTGCTAACATTCCGAAGATTTTTCAAACTCATCCAAAACATTTGTCAGTCGGTTTCGTTATCCGATTCTGAGAATCTCAAAAAAAATATGTGTGACCGGTTCTTATCAGATCTATAACGGTTCATGTAAATTATTTTTTCTAGAAAAAAAAATTATATTCCATATGTAACCGAGCGGATGTCTGTTGCAGTCCTACAAGCAATATTGTGCTCTAACAGCGACCCGCAGTATAACACACACATATAACTGGTCTCTCTCTCTCTCTCTCTCTCTCTCTCTCTCTCTCTCTCGCTTATACCGCTCTTCTACACGTATATAACACTGTCCTTGTCTCTCGTGTTGGTCTCGTTATGACATCTATAATTACAAACGTTTAGATGTGGAAGTGAAAGGTTTGATATTTATTTTGAAAAATCTGTCGTGAAATTCACATGTTTGTTATGTAACAACTTACACATATATAAACATATCAACCGGCATTTATACAAAATTTGTTAAATTATTGCTATTATTTTGTAGTAATATAGCATGCAGGAATTTTGGTAAAAAGTGTATATGCTTGTGGTTGTGGCAAAACTAAGTTTCCGGAGGCTACTTTTTCTCATATAACGAATGGATTTCATAGCTAATAGATTATTTTTATGAGCATCGGTGTAAAAGAAACTAGATTTTCGTAATAATTTCACAATAATCTTTTTCAAAAATTCAAACGTTTCTTTCTGCTCGAGGCGAGTGGGCACTTCAATTATTCTCGTCTTCATTTGCAATACATCAGTTACAATTTTTGTGATCAAATATTACCTTTTTAATTTTTAATTGCATCAATGTTCTAAAGTACTTTTTACCATCTAACAAATATTCATCAAACAAACATCAAATTCATGTTTCCGTCAGTGCCCCTGGACTAATGTGAAATACTTCCCTGTTTTTTATTCGTGAAGAACATTTGAAGCATTGTCTGTGGCCAGCATAGTCAAATTTAAATTATTTGAACAGTGATTTGAAATGTTAAACGCAGTTAACAGTAATATACAATGTGTAAAACACGTAAATATGTACATCAAATTTATAAATATTTTCCATGATTGTGTGATTGACAATACAAGTTACAATTGTCCTTGTCGCGGTCGATTAATTTTTCGTTTCGTGGTCGTCAGTGGTTTCACTTTCAACTGTGCTCGTATTAGCTACACCGCAATTTCACGCCATATTAACCTGCACGTGCGTATTTGTACACGCACAGCGACATCTTATCACACTGCGATGTTATATGTATGCATGTACCTGAAGTTAATAATTATAATACGAGCGTGCCAATACTAGTATCGAACACACACAAGGGTCTCTGTGTGTATTGTTTGTCGTGCTCCACTTTCAACGGCCAAAACAGAACAACCAGTTTCTCTCTGGGTTATTGTTATTTTAGTTATGGCATTGTACGTGATGTTTTTATATATGTTATCATAGTATTTAATGGAACAATGCGAGGAAAAGAGTGCTTTGGAAGAGAAAACATATAGAGGAGAAATTGTTTTTAGACGAGGATGAATTTATCTATAGAAATTTCTAGGAAGAAGTTCAATTCGGAAATCAAAACGAACAATATCGGAACTGCATTGCTTATCTGTTTTTTATAACATTGTGGCTAGAGAATTAGAATCCATATTGTTCATTTCGAGATTAAAATTAAATTTCATCCTAATCACCTACAAAAATTAATAACGTACAAAAAGTTTAGTACACATCTACATATTTTCATGATCAATGTGACACAACAGTTCTTCTTAATGTGCTTCACAAGAACGATGTTACAGCAACACGTAATTTAAAATGCTCTAATAACTACAGAACAAAGTAAGTTACGATGTTAAAACTGCTTTAGTCTGACGTCGATGCAGTTTATATTTAAAACTGAGTTAATTACAAGTCCATGTTACGTCACATACAGTGCATTTAAACCAGTTTTAATGTTCCGATACTGTATAACGCAATTTGCTCTTTTTTGTGCGAACTCACGCTCCGGTTTGCACCGAACTGCCGATATCAGCGAACATTTTAATAGGTAATAATCATAAAACTAGGTTTTAGTATCGATTAACCATCGATTTCGATAATTTAATATCTGATACGCAAACATTATTGAAGGTTTTTTGTGTATGATATAATTTTATGATCATGTAATATTTGCATGCTCCAGATTTTTCATACTGATATTTCTTGTGTAACATATTTTCTGATTTGTTTTAGTGTAGTATTTCGGAGGCACCATAGGTATCTCCACATGAGTCCAGAGTACCAATATTCATACTTTCACACCGTTATTCTCTATAAAGTGAAAAATTCCATTTGAAAAGCCCCCCACCGAAACATGTTGCTTATACACTGTAGTTAGCCAATTGACAATAAAAATATTTGTACAAAAATATGTGTAAAACGAACTTTGATATTTGCAAAACAGTTTCACCATCTAGTTGTAGACAAACTAATGTTTTATTTCCTTGTGTCAAACTACTTGAATCTTTCAGCAGATTCATCTCAAATTCACAAGTAAAATAAATACGAAATTGTACAAGAACCACAACTGGACTGTCCGTTATCGGCCGTGACCTTTGCACAAGCAAAAGAGTGAAATCTGCCCGGTGCGTGTGCACTGTCTACAGTACGTCTGTCAATCAAGCGACGAACCTGTGCAGACGTGATCATTTCACTCATCGCTTTTGTATGTGGTGAAAATAGCGCACGCCATCATGAACAGCATTGAGAGAATACTCTGATTCTCTTCCTGAATAATTTGCATTCAATAACTTTAAATTTTAAATGAGTCCATTTATTTTTTCGTTCATCTTGTTTTATTTTCACAAAGATTATAATAATGTTAGTTTTTTGTGTTGGTTTTTGCTAGTGTTCGCTTTCAATATAGTTTCAAATAGCATGTGACAAGGTTAGATTTTTTCTGTACAATACTACTGACATTTTCAAGACTTCTGAAAGAAATCAGATCAGTTTTCATAGGGGAATATAACAGAAAAAAAACATGAATTATGATTCATGAAGAAGTTTTGATGTATAGAAGGTTGGTTATGATGTTTTTATATTCTACTTCATGCTTATACAAATATGTTCCTGTGAATACTAAATGATTCCAGTACATATTATAATGTTGCAATAAGCGATATTCCATATCGATTTTCTATTGCAATAAATTTATAGATCGATTAATATGCACAGTCTGTTAAAAAGGTTACTAAACTCAATCTTGAAGAGCTCATGGCGTTAGTATTTCGTCAACTTCCGTACCTGTCACATGACTAAAGAGTTATGCGTCAGAGATTACATAACCTCACATATATACACACACGGGTTGTGCGAATATGACAGGAAGTGTACAATATTGCGAATTATTGCTTACATATTAATATTACTCGTCAGAAGGAAATATTTGACAGGTATACATATGCCTAATGATTATTGTGTCATAGCGAATGCAAAGTGTTCATCAGTATAATGGATTAGTTCTAGCAAAACTACACTACATCTCAGATTTCTAAGCTGTAAAATACTATTGCAGGCATATTGATATATGTGTACATGTATATAGTAAATAATGTGAACACTGAATGAATGTTTGTCTGCGATTCCTTCCCGAACAAATTACAACTTCACAACCAAACCCAGTTCAGTAAAAGTTGCCATGACCTTAAATGCCACAGTCAGGAACTGAACCCGAGCACACGGCCCCGCGGCACGTAACCGCCCCCTCGGACGCCCCGCCGCACTGTGGAAAGCGGATGTATGATCAGGCTCTTTGTGATACCGCCACCTTCTTCCGATAATACTCCATCGACTGTACATAATACAGATATAACACTTTACTCTACTTTGAATTTCGATCAATTGGATCTTGGATTGTCCTGGCGTATTATAAGAAATTGAAGACACAACAACTTTCATGTATTCCTTGAGACGTCATCATTTGATAATTAATCAAATTTGTGTTTTATGATTAGTGGAAGTCATTAAAGCAAGAATATTACAAAGTCTTTTACTCTGCTCTCTGGAAAATGTGTAGACGTGCCATCTGTTTCAGATGTTCAGAAACGACGAGAAACCTTCCGACTTGTCTACTGCAAGTACCGGTACCTAATGCAGAACAGTAGTCGTGTTCTGTGGTTGTGTATTCTCGCTGTACATGGTTATAAATTCATTTCAAAATGGAAAACACACACACAAAGTCGTTGACGGACCATCAACGTCAATCAATCACACCACCTGGCACACAACCAGCAATGTTCGTTGAAAGAAAGTTAATTAATATTTAATACGTTCGATTTTTAAAAATCAGAATCAATTATACTGTACAACAGCACATTTGAGTCGATGAGCATTCAATACTGCATATCTCACAAACCACAAATCGAATCATTACGTTAATTTTGATACGGTTTTTAAAACATACGTTTACCAAATTACTAGTATGATAGAAAGTAAGGTATATTGTTTAACTTTGCATTGAAATCTGTTTGAAGTACTTGTAAATATAAATACAAACATGAATGCATGTCTTTTAGGTTATTTTGGAAACTACTGCGGGCTCGTGACCATATTCGAAAAGCGAATAATTAATAGCCCGCGAGAACACAAATCAATTCGCGTATCTTAATTGATCTGTCTAATACGTGCATAGCGATAATTTCTAATTAGACCAGATATTTTTAGACTCTGAAACGCCTGTTAGTAAATATGTGTTGTCAAACTCTGCTCGCTGTTTAAAAATTAGATAAAACTAGAATGGATACAGATACCCATGTCTGCAGCTCATTGACGTATATTCAAGTCTGAATACATCACAAATTAATGTTTACCTAAATAAACTTTTAAAAGCTGCCGAGCAAACATACATACGGACATATTTTGTAATAGTCATTTCGTGATCCAGCGCGTTTTTGGAATCGGACGATGCTACAGCCATCGTACCGAACACAATAACTCTTCGACCTGCTGTCGATGAGCTAAAGAGATAAATTCCCTTAACCAAAGTGTATTCTACTATACCAATAATAAATACCGTTTATATATCTTTGTTTAAATCATGTAATATTGCAAAAAAGTCTCGTTTAGTTTCATTCAAAAGTATGATCGTTATTCTGTATTATGTTTTTAGAGTTTTCAATATTAAAACCAAACACGAATTATGAAATATGTAATTTTATTTTTCTTGTGTAATTACACCTAGAATGTAGGTATATAAACTGTACATTGATTGCAAAGATATTGAAATAAAAACTCGCAGAGTGAGTGGTTATTATTGAGTCACGTTTCAAGTGCGACATATTGTTGTCTCTTGCGGTGTATTTAATTATAAACAAAAACCGGTAAACACAGTTACGAAAGTATTACACGTATTACGGTTTGATTCCTTTTATCATATACATGCGCATGCGGTTTGCTCAACAAAAAGAAAAGAAACATCGAGCTTGTTAAAAGGAAATGTTTTGTGGTTTTTGGGAGAAATTTTATTGCAATCATTGAACAAAAAACATGATACTATTACAGATTTTATGATTATTTTTTTGATTGCACAATTTCTCAATAATATGATCTCAGATTGCATGTTACAAAATGATTATAATAATTTGTTTGTATTTAGTTGACATGAGGAAAGTATTCTTGCTTAACGCATCATTGAAGTCTCCGTGCAAAACAATATTTTATTTGTGTTTTATCAAATATTAAAACACATCATTTTGTTTTTATTTTAACTCTGCGTCTAACAATCAATAGTGATATCTTGTTTTTATATAAATAACGTTATTGTTTCCTTTTAAGGAAACCAAGCAAAACACCGCAATAAATTTCACTTGCACGCAATTTTATTTGTTTTAATGCAACACCAAATTAGCGCTCGGCTTTTTTTCATACGGAAATCCACACACCAAATACTTCTAAATATATACCTACTAGTATTTGTTTGATTGTTTATCTGATGGCTTTGGTTGCTATAGCATTGTGTTTTGTAATACGTAACAAAAAATCGAGCGATCACATGCTAGAGAAATCGGCAGGCGTCGATAAGGAAATTCAATAATGTAATATGTAACAAACACCGGTCACGATACTATTATAATATACTTGATGTATTGTACTCTATCAGTATCACTAACATTCTGTTGCGTCTCCGATTACAAAAGTCACAGTTCGATTTTATAACCCAGCCTGAACTTGCATATTAAATAACTATATATCTTTTTGTAATTTTAATTGATGAAACGTACTTATATTTCACTAAAATATAAACTATTTGCTCACTGAAAATCGTGTGTTCTTCTTTCACAACTATGCAGGTATTTTGTAACTAAATTGACTTTGCATAAATAAATCAGAACGAAGGTCTCGTAGGTTGACTGATATAAATCTTGTACTTTCCTATAAACAAATTTACAGAGGTGATTGCGATATGTTTCATGTTGCGATGGTTTCAGATCCTGGCATGTCACGATATTGTCATGCAGATGAACAGGCCGGAACATTAGATAACCATGCAACATTGCTAAAGATCTACGGATGATACTGCGAATATTCAATGATAAACGGATATGGCTCGTATAATAGCGTACTTCCACGATTACGAAACGCGCAATCTTTGTTTTCAAGATTTCTAAACAATCAAAATAAAAGTCGAACGATTTAAACCAGAGCACGGGTATCTTTCTTATTCGCCTATTGAAATCTCCAGTTAAAAGATCATTATTTAAGTGCAATATAATCTAATAAGACACGTTCTTTTCTCAAGCCTAATGTTTAACAATAATCTGTATTATTATTTAACTGATTACAATGGACATACGTATATGAAGAATGTATATACTAATTTATTTAGTAACATGCGTGTGTTTGCGCGTTGTATTGAGCTACATTTGAGCTGCCTACACTTCATGGTCGTGAGAATATATTAGTGCAAGGACGTACTAATTTACATCTAACGATGCCATCTCATATTTATTTTTTAAATCATATCTATCACGCAACATATGAGTTGCAAATGTTTGCCCGTAAACCTTGATATTTATTAATCGACTATAGATTCATTAAAATGTTCCATTCATTAGTTTTAATTACATTAATTGTCATGTTTCTTTGGGGTTTTTTTATCATGATTTTTGTTTTAATTCAGAGCAATATTTCTAACATTATGTCATTTGAACAATGTACAATTTTGAGCTTCAAGGTAAGTGTAAATTTTCCAAAACGGGTTCTCTATGGATACGGTCCTGTATCTGTAGACACTGCGTGATAAACTGGGCCATGCTCGCGTGCCCACGTGCACACACGCACATCATGCTATGCAAATTTTTGCTCCGCATTTAAATAATACCATCCATTTATCAAACATTAACTTTTTTTTTAGCAGAAATTCACATTTTTTTTAACATGATTTGTGGAGAAACTCATTTCTACAACTAATTATCAAATTACTAGTTGAAAGTTGTTTAGTATAAATATCCGGTGAATTTTCTGTTTATTGGAAGAAGAATAATGATGATTTTTAACGAAATAATTGAATGATAAATCTGGAAATTTTCAATGTGTTCTGATTTAAATATCCTTATGAAGGCTATGTCTTGAAAAATTGATTTTTTTTTTTCGAAATGATTTGTTGTTGTCGGTTTTCAAACGCAACAATTTATAAAACAACAAACTATCACAATCAAGGCCCAATTAGATTTTTCTGATATATTTTTTATTGTCAAAATTACAAGGTCCAATTATTTAGATCAAGAATTCTTTGTGAGTGCTATTTTTCCGGTTATATGTTAAGTTAAAAAATTTCAAAATTGTCGAACGAAAGAGAAATCTCAATGTTTGTGATAATTTACATCGATTTTCACGACCTTTACACTATAATATACATAAAATAGTGATCGAGAATTAGTCTCACGGAAGTTATATATAGAAATAATCTAGCATATCATCAAGGATATTGACAGGCAACAATGATCTTAAAATCGTATAAAAATACACGTATATGTATATGGAACGCAAAAGTGAACCTTGATAAATCTTTGATGTCAATTAAAAACAAATATAATAACATCAGATGTAAATCAGTTGAAATACGGGAAGAACCATGCGAATATCCTTGTTACAATTTTTAATTAATCATTTAATAACTGTTATCATGCGTTCATTAATGTAATGACTACAATTAACGTATGAGATTGTTAAAAAACAAACATATCATTATCCTTGCATTTAGTGCAGTTCTAAGAGCTAATTGGTTAAGTAGTTAGAATCTAGTACGTGTCCTTAGTACAAACTGTTTGTGCGAGAATCATATTTGAAAGGAATAAAACATTTTATCATAACAGTGTACGTATACATATGTAGTAGTATGCCTTTCTAAATTATCCTTAATCACAAAAGTACATTCACTAATCATGTTCTACTATCTAATTGTTTATTTTCATGTATTATATACAACATACATGCCTAATTAACATAATTTAATTATCATATCTAAAATATTGTTTTGATAACATGACATATCATTTAATAGATTTAATTGCATATACATATATTATCTAACTGAAGATAATCAATAGTATTCGTAATACTGACTTGATTAAAAATTATTACCTGTTAACAAAACGTACTTTAAATCAATTTAATTATGATTGATATTTTCGTGCCGGTCTTCGTTTCGTGTAACCGTTTGTAATAAATTATATAAATTGGCATTTGCATGAGGTCGTGAACTAATAAATTCTGCCTGAAGATCCACCACATTAACTGTACATCACATGCGAGAGACAGATTCGATATCAGTACACCTACGCGAAAACCAGCAGATCGTTATTACATGAAGGACGTTGTAATTAGAGATGCCATACTGTGAACGTCTTAACCGATCTACGATTTCAAATTTTATACACCAAACATTAACGTGTAGATTTTGTTTTCAGATGTATTAAATTGTCATTCTGTTTATTTTTATCTAATTTCATTCACAGAAATAAAACAAATAATCTACAAGTTCGGAAGTGTTACCTTGACTACAGGGCATACCGCATTCATCGTATTCAAACACGAATTCTGCATAATAATGTTGGTGTAGGTACTTGTTACTAATTGATGGCGATTTGAATAATGTAACGCGTCTTCAGAAACTGGACTAATCGAGTTAAATCAATGAGAATTTACAGCGTCGAGTTTAATGTTACACTGAAGGCCGATTAACAAGCAAATGCTTTCTAAATAAATGCATTTTAGTGTCTTCCTTATGAGGCAAAACATTCACGGACCTAGTAATAAGTTTGCAGGAAGGATTAGAGCTTTATTCTACTTAAATGTATATTGCCAGTGATTCAAAAGGAATAAGCAAAAAATATTGTGTGATGTTCTGCAAAATTATGTGCAGATTTTTCTGTCACAAATTACAATATATAATATATGTTGTAACATATTTCATCTTAGTATGTGTGTTAATGAGTTAATGTATACAGTCTCTTGATACCATCACGCCGATTATATATTCTCATGCCTGTGCTTGTTGCATCTTGCTGTTTTTTTAAATAAAAATTTAGCACGATACCAATTTATACTGAAAAACTTATTCCTGCGCAGTACTGCACGTACCAGTGGCGTACCTGCATTTTTATCCACGCCCCATGTATACGAGCCCTAACACATAAATGTTCGGACACTAATAATTTTTCAAACATTTCTCAAATATTAATAAAACAAATTAACTTAACAATTTAATTTATTTTTTATTATAAAGGTACATTATTCTTACACTATTTTTTAAATTCGGTATAAAGAAAAACCTAATAGAAACAAAATGAAAAATGATAAATGATATTATTGTCAAATTTTGCTGACACATAAATATTCGGACAGTACGCTTTAGTAAGATGTTACGTCACCTCTAGTCTGAATAACTGCTTGTATACGAGCAGACATAGTTTTAACAAGAGCTTTGCATTGTTCTACGGTGAAAGAATCCTAAATAGCCTGTAACTTTTGCCGCAAATCAGCAATATTTCTCTGTGGGTGATTCCTCGGTTCTTGCTTCATTTTATTCCATATTGTGTCGATGATATTCAAATTAGGACTGCATGTAGGCCAGTCAAGAAGAATATTGTGATCTTTCAGCCATTTTCAATAGTTTTGGCCGTATGGCATGATGCGCCATCTTGTTGGAAGATAAAATTTCCTTCGGGTGATAAGGCTTGTATCGAAGGCAAGAAGTTATTTTCAAGAATTGCCAGGTATTTCTGAGCACTGATGGTACCTTCAATGAAATGTAACCTTCCTACACCATATGCAGATATATTTCCCCAAACCATTACACTTTCTGGAAAACTTAATTGTTCGTTTAAAAATTTTAAAATGCTTGACTTGCAAGCATATTGATTTAGGCGAAAGAAAAGCCATTGGTTACGGATAAGTAAACGAAAAAACGATTAGTCAAGATAAAGAATAGAGTATCTTGGGCTATTGAAAATTGGAAAAAACAATATTTAGAGATGAATCAAGATTTGATCTTAGTATAGGCGATCGTCGCAAGAGAGTTATTTGAACAAACTAGTATTCAAAGAATGGGTTAGTCACCCATGCCTGCAGCTCATCGACGTATGTGCAAGTCTGAATATATCACAAATTATTATTTATCTAAATTCACTTTTAAAATCGTAGGTGCCTAGGTCGCAAATAAAACAACAAATTTAAAACAAGTGTGAATACATTTTCTTCTCTTGACAAAAGCAAAGCAAACTAAGCCGACTATAAATGCATTGATCTTCTTTTGTTCAATTTTTAATTAAAAAATATTTTTTTCTCCAATGGTCTTACATAATTTTTCAAAATAAAAAATATGGAAAAATATTGTTCCATTTCCTGCATATGCAAGAAAATTTTGAATACAATTGAGTGAAAAATAAAGGAGAAAAAAAATAAAAACTGAAAAAAAGTTGCAAAATATTTTTTTTCTCAAGTGCGAAGGAAAATTTTGAAAAATAAAATATACCTTGCACAACTAGACCATAACAAGTATCTGCAGAAAAAATTTCATAAAAATCCGTTGGGTAGTTTAGGAGATCTGGGTGGAACAAAAAAATCTCGTACGAGCGAGCGAGCGAGCGGACGAGCGACATACATACGGACATATGTTGTAATAGTCATTTCGTGGTCCAGGGGGTCTGTCCGGGATTTCTGTGCAAAAATTTTTGAAATCGGAAGATGCTACAGACATCGTACCGAACACTATAGCTCTTCGACAGGAGGTCGATGAGCTAAAAATGAAGCATTCCATAATGACTGTCTAAACGAACAATTAAGTTTCCAGAAAGTGTAATGGTTTGGGGAAATATGTCTGCATATGGTGTAGGAAGGTTACATTTCATTGAAGGTACCATCAGTGCTCAGAAATACCTGGCAATTCTTGAAAATAACTTCTTGCCTTCGATACAAGCCTTATCACCCGAAGGAAATTTTATCTTCCAACAAGATGGCGCATCATGCCATACGGCCAAAACTATTGAAAATGGCTGAAAGATCACAATATTCTTCTTGACTGGCCTACATGCAGTCCTAATTTGAATATCATCGACACAATATGGAATAAAATGAAGCAAGAACCGAGGAATCACCCACAGAGAAATATTGCTGATTTGCGGCAAAAGTTACAGGCTATTTAGGATTCTTTCACCGTAGAACAATGCAAAGCTCTTGTTAAAACTATGTCTGCTCGTATACAAGCAGTTATTCAGACTAGAGGTGACGTAACATCTTACTAAAGCGTACTGTCCGAATATTTATATGTCAGCAAAATTTGACAATAATATCATTTATCATTTTTCATTTTGTTTCTATTAGGTTTTTCTTTATACCGAATTTAAAAAATAGTGTAAGAATAATGTACCTTTATAATAAAAAATAAATTAAATTGTTAAGTTAATTTGTTTTATTAATATTTGAGAAATGTTTGAAAAATTATTAGTGTCCGAACATTTATGTGTTAGGGCTCGTATACACATAAATCATGTACTATGTAGAAACATCGATTAACTTATCCCGGTCTCAAATGCCTTATTATAATTTATAAAAATATTTTATATAATTGCAGTTTTAGTAATCAGTTTTGCTACAGGATATTTGTATTGTATTACATAATATACTCAGTACTTTTCCCTTGGATTCCTGATACTATGAATTATTTTACAGAACGATTGGATCATAACAACACATTCATTTTCTTTATTAAAATGTAGCATTATACAACAATTATCATTTCTACTGTTGTGTGATTAATTTTACAGCTTGGTGTAAATCCCGACTGCGCAATTGATATTCTCGACTCGTATACGATTAGCCTGACCTCTGACCCCCGCGACAGAGACGAAAATATTCTGCTAATATACAGTTTGAGAAAGATAGACGTAATAACGGTATAACGGTTATTAATTTACATAAATTATTAATTGTGCATTATTCAATTGACTTTAAATGTTATCATAAAATCATCGTAACACTGATACAGACTAATCTGTAATGTAGGAGTAACATTTAATTTATACAATGTTTTTTTTATATATATACAAGTATAAATATGCAATACTACATATATCAAAAATATTCACGTAATGTTGAAATTTTGTTTTAAGCAATAAGGAACTCGATTTTGCAAGTGTAACATCAACATTAGCTGCTAGAAAATGCATAGATAATTAATTCCATCTTTGTTGTGCAACGGAATATGTAATAATCTTCACACTTTGGTATTTTCTGGTATTTTGCCCGGAAATTACAATCACCGATAACATAACCACATTTTCTTATAATATTTCATACGTCACGGGCAATTATAATTAAAAACTTAGCAGACTGTATTGTCCTTTCACTTGACAATGCACGCGTAGCATTCATCTCAAAAAAGAATAATATTCCTATAAGATTATAAGAATGTATAACGTAAATTATACCTAATATTCCATCCGATAGATTTAGTACATTAGAGTAACGGTTCATTTAATTTTACACGTCAATATTAAAAAGGATAAATTATTACATAGATGGCGGTATAAATCTCGTATAAGTTAACATAATTTCTGTTTTGATATGTCGGTTTCATAAACTTAACTAACGCGACTTTCTATTCAATATGGCATTTATGATGGTTTGCTTCATTCACACACTAAATCGGCTAATTCACATTAAATTTTTGACTAATGTTCTTTAACCAGCATTTGAATTAAAACAGAACCTAGCATCCAATGCGAAATTTGTTATTTAATTAACGTCCGACTAGAAGAATTCGAAATGGATCAAGAA